>CM060195.1:56868805-58193805 GCA_030549335.1 Pontederia crassipes
CGCCCAACCGGAAGTGTACTTTTTGGGACATGTCGTCGGATATGGCAAGCTGAAGATGGATGACGTGAAGATTCGGGCTATTATGGAGTGGGAGCCGCCCAGGCGAGTTCCCGACATGCGTTCGTTCCTTGGCCTGACGAACTACTATAGACGGTTCGTCAAGGGGTATTCACATGTGATGACCCCTTTGACGAATCTCCTGCGAAAGAATGTGAAGTGAAAGTGGACGTCGACATGTCAGAAAGCGTTTGACACCCTCAAGAGGGCCATGACGAAGGAACCGGTGCTCGTCCTGCCAGATCACACTAAACCATACAAGGTACAGACATATGCTTCTGACTATGCTTTCGGTGGAGTTCTTATGCAGGAAGAACATCCCGTGATGTTCGAGAGTAAAAAACTCAACGACACGGAGCGGCGCTACGTCGTACAAGAGAAAGAGATGACCGCAGTGATCCACTGCCTTACGACATGGCAGCACTACCTTACGACATTAAGACGGACAACATCGCGATAAGTTACTTCAAGACGCAGAAGAAGCTCTCGCAAAAGCAAGCAATGTGGCAAGATTTTATGGCGGAGTTCGACTACGTTCTAGAGTATAAGCCCGGCAAGACGAATGTCATTGCCGACACCATCAGTCGACGCGCGAAATTGGCGACCATGAGCTCCTCTCAGGCCGACATGATCGAGAGGATCAAGAAGGGACTGGAGTCGGATCCTACGACAAAGAACCTGTTTGAGCAAGCAAAGGAGAGAAAGACACGCCGCTTTTAGGTGGAAGATGAGCCGATCTTCACCAAGGAACGTCGCATCTACGTTCCTCTGTTCGACAACTTGCGGCGCACTATCATACAGGAGTGTCATGACTCCAAGTGGGCAAGACATCCGAGCATCCGCTGCACTTTGGCACTCATCGAATACAACTACTTCTGGCCAGGAATGGAGGATGATGTTGAAGTTTTCGTGAAGATATGCCTTGTTTGCCAGCAAGACAAAAATCTCAATCAAGCGATCCGCGAACTTTTGGAACCCCTGCCTATTCCAAAGCGGCCATGGAAGGATGTTTCCATGGACCTGCCCAAGTCTGAAGGGGCGGGTACCATCATGGTGGTCGTCGATTGATTCTCTAAGTATGTCATCTTCGCCGTCAGCTCCGCAAGTTGTCCTGCTACTGAAGCTGTGGAGTTATTCATGAAGCATGTAGTGAAGTATTATGGCCTACCACAAAGCATTGTCAGCGATCGGGATGGTCGATTCTTTGGCAACTTATGGAATGAACTATTCAAGATGACGGGCTCCAACCTGCATTTCTCGACATCACTTCATTTCCAAACCGACGGCCAAACTGATAGGATGAATTGTATCTTGGAGATGTACTTGCGGCACTATGTGAGTGCCAATTAGAAGGACTGGGCGAAGCTACTCGACATCGCACAATTTTCTTACAATATGCAGCGAAGCGAGTCAACCAATCGGAGTCCCTTCGAGATAGTGACGGGGTAGCAACCTCTTACGCCCCAAGTAGAGATGGAATTTCGAGCGGGCCGCACGGCCCGGCACGCCGCCGGCCCGCCCAAAAGTCGTGCCCGTCCGGCCCGGCATGAACACGGCCTGCGCACGGAAACATGGACCGTGTCGTGCCATTCCGTGCCGTATCATCCTACCGCACTGTTAACACGACACGGCCCGAGCACGATGAACACGGATCCGGCACGACACGGCCCGTTTTGACACGAACACGGACCGCGCATGATGCATAACACGGTCTGCGCTGAAATCACACGGTCCACGTTGTTTCGATTTGACAACATGATCACGGGCTGCGTTCACGGGTGCGCTATGAGTACAACACGGACTGTGTTTAAATCAACGTGGACCGTGTTGCACCCAGTCTGCCACTTATAAAATGCGATCGAACTCCTCCCTTTTCTTCATCACTCTCATTATTTTTCCTCTTATCTCTCTCATACTCTCACTCTCACTCTCAATCTCCTCTCCTCTCCTCTCCTTCTCCAAATGGCTACATGACTACAAGTCTACATCCCTCCTTTTCTCTCAATCTCATCTTCTCTCATTAAATAATTAAGGTATCATTTTCACAATAGTCGTTCTTAGACTCATTTCGAGTGATACTATCTTTTCTCTTGAAATTGATCTAAATAGCGACTGTTGTGAATATGATGCCATGATTACTCAATGAGAGTTTAAAAATTATAACTATATAATTATATAATAATAATAATAATTAAAATAGTCGGTAGTCATTAAACTAAAGTCATATTATAATTTCATTTAAGTACTAGTTTGCTTAGTATAATTTGGTTTAGTTATAACATAGTAATATAGTATATACTATTATACTATATAGTATCTTGGTTATAAGATAGTTAAATACTAATTTACTTAATATAACCTAGTTATAACTTAGTATATAGTAATTAGTAAATTAGTACTTAACTATCTATACTAGATTACAAGTATAAAGTATACTAGTATTACTAATATACATTTATTAAATATTTACCAATTAATTTTATGTATAAGGTTATAAGTTATAAGTTATGAGTTATCACCTATTAGTTATTACTTAGTACTCAATTGTTCATTTTACAAATTTATTTACTTAATAATTATAAATTAATGACTTAATGTATTTGAAAATTTAACTATATAATTGTTTACATAATAATTAAAGTAGTCACTACTTACTAGACTCACTAGTCACTATGTCATATATTATAGAATAATTAATAATACTAATTATATTATATAATAATCTATAAGTAAATTAAAAATTATAAAAGTTCATGAAAGGAAAAAAATGGGCCGTCCGACCCGGCACGACCCGACCCGGCCGGCCCGGTCAAGCCGGGCCCAGACCGTGCCGGGGTCCAAAACGGACCGTGTGGCACGACACGGCCCGTTTTCAAAACGGGCCGTGTTGGCACGACACGGTCCGCTTGTCCATCTCTAGCCCCAAGCCGTCGCCACTTCTTATAGTGGCAAAGTCCCCGCCGCTCATCGCATGGCGAGGGAATGGCATAAGCAAAACGACATGGCGAGAGCATATTTGCACAAGACATCGAAGTGCATGAAGAAGTGGGCGAACACCATCCGATGGGACATCAACTTTGAAGTCGGAGACTTGGTCCTGGTGAAACTGGTCCAACATCTTCGGCTAAGTGGGAAGAATCTGCACAAGGACCTCGTTAGGCGTTACGAGGGTCCCTTCAAGATCCTGAAGAAGGTAGGCAATGTGACCTACAAGTCGGAGCTCCCGCCTCAAATGCAACAACACCCCGTCTTCCATTTCAACCTGCTCAAGTCTTTCGTCGAATACCCTGAAGATCCCAAGCATGGAGTTTCAGACCGCGCCCCACCGGCCATCCGTCAGCAGTTTACTAATCAAATTGAAGAAGTGCTCGCCGTCCGCACGAAGAATCGAAAGAAGGAGTATCTTGTTTGATGGAGCGGAAGATCGGACGCCGACACAAGTTGGGAGACAGTCGAAGACCTGTGGCAGTGTGATAGTGGCAGTTTTGTAATTTTGCACTCCTGAAAAGTGCATCCCCTTGTCTTGTCCTCCACATCACACGTCGCATAGAGGCCTCTCGGGCCTGCGGTATATTATGAGAGACCCGCTAGTTCTCCCCCGAAGTCTTGTAATCATTCTTATTTATTCAACAAATTTAACAAAGATTTCAAGCTTTCCTAAATCTAGCACCGTGCCTCGAGCGTGGGGTGGTAACCCACAAGAGCGTTCCAAAGAAACGTCCGCTCGGGACCAAGCGTCTTATAATTTGGTTTAGTTATAACATAGTAATATAGTATATACTATTATACTATATAGTATCTTGGTTATAAGATAGTTAAATACTAATTTACTTAATATAACCTAGTTATAACTTAGTATATAGTAATTAGTAAATTAGTACTTAACTATCTATACTAGATTACAAGTATAAAGTATACTAGTATTACTAATATACATTTATTAAATATTTACCAATTAATTTTATGTATAAGGTTATAAGTTATAAGTTATGAGTTATCACCTATTAGTTATTACTTAGTACTCAATTGTTCATTTTACAAATTTATTTACTTAATAATTATAAATTAATGACTTAATGTATTTGAAAATTTAACTATATAATTGTTTACATAATAATTAAAGTAGTCACTACTTACTAGACTCACTAGTCACTATGTCATATATTATAGAATAATTAATAATACTAATTATATTATATAATAATCTATAAGTAAATTAAAAATTATAAAAGTTCATGAAAGGAAAAAAATGGGCCGTCCGACCCGGCACGACCCGACCCGGCCGGCCCGGTCAAGCCGGGCCCAGACCGTGCCGGGGTCCAAAACGGACCGTGTGGCACGACACGGCCCGTTTTCAAAACGGGCCGTGTTGGCACGACACGGTCCGCTTGTCCATCTCTAGCCCCAAGCCGTCGCCACTTCTTATAGTGGCAAAGTCCCCGCCGCTCATCGCATGGCGAGGGAATGGCATAAGCAAAACGACATGGCGAGAGCATATTTGCACAAGACATCGAAGTGCATGAAGAAGTGGGCGAACACCATCCGATGGGACATCAACTTTGAAGTCGGAGACTTGGTCCTGGTGAAACTGGTCCAACATCTTCGGCTAAGTGGGAAGAATCTGCACAAGGACCTCGTTAGGCGTTACGAGGGTCCCTTCAAGATCCTGAAGAAGGTAGGCAATGTGACCTACAAGTCGGAGCTCCCGCCTCAAATGCAACAACACCCCGTCTTCCATTTCAACCTGCTCAAGTCTTTCGTCGAATACCCTGAAGATCCCAAGCATGGAGTTTCAGACCGCGCCCCACCGGCCATCCGTCAGCAGTTTACTAATCAAATTGAAGAAGTGCTCGCCGTCCGCACGAAGAATCGAAAGAAGGAGTATCTTGTTTGATGGAGCGGAAGATCGGACGCCGACACAAGTTGGGAGACAGTCGAAGACCTGTGGCAGTGTGATAGTGGCAGTTTTGTAATTTTGCACTCCTGAAAAGTGCATCCCCTTGTCTTGTCCTCCACATCACACGTCGCATAGAGGCCTCTCGGGCCTGCGGTATATTATGAGAGACCCGCTAGTTCTCCCCCGAAGTCTTGTAATCATTCTTATTTATTCAACAAATTTAACAAAGATTTCAAGCTTTCCTAAATCTAGCACCGTGCCTCGAGCGTGGGGTGGTAACCCACAAGAGCGTTCCAAAGAAACGTCCGCTCGGGACCAAGCGTCTTATAATTTGGTTTAGTTATAACATAGTAATATAGTATATACTATTATACTATATAGTATCTTGGTTATAAGATAGTTAAATACTAATTTACTTAATATAACCTAGTTATAACTTAGTATATAGTAATTAGTAAATTAGTACTTAACTATCTATACTAGATTACAAGTATAAAGTATACTAGTATTACTAATATACATTTATTAAATATTTACCAATTAATTTTATGTATAAGGTTATAAGTTATAAGTTATGAGTTATCACCTATTAGTTATTACTTAGTACTCAATTGTTCATTTTACAAATTTATTTACTTAATAATTATAAATTAATGACTTAATGTATTTGAAAATTTAACTATATAATTGTTTACATAATAATTAAAGTAGTCACTACTTACTAGACTCACTAGTCACTATGTCATATATTATAGAATAATTAATAATACTAATTATATTATATAATAATCTATAAGTAAATTAAAAATTATAAAAGTTCATGAAAGGAAAAAAATGGGCCGTCCGACCCGGCACGACCCGACCCGGCCGGCCCGGTCAAGCCGGGCCCAGACCGTGCCGGGGTCCAAAACGGACCGTGTGGCACGACACGGCCCGTTTTCAAAACGGGCCGTGTTGGCACGACACGGTCCGCTTGTCCATCTCTAGCCCCAAGCCGTCGCCACTTCTTATAGTGGCAAAGTCCCCGCCGCTCATCGCATGGCGAGGGAATGGCATAAGCAAAACGACATGGCGAGAGCATATTTGCACAAGACATCGAAGTGCATGAAGAAGTGGGCGAACACCATCCGATGGGACATCAACTTTGAAGTCGGAGACTTGGTCCTGGTGAAACTGGTCCAACATCTTCGGCTAAGTGGGAAGAATCTGCACAAGGACCTCGTTAGGCGTTACGAGGGTCCCTTCAAGATCCTGAAGAAGGTAGGCAATGTGACCTACAAGTCGGAGCTCCCGCCTCAAATGCAACAACACCCCGTCTTCCATTTCAACCTGCTCAAGTCTTTCGTCGAATACCCTGAAGATCCCAAGCATGGAGTTTCAGACCGCGCCCCACCGGCCATCCGTCAGCAGTTTACTAATCAAATTGAAGAAGTGCTCGCCGTCCGCACGAAGAATCGAAAGAAGGAGTATCTTGTTTGATGGAGCGGAAGATCGGACGCCGACACAAGTTGGGAGACAGTCGAAGACCTGTGGCAGTGTGATAGTGGCAGTTTTGTAATTTTGCACTCCTGAAAAGTGCATCCCCTTGTCTTGTCCTCCACATCACACGTCGCATAGAGGCCTCTCGGGCCTGCGGTATATTATGAGAGACCCGCTAGTTCTCCCCCGAAGTCTTGTAATCATTCTTATTTATTCAACAAATTTAACAAAGATTTCAAGCTTTCCTAAATCTAGCACCGTGCCTCGAGCGTGGGGTGGTAACCCACAAGAGCGTTCCAAAGAAACGTCCGCTCGGGACCAAGCGTCTCAAAAATTATGGCATTCGAAAAGTGACATAAGCAAGCTTCCACAAAGCATTTAAAAGAGTTTACCTAGATGTTGAGCACGTCTAGATGCCGCACAAACGATTGAACGAAAAATGACCTCGTGACATGAGCCGGGGAGCTCGCCCAGCCCCCCTTTTTCTCCTCGCACACGGGCTTGTGCCCATTGTGCGTCGCACAAGGAGGGCGTCGACCCCACTTTTCTTTCTCGTCGCATGCGAGAAAGAAGAGGGAATTGGCGGCGAGCTCGTAGAGGAGTCATCAGCCCCATTGAGATGCGCACTGACTAGCTTCACGTTGGCCCCCCTCTTATTATTACTATTTTATAATTTTATATAATAGATTATTTATTTTTTTATTATGTCATGTCAATAATATAATCAAGAAATTTATTATTATTGGTTAGGGGACGACATGCACAAGAAATTAAAGTTGGAAGATAATTTAGTTACAAATTAAAATTAAGAGATCGTTGAAATATTGACTTAAAGTTAGAGGAAGATTTGGGTCGTGCCAAAAATATGAAGTTCTTATTGAGAACAAGGAAAATAATAAAAAAAATCCAAAATCTTAGTTTTTGAGTCTCGTTTGGATCACGAATAAGACTACGAAAAAGGTGCTAATCCTAGATTGTTTGTCAAACACTTATATTTTACAACAGTGGATGGGATCAACAGATTTTGTGAGTCCTTGGTTGCAGCAGAAATTCGATCCACCCATCTTGAGAAATTCTGTTGAATTTTTATAACCTCATCCCAGTGGTTGCCAAATGATCGGTTAACGAATAGTGTGTTTTTATCTTGAGAATAACATGTCATAGAACAAAATGTACTTGCTTTTGGTCAGAATTCAAAAGTTCACTTATTTATTTTCTTTCTACCATCATAGAACAAAATGTAACAATTACATTGGACTGAGAAAATCCTATCCCCGTTATGTTTGGATGCAACACTTTGAATAAACTCTTGCTCCTCTTTATTCTTGTGAACCAAACAGGCAGAGATCAAGAATATTAATATATAGTTTTACCTAAGCAAAATACAAAGATAATGATGGACTTATATGTAATTATTCTTTTCATCTAACAAATTACATTAAGTTTTAAAATATATATTATATTCCACTTGCATATATGATTATTATTTATTTTCTGTTATATTATAGTATTTAATGTCTATTGATGCAAAATTAAATTTCAAAAGTATACTCAGATATAATATTTCAATCCATGAGATTATATTTTGAAATATGATTTTACATTGATTTTCAATGAAGGTGTATCCTTATAGGCAGTGTTTGGAATGAGAATTTGTGTTTGAATGAAAAAGTGTAATAATGAAGATTTAAAAAGTTGATTTGATGGATAAATTTTAGGGGTATTTGGATAAAAATTAAGAACTAATAATATAATTTATTATTTTATGAGATATAAAGTTATAGTAAAAAAGAATATGTTATTAATATTATAATTTACATAAATTATTATAATATTAATATTATTTTTATTTATTTTGATTAAATATTTTAAATATTATTAATATTATAATTTACATAAATCGTTATAATATTAATATTATTTTTATTTATTTTGATTAAATCTTTTAAATATTATTAATATTATAATTTATGTACAAATATTATTAAGATCCAAATATAATATAATTTTTTTTAAAAAAAATTGAATAGTTTAATAAAATATTTATTAATTATTAGAACTAAATATTTTATAAATTTTAATTAATAATATTTAATAAATTATTTTATAATATGATTAATAATATATTAATAAATAACTAAATAATATATATTTATTATGTATTAAATAAAGAACTTTTGGTAAGAACGTCTTGTAAAATGATGTGACCAAAGTCACCTGACACCGACACCTAGTGCGTTTGTTAGTCGTCAAAGTAGGAAAACTAAAAAAAAATCAAATTGACTCGAAAGGGGAGATCACAACCCGCCACTATTGTTTGGAGGGATCAGACCCCAATGCTGCATGCATTCAAGCATATTAATTAATTATATTCATACAGATCCTGGGGAAGCATTTTGGAGTCATGTCGTTTTTTGTTTCGGCTACAGGAGTCACCAAAATTGATAATTAATTGATTAATATAATTGATCATTAAAATTTGATTAATATAATTGATCATTAAAATTGATTAATATAATTGATCATTAAAATTGTATATATCATGGGTTGATAATTACACTTATTAATTTGTTCAGAAAATATTATTTTATCTTTTTTTCTACTGAAATTAGTAATTAGATGATGTAAAATAATAAAAATTATTGGTCCTTAAGTAAGTTTTCTTTTGTATGAGCTTTGTTGCATCACATCTCAATAAATCACAATTTAGGGAGTTCACTTGTTAAATACGTAAATACAAAATGACAAGAATATCACGTTCTATGGAGAAAAAAAATATACATAGACTACAGATGATCTAAATTATTTATCATGATTATTACGGTTATTATGACCACAAAATATTATATTCAACAAGCATGATGGTACGTAAGATCGCACCCCATAATAAATAAAATTTGAGAATCAAGATATATTGCAAGAACGTTTATTTTTTTTCTTAATTAATGTTTCCAGTCACAATCTGATCGAAATAAAAATAATACGAAAGTTGATAAATGTCCAAAGCTTCGAGGTTTGCAAAGTTGTGTTGCTTATTTTATGTCATGAGGGTGGTCAGAGAAAAGTTATGCGACGTGCCAATATTTTTGTTGCACTTGCAAGTGGGGTGCCATCTTTGTTTTCTTCCTTCTAACTATGCAGCATAAAATAAAATAAAAACACACACATATATATATATATAGAGAGAGACCTCAAGAAAGTGTATATGCAAACACGTCGAGGCGCTATGGTAGAAGTGCATACTCTTTTGCACCGAAAAAAGACAAGTCTATGTGCGTTTTAAGTACAATTTTAAAAGTAATTTATGTTTTTAAAAAAGGTGAGTGTTTGGGATGATTTTTTTTTCACTTGGAGTATTCATAGAATTTAAAGCTTTTTTCTTCTTCGAAATTTATAGTCTAATTTCCTCCGAATGTTTTACCAACAACGATCGAACAAATATTAAGAAAAAAATAGAAGCGTTTTTTTAAAAAGAAAAACACCTCTTTTAAAAAATATTTGATTCATTTCAACTTTTATTTATAAATTTAAAAAGAGAAGGGACGATGTCTCTCTTTTAAACGGAGACACCTCCATTAATTTTTTTATTAAATTAATACTCTTTAAAATTCGATTTGGTTATCAGTTAGATATTAAAATTTAACTCTTAGAACAACTCGACATTTTTGTAATTAGACATATTTATAGACAATTCAATCGGTCGCAAATTTGGGCTGTTTCCGTCGAAGTGAATATTTTTTGGACGGAGCCGCCTCACGCCATAGTCTTTTGTACGCTGACTCTTTTGGCCAATTAATTAATAAATAATCAAGTATTTTCTTTTAAAAAAAGATTAGGGCCTATATATTTCATAATCCATTTTATTTTGTTTCAGAATAAAATGAGACTTATGACTATCCAATCAAATAGAAATTTAGTTCCTTTCTGAAGAAATTGTTTTACTCATCATTATCTTTTTTTCTCAGATTGAAAGTGCAGGCTATCAGCACCTAAATTGGATGATATAGTTTTTTTTTCTCAGATTAAATGTGAAACTGAAAAATAATTTTCTACAGCAATTGTTCTGAAAAATAATCATGGACCCTGTTCATTTCTGACCAATTCGGTCTACCTTTATTATTCTCACTTGAGGGTGGGTTGAAATTAGAGTGCCAATAAAGAAAAAAAAGTCAGATGAAAAAAAAAAATTGAATTCATGAACACCAATGAAGAAAAAAAAAAAGAAATTAATCAGCCCAAGTGTCATACCGAAAAAAAAAACAGCGTAAAATAGAGAATAATTTAAGAACACAAGTTAATTTGTAAATTTCTTTTTTATCCTTGTTTTCATTCTTAAACGTTATTTCAATTTTTCTAGAAAAAAACCTTGTTACTATTTCAATTCTTTATGCTTTCACAATGTTAGAGGTCGAACCCATCATAATAATGTAAAACTAAATTAATTTAACTAATTAATTGCGAAGGTATTCAAATACTACCAGAGAGACTCCCAGCTAAATACCATGCACTGCGCCCACTATTTTAGTAGCTTTTTATCTGAAAACAAATAGTGAGCAGTATTAACTATTAAATTAGATGAGCTAATAATCCATCCCTAAAGTTTAACTGTTTAAGTCATCGTAAAGATTATTTTGACCCAATCAATGCTCTCCGAGAAAATAAAAATTAAGGATCTTTAATTTTAATATCAACGATTTTTATATAACTTAACTTCTTACATTAAATTGATATTTATTTCTATTCCACCTGAGTAATTATTGTTTTAATAGATACTAATTACATCACACCATAAAGATGTCTTCTTCGTGGTCATCATTAGCGAGTTAAAAAACATTCCCTCCGACGCTTTCCCTTTACGCGCGAGAGAGAGAGAGATCCATCAAACCACTAGCAGTTTCGGCGTAGGTCGCTGTCGCTCACCATGTCGACGCCTCCTTTAAAATATATCTCGCTTCACCTCTCCACCACCACCACCTCGTCGTCGTCGTTGCCGTCGTCCACTTCTACCACCTCCTTCGCTCTCTGCCTCCCTTCCTCTCTCCTCCCCGCAATACGCCCCACGTTTGAACACGCATTACGGAGGAAGTCGCCGGAATGCTCCGGAGGTGGCGGGCGGCGCGCGGCAGGTTGACGTTCTCCCCTGCCGCCGCCGTTCTCCTCCTCTTCCTCCTCGTCGTACTTCCCGTTGGCCTCTGCCAGATTGACGGTGGCATTGGCGGCACGCCGCCGGCTGTGTACCCGCTCTTCACGCAGTACGCCAATGACCTCCTCGCTAACCTCACCCGCAGCATGGAGCCCCAAATCGAGGAGCACTTTGGCTTCTGCATCAGAGATCCGTAGGCTTTTTCTTTCTTCCCGTGGCGTTTCGTTACCGCTTTGTTTCCTCTTCTTCTTCTTCGTCGTGCTGATGCTCTGGAGTCGCGCGCATCGCAGGGATCAGGATTGGAATCGGGCGTTCAACTTCTCAACGGACATGACGTTCATGACAAAATGCTTGATCAGCACGGCTGGTTTGTACACTACACCGAAATAGGGCGAGGGATTGCCTTCCCGAAAGATGCTTTATATTGCTGTCGGTTCCTATGTGTAGTCTTCAGTTTACTTCAACTTTATTACTAATTGGTCTAAATTACTATACCTGATTCTTTTTGGTTTGCGAGACTTGTAAAAGTTGCATTATGTAGCAGTAGTGTGTGAATGTTCGCATACCAGGTTTGCTCATGAGCTGCTTTAACATAGATAGCTAGAACGGTGATTTTTGAGGAATTTTTCTTTTTCTTATAATTCATTTTATATATTTTTTCTTCTTTTGTCAACAATGTTAAGAACCTACGTCAACTTGGAGCTCCCTTTTCATATAGCCAGATTGATAGCCTTCCCAAATATTAGGTTCTAGGACCATAGATGCTGCAGGGGGAGGTGAAACTTTCTCCTAACTATGAATGCTGCTCGAGGGATTTAGTCATAATGGTTAAAGTGATGAAAATAGTTGGTGATTTGGAGATACTAGATAGACACTAATAAGGATACTCACACTGCAGAGAAAGATGATGAGTTAACCGGAGGAAACCTAGGTTTAAGCTAACCCTAAACTCTTTTCCTTCTAAAATGCATCACCTGAATAAATCATCTGGTCCTGTTGCACATTGTAGAATTGTAAAACAATGGCCCAAGCATCTTTCCTAAAAACTTAAGCTTATAAGAAGAAACTCATCGTATACATAGATGAATTTCTTCTTATAAGCTTAAGTTTTTAGGAAAGATGCACGTTTATCTATAATATTAATGTATTAATACTCCTCCTCAAGTGTTACTACTAGTATATTTTGGCATGTCTAGTACATCATAGGGATTATCACATGCGAGTTGTTGACAATGTGAAACATTAAGTGAGAAAACTTTTTTCTCATACGGTTTTAGTCATTGTTTGAACTCTGAACCTCTCAACCCATTATGATATCATACATTATATTATGCCACCTATGAAAATTACTTCTTTCCTGTAGACTTAAAGTTGAGGAAGAGAACATTCAATTAGATTGATGCTTCTTTTAAGACTTTCAGAAATGCCACCTACTTTCCTTTTATTTTGCATATTATAGAGTATAAATATATGTATATATGGGTTTAATGTACCTCTACAAAGCACCCTTTGCTTTGTAGGGACGCTGAACACTTATTAACTGATGATTCGATTATCAACAATGCAGAACAATGCCACACTTTAAGTGGAGATTAATTACTCGCAATTTGAATGTTGATGAATGATTCGATGGTTAGATACAAACCATAGGGCGCTTGTAGGTACATTAGACCCATATATGTATGCATGCATGCAAGCATGTATATATATATATCCAATTTTTTCTTGGAAATCAGGGTTTAGTGATGAATTCCGTTCTTTTTATGGTTTTCATAATTATGCTCGATAATGTACTGTTACTTAAACTCACATACTAGACTGCATTGAATTGACAGATTTTCCACAGCGCATATGTACAGCAGCAGAACTTAAGTTATACTTCAATAGCTTCTTGGCCAATGGTGGGGTGCGACCAAATAAGAATTGCAACTTAAACACATGGACAGCTGGATGTGAACCTGGGTGGGCATGCACTGTTGGCCAAAATCAGACTGTGAACTTTGAAGATGCTGAGAACATCCCTTCTCGAGTTGATGATTGTAGACCAATTTGTGAGGGTTTTTTCTCTCCTTATGGGATTACTTGCATGATTCGTGAGTATCTTCTCCATATTGCTTTACCTTTGTCATGACTACTTTTGAGCTTACTATTTAATGTATATTTTGACATATTTCATTCTCATCCGTGAGCTTGTGACACATCATATGTTTATCTTTTTAAGGTGTCATAGAAAAGGGGACAACTTACTCAGTTACTTGTATATTTTGTCTCTTATACCTTAATAAAAATTCTGATTGAAATTTTCATCCCCTGAGAAAATGTTCTTTATGTATTTTTCTGGGACTTGAATTATTGATGAAGATCAACAGTGTTTGCATGCAAAAAAATGTTTATTAAACATAAACAGTACACATTTAAAGGCTCGTACTTGACTTAGCATAATCAAGTATTTTCGTGACTAGCTAATGCCCTTTGTTTTTGAAAATTTAATCGGACTTTTGCTCTCTAAAAAAAAATCAAGTTTTGGAATGCTTACGAATTTGAATGATATTCTTCATTTATTATGCAACTACAATTATTCAGCTGTTAAAGATGTAACTGAATCATTTTGTACATTCCCTTCAGTGATTTTGATAATTGAGGATATTCAGTTTATCATATTTCCTGTTTCTACTTATTTGTTGTATAGCATTTCATGTTTAGTTATTGGCAAAATGAAGTTTCAAAATGTTAACTTGTTTTTCTCATTAAATGAAGCTTGTCCATTGGGTGCTTACTGCCCACATGCAACTTTAAATGAAGATACAGGGTTTTGTGAACCGTAAGTAAATTACTTTACTCGTTTTCATTAATATTCTCCATAAAGGTTCCTACTTTCTCATTATGCAACAAAATTGTAGATACAATTATCGGCCATCTCCTGGAAGGATGAACCACACTTGTGGTGGTGCAGATGTCTGGGCTGATGTTCAGAGTAGTGGTGATATTTTCTGTCCAGAAGGATATTATTGCCCAACCACCATTCAAAAATTTTCTTGCCGTAGTGGGTACTGTTGTTATTCTAACTCGTTAATGTCTTTCCTCGGTCTCGCATTTTCACAAGCATGGATTTTGAAACTGATATTTCATATGACATTCTGACACCTAATATATGTTGCAATCTTTTGTCTGCATTTTCCAGGTACTATTGCAGGAAAGGTTCTACTTATGAAACAAGTAAGATATTGTGGGTTATTTCATTATGGAGACCATGCGGAGTTAGTGCTGTTGAATTAGACATTATTATTTCTTGTTTAGTAATATAATTTTGCTACATGTTCACCCAAAAGGAAGTTTAATAATTTACCAAATCATTCTTGCAATAAGACAGAAGATCCAAAAAGCGTTCTCACTGAGACGATTAATTTCTTCGAAACTTTATTGACAATGCTTTCAAAGATCTCATCTATACACGCATGCATGTCATATGTTTTCTTTGCATAGATTGACTATTCTGATTGGATGCCACATTCCATTTTAGGGTGCTTCAAGTCGAGTTCATGCAAGCCAAATTCTACAAATCAGGACATTAAACTATTTGGTGGTCTAGTTATGGTGAGTTAATCATCTTTTGCTTGATCCTTTTTGTTCTATCTGATTTGTTAGATTTCTTTCATTGCTCCTATATAATTCTTCATTTTCACAGTAGGATCTTGAGAATTTAACTAAAATTTGAGGATAAAATGTCACACAATCTGGAGTCGCCTTCATTGGAATTTTTAGGACCTTGTATGAATTGTAATATTTGTATAGTGTGTGTGATCCAGAATCTTTTTGGTTCCTTATGGTATTCCTTTGTTTAATTGTTACTCAAACACTTGCCGTTGAATCTAGAAGATAGACACATCTTTTAATTGGGAGCATCCAATTTCTAATGATTATTGTAGCTTATGTTCTTGTGCTCAACGGTATTGGGATGTTTGTAGGTATATTTTGCTGCTTAAATCTTTTCAGCGTTCAACAAAGAAAAAACCAGGCCAAACTAGTTGATTGAGGAAATGAAATGATGTACGACACAATAGATTTCAAAGAGTTTGACGAAATGATGGAAAGAGAAGAGATCAAATATAGTAGAAAATGGTTATTTCTCTCAGTGTCAGACTTCTCTATTGTTGTTTCATGTAATTAAGGTCACGCCTTTTACAAAGAAGAACTCGCCTAAAACAAAGACACTCCATTTCTCCTTAGATATTGACCCTTGTTCTCTAGGATAAAAGTCAAATGTCCCTAATTACATTCTACAAAGAGATGGTAGATTGCCGTGTCTCTATTTGATCAATCTGGTTCTTTCCGAAATTAGATGAGAATGAGACCTTTGTCAGTGTAAAGTGCAGCAAATACGAGTATGCCCCAAAAGGCCAAATTTAGGTGATTGTGAGTTAAACCTGCTCTCTAATGTTGCCAGATACCATATTTAACAAGCATAAACTGATACTTCAATCCCATTTATTATCAGTGTAACAAATCTATTCTTCCTGAAAGAAAGAGAAACTTAATAAATCTGTTGTTATCCATGAATGTGCAAAGTGCAAAGTTTATGTGAGTTTTATTCTACTTATCTACAAAAAATAAGTGAGGTTATGAACGAGAAATTTCTGGATACTTTAGTAAACTTGTGTTATCCATTCTGTTTGATAGTTGATGGTTTCCAGGTTTCACTGATCATGCTATGTTTCTTTTGCAAATACTATCTGTCATTTGTTTTAACAGTAGCAGGATGCTTTGAATTTGCTGTTATTGATTATATATAGTTTCTATAACCAAAATATTTAACGTTCCTTTTGCAAATACTATCTGTCTTTTGTTTTGATGCTTGCAGGTTGCTTTGAGTTTGCTGTTATTGATTATTTATAACTTCTACGACCAAATTATTACTTTTCGTGAGAGAAGGCAAGCCAAATCCAGAGAAGCTGCTGCAAGAACAGCAAGACAAGCTGTACAAGCTCGTGAAAGGTGGAAAGCAGCAAAAGCGGCAGCGGTAAAGCATGCTTCTGGACTTCAACAGCAGCTTTCTCGCACATTTTCGCGTAAAAAGATGAATAAACAGAGTCAGCTAGCTAAGGTCCATAGTCAATCAAACTCAAAGTACTCATCAGAAGAAGCTGCCACAGAGATTGATGAACGTAATATACTAAGTAACATGGATCATCATTTTGAGGAGATTTCGGATATGTATGAAGATCATCGTGTTAGTGTTGGAGAGAAAACCTCTAAAAAAAATATTCCTAAAAGTAAATACATACATACTCATAGCCAAATCTTCAAATATGCATATGGTCAAATTGAGAAGGAAAAAGTTATGCAAGAGGAAAACAAGAACTTGACTTTTTCAGGAGTAATTACCATGGCTACTAAGAGGGAGATCAGGACCAGACCCTTGATAGAGGTGGATTTCAAAGATCTAACCTTGATTCTGAAAAGGAACAAGAAAACACTCTTGAAGTGTGTCACAGGAAAGCTTAAGCCTGGACATATAACTGCCGTCATGGGTCCATCAGGTGCAGGAAAGACTACTTTTCTTACTGCTCTGGCTGGAAAGACAGCTGGATGTGAGGTGACTGGTCTAGTCCTTATAAATGGAAAGGTTGAACCGATACGGTCCTATAAGAAAATAATTGGTTTTGTGCCACAAGATGATATTGTTCATGGAAACTTGACGGTGGAAGAGAATCTTTGGTTCAGTGCGAGATGTAGGTATGGCACATATCACTACCTCATTCACTAATGCATTTATATTTTGTTAATACTATTCGGTAATTAGGTTCATTGTCGAAGTTGGAAATATCAAATTGGCATCCTAAAATCACTCCTTTTGTGTTGTATGTTATGTTTACATATTTCTCATAACAATTTGATATATTCTTTTATATCCGTTGCTTGCAAAAGCAGTAGCTAATCCCCCCCAAAAATGTTTGGTAGAAATTTTGCTGTTCAAAAGTGGTAGAGATATATGGGCAGCACATTTTAATGAGGTGTTGGTGCATAATTAACTAAATTCTGGATGTCCACATACTCCATGGTAAAATTGTGTAACTTGGAGAATGAGCTGTTGGATTTTGTGGTCAGACTGCAGTGAGTAATAAATGCCACTGTTTGGTAGAGTAACGGCTGGTGTAAAGCCTTGCTCTGCTTTATTCCACCGAACAACATGTTTTCCCTTCAACATTTTGAAGGGCAAACCTCTCGTTAAAAGATGTATTCTTAAGAATAATAAACAAATAGAGACAATAATTCCTATGGAAGGCAAGGATTATTTATCCCTCACTTTATCTTCAATGGACTTCCTAATTCCTTGGGGCTAACAAGCTTATTACCGAAAATAATCCTTTTAAAAGGAATTACTGGATTAATTGATGATGACCAAACACCACTTCAGAATCCATGGAACCAAAGGGTCGAATCCCTAAGGCATTGTTTGGTTGGGAACTTTTCGCGAGAACATCGCGAAAAGTTCCCAAACAACCAACGTGACGGGAACTTTAAAAGTTCCCGTCACGTGACATTCGGCCGGAACATTTGTCCCGTCACGTGACATTCGGCCGGAACATTTGGCCAAATGTTCCGGCCCAAAGTTCTTGCCGAAGGCAAGAACATTTGCTTTTTTTTTATCTCCAAATGTTCCGGCTGAAAGTTCTTGCCGAAGGCAAGAACATTTGCTTTTTTTTATCTCCATGTCTTTTCAGCCGCATTCTTTGACTTTTTTTTAAAATTTCATTTATTTTTTAATTGTTTTATAATGTATGTATATATAATTTAGAATATATTAATACATTATTAGGGATATTATAAAATAATTTATTAAATGTTATTAATTAAAAATTATAAAATAATTAGTTCTAATAATTAATAAATATTTTATTAATTAAACTATTCAATTATTTTTTAAAAAAATTATATTATATTTGGATCTTAAAATATACATAAATTATAATATTAATAATATTTAAAAGATTTAATCAAAATAAATAAAAATAATATTAATAATATAACGATTTACATAAATTATAATATTAATAACATATTCTTATTTACTATAACTTTATACCTCATAAAATAATAAATTATATTCTTAGTTCTCATTTTTATCCAAACACCCACTAAAATTTATCCATCACATCAACTTTTAAAATCCTCATCATTACACTTTTTCATCCAAACACCAACCCAAACTTTTCTATCAAATCAATTAGTTCTCGAGAACCAATGTTCTCTCCAAATTCCCCTATCAAACACAGCCTAAGTGAATACATGTTCAAGGAACCTAGTGTGGCATCTTAGGAGTGTTGATCAGCAAAATGCAAAGTCCTGTTTTATATATCATATTAGAACATGTTGACTCAAACATCAAAGTACAACTGCTCAACATCGCGGTTATATTAACCAACAAAAATCTAATGTCCAGTCCTCTTCAGGCAAGAAAAAATGTCTTAACAAACATAAGCATGATATGTTCGGGTCACTACTCTTTTATAAAGAATTAAATCTCAATCCTCTTCCGCAAAATAAAATGAATGATACTGACCTTTGTATTCTCATGCTAATATGTGAATCTCCTCAAATAATGCCATGCTTGATGTTTAATGGATCTACTCCTTTTTCATTTGGAGCATCATTTGATGCTATTATGCTTTTTTGGAAGGGGAACCATTAGTACCAAGGGTTGTTGTCATTCCATTATTATTACCATGATAAAATCAGTACCTAGTTACCAAGTGACTAATTATGACTAATTCCATTCTCAAATGTTTACTATCCAATCTCGAAAAAGTGTCTGTGCACATATGCTCATGCACTATATATCTCAAAAACAGACTATGCCACAATAACTAGTCAAGCAGAGTTTTGATTCTCTTTCTCCCTATGACATGAAAGGTGGAAATTTGACCTCCTCAAACAGCTCCACTAGATTGGAGTGACATTTGTTGTCAAGTGCTCCAAGGATAGAGAAGTCCATAGAGATTGTATAAACAATTTATGTTCCCTTCTTATAATCCAAGTATTATAACGTTGATGTTAATATTTCCTCAAACTATCTTTCCTTTTCTTTCCATAGAAGTTTGCTTGAACTATCAACTGCTTGATCTTTGAAATTTGGGGTTTAGAAGTTTTAAGGACCAAATATGTATCCCACATAGAAGCATTCTTTGCTATTTTATCTGCCACCTGGTTACAATGTGCTTTATATTTAAGTATGTGAGTACCTCTACAACAACAACAACAACAACAAAGCCTTATCCCACTAGGTGGGGTCGGCTACATGGATCATACGACGCCAATTCGTTGATCCATGTTCATGAGATTCGACAGGGTTTTACGCTGGCTGTCGGGGCCTAACACAACCCTTTTCCTTTATCCGGGCTTGGGACCGGCTATAAAACATAGGCGGAGTTATGCGAGTTCCTCTAATTGTTGTTATTTGCCTTATTTAGGTCAATAATGTTGTTCTCAATTTGACCTCTTTTGTAACAATAATTTTAAAAGGAATTTGAATTTGACATCCTGTTATATATGCTGAATGTTCTATGTTCCCTTTTGCACTTATGGCAATGTTCACTTCTTTTTCAATGTCATCACATTGTATGTTGAAGATTCTCTGTTTCTTTCTGCCTTTAAGGTAATGTGCGTGCAGTCTTGATGTCACTATCTATATGCTTTTCTTTTTACATATGAGCCAGAGAGAAAATATCTATATGAAAGTTTGAAAATAAGTTTTATTTCTCCTCAATGTAGGCTTTCTGCAGAGATGCCAAAAGCTGATCTAGTTCTAGTTGTGGAAAGGGCTATAGAGTCCTTAGGATTGCAAGCAGTACGGAATTCATTGGTTGGCACTGTAGAGAAGCGTGGAATTTCTGGTGGACAGAGAAAGCGAGTGAATGTTGGATTGGAATTGGTCATGGAACCATCTTTGCTGATACTAGATGAGCCAACATCTGGTTTGGATAGTTCTTCGTCTCAGCTACTCCTGAGAGCTCTTTGTCGTGAGGCACTTGAAGGTGTGAACATTTGCATGGTGGTACATCAGCCCAGGTTGTTCTAATGTTCATATATAATAGCCTTTAGGTGATATCTTGAAACATTTATCCTCTTATCTTATTTCTTGAATGAATATACCTGGTATTGGTAAACATTAATTAATTCTTTTGAATTCCATGGTGTTACATGTTTGCTGCATTTAAATCACTAAAATCTATTCTTCTAAACATTTCTCAAGATGTTTCCTAAAATGTGCTAAGATGTGTTTTCATATCCTTAAGTCAACTTATCTAAATCTTGATAATTTTAGATTTGATGAATTTCCTTTCAATAAATGTAGTTTATCTTTGAGAAAATTGAGTGTTGAGTGCAGTGATTAATTCCAAATGGATAATTGGTTCAATATAACAGAAATCAAGTTTTTCGGCTCAACTGCATATATCCATGAGTTACCTTCATAAAATGTTTTACAAACTTTCAAAATGTTATCCTTTATTTTTTGGAATCCTTTGGTATTATTTTATCCTGTTTTTCTAGTAGTCTTGAATATTGCAGATGTCCGAAGCAAATTCTTGTTCTAATATACTTGAGCACGAATATGTGATGATGTAATGAGTCTAATGACAATGGGCTGTGTAATCTGTATCACAAAATTAGTGGTTGGAAAATCTAAACAGGGATGCAGGATACTGATTGACAAATTCATGTATAAATGACCTTGGATTTCAAGTGACACAAATGAGTAAATGATTAATATATTAAAATTTCAATTGAGTTTCCTGTCATTTCAAAATGTTGTTAGAAATCATTAGTTTCTTTGATTCTATTGTCTACTTGTTATTAATAATGTAGAACTATTTTGACGCAGTATGATTATTTATTGTTGTTTGTTCTGATCTCTAACCTTTTTGGTTCAGCTATACCTTGTTCAACATGTTTGATGACTTGATACTTCTGGCAAAAGGAGGCTTCATTGCATATCATGGACCAGTAAAGCAAGTTGAAGAGTACTTTGCTGGTTTAGCAATTTATGTTCCTGATCGTGTCAACCCTCCAGACTATTTCATTGACATATTAGAGGGTATAGTAAAGCCAAGCTCAAGTGTCAGTGTAAAATGTAACCAGCTTCCTCTGATATGGATGTTGCATAATGGGTACAATATACCACCGGATATGCAACATGATTTAGATGGCATTGATGCATCATTAAGGGAGGTCGTGGCAACTTCAGCTAGAAGTGAAGTTAACCAACATTCTGCCTCTAATGAAGTATGGGAAAATTTTAAAGATGCCTTTGAGGAAAAACAACATTGTTTCGATTTCTCAAAATCAAAAGATTTAACAAACAGGAGAACTCCTGGAATTATAACACAATATAAGTTATATCTTGGAAGGTAATTTCTTTAAGTTAAGATCCCATACATATTTATTATTTAATTTAAACAAAGCAAACTTCGTATCCAGAAATTATTATGTTTCATTCTAATCATGACGCTTTTCCTTATAGGGTGGGTAAGCAGCGGCTGCGTGAAGCTAGAGTACAAGTAGTTGATCTTCTGATGCTATGCCTTGCTGGAGTTTGCTTAGGGCTACTTGCCAAAATTAATGATGAATCACTTGGAGTGGTTGGCTATAGTTACACCATCATTGCAGTTTGTAAGTTGGAGATTTTAACCTGCCACTTACTGTTTCTGGAACCAATTTTTCTTTAGAACATTGTCATATAACATAAAAATAGAGAACATTCCAGATAACAAGATGGCTGCCATCCAATATTGCACTTCAAATGTTGTTGAACGGAAAAACTAGTATTTGAAGAAGGAACAAATGAAAACATTTTCGTGGCATTGTCATGTACTTTGCTCTTATCTTAGTTAATTTTTGGACTAGTTTGACTGCATTTTGAACATTAGGGGTCAGTAACAAGGTTACAAATTAACTGTTTAGGTTCCAGCTTAGACTTGTATTAACTGAACTTTATATGTCCATATTGCAGCTCTCTTATGCAAGATCGGTGCCTTGAGATCATTTTCGCTTGAAAAATTGCAGTATATGCGAGAGAGAGCATCAGGGATGAGTTCCCTAGCATATTTTCTCTCAAAAGATACCATCGATCATTTCAACACAATCCTGAAACCAATATTCTATCTTTCCATGTTTTATTTTCTCAACAATCCAAGGTCATCTTTCCCAGACAACTACATCATTTTGCTTGCTCTCGTCTACTGTGTATCCGGTATTGGTTATACCTTTGCCATCTGTTTCCAACCGGGTTCTGCCCAGCTGGTACGAAGGTCTATTGTTTGTTAATGAATTTGTGGTCTTTTTTTTTCTTTTTTTATTGCATTTCTGACCAATGCCAATGATGTTACAGTGGGCTGCTCTGCTCCCTGTCGTCCTAACTTTGGTATCATCACGACCGGATGTCCCGTTGATCCTCAGAAATTTATGCTACCCAAAGTGGGCTTTAGAAGCATTTGTTGTTGCCAATGCTGGAAGGTAATGTTCCTTTGACATTTTGCTGGGTCATACTCATGATGGCGAAGTAACTTTTGTTTTCTCAAGAAATTGTTATTCTCCAATTATCTTAAGGACACTAAGCCCAAGGCAAAGAGTAAAGGGAAAAAGGAAGTAAGCGGGTCTTTGCTGAGTTTATAAACAGCAACTGGTAGGCTGACTATGTGAATCTGCTCAAATAGATATATAGATTGCTCAATGGAAAAACACAACTTATCCAAGAGGGCAGTAAGGGTGGCACCATTCCAGCCCCAATCCTCGTTCCCGATTCCCGGGACAGGGTTACTTATATCCTCAATCTAGATTCTCGTGAATTTCCAATTCTCCTGTAAGACTCCGAATCCTCATAAGTTTATTTATAAAAAATAATTAATTATTATATAAAATTAATAAAATAATCATTTTAAAATAATAAATAGTAAAATATATATTAAATGGTTCAAATATAATTAATTGAAATAGTGCAACACTTCTGTATTATATAATATTAAGAATCGCATATAATAATTTTTTTAAAAAAAATATTAATTAGCATTACAATATAAAAAAAATTGATAATAATTTTTTAGATTGGACTCTGTAGCCCCGCGGGGTATCTCCTCGCCAACGGGTATCCATCCAGGAAGATCCAGATGGTGCTTTCTTGTCTGAAATGCTGCCTCTGTCGAGAAAATATAAATGGTATCTGACTTTTTGGTAGTATTTCCTCTTGTGGATGAATTTTTGGCTATGCTATTTTCATTTATTGGAATAAATATGAAGTATGAGAACGGATCAGAAGTACATTTGTCAGGTTTTCTGGGTTTTGCTCCTCCAGAATAATCTGAGTGCATGTTTCCTTTGATAATTTTTTTTCCACACGCTAACGCTAATGACCTTTTGTGTTTTCCTTTCTTTTATTTTTATTCTGTACAGATATCGCGGTGTGTGGCTTATAACACGCTGTGGCGCACTCATGAAAGCTGGATTTGACATCAATCACCTGATCCTTTGCATAGGCGTCCTCTTTCTATACGGTTTTGTGTTTCGATGTATAGCATTTATTTGTTTGGTGATGTTGCAGAAGAGATAGAGGTTGGAAGACGACTTCACACTTTATACGATTCTTTTATTAATCAAAATTAAGTTTGTTCAGTCAAAACAATTGTTCCAAAACAATTCTTTTATTATGGTTCTTCTAGCACGCTCCTTTTAATTATTCTGCGTTTAGGATGTGTTTGACAAAATGAAAAATAATTCAGAGATTGAAAATTTTCCTAAGTCACTTTTAAAAATGACTTAGTTTTTATTCATGGAATTAAATTCATTCCAACTGTTTGGATGTATACCACCTCCTAAAACATAAAGATTTCCTTTTCATCTTTCAGGCACCATAAAATGGAAACACCATTGATGACGACGAAACCTCACAACTCCTTGTTCCTCTCCTCCATTCCACATCAATCCAAAGTTCTTAGCCTAAAACCAACGTACATATTAAGTTCGTCCTTTTGTCACCTTTTCGAGCGCCATGGAGGTTCACTTTGAGCCCAGGAACTCCAACGCAATGCTCTGAACGCGCTTAGCCACTCCCTCTACCACTCTCACACTGCCCGTCGCCATGCCTTCCTCTTGTTCTCTCACATACAGCGGACACTGTTGCTGTCGGCGTTGCAGCCCCAAGCACCAAGGACGATGACCTGCTTCGCGCTAGCAGAGCCGGCCACGATCGCAACAGATGTCCATGTCACTGTGGCAATCCCGTCCCAAAAATCCCAGCAAGCTGCTTGATGAGGATGCCGGCCACAGCAACCCTTGGGCAAAACTGGGCAATCTGCCGTTTCGGGCCGCTTGGGAGCCCGCAGGGAAGAAGGGAATATGGAGCTGTGGAGAAGTGTGCGAGTGACTGCGAAGAACAAAAGAAATGAGACTTTATTTTTTTCCACCGGATGGGACGAGGATATAATCCATTATTTCATCACCCAAACAACAAAAACAAAATGGAAGAAAGGTGATGCAAACGGGCCTTAAAGTTTAACAACATTTGCTCGCTTCAGAGTTTCTAAATAACATGTAAACATGAGACACAGAGCTTTGTTTGATTCAGGAACAAAAGATATAATAGTGATGATGATTATTCCTTAAAAAAAGGTAAAGTAAAAAAAATTATACGTAAAAAGTGGCTCAATGGGCTCGGATGTTTTTCTCATGGGGCACTATGTTCTATTCTATAAATCTCTCGTAAACTATCACGATTTTTTACATTTAATTTCAAACTACTATCTTATTTTCTTTATCCTTAAACTATCATAAATTTTCTACTTTAATCCTTCCGTCACTTTTGTTACGTGTTAGTTTTACTTTTTTTACATTTATGGAAAGACAATTACTCCTCACTGAAAATAAGAAATAACATATATAAAGAAGAAAAAAATGTTGAAAGGATTAAAGCAGTAGAAAAAATTAACATTTATTAAAAAGACTAAATTATTTTTTCCTGATTTTTTTAATATTTATTATTTAATATGTTATGGAGGGAGGAGTAATTTAGTTTTTTCATAAATGGAAAAAATAAAAGTAACGGAAAACGTAACAAAAGTAGACGGAAGGATTAAAATAAAAAAAATCGTGATAGTTTAGGTATACAAAAAAATAAGTTCGTAATTTGAAGTTAGATTTAAAAAATCGTAATAGTTTAGTAAAATAACCTAAAAAATTATCCCAATGAAATTCGCATTGTTAATTTTAATTTTTTTGAGTTCGATTTCTTCGGATTGGGCAGATTTCCGTAAGTATTCCAGATTATAAGATCAAAATTTCAGAAAATTTCTGTTTAAAGCTGTTGTAATTTTTAAGATATAACGCATTTACATCTTAAAGCTACTTATTATTTTCGCTCTCAATCTAAATTAGCCGCCTGCATGTATTGGGAAAAGTAGAAATATATTCTGCTAAAAAAAGATAAAAGTTGTGTGTATAACCTGACCATTGAGATATATTTGACTATGTGCTGAGTTCATACATTTCTAAAAATATCTTACATTAAATGAGATTAATAAATGTACATTGTACGCAAACAACAAAGTTCACGTGTGCTTTATCTTTATCTTTATCTTTAGCGTGTTTCATTAATTATAATTTGGAAGTTTCTCGACTGTGGTCTAATTAAAAAAATTACCGACTGTTGTTTACTTCATTTGCCCATCTGTCAAACTTTACTACGTGTAAAATTGTTTTGTCCACGATTCCAACTACTTTTCCCTTCCATCAGTTTCTGAGGTGTGTCCAACCAATCAAATAATGTGGAATTTGATTGTAATTAATAAAAGAGAAAATTGTATACGTAGAACATTTGATGTAGAATGGATGCAGAACACTCATTTTATTTATTATATTAATAAAATAAATATATACTAATTTAAAGTATGTGTTAAATAGTAAATGTGATTAAGATTAAGATCATCGGATAATTCGATGATCGTGATCAAACTATTTTAACAAATATGATTAATTCAATGGCAAATAATTTATTTAGCCTTAGGTGATATTTTTTATTATCAAATTATCTCAATAAATGTATATTATTTCATCTAAGAAGTATTAATTAATTTCATAAATTATAATTATAAAATTACTTAAATAATAAAAAATAAGCACTCTACACCAAGGTGTAGAGCGGGGTGTTCTACATACTCATTAATCTCTTAATAAAATGTCTTTATCTTTTATTTATATTTTCTTTTGTCGTATCACCTCCTCTTAACGGAAAAAATATCATAAATATTTCATTAAACTAACGAACAATATCATTCGACATTTTATATCGTAATGATATAAAAAAATTAATTAATTATTATATCGTAATACAGAGATGATGTGTAATGACTCGAACCCTCGAGCTAGCGAAAGTTTTTTTTTCGAACGTCCGATTGCTAGTTCTATTCATAAATTAAACTCATAGGAAATAAAATCTTTTATTTGTATTATGCATATATAGAAGCATTAATATTCATACATTAAATATGGATACCTTTAAATATTATTACAAAGTAATGTACTTAAAGAAAAACTCTTCAACACTCAGTTTCATGTGTCATCACTTGTTATGAGCATCGAACAACAATGCCTTTAACCTATGGGATTTCATCTAAGAAGTATTGATTAATTTAATCATAAATTATAATTATAAAATTACTTAAATAATAAAAAAATAAGCACTCTACACCAAGGTGTAGAGCGGGGTGTTCTAGATACTCATTAACCTCTTAATAAAATGTCTTTATCTTTTATTTGTGTTTTCTTTTGTCGTATCACCTCCTCTTAACGGAAAAAATATCATAAATATTTCATTAAACTAACGAACAATATCATTCGACATTTTATATCGTAATGATATAAAAAAAATTAATTAATTATTATATCATAATATAGAGATGACGTGTAATGACTCGAACCCTCGAGCTAGCGAAAGTTTTTTTTTTCGAACGTCCGATTGCTAGTTCTATTCATAAATTAAACTCATAGGAAATAAAATCTTTTCTTTGTATTATGCATATATAGAAGCATTAATATTCATACATTAAATATGGATACCTTTAAATATTATTACAAAGTAATGTACTTAAAGAAAAACTCTTCAACACTCAGTTTCATGTGTCATCACTTGTTATGAGCATCGAACAACAATGCCTTTAACCTATGGGATTTAAGTACAGGAAAATATATGCATATATATTATACATAAATGTACATATATATGCATAATTTTCATGAGCAAAGGCTCCGTATGTAGGGTCAAATAATATTTTTAAAATGATATTAAGTTATAATTTATTCAAAACATGATACATTAAACTAATCAAGAATCATGATATAGAATTCTAAAAACTGATACATATTCATCATTATCGTAAACACACATTGGTTATCTGATCCTATCCTATCTTGCCAAAACACATGTTCATATACTCAAGTGTTTTCATATAAGGATGAGCTATTATTACATGTCTTAATAAAATCATATCAAAATCTTTATTCATACATATAATCATTAACATACAAACATTTTTACCACATCATTTATATCAAAGTGTGTCATATAATTGTACAATAAAGTGGGATGTATGCAAGAAGAATGATACATGCAAATGTCATATCGCCAACTGGCCAGAGACATACCTTTCGGGATATCTGTCGAACTTGCCAATGAAGCTAATGGATTCTAGAGGTGGCCCTAGGTGAATTCAAATGTGACTCACACTGATTTCACAATGTGGTTTACATGACACTTAACTCTAAGCAATTTAAAATTCCATTCGGAATATCTATCGTCCCTATAAGGTATTTCAATTGTATAGTGGTAAATTGTCGGTCTTACAAGGGTTTTCAACCATGCAAGAGTAATTATAAGATTTTTCAATCATGCAAGGGTAAATTGTTGGCCTTACAAGGTCTTTCAACTATGCAAGAGTAAATTATCGGAATTGCAAGTCTTTCAACTATGCAAGATAAACTGTCGACTTTGCGAATCTTTCAATTATGCAAGGGCAAACTGTCCGTCTTGCAAGTCTTTCAACTATATAAGGATAAACTATCACCCGGCAGGGGTAATGCACATGCATGATAATGAGATGTGATGCATGTGTATAACCCAAGCATATCATATCATGTTGTTCATATCGTGTCATCTTTTAACATGCCACGTCGTATCCTTTTCTATCATATCTTATCATGTCATGACATATTATATCATATCATGTTATGTCATGTCATATAAGCTCTTGTAAATAATTGCACACATAACAATTAATACACTTTTACGAGTGCACATAACATTTATTCATATAACATATAATTTGATATCATATCATGTCATATATCATATAATCAAAGAACCATTAATCAATTTCTAAATTCACATATACAATATATAATATAGCGAGGGCAAACTATATGTCTTGCAAGTCTTTCAACTATACAAGGGTAAACTGTCGTCCGACAAGGGGTAATGCACATGCATGATAATGAGATTTAATGCATGTGTATAATCCAAGCATATCATATTATGTTGTATCATAAAACGTCATCTTTTAACATGCCATGTCGATCTTTTTCTATCATATTTTTTCATTTCATGACATATTATATCATATCATATCATGTCATGTCATACAAGATCTTGTAATAAATAATTGCACACATAACAATTAATACACTTTTACGAGTGCACATAACATCTATTCATATAAAATATAATTTGATATCATATCATATATCATATAATAAAAAAACCATTAATCAATTTCTAAATTCACATATCATATGGTCATTTAAGCACATTCACTTTGTTTCTATTTACATATAACATATTGCACATTGTACAATATAGAATATATAATAATTAATGTATAACTCATATCGATGCGAAATCAATTTTTTATGACAGAAGACATAATCAACTATCATTGTCATAAAACTCATAATCTAACTCATTATTAGATGACCTTAGAAAATTTTATAATTAAACTGTATTCTACTTCACATTAGAACCCGCACAGTGCGTAGTCTAAAATTCATAACTTTTAGAATCTACATCCTATCACATGGAATGAAATTTCTATAATCTAGATATTTGTCAGACTTAGCCAGAGACACTAGCTGCATTTTGGGTGTTTTTATTTCTCGTTGTCTTCTCGTATTGTTGAATATTCTTACATTTCCTACTATTGTTGAATATTCAGCGAGGGTTATTCTTTGGCAGGATTGATTGAAGAAGTATATTATGATGTGAAAAATCAGAGGTCTCGCATCTGACAACTCCAAGCAAGATCACAACACAGCTTAATGATTTTGAAATATCTTTGAGATGGATACAAGTCATTAATGATGCAATTACCTCGTGCAGCCGCTAACCAACATGACATTGTCATATATTCCATGCTGCTTTTCAATATCGACGGGGAATGTAATCGAAATGCTTGCAGTTGAAGAGCGCCTGTGTTATATCACATTTTCAGATCAACTACAATGCATTTGTTTAACTTGTACCTGTAACTTGCTCCACTGTAAAAAAAAATTATGCTATCTACTTCATCATTTGTTTTATCTTTAATTTCATTACATGTCTTGCTATATCACTCACGATAGTACACTACAAGAAAATTATCATTTTCCGACGGGCAATTTGCGACGGATAGAAATTCGTCGCAATTTGCGACGGATTTTGCGACGGTTACGATCGTCAAAAATAAAAATATTAAATTATATAATTTGTTATATTATTATTTTAATTTTTGACGATTAGGAATATCGATATTTCCGACGGATTTTTCGAGAAAAGTGAATTATATATTATGCTTATATATATATATATATATATATATATATATATATATATACTATTACATATGCTTTTATGTGATCACTTTTCTTTCATTTACTTTTTAGGATTTGCTCCCATATATTGTTTCATATATATATATTGTTTCATATAAAAAATATTTTTCCAATGGTCATTGTGGCCTTAATTTCTCTTATTTTTAGACAAAATATGATACCAATGCATAGTTTTTATGTCGAAAAAAATCGATCTTTAAATTTGGAATGATTTTTTAAAATATAAAAGATGACCTAAAATTTTTTCGGAGAAAAAATTGACTTTGATGATATCAAATTTTTTGAATAAGAGACTATTTAAAATAATATTTTTTAAAAATATTAGACATTAAATACATTACAAACGATGTTTGTTTAAAATAATAGTTAATTATAATTCAACTTTTTATTAAAAACTATACCATCAAATTATAATTTAGAATTTATAGTCAATCTTATAGAAATCTTATTTAAATAAAATAATAATTTGATGATATTTAAGTTTAACTACGTCTGAACAATATACTTAATATGATAAATATGGATAAAAAATATAAAATTATGAAATATTATTTGGAAAGTAATATTTTAATTATAATATTTTTGAAAATATATTCAATTCGGATCGAACCCTCCAATTGTTTTGATTAGGAATCCTATTTTAAACGAGTGATTTTAATTATTTCAAAAAAAATCAACTTAATTTTAAATTAGACTGATTTTATAATTTTTTTCATTTAGTTATTATCAAATAAAAAAATTAGTATTTGAATCGTTAAACATTATTTAAAATATTAATTTTGATGTTGTGAAACATAATGTAAGTTTGAACAAAAAAAAAATCAATGTAGCTTAAAGTGAAATTTCCATAGATAATAAGAAAACAATGGAGAAACTAACGAGGACATCGGAACTCATCCCGCCCCCTTTTCGGCCACGTCGAATCCAACGGCCACCGTCGCCTTTGCCGAGCGCATCACCCAAGCGGGCCCCAGGCCAACGGACACCCCTCCACCGTCGGCCACGTGTCCTTCCTCCCTTCCCTCGAGTGGGTCTTTATCGGACGCCACACGCCACTAAATTCTAAATTCCAATCCGCCTTTGCATCACCCGCCTCGAGTCCGTAGCCCACAAAGAACACAAAAAAAGGCACAGGCGAAGGTGGTCGGTCTCCTCCGCTCTTGCTCTCTCCTCTGGTCGCCCTCCTCGACGCGCGCGGCAAGGTAAGCATTCTTCGCTATTCGCTCTCTCTGCTGCTTCAGTTTTTTGTTCTCTTCTTGTGTAATGCTGTCGGGCACGAATTTTCTGGGAGCTCAACTTGCTTATGGTGCAAAATTTCGATTTCTTTTCGTGTTTTTCATGCGTTTATTTTTCAGTTATCTTTTCCTTCTATTTTTATGTTCTTGTCTGAGAGCACTGGAGATGGCAAAGTCCAGTTTGTTGTCCTCGGAGATCAGTTAAAATGGAGCCGTCTCCTGTTAGAAGTGAATCGATGCTATAGAAATGTGCGTTCATTATATTTATTCTTGTTTCGTAAAATATAATGGGGGCAAAGAATGTTTCGAGTTGTTATTTGCATTCAGATAAAATTGGTACGTACGAAGTCGGAAGTGAAATCTTTGTAGCTGGAGATTAGTTTTGAAAGAGCGTAAGACAGTGGAAGAAATGAACTAATATGAAAGTTATTGTGCCGAAAACATGGTGTTGGGCGAACCTTTTCTCTAGTTCTTTTGCGTTTTGATTTCCAAGATATATGACATCTATATCCTATAGATTCATAACACCGGGGAAAAAGGAGAAAAAAGAAACCGTTGAACACAGCTGTAAAGCCAAAACTTTTTAGTTCCAAGACCAGTTGCGTTGATGCACCTAGGGGCAGTGCCCGTTAACTATGTTCCGACTTCCGAGCCTATGTTGAGAATTAAACACCTCGAACTTAAGGAGTTGGTTGGCAACTACTTTTTCAAGCGGCTATCTGATTTAGTTCTGAGTTTAATGTTTTTTATTAGCACGAATTGCCAAAATTTCAGTCTGGTGGACTGTGTTATTGTACTAAGAGTCTTTCTACTTCAGATAACCAGGACTTCGTGTTGATTTGGGGTAGGTTCTTAAGATGGTGATGACTGCTAAAACATCAACTAAAAGTCAGTTGGCTTTACCAATTTACCATTTGAAGTAGAACTGAACATGATGCTTGGTCAAAACAATTTATGTTTAGCAAACATTTGTTGTCTATGCATTAAATATCTTAAGCCATTTCGCCTTTAAATGTTTTTTAATCATTTGTTAATTTTTTTCTTTTGGTTGAGACCATTATACTTATCTTTTTTTTTTGAAACGAACCATTATACTTATCTTTGAAAAGTAGAAGACGCACCATAATTATCTTTGGAAAGGATTACCCAAGTTTTTATGTGTTAGGAATCTTTTAATGAGTTCTACCTTTTACATAATGTGGCAAGGTTCTATGTAATGACTGAGATCTTGGAATTTCAGCACAACGGACATGGAAACTTAGTGTTGAAATGTGATGTTCGAATTAAGATGGGCCAGAGCGACCTATCACTTGTGAAGGTATGTGATATCTTTTTTTTTTCCAATTCTACACATTCATGATCATGTTGACAATATTGATCTTTTCTGTGGTCTGTTCAAAGAGCCTCTAAAAATGATCACTTCAAAATATATATTTTTTTAGATTGAAGAAAGCAAGGCCCTTTTTGCTGATTCATACGATGAAGTCATGGACCTACAGCATATGCTTTTAGAACCACCACTTGAAAATGATTTGAGCTGTGATCTCATGTTTACGAAGCCGGAGGATGCGAAGGGGTGCTTTGTCATTGAAGATTTGATCCATCCCATTGATGGATCAGATCAGAAAACAAATTATGGTAGGGTTATTGGTATCCATTAGAAACTTGTGTTATCTAATTGATTGGATTTGCAATTTCAAGATACTACAGAGCTTGTGAGTTGCGTATTGATGTTTTTGTATGGTTAGATGGGTAATTGCCTGCCCGTCATCTGCTCCTTGTGTTTGATGACCCCATAATCTCTTGTATTGGTTGTCTCTTGTTTTTTTTTTCACTGTGCAGTTTTCAGTGTTGTATCTCGGTGACACCTGATAATATCTTTTCTTGTTTATTTTCTTCTGAATTTTTCCTGGTTGGAGGTGGTAAGATCATCAAGAAAGCCACAAAACAAGGAAAAAATACTTTTATTTCAATATGAAACAATTATTGTTGATGCATGGCAACTGTTTTTTGTTTGCCTTTGGAGAGATACTACAGATGTTTTGACATGTGTCATGATAGTTTTTTCCTTTTTTTGTATTTTTTCCAGAGATGTTTTCTGATGTCACGCCTGTAAGGAAGCAGGAGCTTAAATGCAGATCTCAGTTGGTAAGTGAAATTCACAATGAGAAGAACAATTCAATGCAAGACTATGAGACCCCTCAAAAAAGGAAAAAAAAAACAACATTCAATTTCAGAAGTTAATCGTTTCATTGACATGAAATATTTATATTCCTCTTCTCATAAGAAAAGAAATATTTATTGTCCCTTGTAGGATTATCTGTCTTTTTATTGTGATTTTTTATATTGTAAATTACAGTCAGTGCTAGTTTCCCAGCTTTTAGTTTTGGTCTCTTAATTGAGGTGAACCTTAACATATATTTGGTTTTTTTTGTGCTTTTGCTTCAGTTGATAGATTTCTTCTGGAATAGTGGTTTACCTTCACTAAATGATTTTTATTTCTTGAATTCATTGTTTCTTCAAAAGTTTCTTGATGCATCATGTCAGAAGCTAGTTCTATGTATTATTTTAGAATAACAAGACTTTTCCCATTGTTTCGAGAAACAAGACTTTTCCCACTGTTTGTTAATGTTTCATTGACGAGGTTATTGGGAAAACCTCTTTCAGGGGCAAGTGGATTTTGTTTTCTTTTTCCTTCTTTTGCTCCAGTTGATATCTTTCTTTCGCAATACTGGTTTGCCTTCGGTTGGATTCTTTTGTATTTCTCCCTCCCCCACCTCCCCCCTCCAATTATTTTTTTTTTATATTTCTGGTATATTTTTCCTTCTATTAGCAACTAGGTATATCTATTTTTCTACACTAATGAGACCTTTCCCACAGTTTGCTGATGCTACATCCCAAGGATATGGGGAGGATCTTTTTCAGTTGAGCAATTGTGCTTCTGCATGCCCTGATTTTCTTCCGGGTACACGTTTTTCTTTGCATTTTATGTACGTTTGATCTTTATTGTCAATAACTCCGCCTATGTTTTATAGCCGGTCCCAAGCCCGGATAAAGGAGGAGGGTTGTGTTAGGCCCCGACAGCCAGCGTAAAACCCTGTCGAATCTCATGAACATGGATCAACGAAGTCGTATGATCCATGTAGCCGACCCCACCTAGTGGGATAAGGCTTTGTTGTTGTTGTTGTTGTTGTTGATCTTTATTGTCAATATTGTAGACTGTTTCAATTGAACTTTGACATCATAATTTCAGAATTTCTTCTGGAGAGCCATGCTTCACAAAGTATTTTGGCCGGAAACTGTGGGCCAGAACTGCAAACACAAGGCAGACAGGGTGATTGCAATGAAGCAGAATTCTTAAACTTGTCAAATGCATTTAGTACACCATGTGTTCCTACACCCGATGAAATCATAATGTTCACCGATGTCTGCAAATTTAAATATGCCAATGATATTGGAAGTACTTCTGGGCAGGATAGATATGACAATAGCAGTCAGCGGATTAAACGTCATGAGACTTTTGGTTTGCAAAACAGTAGCGAAACTGAAATCTATCCCAACCTCTTCACATGTGAAGAGGTCTTCACATGCAGCTTAACTTCTAATGACAATGATGGTCAAATGTCTTGGACATCAAATCACATTTTTGAAGGTTTACCTATTCCATTTTCTAGTATATCTGATAGCAGTGGATCTGTTGATGAAGGTACTGAGACCATATACTCTAGTCAGGAAGATACCAGAATGATATATTCTTCCATTGAGGATGAAGATGTCTGTGGGTCACTAAACGTGGAAGATGAAAAAAGTGCAGTTGCAGCAAACAAGGGACAGGAATGTGTTCAAAGATGTAATCAAGAAACATCACAAGATTCACAACTGATATCCACATGTAATAGTGGAACTCTGGAGGTTTCTTATATTGCTAACAGAAGCAACCTTTCTTGTTCAAAATCAATGGTAAGAGAGTCTAAATTGGGACTGCTGTTTCACCATGAATATCCTGCTTGGTCCGTCATTCAGAAACCAAGAAATCTGCGGCTTCGAAGGAGTCGTCCGTGGAGAAGTCCTGTCATTTTGGTGAGAAAATTCTTTCGTGTTTTATTTTACTGCAAGTTGCTTGTGTGAAGTTCCAGTTATTGGACCATAGTTCTCATTTCTATTTGTGTTATGCTTTGTTTTTTCATGAGTCATCTGTTAGTTATGTCATTATATTCCTTCTAAAAAATGTGTCATCGAATTTTGGTGAGGTGGGCTTTCATAACCAATTAAACTTCATTCCAACTGAGCTTATAGGTATGCAGAACGATATGTTTATTTGATGCTATTATTTCTTTTCCTGAAGATAGTTGTCACTTCTTGTTTTAACTAACTCAAGGGTGATTACTTGTGGCATTTGATCTCATGATTCACTAGAATTTATAAGCATCCTAAAACAATTGTATGTAAATCTTATGCTGAATGAATTTGAGCGTGGAGTTTCTTTATGTGAGCCTGCCTATGTACAGAATTTTTTTCTGCAGGTCCTTGATGTCGCAGGGTGCTGGCAAACGTATAAAGTTTCCTGTTTGTCTCTTTTGGCTGTCTTTTAGTGTATGATACTGAATTGAGTAATATATGTATGAAAAGCAGAATCAACCATGCCATGTACTTGAAGTCTACTTTGAACAACTACATTCTTGTTATGCCCTGGATTCATATATTTGTGATTTTTGATCTGTATGCACAGTTACAGAATCTTATGTAACTGGCTCAAATGCTTTGTGTTTTCCTCTTTTCTTAGTTGAATCAAGCTGTGTGCAATGAAGACAAGTTATCAGGATCTGATTCCAGACCAACTCATACTTCCGGACATTTGAAATCATATTCTCAAAATGTCGTATCAAATTTTTTAGTTAGATCTACTAAAAATGTTAAATCTGGGAGTAAAAGAAAGCAACACAGGCTTTGGACTGTTTCAGAGGTGATGAAACTCATTGAAGGTGTCTCCCAGTGTGGCGTTGGCAGATGGACTGAAATTAAGAAGTTGTTATTCTCAACATCTGCTACCCGCACGTCTGTTGATCTAAAGGTTCTTGTTATTTTTATTTGAAAAAGTAGTGATAAGTCCCTATGAAATCTTTGTTAACTTGAATTTGACTTCAGGATAAATGGAGAAACCTCTTGAAGGCTAGTGCAAGTCAATTACAAAACAAGAAGAAGGTTAGAGTTGTATTTTTATTCCACTGTATAATTGAAACTATGTTTGTTGAACATACGCCTGGTCTCTTAAATTGTGCAAGGGGCGCACAACAGCTTATGCTATATTCCATGTGTATTCCATGGTTTTAATTTGCCTGATACATGGTTCCTAGAAGTATTTTTTCTTGTTAATTAATGTTGGGTTATAATGGTGCAAATGCGAAGGATAAACTTGATATGGATATGTCTTTTTTGGTGATTATAATTTTGAATTCAATTGTCCAGTTGGTTCGTCCGTCTGTTTGAGAGGCAAACTACTTTGAATCACACTAACACCCTGAATGGTAAACTTGATCTGGGTCCCAAGGGTGTTCATAGCAAGTGTTTGAAAAATTGATTGTTATGTTTTCATGTCACTTAATCTGGATGCAAAATAGTGCTAATACATATGAATCTCAAAATATCCACTATCCTGCGAGTTTTTTTATTCTAGCTATATATATGGGTTTTTTCAATACTGGTAAGACCACAGTTTTTGAAAAATAGTTCACTGTGGACAAATATTGAAGAAACACAATCCAGTGTGCTTCTAAATGAAATTTCACAAATTTTGGCATCCTGTGTTAGTAATTTCTTCTCATTCTTCATCTTGTATTAGGGTTATGTTGTAACCGTGTGTTTGCATAATTATTTTACCATGTTTTATATTTTTTTCTGTATTGGGATCAATATTTTATGTTTCAATGTATGTGTTCTGCATTTTAGGCCGAGTCACAAAGGAAGAATATGTTGCATCACATACCACAATCCCTTCTGCGGCGCATAAGAGAGTTGTCCGATGTCCACCCATATACAGGGGACAGGAAGCTGAGATCTCTGCCTTCGTCTGGAATTCTGACCTCTGCTAGTTAGAAGTTGTCCATCCACAGTAGTAGCAGGATGCTTCGAAAGTGCTGTAGCCTCGGATTGAATGGTACAGTGGTACACCCTCTTGCTCGAATGTCCAAATTGATGTATCTGTTGATTTGTACATAGCTAACTTCGGATACCTATCATGATTAACATGTTAGACAAGCAAAGATCAAGCACTTTATCTCCCAAAAAGAAAAAAAAAAAAGATCAAGCACTCTGCTTGTTCTTCCAATTTGCTTCTTTCCTTTTTCTTAAACTGACTTGTTGCAGTGAAACTCAAGGTCTTTGTGATTTGGTTCTGACTGATTTATCCTAATGTAATTCACTTCTCTTGTCGATTTCAGATTGATTTATCATGTATTATGTCGGTAATTTCGGTTGGAGTATGGAAACCGATGTCGCAGCGGTGCTCCTACTTGTGTGAACTGTGGCTTTAGATCATGCATAAGTTCATTGTATTCTAAGCTTTGTGGCTTTAGATCATGCATACGTTCATTGTATTCTGAGCTCGGGGGCACCTAGGGCAGGCTGGCTGGTCACCTAGGAATGAGATTCTTTTCCGTGTATGCGGGGCTTTTTGGCAAATACAAGCTGTGCGCTTTATATGGTGCCGACTATGATCAATGCTAAATCAGGAATTTCTAGCAAGAAACCTCAAATGATGGTGTTTGGATGCATTGCCGTGTTCGTGATCCAGGATCTGTTCACGTTACGTATGTTTCCAAATGCATTATCCTTGTGGTGATTTGTGTATGGTTGGGCGATTGTCGCATTACCCTTCAATGATCTTTTAAGTTTATATATTCAGGCATTGTTCATCCATTCAATCTGACTTGAGATAGAAAAGGGGCCCAAGTTGTGTAGAACTCGTGATCATTTGAAGCATTTGGATCCAGACATATGAAATAAGAGGTGCTTATAAGCACTCTCTCTCATGCCAAAATCACTTCAAATATAATATCTACATAAAGAATAAAACTTATTAATCTCAGGAGTTCAACAAACAATAATGTGTTTTATAACTTATCATCAACAACAATAATAACAGTTATAAAGGAAACAAGTGTCCAGTAAAATCTGACCAAAAAATCTAACTTGAAGCAAAAATTTAGTAGGGCGAAATGCAATCAACGAACAGATGGATTTCTAGTGGTCTCCATTGTTCCACTTTCTTTCCAAATTTCTTCATCTAACTACCAAAAGTTCTGATCTAGATGTAAATCTGTAACAATGAAAAGGGATCACAATTCAAGTATAGAATTATATTCCTGAACCTTCTCAGAAGAAAAGAATTATATTCCTGAAAATAAAAATACTTTCTTGTGAGGTTTATTTTGCAGTAGGTAAAAATTGGGTAATACAAAAAATCTTTTAACCAACATCGATTCTTGATTAATTTAATATTTTATTGAAATATGATAAGATTGATAATTTAAAAAGGTCCAACATCTGTATTTCACAAGTAACCATTAGCCATCCAGGTAACCATTTCGCTCTTTCAAGCTCAAGCTGTGCTATTTTCGTTTTCCTTGATGAATTAATAAAAACATCGCTCTTTCCATTTCAATTTTTATTTTATGTGATTACCATTATATCATTAATTCAGATTGGAAAATAATTTTATATTTTTTTTAAAAACACTTGAGATAATAAAATTTACAACAATTTAAAAATTAATTTTAGCATTAAATTTATTCTTTTATTATTCTAATAATTTAAATATTTTTTTAAAAATTATGGAAGGAAAGCGAAAAGCTCCGAATCAATATTTTATATCGTGCCTCTATTCTTTTTCCTTTTTCAATCACAGGGAAAAAGAAATACACCCTCGAAGTTTAATTATTTTCGAAAAAAATATTTTCTTATTTCGGAAGAGTTCATCGGATTCGGATATCACAACCATACACAATTAAGAAAAAAAATCAGACTTTGACAACAATCTCGGTCACTTCAGCGATCACTCCCGTCCTTCGCCGCCGTACGCCGTGAGGGCGTCGCCGGTGAGCCGGCAGATCCTCCACATCGGCAGGACCTCGGCGCCCATTTCCTCGTAGAACTTGATGGCGTTCACGTTCCAGTCCAGGACGCACCACTCCACGCGCCCCATCCCCAACCTCGCTGCCTGTCCCGCCACCGCCGCCAGCATCATCCGCCCCAGCCCCTTCCGCCGCCACGCCGCCCGCACGAATATGTCCTCGATGTACAGGCCCGGCTTCGACAGGAACGACGAGTAATTCGGGAAGCACAGCAGGAACCCCGCCACCACCACCTCGCACCCCGTCTCACCCTCTGCAGCGTGCGGCGAAGCGAAAGTCGCGGCCTCTGGGTCCTCCACCGGCGCGGGCAGCTCGATCCGGCGGACGATCGGAGTGAAGCTGCGGTCGTCGTTATCGCCGTCGCGGGGCTGGGGGAAAGGCGAATGGCTGAGCTCGAGCATGAGGACGGTGAAGGAGAGGAATGGGGGCGGAGCAGGGGAGGGGAAGAGGGTGGCCGAGAGGGAGTCCTCCGTGGCGGCGAAGAGGTGGGTGAGGAGCTCGAACTCCGCCATCTGACGGATGAGACGGTGGATGTTGGGCACGTCCCGGCTGTCGGCGAGGCGGATCCGCGCCCAGACGCCGGCGGCTTGCTCGGTGGAAGAAGCGGCTCCGGCGGCGGACATTGTGAATGGTAAATGTATTCTAGGGTTTTAGGGCCGGGCAGAGTGATGCAAGAGTTCTTTTAAAGGGCGTAGAAAGTGGCGTCATTGCCCATGTAAGCAAAATTTATTTTTATTTATAACCACTCCGCTTCGGATATTCCACATTTTGGTGCCTAAAATTTAATTTAATTTGTTGCTCCTCAATTTTATTCAAATATCAATTTGGCGAATCATTATTTTTATTGATGTAGATCCAAATGCAGAAGACACGCTAAATTTATTTCCACCGAGCAAAATAAATAGAAATGAATAATTCTACAAGTTCATTTTATAATAAGACAACCATCAGCTACCAAACTTTGCTACACAAACACTGCTAGGCTGGGTAATTAATCTTTACAAGGTCCATTTGTTTCGATTGCCATCAAAACAAAGTCAAATTTAGTGCCTGGCAAAAGGTTACAAACAAAAGGCTAAACGTTTAGAAGGCATGCAATTGGAATTTATCTGCCAGAACCATGCAAAGAGGGGAAAAAATAACAAGAACAAATGGAAACATGGATCGAGTAGTGTAGTAGAAACCTCGCAAGAGGGGAAAAAACAACAAGAACAAATGGAAACATGGATCGAGTAGTGTAGAAGAAACCGTTGTTGCATAATTATAACGATGTCATAATCCTGTAAACGGATGTCCCTTATATTGCCTTTCAACTTAGCTAGTGATGCATGTTATTCTCTCTCTCTCTCTATATATATGAATTTAATGGAGTCATACGCCTGCTCCCACCGTCCGATTAGATCGGACGGTGGCGAGCCTCATGGATGACCGACGCCATGGACGATGGACGGTGCCGGATCACAACGACTGTGCAGCCGGCGGGGTGCCGGATCGCAGCTGGCGGGGCGGCGATTGAGCGGGGTAGAGAGGATCGGCGACAATTGTCGATGCTCGTAGGGGCTCAGATGTGGGAGAGAGGGGCGAACTCAGGGGCTCGAGTGCTCGCAGGAGGGTTCGATCGGGGGTGCCGACGGCAGCGACTAGTGGGGGCGGCGGCGTGGAGGTGATGGCGGGCGGCGGATGGCAGATTGGGTACGACGGCAACTCAGATATGGATTGGACGACAGATAGGAGGAGGAGAGGAAGAGTAGAGGGAGGGGGGGGGGTGCTGTTCATCGCATCCTCCGTCGGAATTGCGAGGGCGTCGACACGGTTCAAGCCATCGTCTACACCGATTGCAACTGCCGCCGTGCCTCCCTCCTCCGATCGTAGTCACCATCGCACCTCCACCCCCGCCGCCGATCGTAGTCATCATCGCACCCCCTCCTCCGATCGTAGTCTCCATCTCTCCCCCTCTGACGATCGCGCTTGCTCGACAATCGCTCCCGCTCCAACGATCTAATCGGACGGTAGACAAGCAGGCGTATGAGGATCATACGCTTGAGATGGCATATGAATCCCATTAAATCCTATATATATATATATATATATATATATATATATATATATGTATATATAAAGTAATCTTTAGTGCACGTTTGGATGCATATATGACCATTATCCAAATTCTTTGGCGGGCATAATTTGATTTGTGTGTTGTATCATTATGGTTGTCACATCCTTATCACCTAGTTGAAACAAAGGATAGCGAACCTCAGAGTGAAAAGACGTTAGTCCACAAATAATCACTCACGCAGGACAAAGATCAAGACCGAAATTTATTTTATAAATTTAAGGGTTCAATTATATATATAAACTGATAAGATTCGAACACGCTAATTATAAGAGCTTAGTAGTTAATCTGCCCAAACTGAACTCTATCTAGGGGTTTCTCCATTGTTGACGTTGATGAGCATGCACTTGCTCCTACTCCTTTTTGCATTATTTATACCCAGGCTTATAATATCAACACAATCGCGTTGAGACTGCATCAGATTTGTTTGAACATCAGAATTTCTCGTCCATTGATGGGTTGAGCTGGTCTTGCATTCGGCCTCTGCATGAAATTAAACACGACGATTACTGATTCAGAAACATTAACTAGTTACATGCATGTGATTTTTTCATATGATATATATATAGTTTTGGGAATCCGAAGGCTGTGCATATAAGCAGAAACTTTACATTGTTGGTTGCATCCGTTAGGGCCTTCAGTTGTTGTGGTGATACAGTTTTGACCTGAAACAACATATAAGAGATTACACAAACCCTCGTTGAGTCAGCTGTCGAAAATTTTTGCTAGCGGGAAAAGCAATTACACTGAGTCGTCATTTCACATGTAACAAGTTATGCATAATATTTTCAAATGTGGTTTCATCTACACATTTTGTGCAATGTTCATGTTGTTTGAAACAACTCTGATGAACTCACTATATATATAAAAGGAGTATATAATTAGGGTACATGTACTTAGTCGACTGTAAAGGATGAATTTTTCATTATATAATAAGTCGATCGATTTATTATACATCGTAGGCTCCTTGCCCTCTACAAGAAGGGTACAACGATTTTACAATAAATAGATCTAACTTATTATATAACGAAAATTCATCCTTTACAATAGCTGACTTAGCACCTGTATTAACTTACCGCTGGAATGAGTTGTGTACTCCGTTTAGTCATATATATGTAGTGTAACACCATGCATGCAAATTATATGTTAGGACTAAAATTAATCAGGACACAGGATCATAGTACGTACCTCCTCCATGAGGATCCAGATGACGCCTTCGGTGCAAGGTGGAGTGGTCAGAGAGCCATGGTATCTGAAGTAAATAGACCCTCTCCCTATCTCATCCGGATGCACATTACCCAAATCTACCTCTGGCGCTTTGGTTTCTGTAATCCGTGTTAAAGGCTCAATCAGCTGATGAGCAAGAGCAAATTAGTCAACGACAAGAAAAAAATAAAGATAGGCCGAAGAAAACATCAAGGAGTACGCACCAGAGAGAGGAAACCATCATCTTTGTCTCCAACATTGTACACGAAACTGATGACCGCAACTTTTCCGGTGGAAGAGGTGTAAACCGTGTGCATTTCCAGTGGATACCTGCATAATAACGATATATAATACATAAATCCACCAGTGTCAAAAAAAAAAAAAAATCAAGCTGGTCATCTAATTTGCTAGCTTGCCTTGTGTCATGCCCAAAAGTATGCTCCGAAGGTGAGTGCCAGTGAGACTGCCGGAGCACGTACGTCTCGTCCTTCGTCACGAAGCTTCCCGCGTCTCCCGTTCCCGTCCAGTTCACCTATAAAAGAATATACGAACAGCATGCATGCACATCAAATTTAATGAAGCTCCATTTAAACGAATAGTTATTTGTTTGTTTCTTTGTAAATGGACTACACATAACAATATAACATATTGTTTAGCATGCATATATATATATATATATATATATATATATATATATATATATATATATATGTATGTAAAGAGATGAATACACAGTTACCATCATATTGTGGCCCTTGTTTTGGAGGATGGCATGATTTTCCTGATAGGAGACATCGAGGGCATGCACCGATGGCCGGAGCTCAAGATGGTTTACATGCACAGGCGATTGCTCCGTTCCATGTTTGCACGCCGACCACTCAGGGCGCAGGTCGCCCCAGTGCCGTGGCCCACGCGGACTTGAGTCGTCGTAATCGAATTCTAGTTCTTAATTATTGTATTATACACAACATTACAACACACAGATCAAACAAGAGTTAAGACAAAGTAATTTTGCAACTTTGCAGATTCATTGTATATAATATGTAAAAGATCGCTTCTCTTGGCATAAAAAGAATCAGATTAAGTAGTCACAAAAAGATTGAAAAAAGAAAAGAATCTTAGTGATCATGACCACCATCAAAATTCGCAAATACTCAAGTAAGAGATGGTTGACTGTGCAAGAGGGGACACTTTCCACACACAACATACATATATAATTGAATACCATAAAAAAATATGTTATGTTGCTCAAGATTTTCCTTGCATGGGTTACATGTTTGCTACCTAAAGTTTTTTTTTCTTAAACAGAAACCAAACCGCCCAGTTTGATGATAAAAGAAATAGTAATAAAATGACATGTTATTCCATCGCCGATGAGATCGTACTCGAATGTTCATCTTCCTCGCTTTTAAATGAATACCTTCATGTATGTACTTCCTTTTTTGGTGAGTGTATTATTGAACATGTATACAGGGCATGTTGAAAGGGGTTCTCAAGTGCATGTCCTCTCTTTTTCATGATATAACCAGCTATATTCTATACAATTCCATGAGAAGAAATTATTCTTCCACCTCTTTCTTCCGATCTAAGAAATCAGAGGGATGCATAGGGAAAATGTGGCTTGTGATGAATCACACATGAACAAATGCAGTGCATAGAAACACTATGAAAAAAAGAAAATGGAGGTGGTGTATGTTCACCTTGTGCCCGGATCACCTGGAAGATAGCGTTCAGGAGGAGGATGAGGAGGAGAAAGAGGTGGTCATCCTTTTGATCATCCGCTTGATTCAGTTTTGCTGATTCCTCACAAAACTCTTTAGGTCTTCTTTGACATAGCTATAATTGCATACTTATATAGAAAGCTCAGAGAGCTCGTTGGCGTGTTACTAAAAAAAATGATATCAAAATTAGAATTGGACCGGCCGAGTTAAACGGTTTAATCGCGAACCGAGTTATGGTTCGTAATTCGGCTCAGTTTGATATTGAAATTGGAGGTGATATTTTGACCTGATTGAACCGGAAAACAGACGACCGTTGAGTCGGTTTATAAAAGAAAAAAACTTGGCTCAATAGCAAAAATTAGGATTTAATGATGTTGCTACCTGCTGGAAGAGGTAGCAGCATGCTCCCTGTCGCTTCTACCACACGATTAGTGATCTACGGCTGACGATGTGCGCACGGTTTTTCCCCTCCCGTAAGCCGATTTATGCACGGTTCAACACTCTTACGCGCGGTTCAGCATCTTTTGCACGCGCCACGAGTTAGGGCATTCATTTATTTCCTTTTTTGTTGCGAGTTGGGCATTTGGCAAGAAAACTGCCCTAGTGTGATTTCTTGCGGAGTGGCCGGTGCGGAGTGGCCGGAGTTGAACGAGGCGTCCGTTGTCGGAGCTCAACAAGTTGTGCCGACTTGTAGATCTCCTCCATCATGTAGATCTACTCGCAGTCGCACGTTTGAGGCATCCATCACCGGAGTTGAATGAGGTGTCGCTTGTTGGAGCTGAAGGAGGTGTCCCTCGCTACAGCTATTTGAGGCATCCATCACCAGGGCAGTGCCTTCTTGTAGATCTCCTCCATCATGTAGATCTGCTCGTCGTCGCGCGTTTTGTCGTAAATCGATCATACCCCTAGCCTCTATTTGTTCCCTTTAGGTTGTTCCCTTCCTCATGATTGTCTCCGACAATCAACCCTTCATTACAATTGTCAAATTCCATCCCTACTTCGATATCATCAATTGTAATTGCTTCTCGCATAGATTGAACTTCAATGTCTTCTATGTCCGTGATACCTGGGTGAACATTTAGAAATCATAAAAAATGCTTCCGGATGGACACTTATTTTCTTTCATTTATCAGGAATAACGACGGATTGTTTCAACAAGGATGCACATGACGACTATAATACATGCAAATTATCAAATATTTGAAATATAAAAACCAGATTACTGATTTAGCACATTAGGAAAAAAATAACAAAATCTGCATTTCATAAACGGTGGCCTATCATAAACTATCATACACCTTAGCTGAGTGCATATCTTAGACGATTGTGTTCTTTCTTGTGACACGAGCCTCAGCGGCTAGGCTTGGTAAACGACGAGGTTGTTCCTTCTTGCGGCGGCGAGCCTCGACACTCACCGATCAGCCTCGAGAGTCAGGAGATGATCGTCCGATTAGCCTCGACAATCCGGGGGAGCGTTCCTTCTTGCGGCAGCCCGGCAGCGAGTGTTGCAAGCGAGTGTTACAGCGCGACGGTCCGGCGGCGAGCACGTTCCTTCGGCGGCACAACAGTCCGGCAGCGAGTGTTGCAAGTGCGTTCCTTCTTGCGGCGCGACAGTCCGTCAGCGAGGGTGACAATCCAGCGGAGGCCTCCGTCAGCGAGGGTGACAATCCGGCGGAGGCAGTCCGGCGGCGAGCAGAGTAATCTCGGCCCCGTTGAATGCCTTAATATTCATCTCCACTTATGAATCGGACCGGTCAAAAGTCAAATGGACCGGCCGAATTACTTTCTGAACCGCGCCAAAAATCGTCAGCCGTAGATCGTTAATCGTGTGGTAGAAGCGACAGGGAGTATGCTGCTACCTCTTCCAGCAGGTAGCAGCATCATTAAATCCCAAAAATTATTAAAAGAAAAAAGGGAAAGAAACCCCCCTGATTGCGGATGCAAATGCATGCTATAAAATAAGAAACCATGTTGGAAAAAGGAGGGCGGAACAATATGGAAAGAAATAAAATCAAAAAAGGAAAATGGAATAAAGGAGGAGAGGAAAAAAACGAAAAAGAAAAGAAATAATAATTTTTAAGTAGAGAATAAATGAGGAGAGGGCAATTTAAATTTGAAAATGAGAAGAAGTAAAAATATGGAAGAAAAATAAATGCGGGAATAGTAATACCAGGAAACCAGGGAGGAAATAGACATTAAAAAAAGGAATGGAATTGTCGATGGAAAAAGGAAACAAAAAAAAAAAAATAAAAACAAAAAATAAAGCAGAGACAAAAGTTGACATGGGTTTGATTGTTTGAGTACGTACTAGTAATTCGAAAATACAAACAACTTTGTACTAATAAATTACGATGAATAGAGTCAGTATTTTATAGTTTTCTTTTCTTATAACTTATTGGTGATGTTATTTTTTAATAAACAATTTACAAAACATTGAACCGGCCGTTGAATTGACGACTTAATTAATACATGCATATTTTTCTTTTTGCTCAATAATCAATGCATCCATTAATTCGCGACTTGTAGATAAATTAAGATGAGGAGAAGCAACTAATTCAGTTGAATTGTGATTTAGTTGACTTTGGTCCAATATTAAAAACATACAAAACAAAAGTTACGTAACGTGTCTCTTTTCCTTCAGAGTTCAGACAAAAACGTTTTTGTTTTCTTTCTTTTCCTTTTTTTTTCTCCTTTTGGCGAGTCATGCATGGAATCTTTTGTTGTCCAAGAATTGAAGACTTGTAGTTAATTTAAGATGACAAGCATTACGTAACATCTCAATATTTTTTTCAAAAAAAAAATGTTGGACGTGAACTTTGAGCCGTCCACTAAAAAGAGCGAACGGTGGTTTCACGTAAAAACTCGGAGAATGGTGGATACTTTCGCCTTTAGAACCGGAGATTACAGAACAGGGCAAAAAAAAAAAACTTTCTAATTTTCATTTTAATTTTATTTGTCACTTCATTTCTCTTTTCTTTTCTTCATCTTCTCACATCACTTTATCTCCCATATCGTTTTGGTATTTCTCCTTGCTTTGAACTCAGCTAGAGAATTTTGGAGGAGACTTAGGAGGTGCTGAGCACACGAAGAATAGAGGAGGAGAAATGATTAGAGCTTGAAGCATCAGAAGAAAAAAAAATGACAAAAAATGTGTGATTTCGGAATCTAAATCATAGGATAAATTTTTTAACAGCTATGTATGTCCTAGTGCGCTTTTAAGCTTAGGATTATGCTAACAATGGATAATTCCAATGCTTATGATCTACTTTTTATGAATAGCATGCTTCACGAATCATGATATCCTAGATGGTTCTTGAATTAATGATTCATACTCTAAAATTTATGTCTAGAATTGCCTTGATTATGACCTATGAGTGATGACATGTTTTATTGGATTCTACACATTTGATTTATTTGGATGACTATGGATTTGGTTTGTAATTATATCTAGATGAATTTTATGATTGGAACTTATGAATGCTCATTTTAGTTCTAAGAAGTTATTCGTGAAATTGATTAGGAAGAAATTGTTATATATGTTCAGATTAGCCTATGAAAATTAAGGTTTACTTTCTATAAATCATGCATGAATGATTAATGAATTTGGAAATGGGAGGTGCATAAGGATGGTGATATATATTGCAATGCACTATACTTGATGATAGAGTGGACATAAAGATGTTTATGAATGACCTACAAATCATGTTTTATGTAGAATTATGTTTATGTATGCCTACCACTGTTTGTATTAAAAAAACTGAGAACTGCGATTCTATCAAGGAGAAACGAATGACCGATCATAAGAGATGACAATTATCATATCGGATGATCGATCCACTTAGTGGACATCCGCCATGATTTACTGAAAAGTGAAATTTATTTGATCGATCAACCAGTGCTTTATGTCGGTCGATCAATGAAAATAAATCGAAGATGAGTAATTTCGGCCTTTGAAACTCTTAGTCAAAAGATCACATTTTTTGCCCAAGGAAGATCATATGTCCGCTCGACTTATCGGGTGTCTATATCACACTCAGTTTTTGAATGACCAAGAGATAATATTAAGACTGAACGTCCACTCGACTTTTCGAACATCTGATGACCCTTAATGATTGGATGACCACTCTACAACAAACTTGATTTATAGTTACAAGTTATTTCGTGAATATAAGCTCAAATATCGTGATTATAAGTTATTAGTCATGAATAAAAATGTGGCAGGAATTCGTGGATATTGATGGCATTGCAATTGATCAATAGTCACAAAGATTATTTTTTATGGCTACAAATATTATAGTATCCACAAATATTTATGTAAGTATTAAATAGTAACAAATGTGGATAATGACATCATTCGTGGCAAATACTTAGATATTAATAACAAAAGTTTCGTGTATGTTATTGATTGACTTTCATGGCTAATTATATTTGTGGCTATTAGTATATTTTATTTTCACAAGCATATTATGGTTAATTATATTTGTGCCTGCGCGGAGGCGGCTCCTTGTACTTGCATAGGATATTATTTGACTCTGATACCATATATAACATCCTTGTACTTTCATAAGATACGGTTTGACTCTGATACCATATGTAACATCCTTGTACTTTCATAAGATATTGTTCTCTTACCAAAATACATCTTACCAAGTTAAGGCCATATTCTCATATATACCCAACCCCTCTTCCATGACTTATGTACGTGGGATTAATCAAGGCATGCCTCATGCATGAACTTTAATTAATCCATACATAATATTGCATTCAACAATTAGTTATGAATTTTTTGTGGCTAATATTGATGATAAAGAATATAGTTTGTTATGAAAACAAAAGTTGTGGCAATTACTTATATTACTTGTCACAAAATAAATCTTCATAACAATCGCTAAACTATTATTGCCATGATATAAATTATTTGTGGCTACAAACTCATCAATACTTACGAAAATAATAATCGTGACTATAAGATATGATTATTACCACGAACTAACATATTGTGATTATTAATTTGTGGCTATAAACCATATTTGTTGTAAATCTGTCAGGCATTAAAAAGTTTGGTTAGAAATGTATGAAACTAAACTACTAATTTAACCTCAATCAATTTGTCGATATGATTTTATAGTATCTCCATATGATATCTTATGATGACAAAGAATTGACCTTAACTCCCGTAAGCCTTGATTTCGTCCTTTATGACAAAGAGATAAAATGATAGGCTAAAAAAAATAAAAAATAAAAAATAAAAGGAGGATTCTCATTACCAACTTATGATAAGAGAACTAAATATATGATGATGACGATGATGATGAAGAAAATAGTGGAATTGAAGGCAACATAGTGAAGTTATGCTACATGGCTCGGTGAAGATAAAACATCGTGAGCTACTATTCCTATCATGCACGATCGCTCCACCCTAATTAAGGAAAAGGACTCCGCTCAAGAAGCAATGCATCTTTTTCTTATTATAGAGCATCCGCCATGGCACTAATTCTCCATTGACTATTGATGGAATAAGTAGGACACATTATTGCATAGCTCACTGTAAAATCGAGAGCTCTTTCAGAAAGATGAACCACATGATGAATAAAAACATGACAATGATGAAATAATTCAATTTCAAGTGAAAGATGAATTATCATGGGAATTATATAAATGTCCTAAGATGTGATCTTTCCATCATGGACAAAACTTATTAGATTTCTCATGCTTATGCTTAATGGATTATCCTTATACATTTACTATTGATCTTATCACATTTAACTTTATCTTAATGGGAGAATTTCCACTCTTGTGTTGATATCTGTAGGTACTTGATCTCATACGCGGCCTGATTAATGTGTGTGGTGACATTTTCTTAGGCGATGCATGTGATGCACATGAATAGTGTCATTGTTGATATTATCTTAATTATTATTATTTTGAGTTATATGTGGGATCATATACTGTATTATGACACAAACTTTAATTCCTTATGATGTTTTTGGGATTATGTGTTGTATTTGCTATCTTTTTAACTCTCGCAGTATGTACTCCTTTATTGTCTATTGATCGAGCTTCCACAATTATGTTTCATTGATATAATATTTTATTATTTTATAAGGTTTCCATTGACGTGACACCTTTATTTACTACCTTGGATAACTAAAAGGTAAAAGATCAAAATCGTAGGGACTCTGAGAGGGGATATTGTCACATGATGAAGTCAAATTTTGGGACATTATATTTATGGTATCAGAGTCAAACGTTAGGACTCTTGATTTCTTAGAATAGAAGTATATGTATGGTCTATGTGCACTCACCACGAGCATCTGCCGCATCAATTGTCACTAAAAGTCAAGCAAGATATTTTATATTTTATGAATATGACGTTATGGAATATATGCTATAATGTTATAAAAGATTTCTAGGAGACGTGCAACAACCCATCATGGCTGAGGTCATGGACGTGAGTGTGGCAAGGGAGATGGCCGCAGTGTATCAACACCATAGTTGAGTTAGGAGGGAGTTAACTTAGAAGTAGCTTCCCCCGCTAGTGTAGTAACTTCATCCTCTTGAGTCGCTAGGACTGATAGCATGTAGACAAGGAAACTATCCAGGCTTTTTTGAAGCTGCCAAGCACCTAAGTTTAATGGAATGGATGATTTTGATAAGGCATAATGACGAATTAGCACTACAAAGCACACTTTCTGACTACTGTAGTGCTCCGAGGATTGAAATATCATTTATGCCTCTCATGTGTTAATAGAGATGATGATGAGTTGGTGGGAGATGATTTAAGCCACAAAATTTATGGGCCAACAAGATGTTCCATGGGCCAACTTGAAGGAAGAATTTCAGGCCCGCTACACTCCGTCCTACAAAAAAAGGAGAAGATGAAGGAATTTTAGAACCTTCTTCAAGGCAACATGACGATAACATAGTACCACACTAAGTTCGAGTAGTTGGAATGCTATGATATGGAGAATGCGGATGATTTGGACAAGGTCGAGTGCTTCATCAATGACCTAGATCTAGTCATGAGAGGGCCATCTCGTGTATTGTCACAAGTCTCGAGGAGGACGTACATTTGGTGACCAAGATTGAGAGGGAGATACCAAAAACATACCCATTGACTCGGCCATACCAAAATGAGAGGATTGTCGCGGGTCCACAAGGGATGCTCTCCATGACCATCGACCTCAGCTAGCACCGTGAGGCTCCTTGTCAGTGTCATCAAGCTCCCCGTCAACTACATGCGAAATGAATGACCGATGATGTACCTATGACATAACAAATCTATATTATTGATGATGAAAAATTTTGTAGCCCGACAGACTCTAGCTCCGTCCCCACGCCAATAGCCCACCTCCTTCGGTGGAAGGGGGCAAACTACGTCCATTGTAGCCAGATGCACTAGGAAGAGTGCTTCTTGAAGAACGAGGCAAGTTTGGACACTTTGTGAGGGACTTCCCACCAAGATCCAATGAGGCATAAGATGTCCAAATGAAGTAGCTGAACGTCTCTTCAATTCGAAGCTAATGGGGTTCCGAATGATAATGATGTCATAGAGGTACACTCTTCATAACAAGCCTTCTTATGACTGTGCTATTTGACTCGAGTATTTCACATTCTTTCATCTTGGAAGCATATGTCTCCGCCTTTGATGTACCCACGACGAATATGATATATGTAATGAATGGGATGATTTACACAATAAAGTACGTTCAGGAAATACTCTTTCATATAAACTCATTGTTGCAAAGATCATATAACTCTTGTTAATTCTAACATAGTAGGTTTAACATAGTGTATGTGCATTTAATTTTGTGATATTACTCCTAAAAGCTGGCATGTCAAATGATTACACCCTTTTAATAAAAAGCAATTTAAAATATCCTTCATTTTGAGATATATATATCTGTGTCTGTCGATGTAAATGGACCACAAAATTCTCATATTATACAAGTCATTTAATTTTTTGCGCATAAACTATATGGTGCAAATTGTATCACTACAATAAAAATTGACATTTCCGTTGGCCTCGTCCCTCACAAATCCTTAAAGATCCATTGGAAAATGAACTTTCCGACAAATTTTACGACGGGAAGGAACCATTCGAAAATTGTATGTTGCAAAATCTTTCCGATGGGCATTAAAGATCCATCATAACTTCATGTCCGACAGAGACATCTCTGTCGGTACTTCTGACGACCACAAATCTGTTTGAACTTCCGGCTGTACATTTCTAATTCCGATGGTTGTACGCGTCGAAAGTTTTGACTGCATCGCATCAGTTGGGACTTTTGATGGGCTGCCTCCCGTCAAAAGTTTTGACGGGCGTGCATGTCGGAAGTTCCTTCACTAATTAAAAATAAATTAAAAAAGGCGACATTTCTATTTTAGATGAATGCCAATATTTCAAAAAATCTAAATATTTTTTTTCTAAAATCTAAATAAATTATATCTAAAATCTAAATAAAATATTTTCCTAAAATACAAATTTTCATAATGGTCGTCGTCGTAGTCACTATTGTTGTATTGTTAGCTACACATCATTTTCTTCATTTCTTTTCGTTGAGTTCTTAGCATTTTGTTGTTGCTCAAACTCTTGTCGGAGTTCTTGTCGTACTTTTGACAACCATTGTTCCCACATATTATCGAAAAGTCATTACACATCTTGACTTGCCATAAGTGGCCGGATAGTCGCCAGTGGCCACATCAAGGCCGCAGCGACCAGATCGGGCTGCAAGTGGCCACATCTGGCTACCAATGGCTGCATCATGGCTGCAACCACCAGATCGTGGACGGATTTGTCCATTGCGGCCGTTGATGGCCATATCTGATTGTAGCGTCGCAGCTGGTGAAGCACGCAGCTGGTGAAGGAGAGGGTCATCGAAGCTACGTCGCGTCGCTGGGGCTTGATGCGTGTATAATATAACATATAATTAGACATGCATTTAATCTCATTTCGAATTATTTTCTAATAGCATGCATCATTTTATGGGCTTATTTGTATTAATTTTACAAAAATGAAAATCTACCCAAATGGTATTTTATTGTTTAGAAAGTAAAGAAATTGAATTACGAAGCCAACGGAGAAAACCACACTCAAATCGAAGTTCAAACGGAGCTAGAAAATGAAAAATAGTGAAGCAAGGCTGAAATGACATACTAACGGGCCGTGAAGGGATTTTAACGGGCCGTGACAGGGCTGTGAAACTCATTAACAGGTCATTAGAAGTTGTCCCGAGTCATGGCCGTGACCAGGTCTTCACGGGCCGTGAAATTCATGTTTTCAACATTGTAAGGGCCGTGAAAATCCTCTCACAGGCCGTGAATACCCATTCCTAATGCGATTCGAATTTTGTTTAAGCCGTTAAACACTTCTAACAGCCCGTGATGAAGCCCATATTCAACTTTGAGACGGATTTTTGGAAGAATTCGAAGTCCACAAGGATTCCTACTCATATTACATGATCCTAGGACGATTTGAAAATATATTATGGCTCAAATCTCGGAGTTTGACAAGGCTAAAATTCTAGAAATAAATCAGATCAGAATTTTCCTTATTTTACATGGAAAAAGTTTCCGTTTCTTCTCCGATCACATGGAAACTCAAACCCTTATAAATAGAGGCCACCTACGGCCAGAAGAGAACATGCTAGGGATGCTAGGGCCTGCAACCAGAACTTTGAAGTCAAGAACGTGAGAAGACTCTGAAGGATTATTGAGAAGACTCCTGCTAGATTGACTCTAGACGAGAATTCTACGGCAGTTCATCGATGATTCCCGAAGAGTATTATCTATTCTACTTAATGTTGGGATGATTTTAGGCTTAGTTTATACATCTTTCTATCTTCTGTAATCCGGATAATTTAGTTTTCTTTCAGTTTAAGACTTGAGTAATAGTTTTAATCGTTAAAGGCAAACTGTTAAATCTTATTTCATAATCGATTATAGTTTAGTTTTCTTTTGAATATGCATGCTATTACTAATGCTTTTTCAGAGATTAATTGTCTTCTTTAGTTAGCTATTATCCTTACAGGAGTAGTTACTTTTGATTGCATGATTTCTGTGAAATTGATTCTTGATTTTTAAGTCAAAGTATTGCATATCACAATTAATAAGATCCTTGAAGGAATATTAGTTGTGTGGTCTATTAATCATTACCATGTTATGGATGATAATAGTTTAGAGACTAATGCATCTTAATCTCAGATCCATGATGGAATAGTCTTAATCTAATTTGAATTAAGATAGGTTGATTGATCCTAGGCGAAAATCAATAATTTTAGTAGACTCTAACCCGTCGTTAGAAACTAACTTGTAATTAGGGGTGTTCACGGGTCAGGTTTGACCCGACCCGTGAACAAACCCGACCCGACCCGGCCAAAGTTGGCCGGGTCGGATCGGGTCGGGTCTCTGCCCTTTTTGGGCTGAGACCCGAACCGACCCGATCCGGGCCGGGCCGGGTCGGGTCGGGTCGGGTGGTCGGGTTACCCGACCACCCTTTTTCTTTTTTTTTTTAATTTTTTCGTTTATTTTTTAATATAAAAAGTATTTATTATTTTATTTTTTTAATACAAAATATGGTATTTTTAAATAACAAAAATATTTTTTAAAATATCTACATACTTTTCTACATTTAAAATAATTTATTTCATATTTATTTTAGATTTTAAATGCTATAAAACTATACATTTAACTAAAAAATAAAAAAAATTTAAAAAAAAAAAGAAAAAATCGGGTCGTCGGGTCGAGTCGGGTCAACTCGGGTTGGAAAATTCCAACCCGAACCCGACCCGACCCTTGGTCGGGTCGTGATCGGGTCGGGTCGGGTCGACCCGACCACCGACCCGACCCGACCCAAAAGGGGTCGGGTCGGGTCGGATTTTCGGGTTCACCGGGTCGACCCGACCCGGTGAACACCCCTACTTGTAATATTTTGCCACTTCAGTTTGTCTACACTTTCATTTATCATCCTAAGTCCTATGCACGAATAGATTAGATTAGTTTAGTTTAGTTTTAGTTTTCTTTATCTTTATGTTATTTTATTTTCTGCAACTCATTATTATTAAAACCATGTCTTCTCCTATTAGCCTTTAAAATTAGTTTAGTTAAGTAAGTTAATTCCTCGTGGGTTCGACACTCTACTCTTTCACTTTATTACTTGTGCGACTAGTGCACTTGCTAGCATTTAATTGTTATTAATTCTCGCATCAAGTTTTTAGCGCCGTTGCTGGAGAATTAATCTTTACTTACTATTCTTATTTTTATGCTACTTTGAGACATTATTTTTCTTTTGCTTTCACATTTTCTTCTAGTTGTGTAAAGTTTTCAAGTTTACATTATTCGGAAGATGCTAGGCATGCTATGGATGCTAGGGCCTGCAAACCAGAGTTTTAAAGTCAAGAATGTGAGAGAATTCAGAAGGCTCGTCGAGAAAATTTCTGCATGATCGACTCTAGAAGAGGACCAGGCAGCAGTTCATCGGCGTTCCTGAGAGTATTCTCTGTTCTATTTAATGTTGGGATGATCTTATACTTAATTGATAGATGTCAGAACCCAAGATGTCCCAATGATTCCTATAGAACTCAGTAGTAAAACCGTCAGGTCCAGGAGCCTTGCCAAGTGGCATGCTCCAGAGCGCACTTTTGATCTCTTGGGCAGAGATAGGAGAGGTCAAGAGTGAGGACCAAGAAGGGTCCAAGGTAGGGAGATCAGGCCAAGAGGATAAAGGGATTGATGGAGAATCAGTAGGGCCCCATAAGGTGGTGTCGTGATTAGTAAATGTATCATGAATTGCCTTGTTATCAGTAACAGATGATCCATTGCAGTCTTTGATGCTAGAGATAAAATTTCTTCGACTTCTTAAAGTAGTGGATAGATGGAAAAATTTAGTATTTTTGACTCCAGAGTTCAGCAAGTTGAGCCTAGATTTACTCCACCATTTAATGCTAATTTGTCGAAGGAAGGCAGCTAATTGATTATAAAATATTTTTAACTATTTTTGCTCATGATCTGTGAGGGATAGGGTGTCATCTTTGAATTCAAGCTTAGCAATATTTGCCTTAACAGAGAGAACTCTGCTCTCAAGACTACCCAAGGTGTGCTTATTCCAATGCAACGTCTTTTGTTTGATGATGTTGAGTGAGTGGTGGATGGAATGGTGGTCACTTTTAGTTTGCCAAACTTGCTTAACAATATCCTTGGGCTGTTGATGTTCGAACCAGAAGTGCTCATAATTAAAAGGTTTAGGTATTCGAGGCTGACGATTAGAGTTAAGGAGGAGAGGGGCATGATCATACGTACCCCGAATTAGGGCAGTTAATGTTAGGTTTGGAAATTGCATTAGCCAGTGGTGATTGACCAAAGCACGATCGAGCCTACAAAGGATCCTAGCGAGGTTTTGCCTGTTATTACACCAAGTAAACTTAGATCCAGATAGAGGAAGGTCAATGAGGCTGTGATAGTTAACAAGATTACGCAATGTACGAATTGATTTATTTAGTTTGAAAGCAGTTCCCCAAATTTTATCCTCAGGAAACAAAATGCAGTTCATGTCTCCCATCATAATCCAAGGAATATCATCAAGTTGATAAGCAAGAAGAGAAGTCCAGAGCTGATTTCTAATCGAAGCATGAGTACTAGCATACACAGCAGTGAGCAAGAAGGAGAAAGATTCATAAAAAAATAAGAGATGTAACAGTTGAGCAGAGTTAAGGAGAGAAGTAACAGTCATAGAGGAAGCTTGCCAGGCCACGATAATTCCTCTAGCAGAGCCAGTACCAGGACAAGAGGTGCCCGCCCATCCACGGCCAAGCTTATTAATGACCTGAAGAGAGTTAGAAGAAGTAGTATGTGATTCTAGTAATATGATTATATCTAATTGATATTGAGAGATTAAGTTAGCAAGCCGGTCATGAGCTTTGCTGCGAAGAGCTCCACGACAATTCCAGGCCAAGATCTTCATTTGGTGGAACAATCAGAAATGGTACTCGTCGGAGTAGCCACGACCCTTTGATCCTGCGGCAATAAAAGAGTGGAGTCAGAAATAGTTTTAGGGTTGCTGACCTTACCTTTCTTTCTCTTCGATGACTTATTCTTAGGGCGTAATGTGGGAGGTGGAGGCGAGAATCAGTCCGTTGCTTTACGACAACGACGAGGTTGAGGCGACTCAGCAGGCAAGAGATCAGCATCGAACTCTTCCTCAACCTCCGAAGAAGAGTCGGAAGGAGATTCCCGCGAAGGCGCCCGGAAGAGATCGAGAATTACGGCCGCCAGTTGATCGTGGCCAAGATGCACATGATCGATAGGGAGTCGGCCGACTGGCTGCATGTCGGAGTTGTTTGCTGAGGAGGCAGTACCAAGAGGGGGAAAAGCGAGGGGATTTTGGTCGACGAGTAGCAGAGGGGGCAGGATGACTTAGGGAGGGTGGGAGGGAGCTGGTGAGGAAGACTTTGGAGAGCCAAGGAAGAGGGGACACCAGATGGAGGGGAGCCGGAAAACCCCAGAGAGGAGGGGACAGGTCCGTGGAGAGACGAAGAGGGAACATCTGATGGCAGCACGGTCAAGTTTTCCAGAGGATTCGATGAGGGGGAAGTGTGAAGAGGATGAACAGCAGATGGCGTTTGCAGTAGTGGGGCTCGATGAGTGACATGGTCACGTGAATGGGGAGGCAGAGTAGATGTAACAGGGGTGCCGCGGGAGTCGCGCTAGCCAGTAGCAGAGGTGGCGTGTGAAGCCGGGGCCTGCGCCGAATCCTGTAAAAAATATGGTTCGTCAGTATCCATTTGCCTAGCAGAAAGCAGGGCACGTGAATGGTGAGGATCCTCCCGATCCAAAACATATGAAGGGCTAGGATCAATCGGTACTCCTGCAGCAATAGAGGTGGCGTGCGAAACTACCCCAGAATCCTGCAAAAAAATTGAGATGTCAGTGCCCGTTTGTCTGGCAGAAGGAGAGACACGTGGATGGTGAGGATCCTGCTGATCCAAAATAGATGAAGGGCTAGGAGTGATCTTTGTTGTATCCGCTGATGAAGGAAGAGACCCCTCTGGCAGCTGTCAATCATGGGGCACTGCCTGCCGACGACGGGGAGGGAAGGAGCATAGCCAAGGCCCATAGAGCATCACAGGTGCCCCACCCTTGTCACGCAGTGAGCACTGCTCAGAACAGGAATCACGGTGATGCCCGACCCTGCCATAGAGAAAACAGAAGAGTGGTAGCCGTTCATAGGTGACCCACTGAAAGAAACGAGAACCATCAGGCAAACGGATCCAGGTGCCTTGTTTGATCGGAACTGACAGATCGAGTTCCACACAGACGCGCGCAAAGGCAGCTTATCACCACTAAGTGTATGGTCATCAATCTTCAGAGGGGTGCCAAAAATAGATGCTATACGTAAAATTACTTCAACTGTCATGAGTTCAAAAGCAAGACCAGGTAGTTGAATCCAAGTCGGAGATGTAATGACATGTTCATCCAAGGGACGAAAGAAGGGTTTAACTTGAGAAATGTTAAGAATATTACCTTTAATCTGCCAAGGACCATGAGTGAGGACATGAAGTCTATCAGAAACAGCAGTGAAATAAAAAAGGAGGTAGGAGTTACCCAATTCTAATATTCTAAAAGGCGCAGTTAGCTCCCAGAGGGATGAGAGGGCATCATTGAGCTCAGTGGAGGAGGTATCATATCCCACAAACCTACCCATGAGGCAGAAGCGAAGATCCTCGGCCCTCGCAGCAGCTTCATTGGAAGAGATAGCTATTTCATTTGTAATCTTGCTTTGAACAGTCTGTAGCTGCTGTTTGGACAGGGTGAAGGAGGAAGGTTGTGAAGGTGGCCGAGCATTTCTAACCACATCAGTCCAGCGAGGTTTGAGAGGAGGGTTTGGGAGGAGTGGGGGAAGGTTGGACTGCTTCAGAGAGGACTGAGAGGAAGGGTCTGAAGGAAGATGGGGAAGAGAAGAAGGGTCTGGAGGTTCTCCCATTTTTTCAAGCGACTTTAAACTTAGAACTACTTATTTTCAATCGTTAAACTTACAATTTAGATCTTTTGCGTAATTTAGTTTAGATTAATTTAGTTCTTGTTAGATTAGTTAGTTTGATTATCTTAGTTGCTTAGTTTCTTTAGTTTTCTTCTGTCATTTTTATTTTATTAGTATTTTACAAGTCTCTGCATGTCACAGGCTGAAGTTTCTTAAAATTTAAATTTTTTCCTTCTTCATGGGCCGTTATTCAATTCTCAGGGGGCGTTATGTTGAATATTACACGTCGTTATAGGGTTATCACGATGCAATCAGTGCATTATTCCATTTATTTCATATTTCACGAGGCGTTAGTTTTATTTCACGGGTCTTACGGTAGCCTGTGTTGCGAATTTTCAAGTCTCACGGGCCGTTAGCAATGAATCACGACCCGTAAGCGAATCACCTCATCTTCGCGCCATGCATTTTGCCCGACTCACTACCCTATTGATTTTTTTTTACGAGTCGTTACACATTTTCAAGGGTCGTTAGCATAATATCACAGATCTCACAGTGATTTCAACATTCTATGCACCTAATTATCACGGGCTGTTAAATATATCTCACGGGCCATAAGAGACTTCTGCAATCCTGTCGGCCTATGTTCTACCCGATTCACGACCTTAAACATTTTTACGAGTCGTTAAATAGTATTTTCACGGGGCGTCATTACTTTTTTTCATAGGCTGTAAGGAACATAGTATACCACTCACTACCATCACTCACGCCCCGGGAGATCTTGTTCACGGCCCTTTTGTCTTCTTCTTTTGTATGCAGGTCCATGACGCCGCTCCTTCACGCCTCATCATCAGAGTAGCATCGACGCTCTAATCGTCTGCTCCGATACCAGACTGACCAGCGTGATGTCCACTGACGGCTAGGGAACAGACTACCTATGCGCGACCACAGATTCGATACCGACGTCCATACTTTGACCGCTCTTATTCCTTCCTCACCATCATGTGGCGAACTTCGACAACTCCTTCGGCAGCCAACAACAGGCCACCATATTTTTCACCAGCGGCGATCAGATTCTTCACATGCCCACTCGGCGTCCGCGGCGACGACCCGCCGGCTCCACCGATCTTCTTCTCCGACTCCAGCTGTTTAGCGCTTCATCGTCTCAAGAAAGAAGACGACGTTTCACGAGCCGTTAGCGAGATTTCATGACCCGTGACAACAATCGGTCAGACTTCCATACATACTGCAAGAGGTGTGAAAAGCATATCACGAGGGTCGTTACCTTTCTATATATCATGCCTCGTAACAAGATTCTCACGGGTCGTTACCCGTCTTTCACGGTCGTTACCATACCTTCTACAACCTTACCTCATATCATCGACGCCAAAATACAAAAAAAGTCATAAGCTATTGAGGAAGGCTCCCTATCTCAATTTAGTCATCTCGAGGAGGCCCTCCTACAAATGGATCATCATGGCGTTCTTATGTTCACATCGTTTCCAAATGAAGGCCACTTACGTATTCTAAAGGCGTACTATGCCCCGACTCTTTGGAATTGAACATCACATATAATCCATTATAAAGGCTATTCGACATCAACAACTTCACCAGATTGGACATCCGAACCATATATTGGCTTCTCTCTACGACTTCCACATCAATCACACTGAGATATATCAGGTTGTTTCTTTTCGATTCCTCCCTTTATTCATTTTTTTATATTCCATTCTCCGAATTTGATTTTCAACACCGAGGACAGTGTTGAGTTCAAGCTTGGGGGAGTTTGCATTTCCTTGCATCATGCCTATCATCCTATATTGAATTACATGCATACGTTCTTATCATATTTTATCTATTATTTGCATATATTTGCATCATCTCAAAAATCTATAGAAATTAAAATTTTCATATCATTCTTTAACATTCTTAATATTTTCTTAGTTTCAAATATTATTCAAGGACATCCTATTAATTAACGAAATTTGAAGCATATTATTTTATCTTTTATCGCCTTAGTATTGGGTATTTGGAATGTGAAGGTTGCTAAGTAGAACTATGAATATTTGGACGACAAATTCTTGTTCATGCTTTTTTCTTTTATTTTTCTTTAGTCTTGATAATAATTGCCTCTTTGTTGAACATTTAAGTGTTTATTGAGCTTATAGTAAAATGAAAGAAAATAAAGTACAAAATGAGATAAGAGGGTTAGTTGAACCCCAATAAAATAAAGTAAAGAAGTACAAAAGTGTTATCCGGAACTTTGGTGTGTCCGGATGATTAGATCCGTAAGGGATTCTTGCCTAGCGACCTAAGGGCAACTGTTCTGGGATCCGTCGGTCGAAAGCCCGTTACATGGACCACCTTGTGCAATATGGAGAAGCACATAAGTACTAAATCAATCAAATAAAAAGAAGTATGAATGGAAATGTCAAAAGTTTTAAAGTGAAAATACATAAACTCAGTATGCACTTATATTTTCAACATTGAGTCTCTTATTTGATAGATCATATGTTTTCTTGCATGAGCTGAACTTGGATGAGTTTAAATATGTCTAATATTCAGAAATTCTACAAGGCTGGGTCATTGGAATGATGGAAAGATACTCTGGCGATCAATGTATAAAATCTAGTGCTAAGAAAAATAGTTGACTAACAGGGTGGAAGCGATGATTGACCTTCTTGGTTGGAGCTTTGTTTTGAACATTGCTTGAGGACAAGCAAATATCTAAGCTTGGGGGAGTTTGATGCGTGTAAAATATAACATATAATTAGACATGCATTTAATCTCATTTCAAATTATTTTCTAATAGCATGCATCATTTTATGGGCTTATTTGTATTAATTTTACAAAAATGAAAATCTACCCAAATGTTGTATTTTATTGTTTAGAAAGTAAAGAAATTGAATTACGAAGCCAACGGAGAAAACCACACTCAAATCGAAGTTCAAACGGAGCTAGAAAATGAAAAATAGTGAAGCAAGGCTGAAATGACATACTAACGGGCTGTGAAGGGATTTTAACGGGCCGTGACAGGGCTGTGAAACTCATTAACATGTCATTACGGCCGTGAAATTTATGTTTTCAACACTGTAAGGGCCGTGAAAATCCTCTCACAGGCCGTGAATACTCATTCCTAATGCGATTCGAATTCTGTTTAAGCCGTTAAACACTTCTAACCGCCCGTGATGAAGCCCATATTCACTTTGAGACGGATTTTTGGAAGAATTCGAAGTCCACAAGGATTCCTACTCATATTATATGATCCTAGGACGATTTGAAAATATATTATGGCTCAAATCTCGGAGTTTGACAAGGCTAAAATTCTAGAAATAAATCAGATCAGAATTTTCCTTATTTTACATGGAAAAAGTTTCCGTTTCTTCTCCGATCACATGGAAACTCAAACCCCTATAAATAGAGGCCACCTATGGCCAGAAGAGAACATGCTAGGGATGCTAGGGCCTGCAACCAGAACTTTGAAGTCAAGAACGTGAGAAGACTCTGAAGGATTATTGAGAAGACTCCTACTAGATTGACTCTAGACGAGAATTCTACGGCAGTTCATCGATGATTCCCGAAGAGTATTATCTGTTCTACTTAATGTTGGGATGATTTTAGGCTTAGTTTATACATCTTTCTATCTTCTGTAATCCGGATAATTTAGTTTTCTTTCAGTTTAAGACTTGAGTAATAGTTTTAATCGTTAAAGGCAAAATGTTAAACCTTATTTCATAATCGATTATAGTTTAATTTTCTTTTGAATATGCATGTTATTACTAATGCTTTTTCAAAGATTAATTGTCTTCTTTAGTTAGCTATTATCCTTATAGGAGTAGTTACTTTTGATTGCATGATTTCTGTGAAATTGATTCTTAATTTTTAAGTCCAAGTATTGCATATCATAACTAATAAGATCCTTGAAGGAATATTAGTTGTGCGGTCTATTAATCATTACCATGTTATGAATGATAATAGTTTAGAGACTATATTTTAATGCATCTTAATCTCAGGTTTGATTAGATTATGATCCATGACGGAATAGTCTTAATCTAATTTGAATTAAGATAGGTTGATTGATTCTAGGCGGAAATCAATAATTTTAGTAGACTCTAACCCGTCGTTAGAAACTAGCTTGTAATATTTTGCCACTTCAGTTTGTCTACACTTTCATTTGTCATCCTAAGCCCTATGCATCAGTAGAATAGATTAGTTTAGTTTAGTTTTAGTTTTCTTTATCTTTATGTTATTTTATTTTTTGCAACACCTTATTATTAAAATCACGTCGTCTCCTATTAGCCTCTAAAATTAGTTTAGTTAAGTAAGTTAATTCCTCGTGAGTTCGACACTCTACTCTTTCACTTTATTACTTGTGCGACTAGTGCACTTGCTAGCATTTAGTTATTATCAATTCTCGCATCAGGGCTCGAGTGGGAGTAAGGATAACTGGAGCAAAGACTTCAACCATTCACCGATAGAACCGAGGATCGAAAAGAGTGAGAGAGAACGTACGAAAGAAAAATGAGTCTGGAGGAGGGGTCCGGTTTTAAGTGGGCATAGAGATGGATAAGCCGTCGCTACTTACGATGGATAGTCGGTACTATATGCCATCGATACTACCGACGACCCAAGTCGTCAAAAAATTATATTATTTTTATAATATACTAATGCTTGTTTATAATATATTTAATGTAATTTGATATAGTAATGTTCGACTAAAGAAACTAATATAATATATTAAATTTGAATACCAACGGTCATAATCATAGGAATTTTCGCGACTGTTACGGTGCAAGTTTTTACCAAGACTGTGAGATAAAAAGATGTTTCGTCATGGACCACGGTTATTTTTTTTCATTTTTCTATTTCTAAAAGGTATGCCAATTTCGGTTAAATATTTTCCTTTGTGATAATTATAAGTTGCACAATATTTTGGAAAGAAAAAAAAATTTATTTCTCCAGCACAAAGGTGAGACCATTTTCGTTCGCATGCTCTCAGCCACATATATGTTAATCAACTTTTTGACCTTTAGCTTAGTTTTCTGTCACCCTACCGAATAAATAATTTTTCTAAAAATATTATCCTCAAAATTAAATTTCTAAACTTATTACATTGTTAAGCAAGGGATAGGATTATAACGTATACCTGGTTACACCTTGTGACATCCCTTTGACTTAAGTACACATATTAACATTATTAATTGATTAATATTGAAATATCTTTCATCTTTTTTGAATAAAATCAATGATTTAACAAGATTATTCACAAATAATAGCTCTAAGACTAGAATCCTATACCAATCGAGAGTCTAACGAACAGTAAGGAGGGAATAAATTATTTCCAACTGAGCTTATAGGTATGCAGAACGATATGTTTATTTGATGCTATTATTTCTTTTCCTGAAGATAGTTGTCACTTCTTTTTTTAACTAACTCAGGGTGATTACTTGTGGCATTTGATCTCATGATTCACTAGAATTTATAAGCATCCTAAAACAATTGTATGTAAATCTTATGTTGAACGAATTTGAGCTTGGAGTTTCTTTATGTGAGCCTGCCTATGTACAGAATTTTTTTTCTGCAGGTCCTTGATGTCGCAGGGTGCTGGTAAACGTATAAAGTTTCCTGTTTGTCTCTTTTGGCTGTCTTTTAGTGTATGATACTGAATTGAGTAATATTATGTACGAAAAGCAGAATCAACCATGCCATGTACTTGAAGTCTACTTTGAACAGCTACATTCTTGTTATGCCCTGGATTCATAAATTTGTGATTTTTGATCTGCATGCACAGTTACAGAATCTTATGTAACTGACTCAAATGCCTTTGTGTTTTCCTCTTTTGTTAGTGGAATGAAACTGTGTGCAATGAAGACAAGTTATCAGGATCTGATTCCAGACCAATTCATACTTCCGGACATTTGAAATCATATTCTCAAAGTGCCGTATCAAATTTTTTTAGTTAGATCTACTAAAAATGTTAAATCTGGGAGTAAAAGAAAGCAACACAGGCTTTGGACTATTTCAGAGGTGATGAAACTCATTGAAGGTGTCTCCCAGTGTGGCGTTGGCAGATGGACTGAAATTAAGAAGTTGTTATTCTCAACATCTGCTTCCCGCACGTCTGTTGATCTAAAGGTTGTTGTTATTTTTATTTGAAAAAGTAGTGATAAATCCCTATGAAATCTTTGTTAACTTAAATTTGACTTCAGGATAAATGGAGAAACCTCTTGAAGGCTAGTGCTAGTCAATTACAAAACAAGAAGAAGGTTAGAGTTGTATTTTTATCAATCGATAAGTAGGGGACACCACGTCCCTTAAATCAATCGATCATGATTTCAGCCTCCATTATTTCCACGGCCCCCAGTCTCCTACACCTCCACCTGGTGCAATAGGAAGAGCTTTCTGCAATGGCCATTGTCCTCTTCGCTGCGCTAGACACCGACAGGCGGAAGAACGTTGCGTCCAAAAGTATATGGACGGACAATGTCCTTAGGAAAATATTGATCCACTAGTACATGTAATGAACAAATACTTCACCCGTCGTTCACCATGTCAATGCATGATATTTAAATTGGACTGGAAAAAGGAAGAAGAAAATGTTGAACACTATGCAGCAAAAGGCAGAGTGAAGGCAATGAACTCTGTTATCTATTATACTATATGTCGATTTTCGTTTCTTGTCTTTACTGCTATCATTCTTGTATAAATAGACATGTAAGACCTCCTTAACTGCTGCTTATGCGTCTCTTAATTTCTACCAAAAAAATCATCCAAGTTTCTTCGGCGATTTGACCATCCGGTTGTTTTGATTTCTGAATTCCAACATGGTATAAGAGCCTACTTTGATCTTGCATTTGATCATGTGAAGAGTTGAAGAAGCAATTGAAGAGAAGATGGAGAAATATGTTTGAGGTTGATCTGAAGATGCAAAAAATTGGTCAGATCCATTCTTAGCTTTTTGATAACTCTTTGAGATTGATAGATCTTTGAGATGGCTTGCTTGTTGTGGTCTTTCTGATGTCTGATCATTCAACGGCTTCATCTTCAGGTCAAACTTCTTCGATTACTATTGATAATAATAGTCCATTATTTCTAAACCCTTCTAATTCATTGGATTTGGTTGTGACTCATTGCACATTGGTCGATTCTACAAATTATATGGATTGGAGTAGTGCCTTTTTCAATGCTATGCTTAACAAGAACAAACATGTATTTCTTGATGGTTCTTTTCCAATTGAATCAATAGATCAAACATCACATTTTTAATGGAAAAGAAGTAATGCTTTGACCATTTCTTGGATGATTGGCTCAATCTCAAAAGGATTGATAAGTAATGCAGCATATGGACAACATGCACGAGATGTATGAATAGATCTGAAAGAAAATTTTCAGAGAAATGGAATAGAAATATACATGATTCAAAATGAGATCTATAGTATTCTGCAGGGTTCAATGTCAGTTGAGGAATACTATGACAGAATGAAGTTTTTGTGAGAGGAATTATCACTGACTGGACTTCCCACTATAGAAGTAAACAAAGACTACTCAGACTTCATAATGCAATAGAGAGTATATACATTTCTAATGTGATTAAATGATGTATATACCCAATCCAGATATCAAATTGTATTGATGTTACCTGTACTCTCTATTAATCAAGTTTATTGAATGATTATTGAAGAAGAACAAAGAAACAAGGGCAACTTAGTACCAATTCAGAATCAGAATGTTGCAGCATTCTATGGAAGTTTTAAATCGAATATGCAATAGCAAAAGGGGAAGAAAGATTACTCTGTAATTCGTGAACATCGTCACAAACCAGTACATAAGAAGGCTCAATCCTTTAAAATAGTGGGTTATCCTCCGTATTGGAAGTTCTACAGCAACAATGCAGTCAGAATCATAATCGACCGAGTTAGAAATTGAAACAGTAGGCGGTGGAGATAAAGGAGTATAAATTTTTTAGGAACAATATCAGTTCATATTGAAGAAAATTGAAAAGAATCTGAAAGTTAATTAAGATAGTAGTTTGCATATGGAAGGTATGACTAGTACTCCTTTGTTTTCAAACACGTCCTTGGATATTAGACAACATATGTCCTCTAGTCTACATAATCTTGATAATTTGGTGAAATTATCTATACAAAAATCAATTGTCTTACCTAATGGCAGTAAGGTATTTGTCACAAATAAAGAAATTCCTGATGATATAGGGTGTTATCAGATGTATTTTATATACCTGAATTCAGATACAACTTGATATCAGTTTCACAACTTACTGAAGACTTGAAGTATTCCATTGTTTTCTCTCCAAACTATTTCATGATACAGGAGTAGCACAATGGGAGATTGCACCTGATTGCTAGAGAGTTCAACGGGCCATACTATCTCTCAAAGCTTGCTGGAGATACTGATGGTTAAATGTTTCATCGAGTAATGAAAGCTAAAGAAGAAGACAGAGGAGCTCACACATGGAATCAAAGACTTGGACATCTTCCACTGGAAAATGATTGTAAAATTTCAATTCATCATGATGCTTGTCTTCTAGCAAGACGGATTAGGCTTCCTTTCAGAATTACAAACAGAAAGACTGTATGGTTAAGCTTGACACATTACATATTGACATTTGGGACCCTTATAAGTTTGTTTCTCATAGTGGCAATAAATATTTTCTTACCATACTACAAGAAAAAATGATGTAAAATATTATCACAGAAAATATAATTTCCATCACTAATGATTTTTATGACACATTTGTGATGATTCATTTGTCACTAAATTTTGACCCACAGATAGTATAGTGACGTAATAACTTCCGTCACAAAATTATCTATGACAGTTCATATCGTCACAATATAAAAGAGAGATCGTCACAAAGTTGAAAAAACAACTAAAATAAAAAAGAATAATCCGTCACAATTATAACAATTTTGTGATGGACTTTTGACAAAATGTTTGTGACGAATATTTATTATAATAAATATTGAAAAATTTGTCATAGTAATTTGTGATAATATTGTGATGAAAATTATTGTTACATGCTTTTGATGATTTTTATTTTTGAATTTTGTTACAAGTTTCGTGATAATTATTTGCTCTGACGGAATTGCGATAAATCTTTATAACAATTCAATATCTAGATTTATGATGATATTATGACACATTCTAATAACAACCCAATATCAATGTTCTCAAATATATATAGTTCAAAGCGAAATAGATTCACTATAAGAGTTTTTGTTATTCAAAGATAACGTGAAATGTGTTCTCCATGTAATGTGAAGCATAGTTCTCCACCTTCTTATCATTCAAATAGTTTGCCCATTGCTTGATCATCTCCATCATGTATTCATGCAAATTAAGTCAAACCTATAACAAAAAATACATATATTCGAAAGAAAAGTTAGATATAAATATTTCAAATGAAAAAACTAAAAGAGGCATTTAGGAAATTTATAAATACATCACTTGAACTAACTTACTTCAAACCCAGCTAAGATGAACAAATGAGGGATGCAAAGAAAAGAAAATGTAGTGTACACATTTGACGACGTGATTGCCAATTTGTGAAGATGTTCAGCAGAAAACTTGAAGACTGACATCATGAGTGAAGATGGTGTGAGATTCAAGATCAACCTCAGCAGTGTTATAGGTTGCTGATGGATTCAACTTTGCCAATAAAAATATTGCATGTGGAGGAGCCAATCACATTTATCAATAGACAATATATAGTACAATGATTCGTAGATTATCTAGCATCCAGCATATTTATGATTCATAGATTTCCTGTGGAGGAGCCAATCACATTTATCAATAAAAATCATTGTTGTATTGTATTCTATTTTTCTAAAGGTGTTTTATTATGTACTTATTGATTCTTAAGCACATTTATGACTTTTCTTGTAGAAAAGTGATGGGTAATGTTGTAAGAGGTAAAATGATCCATTGAATTCTTTGAGACCTTTGACAGCCAGCATTCAACTTTCTTTGTAGAAAAGTTCTTTGTTTTGCATTGTACCAAAAGCGAATGCTTCATTGGTAAAAGTTTCAAGCACTGCAGTTAAGTAAAACACGAGTAATCAAAATTATTGTAAGTAGGAACAAGACTCTGGCGGCGTCCCTGCGTGCGTGTGGGGAGTCGCAAGACTCCCTGCATGCACGAGGGGCGCGTCAAGGACACTTGCATGCACATGGGGCGCTGCCAGGTGTGCCAAGTCTCTGCCATCGTGCATTGCTACGCAGGATCACCACCGATGTTGATGCAAAAATAGGGTGAAAACGTAGAGGAGCTAATGCAAAATTTGCAATAGTTTGATTTTTTAGTTATTTTGAAACTATATGAAAGAAAGAGGAGATAATAATTTTAGGCCTCAATGTTAGCTATAAAAGGTTTAGGGTTTGTTTTATTTTTGGCGCCAAAACAATATAAGGAGGTGGGAAAATAGTATTATGATAAAATTTGTGGCCATTCATTAAAAAATTATTATTTATGAGAAAATTATGACGAAATAAATTGTGACGAACAATTTTGTGATGATTATTTTCATCACAAATCAATTATTAAAGTATCGAATCTATATTAACATTTTATCATCACAAATCAATCACAAATTCGTCATTAATTAGTTGTGACAAAGTTTTTTCATCACAAAAAAATTGTCACAAAAGCCTTGTTTTCTTGTAGTGATATTTGATGATTTCAATCGGCTGACCTGGATCTATTTCCTCAAGTCAAAATCTGATTCTTTTTTTCCTAAAATAGTTTGTTATTCAAATGGAAACACAATACAAAGAAACAAAAAAAAATAATAAAAAGAATCATATCACATAATGGTGCTGAATCTCTTTAGAGATTGCACATAATTTTTGAATAGAAAAGGGATAATTCATGAAAGTTCATGTCCATATAACCCACAATAAAATGGATTAGTGGAAAGAAAACATAGAAATATATTAGAGATTTCCAAAGCTTTATTGATTCAATCCTCTATAGCAATAAAATTCTAGGAAGAATGTGTTAAGACAACCGTTCATATTATTAATAGAATTCCTTTGCAAGTATTAGGAAATATCTTAGCATATCAGAAGTTCTTGGGCAAAAAACCTGAAATTAAACACCTCAAGATTTTTTGTTGTCTTCCTTATGTCTCAAATTTAAATATCACAGATCAGTTTTGACCAAGAGCAACCAAATGTGTTTTCATTGGATATAGCAGCACAGAGAAAGGGTACAATTATATTGATCTCCAAACAAATAAGATTTTAGTCAACAAAAATGTCAAATTTCAGAAAGATATCTTTTCTTTCTCCAAACAGAAAACCACTTTAGTTGATAGTGGCAAAAGGGATCATATATCAATTTCATTTCCAGTAGAAGATATTTACCCAAAAAGTATTCAATTTCCAAGAATACAGTCACTACATGAAGGTGATGAGTATGAAATTCAACAATCTGCCAGTTCAAAATATAGCTGATAATTCTTTGCCTTCTCTCGAAGTTGACAATTCTTTGCCTACTCTTGATGTTCAAGTTTCATTGCCTACATTATCAGAACATATGTATATCAAATGAATTAGTGGTCAGAGGTCTAGAAGATCAAAGACCTAAGAGTCTATAAAAAGATCAGAGTGGATGAAGGACTATGTTGTTAAGATGCCATATTCAATGTCGAACTATGTTTCCTTTAACATTTTGAAACTACAATATATGTCTTTTTTTTTACTGCCACTGAATATTTAATTGAACCGAACTCCTATTCTAAAGCTATTCAGAATCCTAAATGGATTGAAGCCATGAATATAGAATTGGCCGCACTTGAAGTAAATCAAATTTGGGACTTAGTTGATATGCCAAAAGAAAAAAAACCCATAGGATGTAAATGGGTGTTCAAAATCAAGTTAAAAGCAAATGGCCAAGTGGAAAGGTTTAAAGCTAGACTAGTGGTCAAGGGATTCAATCAAAAGGAAGGTATAGATTACAAAGATGCCTTTTCACCTGTAGCAAAAATTGTCACTATTAGAGCCTTTCTAAATGTAGCTGTGCAAAAGAACTTACCAATATATCACTTAGATATCAACAATGATTTTCTAAATGGAGATTTATTTGAAGATATATATGTCAACTCCTCCTAGATTATTCGTTTCCAATAAAGTTTGCAAACTTAGAAAATCTCTCTATGGCCTGAAACAAGCATCAAGGCAGTGGTACATCAAATTCTCTGAAATTCTTCTAATTGACAATTTTGTTCAAAGCATAAATGATTGTACACTTTATACCAAATGTACTCAAGATAATTTTGTGGAAATTATTGTTTATGTTGATGATATTCTATTGACTAGTAGTTGTCCTCAAATGGTTCAACAAGTAAAGGATAATCTTACCTGCAATTTAAAACTAAAGGACTTAGGATGTCTGAAATATTTTCTTGGTATGGAAGTGTTGAGGTCAAGTAAAGGGATTATTAACTCAAAGGAAGTACATCCAATCTCTTATTGTTCATACAGGATTGAGTGCACTACAAGAAAAATGTCGAATAGCAATGCAAATTAGTGTCGCCATAGCACGTGATGCTAAATAGACACCAATAGCGTCACAATAGCGTCATCATTGGGTCGACAAATGCAGACGCTAATGATCTCTCAATAGTGTCACTTTAGAGTTGCATTAGCGTCAAAATATGTCGACGCTAAATGAGGCGCCATCGCGATGCTATTTTAGCGCTATGATAGCGTTGTATTGACGTCGCAAGCTTGCGATGCTAAGTTAGCGTCACCACAACGGCGATGCTAAAACAAGAGGTGATATTAGCGCCGACGTCTTGCATTGTACTGGCGTCAACAAATGCAACGCTATATTAGCGTTGGAGAATTCCGATGCTAAGTAGACGCTAGTTTGAGTTCTTTTGGCAATACATGATATATATTATATAGTATACTATACTATACTATACTATAATATATGATACTATGTTATACTATACTATACTATACTATTCTATTATGTAATATACAAAAATTAATATACTATGTTATACATACATTATACTCCTATTCCCAAATTTCAAAATTGGGGAATAGTGCTCCTTTATTTTCCATGGGATTCAAATGGCGATTGCCGGAGATCCGATTGTCGGATCATGGCAAAAATTTATACCTCTTGTATATCACAGCAACACAGATTTTTCAATTTTTTTGGCGATTTTATGAGACTACACGATAGAGTTAAAAACTTAGGAAAAAAAGGCTTCTGACGGTCGCCGATGTGAGACTGACGGGAATCGGTCAAAACGAAAATTATGAACCCATAGAGATCGACACGAGCTGTCTACCCGCACAAGAATCGTAGCGATCGGAGATCGAAAGGAATTCAATAAAATGGGAAAAGTTTCAAAATAGAAACGGTCGGTTCTCCGCATTCCATGCTCGGATTTCCACAAATAAATAGGCGTTTCAAATGGCTCGAAAAGATGGGGCGAATTGTGACATATTTTCCATTTCCTCCGATTATCAAAATACCTATCTTTCATAATTATAAAAATTTTGCAAAACTTTCGCCCCACCTAAGAAATAAAAAAATGTGCATTCTCAAAAGTCGAACCTTTTGGGAGTGCTCAGAACGGTTCCATTTAGTTGACATAAAGCTTTCAAATTTTTCTAAGAAACGTTGATTTTCTTATATTTTTTTGTATCCAAATTTAAAAAGAGTATTCAAAATGTTCTATTTTGCTTCGTGCGCTTAAAAATATTAGAAATTACTTTTCTTGAAAATCGGACATCTCGGGGCTTCTTAGAATGACCCCACTTGATCGATGTATGATTTTCAATTTTTTCGGACGACGTTGTAAATATATACATATATGCGTATACATATATATACACATATACATATGCACATACACATACACACGTACATATATATATATACATATATAACTAGTTGAGGTCAAGCAAAGGGATTATTAACTCAAAGGTAGTACATCCAATCTCTTATTGTTCATACCAGTTTTTACACTCATGTAATTGAAAATGTCAAATTTACAACTTATGAGTATGATACCCCCTTGCAAAAGTCTGATCATCAATGATGATCCTTTTCTACCATATCCAGGTTCATTTCAAAGACTTTTTGGTAGGCTTATTCATATCACTCAAATAGTGTCAGATATTACTTTTTTTGTACGACATTTGAGTCAATTCATGCATAGTCCTAAAGAATCACATATGACGGCACATTGTTAGATATATGAAAAGTGCTCCTGGGAAAGGATTATTTTTTTCAGTTGAATAGAGTTCGACTTTATCAGCCTTCTTTGATTATGATTGGGCGACTTGTCCCATTTCTCGAAAATCAATCTCAGCATATACTATAATGATTGGATCTTCTTTGGTCTCATGGAAATCGAAGAAGCAGGATGTTGTCGCTCATTCTTCAATGGAGACTAAGTATCGTAGTGTCGCACTTACAGTGGCTGAAATCATCTGGCTCCAAAGACTTTTTTCAGAGCTGCACCTATCGGTTGTTCTTCCTATTAATGTTTATACAAATAGTAAATTTGCTATTCAAATTTCTGAAAATCAACTAAACATATAGATGATGATTGCCTCTTTGTACGGGAACTAAGGCACTGCCATGACAACATGAGTATCTTTTATCCAAGTTGGCGCTCCTTGATGTCTTCCAACCGCCAACTTGAAGAGAGAGAGAGAGGTGGTGGTGATTGGGGGGGGGGGGGGGTGGTGGTGTTGAACACTATGTAGTAGAAGGTAGAGTGAAGACAATGAACTATGTTATCTGTTATATAGATATATCGATTTTTGCTTCTTGTCTTTACTTCTATAATTCTTGTACAAATAGACATGTAAGACCTCTTCTGCCTCTCTTAATTTCTACCAAAAAATCCATCCAAGTTTCTTCGACGATTTGGCCATCCGGTTATTTCGATTCTAAATTCCAACAGAAAAAATCTAAACAAAGGACAAAACAAGAAAAAGAAAAAAAATGGTATTTTGAAGTCATATATAGAGAGTACCTCATTCTTTGTCATTTCTTTTTCCATTACTAATGAAAGTTTGAACTAATGTAAGAAAAATGAAGGAACACATATAATCCTTTGATGTGAACCGAACTTGTGATTTCTTGAGTAATAATGTATGTGACTGTATTATACCCTTATTTGTCTTTGCCATTTCTGCGGCAAATTAATCAACTCCAAGCTCCCAATATTATTTTTCTGAAATTCGTCGAATAATCTTCTCCTCTTTTTGTCGATATTCCAATAGGAGAGCCAACAACGGATGAGCATTGATGCGTTTGATTTGTAACAATAAAATTTACTAGCAAGTGCACTAGTCGCTCAAGTAATATAGTAAATAGGAGTAAGAGTGTCGAACCCACGAGGAATATTATTAATTCAATATCTGAATTTATAAATTAATAAGAGAGAAAAAACATGAATTTTAAAAATGAGTTTTAAAAGATAAAGAAAATAATATAAAGATAAGATAATGGTGTTGAAGTTAGGCCTTAGGATGAAAATAAATCAGGATAAATGTTTGAACCATGAAAGATAAATTTAATCTTTAAAGATGAATTAGAGTCTTCCTAAAGTAATCTAACATGATTAACTTGTGGTCTCCACGACTGACATCCCTCAATCTAATCATATAGAACTACCTTAATTTAATAAGAATTGAAGTCTCCACGACTGGTACCCCCAAAATCATATTAAAATTAAGATGCATTAAATTGAATGCTCTAGACTATTAATCACTCCACAAACTGGTATAGATTAATAGACCACACAAACTTGATTCTCCACACACTAATTATCAAATTTATGTCAATTATTAATTCTAAATAAAATCAATTATAATTAGTATAATAAATTCTGAAATTAAACACTCCACAAACTGGTATAGCCTAATTCAGAAATTTAATTAACTAACATAAAAGCATTAAGCACAATTAATAATTGATCAGAAAAGATTAAAGCAAATAAAATAGGGTCCAAACATTTCCCTTCAATTAATAATCTCCTAAAATAATAATCCTAAAAACATGGAGTTCATCCTAGAAATTCTGGAGAGATAATAATAAAATAACAATAATAATCGAAAGAATTACACCCAAAATAGAAGTAGAGCTCTCGAATTGGGCAGACAGTCGGGCAACCTCTCGGACTTGATCAGGGTCGCGATCAACCTCCAGCCATCGCACCTCTCTCCTCTTGGTCGTAGCCTGCAGAGCTCACGACTCGCCGTGGAAGAAACCTGAACTTCAGAGCACACATTGAAACGATGGATTCTTCACGTATTTATAGGGTGCGGACGGCCTTCAATTTGATCTCGGCCGTAACATCGTACGGTTGACTTTAAAATTATAAGATAAACTCGGCCAAAGATAAATCCTTTTATCATTACGCCCAAAGATAAATCCTTTTTATCTTTACTCCCTTAGAGTCTCGGCCGTAAGGAAATTATTTTATCTTTACTCCTTTTCATTACTCCCAAAAGATAAAAATCCTTTTATCTTTACGCCCAAACAATTTTATCTTTACACCTTCATATATCGGCCAAACGAATGATTTCATTGTCATTACCCCCTCCAAATCTCGGCCGTAACATCTTCATCTTCATGCCATTACGCCCAAAAGATAAAATTCCATTTATCTTTACCCCCTTTTGAATCTCGGCCGTAACGACTTGGGTGTAAAGTCAATTCTCGGTCGTAATGATGAATTCTTCATCCTAATCTCGGTCGTAATGATAAATTCTTTGAAATTTTGGCCGATATAGCACAATCCATTTTAATCTTGATTTTTCCTGCAAAATAATTATCAAAATTTAGTTAATCCATCCACAATTAAAATTTTTAGAGAATTTAATAATTAAAATTGATAAATCCGGAATTATGATTAAAAGTGACTAAAAATGATGCATGTCATGATCAAATTACAGAAAATTTAATTAAAATATGTTGTATTTTGCATGCATCAAACTCCCCCAAGCTTAAAGTCTTGCTTGTCCTCAAGCAAAAATTCAAAGCAAGGCTCAAGAAAGTTCCATCATAGCCGCCACATTGTCAACTGACTAATTTTCTTACAAAATTCTTCTGCACACCTACTACTTAGTATCTCATCATTTTCCATGCACTTAGCTTCATAGAGGTTCTGAATGCTACACAAATTTAAACAATCTCAAATTCAGCCTTGTGAAAAAAAAATAAATTGTCTATCAAATAATAGCATTAATATTGAACACATAAGTACTAATTGAGCTTAAAACTTTTTCTTTTTCTTTTCATTTTTCATCTTTATTTTTAATCATTTTTAAAAGTTATAATCTTCAAGCAGGATTGCACAAGGAAGTCCATGTAGCGGGCTTTATACTGATGACTCCCAGACCAGATGACCTTAGGGCATCAGGTGATAAAGCACCCATCGAGTTTACTTGCCCGAACAACCAAGGTTCTGAATGAAGAGTTCGAACTTAGCCATGATTCAGTACTCCTGTGCTTCTCCATATTCCACAAGATGGTCCATGTAGCAGGTTTTCGATCGACGGATCCCAGAGCAGTTGCCCTTAGGTCACCAGGCATGAACCCCTACGGATCTAATTACCCGAACACACCTTGGTTCCGGATAACACTTTTGTACCTACACATAACTTTATTCATTTTTTTTATTTGTTGGGGTTTAACTAACCCTTCTTTTTTTATAAGCTCAAAAAGTACTTGATATGGTCAATAAGAAGGCTACTACTATCAAGACTTAAAAAGAAATAAATAAAAAAGGCATGAATATGATTTTGTCGTCTAGTCATTCATAATTCTACTTAGCATAGGCACACAGTCCATAAGTCTGATACTAAAATAGCAAGTGATAAGAAAGAAAAACATTCAAATTTCATCAGTTAACGACATGTCTTTGAACTTTTACTAAAAGATAATTAAAACAGTAAGACAAGAGTTTGTTAGATGGTAGCAACAATAAATGCATGCAATGGTATTTCTTAGAAAATTTTCAAAATTTTCAATTTTTTTGGATTTTTTTTTACAAATAGATGCAAACATAAGCAAATAAAAAGAAAGAAACATGCAATGCATAAAATGCAAACTCCCCCAAGCTTGAACTAGACACTGTCCTCAGTGTTAAGCCATCAAGGAAAAGTGAAAAGATAATATAGAAAAGCTAAAGAAATGAAAATAAAGGAAAGGGAAAATATACAACCGGATTTATTGTCGGTGGAGAGATGCTCGTAAGGTGACGACCGTGGTGATGGCAGCTGACGTCTCGGCCGTAAAGAGAAAAGCTCGGCCGTAGATTGACCGTAAGAGAGCGGCGGTGTGCGGTGAGACTTCGGCCGTAAGAGCTGGTTGATGAAGAACCTCGGCCGTAAAAAATAGGAGGCGTGGAACCTCGGCCGTAAAAAATAGGAGGCGTGGAACTTGTAGATTTCGGCCGTAACGAATGGCGGTGAGATTTCGGTCGTAAAGAAGTCTTGATGCGCGGTGTTGAGGCTCGGCCGTAACGCAGATGGTAGGAGCGCGGTGGAAACTCGGCCGTAATAAGTGTCGGTCGAAAAAAATGTCGGGAAAACGCTGGAACTTCGGCCGTAAGGAACAGGCGCAGCGCTTTTGGGCGTAAGGATCGACGGTTACGGCGTTGAGACTTCGGCCGTAGAGAAGAAAAGGCGTAAGGGTAGCGGAAGCACCTCGGCCGTAATGCACAGAGGGCGGCACGCGGTGGCTTCGGCCGTAAAGAAGATTGATCTGCAACATACAAGAGGGGGTAGGATTTTATAGATGAATTTTCGGGCGTAATCTGACCTGTTCCCACGTGATGACGCAGTGAAAAGTCATGTCCGGGCGTAAAAGCATGCATTTTTCCAAGGCACGTCCGTGGTCTCCTGGTGTGACATCTCGGCCGTAACGGAATGGTGGCAGGGCGTAATGTCCGAGCTTCGACCGTAGAGAGCACAGGTGGCAGGGCGTAACGACGGTGGCAGCTTGTCTTTTCTTCGGTCGCTTCGGCCGTAACGGAAACGGTGGGTGACAGGGCGTAATGTCCGAGCTTCGACCGTAGAGAGCACAGGTGGCATGGCGTAATAGCCTCGTCTTGTCACGTGGAGGGAATCAATTCTTGGAATTTACGCCCATGCTTGGAGTTGACGCCCCTGAGTTTATCTCTCCTTACAAACATTAAATATTAATTAAATGACTCCATAATAAAATAATTGTCTAATTAAAATTAAAAATAAAACTATCACCGAAACTAAGATATTAATTAACAACTAATTAGACTAATCTAAAAAAAAATAAAAATAAAAAGGATAGAAATAGTTCTGATTTATAGTCGTCAGCTTGACTTAGTTCTGATAAAAATCAAGGCCTATTTTGCTCTTCCCCTCTTGGATTTTTCTCTGTGTTGCTTGGGAGAGAGCCCGGTGTACGTCCAGTTAGTTGTGCCGCCATCTGGCCCAGTTGTCTTTCCAGATTTCGAATGGATGCATCCTGACTCGTGGCTCTAGATTCCATATTCTTTTGTAACGCTTGCATTGTGTCTATGATCTGTGCCATCATCTCCTGCATATGATTTGATGATTGATATTGGGGAGTATCAGGTTGCCTTTTCGGTATATAATCTTTTGATGGACCAAAAGATTGGCCTTGATTCTGATTATAGGAAAACTTCGGATTGTGTCTCCAACCATAATCGTTGTTCCTGTAAAATGGATTGGAAATAAAGTTAGCATTTTCAATTTGATTTGAATCTAAAGTGTTACCTGTAGGGCTATAATTGCTAGAATTTCCCATTAGTGACATCATCTGCTCGAATTTTTGATTAAGTGACTCCAGCTGAGCCACTATTTCTGAAGATTGTATTCCTTGTGTAGCATGTACATCATGAGTTCGGCGAGATGGTCTCCTTTCTTGGCTCGACTTGAGGGCTACAGCTTCAATTTTATCTTGTATCTCACTAGGACGTTTAGATCCCAGTACTGTCCCTCCTGCTGATTGGTCGAGCTTATCTTGATCTGCAGCTCGCAATCCATGGTAAAAATCTTCCATTACTTGCCACTTTGGAATTCTGTTGTCAGGAACTCTGGCTAATAGTTCTTTATATCGTTCCCATGCCTCATATAAGGTCTCGTTATCATCTTGAACAAATGCCCTCAATTCTCTTCGATATTTGCCTGCCTTTTGTGGTGGACAATATTTTCCAACAAACTTTTCTACAAGCTTCAACCAAGAATGAATCGATCCTGCGGGCAAAGTTTTAAACCAAGTGGAAGCTTTGTCACGTAAAGATTGAGGAAATAATAATAAACGAATAACTTCAGAAGAAACATTATTATTTCTAAAGATGCTCAGAGTGGCAAGAAATTTATCAAGGTGATCGTGAGGGTCTTCATGAAATCCTCCTCCAAATTGGGATGCTTGTATCATCCTCACGATTGCGGGATTTATCTCAAAATTATTTGCGTTAATGTCAGGCAGCACGATGCATGATTCTCGATCACTGTATCTGGTCGAGACATATTCTCTCATAGAAAGTTCTGCTTCATCTTCTCGTCGATTATTATGTGGTGGAACCAGTTCATTTTGTTGCTCTAGTCTCTGATTGTCGCGTGCTTGTTCCGCCATTTTTCTTATATTTCTTCGTAATCGACGATAGGTTCTTTCAATTTCAGGATCAAATTCCAATAGTGGATTTGAACTCCTAGTGCGCTTATCAGAAGATTCCAGGATTGGTTGTGATTTAATTTTCAATTAGTACCTGCAACAACCAATTTTCAGTAAGATAAAAGAATAAAATAAAATATATACAAGAAGAAAGAAATTCAGATAATAGGTCACAAAAAATGAGTTTTTTTAACAAATAAAGTCTTTTGGCCTGATAGAATTAAAATTAATTTTTGAGAGGAACTTTTCAGAAACCTAATTATGGCCGCAAACGGAGGTTCTTCAAACTAATACAATGAGAATTAAGTCGAACGTGATCGTTGATAATTCATATCGGCCGTAAAACAATGAGAATTAAGTCGAACGTGATCGTTGATGGCCGAGAAAGAAAAAATCACAAATAAATTGGCCGAAAAGGTCGTAATATGGCGTAAAAACAAATGTTCAGAAATTTTACGACCGTAAAACCATGAGATCATTCTCGGCCGTAAAAAAGATTAAATTGTCAATTAAGACGAGGTCACATCGGCCGAGATGAAGTCAACACGAGGCCGTAAAGAAAAATAGGATTTCGGTCGAAATAATTTCGAATGAAACTTGAGAATATTACCCCACTCAAATGTCGAAAATTGAATCATTACGGCCGAAAGTGAATTAAGTCGATTCCTTACGGTTGTAAAACAACGAAATCAGATCAAATCCATATGAAAAGTTCAAACAATTAAAATGTTACGGCCGAGAATGAAAGTCGAAACTGATTCGAATAGGGCGTAAAAAAATTTAAACCATCGATAAACCGAGCGTAACAAGGTCAAATCAATATCCATTACTCATGGCGTAAAACAACGTTCGGATAAAAATATTACGGCCGTAAAGATTGAAAGTTTAGAATTCAGAAATCATTCATTCCGAGGCCGTAAAATTAATAAAGCCAACACATCAAATTAAAGTCGTAAATCCATAAGTCAACAGTGTAATTCGGAAAATCCAATCGACGTCGTATTTTAAACCGAAAGTAGATAAATTAAAAAAAATGTTGTGACCTTTATCTGCAAAAGAAAAAATTAGATTATTCACAAAAATAATTAAAACAATTAATACATATTTATAAAGAATTATTTACACTTTATTTACATCTTCTAATAATTCATAAAAATCAGAAATTAATTAATAAAATATTTCCCGGCAACGGCGCCAAAAACTTGATGCGTTTGATTTGTAACAATAAAATTTGCTAGCAAGTGCACTAGTCGCTCAAGTAATATAGTAAATAGGAGTAAGAGTGTCGAACCCACGAGGAATATTATTAATTCAATATCTGAATTTATAAATTAATAAGAGAGAAAAAACATGAATTTTGAAAATGAGTTTTAAAAGATAAAGAAAATAATATAAAGATAAGATAATGGTGTTGAAGTTAGGCCTTAGGATGAAAATAGATCATGATAAATGTTTGAACCATGAAAGATAAATTTAATCTTTAAAGATGGATTAGTCTCCCTAAAGTAATCTAACATGATTAACTTGTGGTCTCCACGACTGGCATCCCTCAATCTAATCATATAAAACTACCTTAATTTAATAAGAATTGAAGTCTCCACGACTGGTACCCCCAAAATCATATTAAAATTAAGATGCATTAAATTGAATACTCTAGACTATTAATCACTCCACAAACTGGTATAGATTAATAGACCACACAAACTTGATTCTCCACACACTAGTTATCAAATTTATGTCAATTATTAATTCTAAATAAAATCAATTATAATTAGTATAATAAATTCTGAAATTAAACACTCCACAAACTGGTATAGCCTAATTCAGAAATTTAATTAACTAACATAAAAGCATTAAGCACAATTAATAATTGATCAGAAAAGATTAAAGCAAATAAAATAGGGTCCAAACATTTCCCTTCAATTAATAATCTCCTAAAATAATAATCCTAAAAACATGGAGTTCATCCTAGAAATTCTGGAGAGATAATAACAAAATAACAATAATAATCGAAAGAATTACACCCAAAATAGAAGTAGAGCTCTCGAATTGGGCAGACAGTCGGGCAGCCTCTCGGACTTGATCAGGGTCGCGATCAACCTCCAGCCATCACACCTCTCTCCTCTTGGTCGTAGCCTGCAGAGCTCACGACTCGCCGTGAAAGAAACCTGAACTTCAGAGCACACATTGAAACGATGTATTCTTCACGTATTTATAGGGTGCAGACGGCCTTCAATTTGATCTCGGCCGTAACATCGTACGGTTGACTTTAAAATTATAAGATAAACTCGGCCAAAGATAAATCCTTTTATCGTTACGCCCAAAGATAAATCCTTTTTATCTTTACTCCCTTAGAGTCTCGGCCGTAAGGAAATTATTTTATCTTTACTCCTTTTCACTACTCCCAAAAGATAAAAATCCTTTTATCTTTACGCCCAAATAATTTTATCTTTACACCTTCATATATCGGCCAAACGGATGATTTCATTGCCATTACCCCCTCCAAATCTCGGCCGTAACATCTTCATCTTCATGCCATTACGCCCAAAAGATAAAATTCCATTTATCTTTACCCCCTTTTGAATCTCAGCCGTAATGACTTGGGTGTAAAGCCAAATCTCGGTCGTAATGATGAATTCTTCATCCTAATCTCGGCCGTAATGATAAATTCTTTGAAATTTTGGCCGATATAACACAATCCATTTTAATCTCGATTTTTCCTGCAAAATAATTATCAAAATTTAGTTAATCCATCCACAATTAAAATTTCCAGAGAATTTAATAATTAAAATTGACAAATCCGGAATTATGATTAAAAGTGACTAAAAATGATGCATGCCATGATCAAATTACAGAAAGTTTAATTAAAATAATTAACTAAAATATGTTGTATTTTGCATGCATCAAGCATGGAAAAACTGCCTATAGCATGGTGGCAATGCTGATCGACCAAAATTTTTTCTCGTCTATTAAATTAGTTTGTCCATCCACCATATTAAAATCTAATCTAATGATTGATAAATTAGGAGATGAGGTGTCTCATATTTAAGTAGGGGACATTCCCATTAAATCCATTAATCAACTCATGTATCATTTGTCATCGTTCTTTTTGTTAAGAATATAATATCATTGAATATTCTTGTTCTAATGACTTAAACTTTTAAGAAGATTAATTAGCACATTAAATTTAATATAGTATCAGAGTCAGGTCAAGAGTTCAAACATCGTTAAGTTCTTAGTAAAAAACATTTTTCGTCATATGTCCACGCAGTGGGTTGGACTATATCAAAGTTATCATTAGCCCAAGTGAGGGGTAATGTTAAGAATATAAAATCATTGATATTATGTTCCTAACGATTAAAACTTTTACGAAGATTAGTTAGTACACCAAACATAACACTCTTTTACGAGGTGAGGTCATACTTCAAAACATTGTCGTTCTGGCTATTGGGTCAATAATAATAATAATAATAATAATAATAATAATAATAATAATAATAATAATAATAATAATAATAATAATAATAATAATGATGATGATGATGATGATGATGATGATGATGATGATGTGCCTTGAATTGTACTTCTACTGACAGAGAAATAGTCTTCTTGTGCCTCTATTTTTGAATATTTTCATTCCCAAAATCTTGATATAAAGTTATTTCTCTCTCAGTAGAAGTATATTGAGAATGTCTTGAAGTGTTTTGGAATGCAGAATGCAAAGACTGTTAGCACCTCAATTGCTGCACACTCTCAGCTTCATGTTCACCAAAATTTGATGAAGAGAAAATGTATGTCAAAAGTTCTTTACTGCAGTGCAGTTAGTAGCATTATGTATGCAATAGTTTGCACTCGTTCAAATATATCTCACGTTGTTAGTGTTGTTAGTAGGTATATATCTAATTCAGGAAATAAGCATTAAGAAGCTGTTAAATGGATATTGATATATTTAAGAGGCACTTATGATGTATGTTTAGAATTTGGTAGAAATTCAGCTGGTCTGATTGGCTATGTTGATTCAGATTTTATAGGAGAACTTAATAGAAGAAGGTCCCTAACTGGTTATGTCTTTACTATTAATGAGTTGGAAAACTATTTTGCAGGATACAGTAACATTATCCTTCACTAAAACTAAATATAGACCATCACTGGAGTTGTAAAAGAAGCTATCTGGTTAGTTGAGCTCACTACGAAGGAAGAAGTACCATCATGTATTATGATAGTCAGAGTGTAATATATTTTACAAAAGATAAAATGCATCCCGAAAGGACAAAGCATATTGATGCTAGGTATCATTTTGTTCGTAATATTGTGAAAAAGCAAGATGTTCAAGTTTAAAAGATCAACACTCATGACAACCCAACTGATATAGTGATAAAGAGCTTACATTGATATGGTGATAAAGAGTTTACCTGTTGCCAAGTTCGGATATTATTCAAACTTGACAAGTATTATGCAAAAATCAAGCTAGGCCCATGTGGGTCATTCGTCAAAGAAGAGCATGTTGAACATTTATTTTTTAAGAGTTTTGTAAATTTCAAATCAAGGAGGAGACTTGTTGATATGTCTTAAACTATGTATCATGTACCCAAAATTATGAAAAAAAGGAAAAAAATGGGAATATGTGGCGGAAGCGGGAGGCTAGGGCTGTACGGGCATGAGGTTTAGGGTTTTATCACGAAGTATTCTCTTTTGTTCATAATGAATTTTTTCTGATGATGACTTTCTTTGCCCCTACATGTTTCTCTCTTGTTCACGTTGATTAAGAGGATTTTATCATGTTAAATTATTGTGTTCATCTTCTTTTCTATTTCTCTACTTCGTTGTCTTGATTATTTATCAATCATCAATGTAATATTCCCAACAAATAATAATAATAATATTTCTCTAGCTAATTAAGTTCAGTGAACAATAAGAAGCTCATCAAATATTGGATTATGATAAAGGATGCCACCAGAATGGGCTAATAAGGATCGGACTACTAATTATATAATCCATGCCCTAAGAAACATGCAGGAGAGCCTACAAAGTACAAACGTAGGCCAAATTATATTGGTTCACTACTTTCACCTGTGGCAGTAACCTGAATTGCCTTGCCTTTGTTCATATAGGAATTAAGTTGCCTTTCACGCAGAGCCGCATCCGCATGCGTGCCTCCACAACAATCAACTAATCAAGCATGCATGGACTCTTAGGGTTGCCACTTTTTTTTCAATCATTGGTCATATATGTGAACTATTGTTCTATCTAATTTAATAATACAACGACAAACACTACTAGAAAAAATGCTAATTACCGACGGTCAGCCCGAAAACCGTCGGTAACGCAATTATCGATAATTTTTCAGTCGGAATCGATCCGTCGAAAAAATGCTCGTCGCAAATCGATTTACGATGGCAAAAAAAAATTTGTCAAAAATATCGACGGTCAGAATCGTCGGAAAACGTACCGGCGGTTCGAACCGTCGAAAGTTTCCGACGGTTGCAACCGCTGGAAAATGCCGGCGGTTCAAACCGTCGAAATTTCTGACGGTTGCAACCGCCGGAAAAGGCCGACGGTTCGAACCGTCGAAAGTTTTCGACGGTCGCAACTGTCGAAACTTTCGACGGTCGCAATCGTCGAAATTTGTTTTTTAAATATAAAAAAAATCAGCGGCCGGACGGGCCGCCGGCGCCGAATCCGAGCCGGCGGGGCCGGATCCGGGCGGTCGATCCGGGCCGCCGGCGCCCGATCCGGGCCGGATCCGGCCGCCAAGCGGTCGATCCAGGCCGTTGGAGCCGGATCTGGCCGCCAGGCGGTGGATCCGACCGCTGGGGGCCGGATCCAGCCGCTGGAGGTCGGATCCGGCCGCCCGACGGTCGATCCTACCGCGATAGGCCGGATCCACCGCCAGGCGGCCGGATCCGTATGCCCGGCGACCGATCCGGCCGCCAGCGGCGAGATCCTGCCGCTGGGGGCCGGATCCGGCCGCCAGCGACGAGATCCGGCCGCTGGAGGTCGGATCCGGTCGCCAGCGACGAGATCCGGTCGCCAGCGGCGAGATCCGGTCGCTGGAGGCCAGATCCGACTGGAGAGAGAAAGAGAGAGAGAGACACCGGCGCGGGAGAGGATCGCCGGTGCGGGAGAGGGTCGCCGGTGCGGGAGAGGGTCGCCGGCGCGGGAGGGTCTCCGGCGTCCGGTGCGGGAGAGGGTCGCCGGCGCGGGCCGGGAGAGGGAGAGGGAGAGAGAGAGGAGAGGAGGGAGAGAGAAAAGTGAGGAGGAGGAATGATATATAAGGGTAAAAGATGAGAGAAAGTGGAAAAAGGAAAATAAAGCGGGATAACAAAATTTTAATTACCGACGGCTCCGGCGTCGAAAACTTAAATATTAACTATTTTTAAAATTACCGACGGTTGTGACCGTCGAAAATATATTTAGTTATATGTAATGTTTATTTTTTATTTTACCAACGATTTGAACCGTCAGTAAACGTTACCGACGGTCGAAACCGTCGGTAAATGTTACCGACGGTCGAAACCGTCGGTAATTACGACGGTTTGGGCCATCGCTAGTTATATTAATAAAATACTTCTCATACGATATTATTATATATTTATCGACGGTTACGATCGTCGGAAATTGCGGCGAATTTTGCGACGGATGGATATCCGTTAGAAATATTGACGTTCCTAATCGTCAAAAAATTAAATAATAATATAAAAAATACATAATTTAATTTTTTCATTTTCGATGGTCAAAAAATCCGTTGGAAGAATTAAATAATAATATAACAAATTACATAATTTATTTTTTCATTTCCGACGGTCGTGACCGTCGGAAATTGCGACGGATGGATATCCGTCGGAAATATCGACGTTCCTAATCGTTGAAAAATTAAATAATAATATAAATTACTTCCGACGGTTATAATCGTCGAAAAATCCGTCGGAAATTACGACGGATTCGAACCGTCGGAAATTGTCCGTCGAAAAATCGCGATTTTCTTATAGTGAAAGCTAATTAATTAACCTGTGATCAACTTAAGATGTTTCGAAATTTAATTAATTTCTCAGTTTTAGGGAAGCCGTTCATGGCTCATACCCATTCTTTGTCTCACAGTTAAATTGTGTGTATATATATATATATATATATATATATATATATATATATATCACCAATGTGGATAAGCTGAAACATGGAATTTAACATAGAAATAAGGTCGAATGTTTCCCCTTCGATATTTATAAGTAGGATAAAATGTAACTTGTTAATATTCATGCATGCAATAGCAGAGATTATTCTTCTTCTACCCTTTTTTTTTCCTGAGGAAGCTTTCCAACATATTTCCATGATAAACAAAACATTTTATGTGAAACAATTAATCATCAGAGGATTTAACAATGATATTGACAATCACATCTTCTCGCCCGCAAAAGCGTACGAGTTTCATATATAGATGTGTATGGAATAATTCAGAAGAGCAGTTGAATATATAAATAATATAAGCAAAGTAGTCATGGATTTATTTCATTCAGTAGTACTTAGTTTAGCACACATATTCGAAAGACCAGTTATTCATGACGCCATAGTGATAATCAACCACACATAATACAAGCATGCACATGATCAGCAACATAGCTAGGTAGGAGCAACCAGGCATCACCAGCAATGATTATAACTTTTAAGTAAACCTACAATTACGGTTGAGCATCCTCATGAACGTACAGATTGTCATCTGATGATGTGTTCCCTGAGTATTATAGAGAGGATTTGCATCACCGTCATCATCATTGGTGGCCATCAAATTCTTGCTGTTGGCCATGTCGGTGGTGCCCTTTGGAGATGCAAAGTAATTTGCAGGTGCCGGATCCGGAACATAATCTTCCTTCTTCTCCCCCAGATTATTGATCCCTACCTTGCGCTCTTTGGCACCAAAGTTAATTTTATCACGAGAACTTGCATATTCCATTCCCTTAGGTGTTTGTGCAGCTCCTTCCACATATGTTTCAGAAAATGCCATAATCATCTTGCAATGAAAGAGATCTTCATTGGCTTTGATCCTGCATTGAACATATGTATCAATAAAAGAGTCAAACTCTATGTAGTATGAGATGTAATCTATACATGATATACTATCTTTGGAGTGAAGAAAGTAAGATCCCTCATAATGTACCTGGTATGATCACCTTTGGTCACAAGTTTGATACATAAGTTATGAGGAAACACATTTATAGACAGAAATATGAACTTTTCTATATTTCTAGAAATTCCATGACAAACATTGGGAATCTCCTGATTATTCTTTTCCATATGTGATAAGAGGTGCAGCATGCGTGCAAAGCGAACCATGTCTACGCACTTAAGCATAAAAAAAATCTTGATGTGAGGAAGTTGATTGCAATTGGCGATAGATGACTAGCAAGATAATTGATAATTTAGTTTGTTCATTAATAAAAATAATTGTTGTTTAATTAACTACATCACGTACTTACTTCATTTAATCAGATGGTGACTTTCTACCACCTGAGACAAAAGGGTTTCTACTTCACTGTCAGACAGCCTGTATTTTATGGCAATACATCCCATTGGATTCCTTTGGTATGATGTTTTTTTTTTACTTGCATGTGACAATGCCATCACTGACGAAAAAGAACTTTCATTTGCTAAAGTAAGAAGTAATTTGGCATCTTAACATAAAGGTGTTGAACAATCTTGTGATATTTCCTAATTGAAATCCACAGAAAAACTTGATGTTGTGAGAAGTTCGCAACCTAATGTATGTGCATATATACACAGACTGCATATGATTTAATACAGGGAGAAGGAGAAAGAGTATGTCTCTATGTTTCCCCCATATAACGTTTGCAAGAAATCCCAAGAATACATGTGATATGGTTAAGTATCTACTACCATTAAAAATTATCAGTTGATTTTTGTTTCCAATTTTTTTTCTTTAATTTTATTTCGGAATTCTCTCTCTTTCTCTCTCTCTCTCAAATATATATGTATATTGACAACTTACTAGCTGTTGTAACATGTATGTAATATATTACTTGAGAATGTATGATTAGGTTAGTTCCAGGGAAACACGAATCAAGTAGTCAGGTGGAACTAGTGACCTACTATATATCAAGATTGTCACCCATATAAAAAGAATGCCAGTCATCATTCCGGACTGCAGTCCGGAAGGTCTGTCTATGCGTCTACTTTTGAAGACAACCGGTCGATAATAATAATACTTCTCTAGCTGCCGATCGGAGTAGGAAGAACGAGCATTAGATAAGTTGGCAGCTGCCGAATATAATTAAGTAAAGAATAACAAGTTCACCAGAGATTGGATTATGATCAGGGATCGATGCCATCAGAATGGGCCACAAGAATAAAATTATAAATTTGGAAAGCAAAGTACAACACGTTTATCAAGGCAATCCATCGATGCCCTAAGAAATATGCAGGAGAGCCTACAAACGTAGGCCAAATTATATTGGCTCTCTACTGTCACCTCTGGCAGTAACCTGACTTGCCTCACCATTGTTCGTATAGGAATTAAGTTGCTTTTCACGCAGAGCCGCATGCCTCCACTAACAATCAAGCATGCATGAACTTTTGTCGTTGCTGCTTTTTTCAATCATTGGCCATATATGTGAAATATGGTTCATGAATCATGCATAAAGCTTATATTATCTGTAACGAAATAAAACTATTCTTATTTATTAATTCAGTGTCAAAGCTAATTAATTATCTTGTGATCGAGTTAAGATGTTTCGAAATTTAATTAGTTTCTCAGAATCAGCGAAGCCGTTCATGTCTCATGCCCGTTTCTTCCTCGCTACATTGTATAATTGATATATATCACCAATGTGGATGATTAGCTTTCCAATAACCGTGGAATTTAACACGCGAATAAGTTCGAATATTTCCCTTTTGATATTTATAGGTAAGATAAAATGCAACTTGTTATACTTGCATGCAATACAGGAGATTATTCTTCTTGTACTTTTTTTTTTTTTTGCTGAGGAAGCGCTCCAACAGATTTCCATGATCAACAAAACATTTTATGTGGAAACAATCATCCAACAATTGATTATCACATATTCTCGCCCACTTCATCCAGTCATAGATGTGTATGGGACAATTCAGAAGATCAGTTGATTTTATAGATAAAATAAGCAAAGTAGACAGGGATTTATTCATTTAGTAGTACTTAATTTAGCACAAAGATCGGTAAGTCCAGTCATCCATGACGCCATGCAAGTAATCAACCATATAACACAAGCATGCAGATGCATGTGATCACAAATATAGGAGCAACCATGCATCACCAGGAATGATTGTAGCTTCTAAGGTTGCTTATGAATCTTGTTGCGCATCCTCAGATTGTCACCCCGTGATGTGTATCAGTGGATATGCCCTGAGGATGAAAGAGAGGATTTGCTCAGTGTCATCATCATTGATGGCCCTCAAATTCTTACTGTCGGCCATGCCTTTGGTGTCCTTTGGAGATACAAAGAAATTTGCAGTTGCCGGATCCAGAATATAATGTTCCATGTTCTCCCCCAGATTATTGATTCCTACTTTGCGCTCTTTGACAACAAAGTTAATTTTATCACGAGGGCTGACAAATTCCATTCCGTTAGGTCTTTGTGCAGCTCCTTCTACACATGTTTCTGAAAATACCATAATCATCCCAAATGCATCCAGCACTATGAAAGGGATCTTCATTGCTTTTGATCCTGCATTGGAAATAGAGAATAAGATGAACATATGTGCAGGCAAACTCTCTAGTATGAGAAGTAATCTTCTGCATGATATACTATACTCGGAGCGAAGAAAGTAAGCTCCTTATAATGTACCTGGTATGATCTGCTCCCTTGGTCACAAGTTTGATATATAAGTTATGAGGAAACACGTTTATAGACAGAAATTAGAAAGTTCCTATATTCCTAGAAGTTCCATGATAAAGATTGGGAATCTCTTGGTGCTTCTCTTCCACATTTGCTAAGAGGCATTGCACAGGCACATAATTATTGTGAATCGTGGTGTATGCACTTGCGATGTAGTGGAGCATAAAAAATATTGTAGCAAAGGTTGATTGCAATTGGAGATACATGAGTAGCAAGATATAATTTAGTTTGTTGATTGAATAAAAAGTAATTGTTGTTTAACTACATTACATCATTTAAGAACTCGTGATTTTCTACCACTTTAAGAGAAAAACTTTCTACGTCACTATCAGCCTGTATTTTATGCCAACATATTCCATTGGATTCCATTGGTATGTTATTTTTTTACTTGCATGTGAAATAATTACAATGCCATCACAGAATAAAAAGAACTTTCATTTATTAAAGAAATAATTTGATATGTATATATATATATATATATATATATATATATATGGATGGTTAGGTCTTGTGCAACAAAAGTCACAACAACTTTTCTCCTACTTCATCTTGTAGAAGAATCAAAATTGGCTAATGGAGGGAGATCAATTGCAAGCCTCATCTAGATGCTCTTAACGCTCATTGTTTTAAAAAATTTGGAACCTAAAAATGAAGTTACACTCTCACACCATTGACTAGTAGTGCTGAAATGCACCATGGCAGACTTGTAGGAGTACCTTAGTATCCGCCAAACTCAGAAAATCCCGACAGAACCTAAATCAAGCCCCCCAGGTTTTGGGTGAAAATAAACTTTTACCTTTCAACTACATGGCATATGCTTGTCATATATAGCCATATTGTGTTAATCATATCGAGCATTAAATAGGGCATCATTTTATGGGATAAATTACACGAATTGTCTTATAATTTGGGTGTCGTAACTATGTAGTCCTCTAACTTTAATTTCTAAATAGATCTATTCTTGAAGTTTTGATTTCTTACACACATCGTCCTCCTGACCGTTGATGATGAGTTTATCGGTTGCGCTATTGATGTGGCACAAAAAAAGGTAATAAAATAATATAAACAAATAATAAAGTAATATATAAAAAAGTAAGAAATTAATAAAAAAATATAAGGGGGGACACTCCCTCCCCGATCTCTTGAGGAGAGAGGACCTCTCCTCTAGGAGTGGTTGTCGAGGGAGAGTGATCCCGGGACGGGTGATCCGACAATGCCGAAGATGGTCCCAATGAGATCGATTTTCAGCGTGGTGGGTAAACCGAAGAAGGAGGTAACGAATTCGCCTGTTAAGGGAAGGAGAACCACCAGTGAGGATGGCATTTGTCTACGTTCATGATATTCACGATTTTGGAATCCGATGAGGAGAGCACAGAACGTGAGATCGTAGACGTTGTTTAGGACGATGGTGGTGGCCTTGAAGGCATAGGGCTGATCGGCAAGATCCACCATGAAAGATGGATCTTTTGTATGTTGTCGCGGAGTAGTTGAGGAAGATGTCGTACGCAATCGACATTAGGGTCTGGAGCAGGGGCAGGAGCGGTGGTAGACGGAGGGCTAGGGGCGCTCTGTTGAGACTGCACTGAGGCATCAAAGAGGCGAAGGGGCGGCGGCCCCCTCCCCTCTATGTTGCCCCTTTGCCCTCTCCTCTCCGATGACCGAGGGGAGAGGGGAAGGGGGTGCTCCCCTTTTCCTCTGGCTTCGACAAGGGCGACAACCATAAGGCTGCCGCTTTTTTTATTTTTATTAATTTATTATTGATTTATATTAATTTATTATTTTTTATTTGTCACATTAGCAATTAGAAAATTGCGATCACCGATCAAGAGGACAACATGTGCAAGAAATTAAAACTTCAAGGATATAATCTAATTACAAATTATAGTTAGACGATAATATAGATATCAAGTTAAAGTTGAAGGATAATTTGTTTAATTTACCCTTATGTCATGTGATAATAATTGTTAGAGTAAAGAGACCATATGAGTCATGCTATCAGATTTTCAACAATATGATTAGGCATACGAAATCATTCACCAGGGTCCTTATCATATTATCTAAAATGCAAAGAGACCATATGAGTCATGCTAAACATTAAAATTGATCTAAAAGAAACAACAAGCTAATCATTCTTGTTGCATAAGAAAATTATTTCTTTATATAAGATCCATGTAAGCTTATTTTTAGTGCAGTTTAATTCAATAACATATTAAGTATATTGCTTATTAAAGCTTATTAGGTGTCCTAAACTTCCATAGCCTAATACAAATATCAAATCCATTTTTTTGTTTCCTTATAAACACCCACCTGGTCATTGATTGATACGGTCTTTTTGTTCCTTTTCCTCTTCCTTCTCAATTTGCCTCATCACCAGTGACCCTTCCTCCTCTTCTTTCTACTGTTGTTGCAAGATGGAAATGAGAGAGTGTGAGGGGGCCGATCAAGAGGGAGGAAGAAAAAGTAGCGTGAGAAGAAGCAACGCTATGGGATGGGAATCATGGAAAAGGAAATGAAATCACAATAAAGGGAATTGATTGTGTTCAATGGGTTCTGAATATCCTATCAAGTTGTTAACGTTAAGGTTTTTTGTTCCAATTGAAATCTCGATAGAAAATGATGAAATTATGAGAAAATAAGTGCTCCATGAAAATGTAAATGTTACAATAGCTCTAAATATCACAATTGCACGTCGAAGGTATGGTTACAAGTGAATTGACATCATAAAAAATGCACATGTTGCAGATATATCAAATTCAATGATGAATTTATTTTTAAGAAGATTATAATGTAACACAGGAGAAAATAGTTATCAAAATTCAGACTTAAATTCCAAAATTTGAATCATTATCATAAATATTGAATCAAAGATTTAACATTTCCATTAAAATAATAAATCTTGGTTCCTATGACATCAGTTCTTTGTTTTGATTGTTTTTTTTTTTTTTACTTTTACTTTCTATTCCTCTCCTTTCTTTTCTCATGTCATCTTCTCTCCTCACAATTAGATTCCTCATGCTTTTCCTCTTCCCACACAATTGCAGAAACCAGAGGACTAGGAGGAGTTGACTACCATGATCAGGCAGTTCAGTATTAGAGGAATATGAGGTGGAATTAGGGCAATGAATTAAGGAATGCAAAGAAAATTAAATTCATAGCAAAAGTTGGTGCAAATGGAATCGTCTCAATGAATTAGATTTTTCTTATTATATAAGCATGATCAGGGATCATGGATGGGATGTGATCGTCACTGATATAATCATGTTATTGGATCTAAATACACCTAAAATGGTTCATTTTCTGATTTATTTATTAGTTATATGCATATTGATTGTTGTTTGGCTAATGTTAGTATTTAATTGGTTCTGCTCACATTGGATTAGACTTTTGTTGCGATGTTTATACTAGTTTTCCATGTTTATGTCCAATCTCTGTGAATCATGATAGGAATCATGCATTAATCATTAGTTCTAATTAATATGTTTACTATGAATTCCTTATCCTAAACTTGGATCCAAAATCTAGGATTGGTACTGATCATGTCCTTCATCAATGATACTGAATTGCTGATTCATGTAGGTTAATAGCCATTTTACTTAATTTGGTTTGTATTACCATTATCATGATCTCTAAAACCTAAATCCCTAGATCCATACCCTAATATGCAAAATCATATTTATTAGTGTGTTCTGTTATTCTTTCTTAATATTGATATACTCCTAAAATATGCATCATTTGAATTAAACACCAAAATTTTCTCTTACTATTAATTTTTTAAAGAAAATATAATATCTAAAATTGAAAAATCGGTCAGGTTTCATTTAAGCCAGCACGAATTGATTTAGTTGGCCAAGTTAGGATCCCCCGCAATGGATTGGGGCGGAGTTCACAAAATCTAGACAGTTTTAGGATTTTTATTTTCTATTTTGTATTAAAATTTCCTATATAAACTCTACGATGATTAAGTTATTTCGCATTCTTATAATCATCATTATTTTATAACAAAAGGAGCCGCTGCCGCCGCATGAGGACGTAGCCTGAATGAATCTTGTAAATCACTGCATTCTTCTATGTTCGTGCGATCTCTATCTTCTTCTTTTCGTAACACTAATATTAGATATCCTTTTATCATTTATATATAATACTATTTTTCGGTTATATTTAGGATGTCGCTAATAATAATGGTGTAACACCTTTAAACTGTTGCATTGTGAAAATCAAATTTACAGTTTTTTTTACTTACTATATTAAACAATAAAGATTTATATATGTATCATTTGCTACTAGAAGACAAAATTTTGATTTAATAGTTGAAGACCATTAAATTCAATAATTAAAGTCATCCACAAAACATCAATTAATTCATGGACAAGCAGAATATATTTTAGCGTTGGAAGATGTTTAGGTTATCATAATTAACATCCAGCCCATACCATTTTGGGCTTTATTGGTGATGCTAAAAATGACTGGAGATCATACTTAAGCTTTATGTGAAGAGGTATAGTAAATTACTTATTTAATTATGATTACTACACTAATTTTCACAAAATGATTTGTTCATCTTTTATTTCAAAGCAAGGGTCGCAATTAGAGGTGAACATGATTCCTTTGGACCGACTACTGACTAAGCAAGAGGAACGAACCCGGAGTTGCTCTCGCAAGGGGGGTTCTATTTCCGGGCCGGGCGGGAGGTTGCCACCAGAAGCAGAACCCCGTATTTCTTCCAGAAAATCTCTCTTTAGTATCAAACTCCTCTTTCTAGCTTGCCGCCTTCCGACCCGCGGGAGTATACAATGAAAACTTACTAAGAGGGCCCTGGTCGGTCACTTTTCCGGGCCGGGATCGATGTAAAAAAAAATCCACAACCCCGAAAAAGTAAATGGATGTAGGCATATTATAAGAATTAATGAAATGGAAAATAATAACTATTTACAGTAAATTCAATTTCAATGTAATTATTTATTGTTTTTACTTGTTTAGAAGTGAAAAACTATTAATTAACCTTGACAATATAAACATATCAAAGTGTAAAACAAAAACATTGCTAAACATTGGCTGACATAACATATATATAGCTTAGTCTGGAGTTCTTAGGCCGTAGCTTGTGCGTAAGTATTATATTTTAAATTTAAAATGCATATTTTGATAAGCAAAGGTAAAAGTGCTATTAAATCACTTTGGAATTGAAAACAATGGATGAAAAAATATTTTAAGTACTACATCAGAACATAATTACGAAAACAAATTTGTCTGAATATAATTTGAAACATGATGGGCCGTTTGGCAACTAAAACTAGAGTTACATGTGAATAGTTAGAATTGAGAAATTAGTTTGGAATATGTTTGGAAGGGTGGAATTTGTATGGAGGAATAAGATAGTTGATGTGATAGAAAAAAAGTAGATGTGATGTGTTAATTTAATGAATGTTTGAATTAAAAATATGTATAATAAATATAAGTTATAAATTTGTTTAAAAATTTAAAAATAAATGTATATTAAAAAAATTTTGAAAATTTTTATGTCAAAATTTTTGTTAAAAATATATTATTTAAATATAAAAAACAATTTTTTTAATAATTTATATTTAATAATATACTAAATTTTTTAATAAAATAATAAGTAATAAATATTATTATATTAATTATTAATTATTAATATTTTACATTTAATAAATAAATTACTATATATAAGAGAGATTAAAAAAGAAAAAAGTTTGAAAAGAAAAGAAGAAAAATTTTAACTAAAAAAATTTCAAAAAAAAACTAACAGGTGCTAGTTCCACCAACAGGATGAAATCAACACCTTAAAATCAAGGTAACATGATTCTAATTTCAAAATTATTGAATGCGACTTGATTCCGTCTTAGAAGCATAACACGCTGAGGTATTTGAAGAATTGGGTGGAACTAGATGTTCGTCTCACCCTCCTCAAGTTACCACACACTCCTGATATAACAAAAAAGTTATAATTGGTGTTCAATGACAGCATTTTTTTTCTAAGAGAGAGACGATGGAGGGAGGGGGGACCCCCTGAATTGAAGATTTAGGTTTCTTTGCAGTCCAATTGACGTTTCATAGGTGTAGGGTGTGGGGGCTGGTTGTTTGCACCTAGGAACCTAGGAAGCTTAGGGTTTCGTGTACTTTAGACAAAATCATCGAAATGTCGGCTACAGCAATTATATTCCACTCAACTCGCCATCACCCAAAAACAAAAAAGGTGCATTTTTAGTGGCCAAACCCAAAATTCTTTTTGCCATCCGTAAGTTTGCTCAGGCAATAATTTCAGCATTATGCAAGTATACATCACTTTATGTGATACATGCACCACCTCGAAGTGGCGAATTGAATCTATTAATCTAAATAAAACGTTATCACAAAGGCTAGTTTATTATGCATGTATTTTAATTACTATACAGTATTATATTATATGTAATATTTTTTGAACTGAAAATTAAACAATTATTCACAGCTGATATATATATATATATGATGTCATGTGCACGATTATTTGATATCATATGCCTGAAAATAGAAAAAAAAAAAAGAATGTGATACTACATATGTAGTACTGCAAGGTATTAAATCTGATAGTTACGGTGCAAATTTTGACCAAGGGTGTGATAAAAATAATGTATCTTCAAGAAAAAAACTTTCTTCAATTTTCTATTTATGAAAGATATGACAATTTTGGTTAAATATTTTCCTTTTTTATAACTATAAGTTGCACACGATTTTAAAACAAAATTCCATCACAAAAGTGAGAGCATTTTCATTCGCATGCCCTACAACATATAAGTACTAATATAGAGGTGAACCAACTTTTTTTTAACATTTAGCTTAGTTTGTGACCATACCAAATATTGTAAAATGAATATTTTTTCGAAAGTAATATTTTCCTCAAAATTAAATATCTAAACCTATTACATGTATCATATGTTGACGAAATCTCTTATATGCAAAGCATAGGATTATATACATATCTACTAGCTTGGTTGCACATTCCCACATCCCATGACCTAATATTTACGCATATTAACGTTGTCAACTAATATTGAAAAATATTTCATCTTTTATTAAAATCAATGAATTAACAATATTAGTTACAAACAATAGTGCGAAGTCTAGAATCCTATCCTAATCGAGATCCTAACGTACGTAGAATAACAAGAAAGATAAAATTGAGTCAAATTCTCCACATATTAATTATAATAATTATTTGGTAAACAAGGTTTTCAAACATGTACATTATTATGTTCTGCTTTTTTACATTATCGTTAACAAGACTTCATCAACTATGGATGAATTTAATAATGGCATAGATATTAATGTCTTTCTAAAACATATAAAAAAATCAGGATGCAGTGTTTGTATGAACAGACAAATTATTTACACCGTGTGAAATTTGATCTTAACCATTAAATTTAAATGGTGTATTTCTTATATGAATATTTTTAATCATGGCATGTAATCACACATTTAAAGTTCATAATTAGAATGGGACGATATGGCTTAAGGATCCAGATCAGTTAACCATTTATTAGCATTATTATATTACTTGTTCCACGCAGTTTTTTAATAGAATAATTAACTAAATTAAATTACAATGCTAGAGATATATAGGAAAAACTGAAATTATAGTCCAATCCAATACGAATAATTGCTTGGATAATAAATTTTCCATGGGCGTGAAAACTTGCTTTATTTTAGGTAAAATAAATTTTTTCCATTGCCATCCGGAGCAGTCAGATAAAGATCCAAATCTATTATCACAGACTAATTTATGTCGTCTCAAGTTGCATTTTCCAGTAAGAATATTCTGCGTAAACACGTTTCAAACTCAAGGCACCTTAGACGAGAATAAACTATTTATGACTTGACACAATCCCATTGGTATTTTAGGTAAAATAATTTTTGATAATTTATGTGGTGAAAATAACTCGTGAATCATTTGGCCGACTCGGGTTATCATAATATTTGGTGAGGACGTTAGATGATTCATGTAGATAATAAGAGAATTACAAGCCACTGTCGTTTAATTATTTTTCAGATAAGATTGTGCAAAAACTTATCCAATACTTATTCGGAAAGTGTGACTTTGATATAATTTGAACGACAAATTTGAGTTTAATGTCAGCATTCATAGTGATAACGTTTCATTTTAATTGTTTTTTAATGAGGAGTTTATCGATTAACTAGTGAACTATAGGTATGAGAGAGAGAGAGAGAGAGAGAGAGAGAGAGAGAGAGAGAGAGAGAGAGAGAGAGAGAGAGAGACGTTTGCTTGTAATTGCTCAGCATCACAAAAGTTTAAAGCGTTCTCGTTCGGCTGTTGGGACAATAATAATAATACTTCTCTAGTTGAGATCGGAATAGGAAGAACACTGCCGCGCACTTTGGCAAAGTTAGCAGCCGCAAAATATAATTAAGAATAGCAAGCTCACCAGAGATTTCAGGGATGCCACCAGAATGGGTTACAAAGGGATCAAAATAAAACTATAAATTTAGAAAGCAAAGTACAACACGTTTACCCAGGCGATCCATCGATGCCCTAAGAAACATGCAGGAGAGCCTACAAAAGAAGCCTAGTCGTAGGTCAAATTATATTGGCTCACTACTTTCATCAGCCTCTGGCGTAACCTGACTTGTCTCGCTTCTGTTCGTGTAGGAATTAAGTTGCCTTCCACGCAGAGCCGCATGCCGCCACAACAATCAAGCATGCATGAACTTTAACAGTTGCTGCTTTATTCAATCATTGGCCACATATGTGAACTCTTGTTCATGCATATATAAAGCTTACATTAACTGCACTGAAAATATTTATTAATACAGTGACAAAGCTAATTAATTAACTTGTGATCGAGTTAATATCTTCAAAATTTAATTAGTCTCTCAGTATCAGTGAAGCCAAACACGCCTCATGTTCCCGCCTCGCGGTTGCATTATGTATTAGTATGATCACCAATGTGGATTAGCTTTTCAGTGAAGCACGGAATTTAATATGTGAATAAGGTCGAATATTTCCCTTTCTATATTAATTATAAGTAAGATAAAATGTAACTTGTTAAAAAACATGCATGAAATATAAGAGGATATTCTTCTTCTAACTTCTTTTTTTTTTTGGGGAAGCCCTCCAACAGATTTCCGTGATGAACAATCATCAGAGGATTTGAACAATATTATCACATCTTCTCGCCCATAATCGTGTCTGAGTTTCATATAGATGTGTATGGAATAATTCAGAAGATCAGTTGAATATAAATAATATAACCAAAGTCGTCATGGATTTATTTCTTTACTACCCATATTCTTAAGTTCAGTCATCCATGATGCCATAGAGATAATAAAAATACACATAATACAAGCACACATATTTGTAAGACCAATCATCCATGATGCCAGAGAGACAATCAACCACACATATATAATACAAGCATGCGCACGCATATGATCAGCAAATATAGCTAGGTAGGAGCAACCATGCATCACCATGAGTGATTGTAACTTCTAAGGATGCTTAGGAAGATTGTTGAACATCCTCCGGTATTCATCGATTGTTATCTGGTGATGTGTATCAGTGGATATGCCCTGAGGATGAAAGAGAGGATCTGCATCACTGTCAACATCATTGATAGCCCTCAAATTCTTGTTGTTGGCCATGTCGTTTCCCTTTGGAGTTACAAAGTAATTTGCAGGTGCCGGATCCAGAACATAATGTTCCTTCTTCTCCCCCAGATTATTGATGCCTACCTTCCGCTCTTTGACACCAAAGTTAATTTTATCACGAGGACTCACATATTCCATCCCCATAGGTCTTTGTGCAGCTCCTTCCACATATGTTTCAGAAAATGTCATAATCATCCCAAATGCCACCAGCACTATGAAAGAGATCTTCATTGGTTTTGATCCTGCATTGAACATATGTATCAATAGCAGAGGCAAAATTTATGTAGTATGAGATGTATACATGCTATTCTATGTTTGGAGTGAAGAAATTAAGTCCCCTTATAATGTACCTGGTATGATCAGCTCCTTTAGCCACAAGTTTGAGATATAGGATATGAGGAAACACATTTATAGTCAGAAATTTGAACCTTTCTATATTCCTAGAAATTACATGATAAACATTGGGAATCTCCTGGTGCTGCGTAGCACGCGCACATAATTATTGCGAATCGGGTCATACGCACTTACGATGTAGTGGAGCACAAAAAGAACTTTTCGCGAGGGTGTCGATTGCAATTGGAGATACATGACTAGCAAGATATTTGATAATTTAGTTTGTTCATTGAATAAAGTAATTGTTGTTTAACTACATTACATACTTTATTCATTAAGATAGGTGGCTTTCTACTACCTGATACAAAAAGTTTCTACTTCACTATCAGACAGCCTGTATTTTATGGCAACACATTCCATTGGATTCCATTTCTATGATATGTTTTTTACTTGCCTGTGAGTTAATTGCAATGCCATAACAGAAGAGAAAAGAACTTCATTTGTTAAAGAAAGAATTTGGCATATTAATATGAAGATGTGGAACAATCTTGTGATATATCCCAGATAAAAGTTTGATATTATGAGGAATCAACCTAACTTATTTGCATATATACTAACACAGACTGCATAAGGTATATGATTGTGTAGAGAGATGGGGAGGGGAGAGAGGGAGGGGAGGAGGGAGAGAGAGAGAGAGTATCTTTTCTATGTTTCACTAGATATATGACATTTGCAAGGAATCCCAAGAATACATGATATTTTATAAGTATCAACTAACAATAAACATGATCAGTATATTTTTGTTTCAGGCATTTGATTCTTCCTTTAATTTTATTATGGAACTCCTCTCTCTTTCTTGCCATGTATATATGCACAAAATTGAGAACTTACTAATTGTTGTAACATGTATATATATAATTTGACAATGTATGTTCCACCATATTTAGTCAGATATGTAAGAGCCAGTGACCTGTGTCAGCGTGTATTGCTCACATGAGCAGCATGCATATGAGAGAGCATTATTACCCTGCTATTCCAGTCATCCTACTACTAAACACCTTAGCCCAAGACCACAGTACTGCTCTCTCCAGCCCCTTTACACAATTCTCCCCCCTCTTTTTGATAGTTTTTTTTTACCTCTTCGGGTCGTTTTAATGAATATTATCTTGCCGAATAAGTAGTTATTCGGACGAATATCACCACACTGATAACAAAATAAAGCGGTCAAACTTCATTTTTGTTAAAACCGTCTTAAAAATAAAAAAATCACCATCCTAATTCACAATATCCCAATATCTGTATTCCATCCAAACAAAAGAATAAGTCTTTTCTCACGTTTTCACCTTTTAATCATTTTTTATTTTTTAAAAATTTAGCTAGATATTATTATATTATATTTATAAAAATAATAAAAATAAATGTCATGTATTTATAATAAAATATTTTAATTATAAAATATTATGTATTTAAAATTTATTCTTTTTAAACCAAACACAAAGAAGAATAAGAATATAAGAAGAATATTTTTATTCTTCAGAATAAATTTTATTATTCTCTTTAAGAAATTCCAAAACCAAATGGTACCTTGGAACAGACTTAACGATATAATTTCTATTTTTTTTCTTAATTTATATATTTGATAATAAATATATTTATCTCAATTATCCTAAATTATATATTTTCATAGACACACCATTTACGCTTATTATTAACTTATCATAATAAATAACATAGATTACATTTTTATTACTTATTATAAATATTCTTTAACTTTTTATATCATACATTCCTTCCTATTGTATTTTTTCATTGCATAGCTTGTTATACAGTCCTCCATTTATTGTATTCTTTGCTCAATGTAAAAAGTTTTTTATGACATGGATTTATGACAATTATAGTTCTCTTTCATTTAGATTACTTTTTAAATGTTTAACTTTCCCAATGGATTTACTTATATTTTTTCTAAAGTGTTGGATTTTGCATCATCACAGAAGATAAATATGTTAAATTATACAATTAATAATTATTTAATGGAATCATGTTTCAAGTAATTATGCAACATAATAATACAATTATAACATGTTAAATAATTATCTGAAACAAATAATCTTTATTAGGACAATATATTTAATAAAATATACATTTCTAATAAAATATTGTTAATTCAAGTATTTTATATCATTAGGAGAATATATTTCTTAATCATACACTTCAATTTCTGCTTTATAATACAATTTTGTACTTAAAAGTCTAGGTATATTTCTAATTTGTATAATATATATTTAAAACTTCAAGTTTTAGACTAATAATTTTTGAAATATTATAATTATGTGTAAATTCACTGAACAATATATTTGGTTTTGAAGTGTCTGTTATTAAGGCAAACATAAACCAAGACATGTATGCTAAAGTAATCATATCAAGAATATAGCTAAAATTATGATTCACTAAAAAGTTCTACTTATTTATGAACTCAATGAATTCGTTCCATTGGTTAATATGCTAACTTCACACTTATATCAGATCTATATGTTTTCATTAGGATCCTACTCAAACAAGATTATTGCTGCAAATTAAGTTCTACATAAACCAAGGAAGGGGTTTTCTTCGTCCGGAGTCCCTGCATCTATATACGACAAAGAATTAAATATGTATACCAAAGAAATCAGTTATTCCGTTGAGGAGGTGTTTTTTGTTAGATATGGAAAGGCAAAATCTCTAGTCAGATATAATTAGGGAAATTCTTGGCGCTTTGGGCAAATGATAATGGTGCAATAATATTAATTTATTTGTCATGGGGGAACATTAGACAAGGATGCATTTATTTCTCGCATCATGCAGGATAAAAACACATATACAAATGTTGATAATGTCTTGATTCTGAACCTAGTTGTAATTTTAGATGAGCTCCGATGTTAGTCAGACGCTTCAGTAATGGGGTGACAAAGTCACCTATCTCATGGGAGATCCATAGACGATTTAGGTTTTCTATTTCCTATTCGTGTTAAAATTTCTTATATAAATTTCATGACGACGGAGTTATTTTGTATCTTTGTAGTCATCAATATTTCATAACAAAGAGAGCTGCCGCCACCCGGCATAGCCCAGTTTAGGATGAATCTCATAAATTTCATGTGTTCTTCGATGTTTATGCAATCTCTCTCTCTTCTTCTTTTCGTAACAAACTGGTATATATCAGGGCCTTATGCTTCGTCAGCGATTCTCAATCAGTAGAGAGATGGCGTTACATATCGTGAAGGTTAGGAAATTCACCGGCAGAAATAGTTTTGAATTGTGACAAGTCAAGATGCGATCGCTTTTGAGTCTGAGTGCAGTTCGCGAAACATGTCGAAGAACAAACCAAAGGAGGAAGACTTGAAAAGCAAAAATAAGAGATTGACCTCACTAATTTGGCGGCACAAGAGGAGAATGTGTACTTGATGATTATATTGTGCATGACGGATGATGTGATAATCGATGTTGCAGATAAAAAAATGACAGTCGGTCTATGGATAAGACTCGAGAGTTTTCATATAATGAAGTCTTTCACCAACAAATTACTGTTAAAGCAACGTTTGTTCACCTTACATATGCATGAAAGTATCCCTTTGAAGGAACATCTTAAATTTTAATCAATTGAAGATGTTGTCATGTTTCTATTAGTTTTGCTTTACAAGAACTTTGTTCAATCTACGATTGTCGAAAAGGAAACTATAACTCTGAAAGAAGTAAAATCGAGCTTTCATACTCGTGATCTTCGACATAGGACATTTGAAAATTTCACATAGACTCAGGCCGTGGGATTGGTAGCAATAGCGAAGAAGGGACTTGCCTCAAATTCGAAGAAATCCAAGCCAAAGAAGAAAAAAACTACTGACAAAGACATTTATAATTATCGTAAAGAACCAGGTCATTAGAAGAAAAATTGCCAGAAGAAAAAGGCTCTCGTTGTAGTGGCACGTGAAAACTGAAAATTCCAAAGATGATTTAGTTCTAATTGCTATTGGCCAAGGATGTATGGAGACTTGTCATGGGCAATAATATTTCATGTCATATAGTTGGGATCGATTATGTGCAAATCAAGACTCATGACAATCTTGTGAGAACGCTAACAGATGTCTGTCATGTTCTGCAATTGAAGAAGAATTTAATATCACTTGGAGCATTGGACTCTAAAAGGTGTCAAATTAATGCTTCTGGAGGCATTCTCATGATCATGAAAGATGATGTTAGAGTTCTTAAGATAATATTTGGTATTCTTATTGTGGCTAGTTCATTAGAGTCGGAAAAGTTCAGATTGTTGTACATGTGACTTGGGCATATGAGTCAGAATGAGATGAACATGGTCAGCAAATAAGGTCTTTTGTGAGGTCAGAAGATATTTGAAATAAGTTTCTACAAGCATTATGTATTTAGCAAACAACCAAGGCTTCAATTTGGCAAGGCAGTGCACATGACGAGAGTGACACTCGACTAAATCTATTATGTTTGTTTCGATCCATTTGGCTAGGGATAGGAACAAGTTAGTGCAACAATTGTCATTAGGGAAACAATGAAACAATGACATTTGTCCCATTAGATGCAATAATGGTCATCAACCTTGTTGGGCAAAGGTATTACTTGGAAAAAGTGATTATATGGTTCTGAGAGTGCAAATTAATCAAGCATTATGATCAATCATTTGTGATAAATTCACTCTTTTGTTTGTGGAGAATCTAAAGGCCTAACACATCTAATAAACAAAATAAAAAGTTGAAAACAAAATCAAGCATTAAACATTCAATGTACTAAGCTAAATCCTAATCAAACTGTTCCAAAGATCTAAATATTTTCTTTGTAATGTTATCAGTATCAAATTTTTTTCTTGGTTTGTAGGAAAGTTTGTAAAAATGATGAGAAATCAAATGCTTTATTTTGTATTGTAGAAAATGAAAGGGGTGAAGAATAACATGAATTCTTCAAGTTAATATATTTCTTTTATAATTTGTACCCAATTTTATTTTATTGCATTATATTAATCAAGTACATTTTTTTCCAATTTGTAGGAATACTTGCAAGGTGGTGAAGAAGGATGATGGATGAGTTTTTTTTTTGGGTGAATGAAACTAGGAAACAATAATATAAAGATTTCATTTGTTGAAATATTTGATTTTATATCTTAATTTATGAGTCGTTTTCATTTTGTGAAACGAACTTCTGATGCGAAAGTTTAGACTTGGTGGATGTTGGACGAATTTGTGATATGTTAATTTTATTGAATTACTCGTATAAATCTTATAATATTCAAATGTGTATTATAAATATTGTATTTATAGTTAATGCTTTGTAATATTTTTATAAAAAAAACTTGAATTTCAAAGAATTGGAGACCCTCGAGATTTAGGGGATTTGCAAGGATTGGGGCAGAAAATTTGTTTTTCCTCGCATAGGAAAATTAGAACTGGAGTTGGGCAAGGAGCCAGGGACAAGTTAGCAGGGTGGAGCCAAGAGTACATCTCAAAAAAGGTCGGGTGCCATCCCTAATTATGAGAGACACACGGAACTATACTCTTTATCACTCTCTGAAGCTGTGGTGACTCATTATTAGTTAATCTTGCTAAGACATATAGATCTACCTTGTAAAAAATGGTGAGCTCGTTTCGCCAGAGGAGAAGATGGTAGCAACATAGTGCAGAGGAGAAGAAAACAAAAGAAGAAAAAGAAGACACCTAAAACTAATTTTCTATTCAAATGTGAGAAAGGATTACAACCACTTAAGATTTTCAACACAATCTCTGGCACCTATTTATACTAATCTACAACTTTTACAAAGTAATCAAACTGGTATGATGCTACTACAAGATCTGATATGCTAGATGTAACACCATCTTCTTCTTTCAGTTGGGCGACAGACACATAGCTGCATGATTGGACATGGAGAGAAACTTAGACACCGACTACTGTACATTCTAACATGCCTCCTCAAGTCATTGCCGAGAAGAAACTGAAGGGCGGTGACTTGAAGTCACATGATGACGGAACAATTCGTTGAGCACCCTATTTGTCGAGCACCTGCAAGAGATCGTGTGACAATATGTAACTCGGCAACAAGAGAGAAGCTTTGCCCTGTAAAATGACACACTGCAGTTGCGCCTCTACTGCTTTGCTGCTTCCTTCCGCACAACCCAGTCGGAGAAGTGAACAAGCAGCTTGAGACAGAAACAATGATGAAGTAGTAAAGTTGCATAAGATGATCCATCCAAGCCATGAACTATAGAGACAATTCGTCAAACACCTGAGGAACGACTGCTGCCGAAAGAACGTCAGAATAAGTTGCACGCCGAACATCTGACAAAAAGAACCACGATCCATCACCAAATAAGGCAACTTGAGGAATGCCTTGAACATGGTTCCATCGTCAGAGAAAAGCGACCTGAGGAACTTCGAATGCTATTCCATTGTCAGTGACTTGAAGGAACATTTAAACGAAGCTTCCATCATCAACAACGAGTACATGATCCGAATGCCACAGATGACGACATAGAAATCGAAGATCCTAAGATGCAAACATATATAGCCCTATACAACTCGAAGCAAGGAGAACAAAAATCTGATGATCCCTCGACTACAAGATAGATGCGAACTCTACTCATCACCTATGCTCAATTTGAGAATCGCCAAACAGAGAAATTACAGGCTACAAGAAGAAACGAGTTGCACTTGACACAAAAAGAGAATAAGAATAGAAAGGAAGTAGAAAAGGTACAATTCGAAAACAAGAAACGATTAACATGGAAGCATGCAGATGAAGGTCGAACTATGATCTTTAATGTAGAAGAGAACAACATGATGAAGGTCAAGAAGTAGAAGAAACTAGAAGAAGAAACAAGAAAAGACCAAGTGAAAGAAATAGAAAGGAAAGGTAAAGGCAACACGATCGGATCGGACCGATATACAAGAACCCGAATGTGGAAAACATAACCTTCGATTTCAAATGGAAAAAATGGAGAATAGAATGGATCTTATGCGATCGAAGTCCAATGGAAAGATAGAAGCCCTTGCGATGCTGTCACCATTCGTGCTCCACTCGACGGCAAGCTTGACATTACTGTCAAGACTGGCGAACAAATCTTGTCGGTCAAGAGCAGATAGGCCATATCGGCGTCAGACATGATCAGATCAGCGTCGGCCAGGGCTTGCTGGAACCATGTAGGTTGATGGCGCTTCACCCGGCAAGACCTTCACAGGGAAATGATCGTTGGCAGAGCAGAGCACAGCAGCAACGACTTTGGAGGCAACAACGAATCGGAGCTCAGTAGTATTTGTGATGTCGAGGCTTTGATACCATGTCAAAAATGGTGAGCTCCGCTATACACCGGAGGAGAAGATGGTAGCGACGCAGTGCAGAGGAGAAAAAAAACTAAAGAATGAAGAAAGAGAAGACACCTAAAACTAATTTTCTATTCAAATGTGAGAAAGGATTACAACCACTTAAGATTTGCCACACAGTCTTTGGCACCTATTTATACTAATCTACAATTGTTACAAAGTAGTCAAACTTGTATGATGCTGCTACAAGATCTGATATGCAAGACGTAACACCATCTTGTTCTTTCATTGGGCACACGCACATAGCTGCTCAATTAGACATGGAGAGAAACTTCGACGCCGACTACTGTACATTCCAACATACCTCTTTTAGCATCTTTCGGGAGGATAATCCTCCTCTTGGTATCCGTCCTTTTCTTTTATGAGAACCCTTAAATTCATCTTGTTAATTTAATGAAAACTTTTTATAGAGAATAGTTATCAAAATTTTAGAGGATTAATTAAATAATTAATATTCAAGGTCAATTTGATTATTCATAGTTTCTTGTGTTTTAATACCATCATTAACATTGAAAATTGCTAAAATGAATTACTATACTTAGGGGTTATTATTAATTCACATGAATGCCACACAAAAAAATAGGTTAATTTTTTTATCTGTTACCATGTTCATATATTTGACTAATTTAATGTGAAGCGTAAATATGTTAAAAGGAGAAACTTTTTCACGCCTCCCTCTTGTTGAGTTGACAATTAATTGAACCACGTTAGTATAGTTCGTATTCAATGAAAATTGCATAAGCTAAAGAAATTAAATTAATAGGTTGGACGCAAGGAAAATTGCATGCACGAGTTTTTACCCATTCAAATTTTTTTCACAATTATAGACGGATCATTATCCTTTCCTCTCTCTGAATTAGGAGTTTCCACAAACAAATAATGAAGTATTGACATGGAAATGGTTTCCGAATCGGAAGCGTGCTTATCAATCTCCTAATGATATTAAAAATCGATTGCAAATTTCCCACTTTCCTTTATGTATAACATATGGAAAACAAATTCCAATATGACTACAACTAGAAGCGAAAAAGTAAATACTTATCTATCTCACAGACTAGATCAAATCACACATATAATCAAACGGATCATTTGCAATTTTAGTTATCTTTATGCAAAAGGAATAAAATTGGAATATCATTTTTTTCTTAAATAGCTATCTTTTAAGCTTATCTAAAAAAACGCAACCTAGATCCGAAAATGAAGGTCTTCTGAGTTATCATCTAAATCCCTTCTATGTAGATATAAATGCATATATATATATAGTGTATGTATGTATATATATGTTCTGAAATATTTATTTATGTCGGGAAAAAATTAAGGAACATTAGGGTGATAATGCTCATTCGCATCACCAAGCAAAGCCACAGAAATCCTCCCATTAGACTCCTAAGAGAGGTGAAAAAATTTCCATTCGACAATCATTAACAAGACAATTGTGCAACACACTGTTATTGTCTCTTCTTGAAGACCCCAGAACCAGTTATCTCAACTTCCTCTCTATAAATACTGATCGCCGCTTCTTTCCGTAAACCATCAATTCACCTGGAAAGAAAGACTGACGTCCTTGTCTTTGTGTTTTGGTAACTTGCCGTCCTGATCATTTTCGACATTTTTGCTTTAAGCCCTAAATATCATTTCCAACAAGAGTACTGTTTTAAATGCTATATATATATATATATATATACATACATGCATATATGTTTATGTTTATATTCATATTTAACTTTAATGTTTTTGCAGGAAAGGCAATTGGATAGAAGGATGAAGGCGAAAGCTATTCTTGTTCTTGTCATGCTTGTTATAGGTTCGTGCATGGCAATGCCCAGGAAGGTGCTAAGAGGTGAGGGCAGTGCAGGAGAAGAAGCTGATCAGATCGATCAAGGGATCGAAGACGGTAATTTTCTTGGCACCCGATTGGACGAGAACCACCATCGTCTACCTCGAGACCGGTACGACGCTTATGTTAACACACCAGGGAACATGCCAGGGCCAGTTGGTGGCGGCGGAAACAAACGTGCATATGGTTCTAATAACTAGATAACATACAGTCTCTTATATATGTGTGCCATCTAATTGTGATCAAGAATGTCATATATATGTGTGCTCGTAAAGAAGTATATATAATACCATATGCTTAATCATGTAGCCATATATGTAATATGTTCGCTAGCTGGTAAATAAACGGATGATATAAATATGCATATGCAATCTTCTTCCTATGAGTGTATATATTTAATACATACAAATGATTGTATGGAAAATTTTCGATCTAATAGCTATAAATGTTTGTTTCGAAGTTTAAGTTACAAGAATTAAGTTATGCTTCTTTTATTTTGCTTTCTTTATATCTTTTCTTTTTCTGATAAAGAAATGTTCATGTTTTAAGACCTATTAGCCGTTCTTCATTTCATGCATTCAAGAACCATTAAGATGCATCATGTAACAAACAAATGATGTAACAGAGAAAACATCAAGTTTGTAGAACTATAGTTTGTGAAATTATTTAAGTCGCAACTCCCTAGAGTCTAAAATATTATAAGATTTTCTCTGCTATTTTAATTCAGAAATTTAATGACATGATTGAACTACAATAGTTGGGGGTGGGGGTTGAGGTATCAAATTAAAATATCCTTAAAAATGTAGTTTTTTGAAAGAATTTAAATCAGAAATGAAGCTAGAAGGACAATATTTTATGTGAGATATCCAATATATTCGACACATTTTATTACTTTACGTATTATCCCTATTCTTATAGATATTATTAATTAGTTCTCTCTGACTCTTGATATTGTTTTCTTTTAAATTTATACAAGTGATGCAGTGCATGTCAGAATTCTTTCACCCAGAGCTCATTTGTATGAAATAGCTAGTAATGAAATAATTCAAAAGTTATGCGAGCTGGATCAATGTATTTAACCATATCTATAGCATATTATAAATACTCACAAATTATAAATTTGTATACTATACGTATATGCATCCCATCGACCTGACTAAACTATATACATTGTGCACATTAAGTACTCAATCTGATAATATTAGTATGCACAACATTATGCTACATGTAACATCTACAAGTCTCAAGTTGATCACCTTGCTTAAGTTTCACCAAATACATATATTTCTTCAACAATGTATTATACACGCATCAATAAACATATCGAATTCATTTCCTACATGTTTGTAGGTATGATATGGACAACACGCCAAAAAAATTATTATAGTAAATTAATTTATATAAAAATGATAACAATAATTTTTGGAATGATAATAAAATTATTCAATTGATTATTGTCCCGCTTTTTACGTAAAAGGCAGATCCGATCGTTATCTTCTCTCAGGTGTTGTCTTGTCAATTAGTTGACGCAGGAAATGTCGTCGTTGTCCTCGAGGGGAATAAAAAGACATCTGCAATAGAACAAAACTATCCGATTGTCAAAAGTGTAATATCTTTCTCTTGCAAATTAAAAACCCTTGGAAATTTATATCAAACTTTAAGTCCATGATCAATCGGTATATATTCTTTTCTTTTATAAATTGTCTCAAGTTACAAATCTTTTTTGTAAAGACAAAAAGAACTCTTGAGATGCTGTGTTAATGTAATAATGCTCTTTCACATCACGAGGCATGCAAAGCCTTTAGATGCCTCTCATTTAGGCTCCTATGAGCGGTGAAATTCTTTTCCATTTGGCCATCATTCTGGACAATGTGTGCAACCCACTCGGCGTTGTCTCTTGTTGGAGAATCCATCTAACCAAATTGCACTTGCAGTTGCAGAAACCCTAATCTCAGGCCTCCTCTATAAATACCCACTAGTTTGCCATTCTCGGACATCAAGCTCGATCGCAACTCATTTAGATCTGCTTGCGTGAAGTGACCTACATAAAGGTAGCAACTTCACCACTCTGTTGTTTTCTGTAAATCTCAGTTCAGATTGTTAGTGATCTTTCCAGATTAAGCCAAAGTTGTATATTCTTCTCTGATCGATATTGCAGGTAGTGTCCATTCGCAGGAAAATGAGGAAGGAAGTGGTTCTTATTTTTCTTGTGATGCTTGTTATAAGCAGCTCAAGCATGGCAATGCCAAGGAAGCTGATGATACAGGAGAACAGCACAGGAGAGCAAGCTCAGATGGGACAAGGTGTCGTAGGCTATGGGTACAATTCTGGTACCAGCATCAACAATCATCATGCCATACCTAGAGACCAATACAACAATTACGTCAACACCCCTGGGAACATGCAGGGTGGCGGCGGCGGCGGCGGTGGCGTAGGGGAAAGACACGACAATAACGAGTAGATCTAAGGCCGATCTAATGAAGCATCGATCAGCAAATTAATACAATGTATGAGTTAGATGCATGAAGATAGCATACATATAAAATATATGACTTATAGTAACATAGTTGTACTAACTGTCTGCACTGTCATATGTTGATTATAAATAAATGACCGGCGGACGGGTGGTGTAAGATATGTAATATTCTCTCTCTTTACTTGCTTATAGTAATGAAGTCATTTTAAAGTATTAATTCTTGCTACGTCAGCGTATAGATGCATTTATGGTGCCCTAATCAAAATTTGCAAATTTATCTTCCATGTTGTACGTCATGAGAATACAGTCAATTTCATTCTTCAAAAGTTGGAGAATTCCCATATTGATAAATTAAACTGAGGCACAATATTTTCATCTCCAAATGATAGTATTTTAAAGTTGGAGAATTAGCCCTATGTTAGGTCATGGTAATTGTGATTCCGGTCAATACCGGTGGCTCTTGTTGAACGCGCGGAACCAACTTCACCCATTTTTCTTTCTTCTTTATAACTTTATTTTTTAAAAAAATTTAATTATATCCATAATATTTTCTAAAACATGATTTATCTCATCAGTATAATATCACACAAACTTAGAGTAATTTTCTTTTTTCCCTTCTATTTTTTTGTTGCTTTCATTTTCTTAACTTTACTTTTGGCTGTCATATATTTTATGTTATCTTAAATTATTTTTTATATTAACTTCTTAATTAGAATTCCATCTAATGAACTCATAATTGTCTTATTTAAAATATGAAATTATTAATAAAATATTTCATTACACTAATTTATAGTTTATATTTAATTAAATTAAGTAATAATAACAATTAGCGATCCAATGCATGTTACACACGGACCCAAGTCCGTGTGTCTAGTAATTCACTTTTCTTAATAAAAAATGCATTGAATGTAGTGTATGTTGGTGCTATAAATTACATATACATTCCATGGAAAAACTAGACTATACATTAGTTTTACTTTAATCGTTGTTATAATTATGTATTCAAAGCAAGTTTATATTATTATTTTATTATTAGAGTTAAGAATTACGTGGGACAAAAAGTGATATATATATATATATATATATATATATATGCCAGTTGAATCATCACATATCTACAGACAAGTGCTTATTTATGAGTCATCACATATCTACGACAACTCACCTATATGGGTCAACTATTGTCCCACATAATCCTTATTCCCTTTATTATTTATCTTCTAAAAAAATAATTTTCGTATTTCTCACCGTTTGAACTAATGACATTTTTTAGTTTCGTTTCATCACAACTAAAAACAAAATGAAAAATTATTTGAACGACTAGTTTGTTCTCAGGAACTACTAGGAACTCTAGTTGCCGCTGTGAAATACCACCCGAAAAAAAAATATATTATAGCCTTCTACTATATTGGAGGGGTTGTTTGGATGTGGAATATTGTTAAAGAGAACACTGAACGGTATTCGTTTTACTTAGGTTGTTGAAATGGTATATTCTATAAATTAAACAAATTCTTATTCTGTCTAAACTTTGGATGAAGAGAAGAAAAACGTAATATCTTCAACTATTTCTCTTTGTTGGCAACTCAAAAAAAAAAAAATATGAGCAGAGCAGCGGTTCCACCGTATAGATGGAACAACAGTATTCCAAAGGTCAGAAAGCTTTAAGTCCAAATTTTGATAAAGCTAAAATTTAAAACAAAATATTCCAAAGTATTCTCTTTTTTATAACTTCCAGTTTTCACGTCTATAGGTACAAATAAATTAAACCTAGATTAGATAAAGCACCTTGTACAAATTTGGCCTTTTCAATAGATATATGTATATTCTGTATGCATATATATATATATGCATACAAAAATGGCATTCGTACGTATTTTGTATTCGCATATGTTATTTGTTTACTTATTTATCATATTAATTTATGAGTCTCTACGATTTGTTTTCTTCATAAAAAAATGTGCTGTGATATCAAATATTTCTGGAGAAATCACAAAAATGTAGGCTATGCCTAGCTCGTTGCATACGTGCATCAGTGAGATGATCTCGACGAAGCCGAGACAATTATTTTTAGCACTTCTTCATATTTGCAGCTGCTATCGCAGATCAATATCCCCAAATAATGCATCGACCACAAGCACATGTAGATGAACATAAATTGGGAGCAGGAAACCAATCCTGATGTTACTCATAAAATAATTCGTTTGATCCATTTCTCTTCATGAACCACAGAACAATACATAACAATGCAGTAAGATATATACAGTCTTTAACTAGCCATGATTAAGTCCGCTCCTGCCTGTTCCCAGCTTGGACTGCCCATCTCCATCTGCAAGATCATGTTGCAGGCTTCCCCAGTCACCAAATGACTCTCGAGGTATGCTGTGGTGCCCATTAATATCGTCGTCGAAGTCCTGCACCTGATCACTAATATGTTGCCCCAGAGATGACAATGGATTGGGGCGAATTGCTTGAGCTGCTTCAGATAAGGAAACCAGTAGAAACAAAGTCAAGACCAGCTTCATATCCAGGTTTCTTTCTTATCTCACATAAGATGCAAATGACACGAGACTCGGGAAGTTGGATGACTCTGGAAGAACCAAAAGGCCACTTAAGATCTACAGTCACAGAATTCAACAGTGATCTCTGGGAACTTGCAACTGTGGAGAGCATGAGAGTTACTATATTTATAGGCATATATTGGAAGCCATACTGCCCAGATATGGGCTATAAAATATTCAAGTGTGGGCAATCCACTCATATCAAAATGGCATACATATTAGTGGGCAGTTATATATCACCATTCCAAGTATACTTTATTATATATGCAATGATGGTTAGTGCAGAGGAGATCTTTAATTTGTTAGGCACTAAGCATGCGAAGCAGACAATTTACCAGCTCCCTAAGCTACAAGTCCACTACAATTTGCAAGTCAACCCACCACTAAATTTGCTACTGCTCTTGAGCACTGAGTGCTTTTAAAATGTAAAACAGGATTCCACAAAGAGAAAGGTGCTAAGAAGTTCTCTACCTGTCTCCCTATCCCTTGGTTGCTATTGTCTCATCGGCAAAGCAGAATGAACTCACGTAGACGCAACTGCAATGGAGACAATTAAATAATACCTATTATCTTCTAGATCTATACTACATATAAATTGCTTTCACTGCAGATGCCAATACGATTATACTTACTCGTATTATCATTTTAGTTCATGTTGTGTGATGCGACAAAGTGTGTAAAGTGCCATATCATCCTATCTATTAGAAAGAAATGGTCAACTCTAACTCACTGACTACAAGAAGTATAAGAACTTTGTGACTAAAAAGAAGTGATACATGCAATTATGGTCTTGTTTATGTCGCCAGAACAATTAATCTTCCTCTTTAACATCGTCTTCATAGATGCAATGGACTTCACAGTCAAATGACAGAATTACACGAAACAAACAAGCAAACAAACAAACAAAAAAAGATGAGTGATATGAATAACAAAAGATATCAGGATACATTATGAATAATGCATGTCAGCGTCTTCTATTCTATATTAGAATTTCTACTCGTTCAATGGTCTCTGGAGCTCAAACCGCATCTTGTTTTAATGATAACATGTTTCTGACAGAATTTTGAGACAAATTGTGAAGTCTTTTTTTTAGCATGGATGAGAATTTATTTCAATTCATCATCTGAACAAATTTATTTGGTTTTTTTTCTGCACGTTTGACTCAATTCATTTGAATGTATGAGATGAATAATCAGATGGAAATCATGGAATAAGGTTTTTAGACTATTCTGCATCTATTAAATCTACGGACGCAAAGCACAAACATTACCAGAAAAGTATCCAACTCTTTTTGCCATTCTGATGAATGATGTGTCCCCTACCAAAATATGCACAAAAATATTTCTTTCTCTGATGCATATAATATGAATTGCACTGTATATATGGTTATAGATTTTCTTGTTCTGGCTCTTGACCACTCATAAGCACAAAGCTTTAACAATTTTATTTACTGTCCATAAATAGTGTCTGATTACTTATAATTCATTAACATCCGAGGTACAAACTATAGGATGTACTAAGGCATCATTACAACACTTAAATAACCAGTATTCCTATATGGGCTGTATGGTATTTAGTTGACACCACCACCACCACCGTTTCCCTGATTATTTCCTTCATCCCCGGATGGTGGGTTCTGGCTGGTGCTGCCTCCATTGCGACTGGAATATTGATCTCTGGGTATGGCATGGTGGTTATCAATGGTGCTACCAGAGTATCCAAGAGCTGTTGCCTGAACAGTCCCCATCTCCCACCTTTCCTTATGATCCACCAGGGTCATTCTACTTGTGGCTATGTTTAAGGTCGCCAATGTCAGCATAAGAACAACCAGAGATACCAACTTCATCCTTGATTCCTGTAACTGTTCAGTAAAAGAATGGAAACATAAACTAATAGAGATTTCTAGTATTTTTGACATGAAAAGGGAAAAAAAAGTGCTCTAAGGTGAAGAAAAGTTAGCAGAAAGAAGAAAAGAACTCACCTGGAAGAAACCTCACGATGTTTTTTAGATTACAGAAAACTCAGGAGATTTGTAAGGAAGGTGTTGGTTAGAAATAAGTAACGCAAAATAACAGCTTTTTATAGTGAGGAATGAACTGAAGGGTTCCATCAAATATGGTCTCCACCAACAGCAGACATTCCTCAGTGGGCTAAGCTCACATTTCATAAAATCTTATTTTAACTTATTTATTCTGACGGGTCCACAAGAATTACCTGATGTGAAATGGCACTCCTGCAAGTTGCTCTCTGTTTTCTGCCCAAAAGTCACCTCTTTTAACTATGCTTTCTGATGTAAAAAGTTGAATGAGAGAACATTTCGATAAAGCTTTTTTTTCCAAAAGGACATTTCAGTAAAGCTTTGAACTAATTTCTTCTGAGAGGCAATTACAAATGTCAGTATCTGTTTGGTTCATATTATATAAACATGATCCAGTAAAGTTAAAGTTGCTGATTCTACCTTTTGTCATCATTTATGCAGAAAATGGTGCCCCCATTAACCTTGTAATGGTAGTTTCTACGTATTTAGGTACACATGTTAGCATGTCGTCTCTTACATTGTGTTTATCATATTTAGAATATAATGGTATCTTTTAAGATATCATAATTCTACACTGTACAAGCGAGAAGTTTGGAACTTTTGCTTTATGATTGCAAAATGAGTATAACTGGAAAGGAAAACCTATCGTACTTTGTTTTCCAACATCCAACTCTCTATTTGCATTGATAGTTTTTCAGCAGTCATTCATTTCATTGCCTGTTTTCATTAGGTTTATATATGCATTAAAATCCTACAAGTACTAGAGAGATAAAACAAATTTGCATGCCAAATCCACAGGTGCTCTCAAGTTCCAACTCCATGATCTAACCTATTATCTCTACCCTGTATAAATTAATTCGGAAAATTCATATGCTTTAAGAATTCAAAGTAACCTACTGCAGCAATTTATTCTTAAAATGAACTTGGAACTCCACCAATCAGATGATAATTTTGTACTAGTTTCTTCTGAGATATCAAGTAAAGATTAGCATTAGGCTTTTGAGAATATGAAAGGATCTAATATATCTGTCTAAGAGTGGAAAGCAAAGAAGCCTGAGGTTGGTAAGAGCAACACATAAACACGATCATGGTACTATGTCACCAATCAAACCATATTTATGTCCCACAAACTAATCAACTTAAAACAGAGCTCTCCCACAATATGGTGCCATTAACATGAGATTCCAGAAAATTTGTGTTCAGTCATTCTACCTCTAAGCTTAAAATTAACGATGTGTATTCAACCCCAATAAAAAATTTATTTACAATCTTATCAACTTAGAACGGAAGTTTAGTGGACACATAATTCTAATGAAATCACCCTATATGGTTTTAATTAATCTTAATAACAAGCAAATTGCTAATGGTTTTTACTGTGGGTAGTGCGCTTATGAGGCCACCAGACAGCTAGAATTTCTTTAACATTTGGCTATCCTAGGTGATGTCAACCACTTAAGCAACCTCACTTTCATCACTTTTATCATTCAAGATTTGCATTTGATTCAGTTCAAATTTAATCCGAGTCGGTAGACTATAATGATGATATATGTAATTAGGTTAGGTTTAACTTCATGACAACAAAACAGTTTTTCCCACTAGGTAAGTTTGCCATGTTTTGCTTTCTTAAAGTAAGTTGTAGTTACCTAAATGGAATAATTCTGTCTGCATGCTTTATCAAGATTCTGGGGTCATTTGGTGCCACCTGATTCATAACACCAGCGAAAAAAATGGCCCATCTAATCTCGACAATAATTTAGTACCACTTGGAAATATTCCTATAGCTATCAGTCGACGGACAAAATCTAGACATCCTTCTATTCGTTCATGGTGTGCATTATGTACTTAGCCTTTAAATGAACAGTAAAGGTTAACTGTTCAACAATTGTATGTCCCATGACTTATCTTGTCACATAGAACCTTATAAGTACCTTGTCTACTTCAAATGGCTGTTACCAGACTTGCGAGTTATAAGGTGTACACCATGAGCTGGGTGCCCAATCTACTGCTGGTGGTAATAGCAATTACCCATGCAATTCCTGCAAGAGCATCATATGGCAATGAGATGTATCATCGGAAAGTAAAGTTAAGTGATCATAACAGACTCACCGCGATGATCGGACATCAGCTGCTGGAGGATGCAGGAGATAATGTCTCAAGTTCTGGTGATGCTGCAAACGGAGATGGAATGAACAATTTCGTGAATCATGCTGGGAACCAGGGAACTGGAAGGGTTACCCATCATTCAACGGATCCAATTACTTGGGGCAACCAGCATCCACCGAAATCTGATCGCAACTAGCCAGAACTGTCCAACAGTAGCTAGCGTGGTGCATGCTGCAGTGTCGCTGAACAACACGAGTGGTAGTTTGTTATGTACGCATGTAAGATATGATCCGAGGTGAAATGTATGCCTGGGGCTTGTTATGTGTGTGTGTGTCTCAACTCCTAAGCATCCACTGTTATGAAACTACTATGTACCGAAAACTAAAACAATAAGGTTGCCAATGTTGTACGCTGCAGCTCTTCCCTGGCACGTGTAGTATTATGTTCTTCTAATAGGATTTGTAAGAAGGCTTGTGCATGTTCTCTACTCTGGCAATTCAGTTGACGTTTCTTTCTGTTTATTAGTGATTATCTCCAGCAAGATTAAACATCTTTCTTCGGACAAAAGATCCTTAACCCAGACTAAGAACAGGAAATGGAAAAATAAAAGGGTTATTTTTCGTAAACCTCTCTTAAACTATCGTCATTTTTTATATTTAACATCAAACCACGAATTTAATTTTTTTATCTCTAAACTATAATGATTTTTCTACTTTAGTCCTTTAATATACTTCTTTTACGTTCTCGGTTACTTTTAATTTTTTTATTTATGAAAAAATTAAATTACTCCTCCCTTTGTAATACATCAAATAATAAATATAAAAAAATCGATGGAGGATAATTTAGCTTTTTCATAAATGATAATTTTTTTACCATTTAATCCTTCCAGTGATTTTTTGTATTTGTTATTTCATATTTTTTTATGGAAGAATAATTTAGTTTTTTTATAAATAGAAAAAATGAAAAATGTAACAGAATTAGAAGGAAGGATTATAGTGAAAAAATCGTAATATTTTAGAAATAAAAAAAATAAGTCCGTAGTTGAAGTTAAATATGAAAAATCGTGATAGTTTAAGGAAAGTTTACTAAAATAACCCAAAATAAAAAGGACAAAGAACCAACATAAAAATTTGTTCTTTTTTTCATCGGAAAGAGAACATCAAAAAAAGAAATTTGTGGGATTCGAAAATGTATCTCCATTGTGCCACAGGATCAAGGGTTTCACCTTTCTCGCTGAGCAGCAAGTAGAGCACAAAATGGAACAAATTACAGCCCACATACTTGGCCCAAAACAAATCACCTCCACGTGTTTTGGGAAGTCAGCACAAGTTGGGCTGCGACCTGAAGATAAAGGATCCATTAAAAGCCTACCAAACTACTTTTGGGCCGGATCGGTTCTCCTACTTGAACGGATTATGGAATTTGCAGGGCGTTTTTATAAGGGAAAAAAATAAACTCTTCGATTCTTTGGGGAAAAATGAATATTGCCTTCACTTAAAATCCTGCAAGTGCCAACATTGCTCACTGTCAGATATTTGTTTACTGTTTTATCAATATAAGAAAAGTGTTTATATCCGATTAAAATTTTGGCTGCATTTGGTTGAGAAATTTGGAGAGAACGTTAGTTCTCGAGAATTAATTAATTTGATAGAAAAGTTTGGATTGGTGTTTGGATGAAAAAGTGTAATGATGAGAATTTAAAAAGTTAATGTGATGAATAATTTTTAGTGGATATTTGGATGAAAAAATGAGAACTAAGAATATGATTTATTATTTTATGAGGTATAAAATTATAGTAAATAAGAATATGTTATTAATATTATAATTTACATAAATCATTATATTATTAGTATTATTTTTATTTATTTTGATTAAATCTTTTAAATATTATTAATATTATAATTTATGTACATTTTAAGATCCAAATATAATATATTTTTTAAAAAAATAATTGAATAGTTTAATTAATAAAATATTTATTAATTATTAGAACTAGTTATTTTATAATTTTTAATTAATAACATTTAATAAATTATTTTATAATATCCTTAATAATGTATTAATATATTCTAAATTATATATACATATATTATAAAATAATTTAAAAATAGATGAAATTTAAAAAAAATCAAAGATTGTAGCTGCAGTTGAAAAAAAACGAACGTTCTTGCCAAAGTTCTTGCCGGAGGCAAAAACTTTCGACCGGAATATTTGATCAAATGTTTCGACCGAAGATCATCGTCACACGCTGCGTTTGAGAATAAAACGCATTTGTTCCCAGTCTAACGCAGCCTTTAGGTTCTAAGAAAATGTAGCAAATTACAATTGCATTTGGATGGTTACATTTTTAAAAAAAAATTATTGACAGATAGCTAATTCTCATAATTAAAATAATTTTCTTTCCTATTTTTGAAGATGTAGTAAAGTCATCCCATGCCGAGTTTGACCCTGTTTGCTCACTTGTGCGTGCCTTGCAGCAAGCCTCTCCACGTATTCAGAGCCATTGCCGTGGTACAAATGCTCCCCGCACTGCTCACCTCACCTTCAGGAGCTTCCATTTTGATCTCCATTTCACTTCTTCGCCATGGCTCTCTCCTCTTTCCTCTGCCAACACCCTCGGCACCCCCTTTACCCTCCTGCCCTCCGAACCAAACCAGTTCTCTCAGTCAAACACCTCAGGCACCGCATCCGCGCTCAGCTCCGCACCCCCGGCCAGGACTACAGGCTTTCCTGGGCGGACGAGCTCAAGAGGTCGTCCGATGGCCCTCTGCACAAGGAGAAGCTGCAACAGGACGACGTGTACTTCCAGACCTCCGTCGACCGGAGGGCAGTGGACAACGTCCGGATGCTCATCGTCGACGCCGTCCAGCACGCGCAGGCCGGGCACGCCGGCATGGCCCTCGGGATGGCGGAGGTCGGCTACTGCCTCTACCGGCACGTCATGCGCTACAACAGCAAGAATCCCAAGTGGTTCAACAGGGACAGGTTCGTGCTCAGCGCCGGGCACGGGTGCTTGCTTCAGTACGTGTGCATGCACCTTGCGGGGTTCGACTCTGTTCAGGTGGACGCCACAGGATCAAAATATTTTGATTTTTTTTATTTTGATTAAAGCTACAGGAGGCATTTTGTCCAACATTTTCTTTGTTTAAAGCTGGATTTTTTTCCCTTGTAAACTATAGATTCTCAATGCTTTTTCTAAAAATCTGTTCTTCATCAATACATTTTTTTGGACTTGAAAAGGCTATGTACATTAGGCAGCAGAACGCCCGACCACCCGGAGAACGTTGTGACCGCCGGCGTGGAGGTGACAACAGGTAGTAATTTGTCATAGGATCCTTTTGACTAGCAATATCTTCAGTGCATAAAGTAGTCTTAACGAGTTAGACAACTAATCGAACAGGTCCTGTTGGACAAGGCGTGGCGAACGCCGTCGGTCTTGCTCTTGCAGAGGCACACCTTGCTGCACGCTTCAATAAGCCGGACGCCGTGCTGGTCGACCACCGGACGTTTGTTTCTTAAACTTTTTTTTTTCAGAACATATCAACTAAAGTACTGATTATCAGAAACAGTGGTAGAGTAATTTTGCATCGTATTTCTGAATTCAGATATTGCATCATGGGTGACGGATGTGCCATGGAAGGGATTTCTAATGAAGCTGCCTCTCTTGCTGCACATTGGAGGCTTAATAAGCTCACACTCATATACGATGACAACCATAACACAATCGATGGAGATACAGTGCTTGCTTTCTCTGAAGACATCAATCTGCGGTTCAAAGCTCTCGGATGGAATACGATCACAGTGGAAAATGTGCATGAAAATATGGAAGCATTCAGAGAAGCAATAGTGATGGCCCATCAGGAGACCAGAAGGCCAACCTTCATCAGGGCAAGAGATACTTCCTCTTCATTATACTTTTTCTTCTTTTAACTAGCATTATGTAGCAGTCATCTGTTCCAGCTTGTAGGCACTAAACTGTATTTAGATACTGAAATTAAAAAAAAACTGAATTTTGTTGCTGAATTTTGCAATGTTGCAGGTGAAAACACTTATTGGAAGGTTGTCTAAGAAGGAGGGTACTTCGAAAGCACATCATGGAACTTTTGAGGAAGATGATGTAAAAAACATGAGACAGAAAGTTGGATGGATGCACAATGAGCCATTTCACGTTATTCCTCAGGTTTACATGTATATATTCCTGCTATCTCAAATCTTGAGAAATATATTTGTATGTGTGACAAGCCGCAAATGTATTTTTTGCTTCCGCTCCTAGTCATTTGAGCAACTTTTGCTGCATTTTAAAGAAATATGAAGTGAAGAGTACTTATGAGGTAAATTTTGTATGAATGTATTGGAGGTAAATATAGCTTATTCAAGCTTAACTCATCAATAAAAAATTCAATCTTCTTCTGTATGCACTAATACCTTGGCAGTTATTTTTAAGAACTATGAATTGTAATCTTACGAAGTATAAATGCCAGAATTCAACTGCGGTTTTTTCAGGGAAATGAGAAGGCAAAGTGAGTATGGAGAAAGCTTAGAGAAGCAATGGAACTCCACATTGGAGTATTACAAGACCAAGTACCGAGAGGAAGCAAATGAGTTCAATGTCCTACTCAATGGAGGCCTGTCAGCAGGATGGGAAGACATACTACCAGTAATCAATTCTTCACAATACTATAAGCTCTAGTCCTATATATAATTTATTTATCTAATAAGATTCAGCTATCAAAGTCCATGCAAGCACGGAATAAGCATTTGCATCTTTAACCAGGCATGGTCTACTTCTGACCCTGCCGATGCCACTCGTGGGTACTCCGAGAAGTGCCTGAATGCACTGGTCAAGGTGCTTCCTGGGCTGCTCGGTGGAAGCGCAGATCTCGCAAGCTCAAACAAAGTGTATCTGAAAGGCTACGATGACTTCCAACTCCCTGGCTCGCCATGGGGCCGCAACATACGATACGGCGTCCGAGAGCACGCCATGGCCGGGATCTCCAACGGCATTGCGTTGCATGGAAGCGGACTGATACCTTTTGCAGCTACATTCCTGACGTTTTCAGACTACATGAAGAATTCCGTCAGGCTGTCAGCTTTGAGCCATGCAGGAGTTCTCTACGTCTTCACCCATGACTCCATCGGACTGGGAGAGGACGGGCCGACGCACCAGCCGGTGGAGCAGCTGGCGGGACTCCGAGCGATCCCTCGCCTCTTGGTCTTCCGCCCCGCCGACGGGAACGAGACGGCCGGAGCTTACAAGGTGGCGGTGTCGAACAGAGGCGTCCCGAGCGCGATTGCGCTGTCGCGCCAAAAGGTGGCCGCCAACCTGAGAGGCACCTCGGCCGACGCCGTGGAGCGGGGCGGCTACGTGGTCTCCGATAACTCGGGCGACGGCCTCCCGGAGATCATACTGATTGGCACGGGATCAGAACTGTGCCTTTGCGAAGGGAGCGCTGAGACGCTAAGGGGAGAAGGGCGTCGCGTGAGAGTCGTCTCGCTCGCGTGCTGGAGGCTGTTCGATGGCCAGCCGAGGGAGTACAAGGAGTCCGTGCTGCCTCCGAGCGTCCGGGAGCGGGTGGCTGTGGAAGCGGGATCTCCGATGGGATGGAGAGAGTACGTGGGCGATGGCGGAGTGGTGCTGGGAGTTGATGAATTTGGAGCCAGTGGAGCTTATTTGGACACCTTCAAGAAATTTGGGTTCACAGTAGAGAACATTACCAGCGTTGCAAGGTTTTTGCTTGAGAAATATTAGTTTTGGAACTGTGCAATTGGGACGGTATCTATTTGTTTTGTCATATAAGATCTGAACAATCTTTCATATAAGATCTGAACAAGTAATAAATTAACTTTTTTCATCATTCATTAAAGGAGGGAGGGGGAGGTTAAGATGTGACACTTAACGAACTAATAAAGTAAAATTTATTGATGAATAATATATCGAAAAGTTTAGTAATTAATAGAGCAGAATGATGTTGTATGATTCTATGTAGTGGACCTCGTAGAATAAGAGTTGTTGTTTTCATCATTCAATGAGAAAAAAAATATGGAAAACCGAAGGATTCTATGATAATCTTTAACTTTCATAATTAAATTGTTGTGGACAGTACATGCAAAACACAAGTTCACGTGTAAATCAAACTCTTAGTTCGACGACAAGACAACGGCAACATTTTTATTAACTTTGTGACTAAATTATAGAAAATAAGAAATTGAAATCAGAGGTGAAAAATACTTATTAGAAAAAAAAAAGCAATGAGAGGTAGAAATGTTTCCGAAAGAAGAAGCACGCAGTTCAATCTCTTCATGCTGCCTCCATAGTCCTCCTAGATCTCCTCGTTCCCCTCTGGGTTCTCTTTGGCCATGTCCTCCAAGGAGACGCCCTTCGACTCCGGCACAAAGAGGGTGAAGAAGAGGCCGACAGCGTTCGTCGCGGCCAACAAGAAGAGAGAGTTCCTGACGCCTATGCCGGCCGGGTACCCCTTGTCTCTCTTGGCCGGGTCTTTGTTCTGAGCTGCGTAGAGGAACCCGAAGGCGCCAATGATGGCTCCGGCCTTGCCGCAGGCCGCCGAGATGCCGTGGCATGTGGATCGCAGCCTCGCTGGGAAGATCTCTGCAGGGACGACGAAGGTCGTGCTGTTTGGCCCGAAGTTTGCGAAGAAGAAGGTTAAGCCATACATCACCACAAAGCCGACGTGGTTGCCAGGCGTGGTCCAGTGATGGTATGGGATGGCCAAGCCCAGCATGAACGCCGTCATCATTGCGAATCCCATGGCCTGAATCCAGAATCGTCCCATGTACTCGATGAGGGCGACCGTGAACCAGTAACCCGGCACTGTGCCACAGAGCGCAATGAGGGTCTGGGCGCGAGCGATCTTGAAGACCTCCTCGATGGCATTCATCGATGCAGCCTTAGGGATCCACCCGACAGCGCTGAAGATGTCCTTTTGGAAGAGATTCTGACTGTAAAATGCGATGTCGAGGAAGAACCAGGTGGTGGTGGTGGCGAGGAGGTGGAGGCCGTGGCGCTGGAGAAATTTAGTAGAGAAGAGGCCGAAATCGTTGTCCTTATCCCATCGCTCGAGCCTCGCGGCGTCCTCCTCGAGTTCAACCTGCAGGACCTTGGACATGTCCTTGGCAGCTTGGTCTGCCTTCTTGGCGATCAGTGCAGTGTAACGTGCAGTCTCAGGCATCTTGAGCCGCCAGTAAAAGGTGAGGGCTGCAGGGATGGCGCCGAACATAAGGACGATGCGCCACACGTAGTCCGCCTCCGGCACAGTTGATCCCTTGGGGTCGACGTTGTAAGGTGGGGCACTGTACTTGCTTTTGAAGCCCGCGGACACCACGATGGCAACAAGTCCTCCCGCGAGGATACCGAAGCCTTGCATGGCGAAGACGGCGGCGATGAAGGCACCGCGCGTCCTCTTATTGGCGTACTCGGCCATGATGACGGCGGACAAGGGGTAGTCTCCTCCGATGCCGAAGCCGAGCCAGAAACGAAAGAAGCAGAGGGTGGCCATGACGCCCTTGGCGGTGTGGCCGAAGGAAAGCCCAGACGCCAGGGAACAGGTGACCATGAGGACGAGGGTGAATCCATACACGGACTTGCGGCCGAGCCTGTCGCCGAGCCAACCGAAGAAGAGCTGCCCGGCGAGCGTGCCGCAGAGGGCCACGCCGGTGACGGCTGCGGATACGTTGGGGGGAAGGATGCCCGGGGTCTTCGAAGTAGGGTCGAAGTAGTAGATGCGTCCCAGGAGCTTGGTGAGGAGGGAGATGCAGAACAAGTCATAGGCGTCGGTGAAAAATCCTGCTCCGGCAATGACGATGGCCAGGAAGTGGTACCATTGCGTCTTGGCCACGTCGAGGGCGTTCAAAACCTTTAGGTTTTCTGGCATTTTTGGTGCTGTGCCTTGTCGACTTTTGATATGAGTATCTGCATGGCACGACGTAGAACAAATGTTCATGTAGATTACTCTTGCTGGTATGACCAGAAAGCCAAGAAAAATCCCTCTGATAACCCTAATTGGTACCTTGTTATGTACTTTAAAAAACACTCTAATTTCATCAATATATCTGGTTTTGGTCAATAGGACCATATAAACTTATTATTAATAATTTGGTTATATTATCTTGATATACCGTAGCAACTAAAATTGAATCAAATTTTAAACTAAAATTAAAGACTTAAGGTGAGTTATACGTGCAAATGAAAAAATTATTGACAGATACATTAACTCTTTTTTCCTATCCTTATACACACATATAAGAACAGCATTGTGACCCAATCAATCATGTGTGCATGTATATAGGCGATTCACATTACTAAATAATATATGCATGATTCATCCATTCAAGGTCAAATTTTCTACGAGGAATACAACTAATATATATGAGGGTCTCTTTTACTATATTTGATGTCTGATTCTTGGTGCAAACTACTGAAAATTTTTGTTTTAACTCAGGAGAAGAAAAAATGTAGCGATCTTAACTCCAGGATTTGGAGAGGAATCGATGACGGAATAATTCCACAATCTTATGTGTAATGACTTTACTGTTTTTATTCTTTAATAGATACTAATTATTTCCTTTTTGAAAAAAAAATTAAAAGGTTGGACCTCACCTGAACTTTGGCCTCTAGGCAGCAGCGGAAGACAAGAGAGATGTTGGCACGGCAGAGCAAATGGATGTGCTTGATTTTGATTTGCTACGAGCTATAAATAGTGTGAAACTCTTTGCTTCCTCCATGAACTCTTTCATGGCACACCATTTTTTTTTCAAATAAAAGGAGAAAAATGCTTCAAACCCTCAGCTGGAAGCATATTATTGCTGTATCATCCCTCTTGTGTCTTCCAAATTAAAAAAAGAAAGAAAAAAAAAACATGTCCAGATTCAAGTCTGTACTCTCCACAAATGGCACCTGGGTTGATGTTAAAAATTATATCATTATCTTCTAATCATAAAAATCAAATGGTTCTTTATTTCCTGTTATCAGATGTCAATTGCTTCTTTAAACAAGTGCGTGACATGATTATCGTTCTGTAATAATAATGAAACGGATTAGTTGTCATTGTGTGTCGGACAACTGAGTTTTATTTTCATTTTGAAGAAGGTAGTGGATTAGCTGCTCTAATTGAAACTTACCTGATAATTAAACCACTAGCTGATTGGCTTGTTCCATAAACATATTTAAATTTAATTCCCTCAAAATAATACACAATTACCGATGATTTATAATATCTAGCAACAAATGCATGTACCATATGAGTGTACTCCATGCCACGAATTTTGTTAATTAATTCAGGTAGTAATGTATAATACACTCTTAAAAAGTTATGCAATCAAAGCACAAGAAACAACTCAATATGATAAATGCAATGTATTTTGATAAATGACATTGTAATAAGGATGGGGTCTCAATAAAGGGCGTGCCAAATTACATACACATGAACTATAATAAGCATTTTAGTGAGATGGGCGGGTCAAACATACACATTAATTGGACAGCATTTTTAAAGCAAATAGGTGTATTTTGTCATATTTCAAAACAAAAAATGCATAATTCATATTGTGCCCTTTGGTTAATGTTAGGATTTCTGCACGAGAGAAATTATGCACCGCGAGAAAACTCCAGAAATTTAAGGCGACGCAGAATTATATTAGATGGAAGAAACAGAAAAGGATTACAAGATTAGATTGATTTCTCTTTGAACCTCTAGGGAATTTATAACACTCCCTTTAACAGGTGATAGGAATTAGAGACCAACTAAGACTCTATATTAATTCAAAAAATAGAACACTTACCTTATAATAAAGAAATAAATTAATTCCTTAATAATATCATGATAAGAAAATATACAGAATATGTCAGACAGATTTTCAGTTAAAGTAGGATTCAAAGCATTAATTAACAAATCTTCACCTTGAATTGAATACTACAATCAGATATCTAACACTTTCTGCCGCCGCCAGTCTCTGTTCTGATTTTGCACATGCGATAACATCCTTGTAGCTTGATCTGGCGATTTCACCTCTTCAACTACTTGGAATGCATATGCAACAATGTCCTCAAAGTCATAACGCTTAGTAGGACCTACTTGGCTGTGAGCACGTCCTGCAGCTAGACTTGTCATTGCTTCTTCTGCTTGCTCCTCAGACTCTAGTTGTTCAACCTGAAGAGATTCTTCTAACCCATTCTGAATAGTTGTTAATCCAAATTCCACTTGTTTGTTGCCATCCTCCTCTACTGAGTCAACATCTGATTTCTGCTTGAGTATAGACATCTCATCAAAAGATACGTTTCTGCTGTGAATAACCTTGTGCTACGAAGGAAACTAAATTTTGAAGCTTTTTTCACATGCATCATATCCCACAAAGACTCCTTCTTTGGTCCTTGGTTCCAGCTTTCCTTCGCTAACGTGATAATATGTTGGACAGCCAAAGACTTTCATATTAGTATAATCAACAGAGTTTTTTGACCATACCTCAATGGAAGTCTTCAGATCGATTGCGGTTGTAGGACTCCGATTGACAAGATAGCATACTGTGTTACACTACTAGAAAAACACTGATTACCGATGGTCCGGACCGTCGGTAATCAGTCCGAAAACCGTCGGTAACGTAATTACCGATGGTTTTTTAGTCAGAATTGATCCGTCGAAAAAATGCTCGTCGCAAATTGATTTGCGACGGTTGAAAAAATTCGTCGAAACTATCGACGGTCCAAATCGTCAGAAAAGTCCCCGGCGGTTCGAACCGTCGGAAAAGTCTCCGGCGGTTCGAACCGTCGAAATTTCCGATGGTTGCAACCACCAGAAAAGGCCGGCGGTTCAAACCGTCGATATTTTCGACGGTTGCAACCGCCGGAAAAGGCCGGTGGTTCGAACCGTCGCAACTTTTCGACGGTCGCAATTGTCGAAACTTTCGACGGACGTCGCAACCGTCGCTCTTTCGGCGGTCGCAACCATCGCAAATAATTTTTTAAATATAAAAAAAATTAGCGGCCCGATCCGGCCGCTAGAGGCCGGATCCGAACGCTCGACGGCCGATCCGGCCGCTGGAGGCCGGATCCGCCGCCAGATCCGAACGTCCGACGGCCGATCCGGCTGCCCGCGGTCGATCCGGCCGCCCGTGGTCGATCCGGCCGCTGGGGGCCGGATCCGCCACCAGGCGGCCGGATCCGAACGCCCGGCGGCCGATCCAGCCGCCTGGAGGTTGGATCCGGCCGCCAACGGCGAGATCCGGCCGACAGCGGCCTCTGGCCGGAGAGAGAAAGAGAGAGACGCCGGCGCGAAGTCGGAGAGAGAAAGAGAGAGAGAGACGTCGGCACGGGAGGGTCGTCGGCGTCCGGCGCGGGAGGGTCGTCGGCGTCCGGCGCGGGAGGGTCGCCGGCGTCCGGCGCGGGAGAGGGTGCTCGCGGCCGAGAGAGAGAGAGGAGAGGAGGGAGAGAGAGAAGAGGGAGGAGGAGGAATATAAAGGGATAACGAAAGTGGGAAAAGGGAAAAAAGAAGCGGGATAACGAAATTTTAATTACCGACGGTTTTGACCGTCAAAAATGTAAATATTAATTATTTTTATAATTACCAACGGTTGTGACCGTCAAAAATATATTTAGTTATATATAATGTTCATTTTTTATTTCACCGACGGTTTGAATCGTCGGTAATCGTTACCGACGGTCAAAACCGTCGGTAATCGTTATCGATGGTTAAAACCATCGGTAATTGCGATGATTTGGGCCGTCGCTAATTATATTAATAATACTCTTTATATGTTATTATAATAGATTTACCGACGGTTACGATCTTCTGAAATTGCGACGGATGGATATCCGTCGGAAATATCGACGTTCCTAATCGTCGAAAAATTAAATAATAATATAAAAATATATATAATTTAATTTTTCATTTCCGACGATCGTAACCGTCGAAAAATCCATCGGAAAAATTAAATATAATATAAAAAATTATATAATTTATTTTTTATTTCTGACGGTCGTGATCGTCAGAAAATCCGTCGAAAAAATTAAATAATAATATAAAAAATACATAATTAAAATTTTCATTTTTGACGGTCGTAACCGTCGGAAAAGTCGTTAAAAATTGCGACAGATGGATATCCGTCAGAAATATCGACGTTCCTAATCGTCAAAAAATTAAATAATAATATAAATCATTTCCGACAGTCATAACCGTCGAAAAATCCGTCGAAAACGAAATCGTCAAAAAATCCGTCGAAAACGAAACCGTCGAAAAATCCATCACAAATTGCGACGGATTTAGAATCGTCGAAAATTATTCTTCGAAAAATCATGATTTTCTTGTAGTGTTAACAGCCTCAGCCCAGAATGACTTGTTCAGACCAGAATTAAAGACATGCACCGTGCCCTCTCCAGAAGAGTTCTGTTCATGCATTCTGCTACACCATTCTGCTGTGGTATATCTCTGACAATGCGATGTCTAGCAATGCCTTCATCCTTGTAGAATCGATCAAATTCAGACGAATAGAACTCCAAGCCGTTATCGGTAGAAGACGTTTCACTTTTCTTGATGTCTGATTCTTCACCAGACTCTTTCATTGTTTGAAAGCTTCGAATGCCTCACTCTTGTGCTTCATCATGAATACCCATATCATTCTTGAGTAATCATCTAACATATAGGAAGTATCTAGAACCTCCTAAAGATGAAACACGAGAGGGGCCCCAATAGTCAGCGTGGATGTAATCGAGTGTTGCCTTCGTTTTGTGCACGGCTTTGCTGAATTGATGTCGATTTTGCTTGCAAAAAATACAGTGCTTGCAGAATCTGATTTTAGATATTTTCTGACCATCCAAAAGATTGCGCTTGCTGAGGAGTTCATCCCTTTCTGACTCATATGTCCAAGTCGCATGTACCACAACTTGGATGTTTCTTATTCTGATTTGGACGAACTATCTACTGCAGCCACGCCAAAAATTATTGTGCATTGTAGTATATACAAAGACTTTTGCCTGACTCCTCTCATGACTTCAACATCATCCTTGGTGACCGTGAGAACATCTTCTGCGGCATCCACTACAAGAAAAGTAATTTTTAACAAACACCCTTTAACGACGAGTCAAAAAAATTATCATTATTGATAATCAATAATGACCAGAAAAATATGTCATCGTTAATAAAAATATTAATAACGACGGGTGAAAATACTCGCCGATAAATAATCAATTTCGATCGTTAAAAGTTAAAAATAATGACCACTTATTAAAATGGTCGTTAATATAGAATTAAATGGCGGGCTACCTAATGTGACTTCCCTCTCACAAATTTGATTGGATAACAAAAATAAATCTGCACTATTAATCAAATATCAATAAGCTCCTCTAAACAATGTCAACTGTGTGATTCATTAAAAGAACAAAGCCCTAATTGTTGCACACATGACCGGCGGCAGCTTGAAGGGAAACAATAATGATCTACTACCACATCTCCTCTCCACGAAGACTGACCTCTTGTTTCTCCTCTCCATTAAGACTGACTTGATGTTGTCTATTTGTTGATCCTACTGGTATGTTGCTTTCTGTGGTCCCCTGATCATTACTCTATGAACTCCATTGATATTGCTTCCATCTATGTGCTGCTGCTGCTTATCCTGTGGTTGCTATCAACGGTGCACTCTCTCTCCCTCCCTCCATTCCACTCTCTCTAACACACTCTTTCTCATTGGAATCCCTAATTTCTCTTGAACCTTAATTTTCTTTAAATAATTGCTCCATGTTTCTCTATATAAGGTCATGTTAATGTGTTCTTGTTTAATCGTCCAGTAATGTTCTGTATCCATTCATTTTCTATGCATTAATTTTGAGAGTAGTAACTTGATCAGCAAGATTAGTTGCAGCTGCAGCTATAAAACTAAAAATGTTGGAGAATTCAAGCATCACATAGTAGAGACAGAGAGAAAATGAAGGGTGACAGAAAACAATAAAAGGAGGCCATCGCGAAAGGGTGAGTGCTTGTGAATGTTTGGTGCCCTCTTTTATTCTAATACCATAAAATGGCATTCTTGCATAGGACAAAACCCATGAAAGGGATCATTAGAGGGAGGTGGAAGCCCATCAACCTCTCAAACCATTAGAAGGCAGGGGGCAGGCTGGATTCCTTTCTGCGAAAAATATAAAAATTGGAGGTGGAGATGGAGATGGGGGATGATGATGAGGGGAGATTGGTTTGAACAATGAAAAATATTAAATGATAACATTGCTACTATGATTTCAGCTTTGGTCATGGAGCATGAATATTCATCCTGCCATTATGAGTATCAAGGCAATCTCAAGTGCAAGCAATATGCATGTATCGGCCCATAAAGGATGAATAATATAAGAACAATTGTTTTCCTGTGCAGCTGTACTTTTCACTTTATTTAATAGTTGCATGTTTACGATCTTTATTTGAAGTTGTCAATTAGCATGACATGTACATTAATTTTGTTTTGCATTCATATTATTAAAGAGACAAAAGCAGAGAGTTAAACAATAAGAAATGAAAACCGCATTGATTATAATTATTTGCACCAATTATTTGGAAAGTTGTAGGCATGAAAACTGCATTGATTATAATTTTATCTCATGATTTCTCTGCTATAAGTTTTTTCTTTTTCGCATCAATTAAACAACATGGCATGTGACGTGCCCCCCTTCACTATGTGATTCCTGGTTCTTCCGCCTTGTGTTCTCCTTCTCACTTAGCATCACCTGATCATTTCTCCTCTAGGAAAGATGGTCCATGTTCAAACTTTACATTCATGTCTTACCTAATCCAAAAACATAGTTTAAGATCTATCAAAGTTATATTAATGCCTTATTAGAAAATGTTTTGTAATCTGATGAACTGATCCCTGCCCATAAAAAAATCATGCCTAATTTGAAAACTTAGGACATGTGAACTCTGTCAAATTTATATATGTCTATTTAATCCATATCTGAAATTTTCTCAAAAGAAACTACTTGAAAGATAATGCTATGTAGTAATCTTAGTTTTTATTCTTCTGTCATTGGATATTTATTAAAACAACTTTGGTTTTTCTTTTTCATGTGATTGGTTATAGATTATTCTAGCTTATTTTTTTTAACTTTGATACCAACTAACGAATCCAAATTATTCTAATAGAGTTTTTCTTTCTCAGATTGGGTTGTATGTTCATTTGAAGCGAACTGAGTTTGTCTAATTAGTCTTGTCTAATGTTGTTCTCTAGACCCACACGATAGTTTTTGTCCATCATGTACATTCATTGGATTGTCCAATAAAATCTTTGCATATGTTTGAGATTATTATATTAATGTTTCTTTTAACTGCATGTACAACACTCAAATGGAACTCCAATAGAAGATATGATATGATTAGAGTGTTTGGTCAATTTACAATATATATACAATGAATGTTCATGCCCTTGATTTATATATCATGATTTTTTTTATTTGCATATTAGAGGCCTTAACCATTACAAAGTATGATTTCATCGGTACAAGATTGTATACTCCAACTCTATATTATGATATTATAGGGCCATATTCTAGTTGTAGGATACTATACACCAAAGGTAATTTCTAGCTTTTTTTTTCCTGCAAACGTCACATGTCTATTGTTTCAATAAATGCTCAAGTTGTCCGTGCATGCATGCAGGTAGTTCATTGATGATCTCCTCGTTCATGTCTTCAAGAAACATTGGAGCAATAGGATTCCTTCTTGATCATCAAGCTATAAGGCTTGCTCCATCAGCCAAAATGTAGAGCAATAGGATTCCTTCTTGATCATCAAGCTATAAGGCTTGCTCCATCAGCCGAAATGTAGAATAATAGTTGGGCAGAAGGATTAGTTATACTTTGATCATCAAGCTATAAGGCTTGCACAATTTACATGGAACCGTGAGAGTTAACATTTTATGTTAGGAAGTAACATTTTTTGTATTGAAGTTGTGTACTACATTGATTAAGATAGTATAAGTTTTGGATAATATAACAATTGTAACCTCATTTTTTTAATATATATATATGTACCTATTGAAGCTGAATATTCCTTTAAATTTTGTACATTTGTGATCTAATAGAATAATTTTGCATTAGTAATAGAATTTCTATATATGAATCATATTGTAGTCTTGGTCATTATTCATGACTTGATTATTGGTATTTGAATATTGTCTTTGTCGTTAGTACTTTTAATGGCCAGATTTTTGGACATTAAAATTATTTAGTGACCTAGGCACAATGGTCGTTATTATTATTTGTGGCCAAGAAAATGATCGTCATTAAAGATATTTAACGATCGGATTAGTGGCCACTAAAAAGTTTTTTAACGACAACTCTTTTGCTGGTCGTTAATAAGCTTTAACGGCGGGTCCACTTCCTCCGTCGTTATTAATCTTTAACGGCGGAGCCTATAACGACCGGCAACGATGGGAAAAACTCGTCGTTAATGAGCTTCAACGATCGGAATCTACCTTTTAGCGGCCAATTTTCCCTTCATTATTGACCACTTTTCTTGTAGTGATCCATCCGACATCCTTTGGAGTCTAGAACTTCTAATGTTATCAAATTTTTCTTCAATTGCAGAACATGACGGACCTCTGTCAATGTCCTCACCCGATTGTCATGACTTCTGATCTGAATTGAGTCGATTCCAACTATTTTACAGACTGCATCATTGCTCATGATGACGTTTCCTCCATCAATCTTCTGATAAGTCGAGAATCACTCTCTGTGCGGATAGGAACATCCTGAGTCGAGAACCCAACTCTCCTCCAAGCATCTCTGATCAGACACCATAAGAGCCAAATCATCATCAGATTCGCTATTCTGATGAGCTACTGCAGCAACCGTGCCTTTCTCCTTCTTCTTGGGGCAATCCTTCTTCTAGTGACCCGGTTCTTTGCAGTAGTTGCAGATGTCTTTCGGATTGATATTCTTCTTTTTCGACTTACCCTTTTTAGGGTTTGTTTTTTCTGTAGTTGTTACCAACCCTGCGGCCTGAGTCTCCACAATCTTGCCACACGCCCTATGATGAAGTTCACGAGTATGTAGACTCGATCTTACTTCTTCCAGAGTAATTGTGTTTCTTCCGATTATAACAGATTATACGAAATTTTCGTACGACAGAGGAAGAGACACCAACAGAAGTAGGGCAGCATTTTCAATCTTCACATCTATATTTCGTAATTCCATCAACAGTGTATTCATCTGATCAAGATGATCTTTTATAGGGGTACTTTCTTGTATGCGGAGGGCAAACAAACGTTGCTTTAATAACAACTTATTGGTCAGAGACTTGATCATGTAGAGACTCTCAAGTTTCAACCACAGTCCGGTCGTCGTCTCTTGATCGGCGACTTCGATAATCACCTCATCCGCCAGACACAAAAGGATCATAGAGTGCGCATTCTCTTCTTATGCCACCAAACTTGCGAGGTCGGACTCCTTTTCTTTGTCTTTCGAATATTTCTCCTTCAGTTTGTTCTTCGGCGCATTCGCGAGCGGCGCCCATACTCCCTGTTGTTTTAGAAGTGCCCGCATCTTGATCTGCCAGAGACTGAAACTATTTCGTCTTGTAAATTTCTCGATGTTGACATTGTGCGATGTCATCTCTACGCCTAATGAAGAATCGACGATGAAGCCTCGCTCTGATACCGGTTTGTTAGGATTTCTGCACGAGAGAAATTATGCACTGCGAGAAAAATCCGAGAAATTTAAGGCGACGCAGAATTGTATTAGATGAAAGAAACGGAAGATGATTACAAGATCAGATTGATTTCTCTTTGGACATCTAGGGAGTTTATATAGGCACTCCTTTTAACAGATGATAGGAATTAGAGACCAACTAAAACTCTATATTAATTCCAAAAATAGGACACATACCTTATAATAAGAAAATAAATTAATTTCTTAATAATATCATGATAAGAAAATATATAAAATATGTCAGACAGATTTTCTTTTACTTTTTTGGATCCAAACAAATTTTCAATTAAAGTAGAATTCAAGACATTAATTAACAATTAAGAAGCGATTTTAATATTTATGTCAAGGGAACTTTTATTACTATTGTATCAAATTGTTTCTAGCGTCCTCCTTCGAATCTTAAATACGTTATTAAAATAATTCATATAAATGGTTGTATCATCTATTTAAAATATAATGGCTAGTATTATATTACACATGGTGTTAATAGAATGGTGCTTCATGCACTCAATCAATAATATAAGTTTTCTTGACTTTAAATTAAATAATTTTATATTTGGGATATATATTAGAGTATATAATTTATATATTAAATTAAAATGCTCTCATCTTGAACTTGTTTTAGCAAAGGTAGCATCTTGATCAATATGAATAACATTTAACTAAAGAATACTTGTTTAGTTAGAGGATATGAATTTATTATTATTAGTGTATAATAATTTATAATAAATTTATTAAAATTTGTTAGATAAATATAATCGTTGACCAAATGTAGAACTGCAATATAAAGACAATTTACACTCATTATTATAACCATAAGATATTTATAATAATTACTTTATGATATTTTATTAAAACAACAATAGCACGCGATATTTAGACATTAAATAATTTTATGAGTAAAGTAACTATTACGAATTTAAAATAAAAATATCTCTTGATATTTAGACATTAAATTTTTTTTTAAAAAAAGAATGAGAGTACAATAGAAATAAAATGTCAAAACTCTATAATCTACATTTTATAAGTTAATGGAGAATGAAATTTATAGTTTTTTTATGAAATCTCTAAATTCTATATTAAAAGAATATTTACCAAACAATTAAGTTTTTACTTATCAAAATATTATCCGCTATTTAATTTTTTTTTGACGTCCAATAAGTACCTTAAATTGACCAATAAATTACCAAACGAGATTGTATTTAAAGTTTTTATAATATATTTATCATTTAATTAATATTAGATTAATTTAAATTAATATTTTTAGAGTACACTTTGTCCCTGAATTAAAATTTTCTTGGTACGTTCGTTCATTGTGCCCCTCTTATTTTCTTTTTTTCTAAATGGAAAGGTAAAAAAATAAATGAGCAATTAATTCTTTTTGCATATATCCTTTTACTTGTGATTTTAACTGTGTGTACATATGTTTGCTTAGTTTATGCAATTACCAATTGCCATCGCCGTGACTTTTGCATGCAACATTATATATGAACTCCTTTAATTCATTTTCATACGGTAAATTCATTTTTTTTTCTTATTTTGTATTTTCCCCCTTTTTTTGCTTTTATTCTCTGGCAATCCTTAGATTTTGTTTATTTATTTATTCACATTTTCAGGCTCTATAATATATAACTCAAAATCGCATATATTTAGTTTTATATATGAAAACTCAAACAAAAAATACAAATTCATACATTGTTGTCCAAGTTACAACTTACAAGTAACACAAAGGTGGGTAACATTGGTCAAACTCGTAGTTTGACCAGGACTGCAGATTATTTTTGTTATCTTGTGATAGAAGAAAGTACACAAACACGAGGAATCACGTCAAGGTATGAAATATTTGAATCGCGCGCGAAGCTTCGCAAACACTTGTTTGTGTTCTTCAAGGCGCTGCCACCGTCCTCTCCTGGTTCCCTTCTTGGTTCTCCTGCGCCATGTCCTCCAAGGAGATGCCCTTCGATTCAGGCACAAAGAGGGTGAAGAAGAGGCCAATGGCGTTGGTCGCGGCCAGCACGAAGAGAGAGTTCCTGACCCCAATGCCGGCAGGGTACCCCTTGTCTCTCTTGGCCGGGTCCTTGTTCTGAGCTGCGTACAGGAAACCGAAGGCGCCAATGATGGCCCCGGCCTTGCCGCAGGCCGCCGAGATGCCGTGGCATGTGGATCGCAGCCTCGCAGGGAAGATCTCTGCAGGGACGACGAAGGTTGTGCTGTTCGGCCCGAAGTTCGCGAAGAAGAACGTCAAGCCATACATCACCACAAAGCCGACGTGGTTTCCCGGCGTGGTCCAGTGGTGGTACGGAATGGCCAAGCCCAGCATGAAGATGGTCATCATGCCGAATCCCATGACCTGAATCCAGAAGCGACCCATGTACTCGATGAAGCCGACCGTGAACCAGTAGCCCGGCACTGTGCCGCAGAGCGCAATGAGGGTCTGAGCGCGGGCGATCTTGAACACCTCCTCGATAGCGTTCATCGTCGCGGCCTTGGGGATCCACCCGACGGCGCTGAAGATGTCCTTCTGGAAGAGGTTCTGGCTGTAGAAGGCGATGTCGAGGAAGAACCAGGTGGTGGTCGTGGCGACGAGGTGGAGGCCGTGGCGATGGAGGAACTCCTTGGAGAAGAGCCCGAAGCTATTGGCCCTGGCTAACCGCTCTATCCTCTCGGCGTCCTCGTCGAGCTCGACCTGCAAGACTTTGGACATGTCCTTGGCTGCCTGATTCGCGTTCTTCGCGATCAGGGCCGTGTAGCGCGCGGTCTCGGGCATTTTCAGCCGCCAGTAGAAGGTGAGAGCCGCGGGGAGAGCACCGAACATGAGGACGATGCGCCACACGTAGTCGGCCTCCGGCACGGTCGAGCCCAGGGGATCGACGCTGTATGGGGGCGCCTTGTACTTGCTCTTGAAGGCAGCAGACACGGCGATGGCGATGATGCCTCCGGCGAGAATGCCGAAACCCTGCATTGCGAAGACCGCTGCAATGAAGGCGCCGCGAGTCCTCTTGTTGGCGTACTCGGACATGATGACGGCCGACAGAGGATAGTCGCCTCCGATGCCGAAACCAAGCCAGAAGCGGAAGAAGCAGAGGGTGGCCATGACGCCCTTGGCCGTGTGGCCGAATGAGAGTCCCGACGCGAGAGAGCACGTGACCATGAGCACGAGGGTGAAACCGTACACCGACTTGCGGCCGAGCTTGTCCCCGAGCCAGCCGAAGAAGAGCTGGCCGGCGAGGGTGCCGCAGAGGGCGACGCCGCTCACGGCGGCGGACACATTGGGGGGGAGGATTCCGGGGGTCCTAGAGGTGGGGTCGAAGTAGTAGATACGTCCCAGGAGCTTGGTGAGGAGGGAGATGCAGAACAAGTCGTACGCATCGGTGAAGAATCCGGCGCCGGCGATGACGATGGCCAAGAAGTGGTACCACTGTGTCTTGGCGACGTCGAGGGCGTTCAGCACCTTGAGATTCTCCGGCATTTTGGTTGTCGCGTTGAGCTCTTGACCTCCTTGCGGTGGGATGAGGAGGGATCGAGCAAGGAGAGTGGCGCTGGCTAGATCAAGTGAGTGTTTGATGCGTGATGTGTCGACGTTGTTGCTTCATTCGTGATATATATAGGGTCAGGGTGGCCATGAAGAACGATGAGTATATCGCTTTTACGTGTCTCAATTTATTACTTTAATGGCGAAAGAAATAAATATCTTAATTTTACGGGTCAAAATTGTTCTGTCTAATCGCCGCGAAACTCAAACGTCTCTTATTGATGTGTACGATTGCATTAGAATATTAGGATCGTAAAGTCAAAGCATTTTTTCAGCTTCCAAATGTCAACTGCTGCTTTTTTTATTTTATGCAAGTCCAATAGTTTCATGCATGGATGCCTTTTATATTATATTATATATATATATATATATATATAGTGATCAAAATGTAGCAGTTTTGAATGTCGTGGATGTCTTGGAATTAATGAAAGAGTGATCATTATATATATGTTTTTCAGGATAATAGTTGTACCTATAATTAGTGCATGCATATCTACCGGTGGCAGGATTGATAATGGAGTTAATTGTTCCGAGTTTGAGTCCTCTCAAATTGACATGTTAGAAGAAGAGAACGAATGTGTTCATTGTATCTCACATATATTTTAACTCTATTACAAAATGTAGTTAATTAGACAAATCCTCTCATTCTCGTGTGGTCTTTTCTTATTTAAGCACGGATGTGTTTGAAAAAATGAAAACAAATATATGAATCGTCATATGAGTTTCTAATGATCCACGTTACGTGAACTTAATGCCTTTGGTATTAACAAAGAATGCATTGAATATGCGAATATTCCTGTCCATTATAATTAGCACATATATAAAAAAAATTAGAAACCTTTTTAAATTATTGTTGGATGATAGTGATTGAAATTTTAACCTAGCTGGAAACTCACCTGTTTCTTACAAAATTAATAATATTTTACTGATAACCTCGTGAATCTTCTGTATCTAGGACAACGGCTAAGAATAATGCCTATTTGTTTATTACGAAAACACTTTTTTGAGAAGCTCATTGGTCGTCACACATGAATTATAATCCAGCGATGCCGTGAAGAACTTTGCACTAAAATTATGTTCAAATTCCATTTCCGGAAGCCACGAGTCACGGATTTGCAAAACTATAGTTAGAAGAAACTAAGTCATGATAGGGCACTAATCCCTACCCAATGTGTACATTCCAGCTCAACACCAAATACGGTTCACAAATATTGTATATTATCATCTCTAAACGCCCTCGATACGTTTTAATTTGAATCGAGAAAACACATATTTAAATATTAATTAAGGGTAACAACAGCTAGCTATAAGTTTATTTATGTTTGTTGGTCTAATCCATCAGATCAAGAACAACACAATCATTTGAGCTTGCAATACGATACTAGTTAATTCATCTATGTGCTACTTGCATGTGAGTTTTTGATATGTTTGACCTATAACATAAGGCATCAGTGTAGACGAATATAGGGAATTATGTCAATTACATATATTAAAGAAAACAGCTCAGTATCTTAATTTTGATGTAGCGACTAGTTTTTTAAATTATTAGAAAAAGTGACATCATTATTTGTATATTTTTAACACTCTTTTTCATTAGTGAACTATTAATAACTTTGATTTAGCCTAATCCATCACGACAAAGGAACAAAAATATTTTTTCTAATAAGAGTTTAACGAGGTTTCAACTTAAGACATCGGCACTGATATTTTTGATAAATTTGATGTGCTGATTAGTTTTCTTAAAAGCTTAAGGTTATTATTTTATATTCTTAACACATCTCCATTTTATATTCTTAACACATCTCCTCACATTGAACTATTGACAACTTTAGTCTAACTTAACTCATCATGTGGACGATAATGAGATGAAAATATTTTTTTAATAAGAGTTTAACGAGGTTTGAACTAAAGACTTCTGATATTATGTTAAATTTAATGTACTAACTAATTTTTTAAAAAAATTAAATTGATATTAAAAGTAGCATTAATGATTTTATATTGTTAACGGAGTACAAACATAAAATTGTCGTAGAAATTTGAGATATTACATTACAACAAGAAATTTACACTTATTGTACTGAATTTATATGATATTAATATGAAAATTCAAATGTACAGTGACGCGTAACAAATCGGTGCTTGTGCGTGACGAGATTTACTGGTCAACTTGTGATCTATTTTTTTTTTTCACGTATGGGTCTGAACCCATGTTATATATCAAGTAGTAAAATAACTTTTCTTTTAACTTAATTAATATTAAAGTGAATTTGATTAAGTACTTAATTTATCGATGTCAAGTTTTTTTTCATGAATTTATTAGATTCGAACTCGCAATTTCTGTGGTGTTACGGGAACATTTATTTATTCATTGAAGAGTTTTTTTTAATTTGGAGGGTTTTTTCTCATGGTATATACATGAATTTAAATTCTACTCATTTTTTTTCTCTCACAACTAAACTCTAAACTCCCAAAACACAGGGATCATTTTCTGTCCGAAACAAAATTTAAATTTTGGTGAAATTTTCCATTATGTTTCTTAAATTTCGATGATTGTTTTCTATTATTTTTCTACTTAGGAGTAAGTGTGTTCACGGGTCGAGTTTGACCCGACCCCGAACTTGAACCACATGATTTTGATCGGGTCAGGCTGGGTCAATCCTCTTTGGAGGGTTGGATCCGATCCAACTCGGCTCGGTTCGGATCGGGTCGGGTGGTTACTTGCTTGACCATCATTTTTCTTTTTTCTTACTATTTCTATTATTTAATATAAAAAATTATATAATATTTATTTTAAAAGTATAAAATAATGTGTTAAACACTTAAATATTATTTTACACATCTAAAAAAATTTATTTTTATATTTATATACAAAATATAAGTTGAAAGCTAAAAAAATAAAAATTTTAGATCTTCCAGTCGGATTGAGGTCGAAAAATTCCAACCCGTACCCGATCCTATTATATAGTGACCTGTATTGGTCACTATCGGTTGCCGAAGCAACCGCCGGCGAAGTGGCGCGACTGCTCGCAACCCAGGAACGATTGCCGGAGAAGACAATTGTCGGCGAAGCGGTGTGTCCATTCGTCGGAAAGAGGCACAGTTCAAGGGGGTGGACTGAACGGTGCATGCACTTATAAATAGTGGAAGAGGCCGTCCAAAAAACTTCAATCGGTTGATCAAAACATTACTTTGGTATCAGAGCGAGCGATCTTCGCGTGCGAATCAGTTTTCTTCTTCGACGAACTATACGAACGCTTGAGCGAAAAATTTTCTTTTGACTCCTTGAGAATCTCTGCCTAAGAGAAATAAATTAATTTGTAGATTTGTAGTCTCCGACCCGTTGTCTCTCTCTCCTCCTGCTCAAAAGTGCTCGGTATCTGCCTTTTTTCATTTGACCGTGTTTTATGTACGGCTCATGATAGAGGTTCAAACGTCATGAAATGAAACTATATTTAAGTTACCCACAAAAAAAATCTATCTTTTTCGACGCTCAAATGAAACATATTTAAGTTGTTTGTAGTGTATTTCTGTGGGTCGCAAATTGCTATCAAAACTTTTTATTAATAAAGTTATGCATATAGTCAACTTATGATATGCATACAATTAACTCATTTTCTAAATGCAACACTCAATTAAGATATTATTCGTTTTAAATTTTTAAATTTGTAAAATATACCTCAAATGAACACACGAGATTAATTTTGATATTATTTTATAACATCCTTTAAGATATTATTTATTTTAAACTTTTTGACCCGCATAATTTTAAAATGCGTCTTAAAATAACTATCACCTCCATATTTTATTCATATAAAATTATACAATTAAATCATCTTAACCCTTAAACCATACATATATTTTATTATTTTTCTTACAAAGCCTGAGTTGTTATCGGCATAAAACGAATATACCTGATGACGTGGCCTTAATTAATTAATGAGCTAATGTCGCGTTTTCGTGACAGACAAAAAATGCATGAGCTGTTGACATCAACGGATCAATAGCATGCATTCAATCAATCAAATATATATATTAATCAAACAAAATGGTATCAAATTATTAATCCATATAGTCATCATTTTTTAATAGTGCAAAGATCGCTTCGAGAAAGTTGAATTGGGATGGGTTTAGATTGTTTATATATTAGTTATTAGAACCGCACAATGTTTGATTATCTATGTATAGATGGATTAATTGTACACACAATTCTTCTTTTAGTTAGGCAAGATTAATTATGCGTTAATACAAATTGTGTGTATGAAAATGTCATTATCAATTATTACGCACATATGTAAATGTAATACATATATGTATGTTATATCCTTGATAAATTGTCAACTACATGCTTTACTTTAAGCAAGTGCATGGATTGATTGACATTATTTATTTTATTTGCCCCAAGATAAAATATATAGTTGAAATTTTGATAGGGATGGCGGATGTGTGTACGTGTGTAGATATAGATAGTTATGTACATGCATCGCCACAAATTAAAACAATATTTGACTATGTACAGCCACAATATATTATTAGCATTATTCTGTCTACTAACTGAGATGCATGCCAACGAAGTCCTGAGAATTGAGTACGATATATGGAGATATATAGCTTGTCTTTGAGCTAATTAATTCAATGATGCTTACCACGTTCAGACGTTCTTTCTACGTAAATAATAGAAAATTAATTGCCATCTTGAAGTAAAATTCCGCTATATAATGCATGAAAAAGCTGAAAGTCTTGAACGAGGACAAAATCTGCAGATCACACCAATCAACTTCCTAATTTCCGCTGCTGACATATTCATGTTAACTTCCATCGATCTGCACTGCTTCTGGATCATGAGGAGAAACTAAGGTGAGCATGGTCATCTCCAGTGTTAATTTTAGGCACCTACATATCATGAATTAAGCATGCATGCAAAATATTTTGAAGCCATTCGACATATATAGGTTTCATACGTACGCAATGCAATGCAAAAATAAGAAGTATAAAGGAGCATTTGTTAACAGAAGGACGAAATGAGAAGAAAGAACTCTCTTTATTTCTTTAGTTCTCTCACCTTTTTTTTTTTGGTATTCTTTTTCATATATAGAGGTCATTAGTGCATAAATTTTATGTTGAAACTGCTCATTTCTGTGTTCTTTTGTTGTGCATTTGTTTTTTTTTTTTCTACCATTTACCAATGGGAGAGTAGTACGCGTGCATAGGAACACTAGTCCCTTGTCATGCTTTGTTTTCTTCAGAATTTCAATTCATATGTTTTCATAAATTAATATTTTCGATTTAGTTGTTGATTAAGCCATGTCCAATAAAAATACTGGCCAAAACAGCATATAGATCATTTTAATTAATTTTTTATAGGGGAACATGCACGTACATAAACACGATATTAACCTTGTAGGTGTCATCAAGCCACATTTTATCCGGAAGGTGTGGAACACATTCGATCCGATCTAAGTGACAATGACCATTTATTTGCTGTGACGAATTATAGGATTTGTTGTTCTCCCTTACTTAAACTACATTTTTTTTGAAGGAGGACTAGGGGTATTTATGGGTCAAGTTGGACTCGACCCATAAATAAATTTGACTCGACATGATCAAATCTAGTCTGGTCAGGTCGGGGTGGTAGGTTATCGACCACCTTTTTTTTCTTTTTTCTTATTTTAAATATAAAAATATTATTTAATATTTATTTTAAAGCAAAAAATAAATTTTCTAACTATTTAAATATTATTTCTGTATTTTAAATATTTTATTTCATTTTAAAAAAATAAAGCAAATATAGGCCCAAGTTTAAATAAAATAAAAAAAATCGGGTCATCGGATCGGGTTGGTCCGACCCGACCACCAACCCAACTCGACTCAAACTAGGTCGAGTCGTCGGATTCACCAGATCGACCTAACCCGGTGAACACTCCTAGTTACGATAAAGTTCAATCCATCACAAAAAATGAAATGCATAAGTTATAACTAATTAAATTGAGAATTTTAAATTTCAGACTACACTTATTATAATCTTAGTAGTAGTGGTGAGATGAGAAAATTGAATGTATAAATACAATCTTTTTTTTAAAATAAAGTTGTCTCAAATGAGAAATTTTGAATTGGACTTTGGGGGTCAGGTCACATGATTGGTGCACCATCACAGGGCTTGCTAGTCCGTAGGGTAAATTATACGAATGGTCCCCCAACTTCAATTTATAAGCAGAACGTCCTTCAACTTTCATTTTCTTGCACGCTTAGCCCTTTTGATCGGTGATAGTGGGTTTTCCGATTGCCTTGCTTACGTGACCAACTTTTTCTCTCATCCACGTCAGCTTAAGTCGTCCATGTCATTATAAAAAAAATTTAAAAAAATAAAAAAAAGATGAGATCGTCCACATCATCATAAAAAAATTTAAAAAAATAAAAAAAAATGAAAAAATGGGATCACAGAGGAAGGCGACGGCCCCCTCCCTTCTCCCTCACCATCTCGCGAAGGGAGAATGACGACGAGGGAGAAGGGAGGGGGGCGGTCCCCCTCATCCTCCTCTGTGACTCGCAGATGAAGATGAGGGGGGCCGCCACCCCCCTCCTTTCTCCCTCGCGGCGAGGGAGAAAGGAGGGGGACCGCGGCCCCACTCATGCTCCTCGCGACTCGCAGAGGAGGATGAGGGGGTCGGTGAGGGAGAAGGGAGGGGGGTAGTGGCCCCCTTATGCTCCTCGCACGTCGCAGAGAGGGGCGGCGTCGCTGAGGGAGAAAGAGGAAGATGGAGGGGGGCGGCAGCCCCCCTCATCTCTGTGACACGCGAGTCGTATAGAGTCGCGAGGAGGATGAGGGGGGGCCGCCGCCCCCCTCTCATCTGCGATCCCAACTTTCATTTTTTTATTTTTTTTGTAAATTTTTTATAATGATGTGGACCATCCCACCTTTTTTATTTTTTTAAAATTTTTTATAATGACGTGGACGACTTAAGCTGACGTGGATGAGAGAGAAAGTCGGCAATGTAAGCTAGGCAATGGGAAACCCACTATCACCGGTCAAGAGGACTAAGCGTGCAAGAAAATGAAAGTTGAAAGACGTTCTAGTTATAAATTGAAGTTGAGAGACCAATTGAAAATCGACTTAAAGTTGGTGATCATTCGTATAATTTATCCATAATCCGTATATAAGCCGCTCCGTACATCAATGGATCCAATAAGAGGATTCAAATTTCTTTGTGGTAGTAAATATAGGAAAATTTTCAACACAATTAATAAATTTGTTGGTAAAAAATGGAATCAAGAGTAAAAATAAGAAACAAAATACATTTAAAATAATTCTTTTAATATAACAAAATTGGCTAACTCAAATTAGGATAATTCCTAAAAAAACCATAATGGCCCGTGGAACTCATTTTATTTATCTGATCAGTTGATAAATTATATTATTTTATCATTGACACAACTCTTTTTCTGTAATTAAATATATCTTTAAGATTTTCCGTTCTAATTTATGTTTAATTTGTAAACTCAATGTATTTATGTTATTTGTATTTATTATATAATTTTAAAAATTAGAATACTAAAGTAGGCTTTGGAAAAATGTAATCAACAAAATTGATCCCTAGAAAATGATCTTTTAAAATGATTTTAGAGTGAATGTTTAATTTAAAATTGATTCTAAGAATATTGAATAATATTTTGAACTGAAAAATATATCGAACCAGAATTATTTTGACCCCAACTATCCGTCAGCTTGTTTTATGTTTATATTTCAATAGTCACTATTCTAAAATTGTCAGGTACATATTTTAGTTCCATATGAAAATTAGTCTTAAATCTCTATCCAACAAATTTATGTCAAAACTGTGAGATCCGAAAAAACGGGGGAAAACGTAGAAGAAGAGAAGAAAGGAAAGCAGCGGATGAAACTTTTGATTCAAAAATGTAAAAGATGGTTACAATGACTCGGGGATCTACGGTAGACTCAAGGCACTTATTTATTTTTTGGGTGGTCAATTCTCAGTGCTTAAGAAGTGGTACCGATAATTTAACTCGTGCGATATTAAAACGTGCATTGTTCACGTATTGAAGGTCGGCCATCTCGAGACACTTATTTATATTATTAAGAAAAATATGGTTACAACTAACTAGGGAAGAAGATGACGGCACAGGAACAAGCCATGAAACAGGTTGATCTGCAACGATGTGCAAAGGCTGGAGTTGAATCCATGAGTTGACACGTCGACTGGGGCAACATTCCAACAATTTAGATATATTAAACTTTCAAAGTTCAGACATTTTCATATTTCATTCATAACGGTGCCTCCTGCAAGGGATAAAAGGTAACAATTTCTACAAATTCCGAGAAAAGAATTACAAAAGAATTTGCCATTGTTTTCCTCTAAATTTTGAGTTAACTACTTATACCAAATTCAAAGAAAACTAAGGAAAAAGGCATATAATACATTGATTTAATTTATCAATATATATAACAGAACAGTACATCTAATGCAATGAAAGCAATTTGAAATGGATTTAAAGGGTGTTCCCCTCTTGCTAAAGAGGGGGAAAAATCCTGCCTAGTTCAGACATCGTTCGATCTACATTGGATAGTTGAGATCGAGACGGCCAGTTCATCACTTCACATTGTAGGATTCTTTGATTCATTGGTTCATCCGTCGGTTCGATTTCACTTTGCTTCATCTATCTTAGCATAGATGTGCCCTAAACAGGTCGTGGGATACTATGAGGAAGTTGCTGCCACTCACCGCCGCTGTGAGGCTGGGGTTCAATCTCACGGTCCTTGACGACACCCAAGCGCACTAGATCGGACAGACCGAAATCGTTGCGATCACTAGGCGGAGCCTCTTTGCCGAGGAACTCGCCACCACCGCTGTCGCTCCCTGTCGCTGTGAGGCTGGTGTTCAGTCTCACGGGCCTCGACTACACCGCGCTAGATCGAGGGTCACTAGGCAGAGCCTTTGTGTCGAGGAAGCTTCTCGATTCGTAGGCGAGGAGCATCGAGAGGCCGTGTCGGTTGGGTAGAGGTATGATATCTATCAAGGTCAACGGTCATTTAGGGCATGTGAAATCAAATGAATAAACATGTATATTTGGTTTATGGCCGAGTGAGATCGGACCGGCAGATGAACCAGCGAATCAAAGAATCCCACAGTGTGAACCGACACTGAACCGGCCACCTGGATCTCAGTCGTCCAAAGCAGATCCAACGGTATCTGAACTAGACAGGAATTCCCCCTCTTTAGCAGGAAGGGAACAGCCATTAAATCCATTTGCAATGTATCTTTATTTCCAAACTTCATTGATGAGAGTTATGTGCTTTTATTTTTGAAAATTTAACTTTTTCTTCTTATATTAGATTTTGTGTCTTTTTTAAGTAGAAAAAAATGATTTGAAGCCTTCTCTGATTTTTCATTAAAACCTCTAATTTGCACGAGACTTTTTTTGCTTCCATGTTTTGTGCCGTGTTCCTTTGTCATTTTAATATGACCTTTTATGAAATGGTTATGCAGAAAAAAAAATTATGAATTTAATGGGCTTCCTCCCTACTTAAAGATGGAGGACGCTCCTCCCTATTTGCGTTATTGTCTAATGTTAGATGAACAGTAGATTAAAATGAGGGCGGTTCAAATAGTTTTCTGGACGAAATAAACCGTCGGTTCGACATTCGGTTCAACTCGTTTGCTCCCTTCTTCTTGTGGGACGTCGGGGGAAGGTTGACGGTGACGAGCTCTTCCTGCATGGGCTCGGAGAGGCGACCGGAGCCGGACTGGACGAAGTCGATGAACTTCAACGGGGTCTGGCGCTTGGCATCTATCTCGTGAGGGTACTTGAGGGCGTCGGAGAAGTTGAAGGCGAGTCGGCGACGGTGCAGATCTGGAGCTTACGTAGGAAGAGAGCCTGCCTCTCGGTCGCCGGGGGTCTCCCTCTAGTCGATGCGGGCGCCTCGGGGTCTCCCTCCAGTCCAAGTGGGCACCAGCGAAGGCGGAGGCCTCCCAGGGAATGGTAAGGGAAGCCGGGCCCCAGAGGTCGATGGAGAAAGGGTGAGTCCCCCGAGGGGTCCCAGAGGTCGACTGCTGTTGCCGTGCCGCTGTGCTCTACCGCCTGCCACCGAGTGTTGCTGCCGCCGTGCGATGCTACCTGTGCCGTCGTGCACTCTTGCTGCCGACGAGCCTCACGTCCTCATCGTCGGAACAGGGGCATCGTCACCGGAACAGGGTTAACCATGTGAACCGCTCACGACTTTCCACTGCATCAGATCTTCGAATCGCTCATGGCGTCTTGCAAACCGCAATGTTTTCCATTGCACATCCAATATGCACCGGATGACTAATAAATTAGGAAGGACAATCCTCCCTTCACATGTAGGGAGGATAAATATTAAGTCCAAAAATCATTACAGGTAAACACAAATATATAAAGTTAGTCTGTAATTGGCATATATTTATTAGTACCTACTTTGTTACTTCAAGAAATATTTTTATCACTTCATTTTTATTAATAATGTATATTTTTTTATCTTGTCTGATAAAATAGAAGGAAAATAATATCACCCGCTTAAACATCATAAAAGAAAAGGTAATAATTCGATCTCATGAATTTTAGGACTTTCTGATGTGCAAAATCTTGTTCTTTTTCAGAGAAGTGATCATGGTACTGCTGTTGAAGTATATATATTACTCCATTCTATGATATTATAATTGCAACCGAATTAAATATTTTGTAGATACAAAAAGAGCTACTTTATTTTCATTCCTCCTCTAAATGGTATGCTTTTTCCACTTTCCTTTCTTATCTCTCTTAATATATTTCTATTTGTCATCGCCCAACCCCACTTTTGTCCTCTATTTCAACTCGAACTGTGCCCTTTAAATTTATTACTATTTAGGAAAAAACGAAAGCAAAAATATACATTTGGGATTAAAAAATTAAAATAACGTAAATATGGCGTTGCTTATCATTAAAAAAATTCCTTCTATTTCAAAATTGTAATAAATTTATCCCTATACATTTTAGCCTAAATAGACGCTAATTTGTCGCTATACATACATATTAACCTCTATTTAGAGCTACTTGAGGACCCATCCATGTTGTCTCTAATCAATCTATTTTTTTATAGTTAAAGATTATAAATATAATGTAGTAAATAAAGAGTTAAAGATAGCAGAAAAAATAATATAGACCTAAAGTGAAAAAGTAGGAAGAGTTGAGAGAAGGTAGGGAGTTAGGAAATAATTCATGAATCAGTAGAAGTTGATGGAAAAAGGATTCAAATGTCAATGATAGTAGATTGTGTCCTATGAAAGGTACCATTAATTTTGATCTTATCTATAGTTGATATATATTGCCCGTTTCTGTTTTATCTTCTTTGACGTTTTGGCCATCTTTGCAGATAAAATATTCATATCCAACCGATCGAAGAAAACAGTATAGTTCACTTTAATATATAACTGACCTTAATACACTGATGGATATTGACATATGAATTAAAATTGTACAAAAATAACAAAAAAAATTGCGGCCCAGTTATCATATGAATTAAAATCATATAAACCTCATCAATGTGATGAAGTTAATTATTTTTTAAAAAAAATATTTTATGTCTATATATAGTTATATATAGCAAGTTACATGTATGCCAAGAACTCAAAAACTTTCCTCCCACACTTGATTCCTTCCATTGAGATCAAGAGTTTGAATTCCTAATGACACAAATTTCGGGATTGATTAAAATTATTCATTGTCCTCCAATATGCTAATAGTATATCCATGGCTAAGAGAAAAGTTTTTTAAAAAAACGAACATTAATTAAATGGGCATAAAGTATTGCTTAATTTGCACACCCCCCCCCCCCCCCCCCCCCCCCGAAATGGTCCTTGAAATTCTAATCAGTTGCATCTTAATATTTTTTTATCACGATTAATTATTTGTGCTATATATATACACTACAAGAAAATCATGATTTTTCGATGGGTAATTTTTGACGGTTCGAAATCCGTCGCAATTTACGACGGATTTTTCGACGGTTTTATTTTTGACGGATTTTTCGACGGTTATGACCGTCGGAAGTGGTTTATATTATTATTTAATTTTTTGACGATTAGGAACGTCGATATTTCTGACGGATATCCATCCGTCGTAATTTTTGATGGATTTTCCGACGGTCATGACCGTCAGAAATAAAAAAATAAATTATGTAATTTGTTATATTATTATTTAATTTTTCCGATGGATTTTCCGACGGTTACGACCATCGAAAATAAAAAAAATTAAATTATGTATTTTTTATATAATTATTTAAATTTCCGACGATTAGGAACGTCGATATTTCAGACGGATATCCATCCGTCGCAATTTCTGACGGTTTTTCCGACGGTCACGACCGTCGAAAATGAAAAAATAAATTATGTAATTTGTTATATTATTATTTAATTTTTTCGACGGATTTTCCGACGGTTACGACCATCGAAAATAAAAAAATAAATTATGTATTTTTTTATATTATTATTTAAATTTTTGACGATTAGGAACGTCGATATTTCCGACGTATATTATCCGTCGCAAAATCCGTCGCAATTTCAGACGGTCGTAACCGTCGGTAAATGTATAATAATATCGTATGAGAAGTATTTTATTAATATAACTAGCGACAGCCCAAACCATCGTAATTCCCGACGGTTTTGACCGTCGGTAACATTTACTGACGGTTTTAACTGTCGGTAACGTTTACCGACGGTTAAAACCATCGGTAAAATAAAAAATAAATATTATATATAATTAAATATATTTTCGATGGTCACAATCGTCGGTAATTTTAAAATAGTTAATATTTACTTTTTCGACGATCGGAGTCGTCGGTAATTAAAATTTTATTATCCCGTTTTTTTTTCCTTTTTCCCGCTTTCTCTTAACTTTTACCCTTATATATATATATATATATCATTCCTCTTCACCTTTCTCTCTCCCTCCTATCCTCTCTCTCTCCCTCTCCCTCTCCTCTCTCTCTCTCCCTCTCCCTCTCCCTCTCCCTCTCCCGACCTGCGCCGGCGACCCTCTCCCGCACCGGCGACCCTCCCGTGCCGGCGTCTCTCTCTCTCTTTCTCTCTCCGGCCGGATCCGGCCCCCAGCAGCCGGATCCGGTCCCCAGCAGTCGGATCCGGCACTCGGCGGCCGGATCGATCGCCTGGCGGCTCGGCCGCCGGACATTCAGATTCGGCCGCCTGGCGGGCGGATTTGGCCGCGGTCGGCCGCTAACTTTTTTTATATTTAAAAAATTCTTTTCGACGGTTGCGACCGCCGAAAGATCGACGGGTGCGTCGACCGTCGAAAGTTTCGACAGTTGCGACCGTCGAAAGTTTTTGACGGTTCGAACCACCGACCTTTTCCGGCGGTTGCAACCATCGAAAACTTCGACGGTTCGAACCGTCGAAAAATTCTGGCAATTGCAACCGTCAGAAACTTCGACGGTTCGAACCGCCGGCATTTTCGACAGTTGCAACCGTCGAAAACTTTCAACGATTCCAACCACCGGTACTTTTTCCGACGGTTCTGACCATTTTTCCGACGGATCAATTCTGATTGAAAAACCGTCGGTAATTGCCTTACCGACGAGTTTTGGGCTGATTACCGACGGTTTTCGGACTGATTACCGACGGTCCGGACCGTCGGTAATCAGCATTTTTTAGTAGTGATAGGATATGATGGGTCCTCCCCCACCCTCTCCTTTTTAACGCACCTCGGATGAGGATTCGATGGCGCTTTTTTTTATTGCAGGTTCAGAGATAAACAATTACTTTTTTTGTCCGGATTTTGTCCTTCTCAGAATGAGTTTGGTTTTATCCGATTTATTACCTATTTTTTTCTGCCCTCCTTTCCTTCCCCGCCACAGGACCAATGTCCTCCCTCATGACAATCGGCCTGCACTACACCGCCACATGTCCATCGTCGTCTCCACCGTCCCCTCCGCATTGTGCGAACCATCATCGTCCTCGTTGCACGACCCTCATCGTCCCTGACGTGCAACCCTCTACGTCATTCCCCTATCATACGACCCTTATCTTCCCAGTGAAATGACCCTCGTCGTCGTCTTCCCAACATGAGATCTTTGCCGCCTGTTGCCGCTCTCCGTCAATTGATGTCGCGCAAGGTCATCGACGCGCGACACTCTTTGTTCAATGTGACCATCATCATTCCTTGTCACGTGACCCTCCTCTTCCCAGCGAAGCGACCCTTGTCGTCATCTTCCCAGCACGAGATCGTCGCCTCCTATTGCCGCTCTCCGCTATCGTTTGCTTCCGCGCAAGGTCATCGTTGTCGCCGCTTGCTGCTGTTGCGAGTTCATCGCCGCCGCCGCTTGCTATCGTCGCAAGTTCATCATCATCCCCGATACGTGACCCTCTTCATTCAGCGCGACCCCCGTCTTCCCAATGAAGTGACCCTCATCATCATCTTCATCGTCTTCCCCGGATGAGATTTTTGCGGCCCATTGCCGCTCTCCGCCATTGTTTGCTACCGCGCAAGGTCATCGCCGCTGCCGCTTGCTACTACTGCGAGTTCGTCCACACTGCCGCTTACTGCTGCCGGGCCACGAGGTCATGACCACCGCTGCCATGAGCTAGGATGCTCCCGCCAACGCAAGACCCATTTCGTCGGTATCTTTTTGGTACAGATGGCGTCAAATCTCGCGTCGAAGATTGTCGCGGGGGTGCAAGTCGATCGTCATGAGGGATGATGCGCAGCGGCGAGGGAGGCCGATTGGCGGCAAGGGAGGCCAATCGTCACGAGGGAGGATAAACGACGGAGGGAGGGGAGGACGCGGACGATCGTCGCTAGTGGGAAGGAAGGTAGGGCAACTAAGGGTGGGGCAATTCTCTTCACTCTCAAACATGAACCGTTAAAAAAATGAGGCAAAAAACTAGAAAATGGATCCTTGAATTGTGAAAAAAAAATTGCACCCGTCGAATGAAGATCCGACGAGCGTGGATGGGGAGATGGCGGTCCTCCTCCCCCCCCCCCCCCCCATTAAATCCACACACACACACACACATCCTCCCTAGTCATGAGTGCTCCGAATCTTACTGGTCCTCCCTTTGCTCGAACATTGATGCTCCCGAATCAGGAGAGATATTTAGAACATTGATGCGCGATAGAGAGGCCCAAAATGCATGTCATATTAATATTTCTCATAAATATATCAGTTCGCTTGTGGGACCACAGAAGGTAGTTCATCCTCACACAATGCCTTCTCTCATGGAGAAGGCGGTCCCTTCGCCGGTTGTCATCTCCTCCCATGTGCGATTTCACATTTTAGACATATCACGGGCCATAACATTTGTTTCACAACCCGTGAGCTAACACACCCTACGTCTAGCAACCACTTTCAAGAGTCGTAAACTCTGTGTCACGGATCTCACAGTGGCATACATGTTGAATTTTCATCTTCATGGGCCGTAACATTGATGTCACGACCCGTAACGTTCCACATAACACCTTCTATTCTTACTTAACGAACTGTAATGAATATTTCACGGGTCTCACGGTGGGTTATTGATGAAACTATTTAGCTTAACGGGTCGTAAGCGGAGATTAATGACTATCACAGTGTTTAACAATTCATACATCTCAGTTTTCACGGGGCGTAACCTATGCATCACGACCCGTTAGAATCATAGTGTGCCCCTATGCCAAAGCCATCTGACCTGTTACACTTTCATGTTAGGACCCTAACACCAAAGAAATTCGATATTATGCCCAGTAACTCGCATGTAATGTCCCATATTTTTTTTCATAAATTATTTTTGCAGGTCCGTGATACTGAGTTCACGACAACGTCGGTGAATCCATCAGCTATGAAGGAGGCAATTGCTTACGGGTCGTAACTTCCAGGTCACGACCCATGTTTTGCTAGAGCCCCATCACACAGCTACTGCGAAGGGCGTCAACAGCATCTTCCGGGCCGTGAGCATCTGCCCAAGGCCGTGAGCAAGCTATCATGCCCCGTGAGTATCGTCGTCTATTCTACATCGCTACTGCAAGGACCGTGATTTGCATATCATGACCCGTTAAATTGCACAGAAGGCCCGTGAACTCTTCAATATGACCCGATAACATCACCTTACGGGCCATAACCTTCCTTTCACGACCCTTTATGAAAAAAAGGGACAAGAAGAAGAAGAAAAGAAGAGGAAGGAAGAAAGTGAAAACAAATTTGCCTCCTCGGAATTAAAAAACAGTAGGAAACAGAGACGCCCAAATTTAGATCGGCCAAAGACACCAGGATTCTTCTTACATCTTCAACATCCATAGACCCGAGATAAATCAGGTTGTTTCGTTTCCTCTTCTATGTTTATATTTTTCCTCATCACATATTTGAAATCCTACAAGTTTGATTTTCAACACTGAGGACAGTGTTGAGTTCAAGCTTAGGGGAGTTTGCAATTTCATGTGTCATGCATATTTTTTTATATTGCATTGCAGGCATACATTCCTTTAATGTTTCAGTTGCATATTTGCTTGCATTTTATATTAAAAAAAATCATCAGAAAAAAATGTTTTTCATAATTGAAAATTGCATCTTATTTTCTCATGTCTTAGTATTTACTTATTTTCAAGCACTATTCAAGGACATCCTGTTAATTAATGAAATTTGAAACATTATTATTTTATCATTTATTGCCTTCATGTTGGATAATTGATTTAAAGAAAGTTGCTTAGTGAAACTATGAATGTTTGACGACAAGTCATGTTCATGCTCTTATTATTTTTTATTATTATGTATATTACCTTGATAATAATTATATTCATGTTGAACATTCAAATGTAGCTGAGCTTACTAATAAATAAGTACATGTAAAATTATCATCATATATAAAAGAGGGCTAGTTGAGCCCCAAAAAATATGAGGAGGTACAAAAAGGTGTTATCCGAAACATTGGTGAGTTCGGATAATTAGATCCGTAAGGGATTCTTACCTAACGACCTAAGGGCAACTGCTTTGGGATCCGTTGGTCGAAAGCCCGTTACATGGACCACCTTACACAATATGGAGAAGCACATGAGTATCAAATCAATGAAAAATAAAAAGTGAAAAGAAGTGAAAAAGAAAAATGATGATGAAAAGTTCCTAAGCGAAAAAGTATAAAAGTAATAAATGAATAAAAGCTCATGTTACACTTGTATATTTTTATTTTCAAGAATTATTTTCTTATTATTCAGAGCTGAATTTGGATGAGTTTAAAAACGTCTTTCATTCAGAAATTTCACAAAGCCGGGTTATTATGGAAAGTGGTGAGACACTTAGGCGATAGATGTATAAAATTTAACGCTAAGAAGAGTAGTTGAGTGATAGGATGGAAGCGATGATTAATCATTTTGGTTGGAGCTTTGCTTCGAACATTGCTTGACGACAAGCAAGTATCTAAGCTTGGAAGATTTTGATGCATGCAAAATACAACATATAATTAGCCATGCATTTAATCACATTTCGATTCATTTTCATATAGCATGCATCATTTTCTGATCTTATTTGCTTTAATTTTATAAAAATGGAAAACTATCAAAATTGTATATTTTATTGCAGAAAATTGAAAAGAATTGAGTCAGGAATCCACAGAAATAAATCACACTCAAATCGGAGTTCAAACGGAATTAGAAAGTGCAAATTAATGAAGGCTGTCAGTGCTGAGTTGAACATAGGGGCGTGAACAGTCCGTTACGGGCCGTTAAAAGGCCCAATTTTGAATCAGAATATGATTTGGAGCGTGAACAGTCCGTTACGGACCGTTAAAAGTCCACTTTGAACCAGAATTTGATTTGGACACTGTGAGGGCCGTTAAATCCAAGTTATGGGCCATTACGAAGGCTATTTTCGAGATTTCTTTGGATTTTTCTTGAGGATTTTAAGTCCAGATCGAATTCAAATTTTATCCTAAGCCTCAGGGATGATTAGGAAACATATTTGCTCATATTTGAAGGAGTTTTGGATGATTTTAAAGACCTATCAAAATCTATTCCGAATTTATTTATTTTAACATGAAAAGACTTCGAATCAAACCGGAACTCCACCAGAACTCTTGGGATCCCTAGAGGCTATAAATAGAGGACCTAGAAGACAGAAAAATGTGTGCTTGAGACCTTGGGAGTCGTGCTTATTGCAGAAGAGACAGATTCAAATTGAAGAAGATTGTTGGAGAAGGAGGAGCAACTCAGCGTCAGGGCTCCGAAATCGTTCCAGAGATCATCTAAAGCAAGAATTCATGTTCTCTCCTTAATGTTTGGATGCTCTTTACTCAGATTTTATTATTTCTACCTTTTATATAATAGAGATTTTTATTGTTTACGAGAAAACTGCATGAACTCGATTGTTAGATTTGAATTAATATAGTTATTTCAGATTCTTTTGATTATGATTGTTATGCTTAATGTTTTTTACTGAGATTATTATATTCTAAGATAAGAGTACAAACCAACTCTGGGGTAGTTAGTTTTGGGATTTAATAATTTTCAGCGAATCGATTGTTAATATAAAGTTGAAGCAATCATAACATGAAATTAGTAACTCGTCGTTTGTGCTAAATTTTGTGCGGTCTATTAGTTTTTACCCATCGAGGATAATTGTTAGTTTAAGAATTACAACTTAATGCATCTTAATATCTTTCTTAGCTGAAGATTAACTCATCGTTTGTGGTCTTGAGTTTTGCGGGATTAAAATAGTTTGATTTACTCAGCGTAGAAATCATTAATTTAGGTAATCCTAATCCGTCTCAAGAATTGAATCTATTCATCATCGTTATAAGTTAATCTTCATAGTTGTTCATGTTAGTTAATCATCATCATTAATCATTCAGAATCCTTAGTCTCAACACCGATTTATTTTATTTTTTGTTATTTAATTTTTTGCACATTTATTTATATCACAACACCCTTTTCTTCTCTTCGTAGATTATTAGAATAGATTAGATTTAACTAGTTCCTCGTGGGATCGACACTCTACTCTCTACTCTATTACTTGATACGACTAGTGCACTTGCTAGCAAATTTATTTGTTATAAATTTTACGCATCATTAAGGCGACGGCAAGGGCGAACGGGGCAGCAGTGAGACGATGGCATGGCGGCAAGTTGACAGTGAGGATGAACGGTGAGGCCGATGGCTATCTCTAGCAAGGCGACAACAATCTCCGGCGCGATCTTTATCTCCCTCTCTCAATCTCTGCGAGGCGAGGGTGAATGACGAGGAGGTGAGGGCAAGGGTGATCGATCGTCCGCCCTGCAACTCGATCATGAGGCGACGACGCTTCCCTCTCTCGATCTCCAGAAAGGCGAGGGCGAGGGCGAGGCCGAACCATGAGCTGAGGGAGATAGATCGTTGGCTGCAACTCGATGATGCACAAAAAAATCATGCATTAGTTTATGCTATTTAATTTGCATATTAAGAGCCTTTTGTGGTTAAGAAAGGAGAGAATTTATTTATTTTTATAAAATTTCTTTAAAATTTGATTTCTACCTAAGTTTCAATAATTTCATTGCAGGAAACCAAAATGATAGAGAAATGGTCGGAAACACATGAAAATGCAGCAAAACCCTCTGTCACGATCGTGCCTCTCTTGATCACGATCGTGCATGTACAAGCCGGCATCCAAGCCACTGTCACGGTCGTGCCACATTGTGTCATGGTCGTGCCTGTTGGTCAGAAGACATCATTTTTGTCACGGCCATAAAGGATAGTATCACGGTCATGACAGCGAGCAGTTGGATGGTTTGAAGGCAAATTTTATCCACTTTTCGAATAGATTTTTGGTTTCTCTCTTTGAGGAACGAGAAATTGATAAAATGAGGCAGAAGAGGACTTGGAAAAGCATCCATGTATCACTTGAAGCCTAGACAAAGAAGAAGAGCAAGAATAATAGTGAAGCTCTGTCAGACACTTGAGAGAGCACCTGCACAGTGCCTGTAAGAGTTCTTTGTTTTCTTTTTTGACTCTTTTATATTAGTTTTGATGTTATTGTTTAGTAGATTTATTATTTCATTAGGGTCATCTTAGTTGAATCCTATTTATGTTTTGGAGTCTTTCTTAATATTAGTTTGGTATGAATCTTTAATAACATTGTAATTTGATATTTAATGTTTTCATTTTATTCTATGATTTATGATTAAGTAATTATTTTCATAACAGTTTTTAGGATTGATTTTGTTTATTGCATGCACAATTAGGAAATCAAAAGTGACCTAATTTATATAGTTATTAAGGTGACTTGAGAAAGCCCTTAATATTAATTCCGTTTTAATGCATCCTATGATTAATTAGATAAGTTAAAAATTAAGAGGATTAATTTATTCTAATTGTTCTTAAGATAGTAGTTAAAACTTGAAATATTGATTAACTAACTTTGGAAATTCATTTTATTATTGATTCAACTAATTCTAAGTTGATAAGAGCTATTGTATTTTAGTGGCAATAATTAAATGATCTAATAATCAAATCATTATTTCTCCATGTGATCATTTTCTTTCTTTTTATTATTTTATTTTATTCATGCTTGAAAATAAACACTTTTCCTAATTTCTCAATTAACAAGACTAAAATAGAATCTAAGTTATTAATCGTCATCGTGAGAATGATAACTATACTCATTCACTTGAGCGACTAGTGCACTTGTTAGCGTTAGTTATCAATTTTACACGCAACACTCGATCGCGGGGCGACGACAACTCGTGCTGCAACTTGATCTCCGGTAAGGCAAGGCGCACGCGAGTCCAAGGAGGCGATGCTCCAGTCCGATGATTAGCACTGGGAGAGGAGCAGAAGTCCGATGAGGTGTAGATCCGAACAGACAAAGAAAGGGGGGAAGGAGACGAACAATCATCTCGTGAGATGAATCTCAATTATTGGATCAAATCTTTTTTTATCCAATGACTGAGATTCATCTTAATGGTATCCGATTAGATTTTATCTATTCGTTTCACAGGGTGTGGAGCAAAGAGAAGCAACTCCTTAATAAAAGAAGAATCTCAACTATTTTTATAAGTAATATGAGCACACCATATTATCATTGAGGTGGAAACTAAATCAGGCAACTTGAAGACATTTCGCACGGTCACGCAAACAGTATCTATCCGCTGTAACCCCTAAAAGAAAAGTAGAAAAAAATAGAACATTGTTCATCAGCTTCAAGCTTTCAGCGTCTGCAAGGTGTACCTTTTTTTCAGCCATACGATTAAACAAAGGGTAATGAAACCAGGACAAGAAAGGCAATATATATATATATATATATATATATATATATATATACGCAATAATAATTATGTGAAAAAAAAAACAGCAAGAGAGGTACGTATCTCAATTCTCAAAAGTCCCTAAGTTTTGCTTGTTCCACTTCTCTTTGAAACATCACATATTTTAAGCATGCGAGCACGTAGCTTAAACTTTAAAGTAATTAACGCTCCCTTACCTGTGCATTATTCCATTGCAACCGTGGTTTATTCCAAGAATATGCCACATTTCGCCATTGACAAGAAGCAACTGGTTTTACAAAATAATTAGAATAACTATATGTGTGTGTGTACACAATATAATGCTTTAGTTCTCAAAGCGTTGACAACTTTTTGTTCTGTGTTGGTGTTAATTATTTTAACGATTTGGTCGACTCATTATACGGAGGTCAAAGATGTACGACGTAGACCTCAAGATCTTTTAAGAAAAAAATAACTCATTTTAAACGGCTAATTATTTTCCATAAATTTCGTGATCTAAAAAACTTAAAAGATTCGTTCGAACTTTAATATTTTCCTCTGCAATTCAATTGGCTTATCAATTCAACTAACAACTAATGATAAAGATGAATCCATGTCACAACAAAATCAACATTTTGTATAAATAAAATTTGAACTATTTAAGCAGTAGTAATTTGAAGCTACCACTACATCTTTCTTGGTTTTTTTTCCAGAGATAATAATTCCTTTGGTAGCATTCAGAATGCTACTAACGACTAATCCAAATAAAATCAAATATTTAAGCTTTTGCTAATTTCATAAAGAAAATGTATATTTTGGTTATGTACAAAACTTACTTATTGTCATACTTAGCTGCATTGCGACCTCAAAAATTTTAAACAAGAATTTCAGAGATTCATTAGCTTAAAATATTATTAATTTCTAACTAATTAGATCAAAAACAAAAAAGGCCCAATTCTATATACAATTATTACTAACCAGCTATTGGTAATAACTTTCAAATTTTATAAATAAAAAGTGATGTACATTCTCACTTTTGAGTGTTTTTTCTTTCCTATTTTCTAGGTACGAAATTTATGAATTTAATTCACCTTCTGAACATTCTCGTGCTTTAAAGAGATGTTAAACGCATCTAAATCCTAATCAATGATACAGATGATAAATGATTAAAATTCATCATTTAAATATATAATTTATTCTATTGATCAGCAATTCAGATGCGCTTAAAATCTCTCCGGAACAAAAAGTGCTCTAGAGATAAATTAAACCTTTAATTTATTTTCATGATGATATAACCTACCGTACGGAGATTGTCATTTATTGCATACATGTTGATTCCACAGAAATATCTTAAGATCGCAGCAACAAGGTTTGGTCAAAATCTTTGCATATGATACACCGGCGACTAATTGTTGGATAATCCAGGAATTGAAAACTATTAAACTCTGGAACAGTGATTCTGGCAGAGCATGTCGTTTTGCTACATTATCCACAAGATTAAAAAAAAAAAGAACTGCCAAAAGTCAAAAAACCCAGACAAATTGCTTCAATGTTGTTTCCTTTACAAGTGTTAACGTATTAAAAAGTTTAAAGAACTCTGACTCCTGGAATTCAGATATTGGTGATAATATCTTATGATTGTTCTATAAACATATTTTCTGAACTATCACTTGATATTTTCTGAACTATCTGGTAAATTACACAATAGTTTTCAAATTTTAAGTTGATTTTGAAATGGTCCTCCAATTTCAATTTGTAGTTAGAACATTCATCAACTTTAATTTTTTTACATGATTAGTCCATTTATTCGGAGATACTAGGTTTTTCGATTGTCTCGCTTACGTGGCCATCAGGTGAAATTTTCTCTTTCATTCATGTCATTAAAAATAATATAAATATATAATAAAATAATATTAAAAATAAAAATGGTCAGTATGATCGAAATCGTCGACGCCGGCAGAGGGGGGCCGATGCCCCCCTTTCTTTTCTCGCCGACGCCACGCGAAAAGAGGGAGGGGCAACCCTCTAGTCGAGCCCTCCGTCTCCAACAAGCTCAACCAGAGGGGGGCCATCGACCCACATCCTCTCTCTCTTGCACGCTCTCGCCATCGTGGAATGAATGCTTTACAATTATATGACTTTGAATGTATTCGTATGAATGTTATTTTATTTTAAATGTTACATACTTAGTAATATTCATGGGAGAATTTCTCCCAGTACTGGATCCTGCAGATGTACAGGAATAGAGGTTTTGATGCTCTGCTTGATGGTGATGCTCATGACAAGACTCCCCCAGAGCTATCATGCCCCCTTTCTCCCTCGCCGGCCGCGAGGGAGAAAAGGGGGTGCTGGCCCCCTTTTTCGCACGACGTTGGCGAGAGAAGAAGGGGCGCCGACCCTCCTCCGCCGGTGCCGGCGATTTCAATCAGATGTGTTGACTGTCTTTTTTTAATATTATTTTATTATATATTTATATTATTTTATTTTTTATATGACATGGATGAAAGAGAAAACTATGTGTGACGACCACACAAGACAATCGGAAAATTCACTATCACCCTCATGCAAGAAAATTAAAGTTGACAGGCATTATAATTACAAATTGAAATTGGAAGACTGTTTTAAAATCGATTTAAAGTTGAGGGACTATTCATATAATTTATCTGAAACTACTTAAATTAATGTGAATCCATAATCTTAAATTAGCTAATGCATTCAAGCACATAATCAGGAATGGCATCCAAAGAAATGGATGATTAATGTGATACAGCTAATATTCCAGACTGGGAAGTGTTAGTTCTACTTAGTTTATAATAAACCATCACTTAACAGCCACATGAACACATCATGTGCTTCATAATTAAGCCATTCAGTTTGCTACAAAAGGTAAGCAGAGCTGAATCATCTGCAACAAAAGTTGCCATAATAAGATGTTGCGGAGTGGAACTGAAGGGAAAAGTTCAAAGTTGGCATCATTCAGGGACAAATCAGAAACTATCGGAACCTCTCTGTTCCTTTCTTCTCTGTAATCTGCTTTAACTATAAAGAAAAGAGCAACACCTACTAAGCAGCTGACCCAATAAGATTTAAACAAAAGGTACCATCATTATTATCTCACGATCTGCAGACATGGAAGCACGCAAGTTCAAATTTATTAGGAAGGATTTTTTGCTCAAAAAAATTGAGTTGACTTTGCTGTTATAGAGAAAATAAACATTATTTCCAAGCAGTGAGAGAAGAATACAGAGATGCAGGCGCCGAAGCAAGGCATCGTTGACTTGGATAATTACCAATTAGCAAGCATATTCCATCATGCTCCTTTATAAAATCAGAGGCCCTCGGCCTGCAAGAAACTAGGCAACCAAGCAAAGCAGAGGAGAACGCATCACTCCTCTCCCTTCCTGCTGTCTCCAGGCCAAGCAGCCGAGCAGGTGAGTGGCACATCTTTTACTCCTGTTACGGGTCATGTTTAAGTGGTGCTTGTCTCCGCATCCTACTTCATGATTTCCTTACAGAAAATAACAAAAGTATAAATTTATTCAAAAAAAGTAGTAGTAGTAGTTTCCTGCTTTAGTCCCTAACTTTTGCTGTTGTCTGCACACCAAAAGCCTTTTTTTTATTTCAATTATTGTGTAAAGAGAAGATTCAATGCATATACAGGAGTTGAAAAGAACGTTAATAGCACCTCCAAATTATTCTAAACTAGTTTCCAACAAAGAAACCACTGCAGTTGACTCAATCAGTTCCAATGTTCGTCTGTCTGTTTGCATAACATGAACATGCATGGATAAGCATTGAGAAGCTACAAATGTTTGAGGAATTGATGTAGATACGTTTTCAATGGGGTCTTGCAGGACAGATAAATAAAGGTTGAGAGGAGAACAGCCAGACGGCCAAATGGCTGGGGAAAATCTTAGGGTGTTGACCGCCCTCGATGTGGCCAGGACGCAGTGGTACCACTTCCTGGCGATCGTCATTGCCGGCGCCGGGTTTTTTACTGACGCCTACGACTTGTTCTGCATCTCCCTCCTCACCAAGCTCCTGGGACGTATCTACTACTTCGACCCTACCTCCAAGAGCCCCGGTACCCTCCCTCCCAACGTGTCCGCCGCCGTCTCCGGCGTCGCCCTCTGCGGCACCCTCGCCGGCCAGCTCTTCTTCGGGTGGCTCGGTGACAAGCTCGGTCGGAAGTCGGTCTACGGTTTCACCCTTGTACTCATGGTGACCTGCTCCCTCGCTTCCGGCCTCTCCTTCGGCAGCACCGCCAAGGGTGTCATGGCCACTCTCTGCTTCTTCCGTTTCTGGCTCGGCTTTGGCATTGGCGGTGACTACCCTCTCTCAGCTACCATCATGTCCGAGTACGCGAACAAGAAGACCCGTGGTGCCTTCATCGCCGCTGTCTTCGCCATGCAAGGCTTCGGCATCCTCGCCGGAGGAATCGTCGCCCTCATCGTGTCCGCCGGCTTCAAGAACAAGTACAAGGCTCCGGCGTACAGCGTGGATCCCCAGGGCTCCACCGTCCCCGAGGCTGACTACGTGTGGCGCATCGTCCTCATGTTCGGTGCCATCCCCGCAGCTCTCACCTTCTACTGGCGGATGCAGATGCCCGAGACCGCACGTTACACCGCCCTCGTCGCCAAGAACGCCGACCAGGCGGCCAAGGACATGTCCAAGGTCCTGCAGGTCGAGCTCAGCGAGGACGCCCAGAGGCTCGAGCGACTGTCCAAGGCCAACAGCTTCGGGCTCTTCTCCAAGGAATTCATGCGCCGGCATGGCGTCCACCTCCTCGCCACGACCACCACATGGTTCTTCCTCGACATCGCCTTCTACAGCCAGAACCTCTTCCAGAAGGACATCTTTAGCGCTGTCGGGTGGATCCCCAAGGCCGCCACCATGAACGCCATCGAAGAAGTGTACAAAATTGCTCGTGCGCAGACCCTCATCGCGCTCTGCGGTACCGTGCCGGGATACTGGTTCACTGTCGCGTTCATCGAGTACCTGGGCCGCTTCTTCATCCAGCTCATGGGATTCGCCATGATGACCGCCTTCCTGCTCGGCCTGGCCATCCCGTACCACCACTGGACCACGAAGGGCAATCATATTGCCTTCGTGGTCATGTACGGGTTCACCTTCTTCTTCGCGAACTTTGGACCGAACGCCACGACGTTCATCGTACCGGCGGAAATCTTCCCTGCCAGGCTGCGGTCAACATGCCACGGAATCTCAGCGGCCTGCGGCAAGGCCGGGGCCATCATCGGGGCCTTCGGCTTCCTCTACGCGGCGCAGAACAAGGACCCGGCCAAGAGAGACAAGGGCTACCCCGCCGGCATCGGAGTCAGGAACGCTCTCTTCGTGCTCGTCGCGACCAACGCCATAGGCTTCCTGTTCACGCTGCTGGTGCCCGAGTCCAAGGGCATCTCCCTCGAGGAGATGGCACAGGAGAACGTAGAGGAAGAGGAAACGGCGTAAATGACAGATTAACTCATGGAACGTTGCTTTGTTTATGCTCTTTCTATCTCGATCTGGAAAAAAAAAAGAACAGTGTTGTGATTAAGTGTGCATGCTTGCTCGTCGTTTAAGTTTTGATACCTACAAACTTGTTTGTATGTACCATCTAATTCTTTACTGTAAAAAATGTGGTTTGAATCCTGCTTTGCTTTGTGTTTACTTATCAGTGTAAGCTTAGTTTGTGAGTTTCCATGAATACACAGCTTAGAACATCTATATCTTTTATAGTTTTATGCTGGAAAATAAGAAAAGGAAAACTTAGAACCTGTTGAACTTTTTTCTTTAATAAGAACCCATACTGAACTCTTCATAATATATAGTTCATATAATTAATGTTATCAAAATCGAACCGGACCGGACCAGCCGGTTCAATCGGTTCAATTGAGAACCGGTTGGAAATTCGGTTTGGTTTGATGCCAAAACTATTTTTTTTATATTGAACCGAGAAAAATCGGTTGAACCGGTTCAAACCGGTTCAAGTTGAATTTTAGAAAATAATATTAAAAAATGGTGAAAATAGGAAAGTTATAAAAGGAAAAAGGAAAGAAATATAAGAAAGGTAAAAAAGGAAAGAATATGACATGTATAAAATTAATTAGAAATTAAAATAAAAAAAGATAAGTATTTAAAATTGAATAACATTAAAATGGAAATCATTAAAGAGCATAAATAAAGGAGATAAAAAAGAAAGTGTTAAAGAAATAAGAGTAATTTAAGATAAAATTTATTAATATAGAATTTATCATCAATAAATAGTAGATATTAAATTAATAATAAACTATTTATATATTAATCATTATTAAAACTTTTAATAAATAAAAAATATTTTATATTAATTTTTAATATTATTAATAAGTTATTAATACAATATTCATATATTATATCATGTAATTTATATTATATCTTTATAATTATTATAAATAATATTATTTTAATAAAATCTGGTGTCGAACCCAATTTGACCGGACCGATCGTCACTCCGATTATGAAATCGAGTACCTGCAAGTATCAAGAGCATTAACACAACTTTATGGTAGAGTGGATGGTTGCTCATTTTTGTAATCTTCAACATTTATTGCAGTTCTTAAATATGTAGTACGTACAGAAGAAATTTCTCGCCATTGACTTGAGGTGCAGCTTATAATATATGGTACTTTTTCATTAGTATTCAATTGTTCCCAGTCTTCGCCATCTGATCAAAGTCATCTACGATTAGAGATAATTAAGTGCATTATTTATGGTTGATAACTCCAATGTCACATCCATCGACAAAACCATGGATGAAGACGGATACCATAACCAGTCAAAGAGGTCAAGTCATCTTTTCTGTCTCTATTTGAGAAATTTTTGGCACTCTTTTGTTTAGATATTACATAGGGAGATCTAACCACAATCTTTGAAACAAAATTGCCGGAAAGACTCGCGAAAACTACATGATGGAGACAATTGTCTTCCCTACTTGGTCCTGGTTAAGAATTTTATAGCAATCTAAATCTTCTAGAAACATATTATATAACTTTTTTTTTCAGATTGTATGGCAAGACCAACAGTTAAAAGAAAGATGTGAGATGTTTAGCTAGCAACCTTTTTCTATACAAGACAGGAGCCAAATGCCATATAGATTATCAAAGGGAAATAGATAAGCTTGTAGAACACATTTGTCATTTGTTATTAGAATTTTAAATTTTTGTATGTATGGTGTAAAATATTAGTTATCAACTTGTAATAAAAATATTTGGAACCTACTTCTACTTAATGAATAGTAGTACTATTTACAGCTATGATAATATTCTCCCTTGCATCCGCTGATCAAAATCTACAACTTCTGCTGTAATAAAATATTTACAGTCTTCTGCATCTGATTCTGCCATGCATAAACTAACACTCCTTGATAGGACAGACCTGCCATTCAAGAATGTGGAAGACAGGGCTAGTTTTGTACTTTTCTAGTGGTCCTTGTCGTTGGAACTTTGAAGGAAGACTCGTGCAAATTATCTTTTACGTCAAAGAATTATGGGTGCATAAGATTAATGCCATTTGCCTAATTAATTAATGTACATAAATTGTTATGGGTGTATAAGATTATTGTCTTCTATCTACCAACTTATTAGTTTCTAGTTTTTCTTAAAATATATATGGAAAGGATACTCAAACCCCTTCACTTGCTTACAAAATAACAAGTGCTTCATGAACTTAACATGTTCTTTACTCATTTTCTTCTTAGGGAGAGACAAATAACATATTTGTTTAAGGTCCATAGGATACATGGAAGGTCTTGTGTCCTAATCATGGCCATGCAAACATGTCCTGTAGCATTTTATGGCGTGCACATGGAAGCGATGGATGCCTATAACATCTTGCCATTATCGCCCCCATGGACGCTGAGGTCATGGTCTACTGAGCTCATTGTAATACGCCAACCAAGATATCAGACCTATGAATATAATTGTGGCCAAGAAAAAAAAACAATATTGGTTGATGAAGAATCTATTATCAACTAAACCTGATACGAAAGTATCTTTCATATATAAAAATAACGAGCAGCCACCAATGGAAGTTAGAGTGGAATGGGTAGAAACTCATTTGAGTAAAAATTTTGACTTCGAACATTTATAAATGTAAAAAAATTTCACTGGGAGCTTTATCCGTCATAGCTAGATGTGTTGCCCGGGACAATATCATATTAGTCGGACTCGTTGGTGAGTCGAGACTCCAACCTGTGACGAGTACGCTTTTTAGCATCGCATGAGTTGAACGAACCGCGCCGACAATGAAAAAATAACGGGCAGCTGCAACCAATTTTAAATGTAATACTTCAAGTCCATATCCTACATGCACTTTCTTTTTCCCTTTTTCTCGATAACCTCAAAATATGAAATAAATTTATATTATATTTCATAGTAAGAGATAGGATTATTTTCATAAAGCTCCCTTAAATTATCGTGATTTTTCGCATCTAATTTCAAACTACGAACTTATTTTTTATATCTTTAAACTATCACGATTTTTTCACTTTAGTCCTTCACTTTACTTCTATTACATTTTTCGTTACTTTTGATTTTTTTCGATTTATGAAAAGACTAAATTACCCTCCCTCCATAACACATCAAATAATAATATAAAAAAGAAAAAAGAAACAAAATGGGGGAGGGTAATTTAGTCTTTTTCATAAATGATAATTTTTTCTTTACCACTTTGATCCTTCCAACGATTTTTTTATTTTTTATATTTATTATTTCATATTTTTCTGAGGGAGGGGTAATTTAATTTTTTCATAAATGAAAAAAAGTAAAAATAACGGAAAACATAACAGAAGTAGACAGAAAGACTAAAGTGAAAAAATTGTGATAGTTTAGGAATTCAAAAAAATTCGTAGTTTGAGGTTAGACATGGAAAATCGTTATAGTTTAGGGGAGGTTTATGAAAATAATCCTAAAAAGTATGAGAATATGTTTTTTCTAAAGAAAATTATTATTATAAGATACAGAATTTGATTTTGGGAAAAAGAGTCTAGGTGCAACTAGAATATTTTATTGCATCATACGTTCATTCACGACAACATTAAAATTTTAAGTTTAGATATTAAAAGATAAATTAAATTTTAAAGTCAAAGTATGGTCAATTTATAAGATAAAATATATTAGAAATTAAATAAAAAACGAAAAGACTTTTCAAATTCCATATAAATTAAGTACTGTTATCATGAATACAATTTTTTATTGTTTAAATAATTATATTAGATGGTACCACCTAAATTAAACTAAGATTTGGATTGAGGACTTGATAATCTTGATTCTGATAATATGTGGTCCATTCCAGCATGAAGGCTGATAGTACCTTATTGAATCTCGATTACATTTTGTTTTGACATGGAAAATTGAATGGTTCCAAATTTTAGTACAAACAACGACGGATTGAGAAGAAGACGTGTATTTTTAATTCTATTATTTATCTTCGCGACATAAACTTTTTATACTTTTTTTATTTTTTTTTCATCTTGTGTGACGTTTTGAGATTTACGTGTTACTTAACTTTTTTTTTACTTTAACACGATAACATACTTGTTTACATCAGCTAATGACTTATCTATAATAGTCTTTATTGATCAAACATAATAATTATTTATATCATCAATTACTTGTAATCAATAAATATCAATTAACTTTAATTATCAATTATATTTAATCAACTATTAATTGATCATACATAAGTTCAGAATCCATTTAACAACTATCAATTAAACATTATTCATCAGTTGTAAAAATCAATTAGCTATAATCATCAATCAATTAACTTTCATTTTCAACCATAGAAATTGTAATCGGTCATTTTTCAATTAATTATTTTCTACTTATTATTCAATCATAAAGACCTCTAATTGAATAATTCTTTATCTTATACTTCAATTATAAAGGTTTGCTTCAACCATAGTGTTTTCTTACTCTTTTATCTTTCAACGTTTACTTCAACTATAAAAGTTATTTCAATCACGAGGGTTCATTTTACTTATTTTTAATATTTCAAGTTATTATTCAACCACAACGAATACTTCAATCACAAAAGGTACTTTGAGAGACATGCTAATTTTTAGTTGCTTTCAACTATCTTATATTATTTAACCTATTATGTTTAGATTTTTTTTCTTTTTTAACTTGCTTTACAATTATAGAAGCACGAGACTTCAATCAATCAATTATAATCATATTATTATTATTATTATTATTATTATTATTATTATTATTATTATTATTATTATTATTATTATTATTATTATTATTATTATTATTATTATCATCATCATCATCATCATCATCATCATCATCATCATCATCATCATCATCATCACAATGGAATCATTATCATCATACACTACAACATTTTTTGAATTTTTCGATGGCCATATTCGTCGACAAATACCATAAAATCCATCGAAAAATCTAATTTTCGATAAATTTTCCGATGAGCCATTGTTGTTTGAAAATGGCTCGTTGGAAATGGCTTTCTGACAGGCGCATAACTTTTGACATGTAATGTCGTCTTAAAGTCTCCCTTCGAAACTTCTGTCAAGGCCACCCGTTCAAACTTCTGATGGGTGGGCACTAGGGGTGTATTTTTTAATACAAAATAAAGTATTTTTAAATACCAAAAATATTTTTTAAAATATCTATATACTTTTCTACATTTAAAATAATTTATTTCATATTTTTTAGATTTTTAATAATATAAAACTATATATTTAACTAAAAAATAATTAAAAATTAAAAAAAAAAAGAAAAAACCGGGTCGTCGGATCGGGTCGGGTCAACTCGGATTGAAAAATTTCAATCCGAACCCGACCCGACCCGGTGAACACCCCTAATGGGCACCATTCAAAAGTTTTGATTTCTTCTATCATAAGTTTTGACGGGAGGTGACCCACAATTGTTGGAACTTCAGAGTTGAAACTTCGGAATTTTTTTAAAAAAATATTTTGAAAATCCATTCAGCAGGGCAGCACTTCCCTTTCAGGAGTGTGGATCTGCCCATTTGCAAGTAGCACTGGATCCACCCCATAAGAGGACGGATCCGACCAATGTCTGGATGGGTGGCACTGCTCCATTAAAGGGGGATTCATCCTCTTATGGGGTGGATCCGACTAGACATTGGTTGGACCCGCCCCATAATTGGGGGGATTCATACGATACCAGGCGGGGCCACTCAGGCATCCAAGTGGATCCGGTCGGACATTGGTCAAATTTTAAACCCTCTGCTAGGTAGTGTCGCCCTCTAGAAGGGTGGAGATCCGCCCTCTTGCGGACAACACTACTCTCTCCAAAATAGGGTCTGCCTGTGGTCATGCCGCAACCTAAAGAGAGAGGGAGTAAAAGAGGTTGCTATCATTGGAGAAGAGAAGACAGGTGGACGATGCCGAAGAAGAGAGATGGAGCCACAGTAGGTCGGAGAAGACATTGTCGGTCAACTGTCATCGTCGGAGCAGCTTGGTCACCGCAGTCGCGGGGGTTACCGAAGGCGCTTGGTCGCCAAAGATGCAGAATGCCAGAGCCACGACGTCGCTAGAGAGAGCCATAGAGTAAGAGAGGGAGAGTGTGAGAGAGTGAAAGATTGTGAGAGAGAGGGAAAAAACTCAGGCTGGGGGATTTAAGAAAAAAATTTGACGGTCGGATACATCGGAACTATTAACAGTCATTGAAATTTTTAATATTTATACCATTATTTTATTATATAATTTATAATATACTTTACTATAAAATTCAATTTGGATGGCCAGAGTCATTGAATGGCTTCGACCGTAAAACTATAATATTAAAATATTAATATCTATGCCATTGTTTGTTATATAATATTATAAAATTAAATCTCAATGGACAAAGTCGTCGGAACTAATGACGAATAGGACGTTTGTCAATAGTTCTGATGACTCCGATCGTCAAAAACTTTAATATTAAAATATTAATCTTTATGCCATTGCTTTATTATGTAATATTATAATATGTTTTATTATAAATTTAAATTCTAACGATCAAAGCCATCAGAACTATTGATGGATGGATGGTCGTCAGTTGTTCCGATGACTCCAGTCGTAAAAAACTTTAATATTAAATATTATTTTTATGAATTTTACAGTATAATATATTTTATTATAAATTCAAATTTCGATGACTGGAGTAGTCAGAACTACTAACTGATGGATGGCCATCAAAAGTTCCAACGGCTCCGACTAATATAAACTTTATATTAAAATATTAATCTTTATGCCATTATTTTATTATATACTATTATAATATATTTTATTATAAATTCAAATTTCGACATCCGAAAGTGTTAGAGCTACTGACGGACATCCTATTCATCAATGTTACTCGACGAAAATATGCAATTTTCTTGTAGTGATAATACGGTGAGATAAAATTAATATAATATTCATCATACTTAAACATACTTTTTCATTTTTAATTTCCTGACATGCTCTAGCTGCAAGGTGGATTGTGTTCTCCTGTTATGAATATACCCTCAATCGATAGAAACTCGGGCTGAATATGACATAAACTCATACCTGATCAATTCGATCATCATTATTTTTTTGCGCCAGAACTCAAACTGAATCTACCAACACCCAATTCAAATTCTTCGGTCTTAATTGATTGAGTTTGGGTTACCATAACCTAGGATGTGCATTTTGAAACCTAAGTTGAGTTGTGTGATACATGCAAAATACAACATATATTTAGTCATACATTTAACCTCATTTTGAATCATTTTCTAATCGCATGCATCATTGCAAGAAAATTGAATTACAAAGCTAACGGAGAAAATCACGCTCAAATCGGAGTTAAAGTGAAGCTAGAAAGTCAAAAAGAGTGAAGTTGAGCAGGGCTGAACATTTAATGGGACGTGAAATGGGGTCGCGAAACTCAGTTTCAGACGTTAAAATGCATTTTTTTTCAACCAAAAAGTTACCCCGAGTCACGATCATGACTAGGTTTTCACGGCCCGTGAAATTCATGTTTTACACACTGTAAGGGTCGTGAAAAAGCTTTCGCGAGCCGTGAAAACTCATTCCTAAGTCGATTCGAATACTGTTTAAGCCGTTAAATTATCGTAACAGGTCATGACAGATTGCAAATTCAACATTTGAATGAATATTTGAAGGAATCTGAAGTGCACAAGAACCCATACTCATACCATATGATCCCAAAATGATTTGGAAATATATTATGGATCAAATTTTGCAGTTTAACAAGACCAAATTTTCAGAATCAATTATATTTCAAATTTTCCTTATTTTGACATATAAAAGGTTTTCGTTTCTACTCCAATCACATGGAAACATGAACCCCTATAAATAGAATTTTTATACCACCTGGGGAGAACATGCTAGGGCCTGCAACCAAAGTTTTGAAGCCAAGAACGTGAGAGAATTCAGAAGGCTCGTCGAGAAAATTTTTGCACGATTGACTGTAGACGATGACTGGACAGCAGTTCATCGGCGTTCTTGACCAAAATTTCAGAATCAATATAATTTAATTTTTCCTTTTTTTGACATAGAAAAGTTTTCATTTCTTCTCCAATCACATGAAAACATGAACCCCTATAAATAGAACCTTTCTACCACATGGGGAGAGCATGCTAGGGCCTGCAACCAAAGTTTTGAAGCTAAGAACATGAGAGAATTCAGAAGGCCCATCGAGAAGATTTTTGCACGATTGACTACAGATGATGATCGAACAACAGTTCATCGGCGTTCCTAAGAGTATTCTCTATTTTATTTCATGTTGGGATGATCTCATACTTATACATCTTTCTATCTTTAGCAATTTGGATCAACTCGATTTGACTATATACTGATTTTCATCTGGATTCAAAAAATACTCCAATTTTCCATTCTCGTATGAGGCACGGAGGCAACAAAGATTATGGGCAAGATGTCGGCACGAAGTGATGAATCAGGATGAACAAATGATGGGCCAAGCAGAGGAAAGGGTATTCCATCCACCCTTCTTAAAATTCGAAAGCAATTCATAGTTTGGAATTGTAATTTTTCTCCAATATGATACTCGTAAAAAGATTAATCAACCATTGAATGTCATGAAAATCAGGCCCGACACTACTAATATGGGTATTCACCTATTCGAATCGATCTAGTAAATTCGATGACCTGACCTGGCCTAGACCGACTCGAAGGCCTATTTTTTATTTCTTATAATTTTAATTTAATTTTGATCTTATATCTTATATAATAATAAAATAGAAACATGACCATTCTAGCTGATCCAAGCATCTAAAAAAGAGTGACTCGATCCAACCCGACCCGTAAGAGTCGGGTTTGAAGTTGGGTCGATCAAATTCGGCATGTGAATACCTTTATTATTGAACTCATATTAGAATTTGTAATTTTACGTAGAGCCACGTTTTCAACATGATTTTTTACCATGTTTCAATGTGATTTAACTATGTAATTCTATGCATAATATATCCATATGATAGATCCTTCTACTTTAAGTTGGTTAAAAAAATTGTGAACTCTTCTTTAGTTTACTATATGAACAATCAGCTTTGTCCGTCCATGCCTTGGATTATGAGTGAACTACCTCATAGATCATCATTCGTTGATGTGCCTTGATTTGCATAGATATGAGAAGAAAAGTGAGTGGCTTTGTGCATAACTAAGTGTTCTAGGTGTAGAAAAAACTCAACACTCTCTAGGACTTATTTTTAGATTTTTATGTAGAGTTTGATTCTAATTGTGTCACATCATTAATTCTGTATCAATCTCAATATTTTTTTACTTAATTAACTTACCATAAACTCTATAATTAATTAATTTTGGATTTATTCTTTAATTCTCATTTTAATCACAACCTCACTCAAATTCACATTTACATACAATATACATATATCCCACCCATGCACACATTTGGGGCTGAATATAGTGAACTAGAACATGATTATGGGTTTTCTTGTTTTTCATATGCTGGTCCAAAGGGCTAATTGAATGATGTCACGTTTATCTGAACCAAGTGTGGTCCTGTTGTACTAACAAACATGGATGAATATTGACCTTTAATACTTATCCCTTGGTTTCAAGAAAAACATGATTTCTCATGAATTAAATTTTTTCAGTCTATCTGTTCTGTAACAGTTTGTGATATCTTGAATTTATTTGCAGGTTTTGTTTGGCAGTGAAAAAATTGGTATTGGCATAGGAAGAACAGTAAAGGATGCCCAAGTTCAAGCTGCTGAAAACGCTCTTCACAATTTGGCCGGTACGGTGTCTTTGTTTTGGTTCAAATTGACGAGATATGTTTGGCAACATTCGTGACATGTGCACATTATATGATCATCACCGGCAGCTCTGTGATGAGTGATCAAACCTTTGTTTTTATGATATCTTAGTAGTTTGAAACATGAGAAAATTATTAGTTAAGATCTAATTCCAGAGTTGGTAACACCTTAGCAGTTCAATTTAATCTCAATTATTTTTCAACTAAATTTTTTTCTGTCTTTTTCTACTCCTTATCTGATTTTTTGTATTTCTTTTCAAGTTTTTTTATTTATTTTCAATCCATAAAAGTTTCAAATTAAATTACTTTATTGTCGTTCCTCAAATCTTGGGGCATTACAAGAAAAACGCGGATTACCGACGGTCCGAACCGTCGGTAATCAGCCCGAAAACCGTCGGTAACGCAATTACCGACGGTTTTTCAGTCGGAATCGACCCGTCCGAAAAACGCTCGTCGCAAACGGATTTGCGACGGTTGAAAAAAATTCGTCGAAAATATCGACGGTTCTGGCCGTCGGAACAGTCCCCGGCGGTTCGACCCGTCGAAATTTTCCGACGGTTGCAACCGCCGGAAAAGTCCCCGGCGGTTCGAACCGTCGATATTTTCGACGATTGCAACCGCCGAAAAAGGCCGGCGGTCCGAGCCGTCGATATTTTCGACGGTTGCAACCGTCGGAAAAGGCTTCCGGCGGTCCGAGCCGTCGATATTTCCGACGGTCGCAACCGTCGAAAAAGGCCGGCGGTCCGAGCCGTCAAAATTTTCGACGGTTGCAACCGCCGGAAAAGGCCGGCGGTCCGAGCCGTCGCAACTTTTCGACGGTCCCAACTGTCGAAACTTTAGACGGTTGTCGCAACCGTCGATCTTTTGACGATTGCAACCATCGTAAATAATTTTTTAAATATAAAACCTGGCGGCCAATCCGGCGCTGGAGGCCGGATCCGGCGCCAGGCGGCCGGATCCGGCCCGCCTGGCGGCCGATCCGGCGCCAGGCGGCCGGATCCGCCGCCAGGCGGCCGGATCCGGCCTGCCTAGCGGCCGATCCGGCGCCAGGCGGCCGGATCCGCCGCCAGGAGGCCGGATCCGACCTGCCTGGCGGCCGATCCGGCGCCAGGCGGCCAGATCCGGGCGCTGGAGGCCGGAACCGGCCCGCCTGGCGGCCGGATCTGATCGACAGTAGAGAGAGATGCCGGCGCGGAGCGGGAGAGAGAGATACGCCGGTGTGGGAGAGGGTCACCGGCGTCTGGCATGGGAGGGTCGCCGGCATCCGGCGCGCGGGAGAGGCCGATCTCGCGGCGTAACTGGCGTCCGGCGTCCGTGCTCGCGGCCGGGAGAGGAAGAGGGAGAGAGGAGAGGAGGGAGAGAGAGAGGAGTGGAGGGAGGAGGGAGAGAGAAGAGGGAGGAGGGAAAATATATAAAAGAAAAAATTTGGAAAAAAAGCGGGATAACGAAATTTTAATTACCGACGGTTTCGGCCGTCGAAAACATAAATAATAAAAAAATTTATTTTATTTAGTTATATATAATATTTATTTTTTATTTTACCGACGGTTTGAACCGACGGTCAAAACCGTCGGTAATTGCGACGGTTTGGATATCCGTCGGAATTTGCGACGGATTTACTGACGGTTATGACCTTCGGAAATTGCGGCGGATTTTGCGACGGATGGATATCCGTCGAAAATATCGACGTTCCTAACCGTAAAAAATTAAATAATAATATAACTAATTATATAATTAATTTTTTTATTTCCGACGGTCACAACCGTCGGAAAATTCGTCGAAAAAATTTAATAATAATATTAAAAATATATAACTTAATTTTTTATTTCCGACGGTCCTAACCGTCGGAAAAGTCGTCGGAAATTGTAACGGATGGATATCCGTCGAAAATATCGACGTTCCTAATCGTCGAAAAATTAAATAATAATATAATAAATTATATAATTATTTTTTATTTCCGACGGTCGTGACCGTCGGAAAATCCATCGAAAAAATTTAATAATAATATAAAAAATACATAATTTAATTTTTTTATTTCCGACGGTCATAACCGTCGAAAAAGTCGTCGGAAATTACGACGGATGGATATCCGTCGAAAATATCGACGTTCCTAATCGTCAAAAAATTAAATAATAATATAAATTATTTCCGACGGTCATAACCGTCGAAAAATCCGTCGAAAACGGAACCGTCGAAAAATCCGTCACAAATAGCGACGGATTTAGAACCGTCGAAAATTATCCGTCGGAAAATCGTGATTTTCTTGTAGTGGGGTGTTTCACCGTTTCTGTATTTTTTTCTCGTTTTACAAGTATATAAGTTCCACAATAAATTAGTTATTATTATTATTATTATTATTATTATTATTATTATTATTATTATTATTATTATTATTATTATTATTATTATTATTATTATTATGTTGTTGTTGTTGTTGTTTTAAAACTTTCTATCTTATATGTATTTAATAACACTAATCATTGCATAAATGCAAGAGAATGATCTATTTAATTATTTTGCATGGTGTTTAAGGATAAATTCTACTTTTGCAGCTTCATACAAAAAAGTAAAAAGAAAATATGAGTTGATATTTTGCTAAATTACGTAATACAAATATTTTTTTTAAGTTATAATATATTTATTTAAAATCTTGATGTCTCTGAGGTTATGATTGTAGATTATAATGCTCTATTCCAATCGTCAATGACATCTAAAACTAAAAGTATATTAACTTGATAAGTTAAGACTAACTTGATAATTCCTTTGATAAAGGTCAATAAAATTATTTGGGAAATGGAGTAAGACACAATCTATATCTTGTCTCCTTGTATCAAGTCAAGATTGCGGTGTGAATATATTGAGATGGTTGCTGTTTCCTTTTTTCTCATATTTGTACTAATTTCTTCTTGTTCACACAATCATAGTTGATGGACCTGCCATCAAAATTAAAAAAAATGATTATACATGTATTATGATTATCCATTTGATTTTATTGTCAAACAGACAAAGACATCAAACATTCTATATACATATATCAACATCAAATCATAAAAGAAAAACCTTTGTTACACCTTAATACATTTATATACTTTCGTAAATTACACTATATCCGAAATTTATTTTATTTGTGTTCTACTTTAGGCCCATTAAAATACCTGCTGACGCAACATGTTTACGTACACGATCGAGCTCCTTTGTTACTATAATGATCCGAGTTGGGCCTTCAATTCCTCTGCCTACCGGGACAAAGTTATAAATATAGTATATATATTTTATATATGAGAAAAATAAGAGTGTGATGCAGCATAAACTATAAATTGCAGATGTCATATAAGGATGGAGATTTTTTTTATATGGATAATTTTGTTAATGACTCATAATATATAAATTTAAATTTAATTGCAAAATTTATGTTAGTAAAATAATACATGGCACTTTCAGTAAGGTACCAATGTGCATAAAATAATCTCGTGCTTTTGTGTCAACCTTGCCAGCATCGCAGTCACGTGCTATTGCTGCTTTAACTCCTACCTCACACGAGAGTTTTGTTTGTTAAATTTGTTGTCAAGAATATTTTGTTAACATATGATAGCTTCTTCTTGGGCATATGGTGTTATTAATTTTTCTTTGTTAATAGCAAGAGCAAAGGCTCAATTTTGCTTCTATAATTCACGAGTTCTTATCCGTTCTTTTGTACAATGTAGTAAGAATTTTGGTGTCAAACTAACATTGGAGTTAAATTTAAGTTTGTCTTGGAAGAGAACAAATCTAAATAAATCATATGAACATGCAAAGTTTGAGGGAACGAGCCCACAACAATTTCACCATCGTCGACAATTGTTTTCCCAATAAATATGAACAATTAGAAAGTGCACAAGATCCGATATTTTTCATACATAAAAATCACAAGAAAAATGGAGAAAATAAAGATCAACCAGATGAATGTAATTCACTAGGTCGTGCCATCTTCCAAACGGCTCCTTGATGAGGTCGGCTTCGCAACATATCCTGATGAAGATCGTCATTGCTGGACAAATGTGTCAGTAGAGGTTGATCGTCGACTTCACAAACATAGAGATTGTCTTCTTAATGAGATCAAGCAAAAGGAAGTCGAGAGGAGGATTGGGTTGAGGTGCAGCATTGGTATCGAGTGAGTCAAGGTCAAGTGGAACAACGGTCGATAGTGAGAATGACATGATGAGCGACAACGTCGAGCAGACAAGCAGGGGTGGACCCAACGGCAAAAAGGTGCCTCTTTAATGTCCATCACACTAGCCAACCACAAAGACAAAGCAACTATTGTGAAAAATTACATCCGAACCATTATTTAAGGGGGCCCAAAAACAATTTTAATTAAAAGATTTTCTATTTATATATAATTAATAAAATTTTAAAAATCAATTTGATCTACCATTGATCGTCTATCCAATGATTGACATAATAGGTAGGATATTGTTTCCTATTTTAGTGAGTAGCATACTCATTAAATTATATATATATATATATATATGTGTGTGTGTGTGTAACATGCAACCAACTTTTGTATAATCAATATGAAACAAACAAATCAAGTTCGTCAGATGACGATTATATAGTTAAGATTCAACCTCTATTGAATTTATTAGATGAACATATATATTAATGTACTCTTTAAGCATCATGAATATTACTATGACAATTTTTTAAAGAAGATTTGATAATTAATCATTATAAATATGTTCTCAGTGGCGCTAAATAATGGAAGACCCATGTCACTATTTGAGTATAAGATTGTAACTTTCTGCAACTAAAATTGGCCACCATATGTGTAATATCCATGATCCAATTCATATTGGATTCTATATTATATGGCTATAATCAATTGAATATATGTGGTGTAGTATATGTTGTCATGTCACGTAGTGATATAATAAGAATTCATAAAATTTAACTAAAGTACTAAAATATGATTAATAATCATATTATGATAAAAAATATTCTCTTATGGTTAACTATGCATGTAATTTGTTAAGATTGGATTTAAGTCTAGTGGACCAATCAAATGTCGCCAAGTGGCATATAAAATATATGTGTGTAACAAAAATTAATATATAAATATGTGAATAAATTATATGCATTATATTATATCAATTAATATCAATTAGGGATGAAATTAATAATTTTTAAATGTTAAATTTTAATTGGATAAGAATTTCAACTTTTGACATGCAAGCTGCCAGCAAGCCACCTCATGCTTAGACTATTTTTCCAACCGACCTATTAAAGTGATAAAAATCTGAAAAAATTCGTATGATCTTATCCTTATCTCTAGACAACATACAAAATATTTCAGACCACGACTCCTTTCATGGAAGTTGAAGGAAATTCGAGAATGAAAATCATTAAAGGTGAAGATTCTAACCCTAGACTGATGGTGTTCTTCCTAAGATTTTCTTTCATATCAATTCGTCCTTAAAAATTATGAAAATTAACATGTAGAATAATCTCTGAGTCTAATTTAAATGAGATTTGGAATAATGTTAATAGGAGTTATGAAACGAAAGTTATGCCATCAGGATTAATGTACTATCACTCTATCCGTCGAAATTGCTACCCGATTTTGTAAATTATGTATTAAATACAATATGTCGTGGAAATATTTGATAATTTAGGGTGTTATAGATATTGATGTTAGGTCTCATCTACAATTGAAATCACTAGAAAATGGTATGTGTAGCGAAAGTTATAAATATTTTACCGAGCCCTACTCAGTCTGTCAGGATGGAGCTTAGGCAGATTATGCTAGTATTGGTTAAATTTATTGTGCTCAGTACAAGTAGATATAAATTCAAGTAATTTTACGAGTTGTACCTTAGGATTTCTACTATTTGAGAAAATTAAAAGTACCATAATAGGAAATATTTATTATTTTATATAAATCATAAAAGTAAGGTTACTCAGCCTGTCAGAACATAGAAATAACATAAAAGTTAGGCTGAAATATTGATTTTCATGAGAGCGAACCGTAATGAAATAGGATATGAAACTTTTATAGATTAATATCTATGTAATATAAAAGTAAAGAAAATTTGAATGATGTCATTTGATTATGTATACAAAAAAATATGGATTTTTCTTAACTATGTGTACAATATGTCATAATATTAGGTCAATCCTTATGTTTAATAGTTAAAAGAGTAAATGTTTAAGGTTCATATACCATTTCAATTAATTGTGTTTCATGTATGATAGGCTTCTGTTCAGAGCATAGAAGTGATGTGTTTCTTATTATTATTATATAGGAGTAGAAGAGTAAAGTAGTGAAAAAGGAAAGGAAAAACTTTTTTGTAGCTCTTATAGGTAAGTTGATTTCTCCTACTCTATGTTTTCACCTCTTTTGAATTTGGTGTGACATGAATTATTAAGTATTGAATATGTTTTGCATATGTTATGAATTGATTTCAAGAAAGGCAACTATGAAAAGTATATATGAATGATTGTATGATTGCACATTTGAAAAAGCATATATGATATGATATGAATGGATTACAAGAAGTGCAATCTTGTTTCGTTTGAAATGATTGATCGAGTGATGGTACAATTGAAAAGCATATGTGGTATGTTAAGGATTGAGTTAATAAAATGCAATCATCTTCCGTTTGAATCAGTGTTCGACATGATTCATCTTCTGATATTTGAGTTACAAGATATGGTTAATCTTTTGATCTTTGATATGAAATTGTTATATGATGAATCATGCATCTGCATCTGCATATGTGATGGTTGGAGCTAAGTGCTACATCGCTGATCACGATGGGAGCCACCTCTAGAGTCCAATCCATCATTCTGTTCCTCAATAATGGAATGAGATAGACTGGAGCTAAGTGCCACATCGTGAGTAGTCGCGATGGGGGCCACCTCTAGAGTTCACCTATCGCTATATGATTTGTCCCTCGCAAGGGATGAGGTAGAATGGAGCTAAGTGCTACATCGTTGATCACGATGGGAACCACCTCTAGAATCCACCTACCGACCATTGGCCAGTTGATGATCCGTACATTCATATGAGAGTGTTGCATTTGCATACATCTGTTTGATATGATTTGAGTGATATTGATTGCAATTGAAGTGTGATGATTTTTATTAGGAAATTATATATATTATTTTCAAATATATGGAAATGTTATTTATGATATTATAATTTTTTCCATATATTTGCATGTCCCTCCAAATTTCTTAGATGGTAACACATAGTTTATGAGTTATCAACTTACGGAGCTATTTTTGTTCATAATGTTGTTTCTAATATTTTTCAGATCAATATAGCTTCTTGGATTGAGCGAGCTCATAATCTTAGCAGTGATAACATTTTTTATGTAAATGTATTGAGGGAAGTTATTATTCTCGTGTCCTTTTGTTAGGATGTCGAGAGAGTTGGTCGAGTTTATTATATTTGTCAAAATAAGTTGTAACGAAAATAAATTCATTTTATAAAATGTATGACTTAAGGAGTATCAGTTTGCTCTCAAATGATAACATATTGTGTAATTTATTTAATGATATATATTTTTACTCTTATGTTGTAAAAGGAAAAGTAAATTACATCACGTTTTCGCATTTCTTCATAATTTTATTTGATCGTCTATAATGAGTCACGAACTCTAGTTTAACTCGCAGGTTAAATTGGGGTCGTGATAATATGACCTACATGAGAAGATAAAATATTACTTCAAGAAAATAATGTCAACGGGATAGTATATAATTGCGGTAAGTGTTTCAATTAAAGAATTATTGCTTACTATAATATTTATTTTATCTATGATTTAATTACTATTAGTAAAGTTTATGTATTTTTTGGACAAGTTTTAAAGCAAGTTATAATCCAATGGTGTGGCGAAGATCCAAACCTCAGCCTCGAGTGTTGAACCAAAGGTTCAAAGGAGACTCACAAACATAATAACTTGATTAACTATTTTAATATAAGACTATATTTAAAAGTTATTCCTTAAGTTATGAATTAATTATATACTAAGAATCTTATATATTATTAATAAAAAAGTGAACAAAAGTCTTTTTTTGTTGTCAACCTGCTAGCGCTAGAGAGCGCATTGTCAATAAGTTGGAAAGTCGGTTCACCATCAATTTCAACTAATTTACGTCTCGATTCTCTAGTGGTGGCAGGTGAAGCTCCCGATGAAAATGTTAATCAAAGATAAATGATCATGGTTAACTTAGGATTAGCTCCAGATCCAATAGAAGTTAAAATTCTAGCCTATAACTATAAATTAGTATTAAAAGGTGGCTAAAATTTCTTAAGCACCATGAACCCTACTTCTCCTCTCTTTTTCATGCAAATTGAGGCGTTTTAAAAAACAACCAATGATTGTTTTCGAAGAATTTATATAAAAGAACAAGATTCAAGTGATGGCGCGAGTTTCAAAGTCACATCACAGAGCAATCATCGGTCAAACTTTGACATTCCTACAGTCCATCCCAATTGGTTTTTCAACCAACTTTAGGACATGGGGGAGGGGTTCTCATATCTCATTTTTTTACGATATGAAACTGTGGATTCTTTGTCCATTATACTAAGATCATATTGGTATAGTTGTTGTGTTCATTAAAATTGTTCTTATCACATTGAAATAGTGGCTGAAAATCGTGTCAAAACATGATTTTTCAATGATGGCAAAATCGGGCCCCAGTTCTATTCTACTTGGCCCAATCAAAAGTTGAATCGGACAAAGTTCAATTATTGCCCCGAGTTCCTAATAATGCGGGGTCGGGCATCATGATCCGAGGCTGATTAGGTTTTGGTGTCAAACAATACGGCCTAGACTCTTCTTACACACGACCAATGTTCCTTGAGGCTTGGGCTTTGGCGACCTAGGACTAAATTTGTGAACTGGGCCAGCACGGCCCTGGTTCACATTAGACTTGTCCTAGATTTGTTCTGACCGATGTATATATGAGATTTTAAAATGCAGGCCAAGTTTCTCTTGACGTAGGTCAAATTTTGAAGGTTGAAAAATTATTTTTTTTTGTATTTAATAGTTAATTGGATTACTGTTATTATTAATTGTTCATGATCATTTTATTATCATATTTGATTATACAAACATTATACCTTTACCATATTATCATCATATCTGCTCATATTATTATCATATCCATAGGGCAGAGCAAACCCGGGACTGGGTCCGGGTTTGAGCGGACCCGGTTCCGACCCGGATTATGCCGGGTCAAATTTTTTTTGACCCGGTACCGGACCCGAACCCGGTCGGGTCCGATAACGGGTCAGACCCAACAATCCGAGAAATCGATCGGGTCGCGGCTGGGAATCCTGGTTGATTGGCGTCGAGAGCGGGGGTGAGGACCGAGAGGAGCAGAAGAGGTCGGAATCGCCACCGTTGGCCGATCCGACACCAGGATCTGGCGCCTGACGGCCGAATCGGCCACCGACGGTCAGATCCGATGCCTGGCGGCCCAGATCCGGCGCTTGGCGGCCGATCTGGCCGCCAAGCGTCGGATCTGGGCTGCCAAGCGGCACGATTGTGGCCACCAGGCGCCACGATCATGGCCGCCAAGGGCGCCTGGCGGCCGATCCGGCCGCCAGGAGCCACGATCTGGCACCTGGTGGCCGGATCATGGCCGCCAAGCCGGATCGTGCCGCCTGGCGGTCGATCCGGCCGCCAGGCACCACGATCGTGGCCACCAGCTGGATGGTGGCGCCTGCAATCGATCCGGCCACCAGGGGCCAGATCGTGGCGCCTGGCAGTCGATCCGACCATCAGGGGCCAGATCGTGGCGCCTGGCGGTCGGATCAGCCGCCAATGGGCAGATCTGGTGCCATTGACGGCTGATTCGACCGTCAGGTGCCACGATCTGGCGGCCGGATCAGCCGCCAGGCGTCGAATCGCGATGCTCCTGGTGGCCGGATCGGCCGCCAGGCGCCGGATCACGACGCTCCTGGCGGCCGAGTAGAAAGAGAGAGGGAGTCGAGAGAGGGGACGTCGCCGGAGACCGGAGTCGTCACCGCTGTCGTTGCCGCTGTGTCATCTCCGTGAGAGAGAGATGGAGATGGAGAGGGCGAGGGCGAGAGACGGAGAGAGATGGGAGAGAGAAAGTGAAGTGGGGAAATGAAGAAAACGAGCGGATATAAAGTTTATATACTCATAACCCGGGTCGGGTTCGGGTCGGGTATTTGGATTGTAAATCCGGTCCCGACCCGAAACCGGTCGGGTTTTTTATTATTTGGACCCGATTCCGACCCGGATTAGATCCGGGCCGGGTTTATTTCCCAATTTTTCGGGTCGACCCGGACCGTGCTCAGCCCTACATATCCAATCTTATTAGTAATTATAGCATTGATCTAGTAGTCTTTTCTTATTAAGTCTTATTTAAATTAATCTAAAATGTTAAAAGGTAAGCGTCTTAGGTAAATAAGAAAAAATTTGAAAACTATTTAGCCTCAATATTTTCTTATTGCCTCTAAGCTCGGGACTTATTGTTATCGTATTATACGAGGAAAATAGTGTATCTATGGGGTTTGAGATATCTTCTAGAGAAACTATGAGTGTCCTATGTTTGGCTCCAGTACCCCCATTCACGAACCATTAATATTGTTTCTGTTAGCTTGTGGTAGCATGAAAGAGACATGCATGAGTTTTCTTAATTGGCCAAATGTTTCCTATTTTTATTGGACAAGATCGAATTGAATTGAAATATAAATGAATTGAACCGAATGGAATTGAATTGTGTAAAGCATGATAATTTGGATATTGAATTGACAATTATTATTGCTTGACCAATGACCATAGATAATTGAATTGAAATTGTTAACTGAGCATTGTCTTAATGATCAGATGAATGATTATTGAAAATTTGATATTGCTATTGATTGATCTTCTTATCATAGTATGATCCATTGTTCTATTGATTTATTGATCCATCGTTTATCGTATCACGTTGTATCATATGCACAATTACTTTATTGATTCTATCCTTTGTGCATTATTATTTATTCATTATGATTATACCCTGTTATACTCATGATTTTTCCCTGCATTTAGATTCATGCAAGTGAGAGGATTATAGAGGATGGTGCTACAAGTGATCAAGCTCAGTGAGAGGAGATGTTGCACATGGTTATAGATCGAATCTGCTAGTGTTATCTAGTTTTATTATTCCACACATTCAGAATTGATGTTCTAGCATTTTGATTATGATAGATTATTAGTTATTATTATTAAAAAATCTTTCACATTTTATAGTTTATATTTTAGAAAATATTTTATTGAAAATTATGTAGCCTCTTTAAGGCAATTTTGAGTATGTGATACTTGTTAATGGTTCATACAAGAACATAAAACATATTTTAATATTTTTTAAACTTTATTATTCTATTAAAATCTGCACTCGAAAGTGAACTCGAAATCTCTAAGGACCTGTGCAGACAAAACTACTTGAAACCCGAAACTTTAGATAAATTTTTCGATGAGCACATTTATTTTTCAACAATGACTTCAACGTCAACAGAGAGATGTGCCACAAAGAGATGGTCGAAAGTTTCAGTCATCCCCCCACATCTAATCTAATTAGAGATATTAATCGTGCTTTCTATTCATAATTTATCTTTTAATTTTTATAAATTTTAGGATTTAAATAATTAATCAATATCTCTATTTCTCTTATTTTGAATTTAAAAGAGTTACTTATTATTATTTTATTTTCTCAATATTATTATCTTCAAAGCTCTTAATTTCAGCCTCTTTAGAGTCCTAATTCAAGCCTACATCAAATTCCATTCCTTATCTTCTTTTAATTATCTTTTCTTTATTCTATCTATCATAAGTATAATTATTTCTGAATTTTTAAAATTAAATGAATAAATATTATTCTTATCTCAGTTTTTTAATAAAATAATATTATTTTATTTCCTAAATACTTTTAGACCTAAATCTCTTATTTTTAATTCTCATTGAAAATTCTCTATATCCTAAACTTATGGTTATTCAAATTTAATTTTGATATAATTTTAACTCCTAATCTAATTAGAAATTATTTTTTATCTCTTTTCTACTAACACTTTTTTATTCATTTTTTTCTTATATTGTCTTTCCTCTTCTCACATCGTTCCTCCAACTTACTTTTATTTCCTTTCAAAATTTTAATTTAACTTTCTTTAACAAAATTTAAAATTTGAATTTATTTTAATTATAAAAATTATTTTTAAAAAAATAGAAAAAGAAATTAGAATATTCAAGAAAATTTTCTTCTAGTAATCCAAAAAGGGAACCATGTGGGTAATGGGAGGAAATGCAGAGACTGAATTTTATATTATATTATATTATATTGGATTTTTTAGCGACGGAGGAGTCTCCACTCTTATCTTACTTTTGTTACCTAGGTTCGAAACTAGATATTTGCATGACTTTAAGTTCTCTTTGTTTTCTGAGTAGGTGGTGGTAGGGGTGTGAACCCGATCATCCCAACTCAAATTAGGTCATGTTTGATTTAACTCGATTCAATTTTATTTTTTTATTTAAATTTAAGCCTACATTTTATCTATTTTTTAATTTGAAATAAAATATTTAAGTACAGAAATAATATTTAGATAGTTACAAAAATTATTTTATGCTTTAAAATAAATATTAAATAATTTTTTATATTAAACATATAAAATAGTAAGAAATTTTAAAAAAAAATTTGGCCGACCACCCGATGTGACTCGATTTCGGATCGGGTTGAGTTGAATTTGATTCAAAAAAGGAGTTGATCACCCGATCAAAGTTGATCGGGTTGATTCAAGTTTGTTCACGGGTCACCCGACCCATGAATACTCTTAGGTGGTGGTCTTTCAAGGGGTTAAAAAATATAATTTTTTATTTTATCTTTTTATATAAACAAGTCATGCATTCTCTTTCATGTATTGAATTTTTATTCTAATTATGTCATATAGGATTTTTTTTATTTAATGTGCTTTTTTAAATTAAATTTGTAAAATTTTAAGTGGTCTACCATATTATTATGTATGCTAATGCTAATAAAGATATACATAAATAATTCTAAACTTTTTTCTATATTAATATAACTAGATATTTACGTTCCATATTCTGCATTACACTTAATACTTTTATTTGTTAAAATTTAATATAATAAATTAATTTAATTGACTATAAAACATATACTTTCAGCTGGCTACACTAAGATTTAAGAAAATAATCATCTTTACTACTAATGTTAGATATGTGAAAATCATATATTTACCTAGAGGATTTTTTATTCTCGTATTTTTATTAAAAATAAATGATCGATATAATTTTCTTAGAGTAACTCGTGACATGATAATGACAAGAAAGGTCAGCTAAGGGCTGAAAACAAGCTCACAAAGTTTCTGCGAGAAAAAAGTTTCAGGAGAGAGAGATGTTTTCAGAATCGGATCTCTGATCGGACCGGACTCATCACCGAATCACGATTGGACCGGTCCGATCGGGTTCGACCGGATTTTATTAAAATAATATTATTTATAATAATTATAAAGACATAATATAAATTTTATGATATGATATATTGTACTAATAACTTGTTAAAAATATTAAAAAATAATATAACACATTTTTTATTTATTAAAAGTTATATAATGATAATATAAATAGGTTATTATTAATTTAATATCCATTATTTAATGATGATAGATGTTATATTAATAAATTTTAACTTAAATTATTCTTATTTCTTTTTTTCAACACTTTCCTTTTTATTTCATGCCCTTTGATAATTTTCATTATAATATTATTCAATTTTAAATACTTACCTTTTTTATTTCAATTCCTATTTAATTATATACATATCATATTATCTCCTCTTTAACCTTCTTTGTATTTCTTTTCTTTTGTTCTCATTCAACTTTCCTATTTTTATCAATTTTTTTAAATTTCTTTTTCAAAATCTGCATTGAACCGGGTTGACCAGGCGGTTCAATCGATTTTCCCCGATTCAATGTCAAAAACGATTTAGACACTTGACCTGACCGGATCACTGGTCGGTTCGCGATTGAACCGACCAGTTCGGTCCGATTTTAATAACATTGAGAGAGAGAGAGGTCCCCAAAGAATGGAAAAGAAACAAAGTTTCAGTGTAAACAATCAAGCAGAAGCTCACTTTTCCTAGAGAATAAGGTCAGTTGCAGTTTTGAGCTTGACTTTTTAAATTCTTTAGTTATGGTGCAGAATCATTTGTTGTTTTCTAGCTGAAATAAATAATTGTAGGGATTTCTTTTATATATATTTATTATCAGCTCAAGGAGAAAATGGAACTACTAACAATGTGCATTTGTCCGAATTCAGACTTGAGAGTGGTGAGACAATTGCTACCATCTGATTGATAAATGTCATGCCTTTTGTTGCAGGACCAATAAGATGGAGGCAGTCATCTCAGTGAACTGAAATAACCTTTTGTCTTTAGACTCGAATCGACAAAACATTATAGATCACTCGATTAAATCGAGAATTCCGTGAAGCTTCTTATAAATTCTAGAATAATTAACAAACCAAAGTTAGAACTCCACAGTATCATTTCCCTGTGCCCATTGCAGGCTGCATGTTACACAACCACAACTTTGGGTTATTAGGATATGTTAAGCTCCTTGTGGAGAACAAAAGCACTATAGAACTCGGAGCAAAGATGTACAGTGATAACTTGAACCCCGTACAGAGTCAAATAAGATATCACTCGAGCGAGGTCTTAAATTTGACATGCTAACTAATTTTACGAAAAACTAAAACCGAAAGAGCTATTATAACATCTTCCAGTTACAGCAAAAGCATCAAGAAATCAGAGTTTTTTAAAACAAATACTGTTTCAAAGTCTGAATTAATTATATTATATAGTAATAATATAAAATATTGTTGATAAAGAAGTTGAAATCAAGATGTTCACTTTGAACAGAATCACTGGGCTAGGGTTCGATTGGTGGTGTATTTATTCCAGTTAGTCATCATGACACATTCAAGTGACAATGACAAGAATGGGCTCAGGGCAGAAAACAAGTTCAAAAAAGTTCAGAGAGAAAGAAGCTTCAGACTTCAGAAGTTCAAAAATGCACCGGATCAAATGCTGAACTCGACTTCTATGATCGTGGTGTAATTCGTCGTCGTTCATTGATCATGCAGAGAAAAAACACGAGGGATAGATGGGGAGCTTCAGCGGTTCAAGTGATCCTGACATTACTGAACCAAAATTCACCTGTTATCTCACTGAAGTTTCAGAACAAAGAAAAGTTCTGTGAAAGTAATCAGGCAGCAGCTCAATTTTCCTAAAGGATGGGGTCGGTAGAAGTTTTGAGCTTAACTTTTTGAATTCTTAGTTATAGTGCAGAATCATTTGCTGTTTTCTAGCTGAAATAAATAATTGCAGGGTCAAGGAGCGCATCAGAGAGTGAATACCATCTGATTGATAAATGTTATGCCCCTTTTGCAAGACCAACAATATGAAGGCAGCTATTTCTGTGAACTGAAATAACCTTTTATTTTTATACTCTGATCCACAAAACCATTATAGCTCACTTCGTTAAATCCACAACTCTGTGAAACTTCTTATAAGATATACATTAATTACCAAAATTAAAGTTAGAACTCCATAGTATAATCTTCCTGTGCCCAGTGTAGGCTGCATATAATAACCACAACTTGGGTTATAATGGTATGTTAAGCTTCTCTTGGACAGCAAAAGCACAGAACTCGCAGCAAAGATGTGTAGTGATAACTTGAACCCTGCACAGAGTTAAACAGGGACTGTTCTGCTGTAACCTGCACCAAGCTCTGTTGCCTGGTCTGCTTCCTCGTTCTCGCCGGACATCTCCTCCAGAGACCTGCCCTTCGACTCCGGAACCAAGAAGGTGAAGAGCATGCCGAAGAGGTTGCAGGCAGCGAGGACGAAGAGGGAGTTCCTAACGCCAATACCAGGCGGGTAGCCGCGGTCTGTCAGGGCCTTGTTCTGATTCTGGGCGGCGTACAAGAACCCGAACGCGCCGATGATGGCCCCGGCCTTACCCGCGGCGGCCGAGATGCCGTGGCACGTCGAGCGCAGCCTCGCGGGGTAGATCTCCGCCGGGACGATGAAGGTCGTGCTGTTGGGGCCAAAGTTGGCGAAGAAGAAGGTGAAGCCGTACATGACCACGAAGCCTATGTGGTGGCCGGGGGTCGTCCAGTGGTGGTAGGGGATGGCGAGGCCGAGCATGAAGACGGTCATCATGAAGAAACCCATCAGCTGGATCTTGAAGCGGCCTATCTTGTCGATGAGCGCGACCGTGAACCAGTAGCCGGGCACGGTGCCGCAGAGCGCGATGAGGGTCTGCGCCCGGGCGATCCTGTACACCTCCTGGATGGCGTTCATCGTTGCCGCCTTGGGGATCCACCCAATGGCGCTGAAGATGTCCTTCTGGAACAGGTTCTGGCTGTAGAAGGCGATGTCGAGCAGTAGCCAAGTGGTGGTCGTGCCGAGGAGGTGGAGGCCGTGGCGCATGGCGAACTCTTTGGTGAAGAGACCGAAGCTGTTGCCCTGTTTTGTAACGATTTGCTCGACCTTCTCCTGCTCTTCCATGATTTCTACCTGAAGCACCTTGGACATATCCGCGGCCGCCTGCTTCGCGTTTTTGGCGACCAGGGCGGTGTACCGGGCGGTCTCGGGCATCTTCATTCGCCAGTAGTAGGTGAGGGCGGCCGGGATGGCGCCAAACATAAGAATTATCCGCCAGACGTAATCAGCCTGCGGCACCGTCGAGCCGACGGGATCCTGCGAATACGGCGGAGCATCGAATCGGCTTTTGAAGGAGGCGGAGATGATGAGAGAGAATATTCCACCGGCGAGGATACCGAAGCCTTGCATGGCGAAGACGGCGGCGATGAAGGCGCCCCGGGTCTTCTTGTTGGCGTACTCAGACATGATGGTGGCCGAGAGCGGGTAGTCGCCGCCGATGCCGAAGCCGAGCCAGAAACGGAAGAAGCACAGCGTGGCCATGACGCCCTTGGCCGTGTGGCCGAAGGTGAGGCCGGAGGCAAGCGAACAGATGACCATGAGCATGAGGGTCATGCCGTACACCTTCTTGCGCCCGAGCTTATCCCCGAGCCACCCGAAGAACAGCTGCCCGGAAAGGGTGCCGCAGAACGCCACGCCGTTGACCGCCGCCGACACGTTCGGCGGGAGCGTGCCAGGAGTCGGCGAGCCGTCGACGTGGTAGTAGATGCGGCCGAGGAGCTTGGTCACGAGGGAGATGCAGAAGAGATCGTAGGCGTCGGTGAAGAATCCCATGCCGGCGATGATGATGGCCGTGAAATGGTACCATTGCGTCTTGGCGACGTCAAGTGCATTGAGCACTTGCAGCTGATCGCCGGCCATCGTACCCTATCTATAATTTCTTCCTCTTCTCCTCCTCTTCTGTTAAAGTGATACTGTCACAAGGAGAGAAAACAAAAATTTAACCTAACTACGTCAATAGTAGTCAAATATGAAGAATTATATATTAACATGTTGTTCATCTACTTCACGTAAAACGCATGCATCAGGTTGATCAACCACATTATTCTTCAAACATTAAGTAAGTACTATGCAACTACATTTTACAACATACGTATGTTTCTAATATGCTCCTCGATCGATCTCGGAAAGAGACAGAAACAAAGTAGTACGGAGTATGACATAGATTTCTCCAAAAGCGAAGCACCACGTAACAGAAGAAGAAAGCAACAAACAGGATTTCCTCCATTGCAGCGTAGTAACATGAATATAAAAACAAAATAAAAAATTAACAATTATATATATATATATACAATTATATATATATATATATATATATAGTGCTATCAGAAAAGTAGACGTAGAAAGGCGACCGGAGATGATGCAATTAAATCCCGCCGGTGCCATGCAGCGAGGTTTCATCATCCTTTCATTCATCCAGAAAAGCATCAAATAAATTATGTACACAAATCCAATAAATGCATCGTCGACAGTCTTGGATTTCAACCGAGGAACAGAGAAGAAGATGCCAATGGCCACGGAAACAAAAAACCTCATTTACTGCCGTCGTCTAGAAACAGTTCAATACCTTCTGAAACCAAGAGATGGAGTGCGAAAGTCTTCAACGGGAACTCCGAGGAGAGAGAGAGAGAGAGAGAGAGGAAGGAGGAGGAGGAGGAGGAGGAGGAAGGAGTCGATGGAGAAGAACGTGAGGAGGGATCGGCGGTTATTTAAATGCGGGGGATAACGGAGTTTTTGACGTCTGTTATCGCGAATATTCCGCATCTCTTGAGTCGGTTGGGAAGTCCGAAGCCTCCTGGGTCAACTGCGGGCCCCGGACGGGTCCCACGCGGGAGGCCGCAGAGGGACACCTCGTGCGGTTCGGGTATCCCACTCTTTTTGAACTCGGACTTGAGCGTTAAGATTTGGGTGCGCTTTCGAGCGGGGAATATGTTGGAATATTCGCTCGCTTTCGGATGCGGTGGTAGATTTCCACGTGTTTGTTATCATCACAATGTCGATTAAAATGGAATTTGGGATTTAAATTTTACGTAAATAATTTCTTGTAACGCACCTAATTTATGCATACACTATAAATTTATAGGGATTTAAATCATAGTCCACACGTAAATTTCTATCCAGAATAAGATTAAGGTTTATTGAAAGAAAAAAAAGTAGATTACGCAATGAATTATATTTCCAATCAATGCTGGAAGTCATTTTGTGAGTGTGAATGGGAACTATATTTTCTTTCCTAGCTACATCAAACTCAAGTCAATATTGATTGGGGTGCATGATTTATAATCCTAGATGGAAAAAAATCAACATTGCAAAAGTAGCTTTATCGATTTGTATTTTTATTCAACTTTGTTTCCTATCCTAGTTAATGTGCGATTAGTTTTAAGTTTATACGTAACACTCTAACTCAAAGAATATAATAATGATTTAACCAAAACAAGCAATTTTATTGTTAATGACCTGATTAGCGAAATCGTTTTAAAAAATAACAAACATTTATATATGACGCATAATGTAGACTTTTCTTCAGGATTTAGAAATTGAATATTAAATAGAATATAGGTATGGTAAGAATCATGAAAAAAATAAATCTATAATATTAATGGAAACAACGATACGATAAACGTATAATTGTCTAACTTCAGTTTGATACGGCGTCCATCAAATATCTAGACGGATAGTTGATTATTAAGCCATAATTCAATTGACGTGATGTAGTCCAATTATGATATAAACTAAAGCCTTATCATAACTAAAATAGCTCCTAATTAATCAAGCCACAAGATTAGAACAATTCAAGATATTTTGACGTATATTTAGTTTAATAAAATGTTCTTTTAGTACACTACAACAAAATTGTGATTTAGAGACTAATCTTTTAAGAACTAATTATATTTAGTTCTTAAAAATATAAGTATTAGAGACTAATGAGATGGTAGTCCCAAATTTTTATTCATTTAAAACTAAAATTTTATTTGTGATCATTAAAAAACATTTTTTAGGATTAATAAAAAAATTAGCCACTAAAAATTTTTAATTGTCAGCTTGTAAGAATTACGAAGGACTAAGATATTTTGATCTCAATATCATAATTAAAACTTTAAGGATTAATGTGTATATCAATTATTTATTTATTTTGGACATCGATCGTTCATCATCAGATGCAACTTCTTCTCAGTTTCTGAGAGTCGTATATATAAGAGGACTTCGTTATCTTAAAAGAAATTAGGACTAATTAATGACCGAAAGGGAATAGTTGTAATTAAATCATAGGGCGAACAGATGCTGCACGAGTGGGTGGGTGGGTGGGAAGCTCCACGCTTCCTCATGGAGTCCTCGCCAGCCCTCCAAAGTGCATGGTGTATATTGTCTTTAGAGTCGCCACGTACTTCCCACTTATAACATCATGTCTCTGATACCCACACTTAATAATATCATGTCTTTAGCTATAGGTTCTTCTAATTTTTATCTATTACAAGATAAAAAAAAAACACACACTGGGAAAAACAATTTAAATTGGGGCAATGTCTTCAATAACTTGTCACAATCAGAATGTTTAATCACGCGAACGAATAAATTGGTATAGATAATGATTCGATAGGGGAGATGAGGGGAGATGAGTGGCATTATCCACCAAATATATCGATTTCATGTAATGATTCAATGAAAAAAAAATGAGGAAAAAAATGGATTAGAAGTTTATGCATAGCAACTTGACAAGATGCATTTATACTTCTTCTTTTATTCTGGGGTGCTATGAATACTCATTGGCACTCTTCAAATTTTAATATTAGTACTTTTTTTAATCATCGCTTGCTCTTTTATAAGTTGTTTGGCTAGGAATGCATAAAATAGAGATAAATATTCTATGGGATTAGACTTTTTTTTAAAAGTTTTAGTTCAAAATATGTATATTCCACCTTTTTAAGAAAATATTTTATCTTTCAAAATTTCACTGTTTTTTAGTTTAACTTTTTTTTAAAAAAAATGACAACCTTGTTCTTTTTACTTTTTGTAAACTAAATCATGTATTTGATTGTATTATGGTGAATATCCATTTATTCTGTCACTTAACCTCTAACCAGACTTTTTTTTCATTTTTTATTTTATTCTCAAATTAACACAGTATTATTTTATATTTACTCATTACTTTTTCTCTTCAATAATTACTATTTATCTTCATTGTTCATAATATGATTTATAATGATGATTATTAATTAAAAATCATATGATGATTTTATAGTGATCGATCACTAAATTTATTTCAAGTTTTTTTCTTAACTACAAGATGTTAACTATAGATTATTAAAAGAAATAAAATATGAGAACATAATCATTATTAGAATCGTAAGTATCAAATTTTAGTTCAAGGAGTGCTCAATACATTTATTGTCACTTTAAAAAATATAATTATCGTTCCATCTCATGATTTTAGAATTAATTAACTTTAACAGTGATATATCTAATGAACTTTTGGGTTTGCATTTTGGACTTTTTGATACTCGGTGCACTTAACCGTTTAGTTAAAATTCTTAGTTGACTTATTTCAATGTAAATAGTATTTATTGGTGATAAATAATAATTATTATTATATGGAATCGCATGTTATTTCAAAAGCTTAAAATTGATAAAGTTAGAGACATGCTATCAATAGTTCTTTAATATAATTCTGTTCGCATTTAATATTCTAATTTTATTTTTAACCAAATACAACAATGTTTTTAATAGAATATATACAATTAAAATGGTTAAAACGTTCATGAATAAAATTTAAAAATAATAATATAAAATAAAATAGAAATTATTATTAGCTAATATATTTTGTTATTTTGTTCGAAACATATTACTTTTGAAATAAAGAATAATAAAAGAAAAAATGGTAAGGTTAAAACAACCTAAAACAATAAATTCACAATAATGTTTCTGAAAGTGACAATAAAGCCACTTGTAAAGTACAAAATTACGAAATGCCTCAACTCTATGAAAAATTAACTTTCAACGTTCAAACATGCTTGTAACAAACTCATTCAGATCATGAAGATTGATAACCTAATTGAGAATAAAATAAAAAAGTTAGGAGAAAAATAGAAACAGGAACGCTAGAGTTTTCACATAATTTGAGTATGACATCTTAACAAAATGCTTTGCTTTATTAATAAGGAATCATGAATATGTTTAGGTCCTGGCAGAAGGTTAACTCATATCTTATATATAAACCCTGATAGAGACAATGACGCCTTGGTTTCTACGATTATAAGAAATTAATTGGTAATAATTAATGTAGGGTCATGTGGTAGACTTAATTGGTAATAATTAATGTAGGGTCATGTGGTAGACTTAAAATATTTCATCAGTTTGTGTCACTGCATGGAAGAGACAAAAATCGCCAAGCAAGTTACAAACAGCCATAAAAAGGGAAAAAATCTAATGTCCAATCAAGCTTTCATTTTGTGGTGATGATAAGCTCTCATACAAATTACATTACATAAAAAAAAAACTTTTATCCTTAATTATTATAACCTTAACTTTTGACGATTGAAAACGAGTTCTCTCCAGCAAAATTTTCAATTGGGTAGCAAATTGCATTGAATTTTTAATTACATTGATTGAGATTTTGCGTCAGAAGACCACAAGGAAAGTGAAGAAACTTTTCACATTTCTTTTTTTTTAAGAAAAACTGAATTATATCATATTAAAAGAGGCAGAGTTCTCATACAAAAATTGAAGAAGGCCGGAAGGAGGGCGTTCTTCTCAAAAGTGATCGCTTTGCGATCGCCGGGCATAACCGATCAAAAAATGAGCAGCAGCATTAGCGCTCCTACTGATATGCGTATAAGAAAAGAAAAGAAAATTAGAGATTGTATTCCAAATATTTTCAATGATGGGTCTAATCTTCCAATGAGGTGAGCGTATACGATTGATTATTTGTACTAGCACTTCAGAATCCAGCTCAGCCTGAATATTAAGGAGGTTCAGCATCACGCAATGCCTAACGCCCGCCAACAGACCATACGCTTCAGCTTCCAAGGCAGAGGAGAAAGATCGTGATATAGAACCTGCAAGAATGAAAGCATTAGCAAACCTGATAATATAGCCTGCACCCCCCAAGCAACCCTGACTCACAAAGGTGCCATCAGAATTCAGCTGCAATTCTGACCGCTTGGAGGCTCCCATCGACACCGCGTTTGGGTCGACAGGGAAGTTCCCTCAGAATTGTGGTTGGAATGTAACTCATAGAAGTTAGCCAACACCCTTTCCCACAAAGCAGACGCGATTGTCTGGTTAGAACGGAAGTGGGCATCATTTCGAACTTTCCAAATATACCAAAAATAAAGGGCAATAAGGGTTAAAAGTTTAGAGCGGGAGGAAGGATCAAGCCTGTCGCCCTCTTGGATCCAGGAACCCTCGGGCCAGGAAGGGAGATAAGCAAAAGTGAAATGAGTTCTTAGTTGAAAAAGGTTCCAAATTTGAGAGGCAAAATAACATTCAAAAAATAAATGATGGACAGATTCCACACTAGAGTTGCAAAAGGTGCAGGATGGATTGACAGAATGATTAAATCTTACCAACATAGCACAAGTAGGAAGTCTATGATGTGAGAGTTTCCATAGGAAGTTCAGAACCTTAGGGGGAGCCTTGATACGCCACAAAGCATTCCAACCAGACCATCCTGCAGGCTGCTCATGCAAGGGGGGCCCACTAATAAAGTTATAAACAGATTTGGCCGTAGGTACCCCAGAAAGATCTGGAGTCCAAATCCACATGTCATCATAGGGAAACACAGGCAAGATAATCTTAGAAATCTTAGCAATCAAATAAGAATCAAAGTAAAGTAAGAGCTTAGAGACATCCCAATTAGCATTAATAATAAAATCAGAGACATGCAAAGGTAAGCTTACATTTTCCATATTGACATATGTTGGCATGAAAATCAGTGGAATATTAAACAACCAGGGGTCCAAAAATATCAATGTGTTAGTCCCATTCCCAATTTGCTTCCTTGGACCTAATTTGATGTCCTCAAGACCTTGTAAAACTAGTTTCCAGCTCCAAGCCACTTTATGTTGAGTAAGAAAATTATTAGCCTAAGGATGAAGGGGTCCATATTTGTTGGTAACTAAATCCACATAAGGAAGATCCTGCTGGTTTATAATGGATAGCACTCGTCTAGCCAAAAGTGAGGTTTTGATATAGTTTAGCCTTTTAATCCCAAGACCGCCATTATGTTTAGGTAATTGCACAGTCTGCCAGCTAAAAAGATGTAAACTTTTTTTATCTCCCGCGGAGGACCAAAGAAAACTCCTAAAGAGTTTCTCAAGGGATTCTATGAAACCTGAGGATATGTATATAGAACATAGGGAGTAATTGGGAATGGTGCTCATAGTGGATTTTTTAAGGATGGTTCTGCTAGCCTGGGTCGATCCCACCTAGTGGAATAAGACTTTGTTGTTGTTGTTGTTGGTTCTGCTAGCCTGGGTTAAAGTTTTTATTTTTTATCCTGTGAGTTTACTAGAGACCTTATCAGTTATATATGTTAAGGTGGACTTATTTAGGGACTTGTATGATATAGGCACTCCTAAATAATGGAATGGAAAAGTTCCTTCCTTGATATTAAGTATTCCATTAATGTTGTTTCTCCTTCTGGAATTGAACTTAGGAGGGAGGTAGTAGGCTGATTTGTTTGGATTAATCTTCTGATTGGTCAAAGCTTTGTATTGCTAAAAAATTTTCATTAGTCTCTTGCAATTTAAAGGAGTAGCTTCCATACTAATGAGAAGGTCATCAACATAGAAAAGATGGCTCATAGAAAAATTACCAGATTTGAAAGGCTTAATATTACCTAAATTCACCTCTCTAGAGATAAGGGATGAAAAAGTTTGGGAGACTAAAATGAAAAGATAGGGAGAGAGTGGGTCACCCTGACGAAGCCATTCATAACTGTTAAAATAACTTGAGAATGAACCATTGATATAGCATGTGAAAGATGGCGATTGTATGCAGCATTTAATCCAAAAAATAAATTTCTCAGGGAAGTTCATTTGTGATAGCACATCGATTACCTGTCAAAAGCATTTTTCATATCTGCCTTTAATAATAGATACTTTTTCCTGCCAGAAGACATGAAATGAACAATCTCTTGGGCCAAGTGAATGTTATCATGAATAGTTCTATTGGCTACAAAAGCAAATTGAGAGATATCCACTAATTCAGGTGAGGTGAGTTTAAGGCGGTTAGCCAGCAGCTTTGCAATAGCCCTATAAATCATTGAGCACAGGGATATGGATCTAAAATCAGAAATATCTTTGGGGAGGGATTTTTTAGGAATGAAAGTCAATGCTGTATTTGAAGAACCCTGCGGCAAGATACCAGATTGAAAAAAGCAAAGGATTTCCTTAACCACCTCTGGACCAATAATATTCCAATAATTTCTAAAAAATTCGCAGGTGAAACCATCTGGACCAGGAGCCTTGCCTGAGACCATGGTCCAGAAGACATTCTTTATTTCTTGGGCAGAGACAGGAGTAGTAAGGCCTTCTAGTGATCCTGAAGTTTAGGAAGGGAAGGCCAAGGAGGTGTGGGGCTAGGACTAGGATTTACCTGAGCCCAAAGAGATTTGTAGTGAGATACAAATAAGGCATTTATCTCTTGACTATCAGTTACAGTATCACCACCAGGGCTAACTAAAGAAGTAATATGATTTTTTTCTGCCTTATAATAATAGAAAGATGAAAGAACTTAGTATTCTTATCATCATCCTTTAGCCAATTTACTCTTGATTTGCTCCACCATTTCATACTTATCTGTCTAAGAAAGGCTGCATGTTGGTTGTATAGGATTCTTAATTGTTTAAATTCACTTTCGGAGAGACCCTGACTTTCATCTTTCCGTTCTAGAATCTGGATTTCATGTTTAGCAATCATAGCCCTATTCTCTAATCTACCCGGTCCTTTTTTATTCTAATCTAAAGTTTGGCACTTTACTTGCTCCAGAGAACGCATTAGGGAATTATTGGGATTACGCTTGGACCAAATCTGAGTAATTATATTTTTGGACTCCTGATATTCGTACCAAAAATGTTCATATTTAAAAGGTCGAGGAGTTTTTTTGGACTGATTAGTGGTCATGAGGATGGGGGCATGATCAGACACCCCCCTAATCAGAGAAACTAGATTGATATTTTGGAATTTGATCAACCAGTGGTAATTTACAAAAGTTCTATCTAATCTACATAGTACCCTTGTAAGATTAGTGCGATTATTACACCAGGTGTACTTAGTACTTACGAGTGGTAAGTCATAAAGACCCTGTTTGTGAACAAATTCCCGAAAAAGTCTAATGGATTTAGTATTCTTGAGGGGAGCACCACCCTTTTTATCTTCTGGGTTCAAGATATAGTTCATATCACCAGTGAGAAGCCATGGAACGTTGTCAAAATTAAATTTTGTGAGAGAAGACCAAAGATCATTTTTTAAATTGGGAATAATACTAGCATAAACAGCTGTGAGTAAGAAGGAAAAATTATGAAATGTAACAACAACATGCAGACATTGAGCGTTTTGAGCTATGGGTGTTACCTTTGCAGTTCCTATTTTCCATGCTATAAGAATACCACCGGCATCACCAGTACCAGTTTGCTGGACACCGGTCCATTGACGACCTAATTTGCTAAATACTTTATCGAAGTCTAGGTTAGAGGTATGAGTTTCTACCAAGATAATGATATCAGGATGATGCGACTGTACACTATTATATAGAAAATCCCTTACTTTACTTCGTAGGGCGCCCCTACAATTCCAAGTAAGAATGTTAATCATGTGTTTACCTGACTGGTGTTTGGACTTGGATGGGCCTCAGCTTCCAGGACCTGCATAACAGAGGATACAGTATTAGTATTAGATGACGAGATAGAAACTTTCTTACCTGCTCTCTGCTTTCCCATCTTTTTCCGAGATCCAAGAGAAGGGGGCGGCGGAGAGAAGCGGGCAGCAGCTTTACGGGTACGCTTTGTCTCGACCACCACATCAGGAAGAAGATCAAGGTCCTGATCTTCCATCTCTTCTTCTGATGAACCTGGATCTTCAGAGATAATGGATGGCACGAAAGCTCCCTGAACCGTCGCCACCATCTCCTCATGGGCCGATGATCCCATGGAAGACATGGTCTTTGGTTGCCTCAGACCTACGGATGGAGGAGAAAGAGGGGGAAAGGAAACCAAATCCAGAGAAATAGAAGAGTTAGAGGAGGGTTTTTTCCTTTTGAGGAACCAGATGCACAATATAGAGATGAATGCCCATCAAGGGACTAGAATAAGAGACACGTGGCTCAATATCACATGAGGCAACTTTTTCAGACACGTGATCTCCCACTAAGTTTGTTTTATGAGGGGGAGGGATCAACGGCGGCAGATCTGCCCCAGGAGCACATGGAGGGATCCCACACGCTGCAACTGTGGCAGACACATGAGCCGTACTGATATGAGAGGAGATATGATCTACTGATGGTGCATCATGGGCAGAGAGATCAGAATCGTCCAAACTTAAGGCATCCCTCCTGCCATCTGAACCCGGTTCAGAGCCGGACTGATGCACGCCAGGGTCATCGTCTCTGAGGGCCGCTGCACGAGTTGTCGTCGGCAGAAGGTGTGCATCCAGGTTCCGTACAGAAGCTCACCGCCACCGTCAGGTTGCCGATGGCCCTTTTTCGGGCAATAGTCCAGGCGGTGCCCTATAATACCACAGCCAAAATAGAATAAGGGAATGTTTTCATACGAGACTCGTTGAAAATACCTTGATCCATCAGGGAGGGAGATCCAGGTGCCCATCTTCACCGGCACCGCCAGATCTAACTCAACACACACCCTCGCATAACGAATTTTCTCCCCCTTGATAGTTTGATCATCCAACTTTAAAGGATTACCAAAAACATATGCAATACGCAATATAGTATCATTGTTACACAGTTCATAAGCTAAACCAGGCAGATGAATCTAAACCGGCGATGAAGAAATACGATCGTCAAAGGGATGAAAGAAAGACTTGGGCTGAGACAGGGTAAGGATATTACCATTCAAACACCATGGGCTTTGAGTGAGGATCCGGAGCCGGTCCTTATCACCTTCAAAGATAAAGAGATAATAAAAGTTACCAAGATCTACTATACGAGCTAGGGAATTCGCAGACCAGAGCTTAATCAGGTCTGCCTTGAGGAGATCTAAGGAATCATAACTTCCCATGAAGCGACCAATGAGCCCATGTTGTAGATCTGCATAGCGTTGCTTCGTTTCTTCCACATATATGCAGATCTCATCTTTTGTGGCAGCCTGAATGGCTTGTAAGCGAGAAGAAGAGAGTCGGAAGGACGTTGAAGGCTCAGGCCTTCGATTCTTGACAAATCGGACCAGCGAAGGTGAGAAGAGAGGGAGGATGAAGGATTTTCTGCTGAAGGTTGAGAGGCGGAGGAGGAAGGGACGAAGGGTTTTTTTGCAGGAGGGGGGAGGAAGGGAGAGAGGGGTTTGGTCCGGAGGCTTCATGACTCCTCGTAGCAAGTGCAGATGAGCTCGTTAGAATGGAAGTGTTCTACCGTAGTTTGCTCTCTACAGTGAAGGAGAAGCTTCACATTTCACAAGGTAGCATATATAGTTCATTATTGGAGGGTTACTTAATTTAACACCAAAGATAAAGTAATTAATTATGTGTTGTTGTTAGCAACGTTGTCAAGATCTCGATATACATCTTAAGATCTTACGATTTTATGATCTTATGGACTCATTCTGATCTCGATTTTATATTGATGATCTTATGTGTAAGATCTTAATATGATATTAATTTTGATCACACGATCTTACGATCTTATCCGATCCTATACGATCTTATATGATTAACATAATCATTAAATATTAATTAAAATATAGTTATGATAATAAGAATTAATTTATATGAAGTTAAATACATCTTTTCATTTTTAATCTGTTTGATATAATTTGACTTAAGAATCAATAAACAATGTCTTAGTGTGATATAATTTAAAATTTTAATGTGAAATTTTTTGACAAAAATATATTATTTTATTAATAAGTTCTTACGATTCTCAATCCGATTTTTTATTCTAACCCTTCCAATTTTATATAAGATCTCGATCTTGACAACATTGATTATTAGGGTAGTATACAAACATTTTTATCTATACGATAATAAGGTGGCTGACCTGTGCTCTAAATCATACTTAATCATTCTCTATGGACGTGTGTCAATTAGGGAACATTGCATGTTTTGTTAGAATTGCCAAGATCAAATGATAAAAAAAATATTAAAGAAATAGCAAAAGGAATATGCGAATCTTTCTTTGGTCCTCAATTAATCTAAATGAATGAACTATTCACGCGGGTCAAATAAAAAATTTATTAAACGTATGCAAGATATTAATCTTGGATCAAATTAAATTTAACTAAACATATAAAAAAAGCACAATATATATTTATCATTTTTTAAAAAGGCAATAAGGTTGCTTCTGTAATCTTATGCCAAAAATTAATGATCGATGGATGGGTCCATTAAAAAAGACACGAATGCCGACGATTAATTAGGACAAACACGTCTCAATAGCTAGGCATGACGATTAATGACGAGATAAATAATGCATTCGAGGTGAAACTTTGTATATAATTTGTTAATTTCGAACCGTCCGACATGATTAATTACTTGATTTCATGCACACGGTTTCTTCACGCCCCACATCGAGCAAAATTGTCAAAATGGCATAACTCGATCGATTAAGATGTTATTCCAAGTATAAAAATATTCTCATATCATTTTTTTCTCATCTAATCCTGTTGGCCTGATAGATCACGCAATTGAAGCTGAGCTTCATGGTATCTATGTTGTTTGCACTAATAGTCTTTTGAATTTATAACTAATGTTTATATAGTTTAATGGATCCAACGGTTTTAAAATGTTGCAGAGACATTTAACTTTGAACTCTTATCTAATCACATATTTTAATTTGAGTCATTTACAATTTTAATAACCGGACATGTGTCAAGGCAAAATTTCTACGGATATTTCTTGTTCGTCGGAAAAGTGTTTGCGATAAGCATGTTTCCAACATATCGTATTCGTCGAAAAAATCATCGTGAACTTCATTTTCTGACAAATTTCACAAAATTTTCGACAATCGCAATCGTCAGAAAAATCAATTTTTCTTGTAGTGAAATCAATTTTTCTTGTAGGGAAATGTGTTGCCGTCTTATACAATGTGGATGTATACAATTAATTACACGCTTGTTTATATATGTGTTAAATTAACTCGGAAAGGGACCTGCATGGATTTTATCGAGGGAGGTCATAACACATTAATTAATTATATATATACATATATTGCAAGAACACAGACTGCGCTGCATTAATTATTGGTGTTAGCCTTATAATAATGAACAAAATATATAATCAAATAAAAATGGTGCAATATAGTCAAAGGTAGTCAATTCATCTCACCCTAATTAATGTGATTGTGGTCCTCCTTGGAGATGGAATCAATCTAGTCATAAAAATGGGAGCCATCAATCTAAATTTGACCTAACAGTTAATCGCACGTCTCCCATGCATGCACATATGATAATGATTCTTTGCCTTAGGCCTGCATATTTTCATACACCATCCATGTTACATTCGGATTAAATTTCTTTCAGATTAAGTATTACGTTATATATCCTTTTACTTATTTTCTTAAAAAAAATTCTGCCAATCCTAACAGTATATATGATAATATAATTCAACTTCTTTCATGTTTTAAAATTTTGAGTGTTATATTAAAATATAATATAGCTATTGTTAGAATTTCTGCACGAGACAAATTATGCACCGTAAGAAAATCAGAAAAATTTAAGGTGACACAAAATTTTATTAGATAAAAAGTCAGAAGAGGATTATAAAATCATATTACTTTCTCTTTTACATATGATAAGAGTATTCTGAATTAATTCCTAAAAAATAAGACACACATATCATGATAAGTAAATAAATCAATTTCGAATCACATACATAATACTTTATAAAATTTGCAAATGCACCTTTTACTTTCGAGTGTCTTGGAGTCATGGATTTTCAATTGGAATAAAATTCAAGGCATTGTTACCGGCTATGATCTCATCCATTTTGCAGATAAGCTTGTCTTAAAATCTCATATCCCTAATTATTTCATTCCCTTCTACTCTTGTAGATTTTAGTGTATTAGTTCTTAATGTGTTATATTATTATCTTTGTCAAGTTTAAATTCAATTTCGTTATTTACGTCAATACTGTGCTAAATGTCAATTGATCAATTAGTATTTGGTTATAATACTATATGTTATTGTTACGTAAGAATCTGAGTACTGGAAAACTTCTTACTCGGAAAAGATTTTTTTTTAAAAGAAATAATTAATGTTTCGTTTTCCACTTCAAAAGCTATCTCGATTCTCAACACGTACATCCTCAATAACGAAGTGAGTTCATTAAGATCATCTGCCGGTTTCTAGACGTCATACGTCATAAAAGTTTAGATGCTTGACCATCTACCGATCAAGTTGCCATTGGCACTCGCAAAATTTATGAATCCGATCATATACCTTTTCCGCGTGTATAGTTTGAATGCAATAACTACGGGTATAAAGTATGAACTGGCAGAATACGTAGAAAGGTGGACCATTCGAATCTTATTATAATCCAATTCATTCACAAATTGAATTTTAAATAGTACGTCATCCGAAGTTTAACAATAAAAGTACTCATTCCCTCAATTCTATCATCTGCTACATAAGCAGCAACTTCTTGTTGGTTTTGTAGAAACTAATTTTATAAAAAGCTATTAATTCTGGCAAGGTTAGTGTAGTTTTTCCCCGCTTAAGTAGGGGTGTCGAATTCGAGTTTGTAAAAAAATTATTAGGATTCTCACCTGTTAAGACATATGACGCGGGACGATTTTATCGAATTAGTTAAATTCGATAATAGGTCGACATTTAACATGTGAACAATGCGTATAATCATTAACGGCATGCGAATTAAATCTTCGACATCACTTTCCAAACACAGAGACTAGCAACAAAAAAAAAGCTATTAATTCTAGCAATATATATCGATCATGTGTCACTCATTTTAGGAGTGTCACAATTGTGATCTATTTAACTTTATAAGGTAAGATATTAAAAAAACATATTAGTTGAGAGGGTTATCTGAGAAGGATCATTAATAAGTGGCCAGAAAACATATATGCAATTTTATGACCGAAGGTTTGTTTTCAATAGCATTTTGGTGATATAAATGCAGCGCAGAGGAAGGGAGTTGTGGTCAAGTGAAGCTGTACTCATTCATTTGTTGCTTGCAAGACTCAAAAAGACTCATCTTCACACAAGCAAACCTTGGGAAAAGACAATGAACTCAAAATTATTACATATGACCAAAATATTTAGAGCAATCATCGTCCCGAGAGTCTTCGTCTAATATGGCTTCATCTGTTTGTATTTGACTGCTAAAGTCCTCTATCAATTATTCTAAGGTTGAGACCCATGCAACCTGATCAAGGTGCATGCATTAGGGTTCAAGTTGTCTTCTGAACAAAAAAAAATGAAATAAAATAAAGAAGAAGAAGAAACGTCAAAGTCTAAGATCGTTTGAGCAAAATAATCAACAAGGTAATCAGATCTCATGCATACATCTCATATTTTTTCTTCTTTGACCAGGAGAAAACAAAGAATGCACTGTTATATGCATGTTATACATTTGCCTGTGCATTGCTAACTAGTTCGTGCTGACAGGAGATATATGTTATGTTTGCAGGTGCAGAAGGACTGAAAGCAATTCCTGATGATAAGATTTGATGATGATAAGATATATATATATATACGGCGGCTCGGCGCCCCGTTTGCGACGGTCGGCTTTGATCAATCACAATGTCAACGCATTGAAATCGGATGCCATTGATGAATCAAAGCAAGTTATGTCCGAATTAATTATGGCTTACTTGTTTCACTGTGACAGTACAGAGACAATATAGACTTCGTGACAAGGAACGATTTATCATGGGCATATGCGAGATCAAATTAAATAGTCTTCTACTTTCTTACCCTACACTTGAAATGTGGCTATTCGAGTTTGCCAAGAGCCCTTCCAATATATATATATATATATATATATATATATATATATATATATATATATATATATATATACAAACTTATATGCCAATATTACATAATATATAATAGTACAATTAATGTACATGCACAATAAGTTTTATACACGTGATTACCCAAAATTTTTTAATGGCCTCACGCTGCTAATTAACTACAAGAGGGAAACAGGAAATCATGTGATGAAAAGTTGTGACAAGTTAATTATTAGTATCCTTTCTTTTGCTAAACAAATTTCATAATAAAGTTATATTTTTTTTCCATGCACAAGAAATTGATGCAGAAAATTCATTTATGTGCCACTGAAAAAGAGTGTTATGAAATGCCAAAACACTTATATTTGTAATCATCCGATTTGTGTACAAATAAAGCATTTATAATGAAATTGTGGGGACTACACGCTGAGATGCATCCTCCAAAATTATATTTAGGTCCGGTGAGAGTCCTTTTCCGATTGGATTGAACCTAACTCGGATGGCAGTGGAGCATGTTTTATTATTAGGTTGGCTAACTTTCTTGTCCTAAGGGCATATATGATTTGCCAAAATATTTTTCTTATAAGGCAAAAGTGCCATGTAGAAATATTTCGTGGGATATTCCAATTGGTGTTTGAAAGTTGAATGTAAACACTCTTTTTCGATAAACAAATAGTGCTTTGGACAAGTTTAGGCCGAGATCTAGACAGCTAACATTTTTTTAGAAGGATGGTCCTCCTTTGAGCCTTCTATCCAATTGGTGTACTTGGACTCTTCTAGTTTCTTCATCCATAGTTAATTTAGGGGTGAAAGTAGCTCAGATCGGATCAGATTTTCGATCTAGAAAAATCAATCGTTATTTTTTGAATCGATTTTTAAAATTAAAAAAATCACTCTAAAATCATTTTGAAAAAATAAAAATCACTTTCTAATAGATCGATTTTTTCGGGTGATTTTTTCGGGTCCAATTTTTATATAATTATATTTTAAAAATATATATAACAACTTAAAATTAATATAAAAATACTTAATTTTATATTAAATATAAATTATACTATTAAAATTTTAAAGTTATTAAATTAAAGTTTGATAATATGTTAGAAAAGTATGAAATTTTATACAAAAACTATTATATCTATAATAAAAGAATTAATAGCATATGTATTAATTATATATATAAAAAATGGGCTCATGGACCCTATGATTTTTTTAGATGGAGTCTAATTTTAGCGAGTGAATTTTAATTTATTAAAAATCATCCTAAATCATATTCGAAGTTCCTAATTTTCAATTTTTTCGATTCGGTTTTTTCGGAGTGAGTTTTTCATATTGGTCGGATTTTTTTTCCACCCCTAAATTAATTTATGTTTTCTTTTTTGACAATGGAACTCGTGTACCCTCTTCTAAAGGGATTGATCCTTTTTGTTTTATGTGAAACCGAACAAGGAAGTCAAATGATATCCAAATGGCAAATTGATTGCAAAAGCATGCATATAATACATATACATATACTATATATACACTATCGACAAGAAAGAAAAGATAGAGATCCGAATAAAATATGGGCAAGTAACTTGATGAAGAGGTGATCGAAATGGACCATGCATTCACTCATTTCAGAATCTGAGATGGCCAAGTGAACGACTTTGAATGCCGAGAATGGAACGTAGTTAGAAGCCCCCCTTTTTTAACTCAGCAAAAGTGAAAAATACAAAAAGCAGACATCCCTGTACACCAAAAGCTAACACAACTTGGAGCAAACCTTAACAAAATGCTGGTCCAAGTAGCGATCCAATGCCATGAAATGAATGCCAATTCCACTTTCGCAACTCCAATTTCTCCATCCTTCTCTTTTGTATATATATACATATATATATGATATAGTGAGATCGGTTACTGGGTGATGGGTACGTAAATGGGCATCTTGCTGGCAGCTGATGAAGACAAGCAGCTCAGCGGCTGAGCCGCTTTCACAGTGATCTGCTGCTGCTAATGGAATCAGAGTTCCTGTTCCGTGAAGCAAAGGCACAAGTTTGTCAAAGTCAGAGCTCCCCTTTTTGTTTTTCTAATAGATTTCCTGCAAACTCAGAGGGATCACGATCAGGAAATAATAAAAGTACCGAACAGATTTCTCTAGAGAACCTCTCAGATTTGAGTTCAGGAAAATAGTACTTAACTACTTATGTACTTTGCTATCCAAATCTTAATGCAGAATTGCTTAAACCAAACATCTGAATACGTAACAATTCATGTGTGTGCAGTTATATTTATGGAGATCAGAGTGTGCATGAAACATCAAGGCGGCCTGCTGTTCAGTTTACTCAATCTGAAACAAACTTGATTAGGGTGTCATAATAATAGAGTGGTCACATCATGTATGTAATTGGACTCAGGACTGTGATAACGAAGGCCCCTCCAAAATGTCATCGTTCTCCTTTCTTTTCTTCTTGTAAAATGCCATTAATACTTTCAACAAGTCAAAGATCTAAAATATTACTTACCACTTTATGGGAAGCGGAGAATTCAAGGATCCATCAATGTTACCTTTTGCATGCACATGCCTGGAACCATCTCCCATTTGGTCCACAGGAAGCAAAAGGACACAAACGCACGTCACACTGAAGAAAGAAAAACTAGCACTGCCTTTGTTGCGGTAGGTTTCCTTCTGCCTTTTTATCTGTGCCTACTTCAAAAATCAGATTCAGGCAATGGAATCCATTTACATGCTCGTTAATTCCTGAGATTATGCCTGATTTTTTTTATCTTAACTGAATAATTCTGTGATGAAGAACATTGGTTCCAATGGGGGATCAGGTGAGCATGGGATGATGTGAAGTTTCTAGCATTCTCGATCTAACCCACTACATCTTGACTAGTAAAGTTTTCTTTGATGTTAACATGATATATATCAAGTGCAAAAAAAACTCCACTGTAACAACATTGCCTACGCTATTCGTCAATCAATATTTTCATCTTTAATTTATTGATCATGTTTCTTCAAAATTTACAAATACCGAAAAGTCTTATCGATATGTAATTACAGAATTAATAATTCGATGTTAACATTATTCATGAGAATCATTCTTTTGTTTTAGTTTCCTTTTACTAAAATCTTAGAGCATCTCGGATGTGGTAATAATCTATGAACAAACAGTTCCTGCAGGAAAATGGAAAGAGCTGGGCATCACAGTGCAAAGTGGTGGGAGAGTTATGAAAAAGAATCCAAGATGATGGTCGATCTCAATAATAGTCAACGAGCGGTTCCGAAGTGGCAAATGCGTACTCACTGGTGCACTAATAAATGCGCGCTCTGCTACAAATACAAATTACAATTACAAACCATCGCCGTTAAAATCTTAATTCATCCTGTTGACCCACCCATCTCTCCGCGTTCTTGCTGATCGAGCCAGACAGACTACCACCTATCTTTTACTTACTTACAGACTACCACCTATCTTTTACTTACTCTCTCTCTCTCTCTCTCTCTCTCTCTCTCTCTCTCTCTCTCTCTCTCTCTCTCTCTCTGTGAATGAAATGGATCCAATCTGTGAAGGCTGCAGAAGTCACGTCATTGGTTCTGAATTAATAGAACAAACAACACCAAAACGGGTTGGATGAGTGGGAAATGTAGAAAAATTTTACTGGAATTAATTGAACTCCCAAATTCAGAAAGAATAGTTTGACTGAACAAATTCCCTTCGACTGAACTTAGAAAGAACAGTTTAAAAAAAAATTAAAAGGCAAAACAATTTGGATGCGTCTCTAGGAGCTCACAAAGGCACTATTAGTGGACGAGGGGAGTTGCGAACTCACTCCTCTTGGCTTGGCTTTGGCCAAGTAGAGAAAGAAACAGCACAATCGAAAACAGATTCTAAAAACCTTCTCCCAATGGCCAATGCCGTTTCGGGAAAGGAAATCATTCGGTGCACAATTAAGACCAACCTTTTTTTCATATTTTCTAGGCAATTCTCGACTCCGAAACTTTAAATTCGGAATTATTTTTTTTAGTTTAAATCATTTCAAAATTTGATCCAAGGATCATCATATGATAAACCAACCAGCTCTTATTGAATCATTCAACATCGTAGCAATCAACATGATGCAATTGTACTAGTAAAGAATATACTTTAAAAAAGTCAAAAACTATATGGAACATATAAATTAGTAATTCAAGCGACCTAAGAGCCATCATGTGATAATGACACACCCACTTCTAAAATATGCTGATTTAGATTTTTTTTTTTTACTTTTGTCTAACAGAAAATGAGCAAACCTTCCGACCGAGCATGTCCGAGTTTTTCCTTTTAAAAATGAGCAAGTATAATTTTAAAAATGCCCAAGTAACGCTCAGAAAGATACTAACTCTGATTACTGTGCTCCATCAGTGATATACTCAGGTTGGGTCCTAAAAATATCATCCTACATTGCTTTCAAGTATTCATAAATTTCCATAACTGAACTAGTAGCAAATAAAAAAATTGAATCCTAGCCCAAGAACTACTTTAAATTATAATTAAGTTTAAAAAAAACTTCCAAGAGCTTAAAGGAGGTGACCGATTTAAGCTCGTTCCATAGCATGCATCATTTAAATTTTAAACTATTGCACTTAGCATCATTTTTCTAGTGTACATCTAGAACAGGAAATGCAAAAGGGATTTGTAAAGGACAAAAGTAAAGGATAGTGATCAATGGTGGGCACTTGCATTGACAAGAAAGTAACGCTAACAAATCCATTTCAGTCACAAAATTATGATGACAATTAGTTCAGAGTTGCAATGTGGCTGTGAAGTACGATAATGTTGTCAATATTGCAAATGATAAATGATACTAACAAACGTTAGCTCAGTTGACTAAATTGACAAATGAAACAAGCAAAATTGTTGGAATGATTTGGTAATACCTCAAATTCTATAATCAGACACCATTAAAAAATGTTCACCTCTAACGTTTTACACCTTGACTAAATTAAACATAATGTTAATTGCCCTAAACACCAGCGGTAGCAACCCAATATAATGATAAATGGGTGAGAAAAATTTTAGGCTTGCAGCAATGTCATTATTTAACTAAAAGGATATTAGCATGACTAAACAAAATATGATAAAATGATCACAAAAGAACAAAAATAAAGATAAAAGAATGATGTTGCAAAGAGGACATGGGGCAATGAGCATAAGTTGTGGTGGCGCTTATCCTAAAAGCTAAGAAATGGTATTTTCCTCTCTGCAGCAACCATCGTTTTAGTGATGAATGATGATCAACCAATCACACAACATTGAGGCAACAAAATAAAAAAGATAACCCACTTGACAAAATCTAACAGGAAGTTCCTCGTAGATAGCCATATATGTACTATCAGAAATTCCCATAAAAGCTTCCATCAGCATGCCGTGGATATGATTCTACAATTAGCTTCATGTCCTTGCACCGAGAAAAGACTGCTAAAACAAGGAAATGATCAGAATCTATATAGACAATCCCCCGCAAACAAAGTAAACAAAGCTTATTACAAGAAATCACAATGGGAATAGATAAATAAAGAGGATTCATATGTATCTGCATACAGTTCACAGTACTGCCTACATACTGCGCGCACATCTACCATCGCATAATGTGTGCCATGGTACTGCACAACGTGTCCCAGTATTCTCATTATTTCCAAAGCTGAAAAGATATTTTCATAGAAGGTTATGCAAAGGATAATATAATATCCCCTATCCAATCAATATCAAAATGGCATAAACAATAAGCAATCAGCTTAAGGGGGCGCTTTGTACAAGTAATCTTTCCATGGGCGGACCTACACTATCATTTATGGGGTCAATTGACCCCATAATGTTTCATATATATATATATATATATATATATATATATATATATATATATATACCCTATCCAATCAATATCAAAATGGCATAAACAATAAGCAATCAGCTTAAGGGGCGCTTTGTACAAGTAATCTTTCCATGGGCGGACCTACACTATCATTTATGGGGTCAATTGACCCCATAATGTTTCATATATATATATAACTATTTCTAATTTAACTAATAAAACAACTTATCATAATAATTAATGCCCTAGCATAACTATGAAAAGGAAAAAAAAATTTCTTTCATCCTATCGCTTCACCTTGCCCGTTCTATGCTCTAATTGTCTTTTAAAATTTTTTCTCCTTTTTTTAACTCATTTCTTTTATATCTTTCTTCATGTAACTATCATCCATTAATAAATTCTTTTAAGTCTGTTTTTTGTTTGATAGTAATTTTTATTGGATACCTCCAATTACTCTTTTATTTATATTTTTATATGTTTATAATTATTATTAATTTATGCAATAAAATAATTAATACAAATCTAATAAATTTTCATAAGCATTTATTTCTAAAATTTTTCATTGTTATCATATTAATCATAGACAAGGTAATGAATGAATAAAATTATAATAACATATTACCTTAAATAAGTTTATTTAAAATTACTTTTGTGAATTATTTTAAGTCAAATTATTTTATTTACAAATAAAAAAATCAAAATATTAATTTGCACCCATTATGCTAAGGGTCCTAGGTCCGCCCCTGAATCTTTCCAGACTATTAGTAATCCGAAGTTAACATTTTCTGAGAGAAAAGAGGATGTTACCATGTGTAACCATTCATTTTTTTCTGTTAATTTTGAATTTAAAATTTTAATCTGAGCTTAAAGTTACATGGGCCATACCTTAATTATTTTGCTTTAATTTGTAAGCATTCTACATTGCCTATAACAATACAGGTTGCATATGAAGTGACAATTTACATTGTCTATGAAGGTGTCCAATTAACAATTTTTTTTCCTTTTTGTATCTAGCATTTTCAATCTTGATATAAAAATTGTATAACGTTAACAACAAAAAATTTTATTACCATTTTCATAATCATAATTAACAATATCAATTTATTTAAATGATTATTTATATTGCATTATTACTATTCACACAAACATAATATTGTTATTACACAAAAGAATTGAAGATCACATACATTAGTAATATATTATCATTATTTTAATTCAAAATATATTGAATATTTATTAATATGTCAATTATTAATTTTATGAAATTTTTGTCCAAAATTTTAACCCAATAAATATAATTTTTTTAACTTGACACAAAAGAAGAGGGTGAATGTTGCCTACATTAAGGTAATACAAGATATGTACGATGGGGCATTGACTAGGGTTAGGACACCCGGAGGTGAGACAAATGAATTTCCTATAGGAATTGGCCTACATCAAGGATCAAGTTTAAGTCCGTATCTATTTAACTTGGTTATCGATGCTATAACCGAGAGTATCACAGAGGAGGTACCTAAGTGCATGTTATTTGCGGATGATATAGTACTTTTAGCGGATTCAAGAGAAGAGATTAATACAAAATTGAAAATATGGAGAAATACGTTGGAGCCAAAGGGTTTTCGTTTAAGTAGGAATAAAACAGAATATATGCATAGCAATTTCACAAATAAACAACTTAGAGACGATTTGAAAGTTAGGCTAGGGGAGGATATAATTCCTCAAGTGACAGTTTAAATATTTAGGATCAATTGTAAGACAAGATGGTGAGATTGATGACGATGTTAATCATAGAATTCAAGCTGGTTGGTGTAAGTGGAGGAAAGCCACTGAAGTTCTTTGTGATAGAAAAGTACCCTATAAAGTTAAAGAAAAATTCTATCGTACTGCTATAAGACCGGCAGTGTTATATGGTAATGAATGTTGGGCTATGAAGGGACAACATGAACGTAAAGTGGGGGTAGCCGAAATGAGGATGTTGAGATAGATGTGTGGTCATACAAGATTAGATAAGATTAGGAATGACCATATACGTGAACGAGTCGGAGTGGCTCCTATTAGTGAGAAAATGGTAGAGAATCGTTTGAGATGGTTTGGTCATGTTCAGAGAAGACCATTAGATGCGCCAGTAAGAAGAGTAGATCAAATAATCTGAAGTCCGATTAAAAGAGGGAGAGGGAGGCCAAGGCGGACACTTGGCGAACTAATAGAGCAAGATCTATTGGTGAATAATATACCGAAAGGTTTGGTTACTAATAGAGCGGAATGGCGTCGTATGATCCATGTAGCCGACCCCACCTAGTGGGATAAGGCTTTGTTGTTGTTGTTGACATTATAAAGGGTATGTTAATGAAAACATATTATCTAATAACCTTTCATTATAAGTAAACAAAGTTAATTGAATTACTAAACAAATTACTTGTAAAAAGTAAATAAAATCATCCATGTTACCAAAGAATTTGCCAATTCGCAATATCTGATAAAAACAATTATTTCTTTTTTCTTTCATTTTTATCCAAAAAGGACCTTTATTCTATTTATATGTTCCTACCAAATTCAAAAACGAAATAATTCAGCAAGTGACATAAAACGCCCTCTTAGTGTACTATGCAATGACAAGATGAGTAGTACAGAAGAATTCGATTAAAATTGGTTAAGGAGCTTCAGAAATATGGCATGTTAGCTATTATGCATTTATGATGCATGGTATTAAATAAAAAATGTTTAATAATTTAATAAAACCAGCACAAACAACATATGCAACCATTTTATTCATCATATGATGTTTATGCTTTTTTGGAGTCGAATGATGCTTATGTGAGGCCAATCAAGAAAGAAATTTCCAGTGTACCTTAGCACCTGGTGGTGTTCCAGTTTTAGCCATAGTTGTGCTACCAAACCCAAACTTTTTTTTCTCTGAAGGCTTCAGTATTTGGAATGAACACATTAATGTTTCATCCACACTCATCATGGCGCCAGCATTGTCAAATTCACCACAATAATTTGGTGCAGAGAAGATTGTTACAAGCTGTCTTTCTGCAAAGAACTCATATCCATCCTCTACTACCTGATAAAATTTGAAGTTAAAAACTACTTATGATAACAAATTAAATCAGGCAAAAGCAGAAAAGGCCATGTATAACCTGGTGAGCACGACATATAAGGTCTAAATCCTGTTTCTGAAGAAATTCAGAGACCCTATCATCTCCAAATGTGTATGAGACACCTCTGTCATTGACTCCCCACCCTTGGATTTCTTTACTAGGATCTGACCATAATAGGTCACATAGTAAACCAGTGTCCGGCACATCAGTGGGACGTGCCATGTTCCGGATTTGGTCCAAATTATGTAACTCTGGAGAAAGACCTCCATGCATGCAAAGGATCTTTTCATCTATAAGAGCTGCTACAGGGAGACAGTTAAAACAATCTGTGAAGACCTTCCATAACCTCACATTGAATCGGCGTTTGCATTCATCATAAAAGCCATAAATGCGATTTATGGACGCACATTCATGATTACCCCTCAGAAGAAAGAAGTTTTTGGGGTACTTAATTTTGTAGGCTAAAAGAAGGCAAATTGTTTCTAGACTTTGTTTCCCTCGGTCCACATAATCCCCCAGGAATAAGTAATTTGCCTCAGGTGGATAGCCTCCATACTCGAAAAGCCTCAAGAGGTCAGAATACTGACCATGAATATCACCTGTTTACCAAATAAAATGGTAGCAAGGAAGAGTTAACTCAATCACTTGTAACCACCAAAATTGGAGCAAGTAATATAAAAAAAAAACTTAATATCTGAACACCAGCTCAAAAGAATGATCTTATTGATTTTTTTTCTGAGGACAGGATTAAATTGAAATATGTTAACACCTTACCAAATTATCACTATTCCAAGGCTACACAAGCAGAGTTAAAATAATAATAATAATAATAATAATAATAATAATAATAATAAATGCAGCATAAGTAATACATGAAAGTATGAAACATGTATCAATATTCCTAATGCCTCAAAGCGCTCGTCAATAACCAAAAGTTTCCTCCTAAAAGGCATCATGATGGAGACTTTAACACATAGGATATAAATATACAACAACAACAACAAAGCCTTATCCCACTAGGTGGGGTCGGCTACATGGATCATACGACTTCGTTGATCCATGTTCATGAGATTCATAGGATATAAATATGCTAATAGAAAATATTCATTAATCAAATCTGTCTTCTAATACAACCAATTGAGGGTATTTATAGGGTTCTAAGTACCCATATATCAAATAATAAGGAAATTTGAACAAAAGGAAAACTAATAAAGGTTAAGCTAATTAAAGGAAATCTAATACAAGGAAGACTAAACTAATGTGCTATACTAAAGGCCCATAGCTAAAGACCAATTATTAGGGCAAAGGGCCCATAGTATTATTCTTGTCCTACATCACATCATCTAGAAGATGCCTGACAAAAAAGATAAACAAAATAATTTAGCTAAACAAGCTAAGAGAAAAAAATTGCCTATCTGATTTGAATAAAACACAACATATGAAAATAATCACCAGATAAGAAAATAACTTGGAATATATTCATATCAAACCTTTTTAAAGAACAGAAAAAATCGTAACAGAAGAATATAGCTTTTCAGATGATAAAAGTATGTTTATGCATCAGAAGATAAGACTCTTATGATTATTTTTCGATCTAATGGTACATTTTTTTATTTCTTAACGGAGATAAGGTTTTTAACAGAAGATAGTCCGAACGTAAGAAGAACCTTTTGGTTGTTGGTTCAGGCAATTCCTGTTTCTATTTTCTGTTTTCTTAGGAAATGGAAATAAAACTCATTTGTTCTTAAATTTAGAAAAGACTTCAGGAAGCATCCTTCTTAGATGATAGCAAAACAGAAAACAACTCTTAAATCGGTGGAAAGTTGTAATCATGGTAGTTACGAGTTTAAGAGTTTAGATAAGGAAAATGAGTCAAATCGGCATAACTCTTATCAGTACAAGTATGTACAATTCTATACAAATACGTATGCGCTTGTATAATTTAAAGTTCATTAGTATCAAATATCTACTTTAACTAACCTATTAGTGATTAAAGGTGAATATTTCATTCTATTACATCATATTTTGTTATACTTTTTTTTAGAGGACATATATTGTTATACTAATGTAATTTATTAGTTGTTTTTATTTTTATGGAACTTAGGTAGATGCATAATCTGCATTGTGGATGCACATTAATTATTTACAATTAAGTTATTTTTCTTCAATCACCCGACGCCTAGTCCGATGTTCGGACAGATGGCGGCTAAGGGTAATCCTAGCCAAGTTGGTGACTTGTATATAAACTCTAAGAGCTCCGATACAACTTTAAGATATTTTTCCCTAATGGAAGTTCAACGGATGTTTTTTCCAAAGTTTAACTTTAAATGCTATTAACATTAGATGTAACCATATCATGAAATTGAGGAAAGAAAAGGGCAGACTCTAAACCGTTAGCTACTATGTTGTATGTTTGACAACTATATTCCGACAAGAAAATAAATTGTAAAAACCCATTAAGTTGCATGAATGAATTTAAACGAAACAAAATTTTACTACCTTAAAAAAATGCCAGCAAAGTAATTCCAATATCCTCAAATAAATTGGTGGAAGGTAAAGTGACAAGAAGAGGAACCTTCTGCCTAAAATGGACATAATTCAACTGATCACTCAACCTCCTCTCAAAAAAAAAAAAAACTGATCACTCAACCTTGAGGGTTAGATCCAAAGATCATGAATAATGAAGATATTTCTTTTCAAGGAAATGTAAAAAAATGTATGAATGTATACAACTTGAAAATCAAGTTAAAAAATCAGGAAGTGTCTGGTATCTAAATGCATGAAAAGTCACGACCACAAGGCTCTTGTTAACTTTCAATTTTGCATAGAGATTTCGCAAATTGTAGGCACAGGAACCAAATTTATCTACCGATGAGGATTTATTAGATGTTGCATACATATATATGTCATCAGCAATGTTGTCAAAAACGCATGCTGACTTGTAAAAACGTCTGACTTTACATTTCCACCTTTGCATTTCTTGCTCGATCCTACCTGGAAACGTTTTTAGCCAGCAAACGGTAGGATCGCGTGCTGGGCCATAGGATTGATGAAGTCGCACGACTCCACCGATCCCACAGTCCTGTTGTTTTACCATTTAGAAGCGCAATAGGCACTCATATCTCCTCCTCCTTTTGTTTGCTGTCCGCCTCTGTGCCCTCCTACTTTGCTGTTGCCTCTGTTGCTGCTCTGCCATTGCCGCTGCTCACCTGCTGCTGATGCCATTATTGCCCTGTTGTCGCTGCCACTGCCGCCGCTCATCTGCTGCTGTCCTGATGCAGCCGTAGCTGGCCTAATAGGTTCTCTCTCTCTCTCTCTTTCTCTCCCTCTCACTTTCTCTTCCCGCAATCTCTCCCTTTCTCTTTTTTCCCTCTCCCTCTCGCCCTTTTCTTTTCTCCCTTTCTCTTCCCGTTCTCCCTTTCTCTTTCCCTCCATTTCGAGCAGGTTCCCCTTTTTTTTTCACATGATCCCACTTGTTCTTCTTTTTTCACAATTCCAATGGTTCTTTCCGCTCGTGGACAGGGGGACTTGGCTACCTTCTTATTTTTATTATGTTATAAATTTAAATTTTGTTGTTATAGTTCGCTAGTTATTATTTGTTTAATAAAGTGGAATCACCCATTGCTGTTATTATTCTGAATTTATTATTGTGTTAAATTTTTTATAAACTAGTAATGAGAAATATTTATTGATGTTTTAATTTCTGTTATTATTATAAATTTATTGATGAGTTAACTTTTCATGAATTAACTATATTTATGTGTTTGCTGTTATTCTGTTATTATTATAATTTATTAAGATGGTAATTTTTCATGAATTAATATTATATATATATATATATGTATACATAATTAAGTAGGTATTAGTGTATGTTAAAACTATAACTTTGCATATTGCATCTTGTACTTGTAAGTTCAAAAGGATTTGCATCTCACCATTAATATCATGGGTTTATATATTAATATTTGCATCTCAACATTAATATCATGGGTTTATATATTTTTTATATATTAATATATAGATAAACTAATGTTGTCAACAATGCGTTGCTGACTCGTAAAAACATAGTATCCGATTTTACACCTCCACCTCAGCATTTCGTGTTCAATCCCACCTGAAAACATTTTTGGCCAGCATGTTGTAGGATCGCGTGCTGTCCCCTAGGATCAGTGGAGATGCACAACTACACCGATCCCACAATCCTATTTTTTTACCTTTTATAAACGCGACAGGCACTCATCTCTCCTCCTTTTGTTTGCTGTCTGCCACTGTGCCCTGCTGCCGCCGCTGCTCATCTGCTGCTTATGCCGTTGCTTTCCTGCTGTCACCGCCGCCGCTCATCTGCTGCCATCCTGGTGCTGCAGCCACCACTGGCTTAACAGCTTCTCTCTCCCTTTCTCTTTGTCTCCATCTCCCTGTCTCATCCTTTATATTTCTCTCCCTCTCCGTTTCTCTTCCCACACCCTCTCCCTTTCTCTTTCCCTCCCTCTCCCTTTCTCCCTTCGTGCATCGGAGCAGGTTCCCATTTTTTGTGTTTGAGAATGATCAAACTACAAAAGGTGAGTGGGCCTAGACCTTTACCAACAAGAAAGAAAGTACTAAATATACATACTTTATAAGTTCTCTTTTTTTTTTCTCCTGAACTTTTAATAGTACATTTCTTTCTAAAAAAATAGTACATTTGACTATCCAAGCTAATACGACTTGCTACATTCTTCATAAATAAGATGAAACTACTCAACCATTAAATAACATGGCAAACTTGCCGATATGTGGACCAGAGAAAACATATTGAACAAGTGATACTATCTCCCGACTGTATAGCCATTTGTTTTTTCAGAGGAGGATAATTGACTTTTGCTTCATTAAATGCTATTGACAGAGTAAAAGAAACAGATACGCTGATCGTTGCTAAAGAGAAAATACAGCTCTTGAACAAATCGAGAAGGCACGAAGTTTTTACCACAAATTTTGATGGGTGCCTCGAGCTCAAGGAGGTTGGGTTGCTGCAAGAATATGTCTTTGGAAATCACGCAGAGCTGCCGGATTTCATTTTCCAGTAGCTGCACCTGCTTCCCCTGACGACTCCCTTTAACATCCAACAGCCGCTGGATGATGCCATCCAACACAGCAGAATCCATTCCCTCCTCAAAAATCACCAGGACGCTTTACAACAAATAATCTGAAAAAAAAATTCTAACCTTTTGTTCGCTCTGTCCTCCTCTCCCAGGAAAAAAACCACACACATACACCCAAACAACCAAAACTAACTGGAAAATAATTACCCTAAAAGGATCCTAATTTCTTCTCGCCCTCTTCGCTTCCTACTGCCTCAAAAGAACCCAGAATTCCAACAACTTGGCCCAAAAATGGAATAAGCAAAACGAACACTACAAGAGTCTCCAAGTTTCGCACGCCGAGAAGGCCGTGAAGAGATCAAGATCGAGAGATACCAGCGCCACGGCGCGACGAGCGGCCCGGCCCCACAGGTGGCGCCTTGGATTTCCTGATCATTGCTCAAAAATGATCGATTAGGGTTTCCAATTCGCCCCCGGATTCTAGGGTTCACTGGTAAAACGAGCCGGAGAAATGAGAAGAAAGCGAAAAAAAAAAGTATCCCCGGCCTACGGCGTCCGATTCGACAATAAAAAAAATAGAGCAAGGATTAAATTGCTGATGGGCGTACGTGTGATTCCATCATGGCCGTCGGATTTCAAGTTTGGCGAAGGGTCGCCGGCAGGTGGGGGACCACCAAGAAAGTGTGGAACTTTTGTTTCAAAAGGAATGTTTTCCTTTTTTCGTTATTTTTAAAAGGGACGCGAGTGAGAATAATTATTTCCAGCACCATCCTCTCTTAGGAAATTAAAAAAAATATTTATGCTTGAGATCATGAAAAAAAAAGTAATTATGAAAAAAAAGATTAAGAAGGCAACTCATTAATTGTATTCGATTATATTTAAATTAGATTTAATGTTTATCCTGCCAGGCCGAGGAGGTAGGACGTAGATATCGCATATCAACGGTTCCTTTAAAAAGCACGGTTCAAACAATAATAAATAAAAAATTGTCGGGTGGAATGGTTTCTCCGTTTGACACGCCAAACCTCGCCGCCCATTCTACGTCACCATTATTTGAGTCATTCGACCTCGTGCGTTCGGACGATGAGGTCACACCGAGTGACGATGAGGTTGAGACAAGGGAGGTAAAGGGGGTGACGATGAACCGATGCACAAAACATTTACGGGCACTCCAAATGCACAAAACATTTTCATGAATCAAAAGGAAGAAGTGTAGATGTCATTTGCCCAGAACACTTTCAAATACAAGAAGACATCTCAGATACACTTGGACGAAGAACAATAATTATAAAAAAATACAAAATGAAGAGGCGACAATGAGGAGAGTTGAGGGCAACAATGAAGTGGGGCGACAATGCGGACGACACAACAAGTTGATTGGGCTGTGAGGGAGGCAAAGTGAGTCGAGAGCGACGATGAAGCAACATGGATGATGCAGGGAGTCGAAGTGACGATGAAGCGAGACAACTACGATGGAGGGGCACAGGGAGTCGATTGGGCGATGAGGGAGAGGGGACACGAGGACGAGGAGGGCGCAGCGAGTCGAGGTCGCACCGAGTGGTGATGAAGTTGAGGCGAGGCAACGAGGGCGACGTTTGGTGATGATGAAGCAACAAGATTTGGGATTTAGGAATGCAGACGCATTTGAGGCGACGAGGGCACGAGGCGATAAGGGTTTTGGGGTTTTTTAGGCAGGATCGTTTGAATCGTCAATTTAGTGTTTAAACCACACTTTTTTTAAGGAGCCATTTATATGCAATTCTATGCAATTGGATATGCAATTCAGGATAGATAGAACTATTCTACCTTCTCAGCTTGGTAGGACAAACGTTACAGTCCATTTAACTTTTTGTAAAAAAAGTATTTTTTTTTGTTTTAAAGTGATAATGAATATATATATATATGGGAAAATATATGATTAATAGGCATCATCATATGCCTATTAATAGTCATCTGATTCATTATATATATATATGCACAATTGAAAATCATGCATTTCATTGTCGATAGAATTTGATAAATGAATTATATGATCAAATTGTTAGAATTAGGGGTGTTCACCGGGTCAGGACGACCCGGTGAATCCGACCCGACCCGATGGGGGTTCGGATCGGGTACGGGTTGAAAAATCCCAACCCGAGTCGACCCGACCCGATGACCCGGCTTTTATTATTATTTTTTAATTTATTCACTTATTTTTAGTTCTATAGTTGATTTAAAATGAAAAAATATTTTAATAAAATATTTTAATTATTAAAATTATGCTCAAATATTCAAAATTGTATATTTTATATTTTATAATAATTATTAATTACTTTTTTATATTAAAATAAATATAAAAATTAAGACAAAAATTTAAAAAAAAAAAAAGAAAAAAGGGTGGACCCGACCACCCGACCTGACCCAACCAAATTTGGTCGGGTCGGGTCGGATTCGTTCATGGGTTGGGTGCAACCCGACCCGTGAACACCCCTAGTTAGAATCAAATTTTGGGTTACCAAATAAGGAAATAATTGTGAAAAAAAAGTGAAAACATTACTGGGAGAATCATTTTGTATAGGCAAACACAAAAGTCTTGGTTTGTATTATGGAATGGAACTGTTGTATTTCTTATTCTACAACATGAAAAAAATAGAAGATAGTTTATAAATCATCTTTTGTGTGTTGATTGGCAGATTATAAAATTTGAATGCTAAGAAAAGTGATTCCTTGGAATCCTATTCTTATTTATCTATAATTATTAGGTTTCGAGAACGTAAGGTATTCATGCACATTTTAAAGTTAGAAGAGAGACAAAGTAAGATTTTATATAAGGGACAAAGCGATAATATACAAAAAAAATTATAAGAGAGAAAGAGATGTTAGAGGAGAGAAAAATTGTGTGAATACATAGTTTTTGTACAACTTTAGTTGTTCGTTATAAGCTGATGGCAAATATTGTAAATACATGAAAATACATATCCTTAGTTACACACTGGTAGTTGAAATTGTACTATAAATAGGTGCTATGAGCTCTTGTAATATGTTAGATCATTTGTTCTCTTCTCCTTTATTTTTTCAGCAGTTTTAATATCAAAAGAAGGATTCGTTCTTCCCACAGTTGGTGTTCCTGGTATTGATCTATATTTTAGATTGCACTTATACAAATTAACATGGTATAAGAGTTGTTCGATTTTTGGAATTTGGCTTTCTGAGATTTCTGTGTTCTTGCAATCAATATTTGCAAGGGTTCGGAGCTTCCTTCATATCTGTTTGCTAGGGTTTTGATCTATAATATTTCTAAGCATCTTTGATATGGTTTAAAATCTGTCTATTGAAGAACACAGATATGTTATATCACATTGCTCTTCCTCTTTTTGAACATACTTGGTTCAGATTTGATTCTCATCTCCAGATCTGTTATATCACATTGCTCTTCCTCCTTTTGAACATACTTGGTTCAGATCTGATTCTTATTTCCAGATCTGATTCTCATTTCTAAATGGATGAGAGAGATCAAATTTCTACTCAACAAGATTTTAGAACTCAAGATACCTCTGGTTCTATAGTTATAGATCATAATCATCCTTTACACTTGAGACCTGCAGATTCACCAGGTTTAGTTCTGATTCTAATCAAATTGTTAGGATAAAAAAACTATGAATTGTGGAGTCGTACTATGCATGATGCATTATTGGGAATTGGTAAAGATGGGTTTGTAAATGGAAAATGCACAAAGGAACAATTTTATATTTCATTGCATTATCAGTGGGAGAAGTGTGATGCCTTAGTATTATCCTAGTTATTAAGCACTATTTCAAAAAATCTTATTAGCAGTGTTGCTTATGCTTCTAGTGCTCGTGCATGTGGCTTGATTTAAAAGAGAGATTTGAAAAAAATCAATAGTTCAAAAATCTATTGTTTGACTAAGGAGATGACATTACTGCTCCAAGGAACAAGTTCCATAACAGATTATTATAGCAAATTTAAAGATCTTTGGGAAGAGTTGGATCTCATTACACCATATCCATGAGTGCTTACATCAAAATACAAAATTTTTTTGTTGCAGCAAAGATTAGTACAGTTTCTTATAGGATTAAATGAAACTTATGGTCAAGTGCGTTCTCAGATACTGCTTATGAATCCCACACCGACAATAAGTCAAACATTTGCTATGCTAAGTCAGGAAGAAGATCAAAGGAAATATTCTGTTATGGGAAATTCTCTTAATGTAAATGTAGATCAGTCTGTTGTTGCATTTCTTGGAGCAACAAGTGCAGCAATCAAAATCAGAGTGGTAAAGGTAAAAATAATTCTGGAATCATTTGTAATTACTATAGAAATCCAGGACACATTAAGGCTCAATGTTATAAGTTAGATAGGATTTACACCAAAATACAAATTCATGAAAAAATCAAATTCTGATATAGGAACAAGAGGATTTGTGAACAATGCAGCAGTTGAAAAATCAGGAGTTGGAGGAGAAGTAATCAATGTTAATTCTCCTGTACCTAATCCAATTTCCTTTCTCAGTGGAGACCAATATCAACAAATTCTAAAGTTGCTTAACAAGGAACCTGAAGCAATAGCAAGTATGGTAGGTATGCCTAATCACAACTCACAGCTTCTTAATCAAAATTGGATAATTGATACAGGTGCCACAGATCATATGACAACACACCTAAATTGGTTGATTGACACATCTGTAGTGAATTCTCCAAAACAAGTTAAGTTACCTAATGGTATAACTTCTGCAGTAACACATAAAGGCTCCTTTATGATTTGTTCAGAACAAAAGTTGACTGAAGTGTTGTTTGTACCAGTTTTTAGATTCAACTTAATTTCAGTTTCCAAGTTAACAAAAGATCTGATGTGTGCAGCCATATTTTATCATGATATGCGTATATTTCAGGACCTTTACAATGGACAGGAGAAGGGGATTGGTAGGCAAGTGGAAGGTTTTTACATTTTGGTTCATGAATATTGATACAAAAACAACCAACTGTTGCTGTTGCTGGAAATATACAAGCTGAGATACAAGAAGCTATTGTTTGGCATCAAAGACTAGGACATATTTCTCCTTCTAAGTTTCGGTATTTGCAACAAACAAAATTTGTCAAATGTTACTAGTTGTATTTGTAAGGTCTGTCCTCTAGCAAAACAGACCAGATTACCTTTTCCTTTATACAATTCTGGAACTTCGTCTGCATTTGAGCTTGTACACATGGATGTTTGGGGTCCATATAAACACCCTACATATAATGGACATCAATTTTTTTTTTACCATTGTTGATGATTTTACAAGAATGACTTGGATTTTTTTTTACCATTGTGTGAATACATAGTTTTTGTACAGCTTTAGTTGTTCATTATAAGCTGATGGCAAATATTGTAAATACATGAAAATACATGTCCTTAGTTACACACTGGTAGTTGAGACTGTACTATAAATAGGTGCTATGAGCTCTTGTAATATGTTAGATCATTTGTTCTCTTCTCCTCTATTTTTTCAACAGTTTTAATATCAAAAGAAGGATTCGTTCTTCCCACATTTGGTGTCCTAATATTGATTTATACTTTAGATTGCACTTATACAAATTAACAAAAAATATTGGACCAAAGTGAAAATAAAGAATATTATAGAAAAAAAGGAAATGATGATTTTTGAAAAATAAGACAGGATAAGATATTATCAGAGAGAGAATAAGAACATTAGAGGAGAGAAAAAAAATAAGCATACTGAGAAAAATGAGATATTAGGAGAAAATGAGAATATTGCAAAAGAGAAGTAATGATATTAAAGCAAAAGAATTATTCAATAGAGAAATAAAAGATTTTGGAGGAAAGAGGAGAACTGACAATATTAGAGAAACTTTATAGAAGAGAGAATGGAAGGAACATTAAACGATGGAGAAAAAACAAAAAATAATTGAGGTGAAAGAAAGTAAAGATATTAGAGGAAGAAAAAGGATATAATTGAATCCGATGGAATAATTTTGATCATAATCGAATTTACTATCTAATTGATAAGTCAATATATAATTATCATTTTATGAATTTAACAAAAAAAAATGTTCTACTTTTGCTTTTTTTTTGGGGCCCATTATGCTCTTTACGGGCCTCTGAAGGAAGGGCAAAAGACCCAACAAGCAAAATTAAAATAAAAACCCACAGATGGTAATACCGGCCCCAATTGTGTGGAAAATGTGGAAACCGCGTGACGCGGCTCTCGTCCCCATCCATGACACCACGACGAACGCGGAAGCAGAACAAAATGTGACTGAAAAAAAAGAAGAAAGGCGCCTCCTTTCTTCTATAGTATAAACACCCGCAAGCAAGCAAGCATCGCAGTAGAGTTCTCAATTACGAAGCGAGGATGAACCAACCCCGGCGCCGTGGAGCTATACCGCCGGTGGATGCATGAGCCGCATGCGTCCCCGATTATTGCCGGCAACAGACGGATCGTTGGCCCAATCCCGTTGCTCGTCTCTTCGTCTTTTGGTTAGCACCCAATAATCCTTTTTTTACGGATTTTTCTCGATGTTTTGGTTGTCCTGGGCATCTTGGCAGGCTTTCTCGTGACCGATGTGTGTTTGCGGCGTTCCTCGAGCTTCCAGTAGTAGTGTTTTTTTTTTGTTCGGCAGTCAGTCGGCTGGCTCTACTTATTCAATCACTGTTGGCAAAGCGATGGAGGCATCCTACGGATGCAGAATTCTGGACTAAGAGTTTTGAACGAGGCAGGCACTTGAATTTTAATGGGCGAACTGTACTCTTTATTAATTTGCACTTTCCGTTGACAGTTGCTATTGCTTCTTGAGCTTTTGTTATCTTTAGTTAAAATTCATGACAGTAAAAAGATTAGCTTTTTGGCCTATCCGATCTATACATCCATCGCAGTAGGAATGGATTATAGTTTAAGAATCCCCTCTCAGGGATGATTAGTTCAAGACGCCAAACAATAAAGGTTCCAGTTTTGAGAAAAGCTACTGTTATGGGAATGACGTAGTAGCAAATTGATTGATTGAGATAGTGTTCACCAAAATTAAATATTTGACACAAGGACTGAATCATTATTTCAGAAGATTGATCATTGTAATCCAGTATGCCAAATGCCCTTTCCGGAACCTAGAGGAAATGCATCTCATATACATCAATTGGTATGCGGGGAGTAAATTGCTTGTCTCCAAGGATGAATGATTGTTTTTCATTAGTCTATGTAGACTTCCTCACACTCTATGCTCTAGCAGCAGACTGGCAATTCTCCTTCGTGGATTGCTGGCACGGATCAAATCATGGAGGGAGCTGGGGCCTGCTTCCCAGTCCACTTTATCGGACCACAGAGTTGATGAACTGATGATACTTCTTGAGGGAGTAAAAGAGCTCTCTGGATCAGTTTAAAGGACATGATGGATGGAAATGGGATTCCAAATAGTTTAGTGTCCACCTGTGTATATGACTTACTGGAAAATGCTTTTTAGTTGGGTTAATTCAACGAACCGGTTTGGAGGCTACTAACACTCCGACTAATCTGGTACTAAGATAACACCTGTGTATATGGTATGCTCCTGATCAAAGTGTCTGCTGAACTCGGGACTAGTAGCACCCGGAAACTTTCTGGAAAATGTTGACCGGGAGACGGATTGAGATTCCCAAAGATAAAGTGTTTGCATGGGTTCTTGTAAGGAAAAGGTTGCTCATTAGATCTGTTAGGGTGAGATGGGCCCTGGATGTTGAGGCTGTTGTGTTCTCCACCAAGCTGAGATTGGGGATTCAAACCATACCATTTATTTTTTATATGCAGAGACGAAGGAAACGCGGACTGTTATGCAGGCCAATGTTTTGGATGTGACACCGGATACATGCTTTTGTAATACCTTTAGAGGTACTGAATTGGCAGGGGGCATTGCACATATGTTTCTTCTTGGCGAAGGACTGCTGCAGTCAGATTACTATGGATTTTGTGGAGACAGAAGAATGAGTATGTCTTTTGCAATGTGAGATTCTATATAGAAAACACCGTGGACATAGTGAGAGACTTGATTAAAGAAAGGTCGAACTATAGATGATATAATCTATTTCCACACTTGCACATCTCAAGCTTGTAATGATTTAACATTTTATTTAAATGGATGACAAACACAGGCTACTATCCTCCTTACCTTAAAAAAATTAGTTTATGAACAAAATATGTGTAGACACATAAATTCGTACGTCTTGACTGGAAAAGGATTATAGAATCTCTTTCTTGAAGCAAGCCAAAAGGAAATAAAAGAAAGGCAGAGATACAAATTCAAGATTGAAGAGCGTGATCAGCAAAAATTACTAGTGCTTATTGACAACAACTGGTAAGAATATGTTTTCTTTTGAATATTGACAATCATGATTGAGTACTTACAATTCTGCTCCAGTATGTGGTGTCAATTCTTCGTCGCAAGATTATCATGCTTCCCTTTAGTTGACCCCATCTTTTGCATTGTAGAAGCTTCTGTTATAACGAGGTTATTAATATGCCTTTGACCTGGAAAGAAAGGCATGTCAATGATTCCAGGTGTCTTCTGAAGGCTAACATTAACTTTTTGCTGCACCCATTGTCTTTGGTGCATTGCATCTGTGTTTCCGTGATCATGTTGCATTCTGCAATGATTTGTAATGCAGCAAGAGGTCCTTATATGAGTACAGACCTGTAACTGGCAAGGTCATTTACTCATTTCAATTCAACTTTAGGATCCTACACAGCAGAATGCCTGAAGCTGAGATCTGTTATGTCGTACCTTAGAAGTTTTTATACACATGCATTGGTTAATGCTGTTCTTTAAAAATAAAGGTTGAAGCACTTAATATTGTTGCAGTAGTAACTGGCACACAAACTGTGACTAAGCAGTTTTACAGAAGAGATGGTACTAGAATGTCTCAGAAATGGCATAAGATGCCTTCAACATAATGAACCTTGAGTCTACAGAAGGTATACTGCAGAATATGATGCAAAGTTATTTAATTTGTAAGCTGGATTCATCAAGATCATCACGATCATAAAATTTTAAATACTCGCAAATCAGCAGGTGAACTGTGGCTTAAGTTCAGCAGCTCTGTACCAACTTTGTGGCTGTTGTGCATTATAACTGAGAATAAAACTTATTTCAGGAGCTTCTTATGGTTATTAATTTTTTGATTTATCTGCATACTGTATAACACTTTGCTGCTTATGCATGCTTATACTTTTATGACTTCGTGTTGTTCCCTGTCATACTACATTTAGGGCTATTTGGCTTTTAATAAAATCTCAGAAGAAGCATCATCTGGGTGATGAACAGTGAGAGTATTGCAATATTTGCTCTAAAAGGTCCTAAAGTAAAATATGACGAATTTTTATGTTTGCTCAACATTTTGGCAGTCTAAATGCATACATCGAGACGTGGATTCCAATGACATGTCATAGTATACTTACTTTGCATGGAACTGGTTAGCTTATTTCACTTTCCGAAAAGAAAAATAGCCAGAAAAAGAAAATGACAATTAAGGAATGTAAAGTGATCAAAATATGCTAGGAAGTTTTTCCAAGCATTTCATTGTACATCATCATGTAGAACAATACGAACATCTCCTCGTAGGCTTTTGCCATGTTGTAGTTGTACTTTTATTGGATGCAGATTTGGATGATCTTTCTTTTTTTAAGCTTTCATTCCTATGATTGTTGTTCGTCATAGGTATCTATAGCTTACAATACCTTATCTTCGGGTTATCCACTGCATGAATTCCTTATATGATACTTCATGCTTCTCCCTGACTATATACCTGTTTCCTAAGACCCATAAAAAGTTATGTTTCCTAAGCTTTCAACTGCAATTGGCTCCTGAGTCATTAAATTTGTGCAGAAGGATTGGAAGGCCTAACTTAAAAAGTTGAGAGCTAATTCTTTTATTCTGGAGGCAACAAAATTCAGAGACTTCATCTGAGACTATCCTTGAACAGTGACTACATATCTGTATGTTGCTCTTATGTAGTCATTTTTATATAGTAAACAAGCATCACCTAAGTTGTAGCTGCCTTAGATAGACAATGAATCTTTGTCTGAAATTAATGTTTAACTTAATTATTAACTAGGATTCCATCAACTGTGTTGCACTCAATAACTTTTTTCTCATTGATTGGCATATCCAATTTCTATTTATGAGTTCAGTTCCGAGGGAATTAAAGATATAATACTCAAATATTGAAACAAAAAAGTAGAATAAAAATGGTACAAATTACGCTATCTTTTTTTACGAATACTTTTAGTTTTGTCTTTAGTATCATTTTCTTTCAGTGTTCGGTATGTGCTTGATTAATTGTTATGAGCTTGCTTTCTGTTAGGTTGTAGCTTTGGCTAATTCTTTTTTATGCTTTCCTTCCTATGGTGGGATTCGTCCTAGGTATCTTTAGCTCATAGTATCCCATCTTTGGGTTATTCACTTTGTGAATTCCTTATTCGGAAACTCGAGTCATTAGCTTCATGCAGCAGGATTGAAAGGTATAACTTAAAGAGTTGAGTTGTAACTACTTTTATTCTCCACAATCTTTCGAGACTCTATCAATAACTCTTTCCGATTAATTGGCATATCTCATTACTTAATAATTTCAATTTTGTTGTGAATTTGGGGTATGAGAGAGATTGCACACATAAAAAAATATAAAAAAATTACCAGATTCATTTTTTAATTAGACTACATTATTGATCTAATATAGAATATTAGTAGATAAGATAATTGAAAAGGGAATGCTTTTAACTCTAGTTTTTAGTGAGTTTCTATGAGCACTATGTTTACAGTTGATGCAGAACTTTGAGTTAAAGTAGGACTCTTCAGTAGTCTCCAAAATTATGACATCTGTTATATAAAATTAAATGAATCCTGAATAAAATAAATAAATTATAACTTTTTCCTCTGAGGGAGCTCGGCAGTAGATCCTCCTTTTGATGCCCCCTCCCAAGCTCATTCGAGCATCCCCCCTTCCAAGTTCTTTCGAGTAGTAAGACGTGTAATATATGCAAGGACAGCTTTAACTACGTTAGTTGCATTGAGAACACGAGATTTCAGCTAGGTTAGGATTATGATCAACAGATTCCAAAGGTGGCTTCAAGAGCAACTCCTATGTAAAAAAAGAAAAATGGTCAGATTTTGGCTTTTCTTATATCAGTACTTTTAGATTTGTTTTTAGCATCAACTTCTTTCCGTGTCAGATATATGCTTGTTTAATTGTTATTGCCTTGCCTTACTTTATTGGATGTAGCTTTGCTTTCAGCAAGATGTAGATTTTTTTTTTTTAAATAGTTATCGCAATGGAATGGTTTTCAGACTGCATTTTGAAGTTGCCGGTATAATCTTATGGGGAGCCCAAAATGCAAATTCGGGGAGACGAACACGTCCTCTTACGGAGTTTGTGGACAATATCTACACAATGGAGATCTCTTCAAATCTATGGCCCGCCTAATTATGCAACTTCTTACTGTAAAAGTTTTTTAACATGTTTAAGTTTCAATAAGGTTTATGAAGCAAAAAGAGCAAAAACTAAGCAGTTTTTGTCATTATGATGCCATCTAAGCATGTTCTTTCACGCCAATAATCTCTTGGTACGTTGTGTGGATATTCTTCTTCTAATATGTTTTGCCATAATTCATAAAACCATAACTCATGTGAGATATAGTGAGAGGCAAACTTATACCTAGATGATAGTTTTGGGTGTCCTACATTTTTCGTTATAAAAATGGTGTGGTTATTGTGCATTCTTGTTACTAGTACATAGAAAGATGTGGACCAGAACTGCTCCCAAGTCCACCCCTCTGAAGGCTACCAGGCTGGTTAGGCAAGATATCTTATCTGCAGAGTTAGGAAAAAGGAAAACAAAATGATAACTAAAGAGAAAGAGAGAACATATTATTAAAACTGAAGCCTCTTGTTTTTGAATGGGTCTTTCCTATTGTGGAAGCACTATTTGCTTATTAATGTGACAAGAGGGAAGCTTCCTGGAGATGAGCAAAAAATATGCTGACAGCTCCAGCAGTTTGAGATTGTTTTATATGCAAGTGGTCCACAGAGTTCTTGCAGCCACCACCGGACGATTGGCATGGAATTATTTATACACCAAGTTTCCACGATTTTTTCATGCTCATGCATGGGAAAGATATTACAATGATCTGTTCATGATTAGGAGCTCAACTAATTAAGTTGCTTCCATAACTTATGTTGTTCTTCTATACTTTGGCTTTATTTTATCTGTGCTGCCTCTTTTGGAATAAAGGCAAAGCTTCATGCCAATCTTACAGGGGCTTTTGCGTGGGAAGATCTTGTACTGATCAGATAAACTCAAGGCACTGATTGCATGCATCATCATATTGGTGCTTTGCCAATGAGATAGAAGAAACATGATCTAATCATGAGATAACTATTGTATTGTATTGTATTAATCGTTAAAGCTTGGAGGATCACGCAATCTATTAGCTTGGAATTAGATTATTCTAAGGGACGTGCCCAACTTGTTATCCCTTTTCATCCTTGTGACACGTGTTCAAAGAGCACTGATCAATATTTAGTACAAAGTCCATGCCAAATTTATGAGACTGCAAATTAATTAAATGGCACCATATCGATCTTTCATTCACGATACCACCGAAGAAATGGTCCGATTTTATCCGCTTGTTCGGTTTATTGTATTATCATATCGTCACACTGAAAAGTTATCAAGATTAGATGGGAAAACCTAACAGGAATAAGAAAGAGATCAGATCAGATGCATTCTAAATCATGCTATGTCCTCAACAAGCTCCTCCTGCGCAACGTTTAATGCGGTTCTTCCTTTGATGATGTGATGTATAACATTTGGTGCACTGCGTTGCTTATGTTGTCACCTGTCACAGTAGCAAGTCAAACGTAGTTCTTGTTGGCATGCAACCTAATCACGTTGCAGTCAATGATGGCATCCAGCTAGGATTTGATTGAGGCCTGTAAAATTTCCGAGCACAGATCCATATCTTCTTTCTCCTACTGCATCAGCTAGAAACAAGACCCGCATGCTCGTCCAAGGTTGAGGACAATCTTTGTGTCAAATCAAGTGACACGAGCCTCTATCTAATTTCTGACAACTTCATGGAGCTATGCAATACTTGATGTTAATAATTTTGAGAGTGATTGGAAGGTTTGAATCGAATTAATCTCCTTTTATGAATCTTGACACCTTGGTGTGCATGCTTATATCATATGACTTGGTTCTGTGTTGGAAACATGGATCGGATGAAAACATGGATCTGACATTTCTGTCATCCATTGGAATTGCTGATGCGAGCTTTGAAATTTACTGTTTTGTGCAAGTTAACACTTGTTACTACACAAGGAACACTAGGAACCTGCAAGCTCACAGGGAAGGAAAAAAAAAGGACTTTTACAGCGACATCATTGCCATTACTTTTCTATGGCAAATGAATAAAAACATTTGGCATTCTCTTCTGGAAACTGAGCAAGAGACCTTTTCATCTCTTGGCGCTGAGGAATATGAGGGAAGAGTGCTGGAATATGCATGGAAGGGATGAAGGAACTGAGAACGAAGCAATTGCATGAGACCTTCCATCTCTTGACAAAAGAACGAAGCAATTGCATGATCTCGAACTTTGCTCGGCGTTCAATAGGGCCTTGCAAGTTCTGATGTCCCCAGGAGCTCCTCCAGGTACTCTGCTCCGAGGTCCTCCAGCTCCACCACACTCTCAACTTTCCTGATCTCGCATTTGACCTTCTTGTTGTGTGAATTCCTCCTGATGGAGTTCTTCCTCTTCAGGGCGATCACAGGGGACAGCCCCTCCACCTCCCCGTATCTCATCCCCCTCAGTGAATCCCGAACTTGCTCCACCGGGAAGTTGAGCACCGCCGAGGGGCCCCTCGTCGAGAACGCCGCCTGGTCATAGGCCAGCGCGGCGGCCTCCGCGCTGTCGAACGTCCCGAGCCACACGCGCACGCCGTGCCGCGTCGAATCCCTGATCTCGGCCGCGAACTTGCCCCACGGCCGTCGTCGGACCCCCCTGTAGGACTTGATGCCCTCCGAGCCCTTCGCCGCCGCGAGGTTCTTCGAGCTCACCTCCTCTTCCTTCACCCTGACGGCGCACGTCTCGGAGGAGGACGATGTCTTGGCGGAGGCCTCGGCCAGCATGCCGAGCAGGACCATCTCCTCGGAATCGTTCTCGTTGAACGGGAGGAGGGGGAATTCCAGCTGGTGGTGGCCGAACACGCCGCCGTCCCAGCCGAAGGACTCCGACGAGCCGGCGGAGGAGTCCGGCGACAGCTCGTAGCTCCGAGGATGGAAGAAAGTGTAGTCCATTGGAGCTGAGTTTCGCTGCTGCTCGCCCTTACTGTTAACTAGAAGTTTGCTCTGAGGGCTGAGTCAGTATTCAATGGCGGGCAGTTGGAAGCGCGCCCCTTTTTATACTTGAACCAAGAGGGAGATTTCAAGGGGCAAAGATTGGAAGAGTACAACAAATTAAGATGAAAATATATAAAAAAAAAGTTTTAACTTTACAATGTTTTTATCGTATCATGGGGAGGAAACGGTCCGCGAGAATTTAGTTAAAATCCTAAAAAGATCACGTGAGTCAATTGAGCACGGCGGCAGGGCCACGTAAGCAAGTCGTCATATGACATCTGTGACGTCGACTTATGTTTGTGCCTTTTCCACGGTGTGCAGGAGCAGCCAATCGCAGATCGAGTGGGTGGAACACGTTGGGTTCGCTGATACAATTTGGGCATCGCAGGTAAAAATATAGATCCTGCTCTTATCAGCATATTCTGAGCTTATGCAGACTACTGAAGCTTGGCTGCAGCTGCAGTTAGAGCTTCTAAGTGAGATTTGCATGTCAGATGCAGTGTGTCAGAAACATTGGATTTGAGTGATTACAGATGTCAAAATTCTGGAACATAACATTTGAATGCTGGTTCACTCCTAGAATTTGCGTCTTCGTGATTACTTAGATTTAGTAGTAGATTCTGTTAACTGCATGATACGGTGCCATTAGTCTTTTTTTTTGTGTGTGTGTAATGTAACTTGAGTTTTTCTCTCTGAGACTAAATCACCTCTATTAACGTGCTGAATGCAAACTCTGCAAGCAAGGAAGACTCTGCATGCTTAATGTTTAAGCTTTTTGGAACTGCACCAACTATGCACCATCTTCCAGGAAACTACCATCGGAAAAGGATTCCATCTCACTCAGTATGACTGTCTCGGGGAAATCCGTGAAACCAACTCTTAGATTATGACATCTTACTCTCATCTGATTCCACGTGTCGTGCTCATTTTAGTTGCGCAGTAATCGGAAGAAAACTTATTAGGAGTGTGTGTGTGTGGCTCTTAATTGCTGAGGAAATCAGATGCCAAAATGTCTGCAGAAAGGTTGAGGAAACATGATTACCTTGGAACAAAAAAACAGAAACCTTTTTACCACTAGTAACACTGAGAGAATTAGACAGAGTGGGCCTGCAGTGCAGGATGGAAGAAAAGTGGAATCACAGGTTCGAGCCCCTTTCATACTTGATCGATGATGGGATTTTTCATTCACAATTCTTCCAAAATCACATTTGTTCTTTTCCCTTTGTCTCTTTTTTTTCCTCTGAGGTCATGATTGGATAGCATGCTACACTGCAGTGGATTATGCTTGAACAACTTTGACCGGCTCTTTGGGAGGGCAATATAATGAAATGAAATGAATTGTTGAACATCCAAGAAGAACGGGGGGGGGGGGGGGGGGGGGGCATGGGAATGGTCCCGAATGAAATTAAGAATTGGAAATTTTCTGAAGGATGACTGCGAGCTCTTCTCTGCAGGAGAAATGTAATTAAAAAAAAGGTATTTGTCTGTGAAAGTGAGATAAGAGCAAATTCGTAGACCGGGAAACCATGCTATCTTGTGCACACGTGTAGGGCAGAAAGGTACATGACACAGCTGAATCGAGACCGTGGATTTGTCCTCATTGCATAGGGCTTTAGCCGTCTCCTGTGCGAGTTCACAATGATCTCCACAAAGCTATTCGCCTCGCATCTCTGTTCTCCACCGATGACCCCTGTGATGGAACAAAAGGGCAATACTAAGAACAGTGTCTGTCCTATCTGTATTATGAACAGGGTAACAGGGTCCTGTAGTGGAGAAGGAAGTGTCTAGATTTGAAGTAAAATTCTCTAAAGTAAAGAAGTCTTGATTCAAAAATCGCCGGGAGTTTTAGAATTGACAACTTGATCAGAGTTTGTTTTGTAGTTCCACTGTCAGGAATAGTTCTTCTTGTGAACTTTCTGCAGTAGGCGAAGCACCGAGAAGGCATCGAATTTAAAACCAACAAAATTATAGGTGCATCATTTCTCAGCTACTACTACTACTACTAGAGATACTCCAAAACTTCTTTTGACACCCTGAGCAGGTGGTTCTTTGAACACAAAACGGGATGGACGTTGTTAGGCGTCGTTTGCCTACCTTCTAGTTCTTGCACACTCTTTTTCTGTTGTTTGAAATGTATTGCATTCAGAGAACATGGTCATATTCTTTATTATTGGCCACTGTTTATGAGTGTTGTCATGCATGATCTGATGGCCTCTCTCTCTCTCCCCCTCTCCCCCTCCTTCCAGTAGACCTTCTACTTCTTGCATTGTCATGGCCTTCCTAATCAGGGCATAGGTAGGTAAAGGTGTTGAGGGAAGCAGCTTAGGAAGCTTCGTTTATGCTTTTTTTTATGGCACTGGAAAGTTAGTGAGAGCTTGTGGAGGAGAGAGGAGAGAGGAGATGATGTTAATTAAATTGCATTGATCAGGTCAAGAATTCCTTCAAAGGAGTTCTGCAAAAGTTTGGTTGCTTTGTTCCTTGAGAACTTATATTATGATTTGTTGTTTGGGCAGTGTCCCAAGTCACGATTAAGGCGTTTCGATATGTTTTCTTCTGGAAGCACGCTGGAATTGGAACTTTTGGAGAGATGATGTTTCTAGAGTTTACGTATACGTTTACAACAATGGGGCTTATTTTTTTTTCTTTATTGGGGAAAAAAATAATTTGAAACAGACGCACCACTTATATCAACTCGTCAAATGTAACATTTTCGAATATTAAGATGATAATAATTGAAATGTATATATTTTCTTAAATCGGAATTAATGAAAATATTTTTTTTAAAAAGAATTTTAATGCACTATATATATAGATATTGACGATTGGTACTTGTGAATTGACTGGTCAAATAAATATATTGAAGCATTTATTGCTAAATGAGTTTTTATAAGTGATGGCGATGGATTAATGGACACACTTTCTTTTATTTTAATCGTCATAGCCACTAAATTTTCCATCCCTCCGGAATTTTTATGCTAAAGTTTCTTTTTTTTCATATTTATTTAGTTATATATACGTTTGATTCTTCGCTATCAATATTTGGAAAAAAAACAATCTAGTGCAAATATATAAAAAGGAATTTAAGGCATTTCATTTTAATTTACGTACCTATCTATTATATATGCATGCACACATATTTATTATATATATGGGGTTCAAATTTGGTATGCATGAAGACATATTCAATTTTTATGTGTCACATGAAAATCATGTGATTTAAGTAAGTATGAGATTTATATAGAGGTATGAGTATCTTTATATGCACGCTACTTATTCCCTCCATAGATATTTTTATTTTATAAATAATTATAAAAAGAAGAAACATAACTAATTACAAAAAAAATCACATGTTTCTAAGCCACATAAGTCATTCCTATTGCTTTTTTCTTTCTATGGTCCATGTAGTCATGGAGTTATATTTAGGGTTGAAAGAGAACATGGTATCATTTCCAATACAATTGGCTCGCCGTTGGATGTGGTGATAAAATTAGTATATTTTCAATGACATAAATCACATTCAACTTAATATTCCATCTAAAGTTGGACGATTTGGGCAACCATCATTTCCATTAAAAAATGGAGAAGTGTAATTAAATAAATGGGAAAAAAATAAATATTGGCGTAAGAAACTAACTGTGTTTACCGATTTATTTTATTATAAAACTAAGTCATGTAATTACTAAAATGATATGTGATCAAGTATTTGAATATATGATCATTTAGGTCTTTTTTTGTACAAAAAAACTGATGTAAAAAGAAATTAAATAATTTTATTGAAAAAAAGTAGATCATGGAACAAAAATATGATAGTCAAATTTTTACTTGACGAATTAAATTATATCCCATTTAGGAAAATTTCACTTGAATAAACCATAAAATAAATTAATATTGAGAATACAAGCCACCATGCTTGAAATGTCAAGTTCGAGTGAAGCATACTCGTTTTTTTGTCCTGCAGAATCAAGTCATAAATTCATAGTTTATATACTAAATAAGTTTAATCATTTAGGTAAGTATTATGCACTTTCAAACATATATAATGATTCATAAATAACAAACAACTAATATATCTTATAAATATGAGAGTAATCAAATAAGTACTATCGTTTATAACTAATAAATGTTAACTAATTGTTAATAATTATGTTTATTAAGATAGAAAATTTATAAAAAGATAAGTAAGATATTATAAATTTTTAATGACGGTACTAATTTCACTTTCAATAATAATAAATTATTTAAGGTGGTACAATTTTTTTATTATATAAAATAAATAATTATGTACGATCATATAAAATTATATAGATTCAATATAAAATTATAAGATTATACAAAAAATAAATTAATATTTATATAAAATTTAAGAGTTTAAATTATTTAAAAAATTATGTTGATTTGATTCATTTTATTTATATAACTTTTTGAACTCGTAAGAATTTAAGAATTTGACTATGAGAGTTTAACAATATTGCTTGAAACCTGCGGGCATATCCTCAAAAAATTCTGGTGTATTGAGTTACGTCATCATACGTGCACCTACTTGTACAATATCTCTAATACAAAACTAGCTATCATTCATATTATAGTAAGAAATAATACTTTATTTATTTCATTAGATTTCTACATGCAGATACATAATAAAGAAAGACAATCATTCTTATTTTTTTCTTTTGCATATTTCATAATCAAGATTCTTTCCTTAAATATATAAGAATGACCGATCTATTTCCATTTTTTGTTGGATATAAAGCTCCATGTTCCAATTTAAAGGATTCAAGTAGATGTTGTGATGGGCGCTACGACGGAACTGTTTTAAAAATAGTGTCTTTTTATGTGTTTACAAATGCAAATAATAATAAGGAGAAATATATAACATATCATGTTTTAAAGTAAATTACATAGATCATCTCTCAATTTTGTGTCAATATTTTAAGGGTTGTTTAATTTCAATTTGTAACTCGATTGTCTTTGAACTTTATTTTTCTTGCATGCATCATCCCATAATTGGCAATAGTTGATTTTCGATTATAATGATGACGTGACGCAATAACAAATAACAAAAATAAAAAAGATCTAGCAGACGTGTGAGGAAGAAACGGGGGCGTCCCCGTGCGAGCACTCCGGCGGGCGAGCTCACATAGGCCCCCCTCCCCCGAGCTCGCACGTTAGTGACCAGAAAGAAAAGGAGTTCGTTTACATAGGGCGTCAGACCCCTTTTCTTCATCGTTTCCGGTGTGTCCTTGCTGTGCGCGAAGGCGAAGAAGAAAAGCGGGGTCCCCTCTCGTGAGTTCGTCCGCTGGCCCTTTGTAATTTTTATTATTTTAATAATATTTTTATTCCATTTATAATGTTATGTTATTAATATAATCGAAAAACTGGCTATTATAGAGGAACAATACGTGCAAGAAAAATAAGGTTTGGAGACAATCGAGTTACACATTGAAGTTAGATATTGATCTAAGTTTATCCCGTGTTTTGAAAATGCTAAAATAATTAGCAATTGGCCTATACAAATAAATTTCAAAAAAAAATTTAAAATATTTTTTGTTAATTATTACTAGTATATACCTCTGATGATTTGTGGACGGTGCAAATGATAATAAAAACAAATATGTATTTGGGTACACTATTCTCTTTTTTTAGTAAATAAAAATATTTGTTTTTCGTAGATATTTATATTTGTTTTACTTTTAACTATCTTTTACCTTAATAACTATTGGTTGTTATAACATATAGCATCAGATGTTATTTTTAATGGATATTCTAAATATTTAAACAAAAATATTACCAAAAAAAGCACACACCACAAATTAGTCAATCTTGTTATAGACCCTTGAATAAAACTAAATTTCACCCTTAAGTATCACCGGTTATCCATTTTTAAAATGAATTAATTAAATAATAACTTAATAAGTTGATAAATAGTTATTTTTTCATTTATAAAATAACTTGCGATTTTTCAAATTTCAATCAACTATGAAAAAGGGATAAGTCCTGGAATCTCCTATAAAAAAATAACAAATCTAATATAGTAGGAATTCTTATTTGCGATTATCCAAACCAACAGCCTCAGTAATTTTTTTCTAATAATAATAATAATAATAATAATAATAATAATAATAATAATAATAATAATAATAATAATAATAATAATAATAATAATAATAATAATAATAATAATAATAATGTCACATGAAAAAAACAACCTTTTCAAAAAAAAAAAACTAAGATGATACATTTGAGATTTTATATATATATTTGCATGATACTATATATGATACCTAAAAAAGCAGATACATATAGGGCGTTTGGTACGAGGTTTTGATACCACATGAACAAGAACAAAAATGCACGATAATATTTTTATTATGCACAATTCTTAGCTATTTAATAATAAAATAATAGAAAAATGATTATTCTCATGCTGTTCCTTTTAATAGCAAGAACATCTTGCTCTTACTTTTTCAATTATCATAATATTAGTTTGAATAATATTTTTATTATCATAATATTAATATAATAAATAAGCTTAACTTGTTTGTTATTTATTAAAATAGTGTATAAAATATTTATTTAAACTACTATCCACGTCATTTAAATTACTTCATATTTATTATCTAATTCAAATGTTGTATTTGTCAAATAACATTTTTTTTTATTTTACTCAGTCAACAGTTATAATATAATCAGCAGTCACCAATCCCTATTAGCTAAAATTTATAAGAATATTAGAATGTGAATAATTTAGGAGAAAATTAAAAAAAAAACAAAAAATATTATTTTTAAATCAATGATTAATAACGAAGTAAAATATTATACTTAAATAAAATTATTTAGTAATATCAAACAAATTGTTGTTCATTTATCGATGAAACTAGACGGATTCCGATCGATTTCGTCTACTGATGCGACTTTTGATTAAACTGATGTTGGAATCTGAGGTGAGAATCAATGTGATCTTAGTTTTAATTTTCTGATTTTAGTGGAACTAGTCGTTGTTTCTCACCATTATTTTTTTCCAACTTCCTTTTTATGTAACGTTTCTTTTTTATTTTATTTTTGTCTTTTAAGATTTTCTCTCTCTTACGTACCTCCCTTAAAATCTTTTATATATTATATAATATACTTATTCTAAAAAGATTAATTTAATATTATTTATTAATTATTATTTCACAAAAAATAATATTTGCTTAACATAAAATCTATTAAAATATAAAATAATATATCTTTTTTTATAATTTTAATAAAAAATAATTTTTACTACTATTGTTATTAATTAATAAAATTATATTTTAGATTTTTAATATATATATATTATTCAAATATCCACAAAAATTAATCTATCACATTAATTTTTTTATATCACATCAACTTTTTTATTTTTCATCATTATGTTTCACTCTATTCAAACACATCCTAAATTAATTTGTAAATTCAATTATTCACGTAAAATTCACAAGAACCACAATTATACTTTCCAAACACTAGTGATTTTGAAGAAGGAATTGACAGAAAATTATTAAGAAATAACAAAATGATGTATTTTATGAAGTATCAGGAAATAACCAAATACTTACAAGAAAATAATGGCAAAACAAAAATTATGAATAACTCATAGTTATAAAAAATGCTAAAAAAATAACAGTGTGGATAAAATCTAATAAGAATATAAAAATGAACTTATAAATATATTAATTGTTGAATATTAAATTTCATATTTCAGTATTTTTTTTTGCAAATATAGTAATGAAAAATGTATCAAAAATCAACTAAAATCAATTAACATATCATATCATCATCAAATATTACCATTTTTTAATTAGCCATATAGATTATCTTAAAAATTTAAATCAAATAATGAATTTAGTTATCCAAATAAAAAAAATTAAGAAATATTTTCAATTCAATGCTTGAAAATAGGAGGGATATGATGTCCAAGGAGAAAGTCTAATGCCACAAAAATTAGCCCAAAAGGGCTAGTGTGATTTGAGAGACTTTAGAACATGAGAAAAGAGATTATAAGAAATCTATCGAATAGCGACTCTGAAATAATCAAGTGTCAAAACTCATGAAATCTCATCATAACATATATTAATATGAATTATTTGGTAATCAATTGAATTTCATGGCCAATGACACAAACTCATGATGTGTGAAATTTCACATCATGGCTAACTTGTTAGATTCCTCTTTTACTATTCTATCATTTTAAGGTCTTCTTGATGCAAAAACTCAGAGAAATCATCTATATGAACATGAGGAAACTAAAGGAATATAGTCATATAAGACTCATGTAAAAAACTGCTAATTGAAAATATGCATAATCTCCTTCAGAATTTCCCTAGAACATATGAGAACTTCAATGCATCTTTCATCATAATATTTAATAGGAACTATGTGTTCATACTCTCTTGAACCAAGCATAAAATCCATTGATAGAGGAGGGAGAGGAATTTTAGATCTAAAATCTTTTTCTTGTTCCCTTTTTGCTGTTATTCTCTATTCCTTCTCCTTCTTCCTCAAGCCTAGTAGTCATCATGTGTGAGGAAAATAAGAAAAAGAAAAAGAGAGGCTTGGAGTCCTATTTATAGGGACATAAGCCTTAGAGTCATAATTCAACTAGAATCTTACTTACAAACTTAATGTTCCTACTTTAAATCTTACTTTAATATCTATTCCTAAATCTTTTTAATTTAGCCTTTTATTCTATTTGATTCCTTCAATTTCTAAAATTAATTAAGTAACAATAATAATTATATCTTGATTTCAAATATAAAAATATTATTAATTTATTTTCTAAATATTTTAAAATTTAAAATCTTAAAGTATATAATTGAGAGTTATTTATAAGACAAACTTATAGTCAGATTCAATTTCAAATTCGACTATTTAATCTTACTCTAATTTTAAATGCTATCTTAATTGGCAATCTTAGTTTCCCTAATATTACTGCCACTGGTAATCTATACTTAAATCCATCAAATCATCAATTTTACTTATTTTAATTTAAAGGTAATCTTAACTGTTTAGCAATGTAGATTATATATAAAGGGTGGATTGATTAGGAGAAAGTGTGTGATTGCCTCTTAAGTGGCAATTTGACTTATATATATATATATATATATATATATATATATATATATATATACATACCATATTTATCCTTTCCAATCTTACACAAATAAAAGATAATATAGTGATATCAACAAAAAAAATATTACTACCATTGTCATCATCATAATTAATATTATTTATTTAAATTATTTATTACTATTCAAATGAATAATATTTTTATTAGTTATTATTTTGAATAATAATACGCTAATAATTTATTATTATTTTCATTTAAAATATATCAATTTTTATGAATATGCTTATTTAATTTATTATTCTATTCAAAATTTGAGTTGAATTATATAAACTTTAATTTGACATTAACGATAAAGAGTATGTTAGCAAAAAAATATACATTACCTAGTTATATTTTATGATAAGTAAATAATATTATTTAAATTATTAGAGAGATTATTTATACATAATAAACAAGGTCATATCCGACAACAAATTACATGTTGTTGGATATATAATGTCAAAAGTAATACAGTAATATAAGATCATTTGTGGATGACTTGTTGCAAGTGAAGATAAGATCACTACAAGAAAAATATTGATTACAAACAGTTTTGACCGTCTGTAATCAGTCCAAAACCATCGGTAATACACTTTTCGACGGAGGAATCGATCCGTCGGAAAAACGATCATCGCAAATCGATTTACGATAGTTGAGAAAAATTCGTCAGAAGTATCGACGGTTGTAACCGTCCGAAAAGTCCGGCGGTATGTAACTGTTGAAACTTTCGACGGTCGCGCAACTGTCGAAACTTTCGACGGTCATCACAACCCACCGAAAACTTTTGGTGGTCACAAATCATCGAAACTTTCGGCGGTCGTCGCAACCGTCGATCTTTCGGCGATCGTAACCGTCGCAAATAATTTTTTAACAATAAAAAAATTAACAGCCAGATCGACCGCGGCCAAATCCGGCCGTCCACGGCTGGTTGCCAGATCCAGCTGCCCGCGACCAGATCCAATAGCTGGCTGTCAGATTCGGCTGCCCACGGCCAGATCCGGTCGTAGGCAATCGATTCGGGCCATAGGCGGCCGATCCGAACGCCCGCGGACGATCAGATCCGACCGCCAGGCGGCCGGTCTGGCCGAGAGAGAGAGAGAGAGTGAGAGGAGAAGTCGCCGGCGGGTCGTCATCCGATAAGGAGAGGGTCGCCGGCTGGGAGGTTGCCGACGAGTCGTCGTCCGATAGAGAGAGGGTCGCTGACGGGTTGGGCCCGCAAAATAGGAGATGGAGAGAGAGAGGAGAGAGGGAAAGAAGTGGAGAATGGAGAATGGAAAAGTATATATATATATATATATATATATATATGTAGGTATATATATATATATATATATATATATATATATATATATATGGTAGAAAGTTGGGAAGCGGGAAAACGAAAAAAGGAGCGGCAGGAGAGTATTTTTAATTACCGACGGCCATGACCGTCGAAAAATTAGTAAAGATATATATGAATGTAATATTTAATTATTTTTAAAGTTACCGACGATCATAACCATCGGAAAGTATTTAATTATAATAATAAAATATTACTTACATATATATAATATTTATTTTTTAGTTTACCGACGGTCCGAACCGTCGGTAATATGTTATATTAATAAAAAAACTCCTTATATTATATTATTAATAAATTTACCGACGATCAAAACCATCAAAAATTATTTAATTATAAAAATAAAATACTATATTTAGTTATATATAATATTTATTTTTTATTTTACCGACGGTTTGAACTGTCGCTAATTATTACCGACGACCGAAGCCATCGAAAATTGCGACGATTTGGACTGTCGCTAATTATATTAATAAAATACTCCTTATATTATATTATTATACATTTACCGACGGTTACGACCGTCGAAAATATCGACGTTCCTAATCGTCAAAAAATAAAATAATAATATAATAAATTACATAATTTATTATGTTCATTTTCGACGGTTGTGATAGTCAAAAATTTTGTTCCTAATCGTCAAAAAATAAAATAATAATAAAATAAATTATATAATTTATTATTTTCATTTTCGACGGTTGTGACCGTCGAAAAACGTTGCTGTCGCAAAATCCGTCACAATTTGCGACGGATTTCTATTCGTCAGAAATTGTCCATCGAAAAATGATAATTTTCTTGTAGTAAGGGAATGCATTAGATTATTGAATGCATGCTTTAATAAAAAAATAAAGTTTTTTTCCTATAGTAAGTGTTCGTTCAAAAGTAAAAAAATTATACCTTGATATTTTTATATATTCCTTTAGCTTGACGCTGTTTTTTCATCTTTTTATCACCTTAGGAAAAAAAGTCGTTTACATGCAACAATTCATCTTTCTAAATCAGGTTGTCTAATCTTTCATTGATTATAATTCAAAATCTATGTCGAACCATAAAATTCTTTTTTTCACTCCCAATCTTCAATTCTGACTAACACATTGCATAGATCAAGAGATCATTTTGAGCTTTATTCGAGTGACATTATTTATACATTGGCATTATTTTGAAGTCAAATGGACAATATAAAATGCACGTACTGTGGCAGCACGTTAACATAAGATTCTCCAACAATCTTTCGAATATTTGCATGGTCAACGAAACCTTGCACCATGTCCACATTAGGCATGTCCGTACATCAATCCCTAATAATTAACAAAATTTAATTTTGGAAAAATAACATAATGTATGTTATCTTGAATCCTAATCCGTTCATTATTTATGTAATATATATATATATATATATATATATATATATATATATTGTCACCTTGCACAAATATAATAACATCTTAGGCATTTCGTTGATACCTGACTAGCTATGAGCACCATCTCCAAAAGTTTCTAGAAAGGAACACCTGGCAGCCGCCGGGCGTCCTGATCGAACTTAATTATTATACATCTGGTTCTTTTTCCCTTTTTTTATTTTTCCTAACATGATGCATGTGATGCAGACACTTATAAGATAGATAATAAAATATATAAGATAGCTAATAACTTGATCCAATTATTTGAAGTCATATTTAACTAGCCATGCTCTGCAATAATAATAAAGGATTAATTAATAATCATGAAATTAAATTATAAATGTTTTTTTTATTGGAGTCAATGAAACACGTGACTAAATTGACAAGGGCTCACATAGTCACATGGGCAACTAATGACATATAGTTAGTTAGCATGTATTGATATGGGGAAGATGCATGAACTTAAAAGATTGGATTCAAAGGACCGTGACGAGGCAACTCGATGGTCAGGTCAAAGGTGGAAGGATATTAGCTTATGTCGTGGAGGACAATAATTGGGTGCACCTCCCCCATAATTGGTGCATTGTCCCCCTCTTCTCTTTTCGTCTTTCGTCTGTTATATATATATATATATATATATATATATATATATAGAGGGTTCAATGTTGGTGTAGATCTATATGTATAAATCAACTTTTTTTAGGTAAGCTGCAATGCAGCTTTTTTATTTTTTATATATACACTTTATTTATAAAAATTAATCATTTACTTAAGGCTGATTTACATAATGTAGATCTACACCTCCGTTAAATATATATATATATATATATATATATATATTATGACACTACGTAAAAGAAAAGTGGTGTCATTGTACCTGAGATGGACGGCTAAGATTTGTGTGCGCCTAGCGGGCGAAGTAGAGTGGCGGTGAGCGAAGGGCAACAACGAGTGCGGCCGAAGGACCGAGGGGGTGAGCGAAGCGCGACACACGTAATGGGCAGAGGGCGACACACGAAAAAATCGTGCATTAGTTTACGCCATTTGATTAACATTTTAGAATATTTTTATGTTTAGAAAAGGAGAGTTTTGATTTATTTTTATATAATTTCCTTTAAATTTGATTTCTACGTAAGTTTGAAAATTATTTATGACAGAATATGAGAAAATGTTAAAATTAAGGCAAGAAAAAATCCTAAAACAACTCAGAAGATTGTCACAACCGTGACAATTCTTTTTATGCCCGTGATAGAAAGATGTTGCACAGAAAATTGGCTAAGTTACTATCACGGCCGTGACAGTTTCTATCACAATCGTGACAAAAAGATTTTCTAGCAGAAAAGTTTCTACGTACTTTTCAGCCTTGACAGCTTTTTGTCACAGCTGTGACAAACACTTTCACGGTCGTGAAGACAGATGATTAGGCGGTTTTAAAGTCATTTTTATCCACTTTTCGATAAAATTTTGGTTTCTTTCCTTTGGGGACGAAAAAATCTATCAAAATGAGGCAGAAGAGGGCTTGGAAGATGGAGCATAGATTTGAAGCCTACAACGAGGAGAAAATCGAGAACAATAGTGAAGATCTATTGGAAACTCACGAGAGCACGTGCACAATGGCCAGAGTTTTTCGTTTTCTTTTTCCAATCATTTTTTATTAGATTTGATGTTGTTATTCTCATATTTATTTCTTTATTAGGGTCATCTTAGTTGAACCCTATTTTTTTGGAGTCTTTCTTAATATTAGTTTAATTTGAATCTTTAATAGCATTGCAATTTCATATTTAATGCTTTTCTTTGATTTCATGATTTATGATTTGATTACTATATGAGAAGAAGTGATTATTTTCATAATAGTTTATAGGATTGATCTTATTTGTTGCATGTCACAATTAGAGAAATCGAAAGAGATCTAATTTGTGTAGTTATTAAGGTGACTTAAGAAAGTACTTAATACTAATTCCGTTTTAATGCATCGTATGATTTAATTAAGTAAATTAAAAATTGAAAGAATTGATTTATTCTAATTATTCATAAGATAGTAGTTAAAATTTGAAACATTGGTTAACTAATTTTGGGAATTCACTTTATTGTTGATTCAAGTAATTATAAATTGAGAAAATTTATTATATTTTAGTGGTGATAATTATGTGCCTTAATCATCAAATCATTATTTCTCCGAGGGCGACGGTTTGGCGGCGGAAGCAGCAGGGTGGCGACGAGTGGAGGGCGACGATAGAGATCTGGATCCGAGGAGGAAGAAGGATTTGTTGTGATCGGATATGAGATTTGAGCTCGCATGGCTGCTACTGGAGAGTCAGGGGTTTCGGAAAGGGGCGCTTCGTCGACGTCGCCCACATCCTTATGCGCTTCGTCATTGACGAGGGGGGGTAGACGAGGGGAGATCGATGTCCGACGATGACCTGCTAGGGATCGAAGGCGCACAAGAGATCGAAGGTGCACAGACGACTCGAACCCGCTCGTTGTCGTGCTGCTCGAACCATCTGCGCGTGCTTGAACCGACACACACACATCTGATCCGCTCATCTCAGATCGAACAGCTCTGGATTGGTGGGCACAGTGACACCACTTTTATGTGGTGCCACATTAATATTCCTCTCTCTCTATATATATATATACACACACATATATATATATATATATATATATATATACATGTATGTATGTATGTATATGTATACATATATGGATAAAATGGATATACATATATGTGTCAAGCATCATCTAGAGCATCCATCAGTGGATCAATGACAGACGATAATGAGCGCCTTTTGCTAAAGAGAAATTGGCTCACACAGTCGACAGTCGTCTCTCAGTCTCTCTCTCTCCCCCTCCCTTTCTCCCTCTCCCGTCGGGACCCCTCCTCCCTCATCGTGCTTCCCCCTACTCCCTCCCTTTGCCTTGTCCTCCATTAGCGCCGTCGAAAGCCTCCCAAGACCCCTGAACCCTCATTACTGATGATCGTGAACCTGGGGTTGTCGAGCCACTATTGTGGCCCCGACCTCAAGCAGAGAGAGAGAGAGAGAGAGAGAGAGAGAGAGAGAGAGAGAGAGAGAGAGAGAGAGGATGGTTCGGAATGGTACGACGACGGTGTGGATGGGTCCGACATCGTCTCCGCATGGGAGAAAACAGAGAGTGGGTGAGAAAGGTCATCCAACGATGTTTCTCGCGCAAGAGAGATGACAGCTGGAGGCGGACAAGCTCTTCCATGTGTACTTCATTCAACTTTTCATCGAACATAGCAGCAGCGTCGTTGCTGCCCACGCTGCCGCCACCACTGCTCAGACCTGCCCTAATTGCCTTCTCGAAATTCCTCTTTCTCGCCTTTTGCTCCAGCAAGATGTGCTTCAGCCGCATCATTTCGTGGGCATACTCAGACTATGCGGGGGCGACCGAAACAGGGAGAGAAAGAACACAAAGGGAGAGAGAGAGAGAAAGAGAGAGAGAGAGAGAGAGAGAGAGAGAGAGAGAGAGAGAGAGAGAGCATCCATCTTTCATTGTTCACAAGATGAACGACTCATCATGCGCGTCACACAGTGCGGAGAGATGGTGCTTCATAGATCCATTTTACCCTATATATATATATGTTAGTGTCAGATCACACAAATTAGACGCGATGGGCGACCAATTGTTCTGAGTCGTTCGATCGCGCATCAACGGTGGGCAATTCCTCACGAGAGCCTTGTTCTGGGCCATTCGATCACGCATCAATAGTGGCAATCCCTCACGCGAGCCTCATCTCCCTCGTGCATACGTTCCTCCTTCACGCAGTTGGCATACGTCTTTCTCCCTCACATGTTATTTCTTTCTCCTCCTCATGTGGCGTACATCTTCCTCCTCCGCCGTCACACTCGACATTCCCGACGTCATCACTCCCTTGGCGAGCATTGGCGTGAGAAGAAGATGGAGGATGAGCTCATGCCGAGCGTCACTGGCTCTTTTGCCCGCCTCGACACACGACCTCATCAACGGATCCCATTCGACTACTCATCTCGGTGGTCTACCATGTAAGAGATGACATCAACGGGGCTGACAAGGAGTAGTAGCAGCCTCCGATGACATGCTCGGGAAGGGAACAACAAGTAGGGTCCAAATGACAGTGAAGGGAGAACCAGACCCCTATCGCCGCACCGATCTGCTCGTCCTCCTCCCTCTTCGACAATCCCCCGGTGGCGACGAGGAGAGGGTGGCTTCAAGGGTTTCGGAAGGGCTAGTGCAAGGAGCGGAAGGAGGAAGCTCTTGACGGTGGTGGAGGGATGGCGGATGGAGGAGAGGGGACATCAGCCGATAATGGGTGGCACATGGGGGAGGGAGGAATGGGAGGTGGTGGCGGAGGGGTAGGCAGAGATGAAGGCCTCAACATAGGAAGAGCATGACTTTGTAGTAGACAAAGCCTTGTGAAACGTTGTTGCACAGTCGAATGGTCCAAATTGGTAGTTGCACAATGCGTCCAATTTATGTGATCTCACACTAATGTTCCTCACAAATATATATATATATATATATATATATTCCTGTCAACTTTTAGAGTGTACATGCAAAATACATAAATGAATAAACGAGGAAGAAAATAATGAAATCTATAAGCATTTTGTTATTATAGTTTATATTTCTACATGCATTTAGGTTTTCAAGAAAAGAATTTATACAGTCATTTACCTTATCCATCTATCATCAACAGATAAAATTTTGGGGGCAGTCACCATTCATTAATTGAAGAATTTTCAATGATGGTTAGTAATTAAGTCACAAAATTTAGTTTATGGAATCGTCATTATGCTCTTTCGGCTACATTTTGGAATCGTCACTTTGGGCCATTTTGCTTAACAACATACTGTTGTGGGTGGAGCATTTCTTTCGCAGCCTATTAATATTAGTAAATATAAGTTATAGCCAGAACCTCATTCCTTGCCGGCCAAACCCCCACCACACCCAATCACACGGTGCATCGTATCCGATCAAAGCAAGAAAATGAGACAGGTTGGGGGTAAAGCGGTGACGAGCTTATTCTTATCTTCCTTTAAGGATGTCTTGAGTTTGAAATATGTCGTATGCAAAATATTTTCGCTCGGAGTCTCATCTATTTCGAAGTAAATAGTTAATTTTGATCTTCATCTGATCAGTTCGAAACTTCGAATACTATGATGGCAATCGAAAAAAATAAGGAAATGAGTATTGATATAATTAGAATTTAATTCCAATTACTTCTCTTCTTTTTTTTTTATAATTATCATGTCTAAATTAGTAAGCATTCAAGCACACAAACATATACATTTTTTTGTCTTCAATCTTATATGACCAGTAAATATAGTTGTTGTCACGTAAAGCAAGAAAATGCTGATGCTTAATTTGATGGGCTCTACTTAATTTTTCTCACAGCTATTTATAAAAAAATAGTGAAAATCTTTATTATGAGCTTATATAGAGATGATATTTGCTCGAGGAGTGATGGTTTATTTTTTACACATTGATTAAATCCCTTTTTTTTGTGTGCTGCTTCCGTCCTTTCAAATAATACACATTTATTGAATAAAATGCCTTCATAAAGTTTAATTTCAATTTTAAATCCCACGACTCACTAATTGCAAGACTTAGCACTGTGCCAAGTAATCTATTTGACCTGGTCGGGCTTAAGACTAGAAAAACTTGAATTCAATTTGACCCGAGAACTTATTACTTCAATTTTTAATAGGTTTTTCCATTCAAAATAAATATTTTATGCATCATCTCAATATTTTACATAATTAATTTGTATCCCATTATTCCTCGAGTTGTCAATTATTTTATAACTTTATATTACTTTCTTTTATGATATATGGAATATAGTTGATATGCCCTATATGAACATATATCCACCCCTAATGTTTTAGCTTTCTTATAAACCAACGTGAGTATTCATCACTACTAGCCAATTTGAGCTCAAAGAATCTAAGAAAATATGCATCTCCTCAATCACGTGATAAATTTTTTTAATGTATAAATGTATTTTAACACACAACCAAATATTTTCAGTGTTTTCTTTCATTACTTAATTTTCCCCCCATGTGAGCATAGTTTTATTTGTAGCATGAAAATTTTCATTAGAGAATTGAATTTCTCACTTATTCCTGTTTGGTAACTTAAAATTAGCAGTTCAAGAACAATAATCTTATGTTGAGTGCAATATACTTTTACACTTTCTGAATTATAACTTATTTTCTCATATTTTCTATCCCTAAATTTTTCTCAAGTTTTGACTTCATTACAACTATGAAATAACGTCTTACCCCTTATATTTTATTATATTATAAATTGTAATAAAATGATTTAAAAATAGAAGAATAAAAGAAACATGACAGGCAGAGGTGGCCCAATGCGGTGCCATAGAGGTGGTGTTTATTATTTTCATTTTTTTATTAAAATGTACTGCAATTAAGAAGAGTCGTCCCATAAAATTAAACACAACGCTTCACCTAAACGCATTTGCCTTCCCTTTTAAAATATGGACACCATAAACTGAACAATAAAATTTCAGAATTCATGAACATTCTTTTTTTCCCTCTTTTTATCGAGTAAAACGAGGTATGTTTGTGGAAGACAAATTAATGAATTATATTATATACTAAATAAACTTAGTGTAACATCCGAATGTAAAAAAAAAAAAGGGAAAAGGTAATGAGTGGCCTGCTGCCGGCCCAAGTCCACCAGAAAAGTCCACTAAGGACCATCTAACTCAAACCCCTAAAGATAAAATCCAAAACCTTGCCCACTCTATTAGAAAGAGATTAGAGATTTTCATCATTTCATTAAGCTCCTTGTTTTCTAAGTTATGATGATTTATTAATAAGATTATTGTTTCATTGATAATGGGCAAGTATGTTAGGCATAAATCTACCGATAGCTTCATGTGAATATGCTTGTTGTGAAATGGGTTATAGTTACTACGCTTGATGCTATGAAGATGAGAATGAAGCCATGTTCATGTTTCTGTAAAAATGCTCTCCTATAGTCGAAAGAGCGGCACCGAGTGTTTGTGCATTACGATCACGCCAAATCGTAACGCACACGGCGTGACTATACTAGCAAGACACTCCAAAATCGTAACAACTGGAAAGCGACACTATAGTCACACACTACAATCGTAGCGTCAAAAAGATGTCCGTAGCAAAAAATGATAAAATAAACCCCTCTACACGCTCCCTACGGTTAGGTCGTAGTGAAGGAAAACAAACTATAGCACAACAATGTAAACCGTAGTAGAAGAGTGCGAGAAATATCCGATTCATCCATCTTCTATGATTTAGTCATAGCGCAATTGAGCAAACCATAGCGCACATAAAGAACCCATACCAAGCTTTTAGGAAGTTTAGGCTTTTTATTTACATTCTGATTTATTAATAAAGCTATTATTATGTAATGATTATAATAATTATAATTATTATGATTATTAATAAAGCATTTATATTTTCATAATATGTAAAAATTATATTATAGGTTCATAACATGTATAATCCTCAATATATTCTAACGTAAGAATTTTTTTATACCACATGAATTTGTGCAAGTACGAAAGAGGCCTAGGCTTGATGGTGGAGGCCTGATGACGACAACGATTACACGTGTCGGTTGGACCGATGACCCAAATTATCTTATGTTATTCTATTATGATGTCAAATATATGTATGACCTATGAGCCTTGACTCGTGAACTTGAATGTGAACTCCTTTGTTATGTCTTCATACTAGAGCCTATTGAAATTTATATGTAAATGAAGTCTTTCATTGTATTTTAGGTTAATTATTTTTGTTTTATTATATTTTCATTCAAATCCTAATTGTAATTAGGTTTATGAATAATAATGCAAATGTAGCGTCGACTAAGATTCGATCTCAAAATTGAGGTTAAAACTCCGTGGGTGTTACACTTAGTGTGCAAACACGACAATACTCATTTTATTTGGATATTAATACGTGTAAGTCCAATACCTACTCCATAAAAATAATGGAACTATGAGGTGAAGTACGAAATTGTAGCGTAGATGCGAATCATGAAAAGTCCTCGATGGATAAAAGTTTGTGATGAATATTGTCGATGGTCTTCAACAATTCTGAATCGCCTCCCCTTTGCATGTTTGCGTACTAATTCTCTCGACAATATCAAAATTACCTAAAGATCGACCAAAATCTTCTTGAAGGATTTATTTATGTGATTAGATTCTAACATGCAAAGGGAAGATCCACCGCTCGAAGAGACGATGTACGACGGTCAAAGTCGACATCTGACGCCACTGCACGCTGTTGAGAGAGAGACATTGCAGCTTGCATAAAAGGTCGGTGTGCACCAACCATAAACTTCTAATTGCACCAGACAGCCACCTCTCTCTCTCTCTCTCTCTCTCTCTCTCTCTCTCTCTCTCTCTCTCTCTCTCTCTTAGCAGCAGACGGACACATCTCTCCCTCTCTATATACACTCGATATCTTTCTCTCTCTCTCTCTCTTTATATTCCATATATCACTCATCGTACAGTACCAAGCTTTCAGTTCTGCAGATTCATAGCTTTCCATTTTATATGTATGAATTCATCTCAAACAACAAGTGGGTTAATGGCTAGGTGACAATATGTCTTTGGATGGAAAAAAAATGATGATAAGACTACAGAATTGATGATGCTATTCTTTTTATTAGCTTAATTGATCTTTTATGAAATTACATCTATTATATCAGAAAGATATATGATCTATCGAGAATTGAACACCAAGCAGACAAAGAAAGAGATTTATCAATTTGAGTAAAAGGTATAATAATTCATAGAGGTGAAATTAGTCCGAGTCATATTGACTTTGCAATTCAAAAAACTCATCAAATATTTTTTAGTTAATTTTTTAAAATTCAAAAAATCATTCTAAAACTATTTTAAAAAATAAAACCACCCTTCTAATAGGTCGATTCTTTCAGATGATTTTTTGGAGCTTTACTTTTTTATAATTAATTACATATAATAAATTAAATTAATATAAATATATTTAATTTTATATTTAAATATAAAATATAAATTAAAATTTTAAAATGATCATATTAGAGTTATAATGTGATAGAAAATATGAAACTATATACAAAAAATATTATATACATGATAAAAAAATTGATAACTTTTGGATTAACTATATAAATAAAAAATAGGCCCCATGATCTCTATGATTATTTTTGTGAGACTTTAATTTTAATGAGTGAATTTTAATATATTAAAAAATATCCTAAATTATATTCAGACCTTTATTTTTTAATTTGATTTGTCGAGTTTTTGGGTTTACAACCTTAATAATTCAAGGCACATCAATATGGTCCATACTAAGGATATGTTTGACAAAATCAAAATTAGCGTTTCAAGTAGTGTTTAGCGGTTCAAACGCTAATTCTTTTGTTTGGTAAATGATAAAATAAGTAGCGTTTATTTCATAGGAAAATATTGAAAAACTATTTCTACTAGCGTTTAGCGATTAGATGTTACCGTTTTATAAATTTTTCCCTTTTTTACCCTTATTCAAATATATTATTTCTTTATACCTTATCTTATTATTTTCTCATTTTTATTTTATAATCATTTAACTATATTTATTTTTATATTCATGCTTAAATAATTACAAATTATTTATATGTTAACAATGAATAAAAAATAATTTCACAATTAATATTTTTATATCATGGGTGCACTATATAAAATTTATTGTCAATATAAATATCTATATATTTTAATAAAAAAATACTTGTGAAATTTTATTTTATTTCATTTATTGTATTATAATAGAATTTGTATAGTGCTTAATTAAATAATTCGTCATATGTCTAATTATATTATTTTATATTTATAAGCTAATTCTACCGTTAAGTTTATCAAACACTTATTTGCTACAACCTCTAACCGCTAATAATAATTCGCTATCCGCTAGTTAAATCTCTATCAACTTGTCAAACCGCTAATAATGTCAAACATAAGTCTTAGTTTTGTTTAAACATCTTGATTTCAATTTTTATAAATAAAAATTTAACTCTAGAAGGCCCAATGGTCATATTTAATCGTGTGGTCCAAGATGACCTAATGAGGATAGTGAAGGGTAAAATTTCTTCCCTCGATTTAATTTAACAAAAAGTTTGCACGAGTAGTAATCATTTTATACTGTTAAATGTATACTACTTAATTGTATCGGAAAAGATGATAGATTAATAACATCATTATTTTGATCTAACAAAAATATAATTAAGCAATTTTAGTAATGAATAATAAATGGAAATTAAACCTAAACAAAAAGGCCAGATTTGAAATAAATGAACTACAAAAAGAACTATAAAATCATTGAAACAATAAATCTAAAAGCTATTCATGTATACCCAAAAATCATACGGATTTTGTCATGTTAATTGGGGCTATTAGTTACCCTAATTTTCATATTAGATAATCTGCAATTTTCATACGTTGGAGACAGATAGAGAAGGAAAGATGAAAGTCCAAATAAGGAACATGTCATTTTAAAAAATAAATCAAATAGTGGAAGGTTAGAGTTGAAGACAGTTCGGAGATATTTCATATAAAATTTATGACATGTTTAACTAAGCTTATAAGTAACTAATGTGATTGATAAGGATATATCAAACTAAGTAGTTATTGTTATTTTTAATAACTGCTTATTTTTAAAATAAATTTTGGTTAATAAATCAATTATTAGTATTAAAATTTATATGATATAACTCAAATGGACCCTTAGAAAGAGAATGGAAGATTAATTTTAACAATGATATATTTTTCATGACCTTTTATCATTACAAGTTTTGTTAAGAATGGTATCTATAGCAACTTAATCTTTCCAGTATGGGATCATGACAAGTGCCCCTACAATATGAGGAAGAATGCAACAGTCGTAATGCTTCCTGTTTTGTACACCCCTTTCTAAGGATCTCTGACCTTGGAGCCAAACATGTGAATTCGTCGACTACGAGTATCTGATCAAAACGCAATGAGATTTCACTTGACTTAGTAACAGTTAACTTGACCATCTCTCTCTCTCTCTCTCTCTCTCTCTCTCTCTCTCTCTCTCTCTCTCTCTCTCTCCATCCGATTTAAGACAACTCTCGTCACTCTTCAGATCCCTTCGATTTGTATCCATGCATGGCTCCAACAATGAGCATTCCTGGTCACAGTCGTCCGCCGCCCAGTTCATCGGCCAGCTCGAACCCCTTCACCAGCTTCCCCATCATGGCCATCGCCATCTCGGGCATCGTCGTCACGGCCGTCCTTCTCCTCAGCTACTACGTCTTCGTCATCAAGTGCTGCCTCTACTGGCGCCAGCGGGGCCGCAGCCATGACTTCTCCCCCTTCGGCCGCACCGTGAACGCGGAGTCCCGAGGCCTGGAACCATCCCTCGTCCGTTCCCTCCCCATCGTCCGGTATTCGAGGCCTGCTGCCTACGACGGCGCCGTTGGAACAGAGGAGAAGACCTCGTCGTCCTCCTCCTACTCCTACTACTCCCATGAATATTGCGCCGTGTGCCTCATCGAATTCCAAGAGGAGGAGAGAATCAAGCTACTTCCAGGCTGCTTCCATGCCTTCCACATCGACTGCATCGACACATGGCTCCAGTTCAACGCCAACTGTCCCCTCTGCAGGGCTATGATCACAGGTTCAGCGCCCGCGATTACGGGCCAGAGCCTCGTCCCGGCGCCAGGCGCCGGAGAGCGGCGAAGTGGAGGGGTGGTCATAGAGGTGAAGGACGAATGCAGAAGCTGGCAGAGGTCTCCAGCCGAGGCACCTCCCGCCACCAACCCGTCGCCGAAGAAGAGGAGGAAGTACGACAAAGTTGGAAGCATGGGAGATGAGTGCATTGACCTTAGAACAGGGAAAGATGAGCAGTTCCACGTGCAGCCAATGAGGAGGTCCGTCTCCTTGGACTCGTCTAGTGACAGGCAGCTCTACCTTTCAGTTCGGGAGATGTTAAATTAAGCACAACCAGAAGTGCTGTCTTCAGGGTGAGGGTGATAACGCAGAGTGCGGCGAAGGAAGTAGTAACTGCGAGGCAGACGGTGGCGGCGGTAGAGGGCGCCGGTCATGCTTCTCGATTGGCCGGAGCTCTTGGTCATCAATGCTTCAAGCTAGTGCACACTTGGTGCTGCATGCATGTTGCGAGCTTGTACCACTCATGGCAATGGTTTGCATAATAGAAAGATGGAAGAAGTGTGTACGCTAATTAGACTGCGCAATGTAATGGATTTGTTATTCTGTCTCTACTTTCTGTATCTTGAATTAGAGAACAAATGCTTCAGCTCAAACCAGCTGTTCGATTAAGGTCGTCATCTGGTTAAGTTTTGGAACTTTCACATATAATTGGAAGAGAACTAAAACCTTCATAAAACTTATGCTGTGGTCGTAATTGGACACTTTACTTTTCCATGTCACGAATGATTAACAAAAAAAAAAGAAGAAAAACTAGAATCGGAAAAGCTCTACCTTATGGTTAAAACATTTTAGTCGTCTAATGTGGATCTCATCGTAGTCACATTGTTCTTATATTCTATGGCATCCATTAGTGCTCTGTTTTAGTTTCTTCGCCTTATTCAGATTCCGTTGTGCAAGAAAACGAAACCTACAGATAAAATCAGTCGACAACTGCTGAGAATAAATTGACTGACCTCCTACTCAATACTGGAATCGAAAGCTGATGAATTGTAGCAGCAACCCAGTGAGAGCGAAACAAGTAGTTTGGAAGGCAGGTCCCGTGTACCACGTTCCCCTGCATTTAGGCTGTGGAAATCTGGTCGGATTATTATTATTATTATTATTTTTTTGTTCCTATGGCCACCCTTTCGAGTAAACCAAAGAGTCCAATCATTCAGATATTTGCATTCTCATCTAGAACTATATTAGTGACATCAAAATTTATATTTGAAAAAAAAAAGAGTTCATTGGTGACTCAAAATTTCAGTTGTCAAATTCTCTTATTTTTCAAAAAGAAGGTTAAGCGTACGCAAACTCATTGACGAAATTTGAAAGCGAAAGTTTTTAATTTATGAGTCGAAGGATGTTATACGACCTCTAGAGACGAGCAATATCGGAGAGGTCTCGATCGGTTTTGATCAAGTACCTAAAATTTGGACTCGTTCACGGAATTGATTCCCGTGGGTCCAAGATCAGATGATCCCGAATTGATTAGTAATCATACTATAAATATTAATTATAATTAAATCTTTATTCTATTACTTAGTACCATTAGAATCATTTTATACATCATATATTTAAAATATAAATATAATAACACATACTTAATATACTATAACATATATAAAAATATTGTAATATTAGATAAACCAAAGAATTCGACTAAAATATATTTCGAATTAGGAATATTATAAAAAAAAAGGGGTGGAATTTTACCGGGACGATCCCTCCAGTCCTACTCCTAACCAAGGCGCCTGCATCACCAGGCCCACTGTGTCGTTGCTTTGGTATCTTCATAATAACATGGGCAAAGCATCCTAACGTTAAAAACTGACGAGGAGTTATGGCACGGTAAAAAAAAAATCAAGTGCCGGTGCACCAGAATGGAAGCATGAGGCGAGGAAAAAACGATCGTACCTGATGGGTTTCAGCTGGGGGAGGGAGACGGATCGACGGGAGTTATGACGCCCCCTTCAATCACGCCGCCCACTGTGGCATGGCCGACCACACAAATTTTAATCATCACAATGCTCCATCCGGTGAAAAGTTCATCAACGGCATTGGTATTTGGGGGTGAAATTTCTCAGGTATCTGTCGAGTTCGATGAGCCAACTCATTTGGTATGTGTAAACTATTTTAATTGGTTCATACAACTTATTTGAAGTGAAGTTTCAACGATGTGTTGTGTTGTTAACAACATACCAACTTACTCTCTTCTGAGTATGATAGTTGGGTGTGAAACCTTTAGTGAAGGTTCGCATTCAGCCGTGAGTGAATCAAATTTGGAATCCAATTCTCGACCCAGCTACTACTATTGTAATAAACAACAAATAGTATTAATACGAAGATACTATGCACCATCGATTACTAAACAGTTGATCTAGTTCTGATCAATAGGCTATTTATCAGAGGTTGACTAGCAGCATCCAGACCTTCCATATTCTTGGATATATTGTAGCAGCACCTGAAAAGTTAAATTCGCATCAAGTGCTATTTAGTTTCTATATTGTAGCAGCATATATTTCCGGGAATAAGTAGGAAAGTACCACAGATGTTTGTGAAATAAATATTCTAAAAGTGGTTGTGTAATTGTATCATTTTAAAATGGATTGTTTATAGAATTTTTTAATCAAAGATGTTCTTGGATAATCGGTACTGATGCAAAGATTATTTATAATTTATTTTATGATGAGCATAATAAGTTGGACATATATTGTCTTAAATGGTAAACACTTTTTTCCCTGATCGTCAACTTTCACATAATGAATTATATATGATAAAATTAGTCGAGATAATATGAAATAACTCAATCCCCAAAAAATGAAGTATCCAAATTATTCAGACAAGCTAGAGTTTTACAGGGATCGGGTATTCAGGTATGATACATTTCAGTACGTAATGAGAGGAAATTGGGCTTACATAGAGGTCAACATGATTACCTGTTGCAAATCTTACTGTGTGATGTGATAAGTATTAAAGAAAGTCTAGATCCACTTACCCTCTCGAAAATATAAATAGGATCATATGAAATGTAACAGATTACCTAGGGAACGCCAGCAATAGGCAGGATCTGCAGGCAAATGACTGTACAAGCATATGCAAAGTACTGGGATGCAGAAGCACAGAACTTGATAATCTCTGTGTTTAATCAATTTCAAGACAGATGACAAGACGCTGCTGATCCTTAACAGCAGCTGCAGATTGCTTAGATAATGAATAGCATCTCCTTGGGTCCCTCAAAAGTTCAATTTAATTTTTCTTTGTACCTGTCAGGACTTTGGTTATAGAATGAGATATTTCACAGTTCCCACAATATCTCCAACCGCCAATCAGCCAATTTTCACAAACTTCAAGTCAAACTGGGGAGAGTTCAGCTGTTTTTGTCCATTCCACAATATATTTTCTCCCGGTTTCTTTCTGAGGCTATTATAGTCCAGCTAGGCAATAAGTTTCAAACAACTTGATTAAACTAGATTAGCAGAATTTCTTTTTTCAGTGACGCCATGCTGCTGGAAAATTAGTAACAGGTCACTTGTTAGCAAGCTAGATCAATAAGATGGACGCAAAAATTTTAACCTAAAACATAATTTTTGCATTTGAACACAAAACCATTCTTAATCTCATCTCGTAACACTAATTTATCACAAGATGCTGCCACTAGAAAAACAGGACAAAGAATTGACATAACAAAGCAACTTGGCAAAGTGCGAATCTGATATTTCATCTCCCTAACTCCGCTTGACCACCATACTCAATGGCAGCAGGCCATGGTCCACATCCAGCCATCTTGGAAATATTTTTGCACCAATTAACAGAATCATTAACATCAATGTATTGGCATCCATATACCACTCATCAGAAAATACTAAAACAAGAAACATAAGGAATGAATATTCTTTCTTCCATAGAGTTTAGAGTGACACTATATAACTTAAAGATTACTAACTCTATGGACCAGAATGGTCAAATATATGTGTAAACAAAGATGTGCAGCAAAGTTCCAAGATTTTTCGACTGAAAAAAAAGTTACAAGATTTAGGATAGCTAAATCTAGAGAATTCCGAAACTTTAAAATCTTAGCATAAGATAATTGATTAAAGACCTTGCAAGTGTTCAAACTTACCTTCACAACCAAAGCTAGAGTTTGCAAGCATGGAATTACTTTTCTAGAAATGCCGGCAAACTGTAAGCAGGAAATACAGCATGACGTTGCCCTTGTGCCTTTTTCTTTATCTGCTCTAGAAGGCGGTGGGCCTCACGCAAATCATCTATTGCAGGAGGTCCATGTTTCTCCCAGGCATCTATGACTCGTTGCTGGAACTTCATTGCAAGAGAATAGCTGCATTTCAAAATAATGGACATTTTCTGGATCAACACCTAGTGGGATAAGGCTTTGTTGTTGTTGTTGTTCTGGATCAACACTCTTCTTGATATGTGATTAGAGAGGGAGCTAGAAGTAGGAAAACATGAACATCCAAAAGCACTTATGTATGTATATTCCTATGTACTTCTATGTACGAATCAAGTCATGATGTAATCTAAAAGAATGGAATTCCTCTAGATAAATCATTCCAGTGAATTGCACCAGATCACCTCACAGTACTATGTGTCTATATGGCTTTATGTGTTTCGCCAAAGGAAGAAGCAAAAAAGTCATAAAAAGAACATAAGATCAAAGAAACAGTTACAAATTGAACAAGAAACACACGGGATCATTTCTCTTCAGGGAACAATTATCTTTATGATGGATGGGAAAAGGGCATCACAAAAATAACTAGGTGAAAAATAACAAGAAGATTTGAAGATTAGATGACATGAAATATCTTTAGAGGAACATGAAAATATTTAACATTATCATGCAAAGCCTAACCCTAAAAATCTAAAAGCTAAACTAACACTTACGAAATTAACGAAGCTAATAATTTTCATTCAACAATGTTGTCGTCTTCTTTTTTTTGTTTTTTTAGGCGAACAAAGTTGTCTCCTTCTGTCATCCAATCTTTGGTCTTGGGCCTTCAATTTATTAGTTTACTTTCCTTTTATTTGAATATCATTGTTATTTGGAACACAAGTTGTTTAAAATTCTATGTCTAGTAGTTAATGTTGTCTTCTTAAACGACTAGACAGAGAATTTTAAACAACTTGTGTTCCAAATAACAATGGAATCAGATAAAAGGAAAGCAAACGAATAAATTGAAGGTCCAAGACAAAAGATTGCAGGGCAGAAGGACCATAAGCACAGTTCTCCTATGTTACATAACAGCATTTTTTTAAGCGAAAAAGAACATAAAGTAGACTACATATCGGAATGATGTTCATCTCAATCAACCAAATGCATATATTAGTACAACCTCTAAAGGAGGTAATCACATGACCAACTCATAAAAAATGGTAGTCGTGTGAAGTAGTCAGCATAATATTTGACATAAATGTCAAACCACATTACAAAGGTAATATAGGAAATATAGGAATTTATACCACCATAAAAGTGGAAGAATGCATTTGGTTATCGTAACTAGAATTTAAATATAAACATACATACAAAATTGTGGAAAATGAAAAATGAGAAGAAAAAAAATTAAGAAATATGTCACGGAAGGAAATGACTTGGGATATTAGGATTTATGCCAATCCCTTTTTTGCTCACAGTAAAAACCCTTTGATGGCAGTCTTCGTCTTCTATGAATGTTTTCCTCTTGTTCACAATAATTATCATGTGAAAATTTTATTTTCTTTCTCTCTTGCTATGTTTTTATGCTTGTTTGTTAGTCCCTCATTGTTCTACACTCAACATTACTTTTCACTCTTTAAGTATATACTATTAGAAGCCTACTTCATCCATAGGCTGAAGGCTTATAGCCTATTGGGATCACTTGGTGGATGTTTTTTGAAAGTGATCACTTGGTGGATGTTGTCAACTTATATGGTATATTCACGCACCTTTGAGAATCAAGATTTTTGCATATCTTCTGAGGATAAGAATACTATTGACTTGTGGACATATAAGTTGAGATGGACATTGTGTCTCTTGTGTGCTATGGTTGATGGTATCAAGGCATAAATACAAACAAGAGTTGGCTAAGTTGTCAAGGGGACTGAGTTAAGAGTTGCGACTAGTAGCTCTAGGTTCAAACCCAAAAGACAATGTTGGGAGATCAGTTATCCTTTAACACTCTACACCCTCAATCGTGATAATAACTTGGACACTAGTCACCCTCGGACAATCCAAAAAAGGACATTGATTACATTTCTTTATTGCCAAGTGGCCCATGAAGTGTGGGATGAGACAGGATGCATATGGGTCGGATATGAGGTAAGATAAGGATTTTAGGATATCTTACAAGTTTGAGCCCTGATGAGGTTTAGATGTAAGGTTCCAAGGGACCACCTTTTAAGAACACAATTGTATATAGTCACCAAGAATATGTCTTAAAATGAAAGTATTTAGGCCATAGGAAATTCATCTTTGACATTGATCAAAGCATGTTTTTTAGTGAATTGGTCAAAGCATGTTAGGCCCCGACAGGAGGAGGGTTGTGTTAGGCCCCGACAGCCAGCGTAAAACTCTGTCGAATCTCATGAACATGGATCAACGAAGCGTCGTATGATCCATGTAGCCGACCCCACCTAGTGGGATAAGGCTTTGTTGTTGTTGTTGATCAAAGCATGTTGTACCAAGGTTTCCTTCGTGTAGGAATTGGTTGTGTTGGACCATTTCAGTTCTCGAAAATTAGCTGATTGGCCTTTTTAGTCTCCCTTTGTTATGGTTGAAAAAGTATAATTTGAAGAATAAAAAGATTTTATTTTGATGTGTTTGGATGAGATGAGAAAAGTCACAGTTAAATTTATGTAACGAAAAATATAATACTAAAATAAATGTTTTTAATATAAGTATGCATAATCTGAAACTAATTTAATTTTTTGTACAATTATTATGATAATATTGAAACAAATTTGTTCAAATATAAATTAAAAGTCATATTACAGTTTACAATTAACAATTTAGTCAGATTAAAATATAGGTTTTTTTGTTGTGTAATATAATTTACTTAATGACTTCACATTTTAAAAGTATTGTGAGCTAGTTATATATTATTCTTCTTTGAAAGACAACTGACTAAGGCTAATAATTTATTACATTAAAACAAATTCAACATACCATTAAATATGAATTAAATTATTTAAAAACTAAAAAAAATTTAAATTATAATGTAAGTGTAATTAAATTTTAAGAAAAATATACAATTTCTTTTAGTTAACAATATTCTTATATAAAAATTTTATAATTAATGTATCATAATGTTGGATCATAATAATTTAATCAGATACATTCCTACATCAATTATCATGAACAATGCATAACTTTTGATGATTTTTGTAATTAGGTAATCAATACATTACTACGTTAAAACAAACTTAAAAGTTAAATAAATGAAAAAAACTTCTTGTTAGAGCCGAAAAACTTGTGGTAGAACCTTGGTTCCGGGAACTACAAGAACAACAGTCATTGACCGAAACCAAGATTCTGATAGGACATGTAAAATGAAGGGTGTTCGAAGAACCTGATTTGATTCTAGGGGTACTTGTTTGGTTCCCCTACTCGAAGCTGCCTTAGATTTGTAGCTAAAGACATGTGATTGCCAGATATATCACATTTTCCTAGAGCAAATCTGCTTAGCTTTCTGAATAACTTTGTATTAACTTCAATATAATGCAAATTGTTCACATGTTTCATCCTTATCAGAACATTTTTCTTTTCGCATGTTGCACCATATCAAAACAAGTTTCATTTTAAAGGTCAAATATTTGATTGTTGGTTTTTGAGATAAGCTCCATGTCAGTTTTCATCTTGCCACTCAAAAGCAAGGTTGACCTTTAAATTATACTAAATCAGCTAAAGAATAAACAAATGATACAAAAGATTTTTTTTGTTAATTTTAGTGCATTTCAGCAGATCTTTGAAGAGAACAACCACTGGAGAATCTTCAACTTTTGACAGAGTTACTCTATCCCTTAGGTTTTAGTGTAGTTTACTTTTTATTTGTTCCAATTTTGTTAGAACTTTTTTTGGTGTTGAATGGATTGAATCTCGTGTTTTTGGCTTTTATTTTGAGATTTTGATCATGAGTTGCGTTAACTTTTTTTGTTCTTAGTAATTTAAGCATGACATGATATCTGAAAGTAATTGAGGATTGAATTCTTCTTTCAGTGTATAACATCGCATGATATGATTTTGTGTTTCTCTCATCAATTTATTAATTTACTAGTGTATTTAATTGAATCAATTCCGTTGGTGATGCTTACTAGCATCACCAAATTATTGTTAAACTTTTAGTTGAATTGTTGCACTCATGGTTAGTTGTCCTACTTCACAGAAAAAACAAAGTCATTTAACCAAAAAAAAAAAGAACACAAAGTTAGAATATTAGGGTTAATAGAAATCTGGATATAAACACATACCTTTTCAAGGTTCCATATGAATTAGCAAGAGACTGGTAAATATCAATCGAATCTTCATGTTCTTGTCCAAATGCATCCTCAACAATATCTTTTGCAAACTCTAGCATTTTCACAGCTGATTCTGGCTTATCTGTATCCAAATATGCCAGCCCCAAATGCTTGTAGACAAAACCCAATCCAAAATGTTTAGGACCAAAGCATCCTTTTAGCTTCTCCACTGCCATTTCCAAGTATGGAACTGCCTGACAAGCCCTTCCAGTGAACAAAAGCAACCATCCCACCCTAGACGAAATGCTCCCCTCCAAGTGTTGCTCCTGTGGAAGTTCTTGAAGTATTGAGAGGGTCCTTTTCATCAAAGACAAGGCAATCTCAAAATCGTTCATGGTCTCATATATCATGGAAATTTCAGCGTAGGCTTCAGCAACCTTTGCAGGAGAAACCGATTCCTTTTTGTCAAGAATGCCACAGGCAATCTCGAGACATCTTCTGGAATCCCCGAACTTCTCCTCGCTGCACAAGGTTTTGGCCATCGTAACAAGCACAAGTGCGCGAACCTCACTTTCCTTCTTGGTTTTGTGAATCACCCTTTTAAGAATATTGGTCGCCTCCTCCAACCTTCCCAATGAAATCTGTATATTAGCAGCGTCAATCTCTACCTGTAGCAGCTCGTTATCTAGTCCTAAACTTGCCAATATCCTTCTGCAGAGCTCATTCTGCTCCATTGCCTCCTCATTTTCGCTCATTCCAGTATAGATAAGTGCCAGAAGCCGACGAACCTCTGCAACCTCAGGCGACTCGTGACCAAATTCTTCACAATAAATCTCCAGCGCTTTCGAGCAGAAACCTATTGCCTCATCAAAATCTAGTACTGTGGCATAAGCCTCGGCTGCTTCCTTATAAGCTTCGCCCATTTCCTGGCAATCAGGCTCCAAGATGGACTCCTTCAGCTGCAACGAATTCCGCGTATTCACAAGTGCATCCCTTCTCTTGCCCATCGCATTCTTGGTGCTCGCGATCTGAATCTGGACATCGATGAGAACCCTAACAACCTCCCGATCCACAGCACCGCCGCGGCCCTCTTGCAGCAACGAACGGAGGATCTCTTCCGCGGCGCACAGGGACTCCAAGCTGTCGTCGTACCTCCGCAACTTGCAGCTGATGGAGCCCATCACACGGAGAGCGCCCGCCACCGTGAGCGACCACCCGCCCTCCCGCTGGTCGAAGAACTTGACCGCCCTGAGAGCGAGGGCGAGCGCCCTCTCCAACTCGCGGGGACTCGACGACACATCGGAGACGCGCTCAGCCGCCGCCAAGCACGCGGCGCCGAGCCCGTCGCCGCGCTCGGTGAAAGCGGGCTCGTGGGCGTCGAAGGCAGCGAGGACGGCGTCGGCGGTCGCGGCAGATGCGATGGCGCCGGCGAAGTGGGGGTCTACGACGGACGGGCGGGGAGGGAGTGGGGAAGAAGGGGAATGGAGGATTTGAAGGAAGCGAGATGGGACAGAGAGGAGGAGATGGCGGCAGCGGCGGACGTTTGCTAAGAAGGGTTGAGATTCGGGTGCGGCGATGGCTTGGGAGAAGGCGCTTGCGAAGAAGACATTGCTTTTGGCGAGACGGAGGAAGAGGGACGAGGAAGCTCTTCTCATGGCGTCGACGCGCGCTGTAGGAGACGATCCGTAGGTACAAGGCAAAGTGGTCTGCGACAAAACCCTCTATAAGCCCCTTCCCATGGCGCTGTTTAGAATGACTGGGTCGATGGAGTCAGGAGTTGGGGGGTGAGGGTGAGAATAATATTAGCAAATAATTAAAAAAAACTCCATTAAAGCAATTAAGCAAATGATAAAAATTGATGAGGGAGGAGATTAATTTATTGACAAATAACAAAAATTTGCTTCGCACTGTATTTGAACAAAGAATTTTAAAAAATATGAATAATTTGGATAACAATTTTTTTATCTTTTGTAGGGAGAAGAAAATTATTGTGCATTTTTTCACTTATTTTGTCTTTTTTTAAAAAAAAAAGTGATTTCTAGAATTTAACATTAATCATTTATGTCCCAGACATTTATGATTAATCGCAAACTATTAGCATTAAATCTTTTATTATCTAATTTTTTATTTACTTTTATCCTTAGATAATAAAATATAAAAGGGAGAAAATTAGTTAACGTAGAGTTTCAATTGCATAGTATTTAAAAGGGTCATCCGAGCATTTTTTATATTTTCTTATGACTTTTTTAAGGAAAAGGTAATTTAATTAATAAATATAAATCATTGAAAGTTAATGTTAATAATGATTGGGATTATGCGAAAATAATATAAAATTTTAAGAGATAAATATCTAATGTGGAAGCTTAGACCTAAAAATAATATAATTTAGGGAAAGTAGGCTAATAAATCAAACTCGAGTTTTAAATCGATCAAAGGATCATTTTGATAAAAGAACACGAATTAGATATGTCATATATAGAAGTGTTCACCCAGTAACTCGGACCAACCTGAACTTTGTTGAATTCACCTGAACTTTGTTGAACTCGATTGGTTTTGGATTCGCATTTTTCGACCGAGATGGACCTGCATCAAACCAAACCAAATCCATCTCATGTGAACCAAATCGCTGAAGTTTGAATAGTCAAACCGCTTAACCATTGAAGAGTCGAATGATTAATTTTTGCCATTTTGGCATAGGGTGTCCTTAATGCCACTCCTCCAATTCTTAATGCCACTCCACATTTTCCATTTTATCCTTCTACTTTCATTAATATTTCCTCCCTTCACTTCTTTCATAGTGTCTTTTCATCTTCCACTTTTTAAATTAATTAATATTCTAATTATCTTTTCTTTCTCCACTTTTTCTCTTTTTCATATTAGTGCTTTTATTTTTTATGATAAATATATAATACTTATATAATATAACAAATTCTTCTTATGTTTTTTTTTATTTTTTTAATACTCTAATTATATATTTTTTATGATAAATATATAATACTTATATAATATAACCCCTTTTATGTTTTTTTTCTTCTTACGTTTTGTCTCACCCAAATTCTTAAATATAACAATATCATATAATATAAAGGGAACACATATTAATTTAATTTAATATTGTAATATACATATAAATTAGTTTGGAAAAATATAAGATAAATGAGTTCTAAAAATTGGAAAAATGACAAACTTATTAAATAATCAGAATATACAAATTATTTTTATATAATTCTTTTAGTTTTGTCTGTAGTACTTTATTTTCATTTACACTATTTTTATTTCCATTTTATTTAATATATATTTTCTAATACTTTACATATTTGTTGCAATTTTAGTTTTACATATTAATTAAATTTATATGTGTGTATCATATCTCATATTATATAAGTATTATATTTTTGTCATAAAAAAATAAAAGCACTAAGCTTTTCTAATTAATATAAATAAGTTTGTTGAAAAGTGGAAGATGAAAAGGCATTATGAGAGAAGTGAAGTGAGAATATTAATGAAAGTAAGAGGGTAAAATGGGAAAGGTGAAGTAGCATTAAGAGTTAGAGGAGTGGCATTAAGGGCACCCTTTGGCATAACCTCTCCTCTACTCCGCACTTGTAGTCTCGCTGACATTGCTGCCTCACAGAAATCTCGAAGCCTCTCGCTGGTCGACCCCCGGCCCTCTTGCAGAAATGCTAAGATGTTTGCTGCCGGTCGGCCTGTGATCCTACCACATTCCTAGAACAACAGAAGCCTGGAAGCCACTCGCCATCATTGCTTGCCGCCAAGTCATCAGTCGTCGCCCGCCTCCGGTCCTCTCATGCCTCGCAAAAACCCCAAACATCTCGCCTTCATTTGCCCTTGGCCCTCTCGCAAAAATCTCAATTAATCAATTGTCGGCCAGCCCCTAGTCCTCTCTCGTGCCTCGTAGAAACCTACAAAAACCTCAAAACCTCTCGTCGCCTCATCGTCGATATTTGCCCCTGCTCATCGTCGTCAGCCCGTCATGCATGACACGAAGTCCTCGTACCAAAATCCTAGAAGGAGGCAATTACCACTTTGGAACTAATAATAACTAGTAAAGCCTTGAATCCCCCAAAATTTGATAGTTTTTTTTCTTCTCTTAATTTGATAGATTTAGCTAATTACACTACCATATTTTATTGTGTGAAATAAAAAAAGAATCAACACAATGACAGTGACGATGGTTTGCAACTTTAAAGTTTGTGATTTAGGGTTCAGCAGCTCCCCCATACTTTCTCTGTCTTTGTTTCTTGCTCTAAAATTTGAAGCATTTTCAACTCCTCTCCTCGCCCATCAAAGATCAAACTAAGTTATGCTATGTATATGCACACAAACTGTAGATTATTAACTTATCAAAATAACTTATTTATAGAATTATAGTTTTCTAAATTCTTTTCTTTTTTATGTAGAATCGTAACAACGACGATTGAAAATACAAACATAACTCAAATTAGAAGTGCACATGAAGCTTTCTCTAATGGTTTACAACAAGCAAATGGTCAACAAAAAGCTCAACCACTAGAGGAGGTTATTTCAAAAAAATAAAGGAAACCATCTCGACCTATTTTTAATGCTTGGGCGCATTTTAAAAGGAAAAAATATAATTTTTGTAATTATTGTTATAAGTCTTATGATTGCAATACTTCTAATCATGAAACATCAAATCTATTAGAGCATATAAAGTTTTGTGACAAAAATCTAGAGAGAAGCCTTGATAAGAAGCAAAAAATCATTGATATTGGCAAGTAAAGTGGGGATGATCCTAGCACTTGTATTAGTATGAAATTAATTGATTTTAATCAAGAAAATGTATATTAGCACTTGTCAAAATGATTGTTGTTGATGAACTTGCATTTAACTTTGTTGTAAATCAAGATTTTAGAGAGTTCATGGTTGAATGTCAATCAAAACTTCAACTTCCTTTTTTTATCATTGGTGTTAGAGATATTATGCAATTGTTTATGTTTGAGAAATAAAAATTGAAAAACATATTTTTTGAGATATGTCAAATGATTTCGTTAACAATAGACACTACAAGAAAATTGGCGATTAGTGACTCAAGGTTGGAGACGCTAGGGAGGCGCTATTACGTCTCTATTTTGAAGAGCGTCTCTTTAGCGTCCAACTAGCGCTGCAAAATTGAGACGCTGGAAATCGATGGCTAGTGGCGTCGCACTAGAGTCAAAGATAATGAGACACAACTAGAGCCACTTGTTGAAGCTATATCGACGTTATTAAGACGCGATGTTTGCGACTGTGCGAAGCAGGACTGCATCGCTAAGTCGACGCGCAAGGGGCACTAGACTAGAGGCGCTATTTCGGTGCCCACGTATCGCTATTGTAGGAGCTAGGAAGGCGCTATATTGACGCAAATATGATCGTGCACGTGTCGCCAATGAGACGCTAAGATAGCGCTAAGTGCGATATATTTAAATCAACATCGACATGTGTTGAGACACCAATGAGACGCTATGGAGTCGTTACTTGCACATTTTTTTTACCCGCCCCAGCCTCATTTTTTCCCTTCCCACACTATACAATTTATAATGCATCTCAAAATGCATTAATATTCATCACAGGCAATATAAAAACATCACAGGCAATATAAAATCATCATAGGCAATTAAAACCATCACAGGCAATATAAAACTATCACAGGCATAATATATAACATAAGAATACGAAAACTACTAAATCGAACTAATAAGCTATATGTATGTTTAAGTCTATAAGTAACAAATGCATAGTTTATTTTCTATCTAGGTTTGGAAGTTATTGTTATCATTCCGGACGTTCGACCCAGACGTGCTCGGTCCATGGCCTCACGGGGATGGATTCTGCGTCGGGATCAATCCCTGAATTACCTGCGACACCTGCTGCGACACCTGTTGCGATATCTGCGCCGATAACTACTGCGATAGCTGTTGTGACAGCTGCGTCATATCAGGTGTAGCGGATGAGCTCGAAGCAGATGCACCTCCTGCATATCCTCCGATCCTCCTAGGTATCTGAGCGGCTGTTCCGAGGCCACGCAAGTATCCCCTCGTGTCGTGCCGGCCACCTCCTCCCAAACAGTGGGGTCCTCTACGAAATATAAAAATTATACAATCATATAATATATAAATTATATATCAAGAAACACGTAAATTAAAAATATGACAAAACCAACGAAGAAACATTACCGGGTGGCTGAGTACTCGGATCATCTCCATACATTTTCGCATTATACTTATCCTATAAAATTTAAACATTATGTATTTCAAAAATAGTGCACTAACGGCAACAACCGACCATATCATGAGACTTACCAAAAGCCTACGAGCAGTTGTCTTCCGGTCTTATGCGTGGCCTCATAGACCACACGAAAGTCTACAGGACTGCCTTCTTTCTCCTCCTACAATAAAGTTTCAAATTTGATAACATAAGTATAAGTAAAAAAATTGATAAATTGAATTTATATGTAAATTATCATGCGCCGTCGATGCTCGTCAAATCGCATCGATCCCCCTATGTGGATGTGGGCCTCGGGCTTCGAAAGATGGTTAACTCTTGCATTTTCCGACTTCCTTTGCCATCGTTCATCCGTCCTTTGTGAACATCAAATATTTACACTTTTAAAAAATTATAATTTTCATAAAAAAAATGTAAAAGTATACATACTTACCACTTCCTACAGAGGAACTCCCAAACCGAGCGCTTAATATGTCTTGGGCATCTTTGTATGCTCTGCTCCAAAGTGAGGCCGGCGGACGTGATGACCTTGCGAAACTTGTATAATCAATTTTGGAGGCGTTTCGCAGCAACCTCCTCAAAAGCTCTCCGGATCGTCCCTAAATTAAGATTCGGATGAAACTGATTTGCCTCCTATAAATAGAACGTTAAAATTTAGTAATTTTAAAATAAATATAAATCGAATTATATAACCCAAATAGAAGATCGTACCATAAATGCTCGAAAGATGTCATCTAGCACTTGAATTGGGACATCTTTCCAGGATCACGCTCCTTCCGGCAAGTGGGAAAGAACGAGAACACTGACATCCCGCACGGTACTAGCGGGTAAGAAAGTGGTCCTGCCAATTACAAAGAAGAATTAATTTTCAATGATAACCAAAACTATAACAAAATTTGTACAACTTATTTAACTTACGGTCGAGCAATATTATTCACAGTGACTACCCCATTATCGTGTAACCCCTCTTCATCACTCGAAGAGGAATCATCATCCCGTACAGCTGGGGTAGGCTGTGAAGGTCCGACATCAGCTACGAGCCCTAATACATAATAAATCATTAGTGTCATACCAAATTAAAATTGTGATAATTGATAGATGTACAGTAAATGTTCTCACCTCGATTGATGTGTACCGCATGATCAGTAGCAGTCCGATTCATTCGCTTATTTCGTATTCTAATTCATTTACATCATCTTCATCATCATCGCTATAATTTTGGTTCATAACATGAATAAGTAATACTTAACTTAAGTAATACTTAACTTAATTCCTAAGAGATGATACTTAATATTATACTTAATAAGTAATACTAACTTAATCCAAAGAGATGATAATTAACTTAAGTACTACTTAACTTAATTCATAACATGAATAAGTAATACTTAACTTAATTCCTAAGAGATGATACTTAATATTATACTTAATAAATAATACTAACTTGATCCAAAGAGATAATAATTAACTTAAGTACTACTTAATTTAACATAATAATAACATGAATAAGTAATACTTAACTTAACATGAATAATTAACTTAATTTAACTTCATGCATTAATAATTAACTTAATTTACATGGTGACGGACTAGTACCTTCTTAACCGGAGGACGGCGAAGGGCGGAGGGCGGCCGAGACGGTGGTGGAGGCGGAGGGCAGTGGCGGCGGAGGCGGACGTCGGCGGCGGTGGAGGGAGGACGTGGCGGAGGGCGGCGGAGGCGAAAGTGGAGGCGAAGGGCGGCGGTGGAGGTGGAGGGCGGCGGAGGCGGAGGGCAGTGGCGGCGAATGCGGACGAAGGCGGCAGTGGAGGGAGGACGCGACGGTGGATGCGAAGGGCGGCGGTGGAGGCGGAGGGCGGACAACGCGACGGCGGAGGCGAAGGACGACGGAGGCACCCTGCGGCAGCGGTGGAGGGCAGTGGAGGTGGAGGAAGGAGGATGAGGAGGCGAAGAACGGCGGTGGAATGAGGAGGGCGGCGAACGCGGAGGGAGGAGAAGGACGACGCGAAGGGCGGCGGTCGAACGCGGAGGGCGACGGAGCCGAAGGGCGGCGACGATGGTGGAGGGCGGGCGTCGGGGAGGGAGGAGGAGGCGAAGGGCGGCGGTCGAATGTGGAGGGCAGCGGAGGCAAAGAGCGGCGGTGGCGGTGGAGGGCGGTTGTCGGGCGTCGAACGTCGGGCGAAGGGCGGAGGCAACAGTGGAGGGCATCGGAGGTCGGGCGTCGGGGCGCATCGGGCGGGACGATGGTAAGCAGTAAAAGTGAAAATGAAGAAGAGGTGTTAGGGATTTAAGTAATTTTCTAGCGTCGCAAAGAAACGAGACGCTATGTAGACACCATGTAGGCGCCGACACTGTCACAATTCGGCTAGAGCGGCACTATAGAGAAGCTAATGTGTCGTTAACATAACGTAGCGACACCATAGCGTCGTCGGGGCGTCTCAATGGTGGAGCGTCTCATCATCGCGACGCCATTGAGACGCTCATTAAAAGTTTTTTTTCAATTTTTTTTAGTATGTATGAAATTTTATTTATCAATATAACGTCTCATCGCATTATGCCCCATTCTAATTATTTTATTTTCTTCCGATAATCTATCATGTATGTATACAAAATTATAAATATGTATGTATATGTGTATATAAAACACAATTGTGTGTGTATATATATACATATGTAATATATGCGTATGTATATATATGTCTACGTGTGAGAGATTAAGTTACAACAATGTGTTTCGTCTATATGTATTATAAATATATATGTGTACGTATATTTTTATACATGTGCGAGTCCTATATATATAGATAACATGTATATGTATACGTATTTAAAGTGAATATATATATGTGTATTTGTTTATATATGTCAGATTAGGTTATAATAATATGTATATATGCACTTATTATATATAAGTATCAATATATACGCGTATTTATATGTCTATATGTGACCGATTGAGCGAGGGGTAAAAAATCGGCTTAGGAGACGCAATACAGACGCCATTGAGTCGCTAGATTCATTTAGCGACACCGTAGCGCCGAACTAGCGTCTAAAATAATATGTCGTCTCGAACATGCGACGCTAGAGAGACGTCCATAGTGTCATCATAGCGTCAACACAAGCTGCGGCTCTCGTTAAACGCTAGGTGGACGCTATTGAGTGTCTACTGTGACGTTAAAATATCACTCACTTAATCAATCATCGTAATCCCATGATTAAGTATATAATAATATATGCATAATTAAGATATTATATATTATATGTATAGATAACATAAATAATATAGGTAACAAATTATATATTTAGGAACACTCTTATTATGTAAAAATACATATATATATATATAATCGTGTAATTAATACATATATATGTTGATATTATGCTATTGATAATATGTTGATAATCGTGTAATTAATACTAATATAATATTTAATGAATTTATTGATTGACATATAGTATATATAATATAGTGTTTAAATATATACAGTAGCGTCTCATTAGCGTCTCCTTTGTTTGAGACGTCATATAGCGTCGCTTTAGAGTCTTCAGATATGAGACGCTAGTGTCGCATTTAAAGTGGTCGACGCTAGTGTCGCATTTAAAGTGGTCGACGCTAGAACGGCGCTAGGTGCTGTCGCGCATTTGCAGTTCGTAGCGCGAAATAATAGCATCTACGTAGCGCCTCGATTGCGCTAGAGTTAACGTCAACCCGCTGAGTAGCTAAGAAGACGCGAATGAGATGCTATTAAGAGGCAAGTTGCGTCTGATTCTCGTGGCGCGAAGTAGACGCAATGGAGACGCTAGTGGCATCTTTATAGCATCACTGTCTTTGGAGGCGCTACATTGCGTTGCTAATCGCCAATTTTCTTGTAGTGAGATACCTGGACTTTAATTCATAATGTGAATTGTATGTGTATTAATACTATCCATTACATAAATGATATGTGGGAATTGCATAAGAGGATACTGAGTTTTGATTTGATTAGTGATGCCATCTGTAAATATTTGCAAAAATGCATGAATGGTTGAGGAATCTTGAAAATAAGTTGTGTTGTAGTGGATAATGCAAATTTCAATAAGTAATTTATTGTTTATTTGGTTGATAGCATGAGTGATTGCAGCGGTTCTACATTTCTAGATGGAGATATGACACATATGAAATGTGTTGTCACTTGTCAATATATTAAATTTAATTTTTCATGAAGAAATGAATATAATTGATGCATCTATTAAAAGAGTTAGAATTGCAAGAAAGGATGCTAAATATTCTTCTAATAGGTTTGTGACTTTCAATAGGTGCGTTGAAATGACAAATATAAATTGCAAGAGAAAGATACTCATGGATGAAGCTACTAGGTGGAACTTTACTTATTTAATATTAGAAGTTGCTGAAAAGCTTGAAATGCATTTAAAATACTCGAGTGTTTGTGCACTTTTTGAAGATGTTTTATGATACAACTCTTTCATTTTCAGAGTCATTGCATGTTATTTCAAATTCTTTCTTCCATAATTTCATTGATATTTCAAAAGCAATTGAAAATATGGGGACAAATTGATGACACAATGCTATGGCAATACAATTAAAGTTCGATGAATATTTGAGTGATGATAAGATGCTAAATTATTTATTATTTCTCACGAGCTTCATATGTTTACTCTTCTTACAATATTATTTGAACAATCAGTGCACTTGCTAATGAATTTATATTGTTTCATTATCTTACATGACTCTAATACAAATCGATAAGATAAGTTTTGTAAATTTAATCTCAATCTCCATCACTAAGGTATGTATACCAGGATGATTGAGTTTCTAGGTGAATGTTTTGTTTGGGATCATGGTTTCCAAACAAGGCTCCCACCTTATCATATAGGCATCCAAGTATATAAATCCCTCTATGATTTAGGTATTCATAATCTCCACTTAATATTCACATCTTTAGTTACCAAGCGTATCATTGAAGCATTAAAACACGTTGACAACCCATAGGTTAGTTTCATCAAAAGTACTATTTCTCACATTTGTTGAGGATTAATCATGATGGTAAGACTATATACTAGATTCCCTTACTATGATCAAACTTGAAATTGAAAGCTAATTGATAATGGACAATCAACAAATGTGACGGGGGTCCTAGATTTTAATGTATCTCTTGCCTCCATGCTAGCTTATGTTAACATGGAGTGATCATTGTTTTTTTTTCTAGATGTATATGGTTTCATTTTTGCTTCTAAGTGGAATGTGCTTGTGCTCATGGATTGTTATTATCCTACTTTAGCTACTAAAATATTTGCTAAATACTTACATGTTGTTGTCAATGATGATTTGTAAGTTTGGACCTCGAATTCTCAAAGTGTTATTGATCCCAAATATGTGTTCAACTTCTTGAGTTGTTGAGTGCAACCTTCAAATTTTGGACGGTACAAATGAAAAGTAGTATGAAATCTCCAGTCACTTTAAGATCAACTTTTCATTTTGAAATGGTTGCACTATAAGCGTTTGTAAAACTTTTTTATTGCTTGCTTCGATCCGAACGACCTTGTGATTTAGCTCGAGAAGTTTCTATCATGTCTACTATTTTTTTAGTGTTCATTTTCTCGGTAGCTATGGTTATTTTTTTGCTTTTTGCACTCTAAGTCGTAGGATATTCACATAGAGGAGTCCAAATCCATCGCATTAGCTAGCTTTTATTTCTTCTTATCTTTGTGAAATTCAAAAATTACGAAATGATTCGTATTTCATCTTCAAGCACACAACCATCACCATAGTATGTGTGGGAGGGTGCCTTTGCTTGGTTCAATGAGTATGTCAAACAACACATATCTCTCCTACACTCACCTTAAAAATAGAGATGTGGAGTCAAGCGTGAAGTTAAAAGCTCGAGGCTTATTAATGAGCTTACTCAAGTATATTCGGAGAGTTCTTGTCTATTCGAAACACACTTGGGAGGTCAATCACAACAAGGTTGAATCACAACAGAGTCAAAGTATGCTACTAGACATTTGGTCCATCTTGAAATCTTTTGTTGATTCTGATTCAAAATAATGTTTTAGAGAAACCAATTAGGCCAGAGATTTTTTGGAAGGAGAATATTGGTCTCCTATCGGCGTGTTGATCTTTTAAATATTACATATCAAAACTTTTTGTGGTCTCTTTAATAATAGATGAGCTTGTAAATTTTTTTAAAAAGGAAAAATATATCTCCTAATTAATATTGCACTCGCTCCTTTTAGAGTAAACAATTTCAACTTAAATCATTTCTAAATAACAATAAAAATTATTATTTTTATATGATGTTTATAAGATATGTATATATATATATATATATATATATATATATATATATATGAAAAAATGATTGTGTTACTTTTTTAAGGGATAGCATCATCATACCTCCATTAATCACCATCCGATTCATGATGGATGGTGGATAAAAAAATATTCAATTAATTATTCCACTACCCATTATGAATCGGATGGTGATTAATAGGAGCGTGATGGTGTTACTCCTTAAAAGGGGTAGCACAGAACTTCATATAACAATGGTCTCTTTCTTTCTTCCTCAATCCCCTTCATTTCATATAACATAAAAATAAATATTCTTACTTTGGAACTAAAGAATTGACACAAACGGTAAGTAAGGTCGCGTCTCATATGATTCAACGGGTGTTAATAATTCCAAGATTGATTCTTGAAAATATCACATTGACAAAAAAAAATATTTTTACTCTTTCACTCTGACTCTGAATTAATTATGTGCTAACAACTCTGAACATCATAGATATTGTAATTTATACTATAGATAAAAGTTAACAATATAACGATATGTTATGAAAGATTTGTATATGACTACTTTTACAAGTGGTACATACATACACATACACAAGAAAAATGCATACATACATGTATTCAATTATATTATATACATTAATGAAGAGTGTATGAAAATTTGTTCAAGCCCAGAAATTTATTCAATCCAAAAGAAATTGAATAAAAAAACCTAAATGTAAGATCCAAATCAAAATTGAAACCATATTTTGTTAATAAAAAAATTTATTTAGTTAAAAATAAGGTCCATCCCAAAAAATTATGGATTAATAATCATCTTAACTATGGAATATGAAAATACATAAAAAATAAAAAGCTACTTTTTAAAACTATAAATAAATATAATAAATCAGGCGACCCAATCAACCATTGTCAAATATTTTGTTAATAATATGATTAACTAAATCAGTTTATATCGTTTGCTTGAAAGTTTTATCATGTTTGGATTATTTGGAAAAGATAAATATCATATACAATTACATTATGTGTGTCCTTAATGTCACTCCTCTTTTCCTATTATATCATCTAAGAAGATGAAAGGTCTCATTCTAAATAACCATAAAAAATAATAAAGCCCATTCCATGAATATCTTATTTTATATTTTTGGATTATTTGTTCTACAAATATAAACATATTTGACTTTATTTGATAAAGAGAAATATATCACGAGTTCTCTTTTTTTAATATTAGATAATATAATTTATTTTGTAGCCTAGAATTACTTTTCTATCTCCAAGATTTTTTTAGGAAATAATGGGCGTGCAACACCCATTGGGGCTGTTTGGTATAAGAACAAAACAAGAACTAGCCCCTTGTTCTTATTTTTTCATTCAAACACATTTTGAACATCATGTGGGACTCACTTTAAATGATTGCAAGAACAACATAAAGTAGAGTTAGAAATGTTCTTGCCCCTCCTTGAAACTTCTTTGCTCCCATTTTGTTCTTGCTATAGGAACATTATGGGATCAAAATTTTTTGTTCTCACATTGTTCTTGTGACAGCCAAACAACCCCATGATGTGGAGCGTTGTGGAACATGCACATCTCGATCTGTTCACTACTGTTGGATGATGCAGATTAAAACTGCTGCTGTGAAAACCAAAACCCCTTGGAAATGAGGCCTTTTTGTTGGAAAAATGCCTTAGCCAAAAACCAAAGCCGCCTGAAAAGTGGAAACATCTGCTCTCTCCTCACATCATAGCCCTCTTCCTTCATTAACGCGGCCATCAACACTGGCACAATCCGACGTCCTTCGCTTCATCCTCCACCCCCTTCGCTCCTCCAATGGAAGTGGCGGCACCATCTTCCAGTCTCCCTCCCTGCCTCTACCTCCTCCAATGAAGTTGGTGGCGCCCACCTCCTTCTCCCGTCATGAATCCGTCGACTCGTTATCACCTCTTCTCCATTCGGAACGATGCCGCCAATCACCCCTGTGATTCCATCATTACTTTTTTTAGTGGTGATCTTCTGCCATGGCCTCGGTGATCTTCAACACTTTTCGAGGCTGGCCCTTGTGACGATTTCGTCGAAGACCCTTTGTTGCGCATCGGGGTGCAAAATCATGCGGAACATGATCCACTTGAGGCAATGGCATTCTTGTCCGTGTCGATGCTCATGACCTTGGATCATAGCGTGGCCATCTCCTCTTCCCCAAGTTTGGGCAATGTCAGCGCGTCCGAACTTAAGACAAATCTGGAGCTTCACAACGGCAGAGATGGTGATGTTGCAGGCCGCCGCGGCCGTGCTCACTGAGAAGTTTGCAGGGCAGCCTTCTCATGTCCTTGTCGGGGACGCCCGACACTACTGTGACGGCGACATCCGGCCGACAATGAGTCTCATTGAGCACTTAACAATGTCGTTTTGGTTTTGATTTTTTGGTGATTTTAATCTCCACTATCCATTTTCAATGAATGATCGATATATGAGCGTTCCACGACGCTCACAGAATGGGCATTGCATGCCCATTATTATCATTTTTATTAACCAAATAATCTTAGACTACTTATTTTCCGGGTAGAGTTGAGTGTTGAAATGTAGGTTATTTATCACTATTGAATTTATGCTTCCACTAAATTTAATCTAAAAATAATAATCTGGAAAAATAATGAAAGCATGTAAACATGACAAATTTAGACGTCAAATAAAATATTATGTATCACCAGTAAAAAATAAAATTTGTTTATCACACATTAAATAAATTGTTTCAGGAATAAATAGTAACAGGTTATAAAAAATATAAAAAAGAGACCTTTCTCAATAATAAGCAGTAAAAACACATCATATTATTTATTTTATAATTATCGAAAAAGAGACCTTTCATCTTTTCATTTTTATATTATAAAAATATAGAGTATAATAGGTAAAGAGAAGTGGCATGAGTGACACTATGCCATATAATCCATAATAATATATAGGATTTAATGTACCTAAGGAGCACCCACTTTTTTTGTAGGGATGCTCGATCACGTCATCCACCATCAATTAAAAGATTCACGGTCCAGATCCGCACTTAACTGAGGAGTTATAATAAATTACAATTGCTTGACGACATGCTTCTGATTTTCTCGATGGAGTTTATTTTCTCTCCTTGGGAGGAAAAGCTTGGCTTTGATGTGTGGTTGCGTCTCTTTGGCAATGTGATTCACAGCTCTCCCTCTGTCGTGATGTGCTTCCCCTCGACAAGAGCTTCACTGTTTGCCCTACGCCAACCCCAGCCAAAGATTCTGCCAAGATCAACGAGCGGCCAAGAGGTGGAACAGTGGAAGATCGATGACTGATGGCGACGGCGCAAGATCAATGGCGGCAGCAACCGCCTACGGCCCTCCCTTCCCTTCTTATCTGATTTGCATACTTCGTCTGGCCCTTGTCTGTTTTATTTGCTAATTACTTTACATTTCAGATGTTGTTTGGTGATTCTGATGTCCTTCTTACCGATAGTATTTTACTTTTTAAGTGCAGATTATCCTTTTCTCTGTCACTCTGTTTAATAGTGCAGAACCACTAGAATCCTCCATTTTTCATTTCTAGCCAGAACTTTTGGTAGAGGTTACGAAAGGATTTCTAACATGGCAGAAAAGTTGGCTAATTCCACCACCCTCAACTAGAGCACAAAAACTAGTGCATCAGTTCTGTAGACACTTAACATGAATGTTGGCAATTAGCAACACCACATCGACAAATTTGCATTTTTTTGTTGGCCAAGATAAATAATTTTGGAACCAGAAAGGCATCCGGAGTTGAAGATATATTTGATACATATTTTAAAGTCAAAATATAATTATGTACAATTGTTGGCAGCAAGTTGCAATAAGGACACAATCAATTATATCTCCAAAGAGCTATAGGACAAATCAAGTATCCACCACACAGCTTCAAAATACTTTGGTTTTCTTCTTCTCACAGCTTCAAAAAAACTCCAACCATTACAAGAAAATTATCATTTTCAGACGAGCAATTTCCGACGGATAGAAATCCGTCGCAATTTGCGACGGATTTTGCAACGGAAATGTTTCCGTCGGAATTTTCGTCGGTTTTAATCATCGGAATTTCCGTCGGTTTTAACCGTCGGAAATAAAAATAATAAATTATGTAATTTATTATATTATTATTTTATTTTTTGACGATTAGGAACATCGATATTTTCGACGGATATCTACCTGCCGTAATTTCCGACGGTCTTCACTGTCGGTAAATGTAAAATAATATAATATAAGGAGTATTTTATCAATATAATTAACGTCAGTTTAAATCGTCGCAATTTTCGACGGTTCTGACCGTCGATAAATGAAAAGTAATATAATATAAGGAGTATTTTATTAATATAATTAGCGACAGTCCGAACCGTCGTAAGTTTTGACGGTTCCGAGCGACAGTTCAAACCGTCGATAAAATAAAAAATAAATATTATATATAACTAAATATAGTTTTATAATTAAATAATTTTCGACGGTCACAACTTTCGATAACTTTAAAAATAATTAATATTTACTTTTCCGACGGCCAGAGCTGTTGATAATTAAAATTTCATTATCTCACTTTTTTTTCCGTTTTCCCGCTTTCTCATCTTTCCATATATATATATATATATATATATTAATCTTTCCCCAATCCCACCCTTTATTTCTTTCCCCCTCTCATCTCTCTCTCCCTCTCCCTCTTCCTACTGGACGTCAAGCATCGACCGCTGGCGACTCTCTCCCGCCGGTGTCCCTCTCCTCTTCTCTCTCTCTCTCTCCAGTCCGGACCACCAGGCGGCTGGATTCAGCTGTTCGACTGGATCCGGCCGCGCTGGCAGTAGGATCTCGATCACGCTGGCAGTCGGATCTCGACCGCGTTGGCAGTCGGATCTCGGTTGCTGGCTGCCTGGCAGCTGAATCTGGTCGCTGGCCGCCTGGCGGCTGAATATGGTCGTTGGCCGTCGGAACGGCCGCCAGCGGCCGGCTAATTTTTTTATATTATAAAAATTCTTTGCTACCGCCAATATTTGTGGCGGTCGTCGTGACCACCGATGTTTCGACGATTTCGTCGACCGCCGGAAAGTTTCGACGGTCGTGACTGTCGGACTTCCGTCGAAATTTCTGATGTTTTTTCCAATCGTCGAAAATTGATTTGCGATGACCATTTTTCGGACGAATCGATTCCGTCGAAAAAACCGTCGAAAATTGTCATTTCCGACGGTTTTCGGGAAATTACAGTCTTGTAGTGAACGTTCTTCTTCTCCAAATATTTATTCCTGCTACTGATAACACAAAGGAAGAAAGCAAAACACATTATTTAAACATCAAAAGAATATTAAAATCCTTGTGAAATCTACAGCTGAAATCTCATATCAACCAAAGCATGAATTCTAATTCCCCTATTTTGATCACTTCTCTTCCTTTTCGAAGACTTATCTACCTCAAATCCAAACAAAAGAGTGTCTTATAAAAAAGTATGAGTTTTCTTTTTACATTTTCTTTTTCCTATTCCTCAAAATCTTTTACAATTCCTTCCATTTTTGAACCTAATGAAGCTGTAAACCAGCAAGTCATTGCTACTTTCACTACAAGAAAAGAGATCTTTAACGACCAACTATTAACGTCGAGACTAAAAAATGGTCATTACAAATAGTCAATAGTGATAAGAAAAAAATATGGATATTATTAAACACATTATTAACGAAAGAGAAAATTGCTCATCTCAAAAAGGTAATTTCTAGTCGTTAAAAATGATTATTAATGACCATTTAATTTTGTCGTCGTTAATTATTTATAAATTTAAATCACATAAGTGTACAATTAGTATTTTATTTGGCAGGAATTACACATTTCCCTCCATTAATTTCTTAAGTAACATCAATTTTAAAACACAAAAGATAGTTTATGCATTTAATTATAAAATTGAATAGAAAAATCCTAGATTACTTCCTCCACCTCCTCACAATCCGTCTTGGCTGCTAGCGAGTTCATCCGTAAGCATCATCCTTCATCCCTTGCTTCCTCCTCCGCCGACCGACAATGCCCCCCACATCCCAAACTCGCCGCGCAAGAGGCCCACCACAACCCCCCCGACCTACATCGCCATGCGAGTACCCCACCGCAACCCCCCACTAGCCGTGCCTGCCCGTCCTCCCTGTGCGCCTGCCATCCGCCCGACAACACCCCCCACAACCCTCCGCTAGCCGTGCCCACCGCCGTCGCGAGGATCATGCCTCACGTTGCCGCCGGACAGGGCCCCTCTCCCCGCCGCCGCCTGATAACCGCGCGCCTGCCGTCCGCCCGACAACGCCCCCCACAACACCCCGCTAGCCGCGCCTGCCGCCGTCAAGAGGATCATGCCTCCTGCTGCCACAGGACAGTGCCCCTCTCCCCGTCGCCGCCTGATAGCCCTCCAACAACCCCCTTGGCCTGCCGCCGCCGCGAGGATCATCCCTCCCGCTGCCACCGGATACACCCCTCCCTGCTGCCGCCGGACAGAGCCCCCTCCCTCCCGCTGCCACCGGATACGCCCCCCTCCCCGCCGCTGCCGGACAGAGCCCCCCTCCCTGCCACCACCTGACAGAGCCCCCCTCCCTGCAGCCCACCGCCGCTGCGAGGATCATGCCTCCCACTGCTGTCGGACAGCGCCCCTCTCCCCGCCGTCGCCTGACAGTGCCCCTCTCCCTCCGCCACCTGACAGCACCCCCAACAACCCTCCCCGCTCGCCGCGGGAGCCACCACACCCCCCTGCTGCCGCCCCGCAAGGATCCTGCCTCCCGCTGCCGCCGGACATCGCCTCCCTCCCACTCCCCGCCGCCGCCTGATAGCACCCCCAGCATCCACTTTCTCCTCCGATGGCGGATGCACCAGCGTGCGTGAGCGCCTGCCGTCCTCCCCCGGCCCTGCGCGTCAGCATCCTCTGGTCCCTGCTCCCCGACCCCGCTCGACAGCGCCCCCCACAACCCCCGCTGGCCGGACAACCGCGCAAGCCCCTCCTCCCGCCGCTCGCACCCGCCAGGCGCTACAGGCGGACAGTGCCCCCTCCCCTCACGTGCAAGCGTCTGCCGTCCTCCCCCCGCCCCGGTCCCCCTTCTCCTTCCCCACCCGCCAACATTCTGGTCCCCCCTCCCCGCCGCCGCTGGACAGCGCCCTCCACAACTCCCGGCCCGTCACGCTCCCCCACCCCCCTCTCATGCTCGCGCCCGCCTGGTCTCCCGCTGCCGTCGGGCAACGCCTCCCACAACCCCCCCTGAACACCGCACGCCTCGGTCCCCCTTCTCCTCCATCGGCGGCGGCAGAAGCGTCCTCCCCCCTCCCTATGTCAGGGCACCATATTTTTAGCATTCGATGCATTTTTGCAACTTAATGTGAAATTTGTGCTTTTGTTATGGCAGCAAAAAATCTGTTTAGTGGATCAATTGCTATTATGTTGATCTTTTCTTATATTTAGTTACTTTGTTTTGTTAGATGGCCAAACTCTTCTGGAATATGGAGATTCATCTGGTGTAATAAGCTTATGCAATCTGGAAAAGAGAAAGCTTCGATCAGTTATTAGAGATGATTCAATAAAGGTAAACTTACATTGCATATATTCCTAACATTTAATGTTTTCTAAATTGTAGTAAAAGCATTCTTTTATGGACTGCCATGTTGATTCTCCTTCTCAGCCGGAAGATTTGAAATAATTGAGATAACTTTTATTACGATTTTGAAAACAAAATATAACCTCTTTTGTCATTATTAAATTTGGATGTCTATGAAAATGATAGTCATCTTTTCTGCTCTGAAAAAAAAAAAAGAATAAGATTTTTGATACTAAGACAAAGTGGCCATTTTTCCTGGTAGGTTGTTAACTGAATTTGCCTTCAATCTTGCGTACCTCTTGACCTTTTGTCCTCTGTTATTCGTAAGTCTTTTATCCTTCTATTTTTTGTTACAATAATGATCTCTTGGTGGTCACTATTTCTTACTTTTCACCTATCAGTTACATATTTAAAAAAATTACATATGGATTTCTTACTTTTATTAATTTATATATTTTTCAAATATTGTAAGGTTATGGAACCTAACAAGCAATGGATGCAACTTGTTAATGATAGATTGAATGAAGCTTATATAATATGTGTTGATGCGTTGTATTTGTAATAATAAAATTTGCTAGCAAGTGCACTAGTCGCTCAAGTAATATAGTAAAAGGGAGTAAGAGTGTCGAACCCACGAGGAATATTATTAATTCAATATCTGGATTTATAAATTAATAAGAGAGGAAAAACATGGATTTTTGGAAAGAGATTTTATGCAATAAAATAAAGAAAATAAGATAAAGATAAGATAGTGATGTTGAAGTTAGGCCTTAGGATGAAAATAGATCAGGATAAATATTTGAACCATAAAAGATAAATTTAATCCTTAAAGATGGATTAGGAATTTTCTCAAGTTATTAATTTACAAGATTAATATCACAGAGTCCACAAACTGGTAATTCTGCTATTTAATCCGGTAAATCAAACTATCTTAAATTTAATCAAACCTAAAGTCCCACAAACTGGTATTCGTCAGATAAGATTGAAATTAAGATGCATTAATATGAAAATCCTAGACTATTAATCACTTCACAAACTGGTTAGATTAACAGACCACATAAACTTGATTCTCCACACGCTAGTTATCAAATTTATGTCAATTATTAATTTCACATAAAATCAATTAATTTAATTAATGAATTCTGAAATTAAATAATCCACAAACTGGTAAGTACTCAACTCAGAAATCCAAATAATTAAATCAAAAGCATTAAGCACAATTAACTAATTGATCAGAAAAGATTAAAACAAATAATATAGGGTCCAAATAGTTTCCCTTCAATAATAATCTCCTAAAATGAAATAAATAAAAATATGGAGTTCATCCTAGAAATTCTGGAGAGATAATAACAAAGTAATAATAATTGGAAGAATTACACCCAAATAGATAAAAGTCGAAGCTTCGGATCACGGGCAGACAGTCGGGCAGCCTCTCGGACTTGATCAGGGTCGCGATCAACTTCTAGCCGTCGCACCTCTCTCCTTTTGGTCGTAGCCTGCAGAGCTCACGACTCGCCGTGGAAGAAACCTGAACTTCAGAGCACCCCTTGAAACGATGGATTCTTCACGTATTTATAGGGTGCGGACGGCCTTCAATTTGATCTCGGCCGTAACATCGTACGGTTGACTTTAAAATTATAAGATAAACTCGGCCAAAGATAAATCCTTTTATCATTACGCCCAAAGATAAATCCTTTTTATCTTTACTCCCTTAGAATCTCGGCCGTAAGGAAATTATTTTATCTTTACTCCTTTCCATTACTCCCAAAAGATAAAAATCCTTTTATCTTTACGCCTTCATATATCTTGTTACGCCCAAAGATAAACTCACTTTTATCTTGTTACGCCCTTCATCTTCATGCTATTACGCCCTCCAAATTTCGGCCGTAACATTTTTATCTTCATGCCATTACGCCCAAAGGATAAAATCATTTATCTTTACTCCTTCAAATCTTAACCGTAACAAAGAATTAAATCTTGTTACTCCTTTTGAATCTCGGCCGTAACGACTTGGGTGTAAAGCCAAATCTCGGCCGTAAGAAATAATTTCTTTGAATTTCGGCCGAGATTCGAATTTTCCTGCAAATAATTATCAAAATATAGTTAATCCATTCACAATTAAAATATTCAGCGATTTTAATAATTAAAATTGATAAATCCGGAATTATGATTAAAAATGACTAAAAATGATGCATGCCATGATCAAATTATAGAAAATTTAATTAAAATAATTAACTAAAATATGTTGTATTTTGCATGCATCATGTGTACAAAAATTTTTGGATTATGCTTTTATTAGAAGGGGAGAAACTCAAAAAATACGATGCCTTGTGTCAAGTGTTGTAATTCATGTTCAGCGACTTGTGAAATAGTTGAGTCACATCTGAAAGCATACAGAATCATTCAAAATTATACCTTTTGGTATCATCGTGGAGAAGTTTCCACTGAGCAACAATCAGATTATGAAGATGAAGAATCTGAAGAAGGAGAAGCTGAGGATGAACTACAAGGGATCATTCAAGACTTATATCCTGAATTTGATAAAAACACCATGAATATCGAGAGTGATGACTTACCTAGTGAGGAGTCAAATATTGAAGCACAAAAATTTTATAGAGTTCTAAGAGATTTCGAAGAACCATTATATAAGGGTTCAAAATGTTCAAAATTTTCTACTCTGGTTAAATTACTTCACATTAAAAGTCTAGGTCGGTGGAGTAATGAGTCATTCACAATGCTATTAAAATTTTTGAAGGAAGAGGTGCTGCCTAATGAATCCAACTTGCCAGAATCCTATTATGAAGCAAAAAAGATAATTCAAGACCTCGGACTTTCCTATAACAAAATTGATGCATGTTCAAATGATTGCATGTTATATTGGAAGGACGATGCCTCTCTTGACTTTTGCAAAGTTTGTGGTGAATCTAGGTGGAGGAAGGATAAAAATAGTGGAGAAACAAAGTGTTAAAATGGTAAAAATCTACCAGCAAAGACTTTACGTTATTTCCCACTAAAGCCAAGGCTTCAAAGATTGTTTATATCTACTAAACTTCTTTCCTAATGAGATGGCATCATGACAACAAAATTGATGATGGCACAATGAGACATGCTTCTGATTCACTTGCATGGAAGTCCTTTAATGAACTTCATCATTTGCCACTGATCTTCGTAATGTTCGTATTGGACTTGCTACTGATGGCTTTCAACCATTTAATAATTCAAAAACTCCTTATAGCATTTGGCCTGTAGTAGTTATACCTTATAATTTACCACCATGGATATGTATGAAACAAGATAACTTCATTATGTCTATGTTTATTCCAGGTCCACATAGTCCTGGAGATGCCATTGACATTTATCTCCAACCATTAATCGAAGAATTAAATGAGTTATGGGAATTTGGTGTTGAGATCTTTGATGCATCAACAAGACAAAATTTTATGTTACGTGCAACTTTAATGTGGACAATTAATGATTTTCCAGCATATGAAAATTTGTCAGGATGGAGTATTAAAGGAAAGTTGGCATGCCCTTGTTGCAACAAAGATACTTCTTCTATGAGATTAGCCAATGGAAAGAAACATTGTTATATGGGTCACCGATGATTCCTTCCTCTTAATCATAGATGGAGAAATGACAATGAGTCATTTGATGGCACTAGGGAACGAAGGTTGCCACCTAAATTTCTTTCTGGTGATGATATGCTAAACCAAATGCAAGATCTTTGTGGATTAAAATTAACAAAGGATAAGAAGAAAAAGATTAAGATATCACATGATGATAGAAAAGATAATTGGAACAAAAGAAGTATTTTTTTTTACTTTCCATATTGGAAAACTCTTTTATTGCATCATAATTTAGATGTAATGCATATCGAGAAAAAATGTTTGTGACAATATCTTTGGTACAATCATGAATAACAAAGGAAAGACAAAGGACAATATCAATAGTCGATTGGATTTACAGGTAATGAACATAAGATCAGAACTACACCCAATAAAAATGGGAGAAACATACGAGATACCTCATGCATGTTACACATTGTCACTTCAAGAGAAACATAAGTTATGCTCCTTTCTAAAAGAACTAAAGCTCCCAAATGGATTTTCTTCTAATATTTCTCAATGTGTCAACATTAAGGATTGTCGAATTTATGAAATTGTCATGTTTTTCTGCAACATTTACTCCCTCTTGCAATACAAGGCGCTATCTTTGTTTTTTAAAACTCTTGGATCAAAGGTTTTGACGGTGGATGAGTTGAAGATTTTAGAATATCAAATTCCTATAATATTATGCAAATTAGAAAAGATTTTTCCTCCTCCATTTTTTGATGTCATGGTGCATTTGCCAATTCATTTAGCTAGTGAAGCTAAGATTGGTGGACCAGTTTATTATCGTTGGATGTATCCTGTTGAACGATGGTTATACTTTTTAAAATCATTTATTCGTAATAGAGCTTGTCCAAAAGGTTCTATTGTTGTGGGTTATATTGCAAATGAATGTATGACCCTATGTTCAAGGTATATAAATAAAATGGATACAAAATTCAATAGACCAGAAATGAATTTTGATGGCAATATAACTAAGTCAAATGGAGGATTATCTCTTTTTCGTCAATCAGGAAGAGCTTTGGGAGCAGGTAAACAAAGCATTCTCAGTGCATATGAATTGGAGCAGGTACATTATATATATATATATGTATGTATATATATATATATATATATATATATATATAGAGAGAGAGAGAGAGAGAGAGAAATTGTGATGAAGTTCAACAATATTTGGAGTAAGTAATAGATTCTTTTACAAAGTTGATTTTTGTATTTTTTTCTTGATTTTTTAATTAATAGGTAGTTTTCTGTACTTTGTGTAGAGAATTTGCACAAATGCAAGAAAATATGTCTGCTCAGATGTCTAACATGGAATGGAATAAATAATTTATTTCTTGGTTTAAAGTTAGGGTAAGTCGATAACAAAAAATTGTATTTGATAAAAAAATTCTAACTAATTAAATTTATATTTTAATGTATCTACTTCTTGATAGGTTGCCAGATTATATAAAAAAGACAATAGCTCACTCATGAAGGACATGCTCTCATTGTCACGTGGGCCTACAAACTACATCACATGTTTTAATGATATATTGTCAAGGGATATAGGTTTCATGTAGAAGAATATGATAAAAATTTGAAAACTCAGAATAGTGGGATAGTTGTAATAGGCGAAAATGATGAAGATATGGAAAACATTGATTATTATAGAGTTTTAACTAGCATCATTGAATTACAATTTCTCACAGAAAAAGAGTGTTTGTATTTCGATGTAATTGGTTTGATGTGCATGACAAAGAAAGAGGGATAAGAAAAAATGAATATGAAATTGTAAGTGTTAACCGTGGATGATTTTTGAAAACAAATGAGCCTTTTATTCTTGCCAATCAAGCATCACAAGTTTTTTATGCCACCGATCTTTCTAATAAAGGGTGGCATGTTGTTCAAAAGGTGCAACCTCGTGACACTTTTGACATCGTGCAACAAGTGAATGAAGTAGACAACACTAGAAATTACACAAAATGTTGATGAAGGTGCAGTATTTTTTTATTGAACAAGTCCTTTTTAATTATTTATGTTTTCCTTATGTTGATAATCAATATCACCACTTTCTTTTTCTAACTTGTTTATTATTTGTTTTAGGTACAATATGACAATTACTAAATTTGGATGTGGGATGTCATCCACATCAACAGCAACAAAGCATGCTTTCCACTACAAGAAAATTGGCGATTAGCGACGCCATGTAGCGCCTCAAAAATCTGTGACGCTATAAAGACGCCTCCATTGCGCCTACTTAGCGTCACCAGAATCAGACGCCACTTGCCTCTCAATAGCGTCTCATTAGCGTCTTCTTAGCGTTGACGTTAAAAGTAGCGCAATCGAGATGCTATGTAGACGTTATTATTTCGCGTCAGGAACCGCAAATGCGCGGCAGTACCTAGCGCCGTTCTGACGTCGACAACTTTAGACGCGAAACTAGCGTCTCATGTCTGAAGATTCTAAAGCGACGCTATATGACGTCTCAATCAAAGGAGACGCTAATGAGACGCTACTATATATATTTAAACACTATATTATATATACTATATGTCAATCAATAAATTCATTAAATATTATATTAATATTAATTACACGATTATCAACATATTATCAATAACATAATATCAACATATATATGTATTAATTACACGAATATATATATATATGTATTTTTACATGATAAGAATGTTCCTAAATATATAAATTTTTACCTATATTATCTATGTTATCTATACATATAATATATATAATATCTTAATTATGCATATATCTTAATTATGCGTCTTCTTAGCCATTCAGCGGGTTGACATTAACTCTCTAGCGCAATCGAGACGCTACGTAGACGTTATTATTTCGCACCACGAATCGCAAATGCGCGGCAGCACCTAGTGCCGTTTTGTCGTCGACCACTTTAGAAGCGACACTAGCGTCTCATGTCTGAAGACTCTAAAGCGACGCTATATGGCGTCTCAAACAAAGGAGACGCTAATGAGACGCTACTGTATATATTTAAACACTATATTATATATACTATATGTCAATCAATAAATTCATTAAATATTATATTAGTATTAAGTACACGATTATAAACATATTATCAATAGCATAATATCAACATATATATGTATTAATTACACGATTATATATATATGTATTTTTACATGATAAGAGTGTTCCTAAATATATAATTTTTTACCTATATTATTTATGTTATCTATACATATAATATATATAATATCTTAATTATGCATATATTATTATTATATACTTAATCATGAGATTACGATGGTTGATTAAGTGAGTGATATGTTAGCGTCACAATAGACACACAATAGCGTCCACCTAGCGTTTAACGAGCGCCGCAGCTGTTGTCGATGCTATGATGACACTATGGGCATCTCTATAGCGTCGCATGCTCGAGTTTTAACTAGCATCATTGAATTACAATTTCTCACAGAAAAAGAGTGTTTGTATTTCGATGTAATTGGTTTGATGTGCATGACAAAGAAAGAGGGATAAGAAAAAATGAATATGAAATTGTAAGTGTTAACCGTGGATGATTTTTGAAAACAAATGAGCCTTTTATTCTTGCCAATCAAGCATCACAAGTTTTTTATGCCACCGATCTTTCTAATAAAGGGTGGCATGTTGTTCAAAAGGTGCAACCTCGTGACACTTTTGACATCGTGCAACAAGTGAATGAAGTAGACAACACTAGAAATTACACAAAATGTTGATGAAGGTGCAGTATTTTTTTATTGAACAAGTCCTTTTTAATTATTTATGTTTTCCTTATGTTGATAATCAATATCACCACTTTCTTTTTCTAACTTGTTTATTATTTGTTTTAGGTACAATATGACAATTACTAAATTTGGATGTGGGATGTCATCCACATCAACAGCAACAAAGCATGCTTTCCACTACAAGAAAATTGGCGATTAGCGACGCCATGTAGCGCCTCAAAAATCTGTGACGCTATAAAGACGCCTCCATTGCGCCTACTTAGCGTCACCAGAATCAGACGCCACTTGCCTCTCAATAGAGTCTCATTAGCGTCTTCTTAGCGTTGACGTTAAAAGTAGCGCAATCGAGATGCTATGTAATTTCGCGTCAGGAACCGCAAATGCGCGGCAGTACCTAGCGCCGTTCTGACGTCGACAACTTTAGACGCGAAACTAGCATCTCATGTCTGAAGATTCTAAAGCGACGCTATATGACGTCTCAATCAAAGGAGACGCTAATGAGACGCTACTATATATATTTAAACACTATATTATATATACTATATGTCAATCAATAAATTCATTAAATATTATATTAATATTAATTACACGATTATCAACATATTATCAATAACATAATATCAACATATATATGTATTAATTACACGAATATATATATATATGTATTTTTACATGATAAGAATGTTCCTAAATATATAAATTTTTACCTATATTATCTATGTTATCTATACATATAATATATATAATATCTTAATTATGCATATATCTTAATTATGCGTCTTCTTAGCCATTCAGCGGGTTGACATTAACTCTCTAGCGCAATCGAGACGCTACGTAGACGTTATTATTTCGCACCACGAACCGCAAATGCGCGGCAGCACCTAGTGCCGTTTTGTCGTCGACCACTTTAGAAGCGACACTAGCGTCTCATGTCTGAAGACTCTAAAGCGACGCTATATGGCGTCTCAAACAAAGGAGACGCTAATGAGACGCTACTGTATATATTTAAACACTATATTATATATACTATATGTCAATCAATAAATTCATTAAATATTATATTAGTATTAAGTACACGATTATAAACATATTATCAATAGCATAATATCAACATATATATATGTATTAATTACACGATTATATATATATGTATTTTTACATGATAAGAGTGTTCCTAAATATATAATTTTTTACCTATATTATTTATGTTATCTATACATATAATATATATAATATCTTAATTATGCATATATTATTATTATATACTTAATCATGGGATTACGATGGTTGATTAAGTGAGTGATATGTTAGCGTCACAATAGACACACAATAGCGTCCACCTAGCGTTTAACGAGCGCCGCAGCTGTTGTCGATGCTATGATGACACTATGGGCATCTCTATAGCGTCGCATGCTCGAGACGTCATATTATTACGGTGTCGCTAAATGTCTGTATTGCGCATCCTAAGCCGACTTTTTACCCCTCGCTCAATCGGACACATATAGACATATAAATACGTGTATATGCATACCTATATATAATAAGTGCATATATACATATTATTATAACCTAATCTGAAACATATAAACAAATACACACACACATATATATATATATTCACTTCAAATACGTATACATATACATGTTATCTATATATATATGACTCGCACATGTATAGACATATACATACACATATATATTTATAATACATATAGACGAAACACGTTGTTGTAACTTAATCTCTCACACGTAGACATATATATACGTACGCATATATTACATATGTATATATATATATACACACACAATTGTGTTATATACACATATACATACATATTTATAATTTTGTATACATACATGATAGATTATCGGAAGAAAATAAAACAATTGGAATGAGGCATAATGCGATGAGACGTTACATTGATAAATAAAATTTCATACATACTAAAAAAATTTGAAAAAAACTTTTAATCAGTGTCTCAATGGCGTCTCGATGTTGAGACGCTACATAATGGAGACGCCTCGACGACGCTATGGTATCGCTACGTTGTCTTAGCCACACATTAGCTTCTCTATAGCGTCGCTCTAGCCGAATTGTGACAGTGTCGTCGCCTATATGGCATCTACATAGCGTCTCATTTCCTTGCGACGCTAAAAAGTTACTTAAATCCCTAACCCCTCTTCTTCGTTTTCACTTTTACTGTTTACTACTATTTACCATCTCCCATCGTCCCGCCCGACGGGCCACGATGCATGACCTTCGACGCCCGTCGTCCGATGCCCGCCCTCCACTGCCGCCTACGCCCTTCGCCCGACGTTCGACGTCCGACGATCGCCCTCCGCCGCCGCCCTTCGCCGTCGCCGCCCTCTGCATTCGACCACCGCCCTCCGCATTCGACAGCCGCCCTTCGCCGCCTCCTCCGCCCTCCCCGACGGTTCGCCTCCGCGGTGCCTCCGCCGCGGTTCACCTCCACCGTCGTCTCGGCCGCCCTCGGCTTTTCGCCTCCGCCGCGGTTCGCCTCCTCCGTGGTTCGCCTCCGCCACGGTTCGCCTCCGTCGCGGTTCGCCTCCACCGCCGTCCGTCACGTCCTCCGATGCCTCGTCCGCCCTCCGCTCTTCGCCTCTGCCGCCCTCCGCCTCCACTGCCATCCGTCGCGTCCACCGCTGCCTCATCCGCCCTCCGCCGCGTCCTCCCTCCACCGCCGCCGACGTCCTCCACCGCCGTCGACGTCCTCCTCTGCCGCCACTGCCCACCGCCTCCACCGTCGTCTCGGCCGCCCTCCGCCCTTCGCCGTCCTCCGATTAAAAAGGACCTTCACAGCCTACCCCAGCTATATCGGATGATGATTCCTCTTCGAGTGATGAAGAGGGGTTACATGATAATGGGGTGGTCACCGTGAATAATATTGCTCGACCGTAAGTTAAATAAGTTGTACAAATTTTGTTATAATTTTGGTTATCATTGAAAATTAATTCTTCTTTGTAATTGGCAGGACCACTTTCTTACCTGCTAGTACCGTGCGGGATGTCAGTGCTCTCGTTCTTTCCCACTTGCCGGAAGGGGCAGGATCTTGGAAAGATGTTCCAATTCAAGTGCGAGATGACATCTTTCGAGCCTTTACGGTACGATCTTCTATTTGGGTTACATAATTCGATTTATATTTATTTTAAAATTACTAAGTTTTAACGTTCTATTTGTAGGAGGCAAATTAGTTTTATACGGATTTTAATTTAGGGATGATCCGGAGAGCTTTTGAGGAGGTCACTGCGAAACGTCTCCGAAATCGATTATACAAGTTTCGCAAGGTCGTCATGTCCGCCGGCCTCACTTTGGAGCAGGGCATATAAAGATGCCCAAGACATATTAGGCGCTCGATTTGGGAGTCCCTCTATAGGAAGGGACAAGTATGTATACTTTTACATTATTTTTATGAAAATTATAGTTTTTTGAAAGTGTAAGTATTTGATGTTCACAAAGGACGGATGAACGATGGCAAAGGAAGTCGGAAAAGGCAAGAGTTAATCGTCTTTCGAAGCCCGAGGCCCACATCCACACAGGGGGATCGATGCGATTTGACGAGCATCGACGGCGCATGGTAATTTACATATAAATTCAATTAATCAAACTTTTGACTTATATTTATGTTATCAAATTTGAAACTTTATTGTAAGAGGAGAAAGAAGACGGTCCGTAGACTTTCGTGTGGTCTATGAGGTCACACATAAGAGCCGGAAGACAAACAACTTAGTCATGCCTACTGCTCGTAGGCTTCTGGTAAGTATCATGTTATGGTCATTTGGTTGTTGCCGTTAGTGCACTATTTTTGAAATACACAACGTTTAAATTTTTTAGAATGAGTATAATGCGAAAATGGCTGAAAAGTATGGAGATGATCCGAGTACTCAACCACCAGGTAATGTTTCTTCGTCGATTTAGTCATGTTTTTAATTTACGTGATTCTTGATATATAATTTATATATTATATAATTTTATAATTTTTCTATTTCGTAGAGGACCTTACTGTTTGGGAGGAGGTGGCCGACACGACACGAGGGGATACTTGTGTGGCCTCGACACAGCCGCTCAGATACCTAAGAGGATCGGAGGATATGCAGGAGGTGCATCTGCTCCGAGTTCATCCGCTGCACCTGATCTGATGCAGCTATCACAGCAACTATCGCAGCAATTATCGGAGCAGATATCATAGCAGGTGTCACAGCAGGTGTCGCAACAGTTGTCGCAGCAGGTGTCGCAACAGTTGGATCCTCTATTGCAGGTGATTCAAGGATTGATCCCGACGCAGAATCCATCCCCGCGAGGCGACCGAGCACGTCTGGGTCGAACGTCCGGAATGATAACAATAACTCCCAAACCTAGGATAGTAAACAAACTATGCATTTGTTACTTATAGACTTAAACATACATATAGTTTGTTAGTTCGGTTTAGTAGTTTTCGTATTCTTATGTTATATATTATGCCTGTGATGGTTTTATATTGCCTGTGATGGTTTTATATTGCCTGTGATAATTTTATATTGCCTGTGATGCTTTTATATTATCTGTGATGAATATCAATGCATTTTGAGATGCATTATAAATTGTATGGTGTGAGAAGGGAAAAAATGAGGCTGGGGCGGGTAAAAAAATGTGCAAGTAGCGACACCATAGCGTCTCATTGACATCTCAACACATGTCGACGCTAATTTAAATATATCGCACTTAGCACTATCTTAGCGTCTCATTTGTGACAAATGCACGATCATATTTGCGTCAATATAGCGCCTACATTAGCCACACGTGGGCGCCGGAATAGTGTCTTACGTCTATCGCCCCTTGCGCGTCGACTTAGCGACGCGGTCCTGCTTCGCGCAACCGCAAACATCGCGTCTTAATAATGTCGATATAGCGTCAACATGTGACGCTAGTTGCGACTCATTATCTTTGAATCTAGTGCGACGCCACTAGCCACCGATCACCAGCGTCTCATTTTTGCGGCGCTAGTTAGACACTAAGGAGACGCTCTTCACAATAGAGACGTAATAGCGCCTCCATAGCGTCTCCAACCTTGAGTCGCTAATTACCAATTTTCTTGTAGTGTTCATTGCACCAGGTGCCTTAGGAAGGGGAAAAGGAAATGGAGTAAGAACTTCATGGAATTTAGGAGCAATTAATTCTTCTTCACCTAGTGTTACAAGAGCAATGTCTAATATAATTACAAATAGAAGAATGCCACAAGAAAGTGATTATACATTGCCTTCAAATCTTCATTGTGTGCGCCAAAATCATGATTTGTTGCAAGATGAAAATATGCTTCAAGATGATGAAAACTTGCAAGAGGATGAGAACCTGGATGATGAAGCTAATCCCTTGAATCAAACAATTGAAGGTATGCAAAACCTTAATTTTATTCATATCATGTAATTGTGTCATTTTGATGCATTAACTTATCAACTTTTATATCATTCTTATTGGTAATATTTTGTTAATTCTGAGTTAATAATATTTATGTTTTCTCTTTCTTCCAGCTTCTCTCCTATACAAGTTTTTTGTATTCTCTGGGATTTTTGCCTAAATGTAGTAATGTTATAAGCTACCATGTTTCAGTTTCTCTAGAATATCAAAACCTGAATATCTCCAAATGAAAGCATGATGTTCATTGATTGATATGTTTAAGCTTGTTGATAAAATTACATTTGTTTTTTTTAGGGGAGATAAAATTACATTTCATATGACCACTTTATGGAAAGATTTCATTTATTCTAGTTACCAAATGATATTCTTAGTTTGAGGCCATCAGCCTAAGAAGAAAGTGAACTTTGTGTACAGTCTCTGAAATCAGTGTAGTAAAAACCATATTGATGCTGTAGTAGTGTTGTAAGCTACCTCTTTTAAACATATAACAGAAAAACAATATATATATATATATATATATATGTATATATTTATGAACGATATATCGGGGTATCTCACAGGCAAGAAACATTGCAATGGCATGTCGCCATGCATGATTCATCTCTGAGACACACCAGCGAGGTTACATGTACAATTTTGCACAGAAATAATGGAGCTGAGCATATCATGTAAGTTTGCACTTTGCACATAGACAAGACACCTTTTGTTTGTGGTCAAACTCTCAGACACATGCAAATACACAGGGGGGAGAGAGAGAGAGTGGGGGAGGGAGGGAGGGAGACGATAAGATAACACCACTGAGAAGTGTGAAGTTTATGGGAAAGAAACAAGTGAATAGATCTCTTGCACACTTTGGGCCTCCTATGCATCCTTTTGTGTCGTTTTGAGCTTTAGTTTTGTCGGGTCGGCCTCTGAGACGATGATGCTGGTGCTGTTGTGTTGTTTAGGAGGTCGAGGTCGAGCGGCAGCAGCCATCACGAGATCTCGTGGAACACTGCATGCATCTGCATGCATGCCACTCTCTTCCCATTCCCCCAAACCAATTAATAATTGATCTTTTTTCCTTTTCGCTTTTGAAGCGTTTCTTTTACAGTGGTCACACTTGTAGCTTTGTTTCATTCTTTCAATCCTGGGGGTTAACCAGGAGGTTGGATAAGGTTGGCACAAGCTGCACAAGTTGATTACACAAAGGTTGTGTATATCACTGTAAAGGTTGTGTTTAGCTTTTTGGAATGTTGTGTTAATGCCTTGCAATGTCTTGTCCCCTTCCGGTGACCTAATGCTTGGAAAAGCAAGCAGGGAAACCACAATTTCCTGCATTTTTATGATCATTCAATTAAATGCGTATAGTCGTATGAAAGTTACTTTAAAGAGGCTTACCAACTTAATTATATATGGCGTGTCGGCTGATGGTCTCATTTATCAAAACTAACTCTTTGGAACATGTACAGATTTTTTTTCTCTCGTTGATCTATTTGTGATTCACAAATCGGGATGCATGCGAACATTGTACCACTAGTAAGTTTACATATACTCTAACGTGTGTGTTCTTATTTAATATGGCCATTACCAGTAATTTAAAACAGGAGATTAGAAACACATGTTCCATACCGATCATGGAATTATTGGAACTTTTACCGGTCGTTGCATGTGCATTAGTACCTCAAAACTCAACCATGATTTCTATAGAAAATTGGCTATCATAACCGCTAAATGTCATACCCAATTGACAGAGTCCAGTTATCACACCTACAACTAGTAATAACTACATCAAATACTATGATTATCATGACTCAGAACACATGTTATAACAACCCAGATTTTCGTTAAATAAATAAATGGATATTTTATTCATTTATGATATTTGAAAAATCATTATCTAATATTTGAAAATTATTTAATTCTGAAATTCAAGGAAAATTGGAAAAGATGGTTAAAGAGATAAAAGGAAATTTGAGAGAGATTGGATTTAATTGAGTTGTTATGAAAGGAAAATAATTAATCTCAGATTTAATTAAATCTGAGAAACTAGGGGGTGATAAATCATTGATGGATGTCCAAAATTGTTTCTAAAAGAGTCCAACGTCCAATAGAATTGAAAATACCAAGTCTGCACTATAAATAGACATTAAGAGATGGCTGGGAAACCCTTTTTCTGCCAAACAGAATTTCGTCCACGAGCCCTCTTTTCCTCTCGTTTGCACGCGAACTGAGGCACCCCCGAAAACGTGTGATGGCTGATTTCGAAGCCTGCATATAGGAGAAGAAGTTCCAGGTGGTGACCGCGAGTTTCGGAGCGAGGACAGAGAGTAATCGCCGGCCAAAGTTCGGCGTTAGTGCAGATTTTTAGAGAAGGAAATTTGGTTGGTTTTTCAACCAACTTTAGGTACATAGGGGGAATCCCTATGTTGTCGATTTTTCGTGACATGGAACCCTAATCCCTTCTCCTTTGTACTAGGATTCCATTGATATATCATATGCATGATTTAGATATTGTATGGTATAATTATGATGGTCGAAAAGTCGCGTCGGAACGCACTTCTCCGTCGGTGGCAGAACCCGGCCCGAATTTGGTGGAATCCGGACCGAGTCGAATTCGGAATCAGATCAGGTTGTCCAACCGGACCCGGGTTCCTATTAAACCGACCCGAGTTTTGGCTTCGGCTCGAATCGGGTCGCGGTGCGAATGGGATTGAACGTGAACCGGCCCGAGTTCACTGTACACCCGGCCCGGGTTTGCCATGGCCGAGGTGATATCGGTCGTTTTCGAACACGGCCCGGATTTCACCCGACGCAGGCCGGGTTCTAGGGACAGAAAATGTGAAATTGGAATATTTTAATATAGATAATTGAATAGTTACTATAATTATTTCTGATTGTATGGTTAGCAGATCTGACATCATCAAACTTTTATTAGATTTGATTTGTGATAATTCTCATCATTACCATATCATATTTTGCTACTTATTATGTTATTGATCCAGTAGTTTTCCCTTGATTGTGTTCTTGTCTAACCTAAAGTGAATTGTTAAAGATAGGTCTTTAGGTTAAATAAGATAAAAGATGAAAACTGTTGGGTCTCCATGTTCTCCGATTGTCTCTAAGCCCCATGGGCTATTATTGTTATAGTATTGTATGGGGCAGATAGTGTATCTAGATGTTTGAGACGTCATCCTTTAGGGAAGCTATGGCTATCCTGTGATGACCATGGTCTTCCGCCATCACGAATATATTGTTAGCGTTATTATTGGAGGGCGGCTTGCCTTGGCACTGATCCCCCACTGACGTACATGAAAGAGACATGGAGTTTTTCCATAATTGATTGCGCGCTCCCTAACTGAATTGGAATCGAATAGAATTGAATTGAATTGGAATTGAATTGAATTGAATTGAAATTGAATAGAATTGAACTTAATTGAGTTGAACCTTGGTCATTCGGATTGTGGCGTTGATTGACTTTGCCTCCGCCTATTGAATAGAATAGAAATTGGTAATTGACCGATGATCACAAATATAGACAATGGAAAATTGTTAAATTGGATAGATGCTATAGTGATCAGGCATAATTGATAATTGATATTGATTGATCCCTTGATATCTTACCTGATCTCTTTATTGATTTATGGCCTTATTGATATATATATTTTATTATTGAGCTCTTTCTATATGATCTTATCATGTGCTCTATTGATTATTGTTCATTATTGATTGTTGATTCTTGAGCACTATTGATATATTTATTGTTATGGTTAGACCCTACGTATTGAGTATTTTTATACTCATGATTTTTCTCATGCATCTGAATTCATGCAGGTGAGAGAATAGAGGATGGTGATGCAAGTGGTCAAGCTCAGTGACAGAGATGTTGCACATGGTGTAGTACTTAGTCATAATAGATTATTGAATTAGTTTTATTTTCGCATATTTAGTATGGTGGAGTTATGGTCATTTCCAACTCCTTGATATTATATTGTTAGATGATCTTATTTTTGCATTAATAGAGTTTATTTTTTGCAAAAAAATTATTTATATAGAAATGTGTAACGCTTTTGGGACGATTCTGAGCACGTGAAAGTCACGTGGGTCTCGGGGAGTTACACATGTATTCAAATATCTTAGTAATCATTCTCTAATAACTGGAACCTGTACAGATCAGAAAAAAAGGTTGCATCTGTTACCCCAAAACTCCATTGTCTCATACAATCTGAAAAGTTCCAGTTCCAGTATATAAAAGTCTTAATTTTTCATGTAGGATGACTATAATTGCTAGAAGTCTTTTTTCTTGAAAAGGGACAATATTTTTCATGCAGTTAATACGGAATGTTTGAAAAGTTCAGTAAAGAAATAGTTCTCACCCTTATGTCAAGACCATCCAACCTGTTCCTCAACATTTGTCCTCTGTCGTAAACAAAGAAAAGTAGACAACTTAAGGTAGATGCCCAAACAATTTCTTCCCTCTCTTCCGTCTGCAATGCGTTACAAAAATATTGTTAAGTGGCACATCGATTCTTTTCCAATAGTTAGACGAATACATTTTTCATAATTTAACATCATATACTTGAAATGACAGGTTCTTAATGTGAACATATCTGCAACATTCTTAGAAACAGTATTAGACAAAGCATCCAACAAAGATCTTAGAAACAGAGCCAATTTCAAAAGATGGGTAGATGTATGAAATAAAAGATCTGAGGTGGTGTATGAAAATGCTAAATCTCACTTTATCACTTCCTCAATATGCTGCTTGAGTTGCTTGTCCTTTCTACACAACTTTATTCTATGAGCTTTTTCTTTTCTTCTAGAATTGGTGCTTTCTCAATATGCTGCTTGTCTTGCATATGACTTTTTCTAGTTTGTCCTTCAATAAGCATGAACATGCGGTTATCTACCTTTCATGAACATGTCTCTCAAAATGGAAAATGTGATTTTTCCTCTCTAATTATGTTCCTATCATTTAAGCATGTGCAGGTTCAAGTGCTAATAGAAAAAGAGAAAAGTGAGAGGCAAAAAAAATGTAAAGATGTAGCAAGTCTTCCTAGCGGTAAAAAATTGACAAGTGACATTTTATAATAACCGAACAGTTGGAGAAAATCATAAGTCATTTTCAAGACATTTGGGAAAAATTATTCGTGACCAAAATATATGCCCAATGCGCATACGTGCATGGAAAGAAATTGAAAAAATTGAAAAAGAACACATGTGGGCAGCTATTGTGGTAATGTATCTAACATATTTAATTTATGTTATTTTATTTGTTATGCAAGTTTATATATGGTTATTGTACGTGCAAATCAACTAATTAATTAAATAATGTATTTGATGTTTCACTTTTTAGGATAAACTCGAGAGTGATGAAATGGAGATGCATAAAGAAAATATTTTTGACCATATGAAAGAATTATGGAACAAGTGGAGAGGTAGTATGCATATCAAGTACGTAAAAGGTAAGACAATTGCAGATGCAATAAAAAATATTCTAGATGGAATAGAAAAGAGAGATTGGGAATGGTAGGTCAAAGAGTTCTACCATAGAAAAAGTTTTAAGGTTTGTATTTAGTATGTATATTTTCTTTTAAAACTATTATAAATTTAAATGACATATTTTTTGATTTGTTAATTTAGGAATCAAGTGAGAGAAATGTTAGAAACAGAGCTAAGATGAGCATGCCTCATCAATATGGGAGTATGCCGATTCGAGAAATTATATATCAGCAGGTGAACTACTAACAGTTAATTAACAATGTGTGCTTATATTGTATTTGATATTGTTTGATTTTTTAAACATGCAGAGAGGCAAATATGGTAATCCGCCAGATGTAGGAACAATTTTCTTTGAAACACGGAAAAAGGATAATCGGCTCATTGATCTCGCAGCAATTGAAAGACGTACATTTAATTAATCATTTACGTTCACTTGAATTTTTGGCAAAAAGTTGCATTTATTTATTTTTGTTCATTTGTAAGCTGAAATTCAAGAACTTGTTCGATTGGAACTGACACTTACACCTATAGAAGTAGTAGAGAGATGTTTTGGATTTCAAAATCATAGTCATGTCGTTGGCTTTGGAGGTGGAATAAAGGCAAAGGATTTGAGAGGAACAAATTCAAAAAGTGCACTACTAAATGAGTTGCGGGCCACTTGACAAAAGAATAAGTATCTTTTCGAGAGGAGAATGAGTCTTTGAAGAATCGCTTGAACTCTATGGAAATTCAAATGCAACAAGTACTGCAACATTGCTTTGAACAATCTAATGTGCAAAGTCCAACAACACAGGGATCAGACAATGAAAACTAGTGGTTTGTTTCATTATATGTTATCTCTTAAATTGCCTTTTTTATTTATAAGTTATTATTTTTCATTTTGTTGTTAATTCAATAATCATTACATGTTTATTAAAAAATCTTATGTATTTTGTGAACTTTACAGATTTTGAAGATATAAAAACAAAGAGATGCAATTCAAAGCTCAAACAAGTTATTTTGCTTTTACGATAGTGTAAGCATTTTTTGAAGGGAAGGAAGAAGATTGATGGGTTAAAAATTTGAATGCTAAATATTATTGATCTTGACTACTATGAACATTTGTTTGCATGGATGATTATTCTTTTTTGAAGTTATATGAATAATCCATTGTGGTAAATTAATTTAATTTTTATATTATAGTTTGTGAGTTTATTTTTAGTTGAATGATTGCTGAGAAAGTGCGTTGTAGATCATGTATCATTTAAATCAATGTTTGATAAAGTTCATGGTCATTATATAACTTTAAAGATCATTTTATTAATAGCCGTTATTGAGTTTTAACGATCGGATTGATGTTCATGGATGATTATCAACGATAAAGATTATGATGATCATTAATGCATTTAACGATGATTTAGATAGTCATTATATGAATTTAACGATCAAATTATTTTTTGTCGTTGATACCTTTAATGACGGGACTACTAGCCGCTAAAGATTATCAACGACAAAGATATTTCTCGTCATTAATATATTCGACGGCTAATTAAATGGTCCTTATATGAATTTAACGGCCGGCATTTTTTGGTCATTGATGACATTTAACGACGGGATTACTAGCCGCTAAAGATTATCAACGACAAATATATTTCTCGCCATTAATGTATTCGACGACCAACTAAATGGTCCTTATATGGATTTAACGGTCGAATTTTTTCTGGTCATTGATAACTTTTAACGACGGGATTACTAGCCGTTGACGATTATCAACGACAAAGATATTTCTCGCCATTAATGTATTCGACGACCAACTAAATGGTCCTTCTATGGATTTAACGACCGGATTTTTTCTGATCATTAATAACTTTTAATGACGGGTTTAGTAGCCGTTGAAGAGTATCAATGATAAAGATATTTCTCGCCACTAATATATTCAATGACCAACTAAATGGTCTTTATATGGATTTAACGACCGGATTTGGTCCGGTCGTTGATGTCTTTTAACCAATGTTATTAAAACCAGACCGGACCGGCCGGTTCAACCACGAACCGGCCGGTGATCCGGTCCGGTCAAGTGTCAAAACCTGTTTTGGCATTGAACCGGAAAAAAACCGGTTGAACTGGCCGGTGCAGATTTTGAAAAAAAATTGTAAAAAATGATATAAATAGGAAAGTTAAATGAGAAAAAAGGAAAGAAGTATAAGGAAACCAAAGGAGGAGAGAATATCATATCTATATAATTAAATAGGAATTGAAATAAAAAGGTAAGTATTTAAAGTTGAATAATATTAGAATAGAAAGTTATCAAAGGGCATAAAATAAATGAAATAAAAAGGAAAGTGTTAAATAAAAAAAGAAATAAGAATAATTTAAGATTAAATTTACTAATATAGCATTTATCATCATTAAATAGTAGATATTAAATTATTAGTAATTTATTTATATCATCATTATGAAACTTTTAATTAATAAAAATTATGTTATATTATTTTTTAATATTTTTAATAAGTTATTGGTACAATATTCATATATTATATTATATAACTTATGCTATATCTTTATAATTATTACGAATAATATTATTTTAATAAAATCCGATTCAACCCGGTCGAACCCGATCGGACCGGTCCAACCACGACCCAGTGATGAATCTAGTCCGATCGCCGGTCCGATTATGAAAATATTGCTTTTAACGTCCGACACCTTTACGCCGTCGTTATTGACTTTTAACGGTGACATCTATAACGACCGGTGATGACGAGAAATGCTGGCTACTAATAATCAATGACGATTGGATTTTGAGTATTAATGACCATATTTTCCTTCGCTAATGATATATTTTTCTTGTAGTTTTTGGACATACAGGGACTGATATGTGAGACTCGAGAGCACAAAGCAACTCCATGGACTTTCAATTCCTATTGCACAACAGACAAACAAAAAAATCACAATGGTAAAAAGTTGGAAGATGAAAAAGTTGGATTGTAAACTGGTAGATGAAAATTGAGTTCACACTGTGATTCATAAGAGAGAAAGGAACTAATATGGAATGCTACTTGAGATGCCAAAAGGAGTGAACCTTCACGTTCAGAAGGGCAGGCGATCTCGTGAGCGCGCTTATGACTCCGGCAACCTCAAGCGACGTGCCATTGAGGAGAGAGTAAGAATATGATGATTCAGCTTCTCGTGAGCGCGTGTCGATGTCTCCGGCAATCTCAAGTGACTGAGCAAGAACTTGACGATTCAACTTCTCATCTTCTCATGTCCGTTTTTTATTTTTTTCTCAGTTATGTGAATTTTCAATCTAGACAGTTCACGATGAAATTGACAGTGGATGAGGCAAAAAAAGTGGGTGCTCCTTAAGTACATTAAATTTTAATATATAATAGGGTTATTTCCTCTAACCATCCTTAAACTATTGCGAATTTTTACATTTAACTCCAAATTACTAACTTCATTTTTTTGGGTACCTAAACTATCGAGATTTTTTCAATTTAATTCTTCCGTTCGATTTCGTCGACTTCTCCGTTATTTTTTATTTTTCTCATTTGTGAAAAGTCTATTATACCGTTATTCTGAATTGAATTTCATTTTTACATAAAATAATATATAATAAATATAAAAATATGGCAGCCATGATGAAAGAACCCATCATGCAAAAGGTATGCCCCCTATGTCGTCATCAACGACGACGACGAAGGAGGGGGGTGCGGTGACCCCTTGCGTCGTCACGTAGGGGGCGGGGGGGTCGCCGCCTCCCTACACCGAGATAAGAGGGCGACGAAGGGGGGGGGGGGGGAGTCGCCCCTCCACGTGTTTTTCTTTTTTTTTAAAAAAAAAATATTTTATATTTATTATTATATATTATTTTATGTAAAATGGATTTCAATTCAGAACAGGGGTATAATGGATTTTTTACAAATAAGAAAAATAAAAAATAACGAAGAAATCGATGGAATTGGACGAATGATTAAATTGAAAACATCGCGATAGTTTAGGTACTCAAAAAATAAAATTTATAATTTAAAGTTAAATGTGAAAATTTGTGATAATTTAGACGTAATTAAAGAAAATAATCTTATATAATATATATAAGACAAGTGGAGGGATAAGAGAGAGAGAGTCGTGCACGGAAGAGCTGAACAAGAGGACCACTACCAAAAAAAAAAAACAAGAGGACGAGAGGAGAGTCCGAGCAATGAGAGCTGCATGCAGTTCAAATTTGATGACTCCAGAAAAACATATGTGCGCAGAGAAGAGAATATGTAGGCAACGACTTATTATTATTTTCAGGAAAAAAGTAATTATTATTTTATTATGTGAGAATATACTTTTCAATTTTCATAGGAAGTCATGATTTATGTGTCGAAAAAAAGTTGTCTGAAGCACTAAGAAATCAGTAAAAAAAGGTGTTTTCTTCGATAATTATTTTATTTCGCAGGAATAAAGGTGTAAAACATGGTCCACACGATTCATTTTAGTAGTTTACAGCGCAGAAGGATTAATTAATTACGCACGGGATCACTGGAACAAGGAACCGAAGCCATTGTTGAAGTGAGCGGTGAACTCGTCCATCTCAGGTTCCGGAAGCGCCAAGCCAATTTCCAATCCACCCCCGCCTTCTCTGCTCTCTGCCACCGACATGGCCCCCGTCTGGGCGATGGACGCCACCTCGACCTTCCTCGGCCTCCCCCATCCGAAGTCCAAGTCGTAGAACTTGAACTGCGGCGATCCCGCGACAGCCAGCGGCTGCCGAGACATCTGACGCGCAATTCTCTCGACCGGCATTTCATCTACTGCGCCTTGCAGCGGTCGATTCTTGTACTCCTCGATTGACTTGCCAATGGCTTTGGCCGCCACCAGGAACCCGTCCCCGCCGACGAGGTCGCCTGCCTTGACCTCCAGTATGCAGTAGCCGAGACAGTTCCCGAAGTACTCCGGCGGCGCCGGGGGGCTCAGGCGGCTCCTGCCGTTGGTCGGGAAACAGAGAACGCAGTCCCTCTCGGCCTCGTACCCTCGCGATTTGACGTGGCAAACCCAGACGTACGCGAAGGCCACCGTGATGCTCGAGCAGTGGAACGAACCGCCGGCGTCTCCCGGCGCTGCTTTGGCCGACACTAATTCCTTGAGCCTTTTGATTTGATCGCCGGCAAAGGTGAATGTAGCGATGACGTCGTTGTTGCCAGATGCTTCTTGCGCGTGCTCCGTCGAGGATTCTGCTGGGGGTGAGGAAGACGGCTTATCGAAGTAAGAGTAGATATTATAAGGGTCAGGTATCAGGGTCCTGTCGTAGAGCGGCGCAACCGCCGGCGCCGCCGAGCCTCCCGACCTGCAACAGGCGGCCCACAAGGACAGGAAGTGCGCGGAGCTGGAGCCGTCGCACGCCGCATGGTGCAGCGCCACGCCGACGGCCACGCCGCGGCCCGGGAACAACGTCACCTGTATGGCCAGCAAACCCTGCGCGTCGGCGGACCGCGACAGAAGGGGAACAAGCGGCCGCAGCCTGGTCACCTCCCGCGGGCGGCTCCCGGAGAGCTCGTCGAAGTCCTCGTCCACGCACTCCGCAACGCTGAAAGCGACGGAGTCGCCGTCCGCATAGTGGATCTCGCTGCGTCGAAGGCCATCTCCGCTATCCGGTTCGGCGCGCCGGATGATCTTGCCGGCGAGCGGGTAGAAGTGCCCGAGAGTTAGAGACAGCGAAGATTTGAGGTCGGGGATGGCGGTTCCGACGAAATGGGAAGTGACCAGGCCAGGGAACTGGTAGAAGAAGACGCGCTCGACTGGCGGATGGCGGAGCCACAACGCGTCCATGAAGTTGAGGGGCAGAGACGCTTCCGGCGCCGAGCCGCGCGGGGGAGCGACACGGCAGCTCTCAATAACTCGAAGCTGCGGCGTCGGCCGGGGTGGCGCCATGATGCTATCCGGACTCCGTCCGCCTGATCGTTCATACGGGACGATGCGCCATCTCATTAATCTGATTATTATTATATAATAATGGATTCGAAGTTTGTGCTATCATTATGATAGATGATAAATTTATTAATTAAAATTATTTTTTATTTAACATTTATTATAAATTTAACGGTGGTAGATGCAGGGGGCGGACCCGGGGGGTTTTGGCCCCCTCAAAATTTTATTTTCTGCATAGATTTATATAGAAAAATTAAAACTATATCAATTTTATGTACATGATCCCTCCTAATTTTTTGGCTGGGTTCGGTCCGGGTAGATGAGCAATCACTTTTTTAATAATAATAATAGAGGTGATAAGTCAGTCAACTTCATTGACCAATTCTCCAACTTGGAGTGAGAAGTCTCTCGAGTTTAATTTGGGAATAATCAAATGGGTGCTTCGTAATGTCACTTCTCAAAAGTTTAATGTCACTTTAAAATGACAATTTTTTTCTCTATCTTTATTTTAAATCTAAAATATCATTAATATACTCTTCTGCCTTTTCACCTTCCACCCAAATTTTATCTTGAATGACACATCATTTTTCTTTTGTTGTCAGAATTAATTTTTTTTCTTTTACATCCGGTATCATAAAATATATTTTTTTATTGTGAGAAAGTTTTTTTAATGTTATATTTTATATTTGGTAATATTTTATCAACATATATTTTGTTATATGTGCTATATAATTCTTGATTGATTGTCATTTATTTTTTCAACTGGTCATATGAATCTTTCTTATAGGTTTTGTTATAGTCTTAATCCACACGATGATCTTGCCTATCGTGAGAATAATTTTGATTTTTTTTATGAGTGACTAAGAAGAAGTAAAATAAAATAAAATAAAATTGACCGATGATATTCTATTTTGTTATCTATACTTAACTTGTTTCTTAAGTATACTCGTATTATGATGTATCTTTTTTAATAAAATATCGTGTTATTTCTCTTCATATAATATTTATTTCTTAATTTTTATATTGCACGGTTGTTATTTACTTTGTTTATCAATTTTGAATGCACTTAAAAAAGGAGAGAGATGGTGCTTCGGAACTTGTGAGAATTTAAAGGGCAAAAAATTAATCCAGAATAAATTGGAAAAGATTCGATGAAAGATCAAAAAATTAAAACAAGGGATAGAAATGTCAGTTTGGAGTGGCTTTGGAGGAGTGGCAATATGGCCACCCTAATCAAATATGACGCCAACATTAAATTAGCCACGTTCCATGACCGATCGACTGCGCCACTTGTTTGTTGTAGGAGTTGACTGCAACAGCAACAAAATTTTAAAATTAAAATTAAACGCATTTTCGATTTGATAACTTTAAATATAAATGATTTATATTAGGAGTGAGCATGGGCCGAAAGATCGCTCGGCACGCACCAACCTGAAAATTTTGGTCGAGATCGGGTCTCAATCCTCGAGATCCAACCGGGTTCGAGTCCGGGATGTGAAAATTCAGATAGTGTCCCGATCCATTAATATTAATTATTTTAAAACTAGAATATTTATATTTATTTTCATTTAAATTCTTATCTTAAATATATATTATTATATATGTAATTTAATAAATAATTAACATATTTATATAATAATACTAAGTATTATTATTTTAATTTTTAATTTTTTTATAATTAAATTGGGACAATTGATAATTTCTTAATTTTTGTCCCAATTCCGACTGAGATCGAGTTTTCTTTCCAAAAATTTGAAGGAAACCGGGACGCGACCAGATAGTCGAGACTCATTTTCGAATATGAATTTTCTCACCCCTAATTTATATTACTAAACTAATATAAGTCAATATATAATATAATAATATAGGAGACAGGTCGTAAAGAAAGATGAGGTCCATCCAGGCCATCACACGTTGCATAGTGTTCAGCTCTAAGATTTATCACCTGACATATGAAATTATAACAAAAAAAAAATTACATACACAAAAAAATAAACAAAGAAAAATTTATGGATAAAAAATTAGTGGTGGCCTAAGCAATTCCATGTTGAAGGCTAACACTTTTGTTCTTCACTTCTCAAATTATATTGTCTAATTAACATTTAAAAGATGATTTAAGAGAGAGAATTATTTAGTGGTGTAAGAAAAACAAAATAAAAAATCTAAAAACCGACGGATAGCATGTAAACTAGCTTTCCCTTTTAAATCTTAGGTTAGCTTAAAATTAAAAAAAATACAGCACGAGACGTTGGTAGAACGCATATAATTTAAATTTTATGAAATCTGTGTTTTATACTTTAAATAAATAATTATAATATATACAAAATAATAAATTAAATATATATTACTAAAATTATGTAATTTTTTATTGGCAACGTCTATGTAGAATACGGTGTCAACCTAGAAACAACATCGTAAATAAAAGAAATTAATCAAAAAATTAGGGTTCCACAGGAAATGTGAAAATAATGCAAATTCCAGTTCTGTAACATGACAATTTGTTTTCTAACTCAAATCATTGCTCGCGAATTATATTTTGGGACCATGATGAATTTTTACAAAAAAAAAAAAAAAAGATGCAGGTAGATAGCAGATAGCTCCACTTTTTGTATAATATAAGGACAAGTTCTCAATCTGGAGCTCCACTTTTATATATAGGGCAACAAAGATTGACAATCATCTTTCAATCTTGTTATGATCGGTTCGGACGACTCAGATAACTCCATTTCCGAACCGTAGATATGTAGGATTGAATAACAATAAAATATTATATTTAATATGATATATTAAATAAAATTAACATATTTAAACTATATATCTATGCTAAGTTTTAATCATAAATTTATATAACTGGATTTAAGATTTAATGTTAAAGTTATTGCACACTTGATAAATTAAAATTTAAATCAAATTTAATATATATATATATATACGCTTCTCGCTAAATTTTTTGTACTTCATATCATTGTTTTTTTCTCGTTAGAAGTAACAAATAAATAAATTTTCACATTAAGATATTATGACAAGAATATATATTTTATAAATAAATATATAGTATAATTAGTGGTTAATTATTTAATTTGAACTTATTACATGATAAACTAAAGAATATATATATATATATATGATATATATATATATATATATATATATATATCATACTATACTATACTAAGTATATCATAGTATTATTGTATACTATACATATGACAAAGAAGTTTGTATCCTCCATCCATAATTAATTTTCTAATGTGATAAAATTACATATAATATCATACATATATAATTAAATTGATAAAAAATAACTTGACAAAAATGCCCTTACATAAATGGACAAATTAGGTCTTTTGGCAAAAGAGAAAATAAAATAAAATAAAATAAATAAAAGAAACCTACATCTAGCTAAAGTCCAATTAGAAGGCCCACTAGCATTGTGAAGCCCTAAATCTAAGGTATAAATACCTTTATATGCTTTAGACATCATCTCTACCCTCACTCTCCCCCTTCCATGGAGCTCCCCCATTTCTCCTCACTCACCCACTCTCCTTTCAACTATTTGCCAACCAAGTAAGAAGAAAAGGGGGCTGAGACAGGAAGAAGAAGAAGAAGGAAGAAGGAGAAAGAAGAAAGAAGAAGAAAGAAAGAGAAGAAGAAAAAACTAGAATTAATAAGGTTTTAATCTAAACTCTAAAGGCATGTAAGAGTGAACCCTTTTTAATCCATTTGACACATGGATTAGAAGTCTTACTTATGGATTTGATGCGTATGAGATTTCATGAATGTTTCTGCCCTAAATGCCATTGAGGATGTGTCTTATTAGTGAAAAGTTGATGTATGATGATAGTTATGTGTTCCAAAGGTTAAAAGCATGTTCATCTATAATCTGTCCAGATTTAATATGTCATATTCTATCACATTTTTTAATAGGTTGTTGTTATATCAAAATCATGTATGATATATGGTTGGAAAGATCTCGGAGTCTAGTTGCCATAGGTTTTGGTTTAATTTTATTTGGATCTATTTACTGAGAGTTATGACCAAAATAGTAGATTACTATCAAACTGCCTCGGGGAGCAACGAGACAGATTTGAAAAATTAATCAAAAGTTGTATCTACATAATCTATGAACGAAATTTATGGAGTAGATAGGTGGTTAGATCACCTTTCTACAGAGCTTGGATTCACCTAAAAAGGAGTTGTTTACAAGGAGATATTAATCGTTTACTGCTCAGCTATCAAATTGTGTAATGTGGTAACTACTAAGTCATTGTGAGAATTTATTAGGGCAATTGGTAGAAGAACAAAACCTAAGAAAGTTGTTGACCGGTTCATCAGTGATCGGCCGATCTAGGACTCTTTACGTACGTGAACGTCACTGATCAAATCGGATGCATAATCGGTCAACCAAATGGGCGACTGACCTGGGGGGGTTGGAAGCTACTGTGTAAATCGGTCGACTGGTCCTATGAAGCGGTCGATCGATCCAATGGAGTGATCGGTAGTCACTGTTTAAATCAGTCGTCCGACCGACTGCTCGACAGGTCGATCGACTGACCGACAGGTCGACCGACTGACCGACAGGTCGACCGACCGACCGAAATGTATGACAATAAAGTTTTAACTCAATGATTCTTCCACCGATTGTTCATTTGTTGATATCATGTTATGACATGTCATGTTTCATGTTGTGTCTTGATGTGATTGCCATGCTATTGCTTGACTCACTTAGAAGTCGAATTGCATGTTAAGCCGTAAGATTAAAATGAATTATTCTATTGAAATGACACTTGAGATTAAATACTTGGTCCTTGCTAGATGTACTAGGTCCATATGAAATTGTATGAGCCCGTGTGGAAAGAGTTATGGAAATGATATGACTTCGGGATGTCATTTGAATGCTAGTGCGACGACTTGACCAGCCACTGTGTAAGGACAACCAAGTAGCTCAACGTATGGTGGGACTTACTAAAAATTGTTTGATAAAATCAAAATAATTGATTAAGTGGCAAGAACATATGGAAAATATTGTGAATTGGATATTTCCTAGAGTAAATGCGATAGAATGTTCTTAGCCACAATGAATATTGCATTACATAACATTAGTACAATGGATATATGGAATTGAAACATGAAATGAATAATTGACTTTCATGATCTATGTTGAGATCTTCAATGTTTATTAATTATCATTTTAATCATAATATTTTATGAAGTATTGAATTGCTTATCTTTATGGCCCTTACATACAACTAGTGGGAGGTGGGCCTCCTCCGCATCCGAGTTCGTGCAAGCATGAAAGATTAGGTTGAAGTCGGTAGCGAGCTCATGACGGCGGCTTGCACATGGTGTCAGTCTTTGTTAGGCCATAGTATATCTTATTATTATGGACTATCTATGAGTCGGTGTATGAGCCTTTTATTATGAAGTTTAATATATGTACTCATGTGAGGAACGTTTATGAATCATTATATTTGGACTTGAATCTCTTTTAGATTTGGACTACCAGACATGTACACTTTTGTATTTGGACTTAGTACCATGTGATCTATTTATGTTTTCTCGCTTTCATTATACTTTCAAGTAGATTAGTTTTAAATATTTTTATTTTCGCTACATATTATTATCATATTTTTCGTTGATCTTGGATCAATCATCGTATTGTTCATCGTGTAACACGCTGTGAGATCCGCTCATACCGACAAGTGTCATAGAGTTGATTTCGAGGGATTACAGTTGTTCTTTTTTACCTGAGTTGATTGATCCATTTTGTTGCATACTTCTCTCTCTTTGTAAGTCCAGCTCCTTGCGTTTGATGACATCTCCATCCTTCTTGGGCACCATATTGTACTCGACACTTTCGTCTCGATTACAAAGCTTCATATCACGCAACTTGACCGGTTTGCTCGCTCGCAGAATGGCCACGACAGGTGCTGCCGAGTGGGGTAGTACGTGACGAGGACTTGCGCTAGCGGGGCCTCGAGGGAGCACAACGAATGTGGGGTGGTGATCTTCTAGTAGCTTGCTGGTTGGCTTCTTGCAACAGAAGAAGAGGTGGAAGTCGATGGTCGACAACATCAAGTGGAGGTTGGATAGGGGCTGGCAGCGCTCATGTCTAACTTGCTTTGGGACTTACAGCAACTGTTGGACAGGGGCTGGCAGCGATGATGTCTACCTTGCTTTGGGACTTGGGAGCATTCATTTCTTGATGGCTACTATTGTCTATATATGTTATATTTATTGGATCAGCCCTGTGTCACGCCCTTACGCTTCGGATATGAAACACCAGACGTGCGGCTCGACGAACCCTGCTCGGTCGCCGATCAGCCCTCGTTTGGACGTGCCTTGAACCCCGACCGTACACGCCCCGGATGCACAATGAAACACCCGCCCAGGAAGAAGAGAGGGAGGCTAAGAGTTTAGAGGAAAACTAGAGAATATTATTGAGCAATCTCAGATTGTCCAGGATGATCTTACAAGCCTTGATTACATGTCCTTTTATAGTGCCCAAGAGAAACAACTCCTAGTCTAAGTTAAGGACCTAATCCTATTAGGCATGCAAGCCCTTCTCTAGAAAAAACCTCCTTGGAGTAGGAGTAGAAATCCAGCAACCTTGGAGTCCTAGAAGAATTCGGCCAGCACTCCTTCAAAGTCCATCTTGAAGGCAAACTGGTCAGGCCGCCCTCTTGGCGCCCTGCCATGTCCGGGGCGCGCCCCGGGTGCGCCCGCCGGGACAAGTCCTAGTCCTAGGACTATGACTGTTTTCCTGTGGCCTCTCCCCATCTTCAGTCCTCCTATGATTAGGACTTCATCTCCAAGTGACCCTCGATCCAGAAGGAAGCTCCGTCCGCGCCCAAGTCCTACTCGACCTAGGAGAGGTCCGAATTCCTATTCCTACTAGGAGTAGGAATCCTTCCGATCCTGCACTTCTCCACGCGCTCATCCTCCTACTCACGATAGGAGTCCAAGTCTTCATCTCCAGAAGCTCCTCCCTCCTCGTCGGACCTTCGGAGTGTTGGACGACTCCTATTCCTACTAGGAGTAGGAATCGCCCCGGCCACGCCCGCCTCCTCACGCGCATGGCCACGCCCGCTCGGGGCGCGCCCTTCAGTGGGCAGGAGTGACATCCTCCCCCACCGAAGTTGTTGCCGTCCCCGACAACTCCGGTGCGCCTCTTGAATTTGTCGGTGTGCTCATGTCGTTCACTAATCCACGTGTCTCCACTTCACGCCCAGAGTCTTCTGCATCCTCGTAGAATCTCTTCAGCATGCTCACGTGGAACACTGAATGGATCTGTCGCAGTTCTTTGGGAAGATCCACCTTGTAGGCCACCGTGCCTACTCGCTTGGTGATGAAGAAGGGACCCTCGTACCTTCTCAACAACTCTTGGTGCAGGTTCCTAAGTGCTTTGAACTGACGTGTTCGTAACTTCACAAGAACCCTGTCTCCCCGTCGACGCACTCCACAACGCTGAACACGACGGAGTCGCCGTCCGCATAGCGGATCTCGTGACATCAAAGGCCATCTCCCTTATCCGGCTCAGCGCGTCGGATGATCTTGCCGGCGAGCGGGTAGAAGTGCCAGAGAGTTAGAGACCGGGAAGATTTGAGGTCGCGAAGGGCGGTTCCGACGAAGTCGGAAGTAAGCAGGCGGGGGAACTAGTAGAAGAAGACGCGCTCGACTGGCGGCTGGCCGTAGAGCCAAAACGCGTCCATGAAGGTGAGGGGCAGAGATGCTTCCGGCACCGAGCCGCGCGAGGGAGCGACATGGCAGCTCTCGATAACTCGAAGCTGCGTCGTCGGCCGTGGTGGCGCCATGATGTGATCTGCCAGCCCGCCTGATTGTTCATATGGGACATGCGCCATCCAATTAATCTGGTTATTATTATATAACAATAATAGAGGTCATAAATCACTCAACTCCCTTGACCAAATATGAACCTTTCGATGATTGATCTGTTTTTGTTGTTTAAATCAAAATATGAACCTTTGGATGATTGATCTGTTTTCGTTGTTTAAGAAGTGATGTTGACGACTGAAATAAGTATTGTTTACAAGTCAGAAGTGGACTTATTATCGATCTCAAATAATCTAATTAGTCTGTCTAGCACATTTGAACAGTCTTTAAATAAGAATTTTTTATATTTATATAAAATTGAACCCATTGTTATATGACTTAAATTAGTTTAGCAATATGAATAATTCATAATTTAAATTAGCAAACCGAAAATGTTAATTACTATGAATTTTAGAATTTTTTGTTGTTGTCCCTAGTTAGAAATCATACGAGGATAAGTTACTCTTTCTGTTAAGATTTCAATTTCAAATTTATATAAAGAGTTTAATTTTTTCTCTACCTCATTTTATTTTTTAAATGGCCTACGTATATTCAATGAGGGGGTAATAATTGTATTCCTACTCTCCTCAAATTATAATATTCAAGTCACATTTGAAATTGTTTGAAAAGAGAGAATTATTTAGCGGTGTAAGAAAAAACAAAAATCTAAAAACTGACCGTAGCAAGTTAACTAGCTTTCCCTTTTAAAATCTCAGCCAGTTTAAAGCAAAAATAATACAGCATGCCGGTAGAACCCATATAATTTAAATTATATGAAACACGATCTTGTTTATACTTTAAATCCTTACAATATATACTGAATAGTAAAATAAATACATATTACTAAAGTATATAAATTTTAATCGGCGATACTTAATTATGCAGCATAGTCAACTTGGAAAAATAACATCTTAAATAACAGAAATTAATTAGAGAATTAGGGTTTCACAGGAAATATGGAAAAAAACATTTCATGTTCCCGGATTCTGAACTAAAATGACAACTTATTTTCTAACTCAAATTATTGCCAGTGGATTATATTTGGGATCTGACACCATGATGTATTTATACAAAAGAACATGCAGATCCAGCCAAAAAAAAGAAGTTATTATAATATTTAGTAAAAGGACAAACTATCGACCAGAGCTCCACTTTTTATATATGCCAAAAAAAGTTTGACAGGTCCATTGATGGGTACCTAGTAGCAACTCTTCTTGGCCAATGTTGGGGTATGGTCCCTGCATTAACAACCATTTTGCTCAAAAAGTGATTTTGAATTCTATTTTGTGTAACTGCACTGTTTTAATCTCAGCTGTTAATAATTCCCTACGTTAATAATTAAATTACAAAAAAGAAGAAGATAATATCATGAAAGCTTCATCATTCGAATAAAATATATTAACAACATGCTTTTAGAATTTGTTACGAGGCACTTTTGTAATCTCCTTGTTTGGTATCCGAATAAATGGAGAACAAAGGTCTTGTTATCGAACATTCACTCGGATACAGACCTCACACATAATAATGATCACAAACAGCAAAAAGGTCAGAGCACGAGAGTTCTTGATGATGTTTGAAATAGTCTTGCATCCGTTGGAACAAAATTGAAGAGCAACCGTGGAATTAAAAGGAAGATATTGGAAGACATTTTTTTGTTCAAACAATTCAAAATAGGAATTATTTGTCATTATATCGGAGGCCGAAATAATAACTTCAGAGGATCTAGCTGCCTGGAGCTCACGAAGCTGCCTAGAAGACATGCATGTCGACGGAGAAGGACGGAAGCCCTTAGCGAACTTATGCAATTGCTAATAAAAGGGGAAACGGGAGGATGTCTGAGCGGGTAGGGACTTGTGGGAGACCAAATGTAGGTGAGAGAGGGGGAAAGGGATCAGAGCGATCCACCACATGGTGTCGGAGGAGAAGGTCGTGGGAGAGGCTTCCCAGCGTGATAATGCAGAGCGACCTGCGAAGATCTGGAGAAAACTCAGGCCATTAGGAGGTGTTCACCACAGCTATTTTGATCAGACCCTAGTTTCAAATTGGAACTCCTTGGGGGTGTTTGGCAAAACTGGGTGGAACCCCCTGGTTCCACTCGATTCTAATTGCCAAACACCCCCTAAGAAAGTAAGAATTTCTTCGACAATTATTTTATTTTGCATGAAATGAAAAGTGTAAAGCAGGCACCAGCACGATTCATTTTTTGGAATAGAACATTCAAAGAGAAGATGAACAATCAAAATAATGAAATAAAGAGAAGATAAACATAAGAATTTAACGTGATAAAATCTTTTTGATAATTATGAATAGAGAAACATCCACTAACAAAAGCCTCCGTCAAAAGAAATTCACTATGAACAACACAAGAGTACATAATATAATCATAATCCGCATATATAAAGATCTCGAGAGCTTCACCCCCACCATAGATCCCTATTTTTTTTTTTTTTGTTTTTTCATAAATTTTTTGGATTAAGAACATAATTCAAGGCACATTTTAGTAGTTTTAAAACTCCAACCCTTTGTAAAAAAACAAATTGAAGGACAAAATAGTAAGTGCAGAAGGATTAATTAATGCATGGCATCACTGGAACAAGTAGTCGAAGCCATTGTTGAAGTGTGCGGTGAACTCGTCCATCTCGTGTTCCGGAAGCACGAATCCAATTTCCACGCCACCCCCTCCTTCGCTGCTCTCTGCCACCGACATGGCCCCCGTCCGGGCGATCGACGCCACCTCGACCTTCCTGGGCCTCCCCCATCCGAAGTCGAAGTCGTAGACCTTGAACTGCGGCGATCCGGCTGTACTCAGCGGCTGCCGAGACATTTTCTCGACCAGCATGTCATCAAGTGGCCCTACCAGGGGTCGAGTCTTGTACTCCTCGATGGACTTGCCGACGGCTTTGGCCGCCACTACGAACCCCTCCCGCCCGACGAGGTCGCATGCCTTGGCCTCCACTAAGCAGTAGCCCATACAGTTCCCGAAGTACTCCGGTGGCGCAGGGGGGCTCAGGCGGCTCCGGCCGTTGGTCGCGAAACAGAGAACGCAGTCCCTCTCAGCCTCGTACCCTCGCGCTTTTATGAGGCAAATCCAGACGTAAGCGAAGGCCACCGTGATGCTCGAGCAGTGGAACGAGCCGCCGGCGCCTCCCGTCGCTGATTTGGCCGACACTAATTCCTTGAGCCTTTTGATTTGATCTCCGGCAAAGGTGAAAGTAGCGATGACGACGTTGTTGCCAGATGCTTCTTGCGCGTCTTCCGTCGATGATTCTGCTGGGGTAGAGAAGGACGCCTTATCGAAGAGAGAGTATAGATTATAATGGTCGCGTATCAGGGTCCTGTCGTAGAGCGGTGCAACCGCCGGCGCCGCCGAGCCTCCCGATCTGCAACAGGAGGCCCACGAGGACAGGAAGTGCGCGGAGCTCGATCCGTCGCACGCCGCATGGTGCAGCGTCACGCCGATGGCCACGCCGCGACCAGGGAACACCGTCACCTGTATGGTCAGCAAACGCTGCGCGTCGGCGGACCGTGGCAGCGACGGAACAAACGGCCGCAGCCTGGTCACCTCCCGCGGGCCGCTCCCGGAGAGCTCGTCGAAGTCCTCGTCGACGCACTCCACAACGTTGAACGCAACGGAGTCGCCGTCCGCATAGAGGATGTCGTGACGTCGAAGGCCATCCCCGTTATCCGGCTCAGCGCGCCGGATGATCTTGCCGGTGAGTGGGTAGAAGTGCCGGAGAGTTAGAGACAGGGAAGATTTGAGGTCGGGGAGGACGGTTCCGACGAAATCGGAAGTAAGCAGGCGGGGGAACTGGTAGAAGAAGACGCGCTCGACTGGCGGCTGGCCGTAGAGCCAAAACGCGTCCATGAAGGTGAGGGGCAGAGATGCTTCCGGCACCGAGCCGCGCGGGGGAGCGACATGGCAGCTCTCGATAACTCGAAGCTGCGTCGTCGGCCGTGGTGGCGCCATGATGTGATCTGCCAGCCCGCCTGATTGTTCATATGGGACATGCGCCATCCAATTAATCTGGTTATTATTATATAACAATAATAGAGGTGATAAATCACTCAACTCCCTTGACCAAATATGAACCTTTCGATGATTGATCTGTTTTCTTGTTTAAATCAAAATATGAACCTTTGGATGATTGATCTGTTTTCGTTGTTTAAGAAGTGGTGTTGACGACTGAAATAAGTATTGTTTATAAGTCAAAGGTGAGATCCTGGCCATCACACGTCGCATGGGCTTCAACTCCAATATTTTATTTTTCTCAATTATATCCAATTATATAAAAATTAAAATAGTGGTGGTGGCCTGCGTATATTCAATGAGGGGGTAATAATTGTATTCCTACTCTTCTCACATTATAATATTCAAGTCACATTTAAAATTGTTTGAAAAGAGAGAATTATTTAGCGGTGTAAGAAAAAACAAAAATCTAAAAACTGACCGTAGCAAGTTAACTAGCTTTCCTTTTAAAATCTCAGCCAGTTTAAAGCAAAAATAATATTGCACGAGATGCCGATAGAACCCATATAATTTAAATTATATGAAACATGATTTTTTTATACTTTAAATCCTTAAAATATATACTGAATACTAAATTAAATACATATTACTAAAATTAAATAAATTTTGATTGGAGATACTTAAGTATGCAGCATAGTCAACTTGGAAAATAACGTCTTAAATAGCAGAAATTAATTAGAAAATTAGGGTTTCACAGGAAATATGAAAAAAAAAGCATTGCATGTTCCCGGATTCTGAATTAAAATGACAATTTATTTTTCTAATTCAAATTATTGCCAGTGAATTATATTTGGGATCTGATGTATTTATACAAAAAAAAATGCAGATCCAGCCAAAATATGTGATTATAATATTTAGTAAAAGGACAAATTATCCATCTCGAGCTCCACTTTTTATATATGCCAAAAAAAGTTTGACAGGTCCATTGATGTGTGGCTTTGTGGCAAGTAGCAATTCCTGTGTGGCATTGTGGCAAGTAGCAATTGAGTGTATAAGGAAGGATTGAGTGTATAAGCAAGGATTGAGTGGAGTGATCCTCGTTTAAGTAAAATTTTAAATTTAAATTTTATGAACGTAAAAAAATTTTGTTGACCACTTTATTAATTAGACTCGATGGTGGGCCGACTACTAACCTATGGATAATATATTTTTTAACGTCGTACGAGTTGGGCTGTCAACACTGCTTTCAAAATATCGGAGGCTAACTGAAGGTTTTAATTTAGAAAACTAACCTATTACAACGGAATAAACGATGTTCTTTTACGTTATTTCGTACGGGACAGGACGACGATCACTACGGAAAGCCGACACAATTCCACAATCCAAGTACCTACAGAATACAACAAATAACTAGACAAGTAAGGAGAATCAAGGGAGAATTCATTGCAGCAATGGAACTCTATTTATAGAGTTTGCATGGCCCATTGGTTAACTGCACGTGCATGCAGCTTCCACAACTGCAATGGCTGCAGTTTGGACAATAAGCACACGTGTGTATATGTCCAACAATCTCCCACTCTCACATAATGTGCTATTTGTCACATTTGCAAATTTCTGTATATAGTAAATGGATCGTGCGACCCACGAGTACATTCACAGGAGAACTGCGACCTATTAGGGATATACAATCACTCAACCACTTGAGAGCATATACCATGACTTGTTAGGGATACATAGTTCTCAATCAATATGCGAGCCAAAATTATATTCTCATATAGTCGCTCAAGCAATCATTTTACTCGGTTCGCCTTAGAAACACCTTACTTGCACAGCTTAGACGACTTACGTCTAATTCCGCGGTTACTCAATTTTATATGTATACTTTATAGTTGGCCAACAATATATAAAATTTATGCAGCACCAGTGAATCTTTCTCTCGCCCTCATATTTCTCGATTCTAATTCAGCTGCTTTCCTAGACGTGGCTCGACGGACCGCATACAATTTTAGCCTTTGAGTATCTCGCTAAAGTAGCAACACTAACATATCACTTTGAAATATAGTCAAGAGTCGAAGGGCAATCTCCAGATTTGTTCAGTCCTTAAAGACTCACACATGTGACGAAGACTCGACTATTCGTCACGTCTTAGGGTCAACTTAGCATACTTGATAATACACTCAAGTATTGCGGTGGAGACTCCCACGGAAGGTGCGTATGCCATTGCTCAATAACACCGCACAGACTTAAGTCCAGCCGCATATCTATAGCGTCTGACCTGAGTCCTTCCACTAGTCACCCGAAATTGTGGCGCCTTTAAATGATGTCTCATATCTGACTCTCCTTGTCAGATTACACGGAGTTGAAATAAACTCATGTACAAGACTTCCCGAACAAATCAGGGCGGTTTTAAATCATATTATGATTTTAAATCATTTCTTCTCCACTCGCTATACTCTAAGCGACGGAGGCGATTATCCGTTTGATTTGATAATCTCGTGCCTGACTGACATACTCTACTTGTGTATAACAACTCATAATAACTTAAACAAAGGAAATGGATACTTTCATTAAAAAACAAAATGTTTAAGTACAATTAGGATTACATAATCTTGTAACTTTTACATGTCTAATAAATACATCTCTCGGAATAGGCTTTGTAAATGGGTCAACCACATTCTGATGTGTAGACACATATTAAATCATGATCATTTTCTGAACATCTTTATTTCGTACAAATTTATACTTAGTGTCGATATGCTTCCTTTTACAGTGATATTTCTCATATTTGACATATGCAATGATAGCTTGATTATCACAGTATAGATTAGTCTTTGAAGCATCATCAGCTACTCTCAGATGGCGAAGGAATTTGCCTAACTAAAGGCCTTCTTTTGCAGCTTCGGTATACGCCATGAATTCAGCTTCCATTGTTGACAATGCTATGCAATCTTGCTTCTTGCTGCTCCAGGTCACAACACCATTGCTAAGCAGGAAGACGTAACCGGAGGTGGACTTGCGTTCATTAACATCGCCAACCCAATCAACATCCGTATATCCGGCTAACTTTAGACTTCCTCCTTGATAGCATAGTGCGTAGTCAACGGTTCCCTTCAAGTATCTGAGAATCCTTTTGACAGCCTTCCAATGCTGGTGTCCAGGATTAGACTGATATCGACTGACTAGACCAATGACATGACATATGTCGGGTCGATTACATAACATGACGTACATCATACTTCCGACTGCGTTGGCATAAGGAACAAAGGCCATAGCACTCTTTTCTTCTGAAGTCTTCGGACACATATTAATATTTAAAACTTCACCTTTCTCTATAGGAGTATCAATGGGTTTGCAGTTATTCATTCAAAAATATTCGAGAACCTTTTTATATAGGTTTCTTACGAAAGAACAATGAATCTCTTTGAACGATCTCGATGAATTTTTACTCCAAGTATATATACTACTTCACCCATATCCTTCATCTCAAATATAGAGGACAACCATTGTTTAATGATATTTATATACTCCTTATTATTCCCAGCTAGCAAGATATCGTCGACATATAGAGTTAGAAATGCAAACTTATCTTTGGAGCCACATATATATACACAGTGGTCTTCAACAATCATAGAAAATTCGAAGGAAATTGTTGATCGATGAAACTTTAAATACCACTGCCTAGATGATTACTTTAGTCCATATATGGACCGTCGCAATTTACGTACTTTGCGCTCTTGACCTTTTACAATGAAGTCTTTAGGTTGCTTCATGTAAATTTCTTCATCTAGTTCTCCATTTAGAAAAGCGGTCTTTACATCCATTTGATGTAGTTCTAAATTCATATGAGTAACTATAGTTAGGATTAAGCGAATTGAAGAAAATCTTACAACTGGTGCAAAAGTTTCATCATAATCTATACCCTCCTTTTGGGTATATCCTTGTGCAACAAGGCGAGCTTTATATCTTTGGATCCATTCGCACCACGTTTGACCTTGAGAACTCATTTATTCCCTATTGATCTTCTATCGGGTGGGAGGTCAACCAAATCCCAAATTTAATTATCTTTCATTGACTTCATTTCTTCTTCCATCGTTTTCATCAATTCTTCCTTCGCAGGACACGAGAGAGCCTTCTCAATTGTTTTAGGCTCATGTTCATCTTCTGGACCAACTATAAAAGCTTCCCCCTCAATCTCAAAACGACGACGTAGGATACTTTTCCGATTAGTCTGACGTATTGAACATTCCGGTATATCTCATTCTTGAGTTGGTGATGATTCTCTCCCACTCGAATCAGAATTCTGAGGTAAGGAGACATACTCCTCAGTAGATTGATCCGTTGGATGAGTCAATTCATGATCTTCTTCCTCCTCGAGGTGAAGATATTTATCTATTTTGCCTTGCTTAGAAAAATCATCTTCTAAGAATGTAGCATCTCTACTTTCTATCTTTGTAACAGTTTCATCATCCTTTTCACCTATGAAAATATATCCTTTGGAGGTCTTAGAATATTTTATAAAGATACACATTTTTCTTCGAGGAGCCAACTTTCCATACTTATGAGAAGTATGAAGTACATAGGCTGCGCACCCCCAGGGGCGCAAATAACTAAGTTCAGGCTTTTGATCTGTCCAAAGTTCGTAAGGAGTAGAATCTATAAATTTTGATGGAACTCGATTCAATATATAGGCTGCAGTCAATAACAAATCACCCCAGAAAGAAATAGGAAGATTTGCTTCCGCCATCATTGATCGGACCATATTAAGTAGAGTTCGGTTTCGTCTTTTTGCAACACCATTTTGTTGCGGAGTTCCAGGAATTGTTAGTTGCTTAACAATACCTTTTTCATCACATAATTCTCTAAAGAGATCAGATAAATATTCACGCCCACGATCTGTACGCAAGACTTTAACTTTGTGATCCAATTAATTCTCAGCCATATGCAAGAATCGTTTGAAACACTCCAATGCCTCAGATTTATGGGTGATTAAATAGACCACACCATAACGTGAATAATCATCGATAAAAGTGATGAAATAAGAGAAACCATGTCTAGCCTTAACATTCATAGGACAACAGATATCATAATGGATTATTTCTAAGGAAGATTCAACATTTTTGCCTACTCCAAATGGTTTTTTAGTTGCTTTATCAGCAAGGCAATCTTCACACGTGGGTAGAATGACTTTAGCGAGATTGCCTAAAATGCCTTCTCTAGCTAGTCGATTCATATGATCTTGCACAATATGCCCAAGTCTGGCATGCCAAGTTTTGACATCAATATTTTTATCAGAAAATGATATAAATGAACAACTAGAATTTTGAAAATCTTGAGAGATTTCAATAACAGAAAAACCATTATGCTTGTAAGCAGTACAAATACAAATATTATTTAACATCAAATCAACATAACTTGAACCAAATGTTATTACATAACTAAGTTCATCTAAACGAGATACTGAAATTAAATTTCGTCGAAAATCTGAAGCGTAGAGGACATCATGGAGGTATAGGACATGTCCTTCGCAAATGTCCAATTTACATGTACCAATGCCTTTAACCTCCACACGTGCGTTGTTGCTAACGTAAATCCACTTGGTTCCAGCACTGAATCGACGAAAATCCACAAAGGCGTCGCGTTCCTTCGCTATGTGGTCAGTTGCTCCTGAGTCTACAATCCACGAAGGATGAGAGTCAGCGACTAATGCACAGCTAGAAACATAAACGAAAGTTTGTTCAGAAAAGTATACTTGTGTTTTCTTCTTCGGCTCAGTGCACTCACGAGCGAAGTGTCCACACTTGTGACAGTTGTAACACTTTACTTTTATCAAACTTCCCACCGCGCTTACCACGTTTCAGCTGATTTTTACCTTTGTTTTCGGTCTTGTTTTTACCCTTCTTATTGTGCGGCCTTTTTCGTTTTGAACTTTTACTCTCACCTTTCGCACTGGATTCAACCGGAAGGTTTAGTTGCTTTAAGGCGCTCTTCTTCCAGTTCCAAATGACGTGCAACATCAGTAAAGATTTTAATGTTATCGTTGTGATCTAAGTTCAAAACCATTTGTTCCCAACGTGCCGGAAGGGAATGAATGACAGCCTGCACTTGTTGTTCATCAGTAAGAGGAACTCCAGCACTTTTCAACTCACGAATTATGTTCGATAATTCACGCAAATATATACTTCTAATGTCGAATCAGGATCAACTAGGACAGAAATAAAGCATTGGGTCGAACTCTTCTTTGGTGTCAAGGTAATAGCTATGAATAGTCATCGACTCCCGGGAAAGGGTAGAAGAATGGGACCTATTTTTTATTTGTTATTTGAGTCCCTTGGCCCGTAGGTCCTGGCATCAAGCTTGATCAACCACTAAGATGCCGCATGGTGTGATTTTGGCGCATACGATATGAATCGAACTTAAGATTAAGTAATCTTAATTTCGTGGTTGATATACTGACAAATTTTTCATGAAGGGCATCACACATGGTTTTGACAATTTCATGCATCTCATACTCGCACATTAAGGAATTGTCCATGCTGCTCAGCAACACAATGCGAGCTCTTTTGTCTTTCTTTTTCCATGCATTGTAAGCGTTCAAATTCCTTCTGTGTTGAGGTGTAACGCCAAATTCTGGTTCAGCCATGGTGTTTTTTATGCATTCAATAACTTCCTCTTCTTCGAGGATGTATTGTACTTTCCTATGTCATATGTCATAATTATCACCATTCAACTTGTCACATTTGTTTAGTTCAGCAATTATTTGCTTGATTGCCATTTAGTCTAAAATCATGTTAAAAAATAAATGAGTGTTAGAATGTTATACACAAGTCTTCCTGTCGCATATATTTCAAAAATAATAAAATGATAATATTTGAGGATAGTGACATCGAGATGATAGCAAAGCTCCCACTCATCTCCCACTATTTCAAAAATATTACCAAGTTATTAAAAATAATATAATTACGCCAAGGTATTATTCTAATAATTTTGGAAAAAATGAACATCCAAAATCATTTAAAATATATAACGTGATTAATATATCATTTTCAAAAATTTCGGCCAGACAAATAGAGTTCTGTGATGGGGGCTCTTCCTTGTCTATGCAAGGTGCCAATTAGGGAACAATCACCCCTTCGCCTCGACACCAAAATAATTGAAAAAATATTATCGTGTCATGTGAACATAGTAATATTTAGTGACCGCGTCAACTGTACATCAGGTAAATACATAGAGAAAGAGTGTACTAAATTTTTCACTTACAATCTCATTTCGGTACTTTCTTAGACATGCACATGTCACGCACCACTCAATAAAAATTACTACCGTGACCATCATATAATTTAAATGTCTTAGTCCTATTTGAACTACCTATGTTTCATTATGAAAATAATTAACTTAGGTTCAATTATTAAATTCTTAAGTTCATGAAACACGTCACATTCATAATTGGCATTTTTAAGCATAACATAAAAATATTATGAATCACAAAGCATACAAATAATCAAGGTTGTTAAGTTCGAGTTTCTACCTAAGTTCGTTTTAGGGGGGTGAAATCGTATCGTAAACTCGATACGTAAATACGTAGTACCTAGATATAACATTAATAAATGAGTAAAAATAAATAACATGAATAATTAGATAATAAAATTTCATAAATTTTAAACTTGTAGTGTAATCTATTTAAAAAATATCAAGATAAAAATATATAAATTCAATTGAAGTATCATAAAAATTCATATCATTAAATTAATAAATTTATATACAAATATAACGTATAAGAAAAATAGTATAGCCTAAATTTTTTGCCTAAGACAGTATTATTTTGTTTACATTATTATCATAATCACTATATTTTTTTATTTTTTCATTACATGATTTAATTTTAAGTATTATGGTTCAAGGAATAAAATAATAAAATAATTCGTTGGAATCGCTCATAGTACAAAAAATATCTATTTATCTAATTTCTAACTTAATTTAAATTTATAATCATTTTTAATAAATTTAGTATGATTATAAAATAATAATGGAAAAATAATAAATATAAATGTTATATATACAACTTTTAAAATAGTGTTGGTGAGAAGGTTCGAACGTGCAACCTCATGCTGAAAACGCAGCAGTTACCAGCCAAGCCAAACATCACTTAAATTGGAGTTTTTAATACTTAATCATTTGTACAAACACATCCGTTTCCACCCTATTAAAATTTAAGTATATCCGATTTTACCCTATTTTACGTTTTTACTCCGATTCAACTCGTTTTCTAACCCTAGAAACGTAAATTCGTAAGTTTTTAAGTATTAAAATTAATTTTTAACAATCTTACAAATAATTATACAATTCATTTATCACAATAAAATTATTTGTCACATGCTTTTAACATAATATATGCATGATAATAAGCATGGTTATTATTAATTCAAACATCTACATAAAATGGAAAAAATAAAGTCACATGCTTATAAGACATATATTTATAACACAAGACATTTAAATAATTAAAATATCAATTTTCGTACAAATTGAAAATCATTTGTCACACATGCCTTAGTTACATATATGTAGTGAAAATATTCATACAACAAAAATAATGTTGTCATATCATACATATATTATTAATTGCGTAAATTGAATAAAAAATATGCAATATCATGTGAAAATACATTTGTTACATCAAAAACAAATTTTGGTAACAAAAAATATATGCACTTCAAAAATTTTCTTACAAAAGAAAAAATATTTTTTATAAGTTCCATATCATAAAATGAACCTTTTTAAAAAATAACATTGTGCACGAAATATTTTATTTTCACATATAACATAATGTAATATAATTAGGTTCATAACATAATTTCAAAACATACTACAATATATACATGACACATAAATTTTGTATACATGACATATCAAGAAATGTTCATAATTATGTCATATAAGTTTCAAGAAAATTTCTGTAAATTTTCAAATTATCATAACATAATTACATGCAAGACATTTCATATAAAAAAATATGTCATATTATGTTACAAAATTTCTAATATGCATAATAATTATGAAAATTAACTAAAAATGCATATTATATGTCATGAATCATCAATACAATTTCAGAGAATTTTTTAAAATTTTCTGGATCATAAAACAAGCAATTTTTAATTTTAATATAATGTTCTCGAAATTTCCCTAATACACTATAATTTTAAAAAAAATTTAAATGTTCATACTGGGCTGCAGATAGGCGCAGTGGGCCCGTGACCCGCACGTGGCCTGCCCACCGCGCATGTGCTGTAGGCCTCAGGCCCGCGCGCAGTGCGTGCAATAGCGCATTGCGCCGCGGGCTTCCCGCGCGCAGTGCGTGTGTCACGGGGTCATTCTCGGACACTAGATCACGTGCGGCGACTAGGCGGATAGGCACCTAGCCAAGCCTGTTTTGAGTTTGCAGCGGAAGTTTTATGGTCGAGACGACTTTGCCGAGAGTCGCTCTTATAGGCATTCAATCACGGACATGACTAGAGTATAGGACTACTCGTCACGAGACCGTGGCATTAGCGCGTTGCGGCACTAATGTTTGGCGCTTGGGCGCTTAAAGTCCGAAGGGGCGACGAAGGGACCACGGGACGCCACGAAGGGACACCGATGTGGGTTGCCACCCCACGCTCAAGGCCATGACACTAGAATTAAAGGAAAGCTTACTTGTATTAAATATGATGAAACATAACATACAATTGGGCCTCGGAAGGCACTAGTGAACTCCTCCTAATGTACCGTAGGTATAGGAGTCTTGTTACATATTGAAGATGCAAAAGACGTACCCTACGGGAACGTCACATACTTGGCAATTCATAAGGACGGCCTTACAAGATAAATGCCCTAAGGGTGGATAACTTGGTACTCCGCAATATTACGCAGTGCGGGGCGGCTGCATGTGTTCCATGTTTTCGGCGCTGAACGGCCGAGGGCTATAGTTGAGCGGCACTGGTGCCGTGAGGCTTCACGCTTCGTGTCACGGGAAACGCCCCGTGACATTCTCCCCCACCAAAGTCGGCGACGCCCCCGACGCCGTTGTCCGGGCTTCCTCGGGGCCTTCGTCTTGAGTCTTGACTTCGCTTGTCTCGTTCAATTCTGCCTTCTTTACCTTGACTTCGACTTCACCAGCATCACGCAACGCCAGGAATGCCCGCTCCTTGGGGTCTCGCTGAGAACTCCTTCCTCAGGCCTGCTTCGCTCGCTGATCCTTCGTCCTATCCGGGGTCATCACTTGTGCAGCGCCAGTGGAGTCCGCCATGTGCGGTCTGACTTCATCAAGCAACTATCCGTCTATCAAGTCTCTGTTGGCTTCACTTCTCTTCGACTTGCGCAGCGTCAACTTGTGTGGTTTGGCTTCTTTGGGGGTGAAACAACTCTTGTATGCCTTCAGGAATAGCGCGGAGAAGAGTTGCCTCAGGGTCGTGTAGAACACGATGAAGAGTCTCGCCATTCGACCTGCATGACTTGACTCGATGCCTTCATATTGCGGATGGCCGCAGCATAAGGTCTCCCTTCCGTCGAATGCGAAATACAGGACCATCTCACCCTCGATGATCATTCTTGAATTTCGACGGCTTGAAACAACACAAGCTCTCCGATGTCGATGCTTGTAGCTTGTCTGCTTCGAGTGCCTGGGGTCGCTATGATGAGCGACGAGAGTCTTCCCACGGATACTTTGGGCCGCTTCAGGTCTCTTTGTGGCTTGACTCAACTCTCTATGTTGCAAATGATTGCAACGTAGAGTCTTCCATACCTCTGCCGAACTAAAAGCGCAGGACCACCTCCTCCTTGGTGACCACATGATGTTTCGACAGTCTTGAGGCGGGACAAGGTTCTTTGATCTGACAATCCGTGTCTTGTCCATCCAAGTCGCCATAGTGGGCGACGAGAGTCTCCCCACGTTTCCTTGTGGTTCAACTCGCTGTCCCCAAGTTGCAGATGGCTGCAACGTTGAGTCCTTCGTCCGCCGAGCCTTGAAAACAGTTCCACCTTCCCCTTGGTGGACAAGAGATATCTCGACGGTTTGAGGTGGAGCAAGGTTCTTTGGTATAACATTTCGCACCTTGTCCACTCCCAGTCGCTTATAGTGAGCGACGATGAGGGTCTCCCCACATGTGCCTGTGGTTCGACTCGCTTCTCCTGCTTCGATGGGCAATCTTTATCTTCGGCATAAGTAGCTTCCTCCTTGCGACTTGAGCTTCTCTCCCCCACCATTGCCCTTGCCCAAGGGCTTTGGTGGTATGGCACTTGTCCTGATTGACTTGGCAGCGTCGACTAGTGAGCGGAGGTTGGAGGATCCGATCGTTCCAACTCCTTCCTAGTCCAAAGCTTCTGACCCCTCTGCTTGAAGAGCACCAACACTGGGTCTTCATCCTTCTGGGAACACTGTAGGCGGAGCTCGGTGATTCCTTTCACTTCCTCATTCAACATGTCCATCTGGCCGATGTTGAACAATGCGATCTTGACCTCCAGTCCCAACTTGTCAGGGCTTGCATAATTGATGAACTGCCACTTCTTCTGTCCCATGTCTGGGATGTATGTTTGCCACATTCTACATTGTCGCGATGGCAATGCCATCCTGAGTTTGCCACATCTTGCAGGGTTCTTGGAATATGCCTTCTTCCGATCCTGGGACCTCCTTTGAAGCTTTGACAATCCCTTTGGGGTATGGACGGGGCGAGATCGTTGTGCTCGTTCACGAAGAGGATGCACCTTAGATGCTCATCCGTCCGCGTCTTGAACAAAGTAATGCCACTGTGCTTTTCATCCTAGATCATACACCTTTGACATACTCGTCCACCGGGCGGCTTGACCCTTGCGAAAGAGTAGCCGTTCCGGGCCTTCACTGATCCGGGCGGATGCTTGTGAAGACGCTCCGCTTAGATAAGCGGACTGCGGTTGATGAACTCATGGCATGAGCTTCCAACATTACCTCCATCTCCATTCGAAGGGACGACATCGCCAATGTGTCCTTCAAAAACTTCGCATTGCGATCTTTGGAGGCCGCTTCGATTACTCGAGGCGATGTCCGAGAGGAAAGGGCACTCCTTTCTTCGGTTGGCGGCAGAACACTTGACAGCAACATGCCAAGGTTCGCCGATGCTCGACGCTCAGACCATTTGCCAAATTGGTCGCTGAGTTGAGGCGTCGATTTGCGTTGGCATGTATCAGGTTCGTCCCACTCCTCGATGGATGACATCGCGCCGCTTGCGGGGCGACACTTGACGAGGCAGGCAAGGCTGACAGCTCGTCCGCGAGTGTTTGCAAGTAATCAACGCTTTGCTCCATTCCTGAAAGTCATCGTGGCAGGGCAGGCAATGCTGTGGCACGACAAGATGCTTGTGATTGATGCTCCTTGACCGAAGGGATGATATTCTTTGGCCGAAAAGGGACCGTGAACCTTGATATTTGTCTTTAAGCCAACTTCTCCCGTGAAGCGGTTGTGCACTTCACGTTGCATGACTGGGCATGCGATGCGACGTCACGAAATACCGAGCAGCGCCAGGTTGTCATGATAGTGCATGACCGACAGTCCCTGAATGTGACACGGGTCCTCCGAGTTACACGACGCTCGTGTAAGCGATCTCATGATATGAGCAGTGCAAGACCATCATGCGGAGCATATGGCCACTCTTTGACGCAGCGCGACACTTCAGGATTCCCGACTGTATACCTGGGGTGGTTGATCTGCTCGAGTGAGCGACGCATGATCGTCCCGGTTAGGCGGGGCGATCAATCCGCCATCATGATGCATGACGGACGTTCCTTGACACGACACGGGTGTATGAGGAACATGCTGCGGGGCACGACTGGGCGTGCGGCGAGGAGGCTTGCCATGCATTCCTCGTTGGCGTCCACGATCAAAGACCATGGTACCAGTGCGCCTGGGCGTGATGGAGTATTTGAGCGGAAGCACATCTCCTACGCCAGGGCACGTTGCGACGACACAAGCGAGTCATCGTCGCTGGGTAATCCGAGCAGGAAGAACTGCTCTGATACCACTTGTCACGGGGTCATTCTCGGACACTAGACCACGTGCGGCGACTAGACGGATAGGCACCTAGCCAAGCCTGTTTTGAGTTTGCAGCGGAAGTTTTATGGTCGAGACGACTTTGCCGAGAGTCGCTCTTATAGGCATTCAATCACGGACATGACTAGAGTATAGGACTACTCGTCACGAGACCGTGGCATTAGCGCGTTGCGGCATTAATGTTTGGCGCTTGGGCGCTTAAAGTCCGAAGGGGCGACGAAGGGACCACGGGACGCCACGAAGGGACACCGATGTGGGTTGCCACCCCACGCTCAAGGCCATGACACTAGAATTAAAGAAAAGCTTACTTGTATTAAATATGATGAAACATAACATACAATTGAGCCTCGGAAGGCACTAGTGAACTCCTCCCAGTGTACCGTAGGTATAGGAGTCTTGTTACATATTGAAGATGCAAAAGACGTACCCTACGGGAACGTCACCTACTTGACCATTCATAAGGACGGCCTTACAAGATAAATGCCCTAAGGGTGGATAACTTGGTACTCCGCAATATTACGTAGTGCGGGGCGGCTGCATGTGTTCCATGTTTTCGGCGCTGAGCGGCCGAGGGCTATAGTTGAGCGGCACTGGTGCCGCGAGGCTTCACGCTTCGTGTCACGGGAAACGCCCCGTGACACGTGCAATAGTGCCGCATGGCACTGTTCACGCTATAGTGCCATGCAGCATTGTTGCACGCAGAACATCGTGCACTATTCACGTAGAACAGCGTGCACTGTTCACGTAGAACATTTTTTTTTGAAAAATTACGGGAGAAAATATATTAAAATTTTGTACTAAAATTTTTGTTAAAATTAGTACATGATGGATAACAAAAAAGTTTGATTTTTTATTCTTTAGTTATGGTCATATAACCAAAGGTGCAAAAAATTATAATTTTGCACAATCCCATAAAAATACAAAAAAAATAAATAAACGAAAAGAACCATTTTTTGCTCTGATACCAATTGAAGGTTTTAATTTAGAAAATCAACCTATTTCAGCGGAATAAATGATGTTTTTTTACGTTGTTTCGTACGGGACGGGACGACAAACACTACGAAAAGCCGACACAATTCCACAATCCAAGTACTTACATAATATAGCAAATAAGTAGACAAGTAAGGAGAATCAAGGGAGTATTCATTGCAGCAATGGAACTCTATTTATAGAGTTTGCATGGCCCATTGGTTAACTGCACGTGTACGCAGTTTCAGTTTGGACAATAAGCACACATGTGCGTATATGTCCAACAATTATAAGAAAAAAGTAGCAACTCCTCTTGGCCAATGTTGGAGTATGGTCCCTGCATTAATAATCATTTTGCTCAAAAAGTGATTTTGAATTCTATTTTGTGTAACTGCACTGTTTAATCTCAGCTGTTAATAATTCCCTACGTTAATAATTTAATTACAGAAAAAGAAGATAATATCATGAAAGCTTCATCATTAGAATAAAATATATTTAACAACATGTTTTTAGAATTGGTTAACAGGCACTTTTGTAATCTCCTTATTTGGTATCCGAATAAATCAAGAACAAAAGCAGCCTTGTTATCGAACATTCACTCAGATATGGACCTCACACATAATAATGATCAAGAACAGCAAAAAGGTCAGAGCACAGGAGTTCTTGATGATGTTTGGAATAGTTTTGCTTCCGCTGGAACAAAATTGAGGAGCAAATCTTTTAATTCCATGGAATTAAAAGAAAGATATTCGGGGACAAATCTTTTCATTCAAACGCTTCAAAATAGGAATAATTTTTCATTATTAGGATATAATAGGAAATAATATTCATTAATTATCATTGCATTTATTTAGCAATACATTGTATGTTTTAATATTTTGTACTCAAATTTCCAAAATGATATATAGAGAGAAAGATATATAAAAAATGATAGACATAAACATCTAATTAGGGGTGTAAGAAAAATCCACCAACCTAAAAAATCCATCCGACCTGAAAAATCCGAACTCAAAAAATCGAAAATTAAGAGTCCGAATATGATTTAAGATGATTTTAAATAAATTAAAATTCACACGCTACCCGAAAAAAAATCATAGGGGTTCGTGGAGTCCATTTTTTATTTACATTTTTTTATTTATATAAATAATACATATGTTATTAATTTCTTTATTATAGATATAATATTTTTTATATAAAATTTCGTACTTTTCTATTACATTATCAAGCACTAATTTAATAATTTTAAAATTTTAGTAATATATTTTATATTTAATATAAAATTAAAACTTTTTATATTAATTTTAAAGTTATTAAATATAATTATATAAAAGTAGGATTCCAAAAAAATTACCCCAAAAAAACCGACCTGTTAGATTTGTTTATATTAAGAAAATAAAGTTTGGTGCTAAACTATTCAAGTTTAGATTTGTAAGCTAACCAACCCATCAAGCTTATCCGGGAATTAAAAAAACAATAGAAAAGTAGTAGTTAATTATAATTTATGTTGAATTTTAATTATAAAAAATATCTTCTCAAACTCGTGTCCATTAAAAAAATCATAAATAATCGAAAGACTCGCTTCTTCATATTTTTATTTTGCATATGATAGTTTCGTGTGATTTATTATTCTTCTGTAATATTTTGGAAATTTTCTATTTTTTATATTTTACGTGTTTGTTAAATATATTTGATTGCACTGTTTTAATTCTAAAATATTATCAAATAAATTAGGAGATTTTTTAGAAATCCTCCCAACCTGACCCAACTTTGTTTTAGATTTTTTTTTGGGTCAACGTAACTAAATCCCTGTCTAAAAAAATTTGTGACTTATTTTCAACCCGATTATTTAATGTATAAATACATTATCATAAATTATGTATGTATTGTTTATATACTATATTATAACTTTTTGTGTAAATTTATTTTATTAGTAATAAATAATACAAAGAGGACATTAAATTTATTTATATTTGATTTTTTAATTAAAATTAATATGTTTTGATTAAAAATAAATAAATAAATTGAAACAATCGAATGTTTCCGATAATTAATTCAGGAAGTTTTGGGCAAACTGACTTAGTTGTGGACCTGATTTTTTCACCTCTGCGTTGAGACAAAATTTGGAGAAACATGAAAAGGTAATATATAAATTATTGTAATAAGCTCTTAATTGTTTAAACATATAAAATATTATATAAACTTCAGGTGTTAGCTATTTTATTTTTAAAATATTATATAAATTCCAACTATTACTTATTCACGTATATACATTAAATAGTTAACACATAAAATGGAGTGATAAAGATATTTTTTACTATACAATATAAAAATATTCATAATTAAATAAACTTAAGTGATAATAATATTTTTTGATGCACTAGTGAAAATATGTTGAATGCTTCTCTTCCTCTACTCTCACCATATCTATTGCGTGGCTTGGAGTGCAGGCTAATACTGAGGAATTTTTCAATATCCACTACCCGAGGGCCCACATGCTGATCCTCCACAAATTAGGTAAGATCCCCCACCTCTAGGTAGGTGGGAGGAGTGGGAGGAGCAGTACCTGCTCAGAGAATCTAATGACAATTTTCTTTGTGCAGGTTGACCTGGGGCACATTCGAATCCTTTGCCACACTAATTCGCTGTTGTTGGTTCAGATTTACAACAATCCAACTATCTGTACTCAGAAACGTCATGCTTGATATTTGGAATCTAACAAACTATTTTTATCAAATTGTAATTAAGCCGTAACATTCTCCACTAGCGTATGATATTGTCCGCTTTGGGCTCCGGCCCGCACGGTTTTCTCAAAATGCGTCACACTTGGTGAATGACATATCACCATATATACCCAGCATCTTTCTCGTGACTTATGCACGTGGGACTAATCCAAGGCATGCCTCATACACCCTTCCCCCCTTAGGAGACTCAACGTCCTCATTGAGTGATCGCACTCCACCATGCACAGAGGCTCACGCGGAGTGGCTCTGATACCATATGTAACACTCTTGCACTTGCGTAGGATATTGTTCGCTTTGGGCTTAAGTCCGCACGGTTTTATCAAAACGCGTCCTACCAGGCTAAGACCATGTTCTCATATATACCTAGCATCTCTCTGAGCATACTTTGGATTAGTCCCACATGCACAAGTCATGGGATTGATGCTGGGTATATATGGGAACATGACCTTGGCATGATAGGACGTGTTTTGGTAAAACCGTGCGGGCTTAGGCTCAAAGCGAACGATATCCTACGCAAGTGAAAGAGTGTTACATAAGCATATTTCGAGACGGCTAAATGGGGGAGCAGATTTTGTTGCTAATCACTGTAGACAAACCTCTATTGCTTCTTTTTGGCCCTTATGTCTCCAAAATTTCTTCTATCAGAACATTTTAAATTTCTATATCAATGAATGAGGGATTACTTTTTTTTGTAAAAATAAAGTCGACGCGCCTGAACATTCTGTCATGTTTGCGTGGACATGTTTTTTGGTACCGCGGACAGAATCTTGACATGTGTCATGGCATAAAACATTTTTTTTTCATTCTCCTATATTTTAATTCATCCAAAGTTCCAAACATCATATTATATCAAAGGATCTAATAGGACTGAGCGCGTGAACAGCGCGCCGAAGCTGAAGACCAAGGCGTCGACATTCTCCAGCACCAGCATCCCGAACGACTTGATCACGGGCAGCCACCATCGTCCGCATCTCCGTCTTGTTCTTCCCTGGCGCAACAACGGGAGGCCTTTACAACACACGGCAGCGCCCTCTGCCGGATCGACCTCCCTCTTCCTGGATCAACCTTCCCTTCACTGAAACGAACCTCCCTCTGCCTGGATCGACCTCACCTTTGTCGGATCGACGCACCCTCCACCGGATCGACCTTCCCTTCATCGAAATGACGCTCCGTTTGTTGATAAGAGAGGTGAAGAGCTCGATCGGAGAGAGCAACGAGGTCTGAGCTACAACGAGATTCGAGTTTCGATGAGATCAGACGAAGTCGGCAGGCGAGTTTGGAGCAAGCGACGAGGGCGAAGATCATCGGGACAGAGAAGTGAGGCATTCCGTTGGAGAGGGCCGAGCTTGGTGTGGGAAGAGGTGAGGAGCAGAGTAATTTAGTTGGCGACTATGAATGATTTTGAAGACGGCGACGAAAAGCGACCAGGCGAGCTCGAGTTCCACAATGGGGTACTGGCTCGAGGACCGTTGCGGGGACGGGAAGGTGAGGGGGAGATCATGCTTGCCGTATGGATCGGGACGCAGGCGGATGAGGCATTCCCGGAGGCATGGCACTCCGACGCAGCCTCCATCCACGGAGAGGGCATCATCGGGCGATTGCAGCGTGCGATGCGCGCTGATGCGTATGACCCCCATTAAATCCTATATCAAAATAACTATATATTTTAATTCATCTAAACATATCAAAGTAACTATCCATCAGAATGTGAAGGATTGCCAAATTAAATAGAACATTTTTTTAAAAAACATGGATGTCCCCATATTTTATTTTATCTAAAGATTTTAAACATTCACTAGCTAGCTTTGTGTTACTTATTATTTGATGCATGGGGGGTGCAGGTTACTTACTTTGGTCTGCTAACTCTTTTTTTGTTTTCTGCTAAGTCCATTTCCAGGCTATTCTCATCGGCACTGGAGGTTGAGTCATATGACTTGAAAGAGGGACTTAGAAGATGCATTGACAGGGGATGTACCAGTGTTTAAGGCAGATTCCGATTCGATGACTCTAATTGAAATTATCAACAAGAGGCAGAACATCCACTGGAGGATTCGAGTCATCATTCAAGACATATGGGCAATGATTCCATTTTTTGTAGAATTCTCATGCAAACATATCTAGAGAGATTGTAACTCTGCTGCTCATTTTTTGGCGAGCTATGCTAGGCAATCGCAAAGTGACAATTTTTGGAAAGAAAGTCCCCCTTCTAACCTTCTTCATATTTTGTACGAAGACAATTTGAATTCTCATTAATGGCATGAATTTCGTTCCTTAAAAAAATGATGTATCGTATTACTTAAAGTATAGATTTTTTAAGATGCCAAGTGCACAAAACATGTCTTTATGATTAATATACATTTAACAGATTTGAATCATTATATGAACATTGTATGATTAAAATTCAACTTTTATTCAATTTATTGTAGAACATTTTTGTAACATTCTAAAACTTTTAGATTTCCAAATTGATGTCAAAAGTGAAAGCATTTTGAGAACAACTTGAACTTGTGATGAAAGCCGTGAAAATGGACACAAATGATCAAAGTAAAGGAATCTTAAGGGCATTTTTTTCATCTGTCGATAGAAGAGGTTGAAACTGAATTATATGATCTTAAAAGGAGAGTTAGAAGGGCGTTTCTATCCTTTCAAAATAAAAAAAGAGAGGAGCAGCGAAGGGAGGCTTGAGGGAACGATTGCAGCAATAGCAGCAAGAGAAGAGGAAGAAGGGGCCTGCCACATAGATTAGAGTTAGGATTTTAAATTTAAATTTTAAATATATGTTTGAGGGGATTCAAATATAATTTAACCCTTATAATTGGTTGATGATTATATTAAGAATTTTGAAGTCAAACAAGGTCTTCTAAATTAAGGAATGTGCATGTTTGCTCTAATTTGTTCCATGATTTATTTAGGGTTATTGTTTCATTAATAATGCAAATTTGAACGACAAAGTTTCATGTCATTTCTGGTCATTTTCCTATTGTGGCTAATGTGTTATTGAGCATGTGATTACTAGGCATGAATTTGTATATCATTTTCCCTAATTTATGTAGTGTCATAGTGATGAAATTATTATGGATTAGTATATTGGTGTTTTTCATTTGTTTGATCAATGCTCATGCTTTTGTAGCTTTTATGTATGTATGTAAATGAGAGAAAATAAAAATAGGAGAAACTATGTTCGTTTTTCCTCGTACGGCCATGACGAACATGGCACATCCTTGACTCTCGAAGTTGTTGCACCACCTTATTCTCTTAAACGACCCAAGGCTAGACAAGCTCACTGAAATGGCCGTAACTCATGGATAGAATGGTCGTGACTCTTTATGAGCAGCCTGTGTTGCTCTAGGCATTGATCAAGGCACCACAGTCATTCCAACGCTCGAGGCTCAAGTGTGAAGTGAAGGGAATGGGAGCAAGCACTCTATAACGACCGTTCCAATGGAATGAAACGATTGTGACTTCAATGTAGTGAAAATTTAGTAAAAATTTTGACCTTAGACCTCCGTGTGGAACAACCATGTTCTAATTAACGTGAAGTACAACTAGGAGTTCCAATCCACTGTAACGACCATTCCATGGGATTGGAACAATCATGACCAACCAAGGCTCACAAATTGGCCCACTAGAGAGGTTGGTCTCATGATCTTTCTCAAACACAAGCACGATAGTGATTCTTTTTAGCATGATGGTGGCGTACGTTTTACTGATTGTTTTCACTTAGAAACTATAATGCCGGCCCCGGTGTCACTCCTGCCCACTGAAGGACACGCCCCGAGCGGGCACGACCGGGATGATTCCTACTCCTAGTAAAAATATGAGTTATCCGACACTCCGAAGATCCGACGAGGAGGGAGGAGTTCTGGAGGCGAAGATTTGGACTCCTATCGTGTGTAGGAGGACGAGCGCGTGGAGAAGTGCATGATCAAAAGGATTTCTACTCCTAGTAGGAATAGGAATTTGGGCCTCTCCTAGGTCGAGTAGGACTTGGGCACGGATAGAGCTTCCTTCTAGATCGAGGGTCACTTGGAATCGAAGTCCTAATCATAGAAAGACTGGAAGAAGGCAGAGGTTACATGGGAATAGCCCCAATCTGAGTTGGACTCGGACTGGCCAGCAGGGCGCGCCCCGGGCACAGCAGGCGCCAGGAGGGCACCCGACCCACTTTGATTCCAGGAGGGAATCAGGGGTTGGCCGAATTCTTCTAGGTCTTCAGGATGTTGGATTTCTACTCCTACTCCAAGGAAGTTTTTCTAGAGAATGGCTTGCATGCCTAGTAGGATTAGGCCCTATAAAAGGACATGCAATCAAGGCTTGTAAGACCATCCTGGACAATCTGAAATTGCTCAATAATATTCTCTAATTTTTCTCTAAACTCTTAGCCTCCCTCTCTTCTTCCTGGGCGGATGTTTCATTGTGCATCCGAGGCGCGTAAGGCCGAGGTCCAAGGCATGTCTAAAAGGGATTGATCGGAGACCAAGCAGAGTTTGGCCGAGCCGCACGTTTGGTGTTTCATACCTGAAGCATAAGGGCATGACATGGTATCAGAGCCTAGGTTCCGAATATGTTAGGGGAAGAAGGTGCTTCGAGCAAAGGCCGTTCGATGGAAGTCGAAGACATGACGCAGGGTCGAGTCCAAGGTGCGGACGGTGGGGAAAAGAAAAAGAATACGCGAGCAAAGTCCAGAGATCCCGGCAACCATATTGAGAAGAATATGGAGGCATTGGAGCAAAGTCTTCGGGAGATGGATGAGGCAGTCCGTAGCCTGGAAGCCGTGGCGGGCGAACATAGCTTGGCACTGGAGCAAGGAGAAGCTGCGCACCAGGAGCTAGCCAGCCACGTTGCAGTCATAGGGGAGGCTATGGATGCAAGGATGAAGGCCCTCTAGATAGATTTGTTGCTGCTCAAAGGACTTCTCTTCGACGCTGGATGGTTGCGGTCGAAGACCCCGGTGCCCAAGTTCTTGGGACCAGAATCGAAGAAATATGATGGTGCATGGGAGGCGACGACCATCGATGATTTTGTTTGGTGTCTTAAAAAGAGATTCAAGACGAGCAAGATCGTGGTCGAGAAGGACCAGATCGACATGGCCGTGCGCTACCTGGTGGATGGTGCGCTCTTGTGGTGGCGTCGGATGGAGGAAGGGGACGAGACTCCGATAGAGTCTTGGGCAGACTTCAAGGTGGAGTTGAAAAAGCAATTCTACCCCCGCAATGCACAAGAAGTGTCTATGAATAAGCTTACCTCTCTCAAGCAAACATGTTCCGTGAAGGAATATATCGAAAACTTCCAACCGCTTATGTTGGAGATGCCCGAGAGCATGGAGGAGTCGACATGGTTGTTCTTCTTCCTGCAGGGGTTGAAACCATGGGCGGCTCAGGAGTTGAGACGTCAGAAGGTAACGACCATCAATGAAGCATTGGTCGCTGCTGAAGCTTTGGTGGAGTTTTCAGCAAACCGAGATCCTAGCGCGGGTGCTAAGAATCAGGACAAGTCGAGGAAGGACGGAGCCCGACCAAGCATACTTCCTCCTCGCCGAGATATCGATCACGCCATCGACCTAGTGCCAGGTGCGAAGCCTTTAGCTATGGGACCTTATCGCATGGCACCTCCGAACATGTCTCAAGGTATATGTGCGGACATGTCTCAAGTGTCAGCAGGACAAACTTGAGCAGAAGATGCCAGCAGGGTTGTTGGAACCCTTGCCCGTACCGGAGCGTCCATGGCAGATGGTGATTATGGACTTCATCTCATCCTTGCCTAAATCTGGGGGAGCGGGATCGATCATGGTGGTGAACGATAAGTTTTCAAAGTATGGAACCTTCATCCCATCTCTAAAACATTGCTCAGCGGAAGAGGTCGTCCGTTTGTCCGTCAAGCATGTAGTGAAATACTGGGGCATACCTGAGATCATCGTCAGTGATCGTGATCCGAGGTTCACGGGGTACTTCTCGAGGGAGCTCTTCTGGCTTCTAGGGACGGAGCTGTGCTTCTCGACAACTTTCCACCCCAGACGGATGGCCAAATGGAGCGGGCCAACCATCTTCTGGAGAATTGGGCCAGGAGGATTGGGCCAAGCTCTTGGACGTTGCACAGTTTTCGTACAACATGCAAAAGAGCGAGGCGACGCAACAAAGCGCGTTCGAGATCGTCACTGGGAGGCAGCCAGTGACACCTGCAAGACTAGCGGCCAGGTACGTGGGGAAGTGTCCGGCGGCGTATCATGTGGCATGTGGTTGGCAGAACAACCTCGAGGCATCGAAGGCTATCTTGGACAAAGCGGTGCGCAAGATGAAGAAGTTCGCTGATCAGAAATGGAGGCATGTCGAGTTCCAGATGGGAGACAAGGTTCTTGTGAAGTTACAAACTCGTCAGTTCAAAGCTCTTAGGAACCTACACCAAGGGTTGTTGTGAAGGTATGATAGTCCCTTCGTCATCACCAAGCGAGTAGGCAATGTGGCCTACAAGGTGGATCTTCCCAAAGAACTGTGATAGATCCATTCAGTGTTCCACGTGAGTATGCTGAAGAGATTCTACGAGGATGCAGAAAACTCTGGGCGTGAGGTGGAGACACGAGGATTAGTGAACGACATGAGCACAAGGCGCACCGGAGTTGTCGGGAACGACAACAACTTCGGTGGGGGAGGATGTCACTCCTGCCCACTGAAGGACGCGCCCCGAGCGGGCATGGCCATGCGCGCGAGGAGGCGGGCGCGGCCAGGATGATTCCTACTCCTAGTAGGAATAGGAGTTGTCCGACACTTCGAAGATCCGACGAGGAGGAAGGAGCTTCTGGAGGTGAAGACTTGGACTCCTATCATGAGTTGGAGGACGAGCATGTGGAGAAGTGCAGGATCGGAAGGATTCCTACTCATAGTAGGAATATGAATTCGGGCCTCTCCTAGGCGAGTAGGACTTGTGCACAGACAGACTTCCTTCTGTATCGAGGGTCACTTGGAGTCGAAGTCCTAATCATAGGAGGATTGGAGGAAGACAAATTCCGCATGGGGGCAGCCCCAGTCCGAGTTGAACTCGGACTGGCCAGCAAGGCACGCCCCGGGCACGACGGGCGCCAGGAGGGCACCCGACCCACTTTGATTCTAGGAGGGAATCAGGAGCTGGCCGAATTCTTTTAGGTCTTCAGGATGTTGGATTTCTACTTCTACTCTAAGGAGGTTTTTCTAGAGAAGGGCTTGCATGCCTAATAGGATTAGGTCCTTAACTTATACTAGGAGTTGTTTCTTTTAGGCCCTATAAAAGGACATGTAATCAAGGCTTGTAAGACCATCATGGACAATCTGAGATTGCTAAATAATATTTTCTAGTTTTCCTCTAAACTCTTAACCTCCCTCTCTTCTTAGCGGGTGTTTCGTTGTGCATCCGAGGCGTGTACGACCGGGGTCCAAGGAACATCTAAAAGAGGGCTGATCGGTGATCGAGCAGGATTTGGCCGAGTCGCACATCTGGTGTTTCATACCTGAAGCGTAAGGGTGTGACATTGGACAACTTTAAATAGGATTAAAATTTATCATAGTGAATGCTTTTATGTATTAATGAATGTAAATAAAAGATGGATTGATGAAGGTGATTTTTTACAATCGTTGAGAAGGAACAAAGACAACACTAGCTAGCATGAGTGTCACGTTCTTGGGAAACGATGACACACATAAGAGTGTTAGATCTTCAACTAAGATAAAAAGATCTCGGACTAGTTAGTCATGACCGACGAATCAACATGATTTTCTCAATCACCAAATAAGAAGCTATTTAATTAAAGATGAAAAGATTATATGGTCATGTGATATAACTATGATAAAATGATGTGGTACATAAAAATGAAGATGATGATGTATGCATCTAAAGAATGCTAATGTCTATTCTCTTGTAATAAGATGTTATAAATGAAGATGATAAAATTAAGCAAGATAAGTGCATAATGTGCCTTAGCATGATGTTTGATTATGTTGTATGATTATCTTATCATGATGATTGTTCACATGTCATATAGAATGCATGTGTAGCTCATAGCATGCATGTTTTTTACTTCCTATTATGTTGCAAGTGCATATGCTATGACATGTAGAAACCATTTATAGGTTCATAACAGCAAGAGCCTCGACATATTCTAACGTGAGGGATCCTTTGTGTCCCATAAATCCGTGCAGATACAAAGAGGCTTAAGCTCGACGGTAAAAGCCTCATGATGACAAGTTATCTTATGTTGTCGATTATTATGATGTTAAACTCTATTATAGAATCAAGTATGTATGAGAGCCTTGAGTTGTAAATTTTTATATGAACTCCTTATGTTATTTGTCTTATATTGAAACCTATATTGGGTTTGTGATGTTAGTCCATGGGCTAGTTGATGTCATGGATTTGTATGCTCATTAAGTTTTGCGATGTGTTTTATATTATTTTTTCTATTTTATTATATTTTCATTGTGATGTTAATTGTTATTAAGTTATGAAGAATTATATAAATGTAGCACCACCTAAGTATCGGTGCCTCTAAATTGTGATTAAATTTTGGGAGCTTACAAGTTATTTTAAATCAATTTAACCATATATATTAAAAATATTTTACTTTTTATTTTTATATTTTACCTAAAGACTTCGGATCTATATGTCAAGCTAACATTTTGGGACTCATCTTTATATTTTATTCAAAAAATATAATTAAAATTATTATGTTAAAATAAAAATTCATAAAATATTCTCGATAATTTTAGTTGGAAAACTACAAAATGTGTCTGACTCATTATATGCATAGATATTTTTGTGGTTATCAAAAGATATTGAACAAAATGTGTAGGGTGACACTAATTGCATGTTGAAAGATATTATTATGGCCAATTCATTTCATTAGATAATAATAAAAATGTCTATCATTTAATTATAAAAATTCTTTTTTGAAATGAATGACCAATGTGCATATTTTATTATAGGGTGAGTACGAGTAGAAATAGACATAAAGCTATACTAGGTCGTGAACTTGGTCCCGGTCCGATTATAATAGCGTTAGGATCGGGTCTCATTATTTGACACTCGATCGATACTGGAATGGGACTAAATTTGAATTATAAAAATTCAGGTCATGCCCCGACTCAGTATTATATATTATATCATTAAAAATATTATATTTATCTTAATTAAAATTTTATATTTTATTATATACATCAATCATACATTATTATATATATATGCAAATTAATTGATAATTATTACATTTATATAATATTTATTATTATTATTATTTATTTTATGTTCGAATCGAAACAGTAAAAAAAATACCCTAATTTTTATACCAGTTCGAACGAGTGGGGCGAAATGTTGAGTGTGGTAAAAACAGAATGCGTGTACATACATATATCATTTTTTAAATCAAATTAAGGAGAAAATTTACTTACAATACCAACCAAAGATTGACAATATAATTGGTAAATTCTTATCTTATATATAATTTAGAGATATTTTATCTTATATTTAGATATATAATGGAGATGTTATAATAAGATGTTATGTGAACCTTGCTTTCTAATTGAAAAATCAATTAATTTGACATACATGTTATAATATTTGTACGTTGCATTGGCGTTGTCAAATACCATTCCAACATTTGGCTTTGGTAGTTCATAAGATTTCACGAAATCATTTTGTATCACATCATTTCCGTCTTTCTTCTTCGACATCTTTCACATTAACATTCTCAACGATAATCTCTGGCTCCATAACTAGCTAAGATGAAGAAGAATAAATGCCACGGTAATGATAATGAGTTAGCACACATATATCAACATCATATCAACTAAATACTCATATATCAACAAGTTAGCACACAAGAACTTCCAAATGAAAATCCACATATCAAATAATGCCGCAGCAATGATGTGAAGCATGCTCACGAAGATCCATAGATCAACGCACATGCATTAATCACATAAATAGATAAGTTGAGATTTTGCACATTTGAATAAAATTGACACAAGCAATGATCATCTAAATCCATTCTTAAGGCTTCGTTTGATAATGCTTTTGCAGGAAGTTAGCTGTATAAAAAAGTAGCTGTCGATTATTTTCATCTGCAGGAACACTTGGATCGCTGCATAGAAAAGTCAAAAATTAGTTGTGGTTGACCGATTTCTGCCAAGAAAAGTAATTTTAATATTTTTACTAAATATTCAACTTCAGAAAGCAAGTGGCAACACCCTTCGCAAAGCAGCCTAAATTTATTCTACAAAAGCATCTATGTCAAAGTCAACTTGTGTTACTGGTTAAGGCACGTAATTTATTCGATTAGTCCATTTTTAAAATTGACATCGGATTATTAATATTCTACCATTTATAAAAATACATTAACTCTCATATTTTCACTGTTTGCACGGTTAATACTCTTTGTACTTTTTATAGAATAAGAGATGCGTTTGGATGTAATCCCGTGCGTATTCCACCGATTAATCCTCAATCAAACACCATCTTAATAGATAACATTTCAATTTCGATGGATAACATCCGATACAGTCTTGAGCTATGGTTCTAATGGAGCACCTTTACCGTGCGCGAGATGGCGACGAAGACCTATAGGAGGCTTCTAATGGACCTCCTCCACCTGCATGTGGAAGCCGAGGTTAGATCCGACGTCGGCAGTTCGAAATATTTATGACTAATATAAATCTTATACATATATAACTGAATAAATATTACGTTTTAGATTAACAATTTTATATACACCATAAGTATTTTAATATAGTAATGACAATATATTCTTTATACAGTTACCTCTTAATTATATAAGTTTCCATGAGGTTCCTCAGGGGATTTTTAAAAGTTTGAAACCATTTATATTCTTTCCAAGTTCGATTTTTTTTTAAAAAAAAATTCCTTATCGAAAAAAGTTAGAAAAAAATTATGTCCTGGGATCCACCAGATTTATTATGATTTCGGCTTTTAGGTACTATTAGTTGTCAACAAAAAAACAAAATTTTTTTTTCTCCGACAGCGGAGAAAATGTCTTCATAAAAACGTGTTCCTTGGGTGTATAACGAGTGGAGAAGGATTCATTCATAGCAGAGTTGAATCAGAGGCTAATAGATAACACAAGGGCTGAGAAAATAAACTATTATTGCTCTAACTTTTCGACAATCGAGTGCTAATAACACATGAAAGACATCCTGAATATTTTTTTCTTAAAAAAAAAGGGGGAGATGCATCCGAACATCCGATCACTGGAGCAAGTCCTCGAAGCCACCGTGGAAGTGAGCGATGAACTCGTCCATCTCGTGTTTCGGTAGCATGAAGCCGATTTCCAGGCCACCTCCACCTTCGCTGCTCTCTGCAACTGACATGGTTATCGACCTCGCGATGGACACTATCTCAACCTTCCTCGGCCTCCCCCATCCGAAGTCGAAGCTGTAGACCTTAAAATGCGGCGACCCGGCAACAGTCAAAGGCTGCTGAGGCAATATGCGGGAGAACTCATCGAGCAGCGCTTTACCTGCTGCTACGAGGGGTTCACCCTTCTTACACGATTCGATGGACTTGCCGACGGCTTTGGCCGCCACTACGAACCCGTCCTCGCCGGTGAGGTCGCCTGCCTTGGCCTCCACTATGCAGAAACTCAGACAGTTCCCGAAGTACTCCTCCGGAACCGGCGGGCGCAGGAGGCTCCTGCAGTTGGTCACGAAGCAGAGAACGCAGTTTCTCTCGCTCTCGTACCTTCGCGCTTTGACGTGGCACGCCCACGCGTACGCGAAGGCCACCGTGATGCTCGAGCAGTGGAATGTTTCCGGTGCTCCTTTGGCCAGCGCCAACTCCTTGAGCCTTTTAATTCGATCGCCGGAGAAGGTGAACGTCGCGAGCTCGCCTGACGCTTCTAATTGCGCGTCTCCGTTCCCCGGGGGTTCTTCTGCAGGAGCCCTCTTGGCAGCTCTCGAAAACCCCTCAGAATAGAAAGAGTAAAGCCCGTGAGGGTCGTGTATCAGGGTCCTGTCGAAGATCGGCGCAAGCACCGGCGCCGCCGAGCCTCCCGACCTGCAACAAGCGGCCCACGAGGACACGAAGTGCGTGGAGCTCGAGCCGTCGCACGCCGCATGGTGCACCGCCACGCCGATGGCGACGCCGTGGTTCGGGAACACTGTCGCCTGGATGGCCAGCAAGGGCTGGGCGTCCGGGGACATCGGCAGCCGCGGAACCAGCGGCCGCAGCCTGGTCGCGTCTCGCGCGCGGCTCCCGGAGAGTTCGCCGAAGTCCTCGTCCTCGCACTCGGCCACGGCGAACGCGACGGAGTCGCCGTCGCCGTAGTGGATCTCATGCCTATCTTCGGAGCCCGGAACGCGCCGTAACCTGCCGGCGAGGGGGTAAAAGTGGCGGAGAGTTAGTGACAACGAGGACTTGAGGTTGCCGAGGGCGCACTCGAGGAAGTGGGATGTGGGATGCGAAAAGCGGTAGAAGAAAACACGCTCGACCGCGTCCATGTACAGCCATGGCACGTCGAGGAAGGTGAGGGGCAGAGTCGACGCCTCCGGCGCCGAGCCCGGTGGGGGAGCGACGCGACAGCTCTCGAGAACTCGAAGCTGCGGCGACACCATCAAAATATGTGCGCGCTCAATAGGCGATCAGGCCTGCAATCTTATGATCGAAATGGGTAGGACAGATGTCGTCATACTTTTTTTTTCCATTGTTTTTGTTGTGGGTGGGGGAGGGTTTGGAAAGCATTCACGAGGGGATTTAATGTTCCAGCTCCCTATTAAAGTGAGAAGCATCTTGCTCCCTAATTTTTGGGACATCCGAGTAGCGATCAACGACCATCATCTTTGCGCAATTCAATGCGTCGGTTCACTCCAAATGCGACCGGTCCAGTGCAAGATTCGCCGGTTCATTGCAACGAGTTAGGGCTCTTGCAAGTTCGGCCTCTTCATTTTCATCCTTCACGCGGCTCTTCAATGAACGACGAATGTCCCTCTCCGTCGGACGACCTTTGCCTGACGATCTTTATCAGACTCTAGAGGTCATTCCGCGGTGAGCGACGACGGCTACGAGCGGCGGTGACTTCGATAGGCGGCGATGTCTGCTAGCGACGACGTTTGGCGACTTCGATCGGCGACGACTTGTGCGATTTCGATCAGCGACGATGTGTGCGATTTCGATCGACAACGGCGTGTGCGAGCGGCGGTGACTTTGATGGACGGCGATGATGTATGAGAGTGGTGGCGACTTTTGCAACCAATACACCTTCCTTAGTCCATTGTGAACGTGTGCGGATGATTGCTACAATGCCGACGACTGCGAGCTGCGAGCATTCTAGCGCTGATCTAGGGCATCGAGTAGACAATGTGCCCAAAAATACATTTGTGATCTAGGACGTTAGACCAGCCATATTTGGAATGAACTGGTTCATTGAATCGCGCAAAGGATAATGATAGTTGATTGCGAATCGGATGTCCCGGAAATTAGGGAGCAAGATGCTCCCCACTTTAGTAGGGAGCAAGAATATTAAATTCTTCACCAGGCAAGAAAATTTTTATTTACTCAAAAAATAATTTCATGCTTTATAAAAAAATATTTCTTTTCTTTACTCAAAAATATTATTTATACAAAAGATTTTTTCTTTATTTAAAAAACATTTTTTACCCAAAATATATTTAATTTTCAACAATACAAGAAACCTTTTTAGACCTTTGACCAAACACATCACACCACCATAATAATTAACCTAATTGGCAAAATCAACCTATATTATGCCACAGAAATCCAAAGAATCACATTTATATCAATATGTCATTTATTTATAGTTAATCCTTAAAAATAAATGATTTCTCTTTGACATTTCATTATGAAACTCCTATTTAATATGTAGATTTAGATATTAAAGCATGAAATTACTTTTTGAAACCATGTAGATTTCGACATCAACGTGGTGGAACACTAAAACTTCATAGTTCAAGTTCTTGAAACCATGACACAAAAGTTCAAAATGCACGTTTAATGAAGTTCTGCCTTGGAGATGAATTTTTTATTTGATTTGATGTTCAAGTCACAGGACACACAATGGAAACGGGCGTGGGATTCGAGGGGAGTTCGGCTCACGAGCGAAACTCTTGCATTTCGCGAGAACTTTTTTTGCCTGAACTCACAAGAATTTAAACCGATGATCGAAATATTTGTTCCGATGGGCCTCACATCATTTTGGATGAGTATTTGATGAAACTTGAACATAGCATAAACATATCACCCTATCCATTGTATTACCTTTAAAAAAATGGAAGGAATGTTCTTCTTAGGGTGTGTTTGGTATGGGGATTTTGAGAAAAAGTTATTTCTCGAGAACTAATCGATTTGATAGAAAATATTGAGTTGGTGTTTGAATGAAAAAATATAATGATAAGGATTTAAAAAATTAATTTGATAAATAAGTTTTAGTGGGGTTTGGATAAAAAGTAAGAACTAAGAATATAATTAATTATTTTATGAGGTATAAAATTATAGTAAATAAAAATATGTTATTAATATTATAATTTACTTAAATTATTATATTATTAATATTATTTTTATTTTGATTAAATCTTTTAAATGTTATGAATATTATAATTTACGTAAATTTTAAGATCCAAATGTAATATAATTTTTTATAAAAATAATTGAACAATTTAGTTAATAAATATTTATTAATTATTTGAACTAATATTTTATAAATTTTAAAGAATAACATTTAATAAATTATAAGATGACTAATAATGTACTAATAATTAACTATATAATATATACTTGCATTACAAAATAATTAAAAAAGTAAATGAATTTAGGGAGCTGAAAAAAAAAGAAAAAAACGTGAAAAGTTGACGGTTGACAAAACAAAAAGCAAAAGAAAAAAATATTGAAGTTCTTGTCGAAGGCAAGAACTTTTGGCATAAAGAAACACGACCATAAAGAAAGAAAATCTACATTTGTTTTTTTTAAAAGATATTGTGTTATCTTAAGTGATTTTCACATATAACATTTAAATATTTTCCTAATAATAATTTTATATATGTATTATTTGTAAACAAAATGACTAGTATTCCATCTGAAATAATGTTCTACACATATTATTTTAGACTCTCTTTATTCTAAGGAACACGCTTTCACGAGGACATTTTCATCGGACAACAATGTTTTTAATTTATACATCTATGCTGGAATCAATTTAGGAAAAGATTATTATACTTTAAAATACATTCAAAATTATGTTTAGAAAGTTAAAAATTATATGTTATATTAACAGGATAAATTTCAAGTTTGATGTTTTTTCAGCTCTACCCTCTAATTTTACTTTATAACAATAATGTCCTTCAACTTTTAACTCATTTTTTGGAATGTCCTTTTTACCATTGATTGTCCGTTCTTCGGTTGCCCAACTGATGTGGCGACGTTCTCTCTCCGCCATGTAGGCCAACATGACACCATCACGCAGACTGTCCTTGATGGATTTATAACATATATAAATAATGAAGATTGTCGAATACCTTTTGCAACCGAAACGAATCATCAGGGCTTTTACATGAACATTAGATGAGCACACTTGTACTTCAGAATCGGGAATCGAACCTCAGGGGAATGAAACACTTTGCCACAATACAAGTACCTTTAGATGAACCTACACAAAAGCATACATTGAACCTTTGGTATTGGTCGCCTTTTATAGACGAAGGAGACTTGAGCGATGAGTCATATCACTCGCGTCATTAATGTTGATTGTGCATCATGTGATATGCATGATTGCTCATATCACACTTCATTAATGCTAATTGCGCATTATGCAATATGCGTGATTAAGCATATCACATGCTATTAATATCGATTACGCATCACGTGATATGCGTCTTGTGGGAGAGGCAGCAGCCAGCTACTATCGCAGGTGGGTCATGCATATGGCCCACCAATACCCAACGTGAGCATTTTTCAACAATCTCCCACTTGCCCGCATTGGACATTGCACTTTTATTCGTCCAAAATCGATAAATGTGCCGTGTGACCGACGAGTACAAGCATACTTCTTTATAGGAGCTAAAAAGATACCTATTAATATTCACAATCGCTCAACTATCTCTAGAGGATATGTCATGTCTGTTAGGAATTCGTGACAGCTTAAATATGAGACAAGCTCAAATCATATAACTCATTATGCCCTCGATCTGTCTTATAGCATAGCCAAGACAACATATGTCTTCTGCAGTAACTATCTTTCATATACACTATATTTTTCAACAAAAAAAAATATAGTTGATCAATTGTACATGAAAGTTCAATGCAGTTCATAACAGTTCTTTCCCTCGTACTCATGTCTTTTAATAGTGAACTAGCTACTTTCCTAGACATAGTTCGACAAGTTAATTTACTTTTCGTCTTTATGTACTCCGCCAAAGTAGCACACACTAATTCCTTTTTTAAGAAATAGTCAAGAGTTTAAGGACACGTGCAGATGAATCATTATCATTGAACTAATCAATTCATCATGTCTCTAGGTCGACTTAGCATAATTGGTATTAAACACAAGTATTTCGGTGGAGATTCTCACTGAAGGAGCGTATGTCTAGCTCTGTTTAAATTTTACACCGCACAGACTTAAGTCCAGTCACTACCTTTTAGCATCTTGATCGGAGTTTTCAAATTGCTTGGTATCCTATAACGTTAAGTTTGAATTTCGTATATGACCTCTCTTTCTCTTAATCAGGCTACATTGAGTTACTAAAACTCATGTTTTATCATACTTTTTAATAATCACATTATGATTCACATATTTCACTCTCGCTTGTTATCTTCATAAGCATTGGAAGCATTTATCCGTATGAGAGAAGAAACTCAAGTCTGATCGACATATTATTCGCATGCATAACAATATTTTACAACAATGAATTTATTAAAGAAAAGATAATCTTTTATTCATTGAAAATTTTGAGTACATCATTGTATTTATAATCTACGCAACCCTAAGACATTTGCATGTCTCAAAATGCCTCTCTCGGTAATGGTTTGGTGAATGGATCAACAATCATTTTGTGTGTTGTTATGTACTCAACTGAGATCTCATCTTTGACTTCTTGATGTCGTACAAATTTGTACATCATACCGATATGCTTTCCTTTAAAATGGCATTTCTCGTCCTTCATATAAGCAATACTTCTTGATTATCATAGTGAAAGATCGTCTTCTTCATTGCATCATCAGAAATCCTCAAGTTTTGAAGGATTTTTTTTAAGTCATAAAGCCACTTGTACTATCACTGAATAAGCTATGAATTCTTCTTCCATAATCAATAGTGTCATACTTCTTGTTTCTCGCTAGTCTAAGTAAGAGCACCACTACTAAGCAATAAAGTAATATTTGGAGGTGGATCAATGTCACCAGCTCCATTGACATAGGTGAATCCATCGAATTGTAGACTCCCTCAGTGATAGCATAATGCAAGATATGTAGTGTTGTTGTGATATTCTCTTCACCGACTTCTAGTGTTGACGTTCTGGATCAGCCTGATATCGACTTAGACCTATGACAAAATATATATTTGATCGAGTACACATCATAACGTACATTAGGCTACCGACCACATATAAATAGAAAAAATTGGACATTTCCTTTTATTCCTCTAGAGTTTTAGGGCACATATCTAGACTTAAAACCTCGCCTTTCATAATAGAAGTGTTAATGAGTTTGCAGCCATTCATACAAAATTATTTCAAAACTTTCTTTATGTATAATTCATGAGCAAGGAGTAATTTACAACGGCCACGTTAGATTTTTACACCCCGTATGTAAGCTGCTTCACCCATGTCCTTCATATCAGACATAACAAAATTTATATTATTTCCAAATATCATAATGTCGTCCACATATTGCGTTAGGATAACAAAATATCATCGGACTTATGAACATACATACAGTGATATTCATCAATCATATTAACGTTGTACGAAACAATTTGATTGATGAAATTTAAGATACCACTGTCTAGACGATTATTTGAGTCCACAGATAGACTAGTGCAGTCTGCAAACTTTGCGGTCTTCTTCTTTTACAACGAAGCCTTGATGTTTCTACATATAAATTTCTTCATCTACTTCTCCATTAAGAAATGCGATATTTATATCCATTTGATATAATTATAAGTCCATATGTGCGACAATAGGTCATATTAGACAAATTGAAGCAAACCTTACAACAGGTGCAAAGATTTTTTCATAGTCAACACTCGCCGTTTGGGTGAAATATTTCTCCACTAGACGAGCTTTATATCTTTCAATTGATCCATCCATACTATGTTTAATTTTGAGAACCCATTTGTTCACAATTGCCTTACGGTCTAGTGATAGATCAACCAACTCCTAGACTTGATTTTTCTGCATGGATCATAATTCTTCCTCAATTGTCTTAATTCATTCATCTTTAGCAGGGGACAATAGTCTCTTTAGTAGATTTGGGCTCAAGTTCATCTTCCAGATATACTATGTGGGTTCATGTGGCCCGTGTTCATGTAACCCTTCGATTTCAAATCGTCGGCGGGGAACATATTTTTCAGTAGTCCGTCAAAGGGAACTTTCTGGTTCGTCAGTTCGTGATTGTGAATCTCTCTCGCTTAAATCAAGCTGTGGGATGGAGAAGATAAACTCTCAATAGGTTGATCCGCCTATAATGCTAACTCGAGATCTTCTTCATTTAAATGAAGATTCTTGTCCATGTCATCCTGTTTAGGGAAGTCATTTTTTATGAATGTCACATCTCTATTTTCGATTTCTGTTATTGTACCATCTTTCCTTTCACCTATGAATACATAACTTTATGTGTCACAATATCTTATAAAGATAGATTTCTGCCCTCTTAAACTCAACTTTTCATAATTATGAGAGTTGTCTAAAACATAGACTATGCTACCCCAAGTGCGAAGATAACTAAAGTTAGGCTTTCGACTTGTCTAAAGTTCATAAGGAATGGTAAGAACAAATTTTGATGGTACACGATTTAAAATGTAGGAAACAACCAATAGTGCATCTCCTCGATACGAAATCGAACGATTAGCTTGCACCATCACTTATTTTGCAACACTATTTTGTTGCGGAGTTTTTGTTACTGTTAGATGCCTAACTATATCATTTTCGTCACATAACTTTTTGAATAAGTTAAAGATATTTACATCCACGGTCGGTTCACAAGACTTTAACCTTGCGATCAACTTAATTTTCTTCCATGTTCATGAATCGTACAAAATATTCAAAGCTTCGAACTTATGAGAAATCAAGTGTACAACATCGTAGCGTGAATAATCATCTATAAATATGATGAAGTAAGAAAAATCATGCCTCACGTGAACATTCATTGGGCCACATATGTTCAAAAGGATTAATTGTAATGAGTATTCGGCACGTTTTTCTTTTCCTAATAGTGTTCTTATTTTCTTGTCAGCTAGACATTCCTCACAAGTTGTAAGATTAACTTTTTGCGAGAAACCTCAAGAGACATTTTCTAGCAAGTTTATTCATTCGATCTTAATCAATGTGTCCAAGTCTGTCATGTCAAATATTGACACTTTCATTCACATCAACAGATGACATAAAAGAATAACTATCATAAACAAATGCTATATTTAAATCATAGAAACAATTTTGAGAAAATCATTGCGTAGAAGAACATTGTCAAAACATATTACCATTTATTTCCTTTGAAAATTTATTACATAACCAAGCTTGTATAATGCTAAACACAGAAAATAAATTTCGTCTAAAAATTAGAGAATATAGATCGTCATGAAAATAAAGAATTTGGTCATTGCGAAGCTTTAACTTGCACGTTCCAATGATTTTAACTTCAACTCTTTCATTGTTGCCAACATAAATCCATTTGCTCAAAATCCCACGAAGACCTCACAATCCCTTGCTACATGGTCAATGGCTCCCGAATATGCAATTCACGAAGAATGACTTTCATCAATTAAAGCACAACTCGAGACATAAGCAAATGAATCGTTCTTAGGAAAATCTTCTTAGACTCAGTGCAATCACGAGCGAAGTTGTCATGTTTGCTACAATTATAGCATTTCACTTTATTTATATTTGCTTTGTCGTCACGTTTTTCACGTTTGTGCCGGTGATCTTGGGCTTTCTTTTGTCCAGCATCTTTGCTTCTTTTATTTGGCTGCAACTTATGTGAAATTTTTCTCTTGAATTGGAACCAGTCTTTGTCCATCATTTTCAACAACTAATATTTCAGATGATTGATTCATGACTTGAAAGGCCTCATACTCCATTTCAATGTGGCGAACATTTTGGTAAAAATTTTTAACACTTTCATTATGCATCAAGTTACAACGCACGTGTTCCCAACTTCTAGGAAGAGAGTGGATGAGAGCATGCACATGTTGCTCATTATCAAGCACTTATCTCGCAATCTTGAGTTCACTTATCATGTTAAACATCTCTTGGACATGCTTCATCATTGAATGATTTAGTCATTTTCGATAAGAGTCAAATTTGGACGTAAGCATCCGCGCCGCTCACATTTCGAATGTTGTCTTATAGACTTCAAATTCGCACAAATTAAAATTGCTCATCGTGTTCAACAACATAATGCGATCAATACTATTCTTTTTGGACCATGCATCCATGTCCCTCTAACGTTGGGCATTATTTTCAAGTGCATTATTCTAAGAGATATTGGACCTTGTGGTGTCAAATATCATAATTATCGTTACTGAACTTTTTATTTTTGTTCAAGTCAGTAATGATTGTTTTGGAAGCCATGGTCTAGTTTGATCAATAAAATAGAAGAAATTAGAGTTAGCCATATTATAATATGTCTGTAATAACATAAATAATGAAATAACAATACTAATAAAGTAGTGACATCGAGAGGTTATTATACTCTCACTCATCTCCCACTATCTCCAATAAATATTATCATTCATTATTTTAACAATGCAACAAAATTAATCTAAATGTTTGAATTAACACATATTCAAAATTTTCTGTTCTATACATTTTGAATCAACTTATAATTCAAAATCACCGATTTCATATGACGCACTAAATTACTTCTGTTGATGTGCCTTGAATTATGTACTCTGGACCCAAAATCTGAAAGAAAAAAAATAAGAAAAAGAAAAAATGATGGGGGTTGCAGGGTTGCGGGGGGTTGCGGGGGGTTGCGGGGGGCGAAGCCCCTCGCGGTATGGACCTTTATATATGAGGGTTAGGGTTTTATATGATGTACTCTCTTTTGGTTCATAGTGAAATTCTTCTGGCGGCGGCCTCCTTTGCCCGTGGATATTTTTCTACATTGATCAAGAGAATTTTATCACGTTAAATCTCTGTGTTCATCTTCTCTTTCTTTCGTTGTTTTCATTGTTCATCGATCCTCGGTGTTTTATCTCCAACAACTTCTAATATGACCAGAACAATCAAGACTAGTGCAACAAGGGTTCTTCCCCGAGGGGTGCTAATTAAATAGCCATACACTATCATTCGCCTCGGCATCACATCAGAAAAAATTGTGCTATCACTATCACACATCAACCCTATTTCTGAAGACTATGTCAACCATGCACTAGACCAGTTCCTCGAAACTTTTCTAAAGATGCATTTCAGATTATGCACCACTCAACAGAAAGACATTAATTATTGTGACAATATTTGAATCTCAATGTGCTTTAGTTCTACAAAAGAACTATCTATGTTTCATGTATTCTTTAATTACTTATAGTTTGTATAATTAGACTAACTAATTATTTTTTTATTATAGACTTGCATGAAATATTAATTTCAGCACATAGACAAAAAATAACATTGTCATGTTAATTAATTCTCACAAAGGAATTAATTTAATTTATTTAATTTCAAATCAATTTGAAATTTTAGGCAAGTTATCATGCTTAACAAAGTTGAACATACCAATTTAAATTCAAATTCAAATTCACAATTTTTACATAGGCAAAATTTTAGGAAGACAATTATTTGCAATAAATTTTGCACATATCAATTTTGAATTCAATTTCAAATTTCAACTTATTCAAAATGCCTTCCATAATTGAATTTAAATCACATCAGTAAATATCAATATGACATGCATAAATGGAAAATTTTATTTCATGCATGATAACACATTTATTAGGCAATATTTGTGATTGACATGCAAATCTAATCATTTAACTATTCCACTAAATCAAAAAAAATAATTTTCTATTAGCACTAAATTGCATGCAATATTTCAGAAAAAATTCTAAGGAAAATACATATTTTTCCTAATTTTCCAACATTTTAAAATAGAATTTTTTATTTTCTAATTATTTTAATATTCAGTTGAAAATAAAAAAAGAAAAGAAAAAATATCTATTGGGCCTCACAGATTTCAATTTTTTTCTCTTTTTTTATAGCAACACATGCAAAAAAAATCACCAAAAATATTAAAATAAATCTATATATATATATATATATATTATGGTCTAGGTTCATCCATAATATATTTGTGATGACAAAGACCACTTTGTCCCTTGGTTGTGATGACCAGATCCCAAAAGTAATAAGAAATATTATTTTTTTAACGCAATCACGAGTTTAAGAATAAACCAAAAAAGCTCTGATACTAATGTTGAATTTATAACATATATAAATCATGGAGATTGCATAATTCCATTTGCAGTGGAAGCAGATCATCAGGGTTTTTTCACGAACACTAAATGCGCGCACTTGTACTTTGGGATCGGGAACCGAACCTCAGGGGTACGGAAAACTTAGCTACAACACTAGTACCTTTGGATGAACCTACACACAAGTACCTTTGTATGAACCTACACAAAAATATACATTGAACCTTTGGTATTGGTCTCATTTTATAGACGAGGGAAACTTGAGCGATGAGACATATCACTCGCATCATTAATGTTGATCGCGCATCACACGATATGTTTGATTGCGTGTACCATTAATACTGATAGTGCATCATGCGATATGTGTGATTACGCATATCACACGCTATTAATGTTGATTGTGCATCACATGATATCGTCTTGCAGGAAGGGCAGCAACCACATGTTGTCCCAAGTGGGCCATGCACATGGCCCATCAATGCCCAACGTGGGCATTTTCCAATAGTCGTCCATGTCATCAAACTATGAAAAAGTAAAATAAATACAAAATAATTAAATCAAAATAAGAATATAATAATAATAAATTAAAACAAGGCATTGCCCCCTCCTTTCTCTCCGATCACCGACATCCTCGTTGGCAAGAGGGTGGAATCGCTTGGGCACCAGTAGCCGGAGGGAGAACAGGAGGGGGCGGTCGCCCCACCCCTCTCCTCTCCAATGCCGAAGAAGAGAGAGGGAAGGGGTGGGGGGCCCTCCCCTCGTGCGCAAAGGAGGAGGTGCCGCCCCTTCCCCCTCTCTTCTCCGATGACGGAGAAGAGGGGGGAAGGGATGGGGGCAGAAGAGAGAGGGAAGAGGATGGAACCGGCACAAGGAGGAAATTGCTAGAAGCATTTGTCCCGAAGACCTCCGATGTCAGTGAGTGGCAGAACTTGGCGTAGATGAGGAGGAAGAACGTGAGGGAGAACATGATGGAGAATATGCCAATCACGATGGCCACGCTCGGCCGAAATGAGATCGGGACGTTCGGTGGTGTCCCACCACCATTTTGTCGTCGCTGCTATTGTTGTACGGCACCGGGGCCGACAGAGAGCAAGAAGAAGCGGAAGTAGAAGGGGGCTCCGATTTAACGCTATAGAAGGGTGGCTCTGGCTGCCTTAGCACTGGCCTGCGGCGACTGTCGAAGGGAGAGAGGGTGGCGAGCTGGGAGGGCGGTGGAGGGATGGAGGGGTCGGCGGAAGTAGAACGACGGAGGTCGCAATGGTCATTATCATGCAAGCAATTTTTTATTTTTTAATTATTATTTTATTTTTTAATGTTACCATGTTCGTAAATGCTTATGTAGAGGAGAGAGAAGATGTCACGTCGACACCTTGTCAGCAGCGCGACCGGGTAACGATCTGTAATCGGTGTAACGAATATTTAGTGAAACAAGTTAAAAGATGAATGACAATATTATTATATAGTAAAGTTGGATGATAGCGCTGGAACACTTCCAAAGTTAGAAGGTATTTAACTTAATTTATCCCTGAGATATAATATATAACATTTTTATTGCGCCAACGGGACATAATTTTGGATTTTCCATCATTAATGTTTGAGGCACCACATCCTTCCCTGCATGTGCAGTCAATTTAGTACTAAATTTCATATAGTGAGAGTAAATGGATTATTTCATTATTTTATCGAGTCATATACGTAAATATATAAGTTTATTCTACGCTTCTCAAATTATATTATTTAATTAATTGACATTTAAAATTGTTTTAAAAGAGATACTCTTATTTAGCGGTGGAAGGAAAAACAAAATAAAATCTAAATTAGTCAGTTTCAAGCAAAAATAATACAGCACGAGATGCCGGTAGAAACCCATATAATTTAAATTATATGAAATGTGATTTTTATACTTTAAATCCTGAGTAGCTTTGTTCGAGGGGGAGGGGTTATTCGCAGCATAGGATTGACTGCGGATTAGAGCTATATATTTTCAAGTTCCTTGTAATATTAATATATAGGTAATTTTTGTAAAAAAATATAAAAGTCCGTATACTTGTTTCTATGTAGTTGGCCCCTCCGGTATTTTCTATTCTGACTCCGTTACTGCATACGATGGCAACATGGAAAATAACATCTCAAATTAAAGGAACTAATTAGAAATGAGGGTTTCAAGAAATATGAAAAAGAATGTATGTTCGAGGATTCAGAACGAAAATGACAATTTATTTTCTAACTCAATTATCATTGGCAGTGAATTATATTTGGAATCAAGATGTATTTATACAAAAAATATGCAGATCCAGCCAATGGGAATGCTGGGTTATTATAAGATTTACTAAGAGGACAAGTTATCGATCTGGAGATCCACTTTTTATATATGCCAAAAAAGAGTTTGACAGATCTTTTGACGCGCTTAACGGATCGGACGGGCTCCTAATAGATTTAGTCAATCAGACGTTGACCGAATATCGGATGAACCCGATCGACTCATTATCTTATCGGACGAGCACTAGATTGCTCAATAAGTGTCTAATGTCATTCACTCCGTTAAGACCTATTGGACCTTAATGGTTGAGCCGATAATTAGACGGGTCGGACTAGTCTATTAATATTTTTAAAATTTGATAAGCATTTATAGTGATTATTATTCTTAATACTTGATGTTTTAAAAAAAATTAAATTCCTAGTTTTTAGCCTACTTTGCTTCTTTTTTTATTGCCACTTTTGCAACATTCAAGGTACAATTCCTTTTAGCATTCAAAATTAAAATGCTTTTTTTTTTAAATGCACCTTGACTACATGACACATGGAGGAATAGTTGAGTTTTCTATATTTGCACGCAATAATTATGGAGTGGATTGTGAACTTATTGTTTCATATCATTAAAGTAAAATTAAAAACCAATAACAAGTTAAAAGATATGATTATAGAAGAATAAAAATTAGAATCATCCATTTTGCATAACCAATTAACATTAGCCAAATAACATAATGACAACACATGAATTAATTAAAATAAATTTGTACAATAATATTTTATATTATTTTAATAATTTTAATCTATTAACGATTAACGGACGGGTTAATAGATGATTTATAAATTATCGGACGTATATTGGACGGATATCGAATTATCGGTGTCGGGCAAACGGACAAATAACTTTATCCAGCCTGATATAAGCCCAAGCTCATTAAAAAATCGAACGGGCCTGAATCTGAACTCAAACGGACTAACTAATATGTTATCGGGTCGAGCAGCGGACGAACCAGACTGTCCGATCTAATAAACACCTTTAGGTAGCAAGTAGCAACACTTCTTGGCCAATATTGTAGCATAGTCCCTGCATTAACAATCATTTTGTTCACAAAGTGATTTTTTTAGGTATGATCTATTGATTATTAGCATCCAATTAATTTGATATTCGGACCAATTAATTTGATATTCGGACCAAAGTAAAAATGGTATATCCTGATCAATTTAGGGACTTTCGAAGCTCAAAAAATGATTTTTTTGAATTTTATTTTGTGTAACTGCACAGATTAATCTCAGCTGTTAATAATTCCCTACGGTAGTAATTAAATTACAAAAAACAGAAGATAATATCATGAAAGCTTCATCATTCGAAGAAAATATATTTTACAACATGCTTTTAGAATTTGTCAAGAAGCAATTTGTAAGCTCTTTTAAGGAATAAGTGAGCATTTGTCATAAACGTATTAGGATATAATAAGAAATAATATTCATTAATTATCATTGCATTTATTTAGCAATACATTATATGTTTTAATATTTCGTACTCAAATTTTCCAAAAAGACATAATCATCTTGGGGTCCAACCAACGCCTAATTCCACCTGTTTCGCCTATAACTTCATTTATTTATTATATATAAAATATAATAAATAAAAAAATAATATAATTTATTTATTATTTCATTATAAATTTTTAATAATTTTATAATTTATATTTATAATACATATTTTTAATTTTATCACCTGTTAAAAATAACTCATCATATTTATTTTTTCTTATCACATTAACTATCTTATTCCTCATCATTAAATTTTATTTAATTCACACATCTTCTGAGTTCCAATTGCCAAACGGCAAGAATGTGAGGCCGACTTCATTTTTTATTCTTTTAAATTTGAAATTAATTATTTAGATGAGCAAAGAACGGAGTGACCACATACGATAAAAATTGAAACCAGCTACGTCCAATTACGAAATATGCGAAATTATGAAATCTTATGAATAAGAAAATAAAGTTTGGAGCTAAACTATTCAATTTTAGATTTGTAGACTATCCAACCCATGAAGCTTATCCGGGAATTAAAAAAATAGAAAAGTAGTAGCTAATTAGAATTTATGTTGAATTTTAATAGAAAAATGATCCGATCTAATTAGAGTCCATTAAAAAAATCATAAAAAATTAAAAGAATTGCTTCATATATATAGATATGTTATTTATACTAGTAATTTATTAGTCATCATATTTTTATTTTGCATATGATAGTTTCATATGATTTATTATTCTTCTGCAACATTTTGGAAAGGTTTTAATTTCTATATTTTACGTGTATGTTAAATATATTTGATTGAATTATTTTAATTTTAAAATATTATCAAATTAAATTAGGGTCCTAAAAAATTGGATTTTTTTAGAAATCCTCCTAGTCCAACCCAACTTAATTTTTTAGATTTTTTTTTGTTCGACGTAACTAAATCTATTTTTTTTTAAAAAAAAGGGACTTATTTTCGATCCGATTACTTAATGTAAAAAATATTATAATAGATTATGTATGTGTTGTTTATATTTTATATTATAACATTTTTGTGTAAGTATAGAATGTGTAAAATTTTTTATTAGTAATAAACAATAAAAATAAGACATTAAATTTATTTATATTCGATTTTTATGATTTCTATAATTTAAATTAATATGCTTTAATAAATGAATAAATTGAAACAATCGAATGTTTCTGACTTAGGTTCTGTTTGGCATTATTATTGATTTGATGAGGAGATAGCGGTTTGATAATAGAAAATGATTTAAATAACAGATAACGAATGATAATTAGCGGTTAACGATTCATTTAATATATTAATAATTAAGCGTTTGATAAAATTATTGCTGAAATTAACGGATGAATATAAAATGACATAATTGGACATATAATAAATTATTTATTTCAATCTCTATACAAATTTTATTAAAATTAAATAATTAAAATCTCAATGAAATAAAATAAAATTTCACAAGTAAACTTTTTTATTAAAATATATAAACAATAGGATTTAGTGGGGTTCAGTTGAGAAAAATGGGCAGTTCAATTCATCGAGAGAAAAAATGTGCGTGGTTCAATGCAAAAAATCAAAGAAAAAATGACCACGAAGTGGTGATGACAGTTCAACGACAACCACGGGGCAGCGACGAAGACGGTGTGACGACAGCGATGACGACGAGCGGCGGCAGCAACCATGAGGCGATGATGCTGGTAGAAATATTTTTTTAATATTATCATTCAAAATGTTAAACTCTATTTAATTATATCTATTATCAAATAATTGAAATAGTGTTTCAAACTCTAAACTCTACTCCATACATTATTTTTTACATTGCGAAAAAGAATGTTAATTCCTAATTAATTTAGGATAAGTACGAAAGTTTTGGCCAAATGAGTTCGTTGTGGACCTGATTTTTCACCTTTGCGTACAGAAAAAAAATTGGAGAAATATGAAAAAATATTATATAAATTATTGTAACAAGCTCTTAATTGTTTAAACATATAAAATATTATATAACTTCAGCTGTTAGCTATTTAATTTTTAAAATATTATATAAATTTCAGCTATTAGTTATTCACGTATATACATTAAAGAGTTAACAGAGAAAATGGAGTGATAAAGATATTGTTTACTAATTTTTATTAGATAAATATAAAAATATTCATAATTAAATAAGATCAAGTGATAATAATATTTTTTAATGCACTAACTGGAAAACCTGAACATTTTGTCATATTTGCGTGGACATGTTTTTAGTACCGCGGCCAGAATCTTGACATGTGTCCTGGCAGAAAACAACTTTTTTCACGGGTATAATTGGTGTCCCCCAACTTAAATGGTCCCTCATTATGCGTCAGCCGTCGGATTTGCATTCGACGGTCGGCACAGATTTAAAAGTTTTAAGTGAGATCTGGTGTGGTCTGACCCGATCGAATGAACGGTTTGACCGCGGTTCGCACAAACCGGTTCCAAGGGGTATAAAATGATGAAAACTCTTGAATTGTCTCATTTTCGTCGCTCCTCTCTCTCTCTCCTCTCCGCGCGCGGCTATCGCACACCGACGAGTCTCCAACTCTTCTCTCTTCCTCCTCTGTGCTTCTCCTCTGCGCGGTGACGTCCTCTGACGCCCATCTCCGCAGATCTGCCCGCCGCCGAACCCCATACTCCTCTGCTCTGCTCTCTCTTCGCTTGCGGCGGACGGCTGCGGAGACGACTGTTCTCTCTTCACGCGGCGTGGCAGACGGTTGCCCCCTACTCAACAGTGACCTTCGCGACAACTTCGAGCACCAGATCTCGCTCTTTGCCAACCGCTGACAAGATCTGTGCATGAAGAGGGCCCGATCCAACCGTCGGAGAGAATATTCGCGCGGTCCTCACATCGAGCACCCCACCTCGATCCCGCCGAGCGCCGACGACCTCCTATCAGCTCCGTCGTGGTGCTGTCAACCTCCGCGACAACCTCCCATGACCCCACACCACCTTCGACCCTGCACACAGTGAGCACGCCGCCACCCCCTCACGCGGAAGATTTGCCGGCCGACTCAAATTCGTGACACCTCGGCCAGCAGCAGCGACCCCCTGGCCAGATCCGCACTGCCACCGACCAGATCGAGCAACCAGCAATTCCACTGTGCAAAACCGTCTATCAGATCTGCCCTTGCGCACTGCTGTCGACCAAATCGAGCAACCGACGACTCCCTCGCGCATCCTGCCGATGAGATCTGCTATCTCGCATCGCCGCCGACCAGATCGAGCACGCCACAGCTCTATCTCTCGCGCACGACCGCCGACGAGCCCGCCCCACCGCCAACGCCGCCGAGCTCGTCTACCCCACCGCCGCTGAGCTCGTTTGTTGCCGTCGAGCTCGCGTATTTAATCCACGTTAATTCTTCATGCTTTATTTTTTGTGTTATCTCATGTTGTAAACTAATTAAACTTTTGTTAGTCATGCTTGGATTTGTTACATTTTTGTTAATTCATATTGTAAAATTCTTTTTTCTTGCTTGTATGTGATTGACAACATCGCGTTTTTGTGATCGTGTTTTCTCGTCGTTATTTGTTAACGTCAAATAGCTTTCCACAGTGCCTTAGAACGTCGAATAGCTTTTCTCGTCGTCATTTTTACAGTGCCTCAGAACATCGAACAACTCATAGGAATAGCTCGTAGGAAGCTCGTCACGTATTTTCTCTCGTCTCCATCCCTATCTCACTTTCAGACATTATCTATCACGCTTTCCACCAAGCTCAGCAAGCTCTTCCACAACATTTTAGTTGAACTTATTTAACTCTTAATTCTAACATATTGAAAATAAGTTATCCGACTATCTGAAGGTCCCTTCAATCGGAAAACCTCATAAAACAGCCTAATTTTGAAGGTCCGGAGGCGCTTTCCACGATAAGAACATAACATTTTGATAAATCATACTAATTTACAACATATTATCAATAAAAAAATTTATAAAGTTGCAATTAATCACAATATTATAGAATGGATTAATTAACAGCACGAAGAGTTAACGGATTAACAAAATGGATTAACAGCAGCTTGGTGACGATGGGGAAGGCGAGCTCGGTGGCGGCGGGGCGGGCGAGCTCGATGGTGGTGTACGAGCACGGCGGCGGCCGAGGGGGTGGGGGAAGCTCGGTGTGAGGGGGCGATGGGGTCGCGACGTGTGGGGTCAACGAATGGGCGGTCGAACTCGGTGGCGACAGGGAGGCATGAGGGGGTGGCTATGTGCGGCGGCGCTCGGTGTGCGGGAACGGAGGTGGTGCGGGGTCGCAGGAGTTCGTCGCGGAGGTCAGGATCGTGCAGATTTGCTCGACAGGGATCAGATCTCATCGGCTCCGTGTGGATCTGGGCAGACAAGGTCGCCGAGGACCAAATCTGGTCGGCATTCGTCAGTCTGGTTAGACAAGGTGTGGATGTGGAGATCTTGCCGACGGTGGCACTCGCGCAGATCTGAGATGGTTGGACGTGGTCGTCGATGCGGAGATCTCATTGGCAGTTGCTCTCGCGCAGATGTGGGATCGACAAGGACAATCGCACTCGCGGAGATCTCTTGGGCTCGCCAACAGATCTGGAGAGCGAGAGGGTGAGAGAGTTGAGAGAGAGAGAGAGCGAGTAAAATGGGTAAATTTTTTTGACCGGTTCCCTTTTGTACTCGCCCTCCATGGCTGAACCGCATTCGAATGAGCCGTTCAATTTTTCACCATGAACCGCGTCCAGATCGCGGAACCGCGTCCTGATCGCGGTTCAACATAAAAAAAATTTCGTTTTTCATGATCGGAATGGCGCCTTGGAATGGGTGGGGTGTCCCCCCATTTCAGTTGGGGGGACACCCATTATACCCTTTTTTCATTATCTTATATTTTAATTCATCCAAAGTTCCAAACACCATATTAGGTCAATATAACTATATATTTTAATTCATCTAAACATCTCAAAGCAATTAACTAATTATCCATCAGAATGTGGACTGCCAAAGTTTAAATAGAACATTCTTTTTTTAAAAAAAATATGGATGTGCCCATATTTTATTTTATCTAAAGATTCTAAACATTGACTAGTTAGCTTTGTGATATTTATCATTTGATATATAAAAAAAGATGTATCATATTACTTCAAGTACAATATTTTAAGATGTTACGTTGCATGAAACTTGTTTTTATGATTAATATACATTTAAGAGATTTGAATCATTCTATGATTATTATACGATTAAAATTCAACTTTTATTGAATTCACTGTAGAACATTTTCTTGTAACATGCATTCTAAAAATTTTAATGTTCAAATTAACCTAAAAAATGAAAGCATTTTGAGGATAATTTGGACTTGGATGAAGCTGTGAAAATGAATACAAATAACTTTAAAAGTGAAAAATTTTTAAGACCATTTTTATCTTTTGATAGAAGAAATTGAAAATTAACTATGTTATCCATAAAAAAGAACAATTGAAAGGATGTTTCTACCCTTTCAAAACCGACCCTTCTTTTTTTCCTAAACCCCTTCCACTTACCAAAAACACTCTCCCATTCCCCCATGAGCACCAGCCGAGCAACCCACCCACCTCTGTCTTTTCTCCTCACTCGCCCACTCTCCCTTCCACGTCCTACCGACCATGCAAGCAGTCAAAGGGCCTCCACTCAAGAAGTAGCTCTCAAGGCACCAAGCCAAAGGAGGAGAAAGAGAAGAACAGCTAAGGGGATCTTGAGGGAAGGCTTGCTGCAGCAAGAGAATAGGAAAAAGAATGGGACTGCCGCATCAAGGAAGGAAGACGAAAAGAGAGGAAGAAAAAACAAAAAAAAAAGATTAGGTTAAATGTATGTTTGAGAGGATCTAACTTTAATTTAATCTTTAATAATGTGTTGATGATTGGATTAAAGATTTTGAAGGTCAAACAAGGTATTATAAATGTTGAGATTAAGGAATGTGCATGTTTGTTCTAATTTGTGCTATAATTTTTTTAGGGTTACTGTTTGATCATGCAAATTTGAATAACAAAGTTTCATGTCATTTGCGGTTATTTTCCAGTTCTAGCTAATGTGTTATTGAACATGTGATTTCTAGGCATGAATTTGTATCTCATTTTTTCCTTAATTTTTGTTGTGTTATAGTGTTGAAATTATTGTGATGCTAATCCTATGAAGATTAGTACATTGATGTTTTTCATTTGTTTGATCAATTCTCATGCCTTATAGCTTGTATGTATGCATGTAAATGAGGAAAAAAATTAAGCAAAATCAAGGAAAACTCTACTTGTTTTCCCTCGCACGACCGTGACAAAAATGGCTGGACCGTGACTCCCAAAGTCATCGCATCGCCTTAGGCACTTAAATGACCCTAGGCTGGACAAGCATGACCGTGAACTCTCTATGAGCAGCCTATGCTGCCCTAAGCGCTGACCAAGGCATGACGGCCATTCTGATGCCCATGGCTCGAGTGTGAAGTGAAGGGAATGGGAGAAAGCCCTCTATAACAACCGTTCCAATAGAGTGGAACGATTGTGACTTCAATGTAGTGCTAAAGTCAGTGAAAAATCTGACCCTATAGCAGTTGTTACCACTGAGTGGAACGGTCGTGTTTCAACGTAAAGTTAAGGATGAGATTTTCAGTCCATTGTAACAATCGTTCCATGGAATTGGAACGGTCATGACTAGTCAAAGCCCACAAACTAGCCCATTGTTATCGGATGACCTCACGGACACAAGCACAATCGTGATTCTTCCTGGCACGATCGTGACTAGGGCATATGACGTTTATGTTATGCTGACTGTTTTCATCTAGAATCTATGATGTATGAATAGTCTTAAATATGATTAAAATTTGTCATATGTATTGAATGATTGTATATATTGATGAATGTAAATAAAAGATAGATTAATAAAAGTGACTTGTTATAATTGTCGAGAAGGAACAAAGATTACATTAGCTAGCATGAGTGTCATGTTTTTGGGGAAAATGAAGACAACACATAAGAGTGTTAAATTTTCATATGGGATAAAAAGATTCCGACCTAATTGGTCATGACCAGACATTTTAGTCAATGGGTCCACAAATAATCTTAACATTTTTAAAATTATTATTAATATAAAATATGAAGTCGCCATTAATTTTTTTCAAAAAGCATTCACTGTATATATGATTAGAAATGTCCATAGCCATTACTAAGTATGGATTAGTGTTAAAAAAAAGTATAAAATCCATCTTAAATATATTATCCCAATGAAGATTATTTTTTTCAAGATGTTATTTTACTTTATTGATAATTATATTAAAATATTTTGTAGTGAAAAAATATTTATAACTCTAAAATAAAATAGCAATTATTAAGTGTATAATATTTCATGTAAATGATTTTATATTAAGATGATATAAAATTTAACATTTTGGCAAAAACAAGTTAACTCAAAATATTAGATGGGAAAAATTAAACTTTACAAAAGTAATTTAAATATGAATAAAATGTAACATTTAACACATATATAATTTATTGTGATTTAAAAAAACTTTACATTTGCGTAAAGAATAAAATAAATTAAATGGTGAAAATTATAAACATTTAGTTGCAATGAATGAAATGTAACATTTAACACATATATAGTTTATTGTGATTTGAAAAAAAACTTTACATTTGCGTACAGAATAAAATAAATTAGATGGTGAAAATTATAAACATTTAGTTCAAGCTATGATATAAACTTTATCACTAATATAGCTAAGATGAATAATATTTGCTATAACTAATAAAATGATATCACTAATATAAATGCCATGGATAATATTTATTATAATTAATAAAATGATATTATGTAATTTGATAATAGAAATAAATTATTAAATATTATGAAGCTATAACTTAAGACAATAAGATAAAAGCATCCGTAACCACTACAAGAAAGTTGGAATTTTTCGACGGCCAATTTCCGACGAACAGAAATCCTTCGTAATTTACGACGGATTTTGCAACGGATATGGATCCGTCGGAATTTCCGATGGTTACAACCGTCGGAAACTAAAATAATAAATTACACACTATATAATATTATTATTTTATTTTTTGACATTTATGAACGTCTAAAGTTTCGATGGATACATGTTCGTCGAAAGTTTCGACGGTCCAAACCATCGGTAAGTGAAAAATAATATAATATAAATGGTATTTTATTAATATAATTATCGATCGTTCAGACCATCAAAATTTTTGCAGGTCTAAACTGTCGGTAACAGAAAATTAAATACTGTATGATGTAAGTATACTTGCATAATTTACCGACGGTCTTCGACGATCAGGATCGTTGAAAATGTACCGACGGTCGTGACCGTCGGAAGTTCCGACGGTCGTGACCGTCGGAAGTTTCGACGGTCGTGACCGTCGGAAGTTTCGACGGTCCCGACTGTCAATTAATGTTTTCAACGGTCTCGATCGTCGGTAATTAAAAAAGTAACTTTCCCGCACCTTTTTTCATTTTCCCGCTTTCCCTCTTCAAGTTCTACCCCTATATATAATTCTCATTATAACTCTCCTCTCATCTCTACCTCTTACCCTCTCTCATCTCTCTCCCTCTCCACAACTATCTCTCCTCTCTCTCTCCATCTCCTATCTTGCTGACACGATGAGTTCCCGAACGACGACCCGCCAGCAACCCACGGGGGGCCGACCAGGCCGCGGCCACCTCGCAGCCCGATTTGGCCACGGGCAGCCGGATCTGGCCGGGGGGGGCAGATCGGTCGCCAATCAGCCGAATATAGCGGCTAGTGGTCGGATTTGGCCACTGACCATCGGATCGGTCGCCTGGCGGTCGGATCTGGCTGCTAGCCACTGGATCGGCCACCTGGCAGTCGGATCTGGTCGTTGGCGGCCGGATTCGGCTGCGGCGGGCTATTTTTTATATTATAAAAATTCTTTGCGACGGTTGTGACTATCAAAAGTTTTGATGGTCGGGACGACTACCGAAAGTTTCAACGGTTGCTTACGCCAAAAGTTTCGACGGTCCCGATCGCCGAAAGTTTCGATGGTTGCGACGATCAGGCGAAAGTTTCGATCGTTGCAACAATCGTCAAAAGTCTCGACGGTTGCAACTGCCGAAAGTTTCGACAGTTGCAACTGCCGAAAGTTTCGACAGTTGCAACTGCCGAAAGTTTCGACGGTTACAGCCGCCGGACTTTTGGGACGGTTACGACCGTCGGAACTTTCGACGAGTTTTTTCCAACCGTCGAAAATCGTTTTGCAACGACAATTTTTTCGACGGATCGGTTCCGTCAAAAAATCCATCGAAAATCATTATTTTCGACGGTTTTGGGCAAATTACAGACGGTTGTAATTGGATTTTTTCTTGTAGTGAACGTGGAAAATGAAAGAAAAGAAATGTTGGCTACCAAGGTTAGACCAGGCAACCTTGTGGTAATTCAAGGTAGTAAACACAACTAATTAGTTGAGCAAACAATAACATTCATCGCTATATTTACATTTATTATACTTAACCAGTGGGTGCATGTCACCCATGTGGCTCTGCCACTGGATATGACTACGATGAATTGATTTAGAACCTAAAGATGATGATGATGTATACATCTATATGATGCTAATGTATGTTCTTTTGTCATAAGATGTTATAAATGAAGATAATAAAGTTAAGTAAGATATAAGTATATAATGTGCTCTAGCATGCTTTCTACTTTCTATTATGTTGCAAATGTATGTCATGACATGTAGAAATTATGTATAGGTTCATAGCATGTATAGACCCAGATATACTTCAAAGGGAGAAATCTTCTGTATCCCATAAATTTGTGCATGTAGGAAAGAGGCTTAGGCTCGACAGTAGAAAGAATGCTCAAGTAGGACTCTGGCCCACATCCCAAGTTATCTTATGTTATCCTTTATTTTGATGTTGAACTCTTTCATGGAGTAAAGTATATATAGCATATGGACCTTGAGTCACAGATCTTTATAAGAACTCCTTATATTATTTATCTTATATTCATGTGAGTCTATAATGTTAGAGCGAGGGCCGCAAAGTGCCCCCCCCCCCCCTCCCACCCTCTTTCCCTTTTCCTACGCAGGAGGGGCTTCTTTCCCTGCGTCAACATGCATAGGAAAAGGGAAAAGGGTGTATGTGTGTGGATGGGTGGGGGGGTCGCCAGCAGTCACCCCCTCCTCTTCTCCCTTCGACCGCTGGCACTCAGGCGACCCCACCCTCTCTACTATCCATCCCCGATGTTGACTCCTCCCCTTGCTAGCGAGGACGTCGGTGATTGGAGAGAGAGGAGGGATGACGCCCCCTCTTTTTTTTTATAAATTTATATTATTATATTATTATTTTATATTTATTTTTTTAATAATTTATTGTGTCACATCGGATGATTGCCTGCGTGGTGAAGACGTCATATCAGTTGGGCAATCGGGGCGATTAGTAGTGAAAAAGACATTCCGTGAAATGAGTTAAAAGATGAAGGACAATCTGATTACAAAGTAAAGTTAGAGGATAATACTGAAAAAAATGATAAAAGTCGAAAGGTATTTGACGTAATTTATCCTTTTATATTTTACCTAAAGACTTGTTAGGATTTATATGTCAAACTAACATTTTCGGACTCATCTTTATATTTTATTCACCAAATATAATTAAAATTATTATATTAAAATAAAAAAAATCATAAAACATTCGATGAATTTAAAATTTAGTTTCCAAACTACAAAATGTGTCTGTCTCATTATATGCATATATATCTTTTGTTCTTGTTACCAAAAAATATTGAGCAAAATGTGTAGGGTGACACTATTGCATGTTCAAAGATATTATTATGACCAGTACATTTTATTAGATAAGAATAAAAATATCTATCAATTAATTATAATATATTTTTTTGGAAACGAATGTCTAATGAGTATATTTTATCACAGGATGAGCACGGGTCGAAATAGACACAAAGCCAATGAACTTGGACTCGTGATTCCGAATTATAACGTTGAGATCGGGTCACACACAATCGATATCGAGTCGGAATTGAATTTGGATTATAAAATCCAGTCGTGTTTTTCCTTAGTATTATATATTATATTAATGAAAATATTATATTTATTTTAATTATTTTTTATATACACTAATCATACTACGTTATATTATATTATTATACATATAATTTAATCGATAATTATTATATTTATATAATATTATTAAAAAAATAATATTATATTAAAGTTTTTATTTACTATATTCGAATCAGAATAAGCGAAAAAGATTTTCGTTTCGGTTCGATCGGAATTTCAGCAATAATATTATTTTATGATATTGGGTCGCCGTATGCTTAAAGCATAAATATTCTTTTTTATGCATTTGTTATCATGACTATCGGACTCATCATTGTAAAGATAAGACGTTTTGGTTGAAGATATGGCATCACTTATGCCAACCCATGTACATGTGGCTGAAGATTTGAACAAAGGAGAACACACACATCTCTTTAAAATCACTTATAAATGTAAGATGATAGCTATTCAATTCTTTAAGGATAAAACTAGATCAAAGTAAATGGAAGGAGTTGAGAGAAATGTTAACATTTTAAATTTTTTGGTAGCTTATCATGCCAAATAAGGATAAATTTTGATGATAAATAATTAAATGGACATTTTCTATATTATGGTTAAATGACAAAAGAAACTCTAGTTCTGCGACAGTAAGAAAAAATTTACTTCATAACTTTAATATTAAGAAAGATTATGATTATAATTTTGCATGATATTAGTTTTAGAATCATGCATTCTTTCCTTTTATCTTAAGACTATTATCCATTTAATAATATATGGATAGATGTAGATTATTATTTTGCTTAGTTTTAGTTTGAATTTACTTTTTTTCTTAAAATATATCTTTATTGTAATAATATAAGATGATAAAAAAATAAACAAAGGCATTTCTCAGAGGATGGATGAATAACTAAGAAAACGAAATAGATAGAAAGAAGATGGACGCAATTTTTATTGATGTGGTATACTTCTCTTTCTCTTTTAGGAATAAGAAGGAAACATTGTGATAAAAACTTTAATTCTTGTACATAAAAGTTTGTATAGTTGGAGCTTCGTCTCTCCCATCCTCACAAGAATTAGTGACGGACTATTAGTTTGAACCTAGCCGTCTGTTGAATTGACTAAACTCTAAAAAATTAAACGTTGTACTCTCCTTATTATTATTATTATTATTATTATTATTATTATTATTATTATTATTATTATTATTATTATTATTATTATTATTATTATTATTATTATAAACTCGGAGGTTATTTTTTCGTTTAAAAAGACAATCCTTACGAGTGGTTTCATAAATAAAAAAACATTATCAACTTTTTCATATGATTTTTAGTTTCTATATTTGTAAAAAATTTATATTTACAAAAGAGATTGATAACATCAATAATTTATTTTAGAAATCCACCGGAATCATATATATATATATGTTATTATTTATGATTAATATAAATCTTATAAATTGTTCGTATGTTTGGATGCATTCCCCTTTTTTAATCCTTTGAAGAGTAGAATTATAATTGGATTCATGCATTACCAACTATTTCCTCCTTTAATAATTCGTGAAGATGCAAGATGAATAGTATTTCATCTGTATAATGCGTTACCCATGTTATCATTATACACCCAAGGAACACGTTTGTATGAAGACATTTTCTCCGCTGTCGGCGAAAAAGTTTTTTTTTTTGACAACTAATAGTATCTAAAAGCCAAAATCATAATAAATCTGCTGGATCCCACGACATAAATTTTTTTCTTTGAAAAAATATAAATGGTTTCAAAATTTTAAAAATCCCCCGAGTAACCTCATGGAAACTTGTATAATTAAATTATATAAAGTATATATTGTCATTATTATATTAAAATACTTATGGTGCATACAAAATTGTAAATCTAAAACGTATTATTTATTCAATATTGGCAGAAGGTGTAACGACAAAAAAAAAACTAGAATTGTTTGCTATCTTTCCCTTCCTCTCCCCTCTTCCCTGCAATGGATGTTAAGGAAGTGAAAGAGAGAGGAAGGGACAACTTTCATTCTCCCTCTCTCTTGATTTCCTCTCCGCTCACTCCCATTCTCTATTCTTTCATCGTCGGGCGTGGCCAGAGGATGGAGGAGCAACACTGGAGGCATCCAGGAGCGCAAGCGACGTCGGAGGGCAGCGACAGATGACGTGAGGATGAATCCCTATGTGACAAATTAAAAAATGTAGGCTTAAAGGTGTGTTTCGAAATCTTCTTCATAGATTAGCTTCTAGACGAATGGATGTGTTTTCTAAGGACTTTGCTAGATGAAAATCCCTGTTTATGTGCATAGGAGTCATAGTATATAAATTCCTGAAATTATAAATTTATTTCTGCGAACTCTGGGAACTTATCCGAATGTTGTATACGTCAGATTCGAATTTATATAGATGATGCATGTTTAGGTCGATCTTATAGGATTTAGATGATCAAATGATGCTTCACTTTGTGTTTACGAACTTGAAATATCTCTGATTGATACTTGTAATCACTGAGAAAATGAAATGATCAAACAGTGAAACTCACTCAGTTTCTTGTGTAATAGGAACCCAGTCTAAATTGCCATAACCCGACCGGATAGATTAACCCGGACCCAGTTCACTTGGAACTCGGGCCGGATCCACCATGGTCGAGCTTCCTGAGCTACGGTTACAAGACGAACCCGGCCTAGGTTTAGCTTAATCCGACCTGGGTCCCAACGAAGAAGACGATCGGGCGAATCGACCTTGATCTGATCGTGTCTCGATTCGGGTCGAGTATAAACTGCACCTGGCCTGGGTTCTGCTCAGCATTTTTCTGAGAAGAGTTCCGACAGAATTCACAGGTTCTACCTGTACTCGGCTCGAGTTCTGATCACCATAATGATGATTTTATGATTTTGGAAACCTGATTCATGTACTTACATTTGTTCTGACCTCAATGATAGCGTATGTCAAATTATGCATGTGATCTACCTCATGAACAACTATGTAGGGTCAGTTAAACATTATGATTATGTTCTTAAATCGAAATAGTGATAAAGAATGACTATGATCCTCACGAAATGAATGACGAATGAACATAGAATGATCGATCTCTCCCTTTTCAGTCAATCGCAGAACATTGGTAAATAGGCGTCTACTCCTTTTCAGACGACCACTAAATGGATCTAAATCGGACAACCGCTTGACTTTCGTGCGCCCGATAAATGGACAGGAAGAATATGATTTTCATCGAACCCCCATTTGATAAGCTTTCGTCCATTTGATTGAAATCGAATGACATGAGCCTAAAGATGGAATAGAGCTATGCTCCATACGGCATTGATCAATTCACGAATTGAAAAAGAGGCTCATAGATGATAAAGTAGTACTATTTTGTCTATTTAGATGGGAGTTCGATGTTTTCGTCTTACGCGATGTCATCTTACCCGATCGATGCTTTCGTCTTGCGTGATGTTTTCGTCTTGCACGATGTCATCTTACCCGATGGGGCTGGTCGTGGCACTGATCTCCCACTGACCCACTATGGTCTAGATAGCTACACACTTGCGTGCCTGAAAATGATATTTCCTTGAAAGAAAAAGAGCTCTTCCGATGTATGAATATGATGAAAGAATGAATAGAAAAAAGATGAATGGACAGACGTGGTCCTTATGAATAGAAATCATGAATATGAACGATGAACATGAATACGAAAATGAAAAAGAAAGAAAATGAAAAAGCATGAACTATGATATCTTTTTATCAACTCATCTGTTATGATTCACTTTTATATTTGATTGTTTCATGTTACCTCATGCTTATTCTGATGGAACTAATCTATTATTTATATGAACTCGCACTTAACTTTATGTTAACGATTGAGCTTGCTTCCATGTATGATCCTTAGAAGTACATGATGATGATGCATGATGTGTTAATGTGTGTGTGACGACTGCAGTTCGGGTGGCATGTGCACATGATTATGGTAGAGTCCAAAATAAGTCGTCCGTTTTTACGATATATTAAGTTGTACCTTTATTTGGATAGAATAGTCGTCCATAGGCTTTTCTATGTTTAGAACTAACACCTTTACTTTGATATGCCTCGTACTGAGACATTTGAATGTATCCTTAGCTTCCACATTTTACTTCATACTGAGACAATTTGATGTACATTTATCTGTCTTGCTTTCGGGCTCTCTTTTATTATTGTATTATTTTATTTATTAAAATTTTCATATGTGTCACTTTTCTTGACTATTTGAGTTAATGACTGATAGAAGATCTCGCAACTTGGCAGGATCAGTTTCGGGACTGTTGATTAATCCATGCATCTATCGTGAATAATTAAAGAAAAGGGAATGAACGGAAGACTTTAGATTAATCCAGTGCGAATAACACAGGAAAAACCTCGCATAAATTCGTGTTGGCTTCCTAAATAATTAAAAAAAAAGGGAGAAGGATTCATTCATAGCAGAGTTGAATCAGAGGCTAATAGATAACACAAGGGCTGAGAAAATAAACTATTATTGCTCTAACTTTTCGACAATCGAGTGCTAATAACACATGAAAGACATCCTGAATATTTTTTTCTTAAAAAAAAAGGGGGAGATGCATCCGAACATCCGATCACTGGAGCAAGTCCTCGAAGCCACCGTGGAAGTGAGCGATGAACTCGTCCATCTCGTGTTTCGGTAGCACGAAGCCGATTTCCAGGCCACCTCCACCTTCGCTGCTCTCTGCAACTGATATGGTTATCGACCTCGCGATGGACACTATCTCAACCTTCCTCGGCCTCCCCCATCCGAAGTCGAAGCTGTAGACCTTAAAATGCGGCGACCCGGCAACAGTCAAAGGCTGCTGAGGCAATATGCGGGAGAACTCATCGAGCAGCGCTTTACCTGCTGCTACGAGGGGTTCACCCTTCTTACACGATTCGATGGACTTGCCGACGGCTTTGGCCGCCACTACGAACCCGTCCTCGCCGGTGAGGTTGCCTGCCTTGGCCTCCACTATGCAGAAACTCAGACAGTTCCCGAAGTACTCCTCCGGAACCGGCGGGCGCAGGCGGCTCCTGCAGTTGGTCACGAAGCCGAAAATGCAGTTCCTCTCGCTCTCGTACCTTCGCGCTTTGACGTGGCAAGCCCACGCGTATGCGAAGGCCACGGTGATGCTCGAGCAGTGGAATGTTTCCGGTGCTGCTTTAGCCAGCGCCAACCCCTTGAGCCTTTTAATTCGATCGCCGGAGAAGGTGAACGTCGCGAGGATCGTATCGCCTGACGCTTCTAATTGCGCGTCTCCGTTCCCCGGGGGTTCTTCTGCAGGAGCCCTCTTGGCAGCTCTCGAAAACCACTCAGAATAGAAAGAGTAAAGCCCGTGAGGGTCGTGTATCAGGGTCCTGTCGAAGATCGGCGCAAGCACCGGCGCCGCCGAGCCTCCCGACCTGCAACAAGCGGCCCACGAGGACACGAAGTGCGTGGAGCTCGAGCCGTCGCACGCCGCATGGTGCACCGCCACGCCGATGGCGACGCCGTGGTTGGGGAACACTGTCGCCTGGATGGCCAGCAAGGGCCGAGCGTCCGGGGACCTCGGCAGCCGCGGAACCAGCGGCCGCAGCCTGGTCGCATCTCGCGCGCGGCTCCCGGAGAGTTCGCCGAAGTCCTCGTCCTCGCACTCGGCCACGGCGAACGCGACGGAGTCGCCGTCTCCGTAGTGGATCTCGTGCCTATCTTCGGAGCCAGGAACGCGCCGTAACCTGCCGGCGAGGGGGTAAAAGTGGCGGAGAGTTAGTGACAACGAAGACTTGAGGTTGCCGAGGGCGCACTCGAGGAAGTGGGACGTGGGATGCGGAAAGCGGTAGAAGAAAACACGCTCGACCGTGTCCATGTACAGCCATGGCACGTCGAGGAAGGTGAGGGGCAGAGTCGACGCTTCCGGCGCCGAGCCCGGTGGGGGAGCGACGCGATAGCTCTCGAGAACTCGAAGCTGCCGCGACGCCATCAAAATATGTGCGCGCTCAATAGGCGATCAGGCCTGAAATCTTATCGTTAATGGATAGGCCATGACGTCATCCATCCATCTCGCCTTTTTTTTCTTTGTTTTTGTTGGGGATTGGAAAAGCATGGTACGAATAATAAACATCCCGATTTCGAATTTTTAAAATGTAAAAAATTATTATTAAAATCTCACCCATCATAGTTAAATGAGTTGCTTAAAATAATATTATATTAGTCGGATTCAATAATAAATCGAGATGTAAAAAAAATTTATTAAAAATCTCATTCATTATAGTCAATTGTGCTCTCCACAGTAATATCATATTAGTCAAGCTTAATGATGAATCGAAATTTCATTACATAACTTTTAATGTCGCGTGAGTTAAACGACGAATTATTGACACCGTTTGCCGGGGACAATGAGATAGCAACGAAAAAAAAACATTCATCACGTATGAGCTGCTGCATTATTTGTTGCAATAATTGACATTTAATATGCTGAGGCTGGCATGGCAGTGACCGAAAAAAAAATATTTTTATTTGCTGATGTAGAAACCATATTTTTTGCATTACCCAAAATTACATTTTTTTAACAAAAAGTAATATTTTGTATTTACTCTAAAAATAATTTCATGTTTTATAAAAAAATATTTCTTTTCTTTACTCAAAAAAATTATTTATACAAAAGATTTTTTTCTTTATCCAATTTTTTTTACCCGAAATATATTTAATCTTCAACAATACAAGAAACCTTTTTAGACCTTTGACCAAACACAACACACCACCATACTAATTAACCTAGTTGGCAAAATAAGTCTATATTATTCCATAGAAATCCAAAAAATCACATTTATATGACTATGTTATTTATTTATATTGTTAATCCTTAAAAATAATGATTTCTCTTTGCCATTTCATTCTTTTAGTACATTATGAAACGCCTATTTAATATATAGATTTAATGTTGAATGCTATATTTTAACTATAATATTAAATATATTTTTATTATTATCTTAACGTTTCAAAATAGAGGTTTCATAATACTTGAAAATTCATCAGAAAAAACATTTAATTTTCTGAATATTATTTTAATATAAACCCCGACCCATAGTCTTTGGGACAAGAGAGGCACTCCCCTTTTTCCTCTTATTTTATCGCCAAAAATTAACGTAATTAACGTACATATATTTCTTTAAAAAGACATTTCCTTACATTGTTTATAGGCAGTAGTATGGATAAGGTGATATGTTTAAAGAAAGAAAAAATACATTTTTATTTGAATAGATTTGATATTAATTATTTTATGTAAATTTAAATCACTTAGAACTTCATCGGGTTTCTCGGATGTGTTTTGTAATTCCAACCTCAAAGTAAAATTGCCACCATAATTAAGCAATTTTTATCTTACTAAATGATATTTTAGATGGGCCGATTTTATTTTTTAATCCTAAAATAGAAATTATGCAGAATAATTTGCATGTGTTATCTTAAGTAATTTTGACATATAACGTTGAAATATTTTTTCCTAATAATAATTTGATATATGTATTATTTGTAAACAAAATGACTAATATTACATCTGTAATAATGCTCTACACATGTTATTATTTTATACTCTCTTTATTTTAAGGAACACGCTTTCATGAAAACATTTTCACCGCCGTTGGCGAAAAATATTTTGGGTTGGCAACAATGTTTTTAATTTATACATCTATGCTGGAATCAATTTAGGAAAAAAAGATTATTATACTTTAATATACATTCAAAATTATGTTTAAAAAGTTAAAAATTACATGCCATCTTAACATGATTGAGATATAACATATAACGTTTTTATTGCGCCAACGTGACATAATTTTGAATCAGAGGTTTCCATCATTAATGTTTGAGGCACCACATCCTTCACTGCATGTGCAATCAATTCAGTATTAAATTTCATGTAGCGAGAGTAAATGAATTATTTCACTATTTTACCGAGTCGTATACATAAATATATCAGTTTATATTTTGAGACTACATGTTACATGGGACAAATAAATTAGTAAGTGTGCTAATTTATTATAAATATTTTCTATGTTTGGTTTATATTATTATATATACGTTTTATACAATTCCATGACATCACTTTGCAACGGCCAATGGAGACATTTGATTTTATTTTGTGTTTAAAAGCAAGAACTATATATCACTTTGCATCGAGAGCATTCAATTGAAGGTATGCATATACTTGGGACATTTTGTCTTTTTTTTTTCCCGGAATCCATTCACGTTGAAGACTAATAGTATTAAAATCCAAACGTTATTATTAATTAAATCCAGTTAAAACAAGAATTCAACTCAGAGGGAGTTTGTGTGGACAAATAGTTACCAAGATTTTAATTGGATCTGAAAAAGCTCAAAAGATAACTTTTAAGTAAAATACAACATAAAGTTTAGTTTAGCTATGTTTGACAACGTGAAAAATAACGTTTGGATAATGTTTAGCAACTGAAATGTTATTTCATCTATTTAGTAGGAGACATAATCAAATAGACGTTTCGAATGAAAATATTAAAAAGTTATTTCTGCTAGCATTTAACTTTTAGCGTTTAGAGGTTCATATTTTTTTCTCAAATTTTATTCTTATTAAAATGTATTTTTTATTTATCTTATTATTTTATTATTTTTATTTTATCACCATTCAATCAAATTTCTTTTATATTCATATTTAATTAATTACAAATTATTTATTTATTAACAATGGATAAAGAAATTAATTTAATAATTAATAATTTTATTTCATGTATGAACTATATAAAATGTATTGTAAATATATTTTTTATATTTTAAAAACAAATTTACTTGTGAAAATTTATTTTATTTCATTGAGATATTAATAATTTATTTATTAATTTTTAATAAAATTTATATAGTAATTGAATTGAATAATTTATTATATTCATCCGATAAATTCACTGCTAAATTTATCAAACTCTTATTTATTAATATCTTAAATGAATTACTAATACTATCAAATCATTTTCTTATCACACCATTAATAATGAGGTGCTCATAATGCCACTCCCAAGAATCTTAATGCCACTTCAAAGTGACAATTGTGCTCTTCATTTTTATTGTAAGTATTGAATATGTCTTTTGTCTCGCCATCTTCCACCCAAAATATCTTTCTCCACAACCTCTTTTTTATTTTAAGTTTTAAATATTATCAATATATTCTCTTGTCTGTTCCTCCTCCATCCAATTTATATTAATTTAATATATTATTACTTTTTGTGTTTTTCTCTGTTTTTCTATCTCATGGACTCCCAGCCAACTTTGTACAACATGAGATTGAAGACATATTAAATTAATATAATATATTGTAATATACATATAAAGTAGTTTTCAAAATTTTAAAAAATAGCTCATAAAAAATTATGAAAAAGTTCAACGATAATAAACATATGCAAAACTTTGACTTTCTTTTTTTATATATAGTAATTTATTTCCATTTTCACTATCTTTATTTCCATTTTATTTCATATACTTTTGAGCATTATATATATGATGTAATTATATTTTTCATATTAATTAAATGTATACGTATGTATGATATCTCACATTACGTATATTAGAATTATATTTTTATCAAGAAAAAATTAAAATATAACATATAGAAGAGATACAATAGAGAAATAAAAAATAATTAGAAGATTAATTAAAAAAGAAGTTGGGTGAACAAGTGGCAACTAAAATTGAAGATGTAAGAGAAGATAGATTAAAATTAAATGAAGGATAAAATAAGAAATTTGAAGTTGCATTAAGAGATTGAGGAGTCCCATTAAGGCGCCTTAATCCTTCGAGTCCCTGGAGATGACATGGATGATAATTTATTTATATCTTTGTGGACCAGAACACCATCTTTCACAAGGAACGCAGCACGATCACTGTAACAAGACCTCGAGACCACGGGAGAAGTGAGCGGCAAAGGCGTCCATCTCGTGCTCCGGCAGCGCAATGCCAAGTTCCACTCCTCCGGCGCCGTCTCTGCTCTCCGACACTGCCAGTGCGCCAGTCCTCGCGACGGAGACGATCTCCGCTTGCTTCGGCCGCCCCCATCCGAAGTCCATTGCGCTGTAGACGCCAAACTTGGGGGACGCTGAAACCATCAGGTTCCCTCCCCCGAGCAAGCCCTCTGCCAACGTCTCCTTGTATCCCTCGAAAGCGGCTGGCACGCCGCCGTCCTTGTACGCTTTGATCGCTTTGCCGACAGATTTTGCCGCCACCAGGAAGCCATCTCCATCAACGAGATCGCCTGCGACGGCCCTGACGATGATAGGAAACAGGCAATTGCCGAAATACTCCGGCGACAGCGGCGGCTGCAGGTCGCCCCGGCAGTTGGCGGAGAGACAAAGACGAACGGCCATGTCGCCCGGGTACGAGCGTGTCTTAACGAGACAAAACCAGGCGTAGGCCAAGGTCACCACTAACGTGGAGCAGTGGAACGAATCGGCGTCTTCCTGTGATGTTGTTGACATCACAAATTCTTTGAGCCTTTTCACGTGATCTGCGACAAGAGTGAAGCAGGCAATCACCTTGTCGTGCGGGGAAGGAGTTGGAGCCTCAATGGACTGCGATCTTTTAAGCAGAAGATTGTAGTTGGACGAGTAGAGACCAGGGGGGTCAGGAATCGTGGACCTGTCAAGGAGAGGGGGCGCCGCAACCGCGTCCACCGCCCGCGAGCCTCCCGACCTGCAACAGGAGGCCCACCAGGAAAAGAAGGAAATGGTGCCCGCGCCGTCGCACGCCGCATGGTGCATGGTTACTCCGACGGCCACCCCGCTGTTCGGGAACACGGTGGCCTGCAAGGCCAGCAGCGGCTGAGGCCCGCCGTCCGATCTCGGCAGCCGAGCCAGCAACGGCGCGATCGTGCGGACGCCGCGCGCGTGGCTGCCTGAGACCGCGTCGAAGTCCTCATGGCACTCCGCGAAGGTGAATGGAACAGAGTCGCCGTCTCTGTAGACGATCTCGTGCCGGTCGTCGGACTCCGGAGCGCGCCGGACCTTGCCAGCGAGAGGGTAGAATTGTTGCAGTGCGAGGGAGAGCGAGGACTTGAGGCCAGGGAGGTCGTGCTCGATGAAGTGGGTCGTGGAGTTGGGGTAGCGGTAGAAGAAGACGCGCTCGTTCGGGTTGGCGTGCAGCCACAGTACGTCAAGGAAGGTGAGGGGCAAAGTGGAGTCCGGCACCGTTCCCGGCGGTGGAGAAACTTGAGAGCTTTCGAGGACTCGGACCTGTGATGGTGGCGACGGCATCGCTACTCTCGTACTGCGTCTGGCGACTGCGACTCTGCGAGAGATGTCGTCGATTTCGACCACAGCTCAACAGTTTATTATCCTCAAATTTTAGCTTTATTATTATTATTATTATTATTATTATTATTATTATTATTATTATTATTATTATTATTATTATTATACATTGCTATGAAATTTCTGTATAACATAAAGGAGATATAACAATCCCACCATTACTAGTTACCTTCAAAGATAGGGGTAAAACTAATTGGGATCAGGTTAACTTTTTGGTAAATTAAATTATTCGTTAATTTTCAAATTAAGTTTTAAAATCAAAGTAATTACTTTAAAATTATTTCACGAACTCTTAGATTATACTTGACAACGAAAGTCAATTAAAATCAACATCTTGATTCTAATAGTGACGCGTGACAAAAAATTAAGACAAAACCAAATAGTTTAAATTAAATGCCACGTGATTTAGTTCAATTCATAGTTTTGGTTGACGAATTCCCCTTTTTAGTGACAAAAGTCAACATGTCAAGCATCTTTATGCACAATTTTCTTTAATTTTTCCATATATTTTTTCTAATAACTTAGAAAAGAATTGATTATAATATTTTTATAAATAATTTTCTTTAACTGATACATGAACATTGTAATGTACATTATTCTATAAATAAAAATAGTGAATATTAGGTGATGATATGGAGTATATTAGGTGAAATCAAATGGCACGTCATTTAATTCAATTCATAGTTCGGTTGATGAATCCGTGGTTCACAGAATAGTGGTATTTTTTTAATGACAAAACTCAACGTGTCAAGCATCTTTATGATTTTTTTTAAAAAAATGATATATATTTTACTAATAATTTGGAAAATAATTGATAATAATAATAAATAATTTTACAGTATAAAATATAAAAGATATATATTTATTATGAAGAATAATAATATCTAAAAGTTCATAAAATTTTAAAAATGATAAATATACTTATTATTAATTATTTTAATCACTTTTTTTATTATCAATGCTATAAAAAATATTTTGAAAAACAAAAAATATGCATAAAATGGCATAGCCGTGGAGTGAGCAACATGTTAATTAAACATTTTTTTTTCATTTGATCATCTATTTTGACTTTCTCTTATCTCCATCTTCCATCTCGCTCTATTTCCTTTGGCTCTCTCTCATAGATTTTTTATCTCATTACTTTTGTTTAGAATTTTACTTTTAATTGTGTAAATAATCTAAGTATGTAAATATAAAACTTTAAATTAACTCAAAACTGATATTAAAATGCTAACTTATTTTATTAAGTAAATAAACATGCTAATATAACAATAAAAAATAATTATTGATTAATTGATAAATTTACATTTAATAACAATATTGAATATTTTATTTATTATATATAATATATTTATTTCTAAAAAAATATTCAATTAATATTACTATCTTATATTTTACCTAAAATTTTTTTATATTTTTTAAAATATATTTTATTACAAAAAAACATGTATTATAATTTGTTAATTCAATCTTAACATTTATTTTTCAAAAACATTATATCTTATCTTTACCGTTCTTATATTTTATCCAACATCACTCAAATTAATATATCAGATCAATTTTTTTATCTCGCTATCATAATTTATTTCATACCAATCTTATCAACATTAATTTGTCAATTTAATTATTCATAGAAAAATTATTTAAATTAAACAAACCATGATTCCAGTCCTACCACTACGTTAGATTTCTGGTGTGTGGCCCTAATTTGGTTATACTCTAATACTATTATTTTCTTTTTATCATAATTTTTAGGGTCTATTTGATAGGAGATGAAAGAACGATAAGGAGAGAGAAGAAAAAGGAGAAAAATGTGTTCCTCTTTTTTGGTTGAGTTTAAGTTGGAGCAAAATGAAGGGTAAAATTTTTTTTTTCTTCCATTTTTCTCCAATGTTTTATTTTTTTTCCTCCCTAAATCGGAATGAAAAGAAGGGGAAAGACATATTTAGTATATGTTTTCAATTTTAATCAAATAAATTAAACATATAATTATATATAAAAAATAAAATCGTCTGCATAAATTAATCACTTAACATTCATTCTCTTCTCTTCTCTTTAATGACATCAACTAATTAAATATAACTATTCACCTTCATTCTCCTACAATTCTATTCCTATCATTTCTCGTTCTCATTCTTTAACTTCTCTTTCTCTTTATCAATTTTGAATCAAACTGCCCTTAATGACACTAGAAATAGAACTAATTAGATGTCAATAATTCGGGCATTAATTTGTCTTGATAAAGAAAATTGTGATCATAAAATATGATAAAATAATCTGTGTGTGACGTGCAAGACTGAATTCATCATTCATGACCTACAAAAGATGTAACTGGCTTCCTCGGTCATCATTGTAACAGTTCTTCTTTGGAAAAATTTCTGTCCTCTTGAAAATTCTCATCAAGTGAAGAATAAAACAAAGCACAGGTCAATCCATCTGAGATTTGATCAGGTTTAAAGAACCATAAGAATGAGTCAAGTCAAAGAAACAACAGAAACACGTGTTTGATTAGATGTAGACTTTGATTAGATAGATAATGTTAAAAAAATTAAAGAACGTAATAAGTGCCGAGTTATTTTCATCAAGTGTTTTTGTTTTCATCTGAGCTATTTTTGCACTCATTAAAAATTAATTTTCTTATTAAAAGAAAGCTATAAAAGATAAATAAAAAACATAGAATAACGCACTTTAGCAGAATATAAGATAGAATTAAGCTTTATTCTATTATATTATACTAAGCAACGGTCTTAACCTCAAGTAATGATTGAGGTAAAGTTGGAATTAAGATAAAAAATTATTTTTCTAAAGCAAGAATTGTGTTATTCTAACTCGGCTCCACTTTATATCTGTTTGGTTACCATATAAATGGCAGAATATTCTCATAACTATCTCGATCAAATCTCGAAAAGTGCGAAACTACGTTAGAAAATGTAAAGTCATCGTTTTATTCTGGTGAAACATAATAAATGTATTCTTCTAAAACAGAAAAATACACTTTATTCTTCTATTTTAAAAATTTTTGACCGTATTTTATTTTTAAAAAAATTCAATCATATATTATTATATAAATAATTTTTATTATTATGATATTGAACATCACATATGTATTCTAAAATATTTTAAACATAAAATATTATACTTTAAAATTTTATTCTCTATAAATCAAACGATAGATGAAATAAAAATATCTTTATTTTTTTTAGAATACGATATTTTTATATTTTATTCTTTTCAATTTTATCATGCATACAAATGACTCCTTAAAAGAATTAATAATTCTTAAAAATAAATTAATTTTATTCCCGTAAAAGATAGTAAGAAGCCAAACTAACACCTAAAAAGTTCAGTCATTCAATGTCCTCTTTCTTATTGGGAAAAGTAGATCTCAGAAGATATGGAGACTATGATCGCAAAAGATTAGTAAGAACGCATTCATTGCTGTTACACCTCAAATTCGACAACGCTGCTGTGGCCTTATGACTTATGAGCTTGTGTTCTGTCAATGAGCTAAAAATCCGCAGACACGTCATGTAAAAAAAAAAGTTGGCGCTAACTTTTTTTATCGACCGACGATATTTGAAAAGCGGTGTCGATTATTCAACTCACGCGATGTTACCGAGCGCACTAATCACAAATTAAAAGATTGACGATTATCGAGCTCAACTTATTCGATAAAGTCATTTCGGATCGTGTATCCGATAATGATAAGTGAAGCTTTCAAGAAGAAATTTTTACATCCATATGAACTTAAGATTGAAACTTTTACTTAAACGAGGAGAATCGCTACTGCTCCATCCCAACCTTATTGGTTCAACGTGCGTTATCTTCGTCATTCACAATTTGGTTTGTATTTCATTGATGTAATTGGGCCGTCCAATTTTTACATCCACGGCGACAACGGCAGGGATGCAAGGAGCCATGCGAGATGAGTCACATGGACAATTATTCCCTATCTTTTACCCGTAAAAAAAAATAGCACCATTATTGTCGTCTAATGTTATTCTATTATACGAGTGGTGAACATTTTTTTAATGGATTGATATTTGAAAAGTGGAGTCAGACCATCTAACTTCTACGTCGCTAACTCAGTGCTGCACTGTCCACTTGAAAGCTGATTTGTCATTGAATTCAAGTAATTCGAAGGAATTCACTCGTGTTATGTGAGATTTCTAATAAAATTATTTTATATTAAAAAATTGAATTCAATATCTTTGACAGCGATGAACATTTTTATCCACGAAATTACAATATATTTTGGAGTGGGCAAAATAGAAAATTAAAAAGTTTTCTTACTAAGGGAAAAATGGGAAGGAATTCATATGACCCGCTAAACAGGAATGATTCATTCATGGACAATTTTTATTTCAACAAATTAATAGGGTTGGTAGGACTTATTTAAGTTGAATCAATTTATATGATTTAATGGGTGTCCCCTTAGATCGGACACCGTCAGCTCTAAATCGAACGGATGCCATCGGAGTACGTAGCTCGGTTCATATTTGAAGAGGAAAAAATCGGAGGTCGATCGGCACTGTTCACGTTTGGTGAGCGAGGTCAGCACATATGGCGAGCGATGAGCTAGGTCGGCGAGGGAACATCCTCGCCGGTGGCGTCCAAGCGTGAAGCGCCTTCGTTGCTACCTCAGGAGGTCGGTGAGCGACGACCTCTTGTTCTTGCCGATGGCCTTGCAAGCACTGTTGGCTGCCTCATCTCTTCCCTCCCACCCTCGCCACATGCTCAGAACTAGCTGCCTAACTCTGCATGATCTCGCCCCCTTCATCTCGTTTAGAAAGAAAAACCTTATGCTCATCTTCATCTCGACTCCGCTCGATCTCTCCATTGCTCGATCTTGACATAGAAGCCATGCCGCCTGGACTTGACCTCACCTCTCATCGTGATTTTGCCATAGAAGCTCGACGTCCACTTGATTGTTTATTTTATTATTTTATTTTTTAAAATTTATTTTAAATTATATATTGATTTAAAATTATAAAAACTTAAAATAAAATATTTTAAATATATAATTACTGAGAAAAATTATTTTAATACTTTAAAATGAATATTAAATAATATTTTATATTGACTAACACAAAAAGTAAGAAAAAAATGTTTTTAAAAAAGTAAAAATGGGTGGTCGAATAACTTGATTATTCGAGTGAAATCAAATTTCTAGCTGAAAAGAATGTCGATCCAAGTAGACTAAATTTTGTCAATATATATAAAAATATTTTTCAAGTTTTCTAAATTACTTCAGAAGCCATATGTTATGATATATTGAAATAAATTGAATTAAAATAGAAAAAAATAATTATATTAATTGCCATATGTGATTATTTATCTTTTTTGTTGCTTTTCATTTTTATTATATATCCTAATTATTAAATTCATAACATTTTTAATTAATGGCCTAAATTTGATCGAATATCTATATTATTAATCAAATTATCACCATTACTTATATGTATAACTTCTCAGCATCAAACATAATTCATTATCACAATTATTAAAACACCACCTTTACAGTTATAAATCATGAATACTTTATCATCCTCCTTTTTTTACCTAATAAAGTAGTAACTCCTTTTTTGTATTATTATATTTTTCCTTCTTTGTATATTTTATGATACAATTGAGTTATTCTATCTCTAAAAATAAATCTATAGTATCGTATCAATATAATTTAATTATTAAAATAAATAAGTATTGTGTGTGCTTAATATATAATTTTAAAATCATTATTATGAATATGTAAACAATCCCTTTTCCTTTATGAAAAATCGTTTTAGTACTACCACCAACATGCTATAAAATTATTTATAATATGTATTTTGAAGACAAATATCTTTCATTATTGCATTAGCATTACGAAAACATGTATATACACGTATTGAATTACAACTATATATATATATATATGTATGTATGTATGTATGTATGTATGTATAAATCTTTCATCATCCTCATTTGTATTTTATATTATTTTTTATGTAATCCATTATCACAATTATGAATGCATCATCTTTATAGTTATAAATCACAAATAATTTATTCTCTCCCTTTTTCTACCTAATAAAGTTGTCAACTCTTTTTTTACGTTATTATATTTTTCCTTCTTTGCATATTTTGTGATACAATTAAATTATCCCGTTTTGAAAAAAAGTAACTATATTTTAAGCATACAAAAAATCATATTCATATTCATATTTTAAATCACGTATGAATATGGAAGATGGGGGTTCCATATAATTTATGTAATATAATATATACAATATTTTTTAATATTAGTTTACTTGTATTATTAATATTATATATTGATATAATTTAATATTTAATTATTACTATATTATTATATTATAGTGAATTCATGCAATGTTTAAATTTTCTTTTAGTTATATATATATAATAAATTATATAGTTAATTTTGATTTAATATCACCATGATTAAATCGAGAGATCCTAACCTCAGACTGATCCCAACTAAATTGAGACAGAGATCGGAGCAAATTTTTGAATTAGATATTAAAATAAAAAAAATCGATTATTCCTAGCAAATATAATTTTAAAATACTATTATAAAAACATCAAAATTTTAAAAATAAAATTTAAAGAATATATTCCATATATATATTGACTGTTAATAAATTGCGTGGTCCATACATATAACATATTGGTACATATATAAATTGTAATAAGGACAATTATTGGCGCAATAACAGACCGAGACCACAAACACATTGCTACATGACGAGGAAGTCCTTCAAACCATTGGCAAAGTGAGTACCAAAGTTGTGCGTCTCCTGCGCAGACAGCACCAAACCGATCTCCACCTAGCAGCCATCTTGTAACACCACAGTCACAAAAAAAAAAAATAAAAAAAAATAATAATAATAATAATGGAGAAGGATTGGTCGAGACTCTTCTTTCCAAACTTTTGTCCTCTTATCTTTAGCATCTTCCCCTTGCATTCTTCTATCTTGTCTCCTTATTGTTGCCTTCCCTTTTGTTTGTTCCTCTTTGTTTCCTTCCCTGCCGCCATGACCGCCAATGGCTAAGTCAGGATGCCTGGCCGAGATCCTGCTGCCAAGATTCACCCCCTCACCACTCCCCTCCTTCTCCCATCTCTTGTTCTCTCTTTGAGCTCTCCCTCTCCGTTTCATCATTCTGCTTGCTGTGGCCGTGGACGGAGGATGATGGAGAGCCATCAGCAGCCATATTCGACGCACGAAAAGGCGACGGCCGATGGCCGGAGACTTGAGAACGAACCCCTGCCCTGCTCCTCCCTCCTTTGCCGCCGAACTGCACCAATGTAGGAGCGACCAACGCCAGCAAACGTCCTCGACGTCAGCGACATGAGAGGCGGACAGCGGAGACCCTGACGCAGTGAGGACCTCCCTCATATCCCTCTCCGTTTTCTCCCCTACGCACACTCTGTTTCTCTCGCTCCGAGATCGCCTCTCACTCGCTCTTCTTCTCCTCTGTGCGTGGACAGCCGAGGATCGACGAGCAGCGCCAGTGATCGTCTCCGACTCCAAAGTAGTAAGAGTCTGTCCTCCTTCCCCTCTCCCATGTATCCCCTCTGTTTTCATTATTCCGACCTCGCGCTTCACCTGTCTTGTTTCCCCTCTCCGGCGAGCGGACAGCAGCGAGTACGGATGGACGTCAGCGACCACCTCCGGCGCTGACGACATGAGAAGGGGTGAGAGACACACGGACAGCACTAGGACGAACCCCAACGGCTTAGGCAAGAAGGTGTGTACGTTCGGGATCTTCTTCATAGGTCGAGTTTCTCGATGAGTTAAACATGCCTGATTTACGCAATGAATAGAACCAGCAAAGATGCATAAATGATGCCCCTTAAGATGATTACATGATGACCTTTCTGCTATGAATGAATCGATGTTTGATTCATCCCTTTGAACGATTCTGTACATGACCTAATGTCATGATCTATATGTGCAATCGAACTGATGTTACAATGAAAGAAGTATGAAATCGATTATCGAAGCCTTCTTTTCTAGTTTCCATGCGTAGCACGATTCCTACGTTAAACTTTGAATGCTCTGTGAATGTCCGTTTTGTGATATTAGTAGCTTAGTTAACTGTCATATTATGTCGTCGATCGTCGGAAAGTAATGAAACCTTGAACCTGCTTTGCGACTCGACAGAACCCGGCCCGGGTTTCCAAAACCTGGCCCGGGTTTCCAAAACCCAGCCCGGGTTTCCAAAACCCGGCCCGGGCTCTGTCGTCACCACATCGGGTTAACCCCGAGCACGGCCCAGGTCCGCCGTGGACGCCGAGCTCGAGCTCGGGGCGAACCAGGTGTCCGAATCGGGTCACCCACGACTCGACCCGGATTTCTGCGCGGAGAAGACGATCGGGAGAGTCGACCCTCCCGACTCGGTCGTCTTCTCAACTCGGCCCGGGTGTAACCCATACCCGGCCCGGGTTCTTCTCAGTTTGTCAACTCGACAGACTGAGTTTGACTCCGACCAACTCGGCTCGGGTCTCCCTTCACTCGGCCCGGGTTCTGGTCCTGTTTTTCGACAATTATGATTTCTGATGTCCTGAATAAATGTGAAACCTCCTGATTATTTTATGACGATCCATGAATGTTCTCCACTGATTTTATGCAGACCCATACCTCTTATATGAACATGATTAGAAAATCTCCCTTCAAGAAAGAATCGAAGGCGATTATGCTTTTTGGTGTCATGAACTACATTGATCTTCATGAAACATATGGTTTTGACTATGATTCTGATTTAATGACGATTTCCTTTGACCAAGATGATGAATGAATAAGAACCCAGACATGATGAACAAGAAGGATAATGAATGGCGACCACAATCCTTGGTCGACTAAAATGTTTCGACAGATGACCGTAGCCTTAGGGCATTTGTCGTGTGGATTGGAAGTAACAACCCTTCACCCAAATCTTGATTTCTAAACAACTTCCATCCACTTGATTACTTAACTAAACAAAGACTAAATTAAGATGATGACCTGTCATTGCCTTGATCGGTGAACGGACCGAAAGACAGGCGCAGGTTACCTGGCATTGCCTTGATCGGTGGACGGACCGAAAGACAGGCGCAGGTATGATGATGGATGATGTTCTCGCTTCGTAACAGGCCCCCTCATGGATTACCATTTGCTCTATCTAGACGGGAGTTTCTTCCAAGGATGTTTCATCTCGCCGGTGGCGGGGGCATCAAAATCCGACGGGGTTCGCTGTGGCACTGATCCCCCACAGGCACAAGATGTCTAGATAGCCGTCCGTTCTAAGAAATGGTATTCCCTTCAAGATGAAGAGCTCTTCAAAAAGATAAATGTAAAAGATGCAAGGCATGTAAAGATGCAAAGATGTAAAGATGTAGAGATGTAAAGATGTAAAGCTATGAAAGATGCATGACATGAAAAGCATGAAAGCAAGCAAGTGCAATTGTATGAATGTTAAGCACGACAAATGAATATGAAAGATGTGTTCTCTATTATGATTTTGATCGTCTCATATGATGTTGCTATTGTGATTTGCTCTCTATGCCAAGGAATCTGATCCTACTTTGATACTGATGATATGATCTCCTTTATACCATTTTGACAGGACATATTCATCATGATTTTTCTATGAAGTTATATGCTCTTCTCATTCGTGTTTTGATTAGAACCAATTGTGATAACTCCATTTCATTTCCCTCTTCTTCTATTAGAACCAATTGTGATTTTCTCTCTATGCCATGACTCATGAAATTCTATCCATCATGATCTGATCGACAGCGATTCATGATGACCTGATCTTTCTCTCGTGAATGATTTCACCTCCTTTCATGTCACACTTTGATGGGAGAAAATATGTTCTCTCTCTTGTGATCTAATTTCTACTATGATACTGATGTTCTGATCTTCATTGTGCCATTTTATGAAAAGATGATTTCCCTCTCTTTCTCCCAAGGAATCTGATTCTACTTTGATACCGATGATATGATCTCCTTTATACCATTTTGACAGGATGTATTCATCATGATTTTTCTATGAAGTTATATGCTATTCTCATACGTTTTTTTATTAGAACCAATTGTGATAACTCTATTTCATTTCCCTCTTCTTCTATTAATTTCATGCTATATTCAGACAAAACTGATCTATGATTTATATGAACTCACATTTAGCTTCATGCTAATGGTTGAGCTTGCTCTCCTGTGTGATCCCCATAGATATTTGATGACGATCGCGAGCTGTTGAGGTGTGTGCGGCGACTACAGCTTGGTGGTGTATGCACATGGTTACCTAGAGTTTAGATGGGACCTATAGAGTTGCACTTTTGGCATGGACGTATATATGCCTCATGGATGTACCATTTTCTATTTAGCTTCCGCATTTCTTTCATATAGTTGTATTATTCTATTCATTTAGTCTTTCGCTCCATTCCTAAAGTCTTCCGCTTTGCATTTCCTTTGTGCTGATCGTTCGGTCAATAAAAGAGTCAAGTAAGAAGAAAAGAGTCAAAGAGTCAAAGTAGCGCCGCGGGAGGAGGTCGCGCCGTGTGGCGGGGACGAATTTCAAGGCGTTACATTTTATGGTATCAGAGCCTAATGATATGACTCTCTTGACGTCCTAGTTTAAGGTTAAGTTTAAGTATGATCCATGTGCACCCACAAAAGCTATCGCCACACTCAACAGCCGCAAAGCAAAGTAAGAATCGTACTTTTGTCTTCATGATTATGATTGTCTTATTGGAAGGTATTATGTTTTATAAACGATTTCCATATCAATTCGGCAGCTCAGTACGACAGAGGCCGTGGGCATGAAAGTAGAGGCGACCATATAGCGACCACCCCGGAAGGTGCTACCGAAGGGTTTGACCCGACACCTAGAAGTCAATTTAGTAATGGGTCATGTTCTAGGACTGAGCATGCGTAGTTATGATTAAACTGTTCCATGATAGATTTCTTACCTTGAATGAACCTCTACATGTTCTACTCCATGATTTCCACGTCTAGCCCTTATATGAACTCCTTGTCAAAACTTCTCATCCCATGATGCATACTTAGCATAGTGCTTGCACATTTTGGTTACTGAATGCTCTATGAGCCTTTACTCTTAAAGTAAGACTCTTAGTTGAATTATACTAGCCATTGCCAGAGGAAAGAGAATGAAAACAAAATATGTATGATATATAGAACCCGACCCAGATTACATGAAACCGGCACGGGTCATGCCCCGCCGGACCGAGTTCTCACAAACTCGGTCCGGATCCGCCATAAACGACCAAGCCCGAGCTCGGCTCGATCCAGGAACTCAGCCCGGATCATCCTCGACTCGGCCTGAGTTCGACACGGGGAAAGACAATCGGGCGTGATGCCCGACTCGGTTCGATCATGCGCTTACCTGGCCCGAGTGTAACCTGACTCGGCCCGAACTCTACTCAGAAAATCTCCGAGAATGATTTAGCTAGAACTCGGCCCGGGTCCCACTATGCTCGGCCCGAGTTCTGACCTACAGGACCTTGCTTTTGACATTCGAACCCCCAATCTACATGCTCAACCTCATATCTGTTCTACGTGTTGATCATGCCCAGTATATCATTATCTTACCCTCCATGATTGCATCGAACCCTTGAAACATTACGATGACATGATGATGTTTCCTTATCAAAGTAAGAATGATGAATGTTAATGTTCCTCCATCGAAGTATGAATAAAGAAAGAATACAAAGCGACCCGACCCGAAGATGACCTACTCTCGGCCCGGGGTCTGATCGAAAGTTGACATACTGACGTGATTACGTCCCTTTGTCAAAGTATGTACAAAGAATGACTATAATCCTTATGCATTGTCACGAAAGGTGAAACAAACAACACTCAAGCTTTGCATGTACGAGTAACTCGGCCGGGCTACCCTCGACCCGACCATAGTTCATCGCTGAGACAACGATTGAAAAAGTCGACACTCCTATCTCGATCGCTCTCTCAACCCGACCTGGGTATGAACCACACCTGGCCCAGGTTTCCACTCGGTTTGTCCGAGACTGATTTTTGTCAGAACTCGACCTAGTTTCCACCTATGCTCGGCCTGGATTCTGACCACATGAATGATGATGATGATTTTCGACACCTAAGGCACGGACTTGATACCAAATCTGATTGAAAGGATAATCTTGATTCTAAGACAGTATTTACTTCGGCATCCTCATGCCAAACTAATGAATTGTTATGCTACTAGGATCATGCTCCTTCGTCAAAGCATGAATAAGGAATATGAATGACCAAAGGATGAATGAAAGGACCTTATCCTTGTAAAAAGGAAACAAATTGAATGAAGACGAACTATGACCCTTTTTATTGATCCCTTCCACAATATGATGCCTCATGTGATGAAAGAGAGGACTTTGTCCTCAAGAATATGAACCATGCATACCAAGGAATGATAGAAACATGAATGTGTAAAAGAAATGGACTAATGATCAGGATGTCCGCATTGATCTTTATGAACCTTCACAAGGAACGAAATGAGCGACGCACAACTCTAACTTGACTCGGGTATAACTCAGACCCGACTCGGATTTTTGGTCGGCTATTCCGAGATTGATTTCGTCAGAACCAGGCCCAGGTCTTACCCATACTCGGCCTAAGTTCTGACCCATATAAACATGATTTTCATGACTCAGACCTCTGGATTACATGCAGGAATGCCAATTGTACTCAATAGATCGATAGTTGCCCTTGATGACTAAACCAATATGAATCCCTTTGACTGTGAACATGAATGAGAACTATGGATAGGAATGATGAACAAGAACGATTAACGAGAGGATGAATAGGAAGAATGTAGTTGACGCCATGACATATGAATGCTTACATAATGCATATATTGAATGATTTCTAAGTTGGGGAAAATGATGACAAATAGATTGCTTAGTCCCTCGTATTAGAGAACTTCTCCCTCCTGATGATACGTGCTTATGGTTGTAGAAGTCAGGTTACAATGACATATGAAAATTCTTAGTTGGTTAGGATATGCAGGATGAACATGTATGAAGTTATGTTAAAACTCTAATGATGATATATGTCTAAGAATGATAAGGATGGACATGTAAAAAGTTATGATCCTTGTTAAAGGCTAAATGATGATCTATGCATGTTTAGGTGGATAATTGTATGAAAACGAACCAATACATGACCGGAAAATTGACTAATGTGTGATATGAAAATGGACTATGGTAGGCTATGGAAATGGATGTGGCTACGAGTGAAGCAAAGGAGATATGAGACATGAAATATGACTATGTTTATACGTTCTTTGGAAGATAGTTAGACATAGATGTAGATTAGGATTTGCTAGTAGAATATAGTGTCTTCGAAAAACTAATCATAACATAAGGACTTTCGCAAATGACCCACGGATCTGCCCAATAAAAACGGTCAACCAATCCTGGATCAGGCGTCCGTTATTGAACAGCAGAATATAGTGGACAATCGACCAAATGAACCGCTCGATCGAAAGCTTGCAACAGATCACATATCGTGATGGATGACCACTAATGAATCTCAAAATAGACGACCATTAATCTTTTGATTGTCTGATTTATGGACGAGGGAAATATGGCCCTAAACTAACCCTCCTGAATTGACGAACCCTGTTCACTTGACTGATATTGAATGACATGATGTTAAAGATGATTCATAGCCATTCCTGCTCCCTACTAGTTGATTGATCCAAGTGATAGAAATAAAACAATCATGGAAAGGATAAAGGATGAACACAGAACCATCGACCACTTCCGCTACCATCGACCGATGAATGAAGGATGGGCGGGCATCCATTTCTCCTTCAGACGGCCCGAGGTTTGATTATTCCTCGATATTGACTCTTGGCAAAACTTAGCCGGATCCCACCTACACGCGGTCCGGATGGATTTTGATTTATCAGAATAATGATTTTACGACTTTCGACTTCCGATTGGGTACTTGAACACTGATCTATCCTCATCATGCTTATCTGATCCTTCATTTTTTGTACGAAAGCAATGAATTACATATGATGTACTACCAAAATCCTCATGAACTGAAATGATTAAAGAATGCTTATGAACCTTACGATCTCTCATCGAAAAGTGAATGAAATACGACGAAGATCATGAAACGTAAGGTCCAATATCGAAAGGACATGGAAGTACCATCAAGGGAGAGAAGCGACATGAGAACTTGGAAAAAACTGAGTTGCGCAAAGAGTTCCCGCACCTACTCGGTAAACCCCATTTCATGCAGGATTCGGGGACGAATCCTTTTTCTATGGGTATTATAATGTAACACCACATTAAAAAAAATGGGAAGAAGGATTGACCGAGTCTCTTCTTTTCAAAGCTTTTGTCCTCTTATCTTTAGCTTCTTCCCCTTGCATTCTTCTATTTTGTCTCCTTCTGATTGTTGCCTTCCGTTTTGTCTGTTCCTCTTTGTTTCCTTCCCTGCTGCCATGACCTCCAATGGTCAAGTCAGGATGCCTGGCCGAGATCCTTCTGCCAAGATTCACCCCCTCACCAAGGCAAGAAGCCAAAGGTTGCACACCCCTTCATAGGGCACCCGACCCCCCTCCTTCTCCCATCTCTTGTTCTCTCTTTGAGCTCTCCCTCTCCGTTTCATCGTTCTCCTTGCTGTGGCTGTGGACGGAGGATGATGGAGAGCCACCAGCAACCATGTTCGACGCACGAAAAGGCGACGGACGATGGCCGGAGACTTGATAACGAACCCCTGCCCTGCTCCTCCCTCCTTTGTCGCCGAACTGCACCAATGTAGGAGCGACCAATGCCAGCAAGGGTCCTCGACGTCGACGACATGAGAGGTGGACAGCGGAGACCCTGATGCAGTGAGGACCTCCCTCATATCCCTCTCCGTTTTCTCCCCTGCGCACACTCTGTTTCTCTCGCTCCGAGATCGCCTCTCACTCGCTCTTCTTCTCCTCTGGTGCGTGGACAGTCGAGGATGGACGAGTAGCGCCAGTGATCATCTCCGACTCCAAAGCAGTAAGAGTATGTCCTCCTTCCCCTCTCCCATGTATCCCCTCTATTTTCATCATTCCGACCTCGCGCCTCACTTGTCTTGTTTCCCCTCTCCGGCGAGTGGACAGCAGCGAGTACGGACGGACGTCAGCGACCACCTCCGGCGCTGACGACATGAGAAGGGGTGAGAGACACAGACAACACTAGGACGAACCCCAATGGCTTAGGCAAGAAGGTGTGTACGTTCGGGATCTTCTTCATAGGTCGAGTTTCTCGATGAGTTAAACATGTCTGATTTATGCAATGAATAGAACCAGCAAAGATGCATAAATGATGCCCCTTAAGATGATTACATGATGACCTTTCTGCTATGAATGAATCGATGTTTGATTCATCCCTTTGAACGATTCTGTACATGACCTAATGTCATGATCTATATGTGCAATCGAACTGATGTTACAATGAAAGAAGTATGAAATCGATTATCGAAGCCTTCTTTTCTAGTTTCCATGCATAGCACGATTCCTACGTTAAACTTTGAATGCTCTGTGAATGTCCGTTTTGTGATATTAGTAGCTTAGTTAACTTAGTCATATTATGCCGTCGATCGTCGGAAAGTAATGAAACCTTGAACCTGCTTTACGACTCAATAGAACCCGGCCTGGGTTCCCAAAACCCGGCCCGGGCTCTGTCGTCACCACACCGGGTTAACCCCGAGCACGGCCCGGGTCCGCCGTGGACGTCGAGCTCGAGCTCGGGGTGAACCAGGTGCCCGGATCGGGTCACCCACGACTCGGCCCAGATTTCTGCGCGAAGAAGACGATCGGGAGAGTCGACCCTCCCGACTCGGTCGTCTTCTCAACTCAGCTCGGGTGTAACCCATACCCGGCCCGAGTTCTTCTCAGTTTGTCAACTCGACAGACTGAGTTTGACTCCGACCAACTCGGCTCGGGTCTCCCTTCACTCGGCCCGGGTTCTGGTCCTATTTTTCGACAATTACGATTTCTGATGTCCTGAATAAATGTGAAACCTCCTGATTATTTTATGACGATCCATGAATGTTCTCCACTGATTTTATGCAGACCCATACCTCTTATATGAACATGATTAGAAAATCTCCCTTCAAGAAAGAATCGAAGACGATTATGCTTTTTGGTGTCATGAACTACATTGATCTTCATGAAACATATGGTTTTGACTATGATTCTGATTTAATGACGATTTCCTTTGACCAAGATGATGAATGAATAAGAACCCAGACATGATGAACAAGAAGGATAATGAATGGCGACCACAATCCTTGGTCGACTAAAATGTTTCGACAGATGACCGTAGCCTTAGGGCATTTGTCGTGTGGATTGAAAGTAACAACCCTTCACCCAAATCTTGATTTCTAAACAACTTCCATCCACTTGATTACTTAACTAAACAAAGACTAAATTAAGATGATGACCTGTCATTGCCTTGATCGGTGAACGGACCGAAAGACAGGCGCAGGTTACCTGTCATTGCCTTGATCGGTGGACGGACCGAAAGACAGACGCAAGTATGATGAGGGATGATGTTCTCGCTTCGTAACAGGCCCCCTCATGGATTATCATTTGCTCTATCTAGACGGGAGTTTCTCCCAAGGATGTTTCATCTCTCCGGTGGAGGGGGCATCAAAACCCGACGGGGTTCGCCGTGGCACTGATCCCCCACGAGCACAAGATGTCTAGATAGTCATCCATTCTAAGCAATGGTATTCCCTTCAAGATGAAGAGCTCTTCAAAAAGACAAATGTAAAAGATGCAAGGCATGTAAAGATGCAAAGATGTAAAGATGTATAGATGTAAAGATGTATAGATGTAAAGATGTAAAGATGTAAAGCTATGAAAGATGCATGACATGAAAAGCATGAAAGCAAGCAAGTGCAATTGTATGAATGTTAAGCACGACAAATGAATATGAAAGATGTGTTCTCTATTATGATTTTGATCGTCTCATATGATGTTGCTATTGTGATTTGCTCTCTATGCCAAGGAATCTGATCCTACTTTGATACTGATGATATGATCTCCTTTATACCATTTTGACAGGACGTATTCATCATGATTTTTCTATGAAGTTATATGCTCTTCTCATTCGTGTTTTGATTAGAACCAATTGTGATAACTCCATTTCATTTCCCTCTTCTTCTATTAATTTCATGCTATATTCAGACAGAACTGATCTATAATTTATATGAATTCACACTTAGCTTCATGCTAACGGTTGAGCTTGCTCCCCTGTGTGATCCCCACTGGTATTTGATGATGATCGCGAGCTGTTGAGGTGTGTGCGGTGACTACAGCTTGGTGGTGTATGCACATGGTTACCTAGAGTTTAGATGGGACCTAGTTGCACTTTTGACATGGACGTATATATGCCTCATGGATGTACCATTTTCTATTTAGCTTCCGCATTTCTTTCATATAGTTGTATTATTCTATTCATTTAGTCTTCCGCTCCATTCCTAAAGTCTTCCGCTTTGCATTTCCTTGGTGTTGACCGTTCGGTCAATAAAAGAGTCAAGTAAGAAGAAAAGAGTCAAAGAGTCAAAGTAGCGCCGCGGGAGGAGTTCGCACCACGTGGCGGGGCCGAATTTCAAGGCGTTACACATCTTCCCTGCACTCGGCCTGTCGGCCACCGACATGGCTCCGGTGTGCATGATGGAGAGCATCTCCACCTTCTGCGGCCTCCCAAATCCGAAATCCGTGTCTTAAACCCTAAACTTGGGTGATCCGGCGACTGTTAACGGCCGCTTCATCATCGACACCCTTTGCAGCCATCCTCAGCATCGTCCAATGCCCCTTTTTTGAACTGCTCCATGGCCCTCCCTACGGCTTCGCAGGCCTCCATGAACCCATTTTCCGTCGCCGATGTCGCCGGTCTTGTGGTCTACGTACACGGGCCCCAAGCAACTCCCGAAGTACGTTGGAGGCAGCGACGGTGTCAGCCTCCCCCTGTAGTCCGCCGCGAATGCCATCTAGGCAGCCCCGTCGCTCGGACATTCCCACAACCTCACAAGGCACATCCACACGTACGAGTAAACCACCACGATGGACGAGCATTGGAAGGACCCGTTGCTCTCCTTGGCTTTGGCCGCGACCCACTACTTCATGCGATCGATCTGATCTCGGCCGAGGACGAAGGTGGAGAAGAGGAGGCCAGAGGTCAGGGCGCTCTGCGGATCCTTTGACGTGCGAGGAAGGGGATCTCCCATTTGGGATAGGAACTTCACGTAAGTCGAGTAGATAAGCCCATTATGATCAGGGATGCCGGACCTGTCGAACGACGGTGAGAACTGAAGAGTTGTGACCCTTGACCCCTTCCTGCAAGCCAAAGCCCACAGGGACATGAACTGCATGTTGCTGGAGCCGTCGGACGTGGCATGGTCGACTGTGAGGCCGATGGCGACGCCCTGATCGGGGAACAAAGTAACCTGCACGGCCAGCACAGATCCGCAGGCTTCGCTCATCTCCAACTTCAGGACCAGCGGCAGGAATCCCCCCACCACACGTGCATGGCTACCGGAGATCTCGACGAAGTTGGCGTCGACGTACTCTGCCAACGTCAAAGGAACCGAGTCGTCGTCGGCGTAATGCAACTCGTACCTCTCGTCAGAACCCGTCGTACATCAGATCTTTTCGACGAGGGGGTAGAAGCAGTGTTTTTAAAATCGGACCGGACCGGCCGGTTCGACCGGTTCAACCGCGAACCGGCCGCCAGTCCGATTCGGTTTTTCTTCAAAATCGAAAATGATAAAAACCGGATTGAAGCGGGTTGAACCGGGCAAAACCGGTTCAACCAATTGAACCGGTTCAATCCGATTTTTTAATTATTGTATTAAAAAATGCAAATTTGGAAATTTTTAATGATAGAATGAAATGGAAAAGGAAAACAATCAATCATTATGAAAGATAAAATTCGGTTTGTTCTATTTTTGTATTAAAACATGTAAATTTTGAATTTTGAATGATAGAATCAAATACAAAAGGAAAGAAAATAAGTAATTTTGAAAGGAGAAAAAGGTAGGTGATGGTGTATAGTATAAATAAAGTGAGAAAATTAAGGAGAAGAATGAAGGGAGAAATTTAAGGAGGAAAAAAAGAAAGTGAGAAAAAAAATAAAATGGAAACAATTGAATGAAAAAAGGAGAAATAATTTATTAAAAAGATATACAAAAGGAAAGTTATTACATAAGTAATAATTAAATTAAAATATATATTAACAACAGTAATGAAAGAATAAAAATATTTATAAATATAAAGAATATTGATCAATTTCATTTTCTTGATGTTAACTAATTTATTCAATTTTTTTATAACATATACATTAGAATAATAAATCTAATTAAAATTAAATCATTCAACTTACTACCTTTTAATAATAATAGATATGAATCGGGAAATAAAATATTTTTAATAGTATAAATATTTCATATTATTTCAATATAATGAGTCTGTTTTTTTGTTTCTATTTGCATTCAAGTATACTAATCATATAAAATTACAATATATTTTGGATGAGTTTATTAATTAAATCATTTAGAAAGTATTTAAATTAATGTTCAATATTAATAACAAAATTTGTGAGTATTTTCTATATTCTTATCAAAGTTTTATTCATAATATATATTTGAAATAATAGATAAATAATATTTTAATAAAAATTTGGTTCAATCCGGTTGAACCCGGTTAAACCGATCGAACCATGACCCAATTGACACGCCGATTCGATGTCCGGTCCGGTTTTAAAAGCATTGGGTAGAAGTGCTGGAGCGCGAAGGATAGGGAGGACATGAGGTTGGGAAGGACAACGTCGAGGAAGTGGGAATTGGAGGATCGGAGACGGTAGAAGTAGATGCGCTCGACTGGGGTCGCCCTCAAGAATATGATGTCAAAGAAGGTGAGAGGGAGCAAGGCCTCATGGAGCGTCGACTTCGGCGGGGGCGAGACGTGAGACGTCTCGAGCACTTTGCAAAGAACAGGAGATGAGGCCGCCATTGGAGCAACTGGGAATCTTGAGAGCAAACATACGTGTGAAACGTTTATAAAGTTGATGGCAACGGTCCGTGTGGAATATCCGAAAAGAGTAACTTTTTTTTAGGATTATTTTAAGGCGTCGTTTGCTTCGAAATTAATCAGCGGAATATCATAATATTCTCAGAATATAGCCAAACACCGAGAGAATTTGGAATAAAGCAGTCAAACCTCAATTTTTTAAAAACCACCTTGAAACTGATGAAACAGCTACTTTTAATTAAAAATTAAGAATATCTCTATTCGTTTAAAACAAATGAATATCACTATTCTTCTTTTTTCAATCATAATTTATTTTTATTATTTATTTGTGTATTATTATTTATTAGTTTCAAAAGGAATAATAAATATCCACTATTAATAATAACATATTTTAGTTATAAAATATTATATTTTAAAATTTTTATTCCGGTTGAACCAAAACAGAGAATAGAATAAGAATATGAGAAGAATATTTTATTCTTTTGAATAAAATTTCTTATTCTCTAAAACATATTCATCTTCCAAACATTTCTTAGTCTCCCTTGAAATATAGCAATTTTATTATTTCCCTCTCCCTCTTTTAAACTATTTCTATTTTTTGCATCAAACATTAATCTACGAACTCACTATAGCGCCAATTTTCAATTTTTTTCCATCCATTTTTAAATTTTTTTATATATTAAATGACTAAATTATCATTCTCTCATCTTTTAAGTCTTAAAAAATATAATATAATAAAAAAATGTGGTGTAGGCCCCCCATCACCCCTGATATAAAATTGGTTATATTCTCCTTATTATGAATTCAGATTCGAGGACGAATACTTTTGAAGAGCAAGGGAATAATATGAACCAAGAAATGCTTATAATTGCAGTCGACAATAGAAGAATCTTCTAGTAAAGTTGGATGATCAAGATAATATTATGGATCTCAGACATAAGACGATTGAAGATATCAAGAATATCTGCGATTTACAATTGATCAAATTACAAGATCAAGTTGCAACAAATTCAAATTCCCAACGACTTACAAATTGGAGATGCATGAAGATTTAACAAAATTCGGGTCAAATAAATAATGATTTAACCTTATTTATTTAGATTTTTTGAAATTAATTATATATAGAAATTCTGCTGAGATTTGCAAGAGGAAATTGATTTGCTTATTTCAAAAACTAGTTACCTTTCTTATAGGCTAAGTTAGAGTCTTTTCTTCTAGCCCAAATTCTATTTGTAGGACATATAAATACTAGTTTTTATTGTTAATATAATTACTAGATTTTACAAACTTTATAATTGAGTTGTAGTGTTAACTCATAGCGTTTCTTAGAAAAGAGATCTATTTTTTTATTCCTCTTTTATCCTCTCCAAAACTAGGCATCAAGATTTGGTTAAATAAAGTTCTTAAATTAAAAACAAAAGTTTGTAAGAATAAAATTATTCTCGGGCAATTCTAAAAATAAGAAGAAAAGATGTTTTTGGTGTAATAAACTCTCATTGCAATGTTCGGATGAAGTTAGAAGAGACCAAAGTAAAATGAAGAACCAAAACAATAAAAATAAATTGTAATTTTTATATAAATATATGTCTATGTTCTTATTCTACATGCATATAAAACTAAATAATATGAAAAGAATAAATCATAAAATAATTCTTGTGATATGCGTTGAATGGATAATAACTAATATATGATAAATATAAGAATAATTATTATTAAAAAATCATAGAAGTTATATTTCTAATAATACACTATTTATTGAGATAATAAATAGTGCTAAATAAACAAATTAGAAAATTAAATGTATCCATAACACTCGTACTCCTTTTACAATTTTAACAATATAATAACTAATAACGTTGTACTTGTAATTAATAAAACTAAATATACTTATACAAAAAAAACGTCTGCTTGAAAATAGCAAAAAAGATTCTTATTGACTTCCTACTAATAGCAACAACTTGGTATCCTCACTTTTTTAACTCTCAAAATCCTAACAAAAAGAACAAAATGATAACATTTCGAAATAGAACAAATTATATTTGGTTGCTACATTTTGAATAAGGAATCTATTATTCATATATCATATATCAAATACAAAATGCCCTTACATATGTTCCGCAAATAACCATGCATATATATATATATATATATATATATATGCATCCACTTGATTCATCGGAAAGAAAATGCATTATCTATAATCAAAATTAACAAGCACATATTTTTTCCTTCTTGAATGTGCAGTGTTTTATTCCACGTGTAATGATTATTAAATGCATTTTTTAAACTTTATAAACTCCAACGTTTGTTTCATTTCTTTACTGTTTTTCTTTTCAATGATTGTTTCATTTTTTATTATTTTTGCATAGAACGACGTAAGGAATATGTTGAGTGGGTTCAAGAATTCACCTTTTTTCCTTTTTTAATTGTTAAACATCTTAACAATATATATTGATATATTAACTGTAAAATACAAAATTAATTTATTTTTAAAATATTTTTGTTATAATATTAAAATTTAAATAATAATTTATAATATTAATTATGACACTTTAAAAGTAAAAAGAGTTGAGGGGTGCTGAAAAGTATGTTTCTATATTCAATTTAATTGATTCATTAAAAAAATAAATTTAATACTTACTAAACAAATTTAAGTGTAAAAGAGATTATAAACATATTTATTTAATTAAAATAACATATTAAGAAATAATACTGAATAATTACTTATGTATATCAATTATATAATAATTAAATCATCAAAGCACTTAATTAAGAAAAAATTCATTGATGAAGGTATTATATAGGCAAAACAATTAGAATAAAAATATAAATAGTGAAATATAATGTTTAAAAAGAAAGGATGATTTGATAGGGTGAAAATAGAACACAAAAATATGATACAAAAATTTATAAAATTTCGAAGACCACTATAAAAATAAATGTAAAAAATTGTGGACTTGGATCACTTAATTAAGAAAATAGATTGATTGAAGGAAATATATAATAAAATAATTGAACAAAATATAAAATAGTAATTGGATAAAAATAGAAGGTAAAAAATACAACATAAATTTGAAAGATAAGGTGTAAATAATTAGATATCAATCATATACAAATAATTTTACTATTTTATATTATTTCATAGATGACAAAAAAACTTGGAAGAAAAGGGTGTAAAATTTAAGCTGCCAGGGAGCCTCTTGGACTTGGGCTGTAACGCATCGTCTTCTACAAAAAAAAGAAGAGGAGACGAAACGAACAGTCGGCAGGGGAGGCATTGCCTCCCCTGATTTTCGGCCGTTTCGCCTCCGGCCGACCAAGGGTCGTCCGGGGCTATATAAGGTGGCATGGGGAGCGCCCTTGCGCCCCCCTTGGAATCCGGCCGACCACCTTCCCCATCGTCTTCTTCTTCTCGTCCGACGAACGAACGATGTGCTCCGGAGCCGAAACAGGGCGCAACTTCAACGACGAACAGCAGTCGATCGGAAAATCCTTCGACACCCAGCGACCTCCTCCGACCTCTGCAAGGACAAGGCGACCCTTTCCAGCAGTTGAGGACCGTCGGAGATCGAACGGATGTCGCACAAAATGTCGGCGAACCAATTCGAACGAAAATGAAGGTACCTTAGCGTTTTAAATCCCTAGACGAGGAATTACGGATTGTTTGATGCAAAGAATTATATCATTATGATCTCGAGAGTGTTATCTTCAATTTATGGATTCATGTCGTGTTGATTTGACGACCGGACGACCGCCGAAATCAATGGAGAAGTCTGGCGATTGATTCCGGCGGCCCTGTTTTATCGCAGGGATCGGTCAATCGAGTTTATCAAACGGTCGACCGATCTGTGTACAGAACACATATGAGTCCTTCCTTATCGGTCGATCGGCCTCCCCATGAAGGTCGACCGATCTATCTGTCAACGGACAGATTTGACTTTACGATCGTCCGACCGGACATCCGACCGGCCGACCGATCCGATGCGCGGTGTGCATCTTCATGGCCTAACGAACTGTCGACCGACACCCAGGATGGTCGACCGATTCACAGACGTCCAACTAAGAACTCGGTCGACCGATCCCAAAGGACCGGTCGACCGACGCCAGAGAACGGTCGACCAGTCGATCCGGAACGGTCGACCGGTCGATCCGGAACGGTCGACCGGTCTGAAAGTCAAACCCATTGGTCTGACCTAATCGGATTGACCCACTCGTAATCATGACTACGACTCTGACCAGTTCACCTATATTGGTTGAGTCCTATTGTGCAAAGATTAACGTTTAGTTGGATTCTAAATTATAGATTTCACAATGACTAAAAGATAAAGTAAAGACAAAGACGTGAGATTGCTATGTGCCGCCCCCAAAGATTAAAACAAAGATCAGAGTTAAAGCAGAGGAGGGATAGGTAGTTAGCTGAGGGGAGAGCAAAGCTACTATTTTCAATGACTACTATTCCTGAGATTTCAAGTCTTCTCCCACATGTATCTCGAATGAAGGGTGATGCTTTGGTCACACATCTTCCCTTAAAGATTAAAGTATTATGCCAGAGGGATATGTAGCTAGCTGAGGAGACAGTGAACCTACAGGTTTCTTAATTGACCACTGTTCCTGGATTGTAGGAATTCTTCCACCTACCTTTCGAATTGGGTGAGGTAACAACACACACCTCTTTTTCCTTTATGGGCTTACCGGCATCAGAGATTCAGAGAGGCATCTCTGGCATCCTAACTAATAAAATCGAGCTCGCATAGGACAACAAACTCTAAGGATATTATAATAATGTAAAAGACGTAGTGGAATTCACAGTAAAGCAATGTAAAGCAGAGTATTGTAAAGTAAAGCAATGTAATGTAAAGCAATGTAAAGCAGAGCATAGTACGGTAAAGTAATGTAAAGCAGAGTATTATAAAGTAAAGTAATGTAAAGTAAAGTAAGGTAAAGCAGAGTATTGTAAAGCATAGCATATGGTATAGTAAAGATTATGCAGAGTAGAGACAACGAATAGTTATAGTAAAGAACAAAGCATAAACATTAATATTGGCAGAGATTGATATATTGACTTCATGATCATCATTGATCCTTATTTCACCGTCTATTACTATTGTACTGGGCATCTTTGTTCATGGGTATTTTATTCCCCTGCATTGGGATTTTGCAGGTGAGAATGCTAATTGATGAGGTGATGGAGGGCACAGAGCTTGGAAAACGTTGCACATGACTGATATTTCTGCTTCAAGCTTTCTTGCTGCATATCTTTTTAATTATTTTAATTATTCATAGACATCATGTTATTCCGCTCATGGAACCTCCAACAAGTCTTATTTTGTTTCCGCATTACAGTCCTTCATTATAATATTTCGACTATTGAATTACCGCATTTCGAGTTCTCTATTATAATTATTATTTTATTAGTACCACGTAAACCATTTTATTGAATGGTCAAGGTCAGTAGTGCAATAGGCAATGTAGCGCCTCCAGGGTCAAACTGACTGCCTACGTGATAGGAGGGGCGATTTTGGGAGCGTTACATGGGCAGTTTGGTAAGTTGAAAAGCAAAAGTGATGTTAACCATCAAGCCAAAAATATACGTATGATTTGCTGTACTAAACTTTTAATAAGAAAAGGTGCCAAGATGCTCCTTCCAAAAGTTTTTTTTCCGGTCACAACTCATGAATATCTAGGACTACTGACTACTAACATCTGATTGATCCCATGTTAGGAGTTCGAGCGGCAATGGTCAGCAGCAATTGAGGGCCGCCGTCCGATCTCGGCAGTTGAGCTAGCAACGGTGCGATCGTGCAGACGCCGTGCGCGTGGCTACCAGAGACCACGTCGAAGTCCTCGTGGCACTCCGCGAAGGTGAATGGAATAGAGTCGCCGTCTTTGTAGACGATCTCATGCCGGCCATCGGACTTCGGAGCGCGCCGAACCTTGCCAGAGAGAGGGTAGAATTGTTGGAGTGCGAGGGAGAGTGAGGACTTTTGAGGCCGGGGAGCTCGTGCTCGATGAAGTGGGTCGTGGAATTGGGGGTAACGGTAGACCACTTCGAGCGGGTCAAGCTTTCAAGATACTTGCTCTAAGTAATTATCAAAAGAGATTATATTCTCATATATTATTAAAAGGAGTTCCAATGGTCCTTATTTATAGGATAAACCCAAACTAAGTCCTAATAGAACTAAAAATAAAAAGAAAAAAAGTTTTAATCAAATTAGAAAGTAAATAGTTAATCCTAATCAAAGAAAAATTAATTATTCATATTAATATTAGGAACTTGGTTCCTGTCATACTCGCCCTCTTCAAAATAGTCTTGTCCTCAAGGCTATGCAAAAATACGTGAGAGAACTTTTCTTTTTTATGCTTGATCAGACGAAGTCTCTTGATAACTTGAATAAAATAAAGACCATTCTTGATAACGTAGCTTTAGCTATGTATTGGTAGCATTGGAACAAGCTTGCATTGGCCGAAGAAAGATAATTTGAAATTGATCAAATTATTTCTGTATGAATAAAATTGACTTGAGACTTTTGAGTATCGCAATCTTCAAATTTCTTTGAGGCTGAGTTAACCGTCATAAGCATGAATAAGTCATTATTAATATATGATTCTTCAACATGCGATGATTGCATGATAGTAATGCATTTTGAAATAGATGCTTCAAAAGTAGTTTGCTCATTTGATAGAATTATAGATGGTTCGTCTTTAAAAGATGTCTCAATAGATGATTTTAAAGGTTGAATTTCAACAGAATTGTTTTCAATATCCTTCTCTTCTTGTTGAGATAAAGTTTCAGTAAAGATTTCAGAAGAAATGAGAATATTAGACTCTTTTGCTTTTGATGAAGATATTATTACACTCGTGCTACTGAATGATTTTTTAAGTGTTGACTTGATCTATATCTCCCTTCATTTAAATGTTCTTCTTTCTATCGATAAAAAAAAATAGAAGCAACTATAGTAATGGGTCATCGAATTTTCACTTCCCGTCGAAGATCGGGGAGAAGTCCTTCAACAAAAGTTTCCACCAATTGACGTTCGTTCTAATTTTTAATATGACTTGATAATAATTCGAAACGAGATTGATACTCTTCGATTGTACTTAATTGTTAAATATTCGCAAGCTCATCTTCTACATGATTTCTCTTATTTAATTTGTTGATATTTGTTTTCATCATTGAATACTTGTAAAAAAATTCGTTGAAATCGTTCTTCGATTCGCGTAAGACGATCGGCTAGTGTTAAAATATCTGAAGTCAATACATATTGTGAAGCCATAAATTTTTCCTGCATATTTGAAAGATCAGATTATGAATATAAACTATTAATAAGTTATCATAGAGGCGTGGTAGCAGTGGAAGACGAAGATAACTAAGTTATTGGTCCAACAAAAAACTTGAGATATTATAATTGTCCGAAATCGAACAGCTCTGATACCAATTGATAGGTTCTTAATCTAATTAGGATCCTAATTAGATCACTTCGAGGATATCAATCATCGAATATACCACTTCGAGGATCACTTCGAGGGGTCAAGCCTCCAAGATACTTGCTCTAAGCAATTATCAAAGAAGATTATATTCTCATATATTATTAAAAAGAGTTAGAAGGGTCCCTATTCATATGGTAAACCCAAACAAGTCCTAATAGAATTAAAAATAAAAAGTAAAGAGTGCTAATCAAACTACAAAGTAAATAATTAATCTTAAATAAAAAATTAACTATTCCTATTAATATTAAGAACTTGGTTCTGTCACAGTGAGAGCATCAAATCTCGCCGATCTTCCTTGCTCGTCGCCATGGAGCTCGCTGATCCACCTCTATCGCCGCTGATCCAACTCCGCCGCAAGCCGATTCACCTTCGACATTGCCCATCATCATCAGATACCATGATCGCCACCTGCCACTCTATTCACTGTCGCCGACCACTCTGCTCACCACCTTTGTCAAACCTCGATAGCTCTGTCGCTTTGCTTGCCGTCGTGTTAGATCTCAACAAATACGCCTCTTTGCTGCCCATCGTCACTAGACCTTGCCAGATCTGCTGCTTTGCTCATCGTCGTCGCAAGACCTCATCGGATCTGCCACTTTGCTCAACCGTCGCTCTGTTGGTTGCCCTCCACTCTATTTGCCGCCCGTCGCTCTGTTCGGCATGTTGCCAGACCTCATCGGATCCGTCGCTTTATTTGTCATCTGTCGCTCTACTCGGCACGCCGCCAAACCTAGCGAGATTTGCCGCTCTACTTGACTGTCGTCCTCATAGTTAGCCGAAGATGAAGAGTCATTTCGTCACTCAATTTTTTCAGTCGCCGGCGTGCTGAACCGCGCTTTTGATCACAACAGTCAGATGAAGATTGGACGGTGTTCATGATATGAAGAGCCAATGTTGTAAAATCCGTACCGGAGGTCGACCCGCATAAGTCTCTTGTTCAGGTTGGACCGGTCGAATAGGTTAACCTGAACATTCAGAAGACTATTAATAAAATAATGTAAAAATATAAAATCTAATACTTATATATGCTTATCAATAATTAATATATTTCTACATCAAAGTACAATAATATGATTAAAATTTTTAATTAAAATTAAGAAATCAAATGTGATATATTTAACTATTGATATGATTTTTAAGTGATTTTAATACACACAATTATAATTTACAAATTCATATTTCTCAAATTTAACTATTAATATTAACTTAAACTAGAAAGATTATTATAGTTTCTATTTTTTTATTTTAATTAGGTAACTAATCTTTACATATTTAAGTTTTGACATTTAAAATATTATAATTTTTTTAAAAAAATTATCAATGAAAACTTTTTGATAAATGAGCGATGATAAGTATTGTATAATATAAATAACTTACTATTCAAAGGAATAAGTGTAGCACAATCACTTGTACACATTATTTGATTCAAATGGTCTAAGGGTTCAAAACCTATTTTCCTCCCTATTTCATTTTTTATTTTTTGAATTAAACACGAACCACCGGCTGATTAATTCAACACTGTATTGGCCGATTCTTGATTGGGCTTGACCGGTTGACATGATCCATGGACTAATTAGGTATCCGAGTCTAGCATTTCTTAGAAAAGAACTCTATTTATCTTTTATCTCTCCCAAACTAAGGGTAAATTATATGGCTTGTCCTCCAACTTTAGATACAATAACTACTCAGTCCCCAACTTCAATTTGTAATTGAAAAGCCCTCGATCTTTGATTTTCTTACATGCGGCCTCGCATAGAGGGTGGGCCTCCCTTCGTTGGCGCGATAGGGGGTCGACATCACTCTTCTCTCTCGGTTGGTGCATGCATAGAAAGGGGGGTCGGCCCCCTGTGCGGCAATGAGGGGCGACAATCTCCTTTTTTATTTTTTTTACACCTTTGTTTATTTCTATTATTTTATTATATATTTCTATTTTTATTATTTTTTCTTTCACCACATCAGTATCGTGATCAAAAAATTGGCTATTGTCAGCCAGGAGGATGACCCGTGCAAATGTTCAGGACATTTCAATTACAAATTGAAGTTGAGAACGCGAATAGTTATTGCACCTAAAGTTGAGGGACGATTTGTGTAATTTACCATCAAAACTAGGCACTCAAGATTTGATTAAACAAAATCTTAAATTAAAAAAGTATGTAAGAACAAAATTATTCTTGCGCAATTCTAAAAATAAGAACAAAAAGATGTTTTGGTGTAAACTATCATTGCAATGTCCGATGAAGTTAAAGAGACAAAAGTAAACTGAAACACGAACAAGAATAATAATAAATTATAATTTTTATATAAATATGTGCCTATATTATTATTCTACATGCATATAAAATTTAAAAAATATTTAAAGAATAAATTATAGTAATAAAATAATCCTTGTGATATGCATTGAATGGATAATAACTAATATATAATAAATATAATTATAATTATTATTAAAAAAATCATAGAAGTTATATTTGTAATAATACACTATTTATTATGATAATAAATAGTGCTAAATAAAAAAAATTAGAAAATTAAATGTATCCATAATATTCGTACTTCTTTTTCAATTTAGCAATATAATAACTAATAACGTTGTACTTGTAATTAATACAACTAGATATACTTATACGAAAAATATGACTGCTTGAAAATAACAAAAAAAAATTCTTATTGACTTCCTACATTTTGAAATAGAACAAAATTGTAATGATAACATTTAATTCAGAAAACTCAAATTATATTTGGTTGCTACGTTTTGAATGAACGGACTCTATTCTTCCTGTACCAAATACCAAATGCTCTCACATGTGTACCGTGCATTTAGAATGAAAAAATAGGCATAAATATTGAATCGAATAGGAAAACAACAAGCATAATTGAAATATATGTGCAACGGCTTTGATTCATTGGAAAGAAAATGCATTCACTCAAAATTAACAAGCACACATGGACACCTTTGCTTCACTTTTGTTTTTTTTTTCTTTTTTTTTTTTTTTTTTGCCGCCTTGAATGTAGTGTTTATCCACATGTGATTATTTAAATGCATTTTTGTACCTTTACTAAACTCGAATGATTGTTTCATTTCTTTATTGTTTTTCTTGTCAGCATGCAATGATTGTTTCATTTTTTTTTCTGTAACTTGTCAGTGACAAAAGTTTTCTATTTAAGAAAAGGTGATTCATTATGTACAATTTCCGTACGAAAGATGGGGGAGCACGATTTGCGATTTAAATGATAATATGTCGGTCGATTAAAGTTAGATGTGCGAATTAAATTAGTAAGTGCATGTTGTGTGAGGATGCCCCCAAAGTTGTTTCGTGAATAAATTAGGTTCGACCAATACATATTGAGAGTTAAATTTTACCCAATTTGATTCAGTTTAAGTCGAGTGATCAGGTTATCGATCATTTAAATTTTTATCTTATTACTTTTTATTTACAACAACAACAAATTCTTATCCCACTAGGTGGGGTCGGCTACATGAATCATACGACGTCATTCCGCTCTAATTCGTTGATCCATGTTAATAAGATTCGACAGAATTTTATGCTGACTGTCGGGGCCTAACACAACCCTCCTCCTTTATCCGGGCTTGGGACCGGCTATAAAATATAGGCGGAGTTTACAATCCTCCTATTTATGTAATATAAAAATATTATTTAATATTTATTTTAAAGTATAAAATAAATTTTTTATTTTATTTTTGTACTTAAAATATTTATAAAATTTTAAATCAAATATAAGTTTAAGCTTAAATAAAAAAATATATTGACTTAGATTGAAAATTTTTCAACTTTTGCCCGATTCGAACCTGACCCATTTATAAAAACTCAAACTTAAGAAATAATTTAAGAAATAAATTATTTAGAAGAATATAATATTTTTATCATACTTTATTCTATCGTCTATTTGATGTAAAAATAATAATTTTTAATTATAATTAAATTATTTTATTATAATTAGTTGACATTTGGTATTGTTATTATAATAAAAATAAAAATATAATAAAATATAGTTAAATTATAAGTAACAGGGACAGGCTGACTACCACAAACACATTGTTACTACACGACGAGGAAGTCAAAGAAAATTAGGGGGGCCAAAAAACTTTTACAATGGGTGGACTCGATCCTTTGACCTCCCAAGGTATAAAGATGACATTCCACCAAGCTAACATTGATTATTTAATGATTTGAGGGGGCCAAATATATATATAAAGTAACGGTATAACATATATGAAGTACTATAATATCAAAACGTTACCTTGTTCCCCAATCATATGTAGCTCCGTCCTGCTTCAAACCATTGGCAAAGTGAGTACCAAAGCTGTGCGTCTCCTGTTCGGACAGCACCAAACCGATCTCCACACCGCCGTCGTCTTCCCGGCACTCTGCCACCGATATGGCCCCGGTGTTCATGATGGACATCACCTCCACCTTCTGCGGCCTCCCCAATCCGAAGTCCGTGTCGTAAACCCTGAAATTGGGCGATCCGGCGACGGACAACGGCCGCTGCATCTCCGACATCTTTTGCAGCCATCCCTCAACGCCGTCTAAGGCCCCCTTTTTGAACTGCTCTATGGCCCTCCCTACGGCTTCGCAGGCCTCCATGAACCCGTTTGCGCTGTCGATGTCGCGGGCCTTGCGGTCTACGAACACGACCCCTACGCAGCTCCCGAAGTATTCTGGAGGCAGCGGCGGTGTCAGCCTCCCCCTGCAGTCCGCCGCGAACGCCACCTGGGCGACCCCGTCGCTTGGATATTCCCGCGACCTCACAAGGCACATCCACACATACGAGTAAACCACCACGATGGACGAGCAATGGAAGGACCCGTTGCTCTCCTTGGCTTTGGCCGCGACCCACTGCTTCATGCGTTCGATCTGATCTCGGCTGAGGACAAAGGTGGAGAAGAGGAGGTCAGAGGTCGGGGCACTCTGCGGATCCTTTGACGTGTGAGGAAGGGGATCTCCCATTTGAGATATGAGTCTCACGTAACTCGAGCTGATCTGCCCGTTAGGATCAGGGACGCCGGACCTGTCGAACGACGGTGAGAACTGCGGTGCTGTGACCCCTGACCCCGTCCTGCAAGCCGAAGCCCACAGGGACAGGAACCGCATGTTGCTGGAGCCGTCGGACGCGGCGTGGTCGATCGTGAGGCCGAGGGCGACGCCCTGATCGGGGAACAAGGTAACTTGCAGGGCCAGCACAGAGCGGCCGGCCTCGCTCGTCTCCAACTTGGGGACCAGCGGCAGCAATGGCCCCACCGCACGTGCATGGCTGCCTGAGAGCCCGACGAAGTCGGCGCCTCTGTACTCTGCCAACGTGAAGGGAACCGAGTCGCCGTCGGCGTAATGCAACTCGTACCTCTCGTCAGAACCCGGCGTGCATCGGATCTTTCCGGCGAGGGGGTAGAAGTGCTGGAGCGCGAAGGAGAGCGAGGACATGAGGTTGGGAAGGACAACGTCGAGGAAGTGGGAATTGGAGGACCCGAGACGGTAGAAGTAGATGCGCTCGACGGGGGTCGCCTTCAGGAATATGACGTCAAAGAAGGTGAGAGGGAGCGAGCCCTCATGGGGCGTCGATTTCGGCGGGGGCGAGATGCGAGACGTCTCGAGAACTCTGCAGAGAGCAGCAGATGATGAGGCCGCCATGGGAGCAACTGCGAATGTTCAGCAAGTGGGAAGACGAGCTCCACACAATTGTAGCAATTCCGAAACGTATATAAAGCTGATGGCGGCCAATCAACACGGTCAGCGTGGAATCTATCAAAAAAAGTATGCCACTTTGTTTTTTTTCTCCAATAAGAATGAAGTATCATTGTTATATCCGCACGAATCCGATCAAATCGACCTTTCACGTAAATTAGTAAATAGGTAAAAAAGGTATATTAGAAAATTACTAATCATGTCAAAGTAGATTAGTAAATAGAAAAAAAGCTAGATTAGTAAATTTCACAAGGGCCCACCGAAAAAAAATACTTTATTATATTAAATAAACAATGGAAAATATTAACTTAGTAAAACATTATCAATATCTATATCTATATTATATTAAAAAGAGTACTTTGATATTTGACACCATAATATATTGTCATGTGTTGTTAAAATATTTTGTTTATAAATATTCAACATATATTATAAAATACTAACTAATGTGTATAATAATTAGATCGTGGTGACAACCAATAATGCTAATTTGACATTTCAGGTGTAATCTCACAATATTTGAAGATAATATTCTGCAAATAAACTATTATATTTAAATTTAAAAATTAAAATTATATGTTCATTGCTAAATGGTTAATTAAGCATACATGTAAAATGAAATAAATAAATATATAACAATTTTGCATGTTTAGAATAAATAAATACACATATTTATTTTAAACTGATAAAAAATGATGTTTTCTTTATTAATTATCAACCTTATTATGAATAAATTTTATAATATAATTCAAATATTCATATTTTTTACTTGAATAAGGAAATAATAATATATATGCTATATTATAATAGTTTTTTAAACTTATCAATATAATAATAATAATAATAATATATTTATGTGATTATATTTCTATGTATTTTGTAAATTTCATGAATTTATAATTACATAGAAGCATAACCGTATAAATACATAACCGAATAGGATCATGAATGCATGATTAACTTTCAGTTAGAGTTTCTTGCCACACAATAACTGTCTAAAACATAGGCTATAAATAATGGCATGGATACATCACCTTTCGATAACATGTTCATTGTTGGAGACGCACAATGTAAGATGTTTTTTTTTCTTTTTTAAATGCTTAAATAGTTTAAGTACATTTTTCATCATTTATTATTATTATTTTGAATATTGTTCATTTCACTGCACTATAATGAAAATTATAGTGATGTTCATCAATATAATAATAATTGATTAAAGTGTATGCAAGATTAATATTTTATAGTCATATTTTTTTTAAGTTCAAAATATTCTTTTCTCTTTTTTTCTTAAGAAGGCGTGAGGTCTAATTTATTAGTGTACTTTTATATTGTCCCGAACCTATCATCTTTTATTATTTGATTTTGATTTTTTCTTACTCTTACCCACAAAACCTTATGTAGTAATATAGGGTTTAACTAAAATTTCAATTATTTATAATATTGGCCTTCTCATTTTGCTTACATATGAGCACTCATAAATAAATTTTGGTATAGATTCTTATTTCGAGTGCACAATTTGTTTATGTATATTTTTTCTTATTTAAACTATCAGCAAACTTTCATGTAGTTTTAAGCTTGATATCTAAAATAATATCTTATAATAAATTTTAGCATGTATAGAGATATCAAAGTATCCTTTTTAATATTTATTATGTATATTAGTGTCACATATCTATACTATATTAAAAGCAAAGAAGTTTGTGAGGAGATGACACTTGGCATAAATATATGTTGATAAGTGTCCATAAAATTTTATATACTATGATAATTATATAATTGCCATGTAGTATAGTTATTGTATCTACACGGAATAACTATACGTTTCTATTTGAATAACTTAAATTAATTATTAAACAATGATAATATTTGTAATGGAAAAACAGGTATAGTAGCCAGCTTGATACAAAAGTAGTTAAATAAATTGATATCAGACGTGGCTATGTTAACTAATTGATATTATCTCAATAATAATGTATTTAAATAGACTATTATAGTTACTATCAAACTTATTAAAGTGGATAACTTAATAAGCTAATACTAAAGTGGCTAATGTGGTTAATTAATTTAATACTAAAGAAGCTAACTTATTTCTACATTATTTTTCACTATATCATTATCATGATACCTCAATTAATATTATGCATTAAATTCCTCAATTTTTTTCTTATTTTAGAATTTTTAGAATGTTATTTTACAAATAAAATCTTCATTTTCTGTTTATTTTAGAAATTTGATTTTATTTAGCAACAATATTAATTATGAAAAGAAAAGTAATTATTATTCAGAATATAATCAGATAATGCTTGATAATTAGAGTGTGAGGAAAAGCGCATCAGGCAGAATTATATCATTAAAATATATATTTAAAATCTAGGATTAACATGATAATGATTAATGTACTTAAAAAGACAACTGGCATAACTAGATGCTGACATGTGTCTATAATTATGTCTAGAGCATTATGTATTGTCGGTACAAAAATGATTCTAAAATTTTAATGATAAAACAGGAATATTAAAATTACCTATTTAAATGGATGCTGATTTTTAAAATTCAGTCTTTGTATATTACTGAGAGAGTTATTTATTTGTTTTCCCGCCACATCTTCAGTTATTTATTTCTTTCTTTCAAAAAATAATTAAAATAATTTAATGAATAAATTCATGATTTTTTTATAAATTCAAGGTCCATCACAAAAAAAGTTTTTAAAGGTCCATGACATTAAATAAATACGTGTTAATAAAGTAACAATTACATAAAATTATTTTATGTCATTGTAGTTAGTGTTGAACTAATTATTTTATTACATTTTTATTCTGCGCATCATATAAAATTATAGAATTGGTTTAAAATAGTTGACTAAATACCATTATTATAGAATTGGTTTAAACCCAATCCATAGCTCGATTTTCTTTCTTTAATTAAATTTTATTTAAACCTATTTACAATCATGGACAAATATAGCATTATTCAAACATTTAAGCTTAATAATTGCATTAAATAGTTAAATTATTTACAATAAATGTTAATAATCATACGTAAAGTTTAGAAAATAATTTATATTCCATATATACTATGTTAAAAGAAAAATAGGTTTATTTTGGGCATATGCTTACTCTGCCACATGTTACACATGCTAGCGAAAAATCAATAAATATGCACAGTATTAACCTTACACAAGCATGATTATTTATGGATAGAACATTTCACCCATAAATTTATAGTCTATGCAATAGACTAAAAAACATGGGTAGATCATGTTTCTTTTGAATGTATCCATAAATTTTTTTATCATATGAGGCTATAGAAAATGGCGGAGTCAAATTTTTATCGGGGGATGCTCGATTTTCTATACTAATTATATAATATATAATATAGTAAAAAGGTTTTTCTAATTGTGAATCAATTTTTAAGTTATGGGTTTTATTTGCACTTCTTAGGATAATTCAAATAACGTAAATACATCAACTTGACTTTTATCTTAACCATTAATAAATCAGCAACAATAAAGTGCTTTTCAAAGTATATATAAAAATAATAAAATTAATAATGTACAATAAATTAATATTAAAAATCGAGGTATGTTTCCAAATGGACATTAAAAATAAATTTTAGGTAAGGATTAAAATAATAGGTGAGATTTATATAATATATTTATATAGACTAATAAGTACAATGATAAAACACAGTCAATATAAATAATATTTTAATAAATTAATAAAGTTTAACTAATAAAAATGAATAGTTTAAAGGAGCACTATATTAAAAAATTATTTGAGTGAAGGTGGAAAAGAAAATAAAAGACGGTATAAGGTGAACTAAGCACAAATAAGAAGTTAACAAGAATTGCTCCCCATCAGCATGATCACTTTTTAAAGGTGATTTAAGAGATATATGGATAAAATATGTGTCTTAAAAAAATTATAAATACATATTCATAGCTATCAACGTCAAAAGGAGATTAATCTTATGTCACATGGCATGGTCTTAATTTTCAATGAAAAAAAGTTTAGCATAGATCATTATTTTTAGTTAGCAAAAAAATTGATGAAAATATATGGAAATAAGTTATATGCTAATATTTTTACTATATATTTATTTATTTCAGATATCCATTTAGAAAATAATATTTCAACAACAAATTAAATTAATCATTAGAAAAATAATTATGAGAGATACATGGTTCACAAAGTAATATTGTACAAGTGAATATTTTTTTTATAAAATAAATAGATAAATAATTTAATATTATAATTAACATTGTTTTTCATAACTTAAATTTGTTATATGAAAAGAAAATGAAGAGATTTTAAAAAGAGAGGACGTAAAATATTGAAATATATTTATTGTAATGAGATTACCCATTATTAATGTGCTCACTATATTGTTTCAACCTTATGGGCCATGCTAAAATAAGAAAATATTATTAAAAGTCTGATCAATTTTAAATATATATATAACTATATTATGAGAATAATTCATAATTACTTAAAAAATCATAAAATGACAAAGTATAATGAATATTTTTAACCGAATCATCATAATAAGCTACAACCAATTAAACTAACTTTACAATATGTATGATAAGCTATATCTATATCTTTATAAAATAAGATGTAGAATATGCTATATGCGATGTTCACAATTTATTAGAAAAAAATTAAGTATAAGTCAAACACAAATTAGCAAATTATAATGAACATTTTTAACAAAAATAGTTTTCCAAAATTCATAGTGAGAAGTTGTAATATCTTTTCTTCATTTATTATGCTTTAATATTTTTTATAATTACAAATAATATAAATTTTAAATTTTAGGACATTTATTATCACTAAAAACTTACTCTCATAACTTTATCAGATGAGTTTTGAATATTTTTAATGTGTTTTGAAATGACAATAATGCATTAAAATTTATATGATCAATTTCTTATGCCCGTGCATCGCACAGGTTCTTACACTAGTAAGGATTTAATAGGAAGGACCACCACCTAGATTCTCCATAGACGCACAATTTAAAATTTCACGGTTGAGACGGTTTTTGATAGGCACAATTGAATGAATCTAATAAGAAAAAGAACAAGCATAATTGAAATATTGTGCCGTCTTTCACTACAAGAAAATCGCGATTTTGACGGATTTTTCGACGGTTCTATTTCCGACGGATTTTTCGACGGTTATGACCGTCGAAAATGATTTATATTATTATTTAATTTTTCGACGATTAGGAACGTCAATATTTTCGACGGATATCCATCCGTCGTAATTTTCGACGACTTTTCCGACGGTTATGATATTCGGAAATGAAAAAATTAAATCATGTATTTTTTATATTATTCTTAAATTTTTTCGACGGATTTTCCGACGGTCACGACCGTCGAAAATAAAAAAATAAATTATGAAATGTATTATATTATTCTTAAATTTTTCGACGATTAGGAACGTCGATATTTTCGACGGATATCCGTCCGTCGCAAAATCCACTGTATTTTTCGAAGGTCGTAATCATCGATAAATGTATAATAATATCATATAAAGAATATTTTATTAATATAACTAGCGACGGCCCAAACCGTTGGTAATGGTAACGATTACCGACGGTTCAAATCGTCGGTAAAATAAAAAAAATATTATACATAACTAAATATATTTTCGACGGTCACAACCGTCGATAATTATAAAAATAGTTAATATTTACGTTTTCGACGACCGAAATCGTCGATAATTAAAATTTCGTTATCCCGTTTTTTTTCCTTTTCCCGCTTTCTTTCCAAATTTTCCCTTTAAATTTCTCCTCCTCCCTCTTCTCTCTCCCTCCTCCCTCCACTCCTCTCTCTCTCCCTCCTCTCCTCTCTCTCTCTCCCGGCCGCGAGCACCCTCTCCCGCGCCGGACGCCGACGACCCTCCCGCGCCGGCGACCCTCTCCTGCACCGGCGACCCTCCCACGCCGGCGACCCTCTCCCGCACCGGCGACCCTCTCCCGCGTCGGCGTCTCTCTCTCTTTCTCTCTCCGGCCAGAGGCCGGGCCGGATTTCGCCACTGACAGCCGGATCCGGCCGTGGCCGTTCGGATCCGACCCCTAGCAGCCGATCAGCCGCTAATTTTTTTATATTTAAAAAAATATTTGTGATGGTTGCGACCGCCGAAAGATCGACGGTTGTGACGCCCGTCGAGAGTTTCAACAGTTGCTACCGTCGAAAAGTTGCGACGGTTCGAACCGTCGGCCTTTTCCGACGGTTGCAACCGTCGAAAATTTCGACGGTTCGGATCACCGGCCTTTTTCGACGGTTGAAACCGTCGGAAATTTTGACGGTTCGAACCGTCGAGGACTGTTCCGGCGGTTGCAACCGTCGGGGACTGTTCCGACGGTCAGAACCGTCGATATTTTTGATGAATTTTTTTCAACCGTCGCAAATCGGTTTGCGACGAGTGTTTTTCCGACGGATCAATTCCGGCTAAAAAACCGTCGGTAATTGCGTTACCGACGATTTTCATGCTGATTACCGACGGTCCGGACCGTCGGTAATCAGCGTTTTTGTAGTAGTGTTTGTTTGGCAAATGACAAAAATAACTAAATAAGTAGTGTTTAGCATTTCATATAAAAATATTTAAAAGTTATTTCTACTAACGTTTAACGTTTAGAGATTAGCGTTTTATAAATTTTTCAATTTTATCATTATTCAAATACATTATTTTATAATCATTTAACTATATTTTTTTATATTCATGCTTAATTAATTACAAATTATTTATATGTTAACAATGAATAAAACAATTAATACTTTTATATCATGGGTGCACTATATAAAAATTATTGTCAATATAAATTTCAAATACATTTTAATAAAAAAAGTAGTTGTGAAATTTTATTTAATTAAGTTATAAATATTTAATTTATTTGTATTATAGTACAATTTATATAGTGCTTAAATTAAATAATTCGTCATATATCTAATTATGTCATTTTATATTCATCGTAGCTAAATTTATCAAACACTTATTTGTTATAACCTCTAACTGCTAATAATCATTCACTATCCATTATTCGTTAGTTACGCTTTCCACCCGTTAAACCGTTATCCGCTTATCAAATTTCAAATAATGCCAAACAAAGCCTTTATCCACCTGTAGTGATTATTAAATGCATTTTTGCAACTTTATCATCCTGGGATGATTGTTTCATTGTTTTCTTGGTTCTGCAATCTATCAATATGAGTATATTATTAGCTGCAGTTTTTCTTGATAACAAAAAACATGTATATAGTTCTTTTTATCATTCTGTAAGTAATGCTCAGGTTATTTTTTCTTTCTCAAAATTTTCAAGGTCAAGTTGAAAATAATTGATTAATCAATAAGATGATACATATATTTATATTATATATAAGTAATGGTCACAGTGCTTTTATTTTTTATATTTTATATTTTAATTATATGCTTGAGAAAATACAAAAAAGATGAGCAAGCTGAATTTAAGATTCTGAAAATTAATATGCACATACCCTAAATTTATTGATATGTGATGTTTAAGTGGAGTACACTTTACATTGTCATAAACCAGTTGAGTTTAAGAACATGTTTGGAGCTAAACTAAACTATGATCGTTGGCGTTTCTTTAGATTCCAAACATGATTAATTAAAGAGAGAGTATAATTGCTGGTCATTTTTTCATAAAAAAATCCAAACATTTTTAAAAGCTATAATTGTTAGGAGAAGATGCATTTGCCAAATGTTAGAACCAAGTTCCCGCAAGGGAATAAAAACCACGTGACCTGATTCCAGTTGCTCTGGTTTGGTGGAATCAACACTTTTTTCTTGTCTACGTGACATTTTTATTTTATTTTTTCTCACACCTTCTTCTTATAAAATAAATTATTTAATAAATATAAAATAATTTAAATAATTTATTAATATAATATAATTTATTACTTATTATTTTATTTTAAAAAATTAATATTTCATTAAATATAATTAATTTTAAAAAGATTTTTATATTTAAATAATATATTTTTTAACAAAAAATTTTCATAAAAACTTTTAATTTTATAATTTCATTTTAATTTATAATAAAATTTTACTTTATAATTATAATAATTTTAATTCAAAACTCACTAAAAATTCATCAATCACATTATATTTTTCTTTACATCAATTGACTGATTTGTCATCATTACATTTCACTTCATTCGAACTAATATATCAATTTAACTATTCATCGAGAACTTAGAAGGAACCGTGAATTCATTTTCAAACGCAGCCTAAATGTTTAATATTTTTTGTGAAACACGAAATTGAATAGAGCTTTCCTTCCTGATAAAAAAAATACATCTCAGTACAAGAGTTCAATTTCGTCGTTGTGAATTAATGTTTGCTGTTCCTTTTTTTGTTTTTGCAAGCATGTGAATGTTTATCTACTCCAAAATAAATGAAAGATTTAAATCGTAGTTTGGCTCATTATTGGTATCTAGGGAACACTGAGCAATTATTATGAAAAGAAAAATGTGACCAAAATGAAGGAAAGATAAAATTTAGATAGACAAAACAAAAAGTGACACTGCGGTTAGAGAGATGCATCTGTGCAAATGCAAGATGACCGATGAGATGCGGTGATAGAGATTTATTGGCTTCGGGACGTTATCTTTAGGGGTGTTCACCGGTGAACCTGACAACCTGATCCGATCCGATCCGATCCGGAATCCAATGAGAGTTCGGGTCGGGTACGGATTGGGAAATTTCAACCCGAGTCGACCCGATCCGATCCGATGACTCGATTATTATTATTACTATTTTAATTTTTTCACTTATTTTTAGTCTATGGTTAATTTAAAATGAAAAAATATTAAAATAAAATATTTTAATTATTAAAATGATGCTCAAATATTCAAAAATGCATATTTTATATTTTATAATAATTCTTAATTATTTTTTATATTATTTTTTGACTTAAAGCTTTTTCTATGAACATGCTCATTCTTGCTTTATGTGCTTGCAAAGAACCCATGGGTGACCCGACCACCCAACTCGATCTGAACCGGGTCGAATTGGATCGGATTTTCTGTCCCCAAGGGGCTTGACTCTATCCGATCCGACCAAATTCGGATTTATTCACGGGTCGGGTCCAACCTGACTCATGACCATCCAACCTGACCCGAACCGGATCGAATTGGATCGGATTTTCTGCCCCCAAGGGGCTTGACCCTATCCGACCCGACCAAATTCGAATTTGTTCACGGGTCGGATCCAACCTGACTCATGACACACCCCTAGTTATCTTCCAGTTGGACGACAGCGATGTCACCCCGCTAACCGGTGATTTGAAAGGTAAATAGATATAAGATTATTTTCTTAAATAATTCTTTAGAATTTTTTTACGTCTAATAAAAAATTACGAACTTATTTTACGACATTTTAAAATTTTACCACATTTTCTACTCTTTCCATTTGATTCTATTAACTTTTGTATTACCCTCCCACGTAATAAGTAAAATATATATTATCTTTTAATGTTTTTAAAAATAAAATAAATATAAAAAATAATATAAAAAGGACAACAATGAGGAAGAGAATTATTTTTTACTTATTATATTGTTCTATTCTTTTTTGAACACTAAAGGATAGTACATATATTTCAATTGTTATGTGGAGAGGATATTTTAATATTTTCTCAAATAAAAAGTTAACATATGTCTAAAGTGAAAAATATGATAAAATTTAAAAGTGACGGACAAGGATATACCCTAATAAAACTTTCTCACGTAGACTCTTTTTGTTCCGTGTAGTTGAAAATTTAGTAATTCTGTTTTAGAGATATCAGAAGGTAAATTTATATTAAATATAAAAAATCGTAATAGTTTAAAAGAAGTTTAAGAAAATAATTCATAAATATTAGTGCATGTCATTTGGATTTAATGTGTGGTCTCTTTGTCAGTAAATCCTGGCAAAGATTTGGTGACTATGTCCTTGTCTAAATAACTTATATTGAGATATTTTTTAAATTTACTTTTGATTCCCTTTTGAGATATTTGGATTCAACGTATAAACATATTTTGATTCCCTTTCTATTTACTTTTCTTGTATATTAAATTTGCAATTAAGAGCAAAAATTTTGTATGCATTTTCTTTTCTTTTTTCAGTTGACTTCCCATATATGAGAAAACATGTTCGTGATTCAATGCATCTAACGTTAATGATTATTGCACACTAATTATATTTTAATATCCTTTTATTGCAAAAGAAGGTCCATAAATATAATACAAGAAAAAAAATTACAACACGCATCATATACGTTTTAGTAATGAAATTCGAAGTCGTAACCTCTCGATCTGATACTATTTTTATACTAATATTGAAATCACTACATATTTGATGAGTCTTCTAATAAATTTTTTAAGAAGGATAGAGAAAATACCAATCAAATCAATTTCTTAATTTAGATTTATAATAATAATATTATTATTATTATTGGATGACATTTCATTTTAAAATTATTATTATTATTATTATTATTTCATTTTTTAAATAAAACTAAAAATATTCATTACTCATGAAATAATGGTACTTTATTTTTCCTCCCAACCCAATATTTTCAGAATCGGATCGGCGACTGGACCGGACTCCTTACCGGGTCACGGTTGGACCAGTCCGATCAGGTTCGACTAGATTGAACCAAATTTTATTAAAATATTATTATTTATAATAATTATAAAAATATAATATAAATTACATGATATAGTATATGAATATTGTATTAATAACTTATTAAAAATATTAAAAATTCATATAACATATTTTTATTTATTAAATTTTTTAATAATATTAACATATAAATATAAATATATTATTATTAATTTAATATCTATTATTTATTGATGATAGATGTTATATTAATAAATTTTATCTTAAATTGATTTTTTAACACTTTCTTTGTTATTTTCATTATTTATGCCATAATTTCTATTTTAATGTTATTCAATTTTAAATACTTGCCTTTTTTATTTCAATTCCTATTTAATTTTATACATGTTATATTTCCTCTTTTTTTTCTTATCTTATATTCCTTTCTTTTTTTAACTTTTCTATTTTCATTATTTTTTAATGTTATTTTTTAAAATGTGACTTGAACCGGGTTGAATCAGTTTTTTCCGATTCAATATTAAAAATGATTTTATTATCAAACCGAATCGAATCTATAATCGATTCACGATTGAAACGGTTGAATCGGCCGGTCCGATTTTAATAAGATTGTCCCAACCATGTCGCTCGCAAGGAGGGAGACGCCTACTGTGGAAGTGGAACCAACCAGTCAAGCTTTAGCTTTATATTTCTTTATTAATTACTAGCTTGGAATCGTAATAAATAACGCATAGAAACTAAGTCTGCATTGCCATCTCCCATAATTAGGAACGCAGCAACGAGGAGAAGGGGCGTTGGGGGCGCTTTGACCGACAGATATGGAACAGGGCGCTTCACCCCCTCATTTCAATATCTCCTCATCATCAATCCTTCTACTCATTCTCAGTCGGCGTTCCGCTTCTCTCTCCTCATGGAATCCTCCGTCGGCGTCATCTTCCTCCCCAGCTCTCCTCTCCGTGCACCTTCGACTTCTTCTTCTTCTTCCTCTTCTTCTCCCGCTTCTTCCAGTACTCCCGCTACTGCACAGCCTTCTCCTGAGCAGCCGCCGCGGCAGCAAGAACAGAGCACCGTCTATCGCATCAGCGTGTGGATCGCAGACGCTGCGGCAGCCGAGATGAAAGACGAGGCCTGGTCCTGCCTGGTCACTCTCGCCACCTTCTGGTTCTTCGGTATCTCCATCTTTCGCGCGCGCCTGCGCCTTTGCTATGCTTCCTCTTACTTCTGTTCACTCACGGCCACGGCGTGTTCTGAATCATGCAGCATCCATGATACTTATCATGGGCGTCTACGCCTCGTTCGATCTCGTCCTGGGCCCGAATTGCTCCCAGCTCCTGCAGGCGAACTCTTTCTTCGTGCAAGATATAACGGTGCGTTTCAGCTCTTTCTCTCTCTCTTTGCCGGCGCTTTTTGATGTTAGAGGAGACGGCCGCAATGGGTTCATCGGAGGAGCGCGTGACGCGCTCCATGCTACGAACTCAGAAAGCTTTCGTTCTTTCCTTCATGTGTTGATCACTCTGTTCTGGCGCATGCTCTCGGTAGGTGAAAACTGATGAGTATTCGACGCAACGGCCGATGATTTACGAGTTTAACTTCCTTCCGCCGCTGGATGCGCAGACAACGTGGTCGGAGTTCCGCAATGCATCCATTCCTCCTGAGTTCCACAAGGTCCGATTCGCCTTCATAAAATTACCAAATACCAATGCTCACAGTGGAACATGCTTCACATGATTTGAATTGGTGCAGGAATGGGTATACTATCTGAACCAAGGCGCGCGGGTTAATATTTCTTACAGTTTGATGTCGCCAAGTGAATACCCTCTCATCCTTGTCATTACCGAAGGCAAGAAAAAAAAACTATCTTTTACCAAACATTTTATAGAGTTTTCGAGGTTTCAGTTTTCACTGAGAGTTAGATGTCAGGCTATATATATGTTAACTTTCAGCATAGTTTTTTTATCGGTTTCGGAATTTTATTCGGTAATGGATTTTGATTTTGTTTGAAGCACAGAAGAAAGATGAAGAATTTATTAGTGATCAGATATGAATCTATCACACTCCTGCAGTGAAATATCTTTGGAAGATTTAATTAAGATTGATGTAACATGTATCCTCAATATTTGATCATGATCTTTCATTGCAGGTAAAGATAACCTTGTTGAGTGGATTGAGAAACCTTCATACCCTAATGTGGCATTGTCATGGACCCTCATACATGGTAAGATTCTCAACTAGAACTGTCATTTGGATCTTCAAGTTTCTTAACCTTTTGGCACCTTTAGCGGACAACATGCACTTTCAGGGACTGGCATGATTGGACAGGTCATTGAAAGGCCTTCTGATTACTATGTTGCTGTGGGTAACTTAAATCAACTTGGCATCGAGGTACATTGAGAAGTTTTATATCACTTTATGCTATTTCTATTTTGTGTTCAATTACTGATATCAGTACATGTTACTGTTCCTCAGTATATTTAAGGTTCCATTCTCACATTGGTCTTCATTTACAGATCTATGATTTCACAACAAATTCAATTCTCAATAAGTATTCAGCTTTGTTCTATTCAGCTTTTGTTCTAGATCTTTTCATGGGAACATATTTATCTGAACTCTTCAATGCATTCTTGTGCTTAGTTCTAAAATGAAGTTTTTTTGGCAGGTCCAATTAAATTTCAGTTTTCTGAATGTATTGTACAACACAACTGGAGCTTCTAGCAAATGCTCGCTGGATCACGAATTTTGTCTCCTAGATTTATCCTTATATAGAGCCAATTATGCTGTTCTGACAACACCTCCTCAAATAGTCAGTAAAATCTTAACTTACTGGCACCTTACACTTCATCCTGCTTATATCATTTTCCCACAATCCTGATGCATCTCGTTTCTTGATTCAGACAGAGGGAGGTGATGAATGGCATATTACGGTGTCATACGGGCCAAGATGGGCAACTTATTTAATTGCATCAGGTAAGGTGCCCCTTATTCATCAATTAAACCAAATTTCTGAGTGCTCATCTTCTTCCTTAACTTTGTGAAGTAACATGTTTTGTCATCTGACTTCCTTCTGTTGTTGCATGCAGGTCTATTGACTCTTTTAGTTCTGTTAACCTTCAAAGTATTTACATACCAACAGCCAAACTCTGGAGACAGCGACGCCAGACAACATGAAGAGACCGCAAATGAGAGGAATCCTCTCATCTCCAACAAAGATGATGAGAACATGAGCTTGGGTTCATCTTATGAATCTGTTTCCAGTGGCGAGGAGGATGAAGCTGAAGCTTCGAAGATGCTTGAACATGGCGAGGCAGACAACTCCCAACAACTCTGCACCATCTGCTGCGATGCAAAAAGGGACTGCTTCTTCCTTCCATGTGGGCATTGCGCATTGTGTTATACATGTGGTAGTAGGTAAGAGATTGTTGCAGAGAACTCAATTCAAAAGGTCACGTTACCTAACGGTAGAAAATATGCATGCTAAATCCTCTGCGTCTTTATTTCATGCATGCAGGTTACTGAATGATGCTGGAGTTTGTCCCATTTGCAGGAGAAAGATGAAGAAAGTGAGGAAAATTTTCACCGTTTGAGGCCTATGGTCTATTTCTTCTACCACATATTACACAGACAGCCAGAAACTAGGGATTTAAGCTGGTATGACCAGATTAATAAAAGCATCCTATTGAAGGATGGAGGTTGTTCTTCTACATGGTGGATGAGTGAAAGGATGGACATAGTTTTACATGGTGGATGAGTGACAAAAGGAAAGAAAGAATTTAATGTACTAGGGATGTAAAATTTACTCTGTTCATGTAAACTTCTATACATGGTGATTAGTTTCAGAGTAGATGTCATATTATAGTTCTCATATCTGAGTTGGAGGGATCATATTCATATTCTTTTCCATGGAAGTGCAGGTTCATGCCCTCATAATCCAGGGATTTCATAAATTAAGAATGTCATTTCAAGGAGATTAGAATAAAAAGTTTTCAATACTTATTTATTGGAAAGAAAAATGAATTGGGTTTAAAAATTTGATACAAAGTCTGCTTTGGTAAGGTGAGCTGGACTAATTGATAGGAACTTAATTTTTCCACCATTGTAAACTTTTTTATGGATAGATTGGAACAAGATCACTCATCAATATTAGCATCATTACTTAGTAACCTTTGTGAACTTCGCAATGCAGTTGTCGATGGGCCGCGGATGAGGCAGAAATTTAACTGGAGCCTGAGGATTTTTCCTTGTAAGCCTGCATGTAAGCATATAATCAGAAAGTGCATTGCATACGAACAACCATTACTTTATAATTTGCCAAGGTATTTCAGATATTCTACTGAATTCATTGCCTTAAGCTCATGAACAGATGAGAAATTTAATAACAAAATAAAGAAGTGCTATTGAAGTCTCTTGGTACACTTGCATCGTGCAATAAATATTGGTTAAAGGAAGCAAAAGAGCTTACTGGTAATCAAGGAGAAAATAATGCAGGAAGACAGAAATCTCCAGCTTGGCTAAATCATTTCCAGGGCATAAACGACTTCCTGCTCCGAAGACCAGAAAAGTTCCTGGTTTTGGTGTGAAATTCTGGAACATTCAAAGCATATAAGCAAGTCTTGTTATGATTCTTATACTTGTTATTGATGGACACAAAAAAACAACCATGCAACTAGACATTAACCAAAGCCTGAGCTCTAACTTACATCCCATCGAGATGGATCGAATGTTTTTGGATCAGTGTAAACCTGAGAATCCATGTGAACACTTCTGTACCATAACATAATCTTCCAATCTTTGGGTACCATGTAGCCTGTGAAATGAATATCCAATATTAAATACAAATCAACCTAAGTTATCACAGGTTGATTACTTTGATATAGTAATCAGGATATGATATACAATACGAACCATTCACATATGTATCTTTGTTTGCTCGGCGGAATGATACGAATGAAATATTGACTCGACGCAATGTCTCATCAATAACCTTTAGAATGAAGAATTATGCTGTCAATGAAAAGAATTCATGTAAAAAGTTACTGAAAAGATATTCCAATTAATTAAATGTTGTACCTGGGAAAGATATTTCATCTGTCTGATTTCCTTCATCGTTAATCGCTTTTGTGTAGGCGGCAGGTTTCTTCTTATCTCTTCTTGCTCCATCTGAGAAGCTCTTGAGATATTAATTCATATGTTGCTCATTCTAAGTCTTTAATATGGAATCAGTAATGATGACTAACACAAAACCTTTGCTTTTTCAAAGACTTTTGGGTTTTCTTGCAGAAACACCGTAGCCCACATGGTGATATGCCCTGAAGATTCATGGCCGGCATTCAGGTACATGATAAGTGTGTCAATGATGTCCTCATCGGTCAACTTTCTACCATTGTCATCTTGAATATCAATGAGATTATCCATCATGTCCTTCTTGGTTGGACGTACACCTTTCTCTCTTGCGGCCCTTCTTTCGTCAAGAACACCTTGGAGAACAGCCACCAACTTCTTTCGAGCCTGATATTTTTGACTATAAGTTCAACCATTCATACAAAGAAAGAGATGGAGTTAGACAAGGTACCAGAATTACCTTCAAAGCTCTGTGGAAGGCAAACCCAGGGATGTTGATGGCCATTGCTCTCATTCCATAATTCAAGTCTGTATATACTTTCTCCAAGGACTCTATCACATTCTTATCCTCTGAGCTCAAAAAGATCTTCATAATAATCCGGAACGTGAGTCGTCGCATCTCCGTAAGAAACACAATGTCCCCCATGGTAGACCACTTCTCCAAACTGTTTACTACCATTTTCTCAATGAAGGAGAGATATGTATTCAATGCTTCATAGCCATTGATTGGAGCTGCAGTTACCTTTCTTAGCCACTTGTGCTCCTCCGGAGTGATGAGCAAAAATGATCTCTTCCCAATGAGCTCACAGGTCGCTTTAGGCCAACCAAGAGAAAAGGTTTGATCATCCATCAGGACTTGCTTGCATCCATCTGCGTTTGTAATCATGATTGTTGGGCTTCCAAACATGAAAGCCTTATAAATTCCAGTGTTGCCAAACCTGCACATCAGAGCTTGTCAACATATATAAATCTGTTCATAATAAATTACCCTTCTATTTCTTAGAGTTTGTCTAGTTGCAACATCGTTGTAAATTACATGCATGATTAAAAGCCGGAAGCAGGGGACAGGTAAAATGAACAGCAGCATAAGATGCTGGAACCAGACTGAGAAGATCTAAATTAAAGACAGTACGCAGAAACTAATCAGAACGCTGTCAGTGGGCTCTCATCATGCAATTTTAGCATGTTCCATCTCAAGCTTTAGGAAATCTTACCGACTCGTCCTCCCATAAAACCGACATATGTTGTCCCGATGACCCACTGCTAATGCATCGCATTACATGACACATTGCATGTATAAAATAACCAGCTCATAAACAACCAAAGAATAGTGTGTTAAAAGTAGCATAGCAACAATTTCAGGCATGGGGCCAAGCATATCTTTTACTTGGATTTGGGCAATCCCTCCGAGAAGGACCAGCACCCAAACAAAGGAAGGACCATATATTTTAGAACATGCTATTTATTGTGCATAAAGATTATTTCGTCCATTGCATAAAGTACGCACAAAACACGTTTAAAAAAAAGTGAGCACAACAAAAAAATATGTAGGTATTAGCTCAAAAATTGAATATATATATATATATATATATATGCTACATATACCAAACAAAACAGAAATGACCAACGCTATGATGAGAAGTTAGTCTCCGATGTGATGCATACCCGCATCCTATAAAAGTCTAGAAAAAAAAAACACACACACGTGTATACATATATAATTTTTGCACAGGAGAAGTTATGCACCGCAAGAAAATTTAAAAGATTTAAGATAACATAAGATCAAATTGTTTCTTTTTATACTCCTAAGGAGTTTATATAGTCACTCCTTTTTACATATACCGACTGATAGTATAAATTAATCTCCAAAAATATGACACATATTTCATGATAAAAAAACAAATCAATTTCTTAACAATCTCATGATAAAGAAATATACACAATATTTCAAACATATTTCCTTTTATTTCGGAAACTATTGAGATCCAAACAGGTTTCTAGTTGAAGTAGAATTCAAGGTATTATTAACAAATCTTCGCCTTGAATTGAATCCTCCAATCAGATATCTAACACTCTTTGTCGCCGCCGGTCCCTGTTCTGATTCTGCACATACGATAACATTCTTGTAACTTGATGGCTCTAGCGACTCCACATCTTCAATTACTTGCAATGCATATGCAACTATGTCCTCAAAGTCATAACATTTAGGAGGACCTACTTGTCTACGTGCACGTCCAATAGTTAAACTTATCGTTGCATCTTTTATTCGCTTTTCAGGTTCTGATTGTTCAACCTGATGAGATTCTTCTGCACCATTCTAAATTTGAGTTAACTCAAATCCCACCTATTTGTTGACACACTCCTCTGCCGAGTCAACAACATCTAATTTCTGCTTGAGCATAGACATCTCATCAAAAAATATATTTTTGTTGTGAATAACCTTCTACTTTGAAGGAGATCATATTCTGAAGCCTTTTACACCTGCACTATATCCCACAAAAATTTCTGACCCTTGGTTCCAGCTTTTCTTCGTTGACATGATAATATGTTGGATAGTCAAATTTTTTTTCAAATTAGTATAATCATTAGGATTTATTGACCATACCTCAATAGGAGTCATCGATCGCAGTTGTAGGAGTTTGATTTACAAGGTAACATGCTGTGCTAAGAACTTCAGGACAAAATGACTTGTTCAGACAAGAATTAGAGAGTATGCACCGTGCCCTCTCTAGAAGAGTTATGTTCATGTGTTCTGCTACACCATTCTGTTGTGGTGTATCTTTAACGGTGCGATGTCTGACAATGCTTTCATCCTTGTAGAACTGATTAAATTCAGACGAACAAAACTCTAAGTCGTTATCGGTACTATTCTCCACCAATGTCTTCACTGTTTGAAGGTTTCGAATGCTTCGTTCTTGTGCTTCATCATAAATACTAATGTCATTCTTGAGTATTCATCTATCACAAATAGGAAATATCTAGAACCTCCTAGAGATTGAACACGAGAGGGGCCCCAATAATCGGTGTTGATGTAATCGAGTGTTGTCTTCGTCTTGTGCATGGCTTTGCTGAATTGACGTCATTTTTGCTTATCGAAGACGCAGTACTTGCAGAATCCGATTTCAGATATCTTCTTATCATTCAGAAGATTGCGCTTATTGAGGATGTTTATATCTTTCTAACTCATATGTCCAAGTCGCATGTGTCACAACTTGCATGCTTCTGATTTTGATATGGATGAATTACCTATTGCAGTCACGCCAAAAATTACTGTATCTTATATTATGTACAAAGACTTTTGTCCGACTTCTATCATGACTTCAACATCACCTTTGGTAATTATGAAAATACCTCATACAACATCCATCCGACATTCTTTGGAGTTCAGCACTCCTAATGAGATATCATATTTTTCTTTAATTGCGGAATCAATGTCTTTCACCCCATTATCATGAGTTCTAATCTGAATTGAACCGATTCCAATTATTTTACAAGCCGCATCACTACTCATGATGATGTTTTCGTCATCAATATTCTGATAAGTTGAAAATTACTCTCTGTAAGAAGTTATATCCAAAATTCAACTCTCATTCAAACATCTCTAATCAGACATCATGAGAACCAAATCGTCATCATACAGGATATGTTAAATAGTATATATATATATATATATATATATATATTAGAAAAGATAAGACTTATTGCTAGTCTTAATATATGCATTTTATATTTTACTTTACTTTTATTTTTTCTTTTTATAGCTGGTGTGTGAAATGTATTAAATTTCCAAAAGTTAGTTGAAAATTTGGCTTTAGAGAACACGTACGATAATTAATTTTTTGTAAGTTTGCAATGTGAAATTCCAGTTACTAATTATTCGTGACATGCAATTTATGATCAATTTATAATAAATAATTATTAATTACATTTTTTTATTTCTCTGATATTTCCTATATTAATTAATCAACATTTTAATAGTAAATAAACAATAAAACATATAAATTCCCATTGTAAACAAAAATAAAAAAATCAGGTTATAAATGAAATAAACCGGAAAAAGTTTAGAATGAAATAGAAGAGAGCCTAAAAGTTAAAAAGATAAAGAGAGAAAACAAAGGATCAATTGGTCAAACGAAAAAGAAAAAAATGAGTGGCATTAATCTTTTTTTTGGAAGTCTTGGAGCTTTCAATCATTCAAATAAAAATTATAAATATGTCAAAAAATAATATTTGAAGAATAAGAATATACAATGAATCTTCACCAAGAACATATCTTTTTAATATCTATCAGCTTATAATATATATTTTTTGGTAGGCGCGTGTAAAGTAATACTACTTAAAGTTTTATTTAAAGATCAAATGTCAAATTCAGAATCCCAATGGAGCATCTATAATCTTTACTTTTAAGTTAAAAAATATTTTTTTTTTACAAAAAAAAAGCTGAGAAAGGAAATAGAAAGAAGATTGCTATACCTGTCCATCTTATCTAGTGATCTCATCTTTCTTCACATGGTCCTCCTTGTTCAGGATCCCCCTCATGCGGCCCCACCCCCCGCACAGTGACACTTGGTGTCAGCTCTCTCTCTGATATAATGGCGGACAAAAATGTTTTTGTTTGTTTCGTATGAACTCTCTCTCCAATTCCAAAAACTGCCATCTTTACCCATCTCTGCACTTTCCATCTCTCCTGTCTCTCACCTCAATCTCTCTCCAGTGCTTCTTCCTGTGTCGTCCAAGCCAGAGGTGTTCATGTCAGGTTTATTCAGAAGAACCGCACTGATCGTTCATTCCACACCACTTCGAACAGTGCGCCTGCATAGTGATCCAGTGAAAGATCCATAGCTATATAACATCTCGTTCATATTCTCTCCCCACTTTTCGTTGTTGCAATCGATAGAATCGGAACAACGAACATGAGATGAAATCGACTCGAAGAGTTGTTTGCTTTTCATGAAATTTTCGTTAAAATCGGTAAACAGAGCATGAAAAGCGAACGACCGTTGTAATAAACAAAAAGGAGAGACAGAGAGAGAGAGAGGAGAGAGAGATGCCATGCGAACGGACCTTGAAATGAAGGAATTGATGAAGGAATCGGGGTCGTCGGACTTATAAGCCCTGAGGAAGGACAGCATGTTGCCGATGAACGGCCAGCCCATGTCGCCCGGCGGCAGCTGGCGGCGGCGCTCCGCCCCGAGCTTGGCCTCGTGCGCCCATTGCAGCGCCCAGCCCAGCGCCGCCGCGGTCCCCGCTACCAGCGCGGCCACCGTCGCCGCCACTACCCACAAATCCATCGCCGTTGCTTGATAGCTCTCTCGTACGCGCAGAGATGGCCGCTTATTGCGTGAGATTCTAATACGTGACAGGTTTTTTTGCCATTTGTGTATTTTATTTTTAAAAAAGATGGGACGGGGCCTTTGAATTATTTAGTTATTGTGAAAACTTTATAATTTAATGTTTATTATTATTATTATTATTATTATTATTATTATTATTATTATTATTATTATTGCATCTGTTGGTAGGACCCTTTAATATTTTCCTTACATTTCTGTTTTTTATGTCTTACAAGGAAATTTTGTGCCAGCCACGAAAATTAAAGACAAATAATTGTAATTAAATTTTACTGCTCACATTACTATTTTTAGTTCGATTTAAGATTAGCGTTCGAGTTGAGATAACACGGTAGCATTAATTAGTTTAATTCAAAACCCGATCCATGCATTGATTCTGCTATAGAAGGAAAATATAACACCTAAAATTGTAGTTTACTATCTTATCTTGAAGCACTTATTATGCCATTTAAGATTAGCGTTCGAGCATTCGCCATTAGGAAACTCAGAAAATATTACATTATTTAGTTTGTCTCAACTTTTGTTTGTTTTTTTTTAAAAGTGAATACAATATTCAGAAAGCTGCTAAACATTGACTCGCCGAGTTCCAAGATGAAAGAACATAAAATTTTAAACTTTTTTTTAAGGACGATGCATCTTTAATTTAGGATGTCTCTATTGTCGCTCCTAAAATTATTATTGTCACTCTAAATATTTATTTTAGACAATTTTATCTTTTTTCTTAATTTTCCTTTATCTACAAATCATCCTACTAAAAAAGTGCAAATTGAATTAGAAATTGACAAAATGCCTCTACATTATAAGTTATAATAATAAAATCTCTGTCATGCTTCATTTATCTTAAAAATTTAATCATGATTAGTTAAACGTTGACAATGAAGAAGAGATAAAAAGAAAATATTAAAATAATTTAAGTGACATCGTGTATGAAGAAAAAAAGAAAAAAATATGACGAGAAGTCGACATCGGAAAAATAACATAAGAAAGCAAATGAAAAAATGAAAGTCCGAATAGTAAAATTATCCAAAATAAATATTTGAAGTGAAAATAGTGATTTTAGAAGTGGCAATAGAGACATCCTTAATTTATTATTGAGATTTAAACAACAGGAAAAAACATAAAACCTTCATTAATAATGACGCCTCTTTAATCTGATATTGAGTTTTTCAGTATTTAATTATTTTAAGAGCATGAGTGTAACACTCTAAAAAAAGTATGGTTTGGAGAACATTATTGGCTATGCAATGATATGATTGTATCATTAACTTTGACTAATTAAAGTTAATATTTATTTTAAAAATGCAAAATTCTAGCAATAACTAAAACAATATAGAATAGTCAACTAGTTATTATAAATTTAAAATGCTAAAAGATCGATCAATATTAGTAAGGACACAAAGGATCTACTCATATGCACTAACCATCACCATTAGGTGCTATTATTGTTGCCCATGCCTCATTATATGAAGTTTAATTATCTGTCGAATCATCATATGACGGACAATTTATTTGTAAATGAATGATAAAATCTAATATAATTCTTACAACGAGGAATAATGTAAATAAATGCAATGTCAGTTCAAGATAGCCATTGATAATGATTGATGTATATATAAGATTAATGATCAATAACATATAAATTAATGTAATGATTTGATTGATAAATGGATTCATAACGAGACAATGTAGAATAGACATATAAAAGAGATCAACAATCAAATACTAAGTAATCAACTTGTAAGAGTATACACAATATGCTAACTTGTACTTAAAATTAAGTGCAAAATTCTGACAGCAACTAAAATAATATAAAATATTCAACTAACTATATATTATAATTTTAAAGATGCTATAAGTAGGATATACAAGACCTATTCATGTGCACCAATCATCACCATCAGGAGCTATAATTGTTGCCCATATGTCACGATCAATGAAGTTTAATTACGGTCAATGCATGGAGGATAATTTCTACGTGAGCGATGAAGTCTAAGATATAGGAAAAATAAATCAATGGAAATAATATTTGCAATAGGAAATAATGTAAATCAATACAATGTTAGATCATGATAACGAACAATTTACATACACAGATAGATAGATAAATATGTGTGTGTCAATACAATGTTAGATCATGATAACGAACAATTTACATGTGTGTGTGTGAGAGAGAGATAAGTGAATAAGTCAATGGCATACTATGAAATTATTTGATTCTTTTTATTTAACTGGGTGCTTTATTCCCATGCAATAACTTTAGGAGATACATTCAGTTTATCCTTGTCTGATTTACTATAGTGACTTTGATTAAATGGAATCTTATGTACTTTTATGAAAGACATGTGGTTGTGCACACTTCGATAAATACAAGGGACACTATCAAATTTTTACAAGATAAGGTCTAAAATATGCATGAGTGCAAAGTTCATGATTATGATTGATGCATACATATTTATACGTATTATTTATATCTTATTCAGATTATTTTTTTTTTCATAGCTTCGATCATTGTGTACGGATTTTCTCTTTATCTTTCAAATTTGAATTATTTTCATAAACCTCTCCGAAACTATCGCGATTTTTGACATCTAGCCTTAAATTATGAATTTATTTTTTTATCCCTAAACTATTATAATTTTTCACTTTAATCCTTATGTTTACTTCTATTACGTTTTCCCATTTGCGAAAAGATTAAATTATCCCTTTCTCCGTAACACATAAAAATAATAAATAAAAAGAAAAAAAGGAAAAAAATATGGGAAGGGTAATTTAGTCTTCTCATAAATGACAATTTTTTATTTATCACTTTAGTCCTTCCAGTGATTTTTTATTTTTTTATTTATTATTTTATATTTTTCTAGAGGGATGGTAATTTAGCCTTTTTATGAGAAAAAAAATAAAAGTAACGAAAAACGTAACAGAACTAGACGGAAGGACTAAAGTGAAAAAAATTATAATAGTTCAGGGATACAAAAAAAATAAGTTCGTAGTTTGAAGTTAGATGCGAAAAATTACAATAGTTTAGAGTAGATTTATAAAAATAACCCTTGAGTAAGAAACTATCCACTTTGATTTGCGATTGTAGTTGAAAAGTACACAAAATTGAGCCGAAGCAATACATAAGACTTGTTGCAAAATAATTGGAGTAGAGTTTCCTTTATTGCTTCAATAATCAATTTCAACCCCCAAATAAAATATGGGCAATGCTTGATATGGGTGCCAACTAATTCTGCTTTGATGACGACTCTAATTTTTTGAATGCTTTTCATACATATTTAAAAAATAGAATAAACTATAAAGCTTAAGAAATTTTACTCATGTAAATACTACGTCCCACGACGCCAAAGGGCATGAAAACTCGTAAAATCCTAACTGCTTAAAAATTGATAAATCAATTTTATTTCATGAAAATAAAGACTAATTAAAGTTTTTTAGATTTTCATGACACCTTGCACAGTCCTCGTTGGATCCGGAGTGGAGGAGATGTGAATTGGTGTTTCAAACCAGTAAACTAATTTATCAATTAAGTGTGGAAGTACAAAACTAATTCATTACAATCCAAACTTTGAAAACTCTCAAAAAAGAAAAGGAGTGGAATGGTAATGTGAGTGAACATGCAAGATGCAAGCAAGACAAATCAAAGGGAAAGGATGAAAACTCAAAAACACTAGACAACCACGCGTTGTAACACTTCGAATATTCACTTTAAAAGTTGGGGAAATTAATAGAATTTTTTATGGTGTTAGTTCATTCGTCATCATATAATCATAAATAATAATTATAAAATCAATGTAGAGAAAATTAAAATTAAATATAAGATAAACAAATATTTTTCAGCATTGTCATATAAAATGGGATTACAATCCAAACTTTGAAAACTCTAAAAAAAAAGAAGTGGAATGGTAATGTGAGTGAACATGCAAGATGCATTGCCATTGTTCTTTACATTGATTCTTTTCTAAGTGAGGATGAAGTGATATTTAACATTAATGTATTTTGATTTTTTTTCATGATGCAATTAATACTTAACTAAACATATTACGTTTAAATTGTCACAATACTCTATAACATGATCCTAATATTGGTAAGCCTTTTAACCAAATATTTTTCTTAGCAACTTCTATCAATGCCGCATACTCTATATAAAGTGCATATGAAAATTGTATTGTTTTTTTATTTTGCTATCAGTTGTAAAAGAATAAAAGATATCAATGTTATGCATATTATTAATAATTAATATTTTAAATTTTAACACAGTTATTAATCTTTTTAACCTCTATAAACACACGCAAAACAATTCATTCCATATGAGAGCCTCATTGCAGGAGAGAATGGGGGAATGGTTTAGTGTAGGGGTGTGAACCTGAGCATCCAACCCGACCCTTTTGGGTCGGGTCAGGTTGACCTAGACTCGACCCAAGGTCGGGTCAGGTTTGAGTTAAATTTTTCCAACACGATTTGACCCGACTTGATCCGTCAACTCAATTTTTTATGAATTTTAAATAATTTTTTATTTAATTGAAGTGTTTTTATACTATCTAAAATTATATATACATAATGTATTTTAAATAGAGAATAATATGTAGATATTTAAAATAATATTTTTATGCCTAAAAATACTCTATATTGTATTTAAAATAAAATAGTAAATACTTTTTTGTATTAAAAATAAAAAAAGAAAAAGTAGTCGAGTAACTCGATCACCCGACTCGAGGGTCGGGTCCTGTCTAAAAAAAATTAAAATTCGACTCAACCCAACCCGACCAAACTCGGTCGGGTTAGGATGGGTTTGTTCACGGGTCGAGTCAAATTCGATCCGTGAACACCCCTAGTCTAGTGGGTCCCTCACCGGGTTAGGTGCGGAAGTACTTGAAACTTAGACATACATCACCCTTTCACATAGAAGAACTTAATAAGATATTGTATTCATAATTTAATTTTATATGATGTTAATAATAAAAATGGCTTCAAAAAAAAAATTATCCTTCCATTATATATATCCGAAAAAAAAGCAAGCTCTCGAATTATAATCTATCAAAAACAAAAAAAAAGGTCAAAAAGCAGTGTAATTAGCCCCCCCACCCGGCACCAAAAGGCAAAGCGACAGTGTAGCCTTCAAGTTGGGTCACTGGTGTAGCAACCATCTCACGTTGACATATCACATGGAAAAGAAAAGATGCTCCACTTAATTATGTGCTCCACTATGTCATCTCTCGTTTGCATCATCTTTCTTTTCCTTGGTTCCTAATCACACTCGAGTAAGATTTCCATAGAAATGAGCCATGTTACCAATTTATTTTTTGATATACGCATAATGTGTCTAATCAAGGGTGGATGTGCACAATATATTCGCACCATCGATAGCTCACCAAACAACTAAAAACAAATAAATTGAGTGGAAGATAATCATTAGTATTTGGATTCATAATATATTTTTCGAAAGAATGATTCTTACTACTACTATGGTATTAATATATTAATAATATTAAGTAGGAATAATACAAGTATAATGAAGACTATTATAAGTTGCAGATTGCTTGATGATGATTGTTTTCAGAGCGAGACCTTGAGATCCATCCATACTTTTTTTTTGTTATACAGATATGGATCACATCGAGATCCTAGCCGTCCTTGTGCAGACGCATGCATTAAAGTGTCTGTCCTTGGAGGAAATCAGGAGACAGAGCATGGATGCATATAAATAAACATTAAACCGTCAGAGGATGTCATTAGTATCTCTGAGTTTGGCCATGTTCTTGGCTGCCTGTGCAGTGCAGCTGTGCAGGGCCCCGTGCATGATGTCAATAAGAACATGATGCAGCGGTTTCTAAGTTGTCTTAGGTGGTTCACATAGTTTGCATGTGAAATCAGAGTTTAAAAATGCAAGCAATTTGCTGAACTTATATAGGAAAACAATAAGCAAATTTGTTAATGTCTACTGAGCGGATTAAGTTTAAATGACAGCTTTGCAGATAAATGGACTGAATTCAGGGATTAAGAACTCCTATTGCTGGCAATAAAAAATGTGATCAAGGTAATGACAATTTCATTATTTAATATTGCATGCATATTTGGAGCAATAACATTTCGCACCTGTGCCTTTTGTTCCTTTGGGTTGGGCAACAAGTTGCATCTGTACTGTGCAGCTGTGTTGTAGTAGTTTCACTGTATCTTGCACTGTCTTTAATATATCTACATCCAGAGCAAATATGCCTGAGAGCTTCTAGTTGCAGCAGAAAAGATGAGTATAGAGAATAAAGATCTGAGCCTTGGTTTAGTCTGAGACTGAGAACATCTTGTTGCTGGAGAAAGTGAGCAAAGGTCTCAGCTTCTCATCTCTCTCTCTCTGTCTCCATCACACACACACACACGCAATTGCTTTCACTGAGCTCTACATGCTCAAATCGTAAATATCACCGCCGGTTGCTTAGACATTCTCGTACGACCATTGTGAACTCGAATCTTCTCTTCTTTTCTCCTTTTATGTTCTTTGATGATTTGGAGTTGAAATGGACCTACAATGCCCGACTTTGTAACCTCTGAGGAGGCGCGAACTGTTTTCTCTGTCGAAGTAAGGACAAAAGTTAAGATCTTGGTGTCGGATGCCTGGTTATTGGAGCTTTGGACGTTTTAGATTTAGTATTTTGGTTTGCTGATAGCATTTCAGAGTTAAAGAGCTCACTTGCCTGTCTTGATCAGCTCAGATCTACTAAGATTAAGGCCAGAATTTGATTTTTATAAGTTCAATCCTTGCAGGAAAAATTAGTCTCTCCCTTTTAACTTTGGTAGCTTAAGAACTTCGGCTGTCGTAAGCATCTTCTTTCTCCTAAATGATCTGATCCTTAACCCATTTGCTGCATGCAGGATTGGCCTTTCATTCTCAAGTTTCAGTTGCCCAGATCCTTAGGTTGTATATGCAAGAGTTGGCAGAAAGGAAGAAGGTTCATTTCAATCAAACTTTATCAAAGGTGCTAACTTTACACCATTTCTAGATGGATCCATAAGCTTTAGATTTGTGCTGAATCCTTGTGTGATGTTGAAATCTTAGAAGGACAGTGGTGATTGTTTCCTAGTTCATCCCGTGGTTTCTCAGGTTAAAATATGATTAACATGAAGGACAATAGCGATAAGGAAGATGGTGGTGAGGAGAAACTTCAAGATCGCAATTCTCCCTTTCCAGAAAAGGTGTTGGAACGAGTTCTGGCCTTCGTGAAGTCCCGCAGGGATCGCAACTCCTTCTCCCTGGTGTGCAAGGATTGGTACGCTGCAGATCGCCTGAGCCGAAGGCATGTGTTCATCGGTAACTGCTACTCGGTGTCGCCGGAGATGGTTGCTCGTAGATTTCTTAACATTCGGAGTGTCACCTTGAAGGGGAAGCCCCGGTTCTCAGATTTCAACCTTGTTCCCCCTAACTGGGGTGCAGACCTCCACCCCTGGCTCTTGATCTTTGCTTCTGCATACCCTTCCCTGGAAGAGCTCAAGCTTAAGAGGATGACAGTCACAGACGAGAGCCTTGATTTCCTTGCACGCAATTTTCCAGAATTTAAAGTTCTTTCTCTTGTGAGCTGTGATGGATTTAGCACCAATGGACTTGCCTCTATTGCCAGCTACTGCAGGTAAAATTTCTTCTTCTGCTGTTGTTTTATCTAATGTCGTCAGATGTTTACTTTGTCGAGACTAAATATATTATTTTTATGCGTAGTCTGTTGTTGATTCTAACTTTATTTGTTTTTGAAAGTGGACCTTTATTAATCTTTTACTTCAGGAATTTGACTGAATTTGACATTGAGGAAAGTGGCATTGATGATCTTGATGGTAATTGGTTAAGCTGCTTTCCTGAAAATTTTACGACCCTGGAGAAACTCAACTTTTCCAATCTCCAATCTGAAGTAAACTTTGACGACCTTGAAAGGCTCGTAGCCAGATGCAAGGAGCTAAGAGTTCTGAAAGTCAACAAGCATGTGACTCTGGATCAGCTAAGGAGGCTGCTTGTTATAGCTCCCCATATTACAGAGCTTGGGACCGGGACATTTGCTGATGAACACATACTTCAGTCACATGCAGAACTGGAAAGTGCATTCGGCAATTGCAAGAATTTGCACACCCTCTCAGGCTTATGGACAGTTTCTTCCCTCCATCTCCCTGCACTCTATCCTGCATGCTCAAATTTGACTTTCTTGAATTTGAGTTACGCCCCCCTGCAGAGTACAGAACTGGAAGAATTCCTGTCAAGCTGCCCACTTCTTCGCCGTCTATGGGTAATTAAAATTTCTGATACAACTTTTAACCAGCACTAGTTTCTGAAAAAAAGTGGCACAAGTTTTGTCAGTAATTGTGAACTCGTTTTTGCTAACATTAGAGGACGAATCAACCAAAACATCATAAACCTTTTCATGCATGCACAACATGTTGTCAAGTTGTCTGCTTTCTGGTCCTAGTTAGCTGAAGAGCTTTAACGTTTTCCCGTGCAGGTGTTAGACACGGTAGGCGACAAAGGTCTTGAAGCTGTGGCTTCAAGTTGTCCTCTACTGGAAGAGCTTCGAGTATTTCCTACAGACCCTTCCGACCACGAAGACATGATAGAGAGTGGCGAGGATGGCGTCACTGAAGCTGGATTCGTCGCAGTGTCTCAGGGCTGTCCCAATCTCCATTACGTCCTTTACTTCTGTAGCCGGATGACCAACGTTGCAATGGAAACCGTCGTTCGCAACTGTCCAAATTTCACACACTTCCGGCTCTGCATCATGGCGATGTGCGAGCCCGACCACCTGACCGGCGAGCCCATGGACGAAGGCTTCGGTGCTGTTGTGAAGACGTGCACCAAACTTCGGAGGCTTTCCGTTTCGGGTCTTCTGACCGATAAGGCGTTTGAGTACATCGGAGCACATGCAAAGAATCTGGAGTCTCTCTCGGTGGCTTTTGCAGGGAGCAGTGACAAGGCCATGCAGTGTGTCACGAGAGGTTGCACAAAGCTGCGCAAGCTGGAGATAAGGGACTGTCCCTTCGGGGATTCTGCACTGCTGTCGGGCATGGAGAGGTACGAGTCTATGAGGTCACTGTGGATGTCGTCTTGCGAGGTGACGATGGAGGGGTGCCGTCTGCTTGCGAAGAAGATGCCGATGCTGAACGTGGAAGTGATCAAGGAGGATGGTGACGAGAACAGGGCCGAGAAAGTTTATGTATACAGATCAGTTGCAGGGCCTAGAGGTGATGCTCCACCATTTGTGCTCACCATGTGATCTGCATGGTAGAATTAGCCGTGGATTATCTTTTATTTCTGGCTTTAGTGCATGGTCCAAAACTGTTTGCTTAGAAGAATCTTAATCCCTCAATAAATTTATGCTCTTTTGCTCTTCTGTCATAAGTCATGCAGGTTCATGATTGTGCTTGTACTTTGTAGCTTATTTAATTAGATTATGGCATGCGGCCTTAGTGTTTTTATTGTTATTCCCTGTCCTAATTTTATTAGGAATGACTTCTCTTGTATTATTGGATACTTCATCATTGTCGTTGCATCAAAATGGTTCAGTTTATTATGAAAAATATCTCCTGTCATATGTGCTTCATCATTGTATTAGCACTTTATTGTAATGTGCATTTTGATCATTTTATTCCATGAAAAATATCAAGAGATATATGATGTTGACTTATTTCAAATAATGAATAACTAAAATGGATATTCATAGGGAGATTTACATATTATTTATTATTGTAGATGTTGGTACATTTTTTTTACATGTCATTAAGTTGTAGCATAAAGTGCAAGGGTGATCAATAAAATAATTCAATAATATTGTCGAGTAGCTATATCTTTAAATGCTGTTATTTTTAAAAATTCTATAAAAATAAATGCCCCTCTTACATTTCAATGAAATTAGAAAAGAGGAAAAAACATGAAGATGAAAATTCAATTCAATCCCTTACTCTTATTTGAATATAAGTTTTGTAATTGTATTAGCATTGATACGTTAACTAAAGCTCAATACTCACGAGAAGGTGGAAAGTTAAACTAGCATTTACTTGATTATTCTACAGAAATAGAATTTGAAAAGTCAAATAATAATTTTCATGTAAAAGAACATTCACTTTATTTATATTTATTATTTATTTGTGTTTTATTCTTAATTTTAAGTAAATATTCTCAATAATTTACAATAATAATAATAAATAAATACAATTTGATTAATATATTATTAAGATATGGTTTAAATTTTCACAATAACAAAAAATTAAATTAAATTCTCATTATTAATTTGTTTTATTAAAAATTTAGCATCATGATTAAATTTATATAAAATAGATATTGGCTCTTTATATTTCATTATATTTTTATCATAATAAAAAATAAGATAAAATACATATTAAATTTTGAACACCAATAAAAATATATTATATCAAGCATATAATTACCTTCACAATAAATTATAATTCATTAAATTACTTAAACATTAAAAATTAAATGTACTATGACGAGGTGTAGAACGAGTGCTTTACATACACATTATTCTCGTTTCGGCGAAATGCAAATTAAAAATTAGAAATCAGCTTATGTGAGGATATATTATTCGGTTACCATAGGAAAAATACCTTTGGTGGCTTTCTTTTTTTTGCTTTTTTTTAATTATTACCACGCTATTTGAAATTATTACCATAAGATATATATATATATATATATACGAATAAAATATATACTTCGACTTTCGTGTGCTAGAACTTTGGCTCGTAAACATAAAAGTACGACGCAAAGAGTAAGTTCAGGATTATTAGAAGAATTCTTTACGAAAGAAGAGCAGGTTCTTTCTTTGATCTTCCCCCAAACAACCTTTTTTTCTTTACATGGGTCACAGAGAGAACGTATTTGGTATTTGGATATTATTTGTATCAATGATCTGGTAACTAATTTTTAATCAAATTAGTGATGAGACAATATAAACTAGATAGAAAAAAATTATCAATGATCAAGAGAGAAAAAACATTCGTGAATTCTCATTCTGAAATGCTCAGGTAGCAGTGTAGCGGGCAAATCCAACCGAGTAGTCAAAATTCTTATATTTTTTTCTTTTCGGGGTTTTTTTTATATGTATACATAGGGAAAGTCGTGTGCAATGAAAAATGCAAGCACGTTTGTGGGTTTCGTACGGTATCCTCGATCTCTCTTAATTTCTAATTCAATACATAAATCAATTGGTTCCGTCAAGTTAGCTATATGTTGTGTTGTATCAATTATTTCTACGGAAGGTGGTGAGATGATATCTTGAGCGGTTACGTATCTAGGACCCTTGACGCAAATGGATGCATCTCTAACTCCATATATATTACTTCTCAATACAATTTCAAATTTAGTAAAATTTCATGTATGGATTCTTCAATACCTACTATTATATTCATGTGACACATTCTTAAACTTTGCACGTGTAATACATGTTCGTTCTATTTCTTCGAGTAAAGCCCTCCGCAAAGCAAATATCTATGGTATCGGCTTGACCTTTCATAAGCGGGGACTGAATGAAACGGCCATAATAAAGACGCTTATATATATATATTCAGAGCAATGCTATCATCTGTTACGGCAATGACAGGCTACGACAGGGCGGCGGAGCTCAAAGCCTTCGATGACAGCAAGGCCGGCGTGCGCGGCCTCGTGGCTGCCGGCGTCACCAAGCTCCCGCGCATCTTCGTCGCCTCCCCGGAGGATCGCATCCCCTCCGGGTGCCCCGTCGACGACGGGGATCCTCGGATTCCTACGATTGACCTCGGCTGCAGCAGAGGGGAGGTGATGGAGGGGATCCGGCGTGCCGCCGAGGGTTGGGGGTTCTTCCAGGTGGTCGGGCACAACGTGCCGGCGACGGCCATGGCGGGGATCCTGGAGGCCGTGAGGGCGTTCAACGAGGGGCCGGAGGCGGATAAGGCGGCGCTGTACACGCGGGAGCTCGACCGGAAGGTGAAGTACTCGTCCAACTTCGATCTGTTCCGCTCGAAGGTGGCCAACTGGAGGGACACGCTCTACTGCCGCTTGGCCCCCGATACCCCCTTCCCCGACGAGCTGCCGAAGTCTTGCAGGTACCTACCAAAACATGTAGTCCGGAGACTGATAACAGTTGCTGTAAAGAGATTTAAGCAACTCTGCATTACTGACTCCATGCTTGAGTTGATGCTTCTTGAACCCAAAAATCAAATCCAAATGTTTTGCACTATGTCGTTCCTTTTCTCCAGCTGAGAAGGATTCAATTTGGGTAACGCCTTGCAAATCTCGAATTGTATGATTGCAGGGATGAGCTGCTTGAAAATGGCAAGCACGTCAAGTCACTCGGAACCACGCTGTTCGGATTCCTATCAGAAGCTCTCGGACTGAAACGTAGCCATTTGGAGGACATGGAGTGCGGCCAGGGGCAGATACTACTCTGCCACTACTACCCGCCGTGCCCTGACCCTGAGATGGCCATCGCAACCAGCAAGCACACTGACTTCGGTTTCCTCACCATTCTCCTCCAGGACCAAATTGGTGGTCTGCAAGTCCTCCACGAAGACAGATGGGTTGATGTCCACCCCGTTCCTGGAGCTCTGGTGGTTAATATTGCTGATCTTTTGCAGGTTACTGGATTACATGTTTTAAACTTCATTGTAGTATGATATGTCTTCTTCACTTTCTTCGCTTCATGTTCCTTGTTCTTGCGTGCAGCTGATTACTAATGGCAGGTTCAAGAGCGTTGAGCACAGAGTGGCGGCTAAAGATGAGGGTCCGAGGATTTCAGTGGCGTGCTTCTTCAGCACCCATTTCCACGCGGCTTCCATGAGGGTCTACGCTCCGATCAAGGAGTTGTTATCTGAGGAGAACCCACCTCTGTACCGGGAGGTCGTGGCAATGGATTACATGAACTGTTACCACACAAAAGGACTGGATGACAATCCCACTATATGCAGGGACTGAGTCAGAAAAATATTTTAGGGGGAAGGGCCAACATATATTAGGGTCTAAAGTGGTTCGGTCGAGTTAATTTTTCGGTTAAAAAAATTCATCCATTATTTTTTGAACGATTTTTAAATTATAAAAATCAACCTAAAATCATTTAGAAAAAGGAAAAATCATTCCAATTTTTTCGAATGATTTTTTCGAACCTTTATTTTAGTAAAATAATATTTTTGAAAAATATATAATAAATTATTATTAATATTAACATATTTAATTTTATAATTAAACATAGGATATACTATTAGAACTATTGAGCTAGAATTTTATAATGTGATTTGAACATATTAAAGTATATAAAAAACTATTATACCAATAACAAAAATAATTACTTATAAATTAATTATATAAATATAAATAATAAATAAAAACGGACATGGTCCTTACGAGTTTTTCGAGTAGGGCCCTAGTTTAAGCGAATTAGTTTTGCTCTATTAAAAAACTGTCATAAATCATATTCGGTCTTTTAATATTCAATTTTTTTTTATTTTATTTTTTGGGTTGAGTAAGTTTTTCGGATTGATCGAATTTTTCTTACATTACTAACATACACCATAAAATATATACCTTAAAATATAACTGAAATAAATTAGAAGTTAATTAGTTTTAACTGAATAAATAAAAATAGTACTAAAAAATACTAAAAAAAAGAAGGATAAAAGAAAGTATAATAAAAAATAGCAACAAAAGAAATGCAACTCTAAAAATATAAGTTTTTTAAATTAATACATTTGGCCGTTTTTAGATCCACAATTTATATTTTAACTAACATCTAATAAATGAAATGTGAATATATAAGAAAACAATCTGAAGCTGGAATCGATCACGAGACCTTCAAATATAAATGAATAGGATGCACTTACCAGCAGACCAACTTTGATTTTTTGAAATTTTACGGGGGGCCAATCTATATATTTGTTGACTATTATAGCTTTACACGTAATGCATATTAGTATAAGCTCAAAAACTTGGGGGGAGGGGGCAAGGCCCCCAAGTTAACGTAGTTCCGTCCCTAACTATCCCTGACTATATCCCATTTTAGGATTTGATTGCATGCACCGGGATAAATTAAAAATGTTAAAGGTGCAAATTTAAATCTTGAAACTGTTGAAATTTCATTATCTTTCTTCTTTTTTTAGAAAGAGACGAAATTTCCTTGGATTCTCCTTTTCTTATGATAAATTCTCGCACTTGAAAAATTAGATAAGAGGAGGAATGATTTGCAAGGTTGACCGGTTGCATTGAAATTTTTCGTTTCTGAATTTCTACGCCAGAATCATTTGAGATATTAACATATATCTCAACAATTTGTGGTTCACAAATTGATAACGAACTGAACATTGAAGCTAATACATCATAACTAATAATTATTCATCGGAGGAAACATTTTTAACAATAAAATTCTATATTCCTAAATTAAAGTAATATTCACGTTAAATGAATTTCCAAAAATACAGATATGAAATAAATAAACACTTAATGTGAATAAAAAATAACAAACGTAATTGAATCAATCATTTTTTTCAATAACTAAACATTTATTTACATTAATTAAACAATATTTTTTTTGGGAAACTAATCAAATATATAAACACCAATAGGAAGACTCTCTACACCTTACATGACATAAAAGCTCCTGAACATTCCATGGATGTTAACCCAGCACGTCGACACCAAACACCTTGAACAAGAGGCAAGTCAAGCACTACTATCTTGGGAGTGAAGAAGATAAGTGTGAGAGAGAATTATCGGCACACTATGAAGTTCCAACACCGGAGCTACTTCTCCCAAGTCCTAACTTGGGCCCGTTTTACGTTATGAAATACGCTACAGAAAAATCCTTAGCTTGACCTGAGAAAAGATATTTCAGCAAAATTCAATTAATGCACACAGCTTCTTGACTGAGAAAATAACTCATGCATAAATCAATAAGGATAGCTTCTTGTGCGGGATTTCTTATATGAGACATTAATTCTAAACTTATTATGATGGACACCTTCCACTACAACAATTTTCACGATATCCGACGGTCAAATCCGTCGAAAATCTCTTGAAATTAGTCGGAAAATTTAGTTTCTAACGGATTTCACCAACAGAAAGACGGTCATCGAAAAAGAATTCGTCGCTAAGAAGTTTTCGGGAGGCGATGGCACATGCACTTCAAGCTGAGGCGAATGACGCACTTTGGGGATTGAGGATTGACCGCAGCTTGGACTTCATAATGTCATCTCAGAATCTATCTCTGTGCTCCTGGTAGACATCATCAATGGCATATAGAAACACCATTAGGGGTGAGCACGGTCTGGATTGACCTGAATTTTTGAGAAATATTTTTGGTTCGATTATAAGTCGAACCAGATCTGGGTCAAAGAATCAAAAAGCTCGACGGGTTTCGGGTCAAGACCGGGTCCAATATATAAAAACTCAACCTGGAACCTGACCCGGTTATAATAATAAAAATCTATTAATAATGTTGATATTATCATGACCCCGATTTAAACCATGATTTAAATCAGAGCCCGCGACTGATTACGAATGATCAAATAATTTTCTTTTTTTCAAAAAAATTGTGCATAACTCCTCTAGATAATACAAAAAAGTGATAACACACATAATCAAACCACGCAATTCATACTAATCATTCAGAGCATGTAACAAATCCTAGAGTGCACACAGACATAGAGTCATAAAATATTTTTATTTTACAAGATACAAAAGTATTTTAGTCAACATCACATATCAAACTCTCTCTCTCTATATCCCAATAGAGGGATATGAGAACCACAAGTCTTCTATCTAATACACGTCGTGGGGCACATGACTTCTCAATATCTTAGCAGCAAAAAGGATTCACACCATGCTAAGGCTGGTCTCTCGCGATCCCAAAAGTTCTACTTATCTGAAAAGGTGTACAATAACAAATAATAGCTCAGTAAGTTGATAACTCATAAGCTATGTGTTACCATCTAATAAATTCGGAGAGACAATGAATAGTAAGAAATATTCATTGGCATACATAACAACTTTTATAATCATACACAAGGTACATAATAATCACTTTACATTTACAATCATATAACAATTCTCAAACGGATGAATACAAAATGCAATATTTACATATGAATGCATGAATCACCAACTGGCCAGTTTATATATGTTGGATCTAAGTTTTAATGACATATTAAATTATATTTTGATGATACAAATCTCGAATGATTAAAGATAAAATGCTAAAAAGTTTAAAGAAAAATGGATAACTTTATGCACTACACTTTGATTAAATAATTGGCACTGATCTTATTAGTTTTGATGAATGTGAAATGTAGAGAATTCTGTTAGCTTTCCATAAACTCCAAGATCATCTAATTTGGATAACTGTGTAGAAAGTTATGCTCAAAATAGTGCAGGGCGGTCAACCTACCGGTCGAAGCTATGAAGGCCGGTCGAGACAGTCAAGTCGACCGATCCGATCGACCGATCAAGGCATAAGCTGCTTAAATGAAAACTGCGAGACTGTACCGGTCGACAGATTGGTCGATGCAGCGGCCGACCGATCAGCTCAACGGCTACAAATCAAAACTACGAGATTGTACCGGTCGAGACACCGGCTGATAGTCCGGTTGACCGACCAACTGCGGCAATTGGAGAAATCAGCACAACGGTCATATAGTCTGGTCGACCGGTCAATAAATGCGGTTGACCGCTCCATTACTGAAATGAACATTAACATATATATTTTGAGGAGAAAATGTGAAATTAATTCTGGACGAATTTTCCACATACCAAAGCTTATAAAAGGAGTGCCAAGGCCAGAAGCAAAAGTAACAATCCACACATTAAAAAGGAGATCATTTCTCTTGAAGTTATTATTTTAGAGCTTTCTTTCTTTCTATTTTTTCTTCTTGTGAGTGTTCTATTGTAAAAGAGAAACTATTCTTCAGAAAGATTGTGAGAGCTCCTGTGTCAAAGAGATTCCAAATCTTACCTCTTGAGCGAGAGAAAAGATTAGCTTCCTAGGAAGAGAGATTGCCTTGCCTCTCGAAGCGGAGAAAAAGGTGATTGTGTAAAGGGCTTTCTTCCTTGTCCTATTTGGAACAAAGGAATGGATTAGTGGAATCTCCGACGATCTCGAGGTCGAGAAGTCGGAGCGGGGACGTAGGCTAAAGTGTGGCCGAACCTCGTCAACAACCACCCGTGTCTTCGTGTTTAATTTCTCTCACTCTCTCTCCCCATTAATATTGTATTTATAATCTGAATTGCAAATGTTTTTAAGAATCAGTTTTATGCTTCCGCGATAAACTTCGTGAAATCGACATTTTCGATTAAACACCAATTCACCCTCCCCCTCGTGGTGCCCATTGGGATCCTACAATATAGTCCTATAGATGGCTTCCAGAGGTGGCCCATATGAATTCTAGAGGTGGCTCCCACCCTCACGTTGTAGTACCTAGGTCCGCACGACACTTAACTCCATCTTATCTCATCTTATTTTTGGAGAACAAATCAGAAAGCGATATATGGCTTTCAGAGGTGACCCATACGGATTCTAGAGGTGACTTCCACCCTCACGGTGTAACACTTAGGTCCACACGACACTTAGCTCCATCTTATCTCATCCCATTTTTGAGGAACAAATTAGAAAGTTATAGATGACTTTCAGATACCCATACGGATTCTAGAGGTGGCTCCCACTACCCTTACAGTGTAGCACTTATGTCCAACACTTAACTCTATCTTATCTCATCCCATTTCTGGGGGACAGAATGATGTATTGGACTCTAGAGATGGCTCCCATCGTGATCAATAATGTAGTACTTAACTTCAACCATCATGCAAGCAGATGCAGATGCATATTCATGATTCATCATATAGCAATTGCATCTCAAATATCAAAAGATGAATCATATATTGTAATCCAGATATCAATCATATCGAATACTCGTTTACGAACGAAATTACATTGTACAATATCAATTCATAACCTATCACATATGCCTTTCAATATACAATCAAATAACCATTCGGATATACTTTATATAGGAATAGAAACATATAACGATACATACAACAACCAATGTCACACCAAATTAATAAGAGGTGAATACATAGAGTAAGAGAAATCAACTTATCTCTAAAGGTTAACAAAAGGTTTTCTTCCCTTTTTCACTATTTTACTCTACTCCTATAACAATAATAGTAAGGGAATATATTACTATTATTATGTGAAGGCTAACATGTCATATATGAAACATAAATAATTGAAAATGTTACATTGTACTCATGCATTAACTCATATAACCTAAGTAACTATTTGTCATAATGATTAACCTAATAGTATGATAGATTGCATGCATAGTAAAGAAAAATCAATATCTTCTGGTATAAATAATCAAATGGCATCATTCCAATTTTTCTTACTTCAAGATTACTAAGGTCTTAATATATAAAAGTTTCAGATCTTATTTCATGATGGTTTGTTCTCAAGAAAATCCATATTCAATCTAACTTCCATAATTTTTTTATGTTCTGATAGACTAAGTGACTTTACTCTTATGATTTATATAAAATAGTAAATATTCCCTTTCTGGGACTTTTAATTTTCCCTAATAGTAGACTTCCTAGGGTTCAAGTCATAAAATTCTTTGAATTTATATCTACTTGGATTGAACACAATAAATTTAACAAATAGTAGCATAGTTCGCCCTGAGTTTCATCTTGACAGATTGGGTAAGGTGCAGTAAAACATTTATAACTTTGATCAATATTGTTTGGGATGTAACTTTGATCAACATTTATAACAACCAAAGAATGGAACTATTCAATATTGCCATGTTGGCAAAATTTGGCTGAGGACTACAAACACAACATAACTCGCTTTACTCAATGGTACTATGCAGCAAGTACTCCAATAGAATAGGCCCTAGCTTTGCGCTAACTTTCAAGCATGGAGACTCATGGCAATGGCGTAGCATTCAACGTGCTTGGAGTGTTGTCTCCTTTGGTGCATCTTGGGAAATCGGCAATGGCACTTCAGCATCCTTTTGACATGATACATGGAGCAGATCCTTAGGGCAACTATCAACTACAATATCAAGGCAACTTTCCAACTCTATGCATGAGGCAATGATCTCTGGATGGAGCTTGGAACTAGGGAGTCCTAAATAATCTGTTGAGAACATAAGAAATTAACAAACTAGCAGCAATCCAACCACCAAGGAATGATGCAGGCCAATATCGTCCTTATTGGCCCCTTGAAAGCTCTGGAAGATATAGTGTGCGCTCTGCTTATCAATTAATCATGATGAGTCACTGGCAGGATAGAGATCCGATATGGAGATGTATATGGCGGTGGAACGTGCCTCAACGAATAAGTCACTTCTTATGGCAAGCTGTCCATAACAAGATCCTCACAAATGAACAGAGGTATCAAAGGTCGCTATCAATATCTGGAAATTGATCAAATTGTCCTGAAATAATGGAGTCAACCATGCATGTCCTTAGAGATTGCACCCTCGCACGCGAAGTATGGAATGACCTTGCTCCTCCAGTACACAGATCTGATGCTTTCATGTCCTCCTCACTCAAACAATGGATTCAATCAAATATGCAATCATCCACGCGCGACCAAGGGGACATATCTTGGCCCACCATATTTGGATCTACTTGCTGGTGGATTTGGAAGTGGCGCTGCAGTACAATACTCGAAGAAAGCCTTACACCCCCACAAAACAAGACACTCCACATACAAAGAGCTACTGAAAACATTGAACTAGCTAGTTGTTTTGTGGCATCCATGTCAAAGATCAACAACTCTATGAGTCCAAGTCACTGGGCACCCCCCAACAAGATTGGATGAAATGCAACACTGATGCTAGTCTTGGAGCACCACTTGATGGCACAACAAAAGCAGGAATAGGTATAATCTCTACGGGATTCACGGGGTTCCTGGGTGGCTGGTATGATAAGTTCATCCAATGCCCTTTCACCTCTTGAGGCTGAGCTCCAAGCAGTTTTGCTCGGCCTCCAGTTTGTGAAGCAGAAAGGGTTCACAAGAATTATTATAGAATCAGGTTCAGCACAAACAGTGGAGGTGCTTACCAACCTCAACCAAATAAGCTCACATATCTTAAATCTAGTGATGAACATTCTTAGCGAAGCTACAAGGGATACAAAGTTTAGCCATGTCATGAGAGAGACGAATTGTTGTGCTGACTGGCTCGCGAAGCTTGCGTTACGTGTCCTCCCTCACGAACATGAGCTTAATCTACCACCGCAAAGTCTAAGTCGATTCCTATTTGGAGATGTTTATGAGGTCACTGTACCAAATACTTGTCAACATGTTGTAACACTAGGCCTTTGCCTCTTTTATTCACCGAAAAAAAGTTCTAGTCACATGATATTTGACCAGAATTTAGGTCCTCGTGCTACACTTTTTTTGCTAGTGTTTGACTGAGGCAAATTCTGCACCAAGTGTCAGCAATCAAACACGGTCTAAGGACTTGTTTGGGAAGTAACTAATGAAATGATGAGGTTAGAAAGTTTATATTTGAATAATAAATTATAAAATATGTAGAGTGAGATAATGAAAATTTTATTTATGTAAAAAGTTATTTTTACCTTTCATTATATATTAAAATATTTATAATTTTTAATGACTAACGAATATTTATCATATAGTTTTATCACTTAATTTTTTCTTCTATTTTATGTGACCTATTTTTTTCTATTTTATTATATTATTTATTTTTGTAATTATTTTATTCATATATTTTAAAAGGTTAAAAATTACGTATATATATAGATTAAAAATAAATATTGATAAAAAATATTTTATCATAATATTTGTTTACTAATATGAGAGATAAAAGGAGAGATTAATTAGAGAGAGGAGAAAAAGAGATGAAAAGAGGAGGAATAGTTAATTTGGCATTAAAAAATTAATTCCTTCTTATTCCACCAATTTAGTGTAATAAAAAATATGATTTTAGCATGATTAACTATTCCACTCAATTTCACTTAATTAATATAAAATAATTATTCAAATAAGATTCATACTTTCATATTCCACCCCGTCCCTCAAAATTCTCAATACAAACAAGTCCTAAAAGGATGTTACATGAGAATGGACCAAAGGGCAGAGATGTAAGAACCTTTTACTGTAATCCCACATGCCGAAGGAGTACTATATCTATGAATGACCCTTAATAATTGACATTTCCATTATGACTTAACATTACAAAGGGGTAGGTCTATGCTAGGTCTGAAAAGAGAACTTTCATACGATTTTACTAGGGATATAAAAACTCAGAATAGCAAACAAATTTTTTTGCATAATTTCATTTATGTGAGGGTACAACAATACATGTGACTTAATGAGTGCAAAAATTAAAGATGAGAACTATAGAGTCTTCAAAAAACATTAACATAAAAAGGAGTGCCTATTAACCAGAACTATAAGAGGAACTCCTCCGGTTCCAAAAATTCAAGGTGATTGGATCGATTTCAAATATTGAAGCACTTGATTCTTCCATACTACATTAATAGAACAAAAAAGCAAAATCCAAATTTCGACACTCAAGAATACTACTAGGGAATGGATAACTAACCAAAACACATTGAGGAACATGGCTAACAATTATATATGGAAAATCAGATGCAAACTCACATTGTTTTGGACAACCTATTCTTTCCGCATACTCACACTAAGCTAGTGGCCTTGGCTGGTCCCTTGCTTGCAGAGGAGATTCAAAGAGCCATCTAAGATATATTTCCTTATGAGGCGCCTAGCCCTTGTGGATTCCAACTAGTCTCAATCACCACAACTGGAACATAGTAAAGGACTCAATAATTAAGTATGGATGCCTAATGGGATCGGTGAACCACACACGCTTTCTTATTACCAAAGTACAATCGAACCTAAACACACTCCTTATTCTTATTCTTTAAGTGGAGCAAACCTCAAACATTACATGATTTTCATTCAATAAGTCTATGCAATATCTCATAAAAATGATAAGCTAGATTCTAATTTACAGACACACACATGGGAGATCTCATATCACCCTACCTCTAGCTTCATTTCGGAACGAAGCATACAAGTCAATATATACATATAGTTATTGCATAGGACATGATCCACTCCTTGAGTACAATATGGGAAAGACTAAAATTCATGTCAGTGAAGCTTGACCTCATCAAAGGTTTTGAACGATTGAGATAGAGCATCATTCAAGACACCTTTCAAGCTATAATTATCCCTTTTGAAACATGCTTGCTAATTACGGATTGCCTCACTTTCCCTTCAATGCAAATAATTTGGAATGTCTATCTCACAATAATTTCAACATGGAGCATGGCATAAGATAGGGATGTCACTCTCCCCATATATTTTTTACCTTTGAGGATGACATAAGAGAAGGGTGGGTAAAATGTTGTAGTAAAATACATTTACTAGCAAGAATACTAGTCGCTCAAGTAATATAGTAAAAATTATTGAACCTACATAAAATAATTATTAATTATTTATTTATAAATTAATAATAAAAAATGTAATTTTGAAAAATAGATTTTGTAATTACACAATAAATACTAAAAATATGTTAATAATATAATAATATAGTGGCGCTAAAGTTAGGCCTTAAGATAAAAGTAGCTCAGGATAAATATATGAATAAAGAAAGATAAATTTTATTTTTTAAAATGAATTATAGTCTTCCTAAATTATTGATCTAACAAGATCAAATTGTGATCTCTGCAAACTAGCATCCCCTCAATTTAATAGATGTAGATTAAGCTATCTTAATTTAATTAGAAGTGAAGTATCTACAAACTGGCATTTCATCAAATTAAATTAAAATAAGATACATTAAATTGAATTTTTTTAAAATATTAATCACTTCATAAACTAGTATAGATTAACAAATCATACAAATTTGATTCTTCACACAATAGTTATGAAGTTTGCATCAATTATTACTTTTAAATAAAATTAATTAAATTAGTATCATGAACTCTGAAAGTGAGCACTCCATAAGCTGGTATAGTTTAATTCAAAATTTTAATTAACTATTTTAAAAGCACTAACATAATTAATAATTAAAATAATGGTCACATAGTTTCCCTTCAATTAATAATCTCATAAAATAAATAATCTAATAACAATGGAGTTTCATCCTAGAAATTTAGTTGAGATAAAAGAAAACAAGAATATAAAATTTGAATAATTACACCCAAAAATTCAAAGAGAACACACGAGCAAAACATCGAACCACACAAAGTCTTGGACAAGAATGTCATGTCTTCATTAAACCCTTGGTCACAATCTCTCTCCTCTTGATCACGTCTCTAGAACACACGACTCACAATTAGAATGCCTAGGCTTCATGGAACAAATTGCTTCAATGGGTTCGACATGTATTTGTAGGTGCAAAGCACCTTGCAGCTTATCAAGGTCGGTAATAGATGACTCATTTTAAAAAAATTTCATGATAAAGTTTATTCTGGCCACAATAAAACTTAAACTTCATTACACTATGTCTTCGTTCAATTAGAAGATGACAATTGATAGATTATCGTAACTCATGGTCGCAAAATTACCAACTTGTGCAAGATAAAATTTGAATTATAACTTTCATTGTAAAGATATAATATTATATTGTTTCCAATATTACAACAAAAGAAAGTTATGGTAGGCAAGAATCGTTGTGTCTATTTCGAGAGAAGTATCCATTGCAAATGTCGACAACCTATCTCTCCGTCATGAATGGTGCATAATTATTTCTTTTGTAAATTCCATTGCAAATTGAGAAGATTTCATGCCCATTGTAAATATTATCATCACAAATTCATTATTTTTTTGTAGTAGATGGTTACAATTTTGAAATATAGAAATTTTGATCGACATATCTCAAAAATAAAATTTCAAACATGGCAAACTTTATTAAGATGTTAAATATAGTAAGATGAATGTATACTCTCATTTGCTCTCTTTCAATCCTTCATTCATTTTAAATACTCATCTAATGTCATTAGTGATATATTTATATAGGAGTAGCAAGTTTACTAACAAAACATCTATCATGCATATTTCAGATTGAAACTAAATCAATATTCGGACGAGATTGGAAACAAAAATATAAATAATCAAATTCGAGGTTAATAACTCCAATCAACCTTAGTATATAGCCCCATTAACCTAATCAAATTTAACTATCCATCAAACAATTTAATCATTGAATATAATGTACAATGAGATTAATAAAAATAACTCTGCATTAGTTTGTTATAAGTGATAAGTAATGATAGGTTCAAAAGCGTTGAGCAGAAAGTGATGGCTACAACTTCTTTAAGTAGTAGTAGACAAAGAATCTTGATCGAGGAGTTTATGAAGTACTCTCATGCAATGTGAGGATCTCGATCTGACTAGTAAGATCTTATGATCTTACTATCCTTGAGAGAGAAATTCTAATCCTACTTAGAGGATCTTAAATGTAAGATTTATAGAGGATATATTATCGATATTAAGATTGGTAGAATCTTACACTGATCCTACGATAATTATAATATTTTAATAAAACACTAAAAGTAAGCATGAAATATCTAGAGAAAATCTTATTCAGCTATTTTTTTTTATTTATTATACATATCATTCACACTTTTGTGAACTCTAGATCTTATAATAATTTAGTGTTATGTCATAAATTTAATCTTACAGTCTGTCATCAAAATTAAATTTCATTCATACACGTACACTAAGAATTTGTTTTAATAAAATATTATACTTCTTATGATCTAATGTTATATATTATTATTATTATTTTAAAATAACATCATATTGTATTTTACATGATATAAAAATATATATTAGATTTGAAAATATGTGAATAAAATACTAATTGTTCATATTTAACTATCTCATATATAAACATAATTTTGTGAATACATATATTATCTTAATTGTTTCATACTAAAAAATATTTCTTAAAAAAGTTGTGAATAAACATTACGATTCTCAATCTGATCCTCCAATCTGCCCTTGAATCCTAATAACCTTGCTCTAAAATAGCATAGATGGTAAAACTTGCTTCTCCCATTTCAGGATGTTGCCATAGTGACCCATCAAGGAAATGTCTAAAAGTTTATTTGGCTAATATGTATATATTATACCTGTAACAAATGATACATCATCTAATACTTACTAAAGTTATTTGGTTTAATTTAAATAATTTGTTATGCTTGCTTTTGTATTTACAAATATATTTAAAACTTAATATTATTAACACATTAATCATTGAACTATTGAATGATTTATTAATTAATGAACAAGTATCGAACTGATAACGAACATCGATCAAAGGTTTGAACAATGTGTCCTATTATCTGTCCTAATTGATTATGAACAAGAAGAAATTAAGAAGAAGGTTATAAGTCTTGATTTGATTGTTTCATTCTTGTTTTCCTTTGATTGTGTTGTTAATTGCATACATGTTTGATTCCTATTGTTAAGTTGTTGTTTTGATTGATTTCTAGGTAGTAGAAATTAGATTAGGTTGTGACTATGCCTTCGATTTTTCAGAATTTCGAATTCTGAAACCCATCAGGACACCGACCGGTCGACTGGTCCGTATGCATTGACAGCAACCGGTCGACCGATATCATGACCCACAACCGATTTCCTTATATATCGACCGATCGACCGACCCCTTGTATTGTGACCTGACCGATCGACCGACCCAAAGCCCACCGATCGACCATTTCCCAGAACCGGTCGACCGATTTTAAGTAACCCTTTTATTTATATTTATTCGTTCATCCACTTCCTAATCTGACTATTGCCTATATGAGCTGATCCTATTTCTGCCCTCACAGATATCCATCCTTGATTTGAAGATCGATTCTTTTAATGATTTATTTCTCATTGATCTCATCGTCTTCATTAAATAAAGAACAAAGAGTCACAATTTATTAAAAGTGATTAACAAGTTCAGATAGAAAATTAACAAGGAGTTGTCAGTCCAAGCTAAGTGCATCAAAACAATGGTAGCTCCCTTGGTCATGGTTTGATCACCCACCGACCCGCACAAGGCTGTATCGTTTGCTCAGCATACCCCAATAATAAAAGCAACTAAAGTCACCTTGATTTCTAATTATAAACCAAGATCGAGAAGCATGATTAAGACAAGTCAAGTTATCGTCATGATTTCCAAGTATGCCATGAATTCAAATTTACTAAGCATCATTTAATTTTCATGATTTATGATATTCTCTGACTCTCATTTGTATTGATCTACGATGTTGTCATGTTATTCTTTTCACGTTCAAGTTAAGCATGATTATTTACCTCTGATTATTCTGTTCATATTATGCATTGTATATCATGTGGTTCTCCACTAGATTGTAAAGCTTACGGGAGGACCTCCTCCCCTGTGTCTGATTTTCACATGACCAGGTCAGTGACGAGGTAGAGTAAGTGTGATGACAAAGCACTGACGATAAGAAAGCACATGAACCACAGGGCTTATTAAATTTCTTTTTTTATATTTTTCCTTTTACTTCCGCATTTATAGATTCATGATGTAGAACGTTATTTTATTCCTTAGAGATGATGTAGTCACTTTTTAGACTTCCGCAAATTAAAGTTATACTTTTATTTATTTCTCCTATTATTATTCTTTCGCTGACATGTCTCGATTCTTGACTGAGATATGGTCAACATTATGGTCAAAGTCATAGCATGTCGTAGCGTCTCCAGATTGATCTTCGCCACATGACGGGGGTCGATTTGGGGGCATTATATTTATGGTATCAAAACCTAAAGTTGGGACTCTCTTGATGTCCTAGTGTATATAATAGTACAATATTGATTCATGTGCTATCGCCGAGCAATCACCACACTCTCTACCGAAAAGCATTGTAAGTCAAATTCATGTTTATGTTAAGTTATCAATTATTGATGTATAATTTTCTTTATGATTAGAGGATAAGCATGTCACAACGGTCAAAATGGATTCATAAGCAGATAGCCAGGTTGGGCCAGAATGCTCATGAGGTACCGAAAGGCCCACTCCCAAAGATAGGGGCCTAGCCGGGTCGCGAACGTGGTTGTGGCCGAGGCCATGCTCCAAGCCGCGGACGAGGCAGAGGCCACACTGCTAGAGCGCCATTGGAGGAACATGTTGATGAGGTTGCCCCACCTGAGGGTAGTCAAGTAGGAGGCAGTTCATCGGCATCTAGACGTCGTAATCAGGGAGTACTGTTGGAGCAAAGTTTTCATGCTCTATATAATTATGTTTTAATGATACAAACCTCGAAAGATTAGAGTTATATTTAAAATGATGAAATAGTTTAAATAAAAATGAGTTGCTTCACGCATTAATCTTTTGATTAATATTTCTTTATGTTCTCATGAGATTTAAATTAATGGGTGAATTTATAGGTTATAGATAATTCTCTTATCTTTATGGAGAATCAAATATCATCTCAACTAGAAATTGGTATGAAAAGTTATGTATAAAAGAGTAAAGATATAAAATATCTTTATTTGAATTGGACAATTTTATATACTGAACTTTGAATCAATATTTGACTATGATATTATTATATTCTGGATGAATGATAAATATCAAAATTGTAGATAATTCTGTTAGATTTTCATAGAATCAAAGATTATATCATTGGATAACTGTACAAAAAGTTATGTTCAAAATAGTGCAAGACGGTCAACCAGTCAACATGCAGAATGCACTATAACGGTCATATTTTGACCTCAAAATTAGGAAACAAACCCCAACGGCTAAATGGAGTTAAGAAGGCTATAAAAGAGGACCCAAAGGTGTAGGAATGATCAAGACTTCTAAGGAAAAGTGGGAAGAACATTTGAGAAGTCCATTTGAGCTACAAGTTGCCAATTCTTCAATTCTTTCTCTCTTACTCTTGTGTGAGGTTCCAAATTGTAAAAGAGAGATTGTTAAGTGTTCTTGTGATATTGTAATAGTTGTTTAGCTCCTGAGTGAAAAGAGGTTGTATTTTACTTCTTGAGCAAAGAAAAGACGATTGAAAGCCTACAAGTGAAAGAGGTGTGCCTTACCTCTTGAAAAAGAGAAAAGGCAAGAGTTGTAACGGGTTTCTTCCTTGCCCCATTTGGAACGAAGGAAGGGAATTAGTGGAATCTCCGATGATCTCGAGATCGAGAATTCAGAGCGGGGGCGTAGGCCAAGGTGTGGCCGAACCTCGTTAACAAACCACCGCACCTTGTCTTTGTCTTTCTCTCTCTCCTTCCTACTTTATTATGCATGTGATATAATCTCTTTTGTGTTGGTTTAAATATTAACGAATCGATTTTAAGCTTCCGCAATGATTTTCATAAAATCGATATTTTCGGTTAAACACCAATTCACCCCCCTCTTGGTGCATTGTGATCCTACAATTGGTATCAGAGCAAGGTTGCTCTCATTTTTTTAAGATTTAACCATCTTTTAAAGCATGGCACCATTTTTTGGAAAAGGATCTTCCATTTTTTACCCACCGAATTTTAATGACTATTCTTTTTCTTCTTAGAAAATTAGAATGAAAGCATATTTATGTTCAATTGATTTTAATATGTGGGAAATTATAGAAAATGGTTTTGAAAAGCCAAAGAAGATTTTGAATGGTGTTTACATTGATCTTTCCTACTTTGAATATAATGATTTTCAAATTTCACTTGCCAAAATTGATTCTAAAGCTCGAAATATATTTTATTGTGCTTTAGATAAGGAAAACTTAAATCTCATTTCTAAATGTTCTACTTCTCATGAGATTTGGCTAAAGTTATTATTTAGATATGAAGGCAAGCAAAATGAAAGATATGACACATCGGATGAAGGTGAAGAAAAAAATCGTCAATTCTATATTAACAACATCCGATCAAGATTTTGATCTATGCTTAATGACAAAAAGTGAGAAAAATGAGGTAACATCAAACTCCTCTTATTGTTTTACATCTACTAGTAATAATGACGTTGATATCACTTTTGATGTTCATAAAGAATTTGTTTCTTTTATTCAAAAACATCTTTCTCTCAAAAAGAAAAAAGAAACCTTAATAAATGATTTTCATATCATGAAAAACAACTATGATTTTCTCAAAAAGAAATATGATGCATGCTTAATTCAAATAGATATCTTAAAAATGAAAAATGATGCATACTTAATTCAAATAGATACCTTAAAAAGGAAAAAATGATTCTCTTTCATTATCTTGTGCATCTTATGAATCTTTAAGAGTTGAAAATTCAAAATTAATTGTATTGCATGATTCTCTCAAAAAGGAAAATAATGCATTCTTAATTCAAATAGATACTTTAAAAAGGAAAAATGATTCTCTTTCATTATATTGCACATCTCATGAATTTTTAAGAGTTGAGAATTCAAAATTGATTGTATTACATTATGAGTTATAAAAGAAAATTATTTCTTCACAAAACTTCTCAGATAAAAAATTTATTAGTTCTTGGAAAAATATTAATAATGTTAAAAAGTCTATTCATGTTGTCAAAATTCCTATAAAGAATATTTCTCATGCACTACAAAAGAAAAATGATTCAAACAAAAATTTTAAAAAACACAAATGGATATTATTTGAAATATTCTTATTCTTTGAAACTTAAGCATTCTCATGATTATTATTTGAAAAATAAACCCTCTTATGATAGTTCTTTTTGTGCTAAAAATTCTGATGCCTTCATAATGATACTTTGAAGTTTGGATATCATCATAATCACTCTATTAGACCATCTACTATTTGTCATTATTGTAATTCTCATGGTCATTATTTATTTGAATGTCAAATTAAAAAATCTATCAATATGAGCATGAAATGATGTGAGTTTCTAAAGGAACCAAAATTAATCATGTTGGACCCAAACAAGTTTGGGTACCAAAATTCAAATGATTTTTGTTTGTAGGTATGCTTTACAAGGAATGAAGAAGAATGTTTCAAGTAAAATGAAGGCACACAATTTGTGATTGTGTGACATAAAAAGAAAAATAACAATGAAGTTGAAATGAGTTGAATGTGTAAAAGTTTGCGGTAAAAGTATTTTGTTATATGGAAATGAAAATTTCAATTCATTTTAATATGATGCATATTCATATCTTGAATTTGTCAATTTATTATCATGATATATGCATAAAGATAATATTTGATTATGATTCTTGTGCATATTAGAATTATGTTGCTTATTTAATTTTGAAAGTGCCTATATTACTCATGGTGCCTAAATATGTTTGATGGGAATATGCCACATGCATAATGATTGATAAATTGACATTTTTGAACTATGTTACTAATTCAATGTGAGAATCATATTTTTGAAAAACAAGGACACTCATATCAATACTAAAGTTTGCATGCATGATTCTTGACACTCAAAATATGTTGATTTTGGCATTAAACATGTGTAATTGATTTATATGAATATTGTGTACTATTTTGCATCTTGATATTTGTGAATCAATGTGATTATATGATGCCTATGATTTTAAAGTATAAAAGAATCATATTTTTATGAGTGAAAAATAATAAATGACTTTGTTTGATTGAAATTTGATTCTCACGTATTTTTTGTTAATTACACGATCTTCTAAGATCTTGGTACAAGAAATGAATATCTTTCGACTACTTCGAAATGTAAATCTATGGAGAATTTTAAAATTAATACATAATATCTTCTTTTGAGTTGTGATAATATACTTGTGAAATCTATCTTGATCACATGCCAAAGAAAGGAAAATATATGTCTATTTTTACCTTTGACATACTTATTATCATGACTATTCCTTGAATTTGGCAAAAGAAAAAGACACATGAAAATATGAATGTTAAGTCTTCTAAATTTGAATAATTCTTGTTTATTTATAAAGAAGACTTCATATTTATAATAAATATGTTTGGCACAAGATTTATATGACTCTTATGTTATGAGAACTTATTATGAATTTTGACTTATTACACTATATCATTTGTTTATGCATGCACATTATGATTTGAAATAAGATGGTTAGTCATATTGATGTGCCATTTGAAAATTATTGCATAATACATCTGACTCTATGCATATGCATATGTTTGAAATAAAGCATAACCCTAAAGAGATCATTTTTAACTTGCTATATACATCTTCTATCAAAATTGATTTCTATGCTTTGACTGAAGTACAACAGTTAGCTATTAGCGAATTGCGATTTATTTATCAATAAAAACTGTTTGGTAAACATAGCAGTTAAATTAGCATATTATATAAAATGACAAAAATAGACATAAGATATAATTTATGATCATTTTTATATGTATCATATTTATAAAATTTAATTTAAAATATTTTATTCTAGATATTGATATTTCTTTAGAATATTATTTTAATATAAAAATATTGATTACTTCAAAATAAAAATCTTATTTGGGTTGTAAGTAAAATTAAATATGTGATATATAGAATAAAAATGATACATGATGTTTAATTATTAAATTATTTTTTATTTTAAAAATGAGAGTGTAATAGAAAGAAAATATGAAAATGCTACATTTATACTCTGTAAAGTAGTAGAAGTAGTTTATAGTGTTTTGTATTCAAATTTCTAAACGCTAATAAGAAAAAATATTTATCAAACGCTTATAATAATATTTTAACTCTAACAAAATATTATTCATTTTTTTATATGCAAACAGCGCCTAAATCTATCTCGTGAAGCACCATACTAAATTTGTTAGTGCGACATTGTTATTGACTTATTGTTAAACCTTTGTATGAACACATATATAAAATATGATAAAAATAAAGTGAGCTGGATGGATGTGGTGGTAGTGGTTTGTGCTAAGAAAGAAAGAAAGAAAGAAAGAAAAGCTCCAGCACGCCCTCACGAGTCACAGCACATCCAAAAGATGGTATCATCCGGTGCGGCGACGACGGGATACGATCGGGCGGCGGAGCTCAAAGCCTTCGATGAGACGAAGGCCGGCGTCAGCGGCCTCGTGGCCGCCGGCGTCACCTAGATCCCCCGTATCTTCGTCGCCGCCCCGGAGGATCGAATCTCCTCCGGGAGCCCCGTCGACGACGGCGACCCTCAGATTCCTACGATTGACCTCTGCCGCAGCAAAGAGGAGGTAGTGGAGGGGATCCGGCGTGCCTCCGAAGGTTGGGGGTTCTTCCAGGTGGTCGGGCACGACGTTCCTGCGGCTTCCATGGCAGGGATCCTGGAGGCCGTCAGGGCTTTCCACGAGGGACCGGACGACGAAAAGGCGGCGTTGTACACGCGGGAGCTCGACTAGGCGGTGAGGTACTATTCCAATTTCGATTTGTTCCGCTCGAAGGTGGCCAACTGGAGGGACACGCTCTACTACCGCTTGGCCCCTGATCCTCCCTTCCCCGACGAGCTGCCAAAATCTTGCAGGTACCTACAAAAACATGTAGCCCCGAGATCGGTTCATATTAATCTATTACCTGATCAGTGCATTGCGGTAGCAAGTTGCATTAGAGAGGTTCAAGCAAATTTGAATTACCAAATCCATGCTCGAATGGATACCTCTTGGATGCGAAGATCATATGATTATTTTCATTAATCACTCCTAAACTATCACGATTTTTCACATTTAACCTCAAACTACAAATTTAATTTTTTATCCTTAAACTATCATGACTTTTCCACTTTGATCCTTCCGTCCACTTCTTTTAGTTTTGATTTTTCTTATTTAGAAAAAGACTAAATTATCCATCCCTCCATATCGCATCAAATAATAAATATAAAAAAGAAAAAAAATATTCCTTGTGTCGGTCGCCTCCCGATCCAGCCCTAAAAATTAAGTGTTCCAATATTATTTTTTTTATTTTTTATGTTTATTATTTCATGTGTTATGGAGAGAGGGATAATTTAGTCTTTTCATCAACGAGAAAAAAATAGATGTAATAAAAGTAGACGGTAGGACTAAAGTTAAAATGTCGTGATAGTTTAGGGATCCAAAAAAAATAAGTTCATAGTTTGGAATTAGATGTGAAAAATTATAATAGTTTATGAGTGGTTTATGTAAAAAACCTTTTAAATATTAAATATAAAATATAAAAAAATGAAAACAATTGAAAAGATAATATAATCATAAGGATTTAACGTTCCTGCTATCTATTGAAACAGGTAGCAGGATGCTCCCTATCACAGTGATCGCACGATTGAAGATCCACGGCGAAAGATTGGGCGCGCGATTATGGGAGTATTTCGTCCGGTCTAGCGACATTTGACCGGTCCAATCACATCTTCGGGCAGAACGATTTGTTGCAGCGTGTCCTAGGTATACCAAGGCTCCCTCATTGCTGGAAAGCCATCACTCGATCAACGGTGATCATTCCTTCTTGCGGCGTGAGAGTTTTGTTATGAATGCGTTCCTTCTTGCAGCGCGAGAGTCAGGAGGCGACCTAGTTCCTTCAGCGGCACAAAAATCATTCGGCAATTAGCGCAAAAGGAGAGTCCAACAGAAGGCACGATGATTATAAACCCTATTTTTTACCTGTGAATTGATCAGCCGAAGAAGACATTGAACTGGCCGAATGTCGCTAGACCGGTTCGGCCGAAATACTTCTTGAACCGTGCGCCCAATCTCTAGCCGTGGATCTTCAATCGTGCGATCGTTGCGATAGGGAGCATCTACCTATTTCACTAGGCAGCAAGAACATTAAATTATAATCATAAAGTGAAATATATATATATATATATATATATATATGTATGTATGTATGTATGTATGTATGTATGTATAAAGTTGATGCTTTGAAGTCATTCTCAATCCATCTTTCCCCTTTCTCTTTTTTCATATTCCTTTTAGGTTTCTAATATATTTAGTCATTAACTTATCAATTAAATTCCTAAGCCCAATATTAATGCAACCGTTCCATTTCTGGGCTCAACTCCAGCACCCTCTTTCCTTCCTCATTTTTTTTCTTTTTTCTCCTTTTTTTTGGCTGAATCCACTGCTTACCAATTTTTTCCTGCATTCAATTGTTGAGCAAACGTGCGACCCCTACATTCTAATTCATTGCTTGAACGTTAGTTTCTAATGGAGACATTACACTGGAAGATGAAAAGAACATGTAATAAGGCATTGGGAGGTAGGGGCATTGCAGCCGGTGTTTGTGCCTCCGCGACTCGCGTTGCCATTTTCGTCAACATCGTCGTCCGGAAAATGGGGCATCGTAGATGGGAACGGCCGGCACAAGCCGAAGGCAGCAAAGTTCGTAGAGAAGCTGCGGACACCGGTTATGACGCCTCTATTCTCGAGTTAATCCATCTTTCTGAAAGTAGAGTCACGAGGAGTTCTGAGGATTGGAGGGATCACGCTGGAAGGACTTGTACAGCTTGCTCCGCTAGTGCTTGTGGAGCTTCTCGACCTTGCAGCGGCACTGGATGGAGGTCTGGGGGGCAGCGAAAGAGGAGGCGCAGATGCACGCGAGGCCATCGGCGACATCCTGCCAGTGAGGCGCAGACGCTGCTGCGTTTGAGGGCCTTTCTGTAATGACCGGCATGAATTCAAAATGAAAAAAAAAATGAAGAAACGAACCGAGAATACGGGGGAGTAACCTCCCTCGATTCTCGGCCTCTCCCCCACGATCTCCGAGTGGGGGCATGAACTAGAGCCCTCGCGCCCCCTTGGACTCTCCCCACAACCATCGCAGTACCAGCCTCCGCCTCCTCTGCCTTTTTATTCTTTTCCTTCGGTGAACGACGAACGACAAGCGAATAGAGCAGGGACATAGATGACTTGACGGACCCCCCTGCGCACCATGTCCCTTCTGTGACACGTTCGTGAAGGCCCATTGTACTCCCTCGTCGGCTAGGAACGACCAGAAGTGGAGAGAGCGACGACAGTGGCTCCGGCGAACCCAACGATCGTAAAAAGGTATCATAGACATCGAAATCCCCTAGACGATAAAATGTCGATTGTTTGATGCATATTATGATTCCATATTGATCTTGAGTCCCCTAGCGTCATTTTTCGTATTGTAACCGTTGAGATCCGATGTTCGGAAGTCGGCCAAAAAAGGGAAAAATGATCGACGACTTTGTTTAGGCCGTAGGGCCGGTCGACCGATCGCAGGAGCGGTCGACCGGTGCAACAAAGATGACCGGCGGCCCTGTTTCATTCGTGTAATCGATCGACCGGTTCCACAAGAATGGTCGACCGCTTCTCGAAGATTCATGTCGGCCTTATGATCAGTCGACCGATTCGACAGGAACGGTCGACCAATCCGACGAGAACCCCCTGAATCCATATGCATGCGATCGGTCGACTGACTCCGGTAGAATGATCGATCGATCCTGCGATGCGTCTTTCCGTAGCGATCGATCGACCGATTCAAAGCGATCGGCCGACCGACTCGGTATGACAGAGCAGTCGATCGGTTCAATGGGAGCGATCGATCGGTCCAACAGTAACGGTCGACCAGTTCAAGGACAGAGAGCAATTCCAGACCGATCTCAAAGTACAAGCACTAGTCCGTCCGAGCTAAACCCCGATTCGGCCCGAGTCATGTATCCTAAATAGAAGACTAGATCAGATTTTTCTTACCGGGTCCGGATTATGTTACAAAAGATGAAAATACCCTTGTGGCCCGAACTTTCATCGTTGGGCCCAAATTTCGACAGGCCCACTTGAGGTCATGTCTAAGATTTTAAAGCACCTCAGGGAACTCTTCTCACGCTGAAGGATGGTCGAAACTTAATACAAGGAATAAAGCTACAGGACATACAAGGAATAAAGCTTTAGAGTTAAGGGATCTGACTTTGACCTTTCTCTGATATATAATTTCTAATCCCCCTAAATGATAAACAAAGAGATGTAAAATAAAGATGAAACTACGGGATTACCATTTGCCACCCCAAAGCACAGAGCAAAGATCAAAGTATAATACAGAAGAGGAGCAAGTAGCTTAGCTGGAGATAGCTAATGACCACTGCTCCTGGAGTACAGGCCCTCTCTCACCTGCATTCCGAAAAGAGCGATGCATTGACATCTTTCCTTTCCCAAAGAGGGTACCATATGGATTTTATGTTATAGCACCAGAGGGACAGGTAGCTCAAATGAGGAGACAACGAACTTACGGGTCTTGGATGACCACTGTTCTTGTGATACAGCCCTCTTTCACCTGTATTCCGAAAAGGGTATGCCTTGACATGCACCTTCCCTATGATGGGCATCCTGGCTTCACAGATGTATAGAGACATATCTGGCATCCCAATTAATAAAGTCAAGCTCGCATAGGATAACGAACTTCAAGGATTGCATAGTAATGTAAAAGAAGTAGTACAACACATGGCAAATTAAAGTACAGTAATGTATAATATGGTAAAGTACAAAACATGGCATTATCATAGTAAAGGACAACGTACAGATATGGTAAAGAACAATGTATGGATATGACTGTGTTATTCATTAACTATTGTAATCAAAGCATTGAGACCATGGATTACAGCATGATATGTTATTGCTTACCGTCACTATTTTATTCATGATCTAATTATCATTTTGTCGCCTATATTTCTATGGTACTGGACGTTTCGCTCACGGGTATTCTATGTCCCTACATTACGATTTTGCAGGTGAGAATCCTGCCTAGTGAGGTGATGGAGGACGTAGAGCTCAAGGACAGCCGTACATGACCTATGAAACTTAATTGCATTCAGCTCTCTTATTGCATTAGTCGAATAATTGGTCATTGTATTAGAAAGATATTATGACACACACACACACTCTCTCTCTCTTTCTCTCTTGGTATTGGACATGGACTCAATTGCTCGAACTTGGTTACATCTGTGGTCTTTTCTTTTTCCGGATTGATTTCAATAAATATTATTGTCCTCTGATTCTCCGATGTTTTCTCTTCCGCCATAATGCTTCCACTTATTGGATTGTTATTCGCATTACCACGTATTACAATTGTTGACTTGTCAAAGTCAAGAGTATAACATAGTGTAGCATCCTTATGATCAGTTTGATTGCCTACGAGCAGGAGGACTAATTTTGGAAGCGTTACACTTTCACTTCTCGTGGAAGGGGTGGATGAGGGCCACAGGGCGTGGGCTGTGAACGCCACCGCAGCGCTGTCGAAAAGCAACCAAAAAAGGAGGGCTTGGTGGTTGTTGTGCCGCGATGACATGGCGGAGCGAACTTCTCTGGGGGACCTCCTCCAGGTGGAGCACAGGTTCCACGACGAGGCCAGCGACGGTCATTTCGTCTACGTCAGGGTCGAGGGAGGGAGATGCGAAGTCGTCGACGCAGGGGGCACAAGGAGCGCGGCGGAGCACAAGGCGGTCGGCCGCGGGCCGCTCTTCGTTGCATACAGGAGGGTGCTTCCGCCTGTCTCGATGCAAGCAGGGGATGTGTGCCGACTGCAACGGGCGGACTCGGCTAGGCGAATGCCGGTGATGTTGTTCACAGGCATCTACAGCGGGGCTGGGGGAGGGGCGAATGTGCAATTTGAGAAAAGTTCCCGTATTAATTTATTTTAGTCCATCCAATTTTTGTGTTCTTTTCTTTATTTTTTAATTAGTTTTTCATACTTATTATTATACATATAATTATCGTTATTCGTAAATTTCATCTTGTTTCTTTAAATTTCTATCTGGTGAAAAAATTATAAGAGATTCTAAGAGAATGCGGAGGTGTCCGTGGATTGGATTCAAAGGTGAAGTCTGCATTGTTTTCTTTTTTCTTTTTACTTTCTTGTATTTATATAAAGTCAAACTCAATGAAAGTTTCAAATTACTATCCATTCATCGTTATCATTTATCTTTTTCTGAATTTTTCAATTTATAAGCTTTATAATTATTATTCTAATGCATATTAATTTATTGAATCATTTGATTCTTTGTATTGTGACTTAGTATTCACGTTATTAAATATCATATTATTAAATATGATATTAATTAATTACATCATTCATTTTTTATGAACACTAAACATTTGACATTTTTATTATTAATTATAACTCATATTGACTCTTTATATTTATAATAACAAATAATCATATATAAAATGCATTTTATTTAATGTGTATTAAATTTAATTCCATGATTAAATTTTCATGAATTATAAGTTGGCTCTTTATATTTTATTATATTTTTTAATCCTAAAGATAATCTTATATATATATTTATATATATATATATATATATATCTTATATTTCTATATATCAATATATATATATATATATAAAGCCGGTGAGAGTTCTCTCCTTTCAAAATGTTATCCAATAGATGTCATTTAGTGCATTAAATGACTTGACTCTCTCTCTCTCTCTCTCTCTATATATATATATATATATATATATATATATACGTCCCACGGGCCTCGTCGGACGGCGAAAGCGCATTTCCCCGTCCCACGAGCCTCGTGGGACGGAGGAAGCGCAGTGGGACGTCCCACTTTAGTGCATTAATTGGCTTCACTCTATATATTTCACAAATTTAATATTGAAACTTCTCATCATTTGTAATTAATTCAATTCAAATGCAAAACTCTAAAAAATGACTTTTGAACGTTCCACAACTCATTTAAAGAGATGGCCGAGAGAGGAACAGTGAACCAAGCTATCACGAGGAAAGAGCAAGATCACATATATTTAAACAAAATTGCACAAGAGCAATGAAAACGAGCAAGAAGTTGCACAGGAAGTCAAAATAGGCATATGAGCTCTCCCTAGAGTCTCTTCTCTCACTCAGCCACAGCTCCTTGAGCACCAGCATTTTTTTCTCATAAGAAGATGATGTACCACTGTTAGAAATATGCCCTTTTGGGCATACGGCCCGCGGGCGGCCCACTTGGGCGAGACGCGCGCAGGGCACGCGGACCGCGCGATGCACGCACGCACCGCACGATCACGAGCGGTTCGCACGAGATCGCGCATTGCATGACATTCATGCACCTGGCACCACGTCATCACACGCGCGATGGACGCGCGTGATGCGTTCTACCTAACTTGTCGCCCAAGTCTTCCTCTCCTATAAAAGGGGATCCATAGCAGAGGTCTCAAACATATTTTTCGAGGAAATTCGTTCAGAGGTACTTGTGCTGTGGAAAAGAGTTTCGTTTTCCTGAGGTTTGGTTCCAGATCCCGAGGTGCAAGTGTGTTTGTCAAGAGTTCGTGGAAAAGCCACGTCGATCTACTTCCGCCGCAAGAGGTATTCTGCAACATATAGGATTTATATTTGTTATAAATTCCTACAACCATCCTCAGCAAAAGCATATGCTCAGCCATGGTGGCATCGACGACATGTATGGGGCGATCGATCCATGGCCACGGAGAACCAATACCAAATCTTATTGACCTTCTCTTAGGCTCCAAGGATCTTGCTTTACGGCAACACTTCCTATTTTTTTGCGTCGTGGGCGACCACTAGAGGCGTATTAAGAAGCTTTACTCCTCTCATATTCTGTGTGCTCATAGAGTGCAATCCTACTGACAGCTCATAAGCGAAGAGGTTGCATCCATGCTTGCTAAAATATCTAGATCTCGCCCATTGGAAGTCAATGGATCATTTCACAAGTGCAAATCTAAGCATCCCCATGGATCTTATATTCTTCTCCCCTCCGGCTATGAGTGGAAATAGTCTACCAAGACCATGACCTCAACTTTCAGAGATCTTCAACTCAGATTGATGCCAATATGGTTTTCTTTTACATTTTGGATACAACCACATTTTCATGATACAAATGCATGTTTTGTATTGTCATTGATCGTTGTCATCATCATGATCATAGTAATATTAATAATGATAATATGTAGTGAATTATCATCATGATGCAAGATAATAACATATAGAAATATGAAGGATTTAGATGTTATGTGTTTCAGGCATTCATTCTGGCATTTCCAGAGCGGCTTGCACTTCATCATGTCTATCGCCGAAGATTTCTTCATATCACTAGCACTCAGGCATGAATGAGTGCACCTCAAAGTGTAGTCATTGGAGCCTACTTACTTCGTCGAATCCTACCTTTTTCAGAGCACCATCAGTCGAGCATGAACGAGTGCGCCTCAAAGTGTAGTCATTGGAGCCTACTTACTTCGCTGAATCCTGCCAACTAATCAGTCATTGTCGTCATGCCGTTGTCATCTTCATTGAGGTCAAGTCTGCATCGTGCACGCCAATTATTGTGGCGATAGTTATAGCAACGATGAAAAGAATCATGACCTAGAGGTCCTTATGCACAACTAGAAGAATTATATGACAATCATATTAATATCAAACAACAACAATGCACAGGAAGATTTCACACTTAATTAAGATCAATATTCTTAATTAATTGCCTTAATTCATTATTTAGTTTTATCATAAATCAATCTCATATATACCCTATATTATATATAGGGATTAATACACCTCCAAAGCACATTCTGCTTTGGAGGGATGCTGAGGAGATCTGAATGGTGATCAATGATTCAGATAAATAAAACTACTAAATGATGTTAAATAATGAGATTTAATCATTCATAATATGAATCGTTGATCAGTGGCGGTCCAGATCTGCTCGGCATCCCTCCAAAGCAGAAGGTGCTCTTGAGGTGCATTAATCCTATATATATATATGATTTATACAAACACATGAGGCAGTATGCTATATTGATTTTCTTTTCTTTCATTTGTCCCTTTGTTTTCTTTATACACAATCAACTTTTTTTTATTTTTTCTAAACACATTCCAAAGTAAGGAATAGAGGTGTATATTGATATATTCTCATGTACAGGGGTGTTCACGGGTCGGGTCTGACCCGACCCGAGCCTAAATCCGACCCAACCCGACCATTTTTGGTCGGGTCGAGTCGGGTAGGGTTGAGTGAATTTTGTAAGAGAAACCCAACCTGACCCGGATTTGGTCGGTTCGGGTCGGGTCGGATAGTCGGATTATCCGACCAACTTTTATGTAATTTTTTTAAATATAAATATATAACTTGATATCAATCGAATATAGTGCTCTAACATTGAAAACTAAAAATTTGTACAAATATTAAATCAGCAATGTATTGAATCAGCAAATTATTAATCCTACGTTCACAACTTCACATTGAATCATCAATCAATAAGTCATTGATGAGTAATTTCATAATTTGATTCATGTTCAATAGCTTGCTGCGTGCAGGTCAGTTTGTCCTTTGAGTCATCCAGGGGAGGAGTGTGATGAGTGTTGTGTTGGACAATTGGAGACTTGTAGTCTTGGACTGATGGACATTCATTCTTCATGTTGTCTTTTGACATCCAAGGACCAAGGTCACACACTCACATGATCTGTCCAGCGGTCCAGGCACCCAGCCATTGCTTCCAAGTTCCAAGGAAATGGCAATTGCTAATTGGCAAGGCAAAACGAGCAATCATCGACACTGTGACAAGAAAGGGAGCACAATCATGAAGGCTCGAGAAAAGGGAGTCAAGAAAAAGAGGTTGAACTACAAAGGCAAAGCACTATATAATATATTCAAACTAATATCATCATATCAAGCAAAGAACTAGAGAAGCACCCATGAAAGCTTTGGCTGGACATTGCATGTTTTTCTTTGTAAATTGTAATGATTTATGATGGTGTTACTATGATGGTAATGTCTGGTGGTTGCAACTAATTCCTATAAATTTGACTATGTTCCTCAGTATCATAATTATCATTTGCAATTAAGGTTGTAGACTTGTAGTGTCATTATACTAGAAGTCAAGTAGTCTCCAAGCAATCAAATATAATTATTTATAAAAGACAGAACACAAATTAAAGTTTTTAAGAAGATCACCTTGACTTATTGGAGGCACGAGCAATGGAGCTACAATTAACTTTTCTGCAACTGCAATGGAAATGAACTTATCTGCAACTGCATTGGGTACTTTTAACCTGACAAAGTTGAATGCATAAGTTCAAAAAATGCTCCTAAAAGCTCAAACTCATCCTGACCATACCTTAAGTCTTAAGAGCTAAGACAACATGCTTGCTGCTGTTCATATTCCCCATTTCCATTTATGGTGGATTTATAATCAGGTATGCCATTTAGTGTAAAGTCCTTATTAATGAGATCAGAGACAGTGAAAAAAATTAATGACAAAGTTGGATCAATGGATTGCAATATGTTTTGTACAGCATGTCATATAAAGCTAACACCAGTAAAACATGAACCTCTCTTCAGTCCTCACCTTTAAAATCAATACAGAAAAACAAAATGGTATACACATCCCTGGACCATTGCAAAAGATTTGGATAAGCAAGACATAATCAGCATCACTATAATGATTAAAATGTGATGAAATCATGAAAGCTTAGCAACAATGGACTCCAAATGATAACTTACCACTTCAACTAAGTCCAACCAGTCAAAGTTTCAAATGGAATACTATTTTTGCAATTCATTAAAGGCTTTTGGCCCTTGTTAATTTCAGAATGTAACATTTCAAAATCATTTCAAATAGTTCAAAATATAAAGTAACATTTAGTAAATATTTCAAAATGTCATTCACAAGATCTAGAAGTTCTGAATGCACAAAGTAAATAGTTCAGAATGACATGATCCATTAATCATAGCAAAATGCAAAAGAGAAATAACATAAAGTAAATAACCAACAAGTCCACATGATGACAATCCACTATTAGACCAAAATGCAAAAAAAAAATGGCATCATGTAAGCAGCCAACTTCATTATATCCTACACAAAATAAAAGAAAATGGTAAAATATAATCAAGAAAATGATATATTTAACAACATTCTATCAGTTTACTTTGAGTCTCCAAATTGTAGTCCAACTCTTAACTCAGTTATCACAAATGTAAATGATCAGATGCTGATTCCCCCTTAGATTGGACGAGTCCTACAAGAATAAATGATAGAATCAAAATGAGTAAGCGAAATAAACAACTAAGTGAAAAAGAAAATAAATAGATTATTGATACCTTACTCAATTTTGATTCATCAATTGATTATTGATTCTCCACTTCATCAATTTCAGTTTGAAGATCGATTAACTTTATAGGAGTTCTTAACCAATTTTGGCAGCATATCAAAGCCTCAACTGTTGTAGGAAGTAAGCTACTTCGAAATGGGTCAAGAACTCGACCTCCAGTGCTAAATGCGCTCTCTGATGACACAGTTGACACAGGAACAACCAATATATCTCTAGCCATACGAGAGACAAAGTAATACTTTGCAGATTTTACTTTCCACCACTTCAAAATGTCAAATCCGTCAATGTTTTCTTCAACATCCTCCTCTATGTATCTATCTAGTTCACTCCTTTTCACTTCACCCTATTTTTTTTTTACTTTTAGTCTAAACTCATCTTCCCAATCAGCATCATCCTTAGAGACATTTGATAGTGAATCAGTCATGGAGGTTAAGCAACTGGAGTCACTTCTATCTAGAGGAGTTAGAACTTTATATTGCTCAAACAAGTTGTGGATGTGCAACTTTAATTTTTGCAACCTTTCCTTGCTTTTGTTTCCGTTATACATTCGAGTAAAACAAAACTCTATGTATTCGAGCTTGTAACGTGGATCAAGGAAAATGGCAATAAATAATAAATAATTCAACATTTTGTCATCATTCCAATATTCGTCAAACTTTAATTGCATCTTCATTGTCATTGTTTGTAGCACTGTGTCATCTACTTGCCCCCACTTTTTCAACTGCTTCTAAACATCAATAAAATTATGAAAGAAAGCAACATAAGTGACATGCAATGATCCAGAAAATGAAATAGTGGCATCATAGAACACTTTCAAGAAATTCACAAACACTCGGATACGAGTCCAATCTTCACTTATGGGAAATACTTCCTTAGCCTCCTTAGAGTACATTATGTATGATCCCTCATGCTCAAATCGCTTGAATGTCTTTTCAAATTTTTCGGCAACTTCTAACATCAAATAGGTCGAATTCCACCTAGTGGCTACATCAAGTAACACATGCCTTTTGCAAGTTTGCCATTTGTACACATCTATTGAAAATGGCAAGTCTACTAGGAGAAGATTTAACATACTTGCATGCAATCCTCACCCTTTTGATAGATGTATCTATTGTGTTCATTCCTTCACGAACGATTAAATTTAAGACATGTGCAGCACATCTCATATGTGTTAACTCCCCATTAAGAAATGTAGAACCACTCCAATCATTCATACTATCAACTAAATAAGCAATTGCAGGCTTATTAGAATACGCATTATCCACCGTAACACAACCTATTTTTAGAATCCCCCAATCCTTCAGGCATGCTTCTAAAGCTTTTCCGATAGTATCACTTTTATGGTCACCAATCAAATCAAAACTTAATATTTTCTTTTGCAATTCCCACTTGTCATCTATGTAATGAGCAATAATACACATATAATTCATATTCTGAATAGAAATCCAAGCATTTGTTGTTAAAGATACCATTTGTCGATTCTCTGATAACACATTTTTCAATTTTGTTTCTCAAACATAGACATTTGCATACAATCTCTAGCAGTAGTTATACGAGAAGCAGCAATAAAATCTTTAAAACCTTGGTTCTCAACAAATTTAAATGGAAGTTCATCCATAATAAGCATCTTGGCAAGCGATAATCTACATCACTCTTGGTTAAAATCAACAAGTTTCAAACTAACACTTGTGTTAGGATCATTCTCACATTGCTTGCCAATAGCAATTGTTTTTTGCTTTTGATCAAGGCATTTCTCTGGATTTCTCTCACAGTTCTTGATATGCTTTAACAAATTCGAAGTTCCATGGTTAGCAGTATTGCAAGCATAAGATTTTTTACAATAGTTGCAAATAGCTCTATTTTTTTCTCTTTTAAAATGAGCCCAAGCATTCGAAGGAGGTCTAGATGGTTTCCTTTTTTAGTACCTCTTGTTCATTTTCTGAAGTAATTTCTTGTGATGGTGGTTATGGATCTATTGGTTGCTGTAAATCATGGGAAGAAGTCGCTTGTAAACTTGTAGGAGTGGGTGCACTTTCAATCTGAGTTCCACTTGTGTTTTGGGTCGTCATAGTAACTATGAGAGTACAATAATAATTAATAAAATTAGACTTTTTCCTAATGAATAATAAATGGCATAAATAGTTTCCATTGAAGTTTCCTTACAAAAATTGAATGAAGACATTAATATTAAAAGGAACTATATTTAGAAGCATACTACAACTGAAAAGTAAAAGTATGTGAAACTTACAACTGATGAACTTCTTGTCTTTGCCATCTACAAATAATAAGTTAACAAAACATCACTTGAACCTTCTTTCCACACATTACATAAACTTCTTGTCTTTGCCATCTAAAGCTACAAGTAACAAGAACGATTTGAGCCTTGCACTACAGTATGAAAGTTATCACATTTTTAAAGTAATTTGTGGATGAGATTGTAGATAAAAATAGTGAAATTTGAATAACTCTGATGTTGGTTGAATGGTTTCTGTAGTCACCGAATGGGGAGTGAGTGACGGGAGTCAAAGCAAGTCTAGAAACACTGATAAATCATAAATGGTAATGACTAATGATCCGAGAGTCCAAGGCCGACTGTCGAGTAGAGCTGTAGAGGTGAGGCTGAGGAGTAACAGAGTTAGTCAGTTGAGGTCCTAAGGAGAGGAGGTGACTGAAGTGAGGAAACATGTGAGAAACAAAGAAGAAATCAAGGGGAGGACGAAGTGCGAACCAGTAAACTACAAATCTTGGCATCAATCAGTTTCAGTATGCCGACAGCACCACAATGGGCCAGTGGCGCAACATCTACTTGCAGGCTTGCACCATCTCCTTCTTCCTTGTTGTGGCCAGCAGGGCAATAGGTGACGAAGATTCAAGGAGGCTAGAGGACGAGTTCAGTGACTCTCAGGATCAGGAGGGAAGAGGCGACTCAGGCTAGACCGTGCGAAGAGGCTAGAGCTGGAGCCTGGAGGCATCAAGCGGGCCGACCAGAGGAGGCAACTCAAGCAGTCAGGCAAGACTCGAGAGGATCAGAGTCAGAGGAGGCAAAGGGTGCAAGGCAACTCACCTACTCAGGAGAGGTGAGATGGCCGGACGGACGGGAGATGCGACGGGCGACGGTGACACGCCGACACACACCAGAGATTTTTAGGGCATTGTCGCACAGCCCGCAGCCCCACACCCACATTGAGAAAGAAGAGTTACTGCTGAGTTAGGGATGATTCGACCCACAGTTTTCATTTTTTAGATCCAAATCGGTTTTTTTATGGTTCATAACTTTTTAGTTCGGGTCGGGTTCACTCGGGTTGAAAATTGTGAACTTGAACCCGACCCGTCATCGATCGGGTTTACATCGGGTTCGGATCGAGTCTGACCCGAAAAAAACCAAACCGACCCAATACCTATTGAATCGGTTCGGATGATCGGGTTCACTGGGTCGAACCGATCCGGTGAACACCCCTAGTCATGGAAGGCAAATTCTTAAAAAAAATAAGAAAAAGGTCATCATATAGTTATCACTCCTATTGAAATTAAAAAAGGCCACATTAACATATGATAGAAGAAATATTAATTTTTCTTCATGCATACTACAATCACATTTTTGCATTATATATGCAACGAGATACCTATCTAGGTTTCCTATGACGAAATGTGTAATGATATTATTTTCAATTATTATGATTAAGCCAAGGTCATCTGCATATAATTTAAATATTATTGAATGATTTTATTTATGCATTGTTTATGACATCTTATTTAGCAAAGAAATCCTACATAAAATTATTTTTTAAGGCAAGTATCAATCATTACATAATTTTACTAAAAGAATATGTTAATAGTTAAAATTATAACTAATGTAAAAAATGCATTATTTATTGCAGTGAATTGTTTAAAAATTACAAAAAAATGGTTCATAAATGAATAACAGTCTACAAGTCATTTTCAAACGAATTTAATTTTTATAAAAATATATTTAAAAATGATTTTATGTCATATATATGTTATAACTAGATTTTTTATTAATTTTTATAGATGATTTAAAATTGAGTGTAAGGCATTGGATTACAATTGTATTTAACTAATATATATATATATATATATATATATATATATATATATATATATATATATATATATATAAACACACAAATCGTATCCCCTCCGGGAGCTCCATCGACGACGACGAACTTCAGATTCCTACGATTGACCTTGGCTGCAGCAGAGAGGAGGTGGTGGAGGAGATCCGGCGTGCCTCCGAGAGTTGGGGGTTCTTCCAGGTGGTCGGGCACGACGTGCCGGCGGCGGCCATGACGGGGATCATGGAGGCCGCGAGGGCATTCCACGAGGGACCGGACGAGCAGAAGGCGGCGATGTACTCGCGGGAGCACGACCGAGCGGTGGCGTACTCGTGCAACTACGATCTCTTCCTTTCGAAGGTGGCCAACTGGAGGGATACGCTCCAATGCCGCTTGGCCCCCGAACCGCCCGTCTCCGAAGAGCTGCCACAATCTTGCAGGTACCTGCCAAAACATGCAGTCCCAAGATCGATTCTGTTAAGAATATAAAATAATTGATTTCCGTAAGAATATAAAATTGATTCTGTTAAGTATGAGAGCTCATGGCGCCCACAAGTCCCGGGCGACGTAGATCTGGCCATTATCAGCTCTGCTCGAGCCCAGCTGCCGCGTTCCTCATCTTCTTCCACTTCTTTTTTGTTCGATTTACGACTGGCGAGACTTCGGAGCTCGAAATTGGTCGAGATCGAGAGTTCTTCATTCTTCTCTACCGTTTTCTTCTTCTTCCTTCTCAGATCCATTGTTCCAGGCGCTTCGCCTTTTTCATTCTTGATTTCTCTCTCCATTTGCTCTATTTCGTTCTCCACATTTCCGATCTACCACCTCCTCTGTTCATCCTGGAGTTTATCCAAGATCTGCGAGTAGAAGCTGTTCTTCTTCGCGTTTGTGTTGTTTTTCTTCGTTCCGATCCAACGACTTCTTGGATGTTTGAAGTCAATGCAGCCGTGACTCACTGGCATTCGACAAAAGCTCTTCATCGCCATTGTTCTGCTACCGCGCGTCTTCTTCGTCCTCTTGGTGGTTCACTCTTTTAGATGTTAGGCGGATCTGCATGACTGACAAGCGTGTCGACATTATTTCAATGACGAGTTCCAGCGACAGTTCCAAGGATTGTTCTGCTGCCGCACATGATCAATTGTTTCTTCATCTCCTTACAAGTGTTCGACAAAATGTTTTCTGGATCTCTCCTTCGACGCCTCAACAGCTTCTTCTGCTGCCATCGCACTGTCCGAGTTAGTTGTAATCCATTCTACTTTTGAATAAAAAGCTTTCGTCTCTATTTCCGCTTTCTCCTTCTTCCTACCGTTTTCATCTTCTTCTGCTTCAATTCTTCCGTTGACAACGTCCATCTCACCGGAAGCTCTCCATTTTCTAACATTAAACTCTTATTAAAAAAATATTTTCCTCCTGTCGCTTGGCTAAATACAATGAGAGGGAGTGTTAAAGAACATAAATTAATTTAAACTTCTAGGAAAACTGGTTATTCATCACTGTGATAGCAGTTGCTTTAAACAAATTTAAGCAACTGTGAATTACTAAATCCATGCTTGAATGGATACGTCTTCGGCTAAGGATTTTGACGCTGATTGCAGGGATGAAGTGTTTGAATACGGCAAGCATATCAAGTTACTCGGAACCACTCTGTTCGGATTCCTGTCAGAAGCTCTTGGACTGAAACGTAGCCATTTGGAAGACATGGATTGCACCCAGGCGCAGCTACTACTCTGCCACTATTACCCCCCATGCCCCGAGCCTGAGATGGCCGTCGCACTCACCAAGCACTCTGACTCCGGTTTCCTCACCATTGTCCTCCAGGACCAAATTGGTGGTCTGTAAGTCTTCCACGAGAACAGATGGGTTGATGTCCACCCCGTTCCTGGAGCTCTGGTTGTTAACATTGCTGATATGATGCAGGTTATATGATTATACATTTCAAGCTTAATTTTCATATCAGGTTATTTGATTATGGATTTCAAGCTTAATTTGCATGCAGTTTGGGTCTTCACTGTGGATCTATCAGGTTTACATGTTTGATCTGTCTTCTTCACTTTCTTTCCTTCATCACTTCATGTTCCTTGTTCTGCATGCAGCTCATTACTAATGACAGGTTCAAGAGTGTTGAACACAGAGTGGTGGCTAAAGACGAGGGTCCAAGGATTTCGGTGGCGTGCTTCTTCGGCACCAATCACCACGCGGCTTCCACTTCCACGAGGCTCTACGGTCCGATCAAGGAGTTGCTGTCTGAGGAGAACCCACCTCTGTATCGGGAGTTCTCGGTGAGGGATTACATGAAATATTTCTACGCAAAAGGACTGGACGGCAAGTCCACTTTCTCACATTTTAGGATTTGATTGCATGCACCGGAAGAAACAGAAAGCTTCACCATTAAGAGTAATGATGGACGAGGTTAAATATAACGTAGTATATTACAGTTATTTGAGTCAGCTGATCCTGTAAAATATGCGTACTATATTCCGTTTAATTAGTTAACTGTTTGTCGTATGAGTGATTCATTGCAGATTGTTCTTTTTTTTGCTAAGTAATATATACGTCTAATTAAAAAAATACATAAGAAGATGACTCAAAATTTTATAGCCGAAGATGACTCAAAAATACATTAGATAACTCCGCCTATATTTTATAGCCGGTCCCAAGTCCGGATAAAGGAGGAGGGTTGTGTTAGGTCCCGACAATCAGCGTAAAACCTTGTCGAATCGCATGAACATGGATCAACGAATAACGTCGTATGATCCATGTAGCCGACCCCATCTAGTGGGATAAGGCTTTGTTGTTGTTGTTGTATAAGAAGATGACTCAAAATAATTGTGAATTTTTTTATGTTACTATAAATAAATATATATATGTTTCCTATTCTACATTATGCTTACAACTTTTTTCCTTTTTATTTATTTTATAATAACTGTAGAACATTTTTTTAGCTAACTATAATAAGATTTAAGAAATTTAAGAAGATATCACCCTCCAAATCAATGTTACACTACATATTACAACTAACTATAATTGACTTCGGTTACAATACATGTTCATTTTTTAAACATCATATCTTTAGTTCTCCTTTTATGTAGGTATAGACAATGACAACTCATGAATAATCAAGTCATGTGGCAGTAAAGGTGGTTTCCAAACATTGATATTTAATCATTTAGAAGGATCATGAATAATTTGATATTGAATTAGTTTGAATTGTAATAATAACAAGGAAAGTGCATGCTTTCCATCTAAGTTTCGTCACTTGAATATCCAGATTTTGGGAGATGAGAATTTTTTATCCAATTTGGGATTGGACGTTCGACCTTTTAATTAACTTTCAGCTGCATGGACTTGGTGGTTGGTTGAAGGATTTTGTAATGCAGGATCGAGTATTCAAATACTCAAATCATGTCAAGACTACTCTTCACTGAGAAATTTTGGACGTCCGATCTTTTTTTTCACTTGGATTGTATAAAAATCACATCATTGCAATCCTTATATTTTTCCAAGCATTTCTTCAAATTCAATAATTTTCAAACTTTGATAAAAATAATCATCCATGTGTAACATGATCAAAAGGGCATTTAAAATATGAAATTAGCAAATCTAACTTCATTTACAACAAAGTTCATACATAGGTCCATTTCCACTTTTACTTCTATATTCACCATATAGTCATCGTCTAAATCACTCTTCTGATCAAGACTATTTCATCAAGGCATCAAGGCCATCATAAGCATGAATGAAATCCATTAACATAAGGCCAACATGTGGCATAAATATCAAACCATCAATTTGGAAGTCGAGAATTCCAGCAAGCCTATGAGGTTACAATCATGCTTATAAGTCGTACCAAGCAGATTAATATGGGACAAGAAAAAACTGAACATAAATAAACCATGAATCATGCATTTAATCACATTTAAAAGTTGATAAATGAACCTACATTGACACATCTTCTTTTTATAAAAGCAAAGGCAGCAATCTCAGTCATAAAGAAAATAAAAGAAGTCCTAAACATACATCTATACTTAAGAATAAATTGCATGACTTAGATCTCATTATACACACATTTTTTTGTTGAATCTTTCCTTTTTCTTCAATTTTTTTCTGGTCCCTTTAATTCATCCTTCTCCTCCTTTGTTCTCTTCAAGTCTTGCACATCTTATCACCTCTCCTTCAATCTTTGGAGCTCTCCACAACAAAGAATCACAAGCCGACCGAGAGAGAAGAATGAAGGAAATGGCAGATAAAAGATAAAGAAGAAAATAAAATTAAATAGTGATGGAAGTATGCGATTAGTATCTTTTCATCTCAAGGTTATCAATATAAAATAATTCTCGGAGTTCTTATTGAAATATTTTTGAAATATCATAACACGAATTTAAATGCAACTTGATGAACGAATGAGTAGATATATTTAAACTGATAATCACTTTCATGTTTTGTAATGTGAATATATTATTGATATCCTTATTTCAAGATTATACACAATTACAAATATATAACTTTTTGTATATTGTTAGTTCCTATATTTTGTAGTGCATTTTTCAGCTCATACCCTATCTTATGTCAAAGTTAATTATACAATTTTTTTAGCTTTTGTTGTTATGAAATAAAAAGTTCAAGTAATTTTAGTATTAGTTACTTTTGTTTATTACGTAACATCATCATTTTGGACTTTGGTCCGAGTGATTTTAAAATTCATCCTTTGTCTATTATTAGCATAAAATAAAGCAGGAATAAAAACATAACTTGACGTTATATGTTTGTATGAATTAAGTTTTTTTTTAAAAAAACAAATCAACTAATTTTAGATTAATACGATTCGAGGTGAAAAGTGTGACTTTTGTCTTACATCGCCCCGTTGACCTCAATTCTTGGAATCAATTAACTTTTTTTTATTTACTTCTAGTTTTGTTTTTCTACATGCGAAACCTCCTTCGAGATTGTACGACTTAGATTTTTTCGGTTTTTTCATATTATTAATCAAGAAATTGTTATGTAACATTGGCCACGTAACGAATCCAATAAAAAAAAGTGTGATTTTTTTTTTATGCCGGCCCGAGTTTACGAGAAGTTTTTGATGTTCAAAACTATTAACACTTCATTAATTCGAAGTCGGTACCCTAAGTTCAAACCTTGAAGATGCTCCTTGGATAGAAAATTGCCTTTGCTGCTCCAAAAAATGTGTTATTTTATTGGGGAATTCAATGCCTTACAGTACGTCCTCACAACACATCCAAAACGAAAGTATCATCCAGTACGGCAACGGCGGGATACAACCGGGCGGCAGAGCTCAAAGCCTTCGATGAGACGAAGGCCGGCGCCTCGTGGCCGTCATCATCACCAAGATCCCCCGCATCTTCATCACCGTCGATTATTTTGTTTGATATTCTAAAATAATTAATATGCATAAAAATTATATATCATGATAAAATAGTAACTCGATAACATACAAAAATAACTATATATAAATAAAGATTGCTAGTATAAACAATATTTAATTAAAATATTACAAAATATATTAGTTATTGGTTACATATCTTTTTCATTTATATTTTTTTCTTTTTCATTTATATTAGTTTATATAAGATGCATAGTATCATAACAATATATTTAAAATTTTGATTATACTTTTATTAATCATTAATAGATATTATCATGAGAGTATGAAATGTATGTCTTTGACTTGAACTTTAGATGATAAGATATATTTTTTAGCCTTTCATTATATATAGAAATTACATCATTTAACTATTTTTATTAGATGAAAAGAAATTATATATATGTATTTTTTATCATGCATATATATTTGTGGATCCGCACCTACTTTTTATCATCAAAGAGGGATGAGTCTGCAAATGTAAAATAAAAGTCCCTTATATTATTTAATATTTTATTACATGAGAGAAATTATATATAAATATTTTTCTTATAATATTTAATATTTTTATTAGATGAAAAAATATATATAAATATTTTCTTTATCACACATAGATCTATATTTATAGATCTATACGTATTCTTTATCTTTAAAGAAAGCGTGCAATATGCAAATAAAATTGAAAGTTCTTCTATTTATAATTATAGATATAAAATTTAAAAATATAAATAAATAAAATTATATATTTTCTAATAACTAAATCTTAAATATTTATGACTTTATTATTATAATATTATCACTTTATACATTTACTTTATCAAAGTATTTTTAAGCTCTCCTTCGGTATGTAGTATGATATTCAACGCCATACAGTCTCACCAGTCACGACACCCAAAACGATGGCATCATCCAGCACGGCAACGACGGGATACGACCGGGCGGCGGAGCTCAAAGCCTTCGATGAGACGAAGGCTGGCGTCCGCGGCCTAGTGGCCGCCGGCGTCACCAAGCTCCCCCGCATCTTCGTCGTCGCCCCGGAGGATCGCATCCCCTCCGGGAGGACCATAGACGACGGCGAACTTCAGATTCCTACGATTGACCTCGGCTGCAGCAGAGAGGAGGTGGTGGAGGAGATCCGGCGTGCCAGCGAGAGTTGGGGGTTCTTCCAGGTGGTCGGGCACGACGTGCCGGCGGCGGCCATGACGGGGATCGTGGAGGCCGTGAGGGCGTTCCACGAGGGACCGAACGAGGAGAAGGCGGCGATGTACTCGCGGGAGCACGACCGAGCGGTGATATACTCGTGCAACTACGATCTTTTCCTTTCGAAGGTGGCCAACTGGAGGGATACGCTCCATTGCCGCTTGGCCCCCGATCCGCCCGTCCCCGAAGAGCTGCCACAATCTTGCAGGTACCTACCAAAACATGCAGTCCCAAGATCGATTCATCACTGTGATAGCAGTTGCTTAAACGAATTTGAGCAACTGTGAATTACTAAATCCATGCTTGAACGGATACGTCTTCGGCTGAGGATTTTGACGCTGATTGTAGGGATGAAGTGTTTGAATACGGCAAGCATGTCAAGTTACTGGGAACCACTCTGTTCGGATTCCTGTCAGAAGCTCTTGGGCTGAAACGTAGCTATTTAGAGGACATGGATTGCAGCCAGGGGCAGCTACTGCTCTGCCACTATTACCCCCCATGCCCCGAGCCTGAGATGGCCGTCGCACTCACCAAGCACTCTGACTCCGGTTTCCTCACCATTGTCCTCCAGGACCAAATTGGTGGTCTGCAAGTCTTCCACGAGGACAGATGGGTCGATGTCCACCCCGTTCCTGGAGCTCTGGTTGTTAACATTGCTGATATGATGCAGGTTATATGATAACACATTTCAAGCATCATTTTCATATCAGGTTCTTTGATTATGCATTTCAAGCTTAATTTGTATGCAGTTAATTGGGTCTTCACTGTAGATCTATCAGGTTTTACATGCTTGATCATTCTTCTTCACTTTCTTTCCTTCATGTTCTTTGTTCTGCATGCAGCTCATTACTAACGACAGGTTCAAGAGTGTTGAGCACAGAGTGGTGGCTAAAGACGAGGGTCCAAGGATTTCGGTGGCGTTCTTCTTCGGCGCCAATCGCCAGGCGGCTTCCACGAGGCTCTACGGTCCGATCAAGGAGTTGCTGTCTGAGGAGAACCCACCTCTGTATCGGGAGTTCTCGGTGACGGATGTCATGAACTATTTCTACGCAAAAGGACTGGATGACAAGTCCACTTTCTCCCGTTTTAGGATTTGATTGCATGCATCCGAAGAAATAAAAAAGGCTACATTATTAAGAATAATGATGGACGAGGTTAAATATAAAGTAGTGCATAACAAATATATATAAGGGCTCAGTGGATGCTGTCAAATATGTGCACTATATTGTGTACAATTAAGAGTAATGAGGGACGAGACGAGAGGTTATATATAACGTAGTATATAACAGTTATTTGAGTCAGCTGATGCTGTAAAATATGCGTACTATGTTGTGTTTAATTAGTTAACTGTTTGTCATATGAGTGATTCATTGCAGATTGTTCTTTTTCTTTTGCTAAGTAATATATACATCTCATTAAAAAATATATAAGAAAGATGACTCAAAATAATAGTGATTTTTTTTGTTTTATGTTACTATGAATATATATATATATATATATATATATATATATATGTGTGTGTGTTTCTTATTCTACATTATGCTACAACTTTTTCCTTTTTATTTTTTTATAATATTTTCCTGTTTCTGTCGAATCTTATGAACATGGATCAACGAATGAAATGACGTCGTATGATCCATGTAGCCGACCCCACCTAGTGGGATAAGGCTTTGTTGTTGTTTGTTGTAATTGACTGTAGAACATTTTTTAGCTAACTATAATAAGATTTAAGAAATTTAAGAAAATATCACCCTCCATATCAATGTTACACTGCATATTACAACTAACTATGATTGGCTTCAGTTACAATACATGTTCATTTTTTAAACATCATATCTTTAGTTCTCATTTTATGTAGGTATAGACAATGACAAATCATGTTTTTTTTCCCCTTACGTTTAATTACTATCTTTTAGTTGTATGTACCTAATCAAGTCATGTGGAAGTAAAGGTGGTTTCCAAACATTGATATTGATCACTTAGAATGATCATGAATGATTTGATCATATTGAATTAGTTTGAATCGTAATCATAACAAGGAACATGCATGTTTCGTCACTTGAATATCCAGATTAATCATTGTTATTCGGACATTTTGGGAGATGAGAAATTTTTTATAGAATTTGGGATTGGACGTTCGACCTTTTAATTAACTTTCAGCTGCATGGACTTGGTGGTTGGTTGAAGGATTTTTGAATGCTGGAAATGCTCAAATCATGTCAAGACTACTCTCGACCGAGAACTTTTGGACGTCCGAACTTTTTTTTTTCACTTGGATTATCTGAAAATCATATCACTGCAATCCTTATATTTCCCAAGCATTTCTTCAAATTCAATAATTTTCAAACTTTGATAAAAGAAAAATAATAATCCATGCGTAACATGATCAAAAGGGCATTTAAAATATGAAATTATCAAATCTAGCTTCATTTACAACAAAATTCATACATAGGTCCATTTCCACTTTCACTTCTATATTCACCAAACAGTCATCGTCCAAATCACTCTTCTGATCAAGACTATTTCATCAAGGCATCAAGGCATCATAAGCATGAATGAAATCGATTAACATAAGGCCAACATGTGGCATAAATATCAAACTATCAATTTCGAAGTCGAGAATTCCAGCAAGCCTATGTGGTTACAATCATGCTTATTATAAGTCGTACCAAGCAGAATATGGGACAAGAAAAAACTGAACATAAATAAACCATGAATCATGCATTTAATCTCATTTAAAAGTTGATAAATGAACCTAGATTGGCACATTTTCTTTTTATAAAAACAAAGGCAGCAATCTCAGTCATAAAGAAAACAAAAGAAGTCCTAAACATACATCTATACTTAAGTATAAATCGCATGACGTAGATCTCATTATACACATTTTTTGTTTCGAATCTTTCCTTTTTCTTCAAATTCTTTCTGGTTCCTTTAAGTATAATTCCTCCTTCTTTGTTCTCTTCAAGTCTTGCACATCTTACCACCTCTCCTTCAATCTTTGGAGCTCCCCACAACAAAGAAATCACAAGCCGACCGAGAGAGAAGAATGAATGAAATGTCAGATAGAAGAGAAAGAAGAAAGAAAATAAAATTAAATAGTGATGGAAGTGTGAGATTAGTATCTTTTCATCTCAAGGTTATCAATATAAACTAATTCTCGGAGTTCTTATTGAAATACTTTCATGTTTTGTAATGTGAATCTGTTATTTATATCCTTATTTCAAGATTATAAGCAATTATGAATAAATAATTTTTTTTGTGTATTGTTAGCTCCTATATTTTGTAGTGCATTTTTCAGCTCGTACCCTATTTATGTCTAAGTTAATTAAATATTTTTTAGCTTTTTGTGTTATGAAATAAAAAGTTCGAGTAATTTTAGCATTAGTTACTTTTGTTTATTATGTAACATCTTGACCTAATTAATCATTTTGGACGTTTGTCCGAGCGATTTTTGAATTCATCGTTTGTTCTGGCAATTAAGTGCATGAATTTGTATTTTCGACTATGTTAGGGAATTAGATTTAAGTTTATTTAAAATCTCGAATTAGCATAAAATAAAGCAGGCATAAAAACATAACTTGACGTTATATGCTTGTATGAATTCAAGTTTTTTTAAAAAAAATCAACTAATTTTATATTAATACGATTCAAGGTGAAAAGTGTGACTTTTGTCTTACGTTGACCTCAATTCTTGGAATTATCTAACTATTTTTTCTTTTACTTCTAGCTTTATTTTTAGACATGCGAAACCTCCTTCAAGATTGTTTGACTTAGATTTTTCCAGTTTTTTCATATTATTAATCAAGAAATTGTTATGTAACATTGACCACATAACAAATCCAATAAAAAATTGTGTGATTTTATTGGTGTATTCAACGCCTTACAGTACGTCCTCACAACACACCAAAACGATGGTATCATCCAGTACGGCAACGGAGGGATACGACCGGGCGGCGGAGCTCAAAGCCTTCGATGAGACGAAGGCCGGCGTCCGCGGCCTCGTGGCCGCCGGCGTCACCAAGATCCCCCGCATCTTCGTCGCCGCCCGGGAGGATCGAATCCCCCTCGGGAGCCCCGTCTACGACGGCGATCTTCGGATCCCTACGATTGACCTCGGCTGCAGCAGAGAGGAGGTGGTGGAGGGGATCCGGCGTGCCTCCGAGAGTTGGGGGTTCTTCCAGGTGGTCGGGCACGACGTGCCGGCGGCGTCCATGGCGGGGATCGTGGAGGCCGTGAGGGCGTTCCACGAGGGTCCGGACGAGGAGAAGGCGGCACTGTATTCGCGGGAGCACGACCGGGCGGTGAAGTACGCGTGCAACTACGATCTGTTCCTTTCGAAGGTGGCCAACTGGAGGGACACGCTCCAATGCCGCTTGGCCCCGAATCCGCCCTTTCCCGACGACCTGCCACAATCTTGCAGGTACCTACCAAAACATGCATTCCCGATATCGATTCATCACTGTGATAGCTGTTGCTTTAAACAAATTTAAGCAACTGTGAATTACTAAATCCATGCTTGAATGGATACGCCTTCGGGTGAGGATTTTGACGCTGATTGTAGGGATGAAGTGTTTGAATACGGCAAGCATGTCAAGTTACTGGGAACCACTCTGTTCGGATTCCTATCAGAAGCTCTTGGACTGAAACGTAGCTATCTGGAGGACATGGAGTGCAGCCAGGCGCAGATACTACTCTGCCACTACTACCCGCCATGCCCCGAGCCTGAGATGGCCATCGCAGCCATCAAGCACTCTGACTCCGGTTTCCTCACCATTCTCCTCCAGGACCAAATTGGTGGTCTGCAAGTCTTCCACGAGGACAGATGGGTTGATGTCCACCCCATTCCTGGAGCTCTGGTGGTTAATATTGCTGATATGATGCAGGTTGGGACTTCACTGTAGATCTATCAGGTTTTACATGCTTGATCCGTCTTCTTCACTTTCCTTCATGTCCCTCGCTCTGCATGCAGCTGATCACCAATGACAGGTTCAAGAGCGTTGAGCACAGAGTGGTGGCTAAAAGTGAGGGTCCGAGGATTTCGGTGGCGTGCTTCTTCGGCACCAATCTCCACGCGGATTCCACGAGGCTTTACAGTCCGATCAAGGAGTTGCTGTCTGAGGAGAGCCCACCTCTGTATCGGGAGTTCTCGGTGGCGGATTACATGAACTATTTCTACGCAAAAGTACTGGATGGCAAGTCCACTTTCTCCCGTTTTAGGATTTGATTGCATGCATCCGAATAAACAAAAAAACTACATTAATAAGAATAATGATGGACGAGGTTAAATATAACGTATTGTATAACAAAATATAGGGCTAAGTGGATGCTGTCAAATGTGTGTACTGTATTGTGTATAATTAGTTGACTGTTTGTTATATGCGTGATTCATCTCAGACTCTTCCTTTCTGGCTTTTTTTTTCTGTTACTATGAAGTAATAACATAAGTCTAATAAAAAAACGTACGAAGATAACTTAAAAATCAAACTCGAAATTTCAAAACATAGTCCGCTTGTCGATACGGCCGTGTGTTTCTGAATATTTGTATGTGATAACTACAAATATTTTAAAATATAGTGAAAAAATGAAAACAAATAGGAAATAAATAAAGTACTATTAAGGAAGGAAGATCAAGAATTCAATTGGAGAAAAAACATGAAAGGAACATCTTATGAATGGTGAACTTAGAATAGGAAATCAGTAATAAAGAAGGTTAGAATAGATAACCAGTGAAAGTCAATATGATTTCATCAGTAGGAGTTTGGATGGAATGATAAACGACTCTTCTCGCTTAAGTAAGGTTGTGAATTCGAATTCTTATGAACGTAAAATATTTTATTAAGAGTCTCACGTGCTACTGTCAGGTATATACACTACAAGAAAATTGAGATTTTCCGAAGGATAATTTTCGACGGAAAGAAAATTGTCGTAAATTACGACGGATTTTACGATGGATCGTGATACAACTCTCGAAAATAAAAATAATAAATTATGAAATTAATTATATTATTATTTATTTATTGACGGTTAGAAACGTCGAAAGTTCCAATTGATAGGCAGCCGTCGAAACTTCCGACGGTCCGGACCGTCGGTAAATAAAAAATTAAATATTATATAATGTAAGTAGTATTTTATCATTATATTTATCGACGGTAATTTTAAAAATAATTTTGCCGGTCTGGATCGTCGATAACTTTAAAAATAATTAAATATTATAGAATATATAACATCGTCTAATATGTAATGTAGTTGATATTTTATTATTCTAAGTATCGACGTTCCGGACCGTCGGTAATTAAAAAAATAATTAAATATTATAATCATATATGTATCATAATATATAATTAATTACCGACGGTTAGGACCGTCGATACTTCCAACGGTCGTGATCATCAGTAACTAGAAATAATTAAATATTATATAATATATAATATCATCTAATATATAATTTAATCAATTTTTTATGATTACATTTACTGACGGTTCGAACCGTTGGAACTCCCGACGTTCCCGACCGTTAGTAATTATAAAAATAATTAAATATTATAATCCTAAATATCATAATATATAATATGAGTAATATTTTATTTATTTAATTACCGACGGTTGGGACCGTCGGTACTTTCGACGGTCCAAACATACGACCGTCGATTGTTCTAATTTCATTCTCGCCTACCATCCTTGTCAATTTTTTTATATTTAACATCTCTCCTTCCTTCATTTTCACTCCCTCTCTCATTCGCATTTCCTCTCCCTCTCTCCCCCTCCGGCTCTCTCCCTCTCTCATCCGGCCTCTCCCCCTTCGACAGCAGTTCCAGCACGAAGGCATCATCTCCGCCTCCCTCTTCTCCGATCCCCTTCTCTCCGTCTCACTCTCCCTTTCTCCGATCCGACCGCAGCTGCCTGCCAGTGTGGTCGGCCGCCTACGGCCTGATCCGATCGCCAGGCAGTCGATCCGTTAGCAGCCGGCCTGACGTCAGGCGGCCGATCTGTTAGCAGCTGGTTTGATCCGATCGCCAGACGGCCTGATTTGCCAGCGGCGGCATGATCAGCGCCAGACGGCCGAATCGGTTGTCTGGTGGTGGGCTATTTTTTATATTTTAAAAATTCTTTGCGATGGTTGCGGCCGTCGAAAAGTTTCGACGGTTGTGATGATCGTCGCAAGTTTCAACAGTTGCGACCGCCGAAAAATTTGACGGTTGCGACGACCGTTGGAAGTTTCGATTGTTGTGACTGCCGAAAGTTTCGACGGTTGCAATAACCGTCGAAAGTTTCGACGGTTGCGACCGCCAGACTTTTGGGATGGTTGCGACCGTCGAAACTTTCGACGAATATTTTCCAACCGTCAAAAATCATTTTGCGATGATCATTTTTCAACGAATCAGTTCCGTCAGTAAAACCGTCGAAAACCCTCATTTTCGACGGTTCCGTTCGATTTTTCAACAGATGAAACGGTCGAAAAATATCATTTTTTTTAGTGATATGCGACACGAGATGACCTAATCAAATTAGTTGGACTCGATGGTAGATCAATCTTCAGCTTGTGTAAAATGCACTTTTTAGCGCCACAAGTTTTTGAATCATTTCTCGTACACAAAAAATTGACTATCTAACACAATATCCTAAAATATCAATAAGATATATACAATGTGTCTGGGCGAAAGCCTTCACCCTCTTCCCAAATGTCCAAAACAGGATGGGGGAAACTAATTTAAATTATGTGAATGGAAGTTATGGAAAAAAATGTAAAAACGAAAAATGCTCACGGTTTTCTAAACAAAAAGATATTGAAAAAAAAATCATTAAAAAACAATATTTTTAAAACAATGCAAGTATTTATTAATTTTAAAAAAATAAAAATATAGTCTCCAGAGTATTACGTTTTTTTCTAAAGAAATAGAAAATATTGTAACGGTATTTTTGTATTCTCTTTTGTGCATCAATGCACCTTCAGTTAAATTTTCAAATGTGGCCTTATCTCTTTTTTTTACTTCTTATATGCATGGACCATGGAATTTTTTAATTTGAAGATGACAAAAATGTTTCTAAAATATGTTATATCTACAATGAAAAAAAAAGTATAGAGTGAATCTACACATACGTTATTAGACTTGATGCACGGAAAATCATGTATTACTTTAGATAATTTGATTAACACTTTATAATATTTTTATGTTTAGAAAAGAAAAGTTTTGATTTATTTTCATATAATTTCATTTAGATTTGATTCTTATATAAATCTGGAAATTATTCATGGCAGGATATAAGAAAACGTCGAAGTGAAGGAAAGAAAAGGTCTAAAACAAGCAATAAAACTGTCACGACCGTGACAAAATGATTCAGCAAGTAAAAATTGGCTAAGTTACTTTCACGGCTGTGACAGTTTCTGTCATGGTCGTGACAGACAATTTTCAGCAGAAATTTGGCTAAGTATTTTGTCAGTCTCGACAACCTTCTGTCACGGCCGTGCCGGAGCATTTCACGGCCGTGACGACGGTCTGTTAGGTCATTTTAAAGTCATTTTTATCCACTTTTTGAATATATTTTCGATTTCTTTCCTTGGGAGACGAGAAAATCTATAAAAGGATGACTTGAAAAAATATCCCTGAAGCATACTTTTGAAGCCTACAAAGAGGAGAAGATCGAGGATAATAGTGAAGCTCTGCCGAAAACTCGAGAGAGGACGCGCTTAACCTATGCTAGAGTTTTTGTTTTCTTTTCCCAATCTTTTACATTAGATTTGATGTTGTTATTATCAGATTTATTCCTTTATTAGGGTCATCCTAGTTGAACCCTATTTATATTTTGAAATCTTTCTCAATATTAGTTTGGTTTGAATATTTAATAGCATTGCAATTTCATATTTAATACTTTCCTTTGATTCCATGATTTATGATTTGATTGCTATATGAGAATGAGTGATTATTTTCATAATAGTTTCTAGAGATCGATCTTATTTATTGCATGCCACAATTAGAGAAATCGAAAGAGACCTAATCTGTGAAGTTATTAAGGTGACTTGAGAAAGCCCTTAATATTATTTCCGATTGAATGCATCTTATTATTTAATTAAGTAAATTAAAAACCGAAAGGATTGATTTATTTTAATTATTCATAAGATAACAGTGAAAGCCTGAAACATTGGTTAACTAATTTTTAAAATTCACTTTATTATTGATTCAACTAATTCTAAGTTAAGAAAATTCATTACATTCTAGTAGTGATAATTAGATGTCTTAATTAAATCGTTATTTCTTCAGGTGATCATTTCTTTTGTTTTATTATTTTCTTTTTATTCACCTCTGAAAATCATATATTTATTTTGATTTAACTAATTCTAAGTTAAGAAAATTCATTACATTCTAGTAGTGATAATTAGATGTCTTAATCAAATCGTTATTTCTTCAGGTGATCATTTCTTTTATTTTATTATTTTCTTTTTATTCACCTCTGAAAATCATATATTTTTTTAATTTATCAATTAACAAGGTTAAAATAAAATCTAAGTTATTAACCGTCCTCGTGGGAACGATAAATCTACTCATTCATTTTATTACTTGAGCGACTAGTGCACTTGTTAACATTTTCTATCAATTCTACATGCATCAAGACTCAACATTATATAGTGATACCGTGATACCCAATTTTATTTATTTTTTAATAGCTAATGGCTCATTTAAACATTATACAATTTAATTTCCATATATGATGAAATCATCCATTCTCCTTTATGCATTAATTTTTATAATTGGTTATATTATATTTATTTAATTATTTTTTATCTCAATTAAACTTGTAATATTTTAAGCGATCTATGATTAAATTAGCACACGTAATTATATAATTTTTTTGTTTTATATTATTATAACTAAATATTTATTTTTACTATTCTACATTATACCAAATACTTTTTCCTTGTTGAACTTTTAATAATAAATTAAATTGACTCTAAAACATTTTTTCAACTAATTATATTAAGATTTATGAAATTTAAAATATCACTCTCCTTATACACACAAAATACTATATTTCACTAGAGGATTATGCAAGATGAACAATTTTATTTTATTTCATTGTAATAGTTGGTGAATTCTAACATTTTAGATTTAATTCTTATATATAATTAATTCAACTCTATATTATAATCAGTTTAGCTCTATATATAATCAATTTATCCATTCTCTCTCATGTAATAATTTTTATACTTTAGTTATATATTATCTTTATCTAATGTATTTTTTCTTAATTAAACTTGTCAAATATTAAGTGGTCCACGATATTACGTATGTTAATTTAATATACAATTATTGTATATGAAAATATACCCAAATAATTATGCGATTATTTTTTTAATTTTAACACAATTAATTATTTTTAGTATTCTAGATTATACTTAAGATCTTTTTTCCTTGTTATTTTTATAATAACAAACTAAATTGACTATAAAAAAATAGTTTCAACTAACTTTATTGAGCTTTAAGAAATTTAAGAAAATATCACTCTTTCAACCGATACCGATGTTAGATATGTAATATAATATATTCAACTAGAGAATCATTTTTATCTCGTATTTTATTTTAAACTGATTCAATTTAAAAGCAATTTTAATATAATTAATTAATAGTAAATTGTGAACTCGCTGAAAAGATTTCTGATTTTGACATTGGAAAAAATAATTAAAAGATGTATGAATATATAGATCTAACAAAGTTTTTTCACTGAGAAACTATTAATAATTTTGATTGCAAACAAACTAAAATATATGTTAGTGAACCATAATTACTAAATCCTGAGCAGAAAATACTCAACATATAAATATAGCTTTATTAATGTTCATTTATAGATACACAATAAAAATATATAATTGTATATTGCTACATTTGGTTGGGAACAAAACGCGAGAACAACATATTTTGTTCCCAGAACATTTGGTCAAATGTTCCGGCCAAAAGTTCTGGCCTTGAACAAAAACGTTTGTTTCTTTTTAACTTCAGCCGCAATCTTTGACTTTTTTTTAAAATTTCATCTATTTTAATTGTTTTATAATGTATGTATATATAATTTAGAATATATTAATATATTATTAGGGATATTATAAAATAATTTATTAAATGTTATTAATTAAAAATTATAAAATAATTAGTTCTAATCATTAATAAATAATTTATTAAGTAAATTATTCAATTATTTTTTAAAAAAATATATTATATTTGGATCTTAAAATGTAATATTAATCATATTTAAAAGATTTAATCAAAATAAATAAAAATAATATTAATAATATAATGATTTACGTAAATTATAATATTAATAACATATTCTTATTTGCTATAATTTTATACCTCATAAAATAATAAATTATATTCTTAGTTCTCATTTTTTATCCAAACACCCACTAAAACTTATCCATCACATTAACTTTTTAAATCCTCATCATTACATTTTTTCATCCAAACACCAACCCAAATTTTTTTATCAAATTCTTGAGAACTAACGTTCTCTCCAAATTCCCCAACCAAACACAGCCAGTGTTTGGCTTTGTAACTTAGGCCAAAACTTGGCCTAAGTTTCAAAACTTTTGCCAAACAGCATATCAAGTTCCCGTCACTGACGTACGGCTAGAATGTTTCAGTCGTAAAGTTCTTGTTATTAGCAAGAATTTGAAAAGTTCTTGCTAATAGCAAGAACAATCTATTTTTTATTTTTTATTTGTTATAGGTCTAAAAGTAGGTTGAGCTACTTTTAAATCTGTAACTTATTATTTTAATAATATTATTATATGTATATATTATATTATATTATATACATATATATATTATATACTTGTAATATATATTATATTATATTATCATAAATTTATAATTTATTTAGGTATAATAACAAAAGAAGTACATTATTATTTATTAAAATTTACTTAGTGTTGTAATAAAATATAATTTTCCATTATTATTTATTATGAAAAATATATTTTCTTGTTTAAATATTGACGTAAATATTTTTATTTATTTTACTTATCATATATCATAATAAAAATTAACTAGTATGATATTAGTATAATATAATTAAATTATTAATTATGGTATTCTAAATAAGTTACAATTATATAATTATTTTATATAAATATGATGTTAAATTTTCTTTTATATTTCATTTTTTAGTTATTAATTAGTTTATCTTAATTTTTTTCTTCTATTTAATTTGCTAATTATAAAAATGTTATGTAATTAATAATATAAAAATAATCTTATAAAATAATAAAATATATATATTTACCTCTTATTTTTTATCCAAACATCTACTAAAATTTATCTATCAAATCAACTTTTTAAATTCATATCATTACATTTTTTCATCCAAACACCAACCTAAACTTTTTTATCTAATCGATTAGTTCTCGGGAACTAAACTTTTTCCAAAATTTTCATACCAAACACAGCCATAAGTTATAGTACATTTGCTCGTGTTGTCTTATGTTAAAACTAATTAAATCTTTCTTAGCTATTTTGTCTCCTTTTTGTTTTACATATCAATGAAATAGAAGTTAAAGTATTAAATCGTTTAAGTGATTTTGGCATTACTTACTTTTGTTTATTATGAAAACATATTCGCCTAGTTGATCATTTGGGTTTTGACCCGAGTGATTTTAATATGCATCCTTTATTTAATTATGTATTTTTTTTTGTCAAGCAATACGAAATGCATGATTTCGATTCTGACAAATAAGAGTTACGTAGGGAATTAAATTCAAGTTTTAATTAAGTCATCGAGCTGTCATAAATGTAAACTAGGAATAAGAAAACATTACTTGGAGTTATATGCTTTTTATGAATTCAAGTTTCTTAAATTTATCTGACTTTAGATTAATACAACTCGAGATGAAAAGCGTATCAACTTTTCTTACATAATCCCGTTAATTTCGATTCTTGGATTCAACTAAATATTTTTTAGTTCAAGTTTTGATTTATGATATGTTAAACCGCCTTAAAGATTGTATTGATTTGTATTTTTTCCCAATTTATCGTATTATTAATCAAGAAAATATTGTTTCAATCCAATTCGTTGCCATGCTGGGGATATATTATAATAATGAGTGATGAAATTAATTATTTCATCGATTATGGCATATATTTATAAAAAAAATGCTGAAGTCCATTAAAGCTATGGTGAGTATTGTTACAAAGGAAAAAATATTTTTTCAACATTAGCTTTATTAATTTAGTATTTGGAATTGATATCTAAGTCTTTAAATATTATAATGTAAATGTAACGTCCTGGAATTCGACTCTTTGGTCATACTGTGTTTCTTTCGTTGATCCAAATAGTAAAGAAGAGTGACATATAAGTGGAAGACTATTTATTATAACATATGAAGAAAATGCGGAAGCTAAAATAATAAAAAGTACTTCATATCGTGTATATAAAAGTTTATGCCATAATACAATTCAAAAGGTCTCATACATAATTCAAATACAACTTGATATTACAAAGGAAAACATACTCCATCTAGACTCTATAATAACCATGTGTATGCATCACCCGAGTTGTAGTCACTGTACACATAATAACCGGGCATGCATCCATATCATGTACTTGTGTAGATCACGCAGGGGAATAAGTTCAACCATTAACATAAAACTAAGTGCCATAGTTTGTATAGGTCATAAGAAAATTCGTCAGAAAATGCATCAAGCAAGCATACAAATCGAGTGTAAGAGTGAGTCATCATAAAGAATCAATAAATAGATCATCATTATGTTTCATTTCGTTTCATATTCATGTTCGTTGTTCATGTTCATAAGGACAAAGTTATTTCATTCATCTTTAATTATTCATATTCTTTCATCTTATCCATGAGTTTGAAGAGCTCTTCGTTTTTAGAAAGTATCATTGCAAACACACAAGTGTGTATCTACCTAAATCATAGTGGACCAAGGGGGATCGATGCTACGTCCAGTGCCCCGTCGAGCAAGATGATCTCGCGCAAGACAAAAACATATGTAAAGAAAATCTCCCATTTAGATAGGCAATTGGTAACCCTCATCTTTTATCTTATTAATATTCATGAGTCACTCTTTTGATCATGCGGAACAATCAATGTTGTAGGGAGCAAAGGCGACTCCAGATCATCTTTAAGATATTATCAATTGGTTTAAGTTAAGGTCATATTCTTTCTATCCACTGATTTGATGTCGGAAAGGTTGAGCGGTCGTCCGTTTGGTGAGCATTCAATGGTCGTCTGAAAGAGGAGCAAACGTCCATTTTGTTTGTGACCATCGGTCGATCGAAAAGGGTGTGGTCGCTCGTTATGAGTTCATCCGTCAGCCGTTCCAAGGTCGTATGTGAATCGATCGACCGAAAGGTTTTCGATTGTTCATTATAACATAAGGAGATTCTCAAACTTTCGGTCAGTCAAGATTTGACCGGTCCTCCACTGATGCTAATTCCATCTTTCTCGATCGATCGAAGATAGTTTTTTCGTCCACCATCGGAAGCTTTTCCGACATGATAATCCATATCGATCACCCAAAATAGTTTCTATCGACCGACTGACTATCGTCGTCATTTCTGAGTCTCGACATTTTCCAGTTCGATCATTCGATGGAGTTTCGGACTTTCGTTCTGATCTATATCGGTCGTCCGATCTAATTTTGAATGTTTGATATGACAGTCGCTATATCGATCACCTGTTTCAGTAATCACAACATCTTTATTTCATTCACATTGTATACATTACACAAGCAGAGATCTAAATCCCTACATGTCACATGTATCATAACATTTTTTCCATATCGTCGTCATCAATTGCAAAACATTCTATCGGATCTATAACATGTAGAGGTTCATTCTTTTTTTGTTCTAACATGTATAAAATATCCAATTAATCATCAAGTCAACATAGCCGATCCATTCACAAGTATTCAAAGCAACAATACGTTTATGATTTCTAACTAAAATCTTATGAATCTTAAGCCCCAAATATTCCTAAAAACATGCAAATCTTTAGGATTACTACCCCATGAACTAGATCCCGAATAACAATTCTTTTGAGCATTCTTCGAATGATGAAACTTCAATCATTCCTCCCTTATCCACCTTTGCCCTCACACACGGATTTGCCCTCACATCTTTTGGCCATAACGAAATTGTGGAGCAAGAAGAGAAAACACAAAAAATGAAGAATATGAGAAGATGAAGAAGAAGAAATGAAAGAGAGAGAGAGAATATGACTTTTAAAGGCATAATGGTGGGGGTTTCATGCCATAAATTCCTTCAGATCACATGTGGTGGAGTTACAAATCTTCTACCATTATACCATTATAGTGGTGAGATGGGGAGAGAGAAATATCAAAATGGAGATCATCTCGTTTATGCCCGTTGAGCTTTCGGACGTTCGAAAATGTTTAGGTCGCCCGGTGGAGCTTCGGCTAAGCTATCGACTTATAGTAATAACAAGCGCCCGTACTAGAATTTTGAGCGTCCTCTAATCCAATGTCAGCATTAATAAAAGTTTTAAATTTTATGAAATTTGGGTGCGTGACAATAATTAAGATAATAATGTGCATAGAAATATTAGGGATGAAGAATAAATAGAATAATAGAATATATATATATATATATATATATATATATAAAGAGAGAGAGAGAGAGAGAGAGAGAGAACATGTTACTTGATCTAGTTATTATACAAAATTTTGATATAAATAACATAGTTATGCAATAGTGTTAGGATTTGAATACAACCAATCTCCCTCTACCGTGTCGCGCGAGTTGGATTGTCAGCATCGCTTTTCAAACACCGAAGATTGGCCACAAAAAAAAAACAATCTCCCATACTGACCTCATTATTATGAGGCCAAATTCTTTTTAGGTGTCTGACACCAATTATAAATAACACAATTATAAAATTGACATTAATTTTTTGCTGACCAAAATTTTGTAGGTGTATCCGATAACAAATAAAATTAGGAAACAAAAAAGAGAAAGGAACACCTATAACAATTTCAACAATTTATCATTAGTTTCAACACCATGGGGGTGAGCATTGGCATGATATACACATTTGGACATCACAAATGAAAATTCCAATAGTTTGTTAATGGTAGTAGATTGAAATGGTTGAGTGTGTAGTGTCGCGAGAGATGGAGATGGGTCGATGGGAAGACACCAATGTCGAGTAGCGACAAGGCCGGTGCAACGGTTGGATGGCTCATATGATGATGATGTGTCTTGTGAACTGCAAAGTGGCTAGTGCGGCGGTGACGAGGTCAATGAAACGGTGAGCTGGCTCCTATTGTGACGACAAGGCTCGTGCTGTGGTGAAGTCATTTGTGCAACATGAGGTCTAATGGTTAAGTGTAGTTGATGAGGATGAGGCTCTCAAGAGGGCAACAACAAGCTTCTGTCCTCATCAGGGAAGCGGCCGACCAAAGCGAGCTGGACATCGAGGTAAAAAATGCATGCAGAGAAGAACTATGAGAGAAAGACGCTAGATGTCAATTTTTTTAAAAGTATATATATATATATATATAATGTTTTCATATATAGGTCATGGTCCGACCAGTTCGACTGGGTTCAATTAGATTAAATCAGATTTTATTCAAATATATTTTTTAATATTCTTGAATATAAATATCATAGTTAACATAACTTAATATTTAAATAATAAACCACTAATGATACATTAATATGAAAATATATATGCCTATTATTTGTATAATACTAGTGATATAATATTATATACTTTTAAATTTTTTATTGGTGTACTTTTAATTCTTCCTCCATGATTATTTTTTAAAGTTATTTTTTATTTCTCATTCAACATTTCTTCCTTTTCCAAACAAGATTATTGTATTTCAAAACATTTGTTTACCTTAATTTCTTATTTTTATTTTAATCTAGAGTTGATTAATTTTATTTTCCAAAATATCTATTTTGCTTTAAAAAATAATGTTTACTCAAAATAAAGTTATCATCATCATCATCATCATCATCATCATCACAATGAATTAACTTTCCTATTATTCAAATTTACTTTCTTTTTTTCCTTCTATCAATAATTATTATGTTTCCTTGTTTCTTATATTAATTATCAAATCTCCTATAATTTGGGTTCTCTCTTTCATCAATTTATTATTTCCCATTTTATATTAAGAATTTTTAAATCAAAGTTTAATGCTTTTAAGTTTCTCTTATTTACTTGCTTTTTTATCCAAAAAAGTAAAACCGGGATTCCTACTTCAACTTGATTTTCCGGTTCTTCCCAATTCATCCGAGTTTTTTTTATCAAATATGGATTTCTATATTAGTTCGGCCAGGTCCGGTTCTTAATATATATATATATATATATATATATATAGAGAGAGAGAGAGAGAGAGAGAGAGAGAGAGAGAGAGAGAGAGATTAGCATGCAATATCCTCGTTATTTTGATCCAAGAATCTAGATTACTTATATTTTGAACCATCTTATCAAAATTAAGCTAATATAAGAATCCAAATTATGAAATTATATAGCGTAATAATAGATTGTGATTACATGTTAATTTATATATACAGGAGTAAATATTCAATAGGATGAAAAAAATATAAGTTAAGTAATGGTCATCATGACTGCTTGTAGCCCGTTTGTCGATCGCATATGTGGACGTTACTCTGTCCGACTCGTTAGATGCCATGTGGATACCCTAGATTGATTCGACAATGATGCCTCCAATGCCGATAACATTGTCGAGATGGATCAGGAGTGACTTCTCGTCGATGGCGACGACCAAGACTGGACGTAGTAGAAGGTTGGGGAGAACGGGTTGGACAACAACAAAGGGAAGGTGAGGTTGCGAGTGCCACCCGGGGAGCCGTAGGAGAGTGGCGAGGAGGGAGCTGGTGGGAGGGCGAGGGTGTAGTAGATGAAGTAATAGGAGAAGGCGTCTCCGAAGTTGTGAGCATCATGGGAGGGGAAAGAGATGGGCCTACTGTTGAGGACGCTGGTCAAGACATCAGAGGCAACATCAATCATGACATTGAAGGCACAACGAAGGGGATGGAGCCTAAGCAAAGCAGAGTTGGATGATTGCCGAAGGAGAAGAATCCAGAGGAGGAGTGGTCAATGTAGGAGTAGCTGTAGCAACAAGGATAGTGTAGAGGGCGCTAGGGACATAACAGAGCTGACACGGCGTTAGGCGGAATTGTGACAAAGGAAGGGGTGGAAGGGGAATGAGAGGCATGTGAAGAAGGCGATGGACGACGACCGTAGGAGAGAGTAGTTCGAGCGGGCAGATCGGTAGCGGGAGCAGAGGAGGTCACTACTAGTATCGACAATGAGACGGAGGCACTAAGGAGGGAAGCCGAGGTGGAGGTCCACGAAGTACTGGTCTTCGTCGGAGGACACAATGAAGGCGATGAAAGCGGGAAGAAGGCGATGAACAACGATTGTAGGAGGGAGCAGATCGAGCAGTCGGATAGGTGGAGTAGAGGAGGTTGCTATCGGTGTTCGCAATGAGGCAGAGGCATTGAGGAGGGGAGCCGAGGTGGAGGTCCACAAAGTATTGGCCTTTGTCGGAGGAGGCTCTAGAGACGATCGAGGAAAGGGGAAAGACGTAGGGGACTATTTAAAAGTTTTAAAAACATGTAGGAAAGAGAAAAAAATATTTACTTTCAACGGGTATCCAGATGGCATCTACGAGTCAGACAACGTGATATTCATGTATATGATTGATCGACAAACGAGCTATAGATGGACGTGATGATCGGGAATGAAATATTTTTCTAACTATATTGTTTTGTCAAGGTAAGATAAAATGGACGATCTTTCCCAATTAATGCGTGTAATCTTCATTTTAATGCTAATCCATTTTTTAAAGTTCGAAACAAGGATATTAAAGATACACCTTTATCATAATGGCAATAATAATTTCAAATTTCAATTTTTTTTGCTACCCCTTTTACATGTGTGTTGAATTCATTATCAATCAATTTGAATTGAATCATGCAAAAGGTGATACGCATTAAATTTCGGATTTCGATTCATGATTCGTACCCAGCCCCACATAATAAATCTGTCACAACCATTAATTGTTCCAGTTAATTGATCCCATGAACACATGCCCGCGCCCAAACTTTTCACTTTTTAGTTATTATATATGCATATAACTTAAGTATAGGGACCAAACACTCACGTTACGATCACAACCGTCCATATCCGAGGCGCTCTCGAGATCTGACGGCCAGTAACACTTCAAAAATTTTTTTTCCATGCCTCGCACGCCTTTTGACGTCTTCGTCACGCGTCGGAGTTCGACCCGATCAGCGCCCAAAAAGGACTGGTCCCGACCTTGTGGCATCTTCGATATTTTTGGTAAGTTGAGAGGTAAATTTCAAACTGGTTCAGTCTCTCCCTGTCCTGTGCTTTAAAGCGGGGGGCGGGCGTTCGATCTCCTCCTCCCGTGCGCTCCAAAGAAACGTCGTCGGATCCGATCGGCGCGACCGAACGAGCGAGATCTCTTCGTTTTCCTGCTTTCCACTCGCTCGCGCCGCCGAGATCGGAGCTCGGAATCCGTCGGGATGGGGTTCATCTCGTTCGCTGGGAGAGTGCTCTTCGCCTCCGTCTTTCTCCTTTCCGCTTACCAAGAGTGAGAACCACCTCCTCTCCTTCTTTTCCAATTTCTCCTTTCTCTCTCTCTCTCTTTCTTCTTTTTACTAAGATGCGTTGTTGCTTAGATCTGTTGGTTTTTCTGCTGAAGTTTGGATCTTCGGGGGAAATTTCTCTTGTTTTTGGGTCGGATTCTGTTTTTTGATGTGTGCTTTGCGCTTATATGGTTTAATTAATTTAGCTAAGTGGCTAGGAGTTAATTTTCAATCACATTTGACACTTTTGATCCGTTGGGTTTCGGTGATCCTGATCCGTTTCCGTTCTTTTTCGTATCAGAAATTTAGATCTTGAATATAGTTTGTGGGAAACGTTAGGTCTTTGGTCTCGATTGTGTTCATGATGTTCTATCTTGGTTTCCTTTTCAACATTTGGATTGCTAAAATAGTAATGCCTCGTGGGTGGGGTCTTTTTGGATCCTGAGAACCAATTTATATATTATTTTACTATGAAACATCTCCTAAAAAATTTACTGTAAAACAAACGACTTAAATTCCCAGTCTTCTCAACAAAATAAAATTTTACAAAATTGATCGGGATGCATTAAGAGTAAATCTCTAAGGTTGGCTCGTGGTCTAATGTTCTTAAAGACATCCAGTGCGTAAAATCTTTTTTTTCGATGTATTTCCACCTCCGAACTTTATGTCGTTATTAGTGCCATCAAGCTTTAATAAATGTTGTGCTTTTGAAATAATCATCCTTAACTGTAAAAGAAGTATAATTAATTGTAATCCCCCAGCACATGGCAATGAGAAAACTTAAGTCAAGTGAAACCGTGGGTTTAAGAGGGAAAATGAAGTATGAATGAAGAGCAATAAGAAAACTACGCTAATACTGAAGGATGGATTATTAAAAGTCTTTCCACTTCTGCTGATGTGCTCTATTACGTTTCTTAGTTCTTACCATTCAAACTTATTCCATCCATTGGATTGACTTTAAATTGAGTGCAACTTGTAGTATTATTTGATCTTATGATGGGGTTTATTGGTAGGTTTGTAGGGTCTACATGGTCTTTTACTCTTGGAGTTGTGCCTTGATAAGTAATCTTTACATTAGTAAGCTTTCTCTAATACCTTTTGGGGGTAGCAAATGGAAAGACACGGATAGGAGCCCTGGAGTTAGGTGTTTACTTTTTTTTTTTTTTTAGAGTATGTGCTTACATTTTTGGCAGGCAATTTGTAGCTGTAAACAGCACAACAATTCTATAAATGCAATACAACAACAACAACAAATCCTTATCCCACTAGGTGGGGTCGGCTACATGGATCATACGACGTCATTCCGTTCTATTAGTAACCAAACCTTTCGGTATATTATTCACCAATAGATCTTGTTCTATTAGTTCGCCAAGTGTCCGCCTTGGAAATGCAATATCAATTATAATTCATCTGGTCAATACTTAAAAAATTCCATCAATATATCATCGACCATATCTGTCCTTCACTAATAGGACTTTGACAAACAAAATGGTAAAAGTTTTGATTGATGAGTTCATGAAAATTCTATGAACACAATATCTTCATAACTCTGGTCTCATATTTTCTGCAACTAATGCCAGAAGCGATTACCTAATCAGGATTAGAAACTAGCACGTCCAAGACTGTAAAGTCAAATGAGGACAAAATAGGATGGTGTTGAAATCAATATAATGAAAAAAAAAGAATCGTCGGTTCCCAAATTGATCGCATGCATCATACAGTTAAACATGACATCAAATTCAAAGAGGCCAATCAAGAAGCTCATTGAAGAGTTAATTGAAAGACTCCTTCAAACATCATTAGTTAAAGAACCATTTACTTAAATGGACAAATGGAACCTAAGGAAGATTCAACAAACAAGCAGTAATTTGAGTTGAACTAGCTGGTACACTAAAAACTGGCTTGGATGGCTCAACCTAGTTTTGATCGAGTTTGACTGATCCAATGCATCGTCCATAGACTGTTCTAGGGATGGGGTTGTGGTAGGATTGGTCCAGTCCATACAACACTGCATCATAGCTAATTCTTGCGCTACTGCTGTTTTCATAGGTCTCCTCATATTTTTTTTGAGGGGAGATCTCTTCATATTTTAGGATACATACAACAACAACAAAGCCTTATCCCACTAGGTGGGGTCGACTACATGGATCATACGACTTCGTTGATCCATGTTCATGAGATTCGACAGGGTTTTACGCTGACTGTCGGGGCCTAACACAACCCTCCTCCTTTATCCGGGCTTGGGACCGGCTATAAAACATAGGCGGAGTTATTGACGATAAAGATCAAACGTACATAAAATGCAAAGAAAAACGTGTACCCGGAAGAAAATCAGGGCATGCAGAAGCACAATTGCTCAACTGAAAAAGATCCTCCCCATATCCTTGGGATGTAGCATCAGCAAACAACTGAGATCTATTTTAGGATACATATTGAGAATAAAAAATTCGAGACCCAATATTGGTTGATCTAAATCATGCACATAGACACATGCCAAAGGCTATCAGACGTGGTTAATAGATCACAGATCTATGAGATTTATACCAGTTCAGTTTATGCTATTTAATGTATCTTTCTGTTGGGATTCCCTGCACTGGTATCAACTTTTCTGTCCTTTACAGAGCAAAAAAAAAGGATGCAAAAGTGGGAAATATGTTTTCATCTGTCTTATTCTGATATTCTGAGAGTTGCTCCAATTCATGCACACTTCTGGGACGAGAGAGGGCTTTGTTTTATTCTGAGTCTCTGACTGATTCTTAATATTTGTATCTCATAGTCTCCGCAGACATTATAGTTTGTTTATTCTAAAAAGATAATTGTTTCACATGATAGTTGCAATCAGTTTGCATTTGCAGAAGACATTCGTAACTTCCTTGCTTTGTTGCTTTATGTCCTCCATTCACAAAAGAAAGAAATGTTTTAAAAAAATGCAGGTTGGGATAGTCAAATAAGAACTAGCCGATTGTACTTGAATGGGTGGTTTTTCCTTTGCCCTTTCACTTAAAGTACGCAGCCTGCATCTTGGTTTTATGTAGTTCAATATGCCTAAGGATTAGTATATGGTCAGAGTGAGTTGATGCAACCCTGATAATTTCGTAGAGCATTAGGAAAGAATTAAAGTTTCCTTACATTCTGCCAAGCTATCTTAACAAGTTGTATCTTGACTTTTGCATGCTGTTTATGAATCTTGTACACTTCTCATATCGTGCTGACAATGAATTGTTAGTTTACACATGGTTGTTGGATCCTTCTAATATAAAGTTTGTTTTACAGGTTCAGTGAATTTGGAGTTGATGGTGGGCCGGCAGCGAAAGCACTCAAGCCAAAGTTCAACCTTTTCACGAAACATGTTTCTTCGCTTCTTGGCATTGGAGTGCCCCATATTGAAGTGAGCACTGTCTTCCTGTTTAGAATGCAGTTTTCCTATAACAAATGAAATACCGATCTAATGCTAACACTTATCTTGCTTTCACTTCAGCTGAAACATGTTATTGCTACCACTATGGCTTTAAAGGGTTTGGGCGGATTGCTCTTTATCTTCAGCAATTCTTTTGGAGCATATCTCTTGGTTTGTAATCAATGTTTATATTTTTTTCATCGTCATCTTCTGTGAATCCTAGTTATGTGCTAATTATGCTTCCTTTGGAAAACTTGGTAGTTTCTATTTTTGTTGTCCATTGTCAGAATGGCAGATATAGCAATATCTATATCAATAGAAACAACAAATGTAATTGTGTTTTTTAAAATTGTAGAAAGCAATGTTTCTAATCTTGACGTGTTTGTTTTGAATTTTATGATTACAGCTTTTGTATTTGGCCTTCATTACCCCTGTTGTTTATGACTGCTACAACTATGACATAGAGTCAGCAGAGTTTGCACAACTTTTCTCCAAGTTTCTTCAGGTTTACTTCTGCTACTTCCTTTTATGTTTTTATCTTCGTCTGTTTGTATGAGCATCAACTAATATTGAAGTCATGCAAAATTGTTGTTTTAGAATATGGCCTATTTTGGTGCACTGCTATTCTTCCTGGGGATGAAGAACTCTATTCCGAAGAGACATTCAAAGAAGAAGGTTCCCAAGCCGAAAACAAATTAATCCATTTGCTGCGCACTTGATCAGTGATCAGTATGAGTTGTAGGAATCAGGTGAACTCAGATTTCCTTCCCCTTGGGATTCATTTTAGGGGAAGGGTGCTGCACTTAACGAGTGTGAAACCCCAGACAGGAATTTTGACGTTTCTTCTGTACTTTGATATACTTGGATTCACAAAATGCACTAGTTCCATTTGGTTATACCCTTAGCAACTTGTCTGTCATGCACGATTAATATTTATTTGTTCCATCTTTGAGACATTTTACCTTTATTTCCGGTAGGGATTGGCAATCATGTTAAGAATTAAGAACTTGGATTGAATCTTCGAATGTGGAAATCTATGGTTTGTGTTATTGTGTGTTTATTGTTTCATTGGAAGAGTGATATTTGATCACACTCAACTAAGTCTTAGAATAAGGTTTGTTAACCTCAAGGAAATTGTTTATTCCTTAAGGGCCATTTGGTTGTGGAATACACGGTAGAATATGTGGCTATTCATCGGAATATCACCAAAAAATGAGGCGTTTAAGGATAACACAAAAAGAATTGCACGAGTCACGATGAATGTTTAATCATGTCGGGAGGATGTTTTTTGGGTTGTCATATTCTTCATTTTATGTGAAATATAAGTTATTCGTTGCTTTTCACAGAGGGCACTCATGTTATTTTACTATTTACGTATTTGACAGTTGAATCATTTTATGTAAAGTGACGAATTATTTTTAAATAGTATACTAGGATAAATTTGTCATTTGCAAAATTTTACGATGTTGATCACCCAAATAAGAGCAAGAATAGATCAAGGAATATCTCGCATGTCAACCAAACATAAAGAATTAACTTATTCCAAATAACCCATAAGGTCGAGATAACCCATCGTCAATAGAATAAATCACTTATTCCATCCGTCTATATCCCGTTACCAAACGACGCTTAGAGTTTAAGTAAGGGGATATGTAATTATTGCATTTTGGAAGAATTAACTTATTCTCTCATTTTAGGTGAAATCTTGTGTTTGCTGGCGTGACCTTGAATAAAGCCCTGTTCTAGGCTCTATCCAAAAGGCAACATCCAATTGCAGCACCTTCCCCTGAGTGCATAAATTTTATATTAATTGAATAATTGTATATATTCAAAGTATTTAAAATATACTTCTATATCTGATACAATTTTAATTATGAAGATTTCATCAGGTTTCTCACATGGTTTATTTAAATTAAAAACGGTCTAGATCCAAATATGATATCGTGTCGATTTTTTAGTGTTTTTTCGTACGCACTTGATCATGCTCATTATTTCCTATATTGAAAATTCATTTGTATCAAATGACGATGTGCACATTATCATACATGTCAAAATGCAAAACGTCTTCCCTTTTTATTTCTGTTGATGAGATCAGTCCAATATATTTTATAAGGAAAAAAAATCTATAATCTACCTCTCTTTCATCCGCATAATAAACACTTTTTAGAAAATGATAAATCTTAAACTAAAAATTAGAAGGGCGTCGGAGAATTCATTTTCTAACTTATTGATAATTGCATGCAAGGAAGAATGGCAATCGGCGAACTGCTCCCAAAACAAAATTACCACGTAAAAAAAAAGGGAAAGAAGGAAAGAAAATGGAACGCTTACCGCGCGTGTTTAGGCGCCCACAAATTTACCACGCCACATAATTACTATTTACCGCCCCAAAATAATGGTAAAAATACCTTTTTGTTTGGCGCCACGAAGGGACTCTCTACACTTCGCGCGCTTTCACTCCCACCCTCTTTATTTAACATTGGAACTTACAACACCGCCCTAGTACCGAAAGGGCTCTTCCATCTGCCTCCGATCACTCGCCGCTTCCCCGATCACTATCTTATATCGCACTACTTGGGCGGCTTCCCCATGTCGTCCGACAGCCCCGATATATGTTCGCCGGGGGATCTTTTCACGGAGGGGATCAACGAAATCAGTTCCGTACTGGGCCCTGAAACCAGCCGCGTCAGCATCCGCCGGGCGCTTGCCGCCGCAGGGAACGACGTCAACCGCGCGATCAACATCCTCCTCGACAGCTCCAACCCTGAGAAAGATGCAGTCTTGGCGGCCGACGGGATGCGGAAGACCGACGCGTCTTGTGCAAAAGATGGCGTTTTGGCGCACAGCGCAAGTACTGAGACGAAGAAACATGCGATGGGATGCGAAGGGAATGCCACCTCAATGCCCTGTATCAGGGGCGAGAAGGATGACGTCGTGATGTCTGAAACTGGAATCGAAAGGGAGGAAACTGCTGATGACATTAATCTTCGGATGCCTAATACGAGAGTCGAGAAGGAGGAATTCGTCGTAGGTTCTCATAACGAGCATAGCATTGCGATGAACAGCTTCGTTCCTTGCCTCAATCCCCGGCCAATTCGAGCTCTGAAACCTGCAGCGGTCGCCGATGCGAGGATTCAAGTCTCCTCTGATGCTGATGCACCTGAGATGGATGAGATTCCAGTGGGGTCTGAATGGTTACTCCTCGGGAAAACGTACATGGCAGGGTTGTCCACGTGCCGGGGGAAGAATAAGCTGCAAGCCGGCGAGATAGTCGATTTCTCCTTTCCATCTGAGATAAAGAGGGTGGGCGGCCGCCGGTTGATGAGTTATAAGGCTGCTGCCACCGCTTCTGAGATTGTGCGCTTCTCTACTAAGCGATCCGGAGAGGTTTGTGAGCAAATTTCTTCATGCCTTGTTCTTTGTTATACTTCTCTAGTTCTTTGTTTAACATGAGAAGGACAACATATATGTTCAAAAAGATCGTTGCTTTGTCAATATTTCTGTCTGCTTCTGAAGATTTATGTACATCTAGTCATTCCATAATGTAAACAGTTTCGTATCAATTTATAAAGTTGCATTTTAAGATGAATGGATCATCAATTCGTCATGCTGTTTTCTTGTATCTTATTACTCTTCAAAAGTAACGATCTTGAATAAAAAAAATCATGATGGCGCTCCAGCCTTCCAATTTGTTGACGAGTGGGAGAAATCAATAAGTATCCTGTACATTACAAGATTGGCATTCAAACTATACCAGGTTCCTTCTTCAATTTGATAACGTTTCTGCACTTTTGCATGGCTTCTCAGATTGGTAAACTTTCAAGGGAATGGGCAAGTTGCCTCGTCCCTCTTGTGACTTCTTCCAAGGTCAAGATAATGGGACGAAGTGCGGCACAACCAGCAGAACTAAGCTTAATGCAAGATGTTCTCCTATATGTCAGGTAACATCTATCATCATATTGATATCATCCGTTGCTACTTTTGAAAGTATATGAATAAAGCTCAAGGAATGTTGTCGTTGCTCTATTGTTTTCAGCATCTACATCCATGGGTCCATTTTCACAGAGGGAGACAACTCATCTTGGACACTACCAGCCCGGTCGTATGTGGATCCTACTATTCATCCTCTCCCAACTCTCTTTAAGCTACTTAAAATGAGGCCAACACAGAAGGTTAGTTTTTCTTCAAAATTGTGACTGAAAAGTCTTTGCATGATGTTAGTTATGTAATAAGAGTAATATTTTTCTTTCCTAAATGGTTAGGGTGATTTCATTCCAATGGAATCTGATGCACGAAAGAGACCATTAAAGCTACAAGTACGCTTTGACTGTTATCAGTTTAAATTCATTGTTTTATCACTGTCTTACACTATTGTTCAAATGAGTTAAATTTTAGAAGTTTAAATTGTAAAATGAATCAGGATGATGGTGAAGATGAAAAAAGTGTGCACGTAATGGGCCTTGCAAAGCGAATAAAAGGGGAGCAAATTCATCCTGATCGCTGCGATGATGAGCAAGCAATATCAGAATCTGCTTTGAATAAGCTCGTTGGTACTTCAGATGTATATGACCTAGAGGTATCCTTATAATTAATTTAGCAGGATATGTTTTCCATGAGTGTCAACGAACTAAGTGGCTAATCAGAGAATTTGTGTCAGTTTCATTTTGTCTAGTGAGATGTACATTACCTTATTATTTACATCAAATGAACAGGAAGCAGAACCACCTGAGGCACTTCTTTGTGAGCTAAAACCATACCAGAAAGAGGCCTTGTATTGGATGTCAAAATTGGAGGATGGAATTGACGCTGGGCAAGTAGTTGAAACGCTTCATCCATGTTGGATAGCATACGCCATTGTCGACAAGTATGTAGAGAAACATTCATTAAGAAAATTATACCATTTATGTAACAGAATTTGTAAGTTATACCATTGTACATCTTTTGCAGGAGATTTCCTACAGTATATGTGAATGAATTCTCTGGAGAAGCAACAATGGAGTTCCCAAAGGCCAAACAGAAGGCAAGAGGCGGAGTAAGTATTACAAAAATTCTCCTAAAAAAAGTATTACAAAATTTCTTGTTTGTTGATAGAAAAGTACTCAATAAAGTTAAAGAAAAATTCTATCGTACTGCTATAAGACCGGCAGTGTTATATGGTAGTGAATGTTGGGCTATGAAGGGACAACATGAACGTAAAGTGGGGGTAGCCGAAATGAGGATATTGAGATGGATGTGTGGTCATACAAGATTAGATAAGATTAGGAATGACCATATACGTGAACGAGTCGGAGTGGCTCCTATTAGTGAGAAAATGGTAGAGAATCGTTTGAGATGGTTTGGTCATGTTCAGAGAAGACCATTAGATGCGCCAATAAGAAGAGTAGATCAAATAATCTGGAGTCCGATTAAAAGATGGAGAGGGAGGCCAAGGCGGACACTTGACGAACTAATAGAGCAAGATCTGTTGGTGAATAATATATCGAAAGGTTTGGTTACTAATAGGGCGCCGTATGATCCATGTAGCCGACCCCACCTAGTGGGATAAGGCTTTGTTGTTGTTGTTATCGTCTCATTAAAGGAATGCTTTGATTTATTCAACTGGGTTAATGGCAAACTTGTTCATTACTTTAAGATAATACTGTAATCAGTGACAAATTTGGCTGATGTTCTATTTGTACTGAGAACTAAATATGCATATGGTCAATGATGAAATCTCATAAAACTATATTTAAAATGTCTTTCTAAAACTATAGGAAAAAAGGTAAATGTTAAACAATACACTTTGCTAGTTAATGCATAAGGAAGTGTTAAAAGAAAAATGACTGTTAAAATGGTGATTTTAATGCTTAGAACATTGTCCAGTTCTTGTTGATATCTAAACAGATGCTAATTTGGATGCGTATCACATTGAATGACACTAGAGATTAGAAAATATCTGCTTTTCTAATTTCAATTCTTGCAAGTGATTCTATATCTCGTCCATGACAATTGTGGATTTGGCTGTGTGATTGTTTTTTGTTTCTTGATATATGTCTATCATAAATGTCATTTCTCATTGTTTATTCATGTTCTAATTGTTAGTTACTCTCATATTTTAAAGGTAAGGTAAAGTTAAGTCTTGCTTCTTTTTCCATTGAGAAACGGATCTCATATAACTAGGATACTACCGATTGGATTTAATTATCAATGTGCTATTATGTATGACTTCTTATCTGGTTTTAGATTTTGGCTGATGCAATGGGCCTAGGAAAGACAGTCATGACAATTGCTCTGTTACTTGCAAGACCTAAGGAAGAAGAGTTAGGTTACCAACATGACATTATGGGTTATGAGGATGGTTCGAACAGAGCTTCCATTGTACAAGGTGGCACATTAATTGTATGTCCAATGGCGTTATTGGGGCAATGGAAGGTGAGTGATTCTGCTATTTAGAAACATTGCAAATGCAAGTATTGAGGTTTCAGTTAACTTGTTGGAGATCCCAAGTTAAGCCATCAAATGCTTCTTATGCTCTGCCATTATAGTTTTAAACCTCAACTAAGACTTCTTGATATTCCAGGATGAGCTTGAAACTCACTGCCGATCTGGGTCACTTTCTGTTTTTGTACACTATGGTGGTGACAAGGCAAATAATCCTAGAACGATTTCACAATATGATGTGGTTTTAACCACATATGGAGTCTTGTCTTCTGCTTATGGAAATGTATGCATCATCGATGTCTTCTTTGTCTCACTTCTGATCTTTTCTTCGCAGTGAGCTCTTACTGTTTCAATCATAATGTTCATAATTTGTTCTTTGTTCAGGAGTCAAGAAATCCTAATATTTTTCAAAGAATATATTGGCACAGAATTGTGCTGGATGAAGCACATACCATCAAGACTTCCAAGACTAAAGTGGCTCAATCAGCTTTTGCATTGAAATCTCACAGTAGGTGGTGCCTAACGGGTACCCCTCTTCAGGTTGTGAAACCTTCCACTTTTCCTTTATAATATTCGAAGATTCAACTTTTCATTGAATAATCAGTGTAGTAAATTTGATTATCATTTGGCCTACTTTTTTACTACCAAATTTGTTAAGAATATAAAATAAATGATGTTGTTCTTCCTAACGGTTTAAGCTTTTAGGAAAATTAGTTAGCACATCAAATTTAACATGGTATCAGAGCCAAGGGTCAAGAGTTCGAACTTCGTTAAGTTCTTATTAAAAAGTAATTTCCTCTCTTAGTTGTTCACGTGTTGGGCTTGGGTTAGATCAAAAGTTGTCAGCAGCTCATACGTGAGGGAGAGTGTTAAGAATATAAAATAAATGATGTTACTCTTCCTAACGGCTTAAGTTTTTAGGAAAATTGGTTAGCACATCAAATTTAACAAAACTTTGAGATGTAACAGTTCATCTTGATAGAACAGAATAAGATTTAAATTTATTGATAGAACCTGTGTTTATAAACTGCAGAATAGCCTAGAAGACCTCTACAGTCTCCTTTGCTTCTTGCAAGTTGAGCCATGGTGCAATTGGACATGGTAAGTCTGATGTGGCATTATTCTTTGGTGTTTTTAGCATGAATACAATAAATTGGAATCCCATTTGTTGATGTTTCATGAATAATCTTATCTGTGTCTGAACAATGTTTATTCATGTTACCCTTCAATATCTAGTATTATCTTTATTACTGTTCTTGATTCCCTAGTTGGCCTTGAGTTATATGCACTACTTTGTTATTTCTCTGGTTGAGTTATTTGATAACCTATTTTTCATTCTGTTTTCTTCCATGTCCAACCTTTTGCTTGATTTGATTCAGGTGGCACAAGTTGATCCAAGGACCTTATGAGAATGGGGATGAGAGAGGGTTGAGATTGGTTAAGGCCATACTGAAACCATTGATGTTGAGGAGAATAAAGGAAACAAAAGACAAATTTGGAAAGTATGTTTTTCACAACTGATAAAAGAGAAGCTTTTTCATCGCATGAGTTTTGATATATGATCCAACATTTCATTTCAGGCCAATTCTTGTTCTACCCCCGGCCACCATTGAAACTGTGGAATGCATACAATCTGAACTTGAACGTGATATCTATGATTCTCTTTTCTGGAAATCTAAGGTAAGTTCACTTATTGCTTCTGTAGGATGAGTTTGGGTAATACATGGGATGTATTTTATTTATAATACTCATTCGGACCATCAAATGGAGTGAGCATTACATTCTTTCTTTTAGTACATACATTATACTAAAATTGTATTTGAAGTCAGAAACATAGACGAGTAACAAAGATGCTTGCAATGAACTCTCAGCCATAAAAAAGGTTGCTTTTTCTTGTTTCTGAAAAATAATCAATTTGTAACTGGTATGATTAATGATGAACAGGTCAAGTTTGATCAATTTGTTGCACAAGGCAAAGTTCTGACTAATTATGCTAACATATTGGAGCTTCTACTTCGTCTGAGGCAGTGCTGTAATCATCCTTTCCTCCTCATAAGGTAATCTGCAACTCCTTATTCTGCATGTCTCAAGTTTGTGGAACTGTGATCGAATCTATGGCCAAGACAATTCTCAGTCAATTCTGTGTGCTGCAGTCGCGGAGACACTCAACAACATGCAGACTTAAACAAGCTGGCCCGTCAATTTCTTGAAGGACTGCCTTCAAGTTCAGGAACAACAATGCCTTCAAAGGCATATGTAGAGGAGGTGGTTGAAGGCATCCGTAAGGGAGAGGTATCTGAGTGTCCAATCTGCCTCGAGTCTGCTTCAGATGATCCAGTGCTCACGCCATGTGCCCATCGAATGTGCCGGGAATGCCTTCTTTCAAGCTGGCCAACACCTTCCGGCGGTCCATGCCCAATCTGCAGGAACCCCTTGACAAAGGCAGGCCTGATTACATGCCCCATTGATAGCCGGTTCCAAGTAGATGTTGAAAAGAACTGGAAGGAATCCTCGAAGGTCAGTAAGCTCATTGAATGCCTGGAAACTCTCAGGAACATGGGAGAGAAGAGCATTGTGTTTAGCCAGTGGACTGGATTCTTCGACCTAGTGGAGATCCCTTTGAACAAGGGAAACTTTGGGTATCTCAGATTTGATGGCAAGCTAAGTCAGAAGCAGAGGGAGAAGGTTCTCAAAGAGTTCAATGAAGATAAAGATAAGACGGTAAGTGCGTCAGTTATGTAGTCCTAGGCTTCTTTTGTGTAGTAGTTCATGTCTTCATGAGAATCTCAAGCTTCCTTACCAAACAATTTTCATTCTCTTCTCTTTTGATTTAACAAATTTAACATTTAATTTTTCTTATTGCAGGTTTTGCTGATGTCATTGAAGGCTGGAGGTGTAGGATTGAATCTCACTGCAGCATCTAATGTCTTCCTAATGGTAGCTTTAATTCTCTTTTCAGCATTATGCTTCATTACAAGTTTGCAACCGTTTCCCAAACACGATTTCTGATCTACTGCAACCAAATGTTACATGAATTAAAAAAATGAAGGACCCATGGTGGAATCCTGCTGTGGAAGAGCAAGCAATCATGAGAATTCATAGAATAGGGCAGAAACGACAGGTCCGGGTGAGGCGATTCATAGTGAAGGTAAATGCATTTTTCTTATACTTATGGATGTTTGATCAGCATATTGATTCCTCTTGGAAGCACGCCTTCACCTCATGCATGATTGGATTTATTAGGATACTGTGGAGGAGAGGATGCAGCAGGTGCAGGCAAGGAAGCAGAGGATGATTGCAGGAGCACTCACTGATGAGGAAGTCAGGAGCGCCAGGATTGAAGAGCTCAAGATGCTGTTTAGGTAGTCCTGTGCTGTGTTGTGTATAGCTTTTCCATGTTCAGGTGGCTGGGCGGGGGGAGTAAAGACAAGGTCCATAGCTTTCTTTTCTTATTTGATCTGATTTCGAGGTGATGAGATCTCAATCCAGTTTTGATGGTGGTATTCATTCTGTAAATGTAACTGAGAATACCATCTTTTCTACTATTTTGAGTCATTATTCTCACCACAGGAAAATATTTGCCTTATAAATTGACAGATCGGATCTATTAGAAATATCTTAGCATGTGTATTATATCACTATTATGCATTATAGCTATGTATGAGTAGCATTCTGCTCATGTACATAGTCTTACCCTCTTAATATTAAGAGGGTAAGATTACTTAAGGAATCAGCAACCATAACTTATCAGGTCACTGTCGAAAGGGACGCATCAAATTTAATATTAGGAGTCCATCTCTCCTTTCGGCGGTCAGCAATCCAAAGCTTTGACGCATCTCCTCACAGCCTGTGGAGTGTACGTGCAACTCAGCTAACCTTTCCTTTTAGGCTTCAACTATCATGGCTGAAGCCTGAAGCCTGAAGCTTGAAGCTCGAGGCATTCAATAGTTCCCAGTTTTCCTAAAAGGATTGGTCAAATGAATCATACGATAGTCCATTCCTAGTTTTGAAAGGTCGGCCAACTGGATTGATAGAAGTGTGAGTGGTTGTTCCAAATTGTGGTTTATGTTTCTTAAATTATATGTTTACATTCAAAAAAAAAATTATATGTTAACATCAGGACAACAAGATGCAGCTTTCCTGCTGGTTCAGTTGCTGTTTTTTTAGCGTTGTTGTCATTTACCCAAATGTCAGGCTTCCACATGCTTGGCGTGTGGCCGGATGTAGACGACGATGCTGTCATTCTCATGCTCGAAGTTTTTTTTTCTTCTTCAGTTTAAAAGATTTTTTTGTGTTGTGCAGATTTATCTGACTCTTGTTCGCAATTGCACTCTGTAGAACTTTGTGGTTGTTTCTGTTTTCAGAATGCCCCAAGTGTCAGAACTCAGGTATTACCAGCATACGTCAACAATTCCAGAATTCAGACATAAACAATAGTCCAATTTTTTTTTTTAATTGATGATGGTTCAGAAACTTGAACACCTACAGCTCAATCTGAGCGTGATAGCCGAGCAGTCGATCCAAGAGTTGAGCCCTTTTGCTCCTGTTCTTTGAACATTGATTTCTCGTATCAGATAATATTTCTTCACAAGGACAATCCAAGAAATATTTCATTCCTTATGATCTATAGACTTATGCTAAAGAGAAAAAACAAGATTTTGACATGGATTCGAGAAGAATAAAGGCGCAGAATCTGTTTTTAATTGCTTTTAAAAGCATCTGTTTTGAATTGCATAATAATAGTGAGATTAATTAGCTTCTGATTGCATGAGTTGGGGAAACATAAAATGGAAAAGGAGACAAAAGCAATTCAATAAGATCGGATGAACGTTTGGTCGTCAAATCAAATCCAGATCAGAATCTAATTTAAATTGCGGCATAGCATGATGTCAGAGGCTCAGAGCATCTTCACTCAACGATCTCCAATCATAAAGGCTTTGTTGTTGTTGTTATCTACTTCTTTTTTGTTCTTTTAAATTTAAAGCACAAAGTGATCTTAGTTTACCAGTAGGACATGAACATAAGAGACCGAGTAAAGAAAATTCAACGTGCACAGAGCAAGCATTGCTCACATGTAACATTAAACTTTTAGGACATCGCCAATATAATTTCTTTAAAAATTGCAATTATATTTACAGGGAACCTTTTCTTGAAAATAAAATAATTATAAAACTAATCAGCCAGTGGATTCCCTGTACATTGCCAGATCAAATCATGTACTAATCTGTAATTTTAAGTGTCCAAAATTAGATGATTGATGGTTTGATGAATTTGCCTCAAGAAAGCAGTGTGCACCAATGAGCAATCGACAAGTTTGGGAATCATGGAGAGGCATCTTTGACGCACCACTTCGACACTCAAAGACAACCCCCACATCCACATGTTCAAGTTTAATGGCACCTGCAACAGCAGCTGCAGCAACAGAACAGCAACAGTGGAGAACTGTGACGAACGGCCCTGAATGCGCCACGCCCTGAGGCCACCTCCAATGGTCCACAGCGTGGCCACAGGATCCTGAAATCACTACTTCCCCTTCTCTGTCACTCAACTGTCCACCCTTTGTAACGCCTCATATCGATCAACGTCACGTGGCGAGGATCTATTCAAAAACGTTACGAAAATATTTTAACATTGACTTGAACTTGACCCAAATTTCAAAAAAAAAAATAAAAATAATGACATGCCAATAATAAAAGTGAAGAAGAAAATATAGAAATATCATAAAAGAGAAAGTCCCAAATTATTGCAAAATTCATGATAGTCATAATGTCTGAATTACAATAAGTTCAAATTGCGAAAAATAAAGATAAAAATAACTAAGCCCTCTCTCTTGGTTCATGTGCTTAACATCGCTGGTGGCGCATACCATCTCAACACCATCACAAACCTGGCCCTGTGGAAATCAACACAGAGAAGGAGATCCTCCCGTAAGCTATACAGCCTAGTGGGAATCTATAGGTGCACCATGCATAATAATAAATAGCAATTGACAGAATTAGTAACCACTTGCAATAAGATCATAATTGAGAGCATAAGATCATTCAATTCGGATATTGATGGATAAGAGAGATAAAGATCATAAGTCAATCATATAATCATAAGAGATTTCAGAGATCATACTAAATCAATAATCATGCTTTCTTCATCATGTTCATGTTCTTGTTCATGCTTCTTGTGCTCTTACTTTTACTTAACATTAGGTGACTTTAGGTATTTTCATCTTAAGGGATTTTACGTCAGAGCAAGAGCCAATGGATGATCAAGCCATGGCTAAGGGAGCGATCCTAACATGAAGCACATTACATAAGCTCTGACCACCACTCCCATAAGCATATTCATGTCATTTCTTACTTAATCATTTTATCATACTTGCATATCATGATAGGATTGGATCATAGAACAGATCAACACAAGATCAAGGATACAATCACATAACATGCCAAACAATAAGGAGTGATACAACACAAGCATAGAATGAACCTCAATCAAAATAGGAATCAAATATGCAATCTGGACAAATATCGGTCGACCGGTCCTCACTGGTCGGTCGACCATTCTTCGGACACCGATCGACCGATATCTCTGGATCGGTCGATCGGTTAGTCTGCATGCAACACAATCAATTTCTACTACACCGGTCGACCGATATCTCTGAATCGGTCGATCGATTGTACTTAACCAAAAAGAACTTCGTTCGGTCAATCGGCCGAACGGTACAAGACTCGAAAAAGGTTAATCGGTCGACCGATAACCTCATCACCAGTCGACTGATATACATGATCGGTCGACCGGTCTGTATGAAAATAGGCTCGGATAGAATTGTGATAAACACGATTTTCAACTCAAAATGCAATCAAAGCATAAAATCAATCATCTAAGCCTAGCAAATTAATACAGAACATATCTAAATCAAAAGGAATCACAAACATGGATCAAAACATGATAATACAATCAATCAATCATCCTTCCATGTCATTTTCATCGTCAAGAATGCATCACACAATAAGAACCTAATTCTAATTAATTTCTATCATATTATACAAGGGGATTTCGGTATCATCCACCTTATTTCGTAATTGATCCTAGCTTGAGCCTTTCCCACCACCAATAACACATCTCTTTAATGTTCTTCGCCTAGGAAGCAATCCAAGATGGAAAGGGGTGTAAGGGGATGATGTCGAACATTAAAGACATTGCAGAATGGAGAGGAACCTTGCTGAAATCTTGTTGTAGTAACCCTTGCCCTTGCTGGATGAAGTGACTTAGAGAGGAAGAGAGAGAAATGAGGGAGAGGAATGAGAGTGGCTAAGAGTGAGCTTTAAGACAATAACACTTTTTATAGGATAGTTGTAGGGCTATTAGGCTAATGGGCTCAATAATTGAGCTAAGCTAGTTGGTCTTTTTTTAACATAGTTTCATTTCTATTTCTTTTATTATTTTACTTTATTTCAATGTATTACATTATTACCCCCTTAAAAGAAAATTCGTTCTCGAATTTTGCACTAAGTAGATGTCTTACCGAATAGATGCGGGAACTCCTGGCGCATCTCGGACTCGAGTTCTCAAGTGGCCTCATCACCCTGATGGAAACGCCAGGTTATTCTGACCATAGGCACATCCTTATCCTTCTGGCACTGTACTTTCCGTCCCACTATCTGTGTCGGATACTTTGCAAAGGTCAAATCCGCAACTAGATTTGGCTCTTCGATCCGTAATATATTAACAACATCGTGCTTGTACTTCTTCAGCATAGAGACATGAAACACATTATGCACATGTCCATATGAAGGTGACAATGCTAGCCTACAAGCTGCTTCTCCTACTAACTCGAGTACCTCAAAGGGTCCCACATACCGAGGGCTGAGCTTCCCTCGCTTACTGAACCTCATAACTCCTTTCATAGGAGACACCTTCAGCAAAATCTGATCCCCAGCCTGAAAGATCTGCTCACGTCTGCCCTTGTTCGCATAGCTCTTCTGCCTGCCCTGAGCTGTCTTCATCCTCTATTTGATCAGCTCTACTTTCTCAGCATACTCTACAGTCTCCTTCACCTCTTCCTTATTCATGATCTTCTTCTCACCTACTTCACCCCAATGCGCGGGTGAACGACAAGGTCGGTCATATAAAGCCTCGAAGGGCGCCATGCCGATACTGGAGTGGTAGCTATTATTATAAGCAAATTCAATCAGATGAATATGCTCATCCCAGCTACCCTGCCAATCCAGCGCACAAGCTCGCAACATGTCCTCAAGTGTCTGTATAGTCCTCTCAGACTGTCCATCGGTCTGAGGGTGGAAAGCGGTGCTAAAATTCAACCTGGTGCCAAAGGCCTCCTGCATGCTCCTCTAGAATCTGACAGTGAACCTGAGATCTCGGTCTGAAACAATCGATGCCGGAATGTCATGTAGTCTAATCACCTCCCTAACATACAAATCCAATAAGCTCTCCACCGTCTGCTTCCACCGGATAGGGATGAAGTGCGCTGCCTTAGTGAATCTATCCACCACCATCCATATGGCATCATGACCCTTCTTAGTCTTGGACAGATTGGATACAAAATTCATAGTGATGTTATCCCACTTCCACTGTGGGGTATCTAGAGACTTCAACTTTTTGTAGGGCCTTTGATGCTCGATCTTCACCTGCTGGCATACTAGACATCTGGACACGTACTCAGCTATCTCCATCTTCATGTCCGGCCACCAGTAGCTGCGCTGCACATCTTTGTACATCTTCGTGCTACCAGGATGAATAGTAAACCTGGACTTATGGCACTCATCAATCACCTCCTGTTTAATGGTGGCATCTGTGGGAACCCATAACCTGTCCCTATACCGTATCCCTCCATCCGCAGTTAACTGGAAGTCCTTCGGTTCCTGCTGACATCTCTTCATCACCTTCTGATATTTCGGATCCTCCTTCTGAGCGACTATGATCCTGTCAATCATGCTAGGCCTCATCTTATGCATCATCCATATCGCTTCATTACTGTCAAGTCTGAGACACCACTGATCTAGCTCCTGTAACATCTCGTACTCTCGTACCCAGATGTAAGCCAGTGAGCCTTCCCACTTCCTGCTCAATGCATCCGCCACTAAGTTTGCTTCACCGGGATGATAATTAATAGCTAATTCATAATCCTTCAAGAGCTCCAACCAACTGCGCTTCCTCATATTAAGATCTCTCTGATAAAAAATATACTTGAGACTCTTATGATTTGTGAAGATCTCAAAAGTCTCCCCATAAAGATAGTGCCTCCAGATCTTCAAAGCAAAAACTATAGCAGCTAACTCCAGATCATGTGTGGAGTAGTTAACATCATGCTTCTTCAGCTGGTGTGAAGCATAGGCCGTTACTTTATCATGCTGCATCAGCACACACCCTAAGCATGTCCCACATGCATCACTGTAGACTACATATCCTCCGCTGCCCGTCGGAATAGTGAGGACATGTGCTGATGTCAGACGATCCTTCAAAGTCTGGAAGCTCTGCTCACACTTGTCAGAGCAGATGAACTTCTCCGCTTTCCTCGTGAGGTTCGTGAGCGGTGCTGCAATTTTGGAGAAGTCTCTGATGAACCTCCTATAATAATCTGCTAGTCCCAGAAAGCTACGGATCTCGGAAGCATTCTTCGGCTTCGCCCAATTGGTCACTGCTTTCACTTTTGCGGGATCTACTGAAATGCCCTTCTTGGAAACTATATGTCCAAGAAACATGATCTCCTTCAGCCAAAACTCACACTTCGAGAGTTTGCCGCACAACTTATGTTGGCGCAGAGTCTCTAACACTATCCTGAGATGCTCCCGATATTGCTCCGGGCTAGACGAGTAAATCAGGATATCATCCACAAATACTATGACAAACTGGTCCAAGTAGGGTCTGAAAACCCTATTCATCATATCCATAAATGCTGCAGGAGCATTCTTCAATCCAAACGGCATCACTACAAATTCATAGTGGCAATACCTAGATCGGAAGACTGTCTTCGGTATGTCCTCCTCTGCAACTCTCAACTGATGATAATCGCTCCGTAGATCGATCTTGGAGAACACGGATGCCTTGGATAACTGGTCGAAGAGATCATCAATGCGAGATAGTGGTTACTTATTCTTTACCGTCACCTTGTTAAGCATCCTGTAATCAATGCAAAGTCGCATTGAGCCATCCTTCTTCTTCACAAACAGTACAGGTGCTCCCCACGGTGAGACACTCGATCGAATGAAGCTCTTGTCTAACAATTCCTGAATCTGCTTCTTCAACTCCTGCATCTCGACAGATGCCATGCGGTACGGTGCCTTGAAAATGGGTGCGGTGCCAGGTAGAAGATCGATCTTGAAGTCCACCTCACGCCTCGGTGGCAATCCTGAAGTATCTTCGGGGAAAACATATGAAAACTCGCTCACTACATCTATCTGTTGTAGTGCGGTGGCTGGTGCATCCGTCTTCATCACACTTGTCAAGTAGGCATAACATCCCTTCTGGATCATCTTGTGCGCCTTCATAGCCGAGACAATTATCTTCTTGCTCTCCGATGGAGTACCCTGATTACTGCATTTGACTTGCCTTGTGCACCTATTATGATCTTCTTCTGTTCGCAGTGTAGAGCTGTATCGTGGTAAGAAAGCTAATCCATCCCTAAGATGACGTCGTAGTCTATCATCGAAATGACAATGAGGTCTGCAGAAAAATTCTTCTTCTCCACGGTGACAAGTACATTCGGAATGTACCTGGCCGTGTGAAGATCTCCCATGAGGGTGCTCACCCTCATGACATGAGGCATCTGCTGCAAAGACAAGCTAAGAGCTTGGGCGTACGACTCCGAAATAAATGAGTGTGTGGCCCTTGAATCAAACAAAACAATGGCAGATACACCAGCAATAGGAAGAGTACCTCTGATAACATCGTTATCATTCAGCTCAGCATTTACCTCCATGTGATGCACCCTGCTCTGGGCTCCGGGGTTTGCGCCTCCTGCGCCCATGTTATCATGACCACTCCTAGTAGGCTGGGGGCAATTTCGGGCAAAATGTCCGAAGTGTTCGCATAGGATGCATGCACCAGTCCTCCTGCGACATTCATCGTCATGATATCACTCGCAACGTGGGCAACGAGGCCTCGGTGGAACTACTGGCGTTGGTGGCTGAGACTGACGTGGAGGAGGTGGCAGCTGTCTCAAAGGCTATTGCATGAGGCGCGAGTTAATTTTCATTCTTACATATTCTTAGTTAATACTTTGAAATTTTTATACCTGATGCTGTGCTGGTGCTGGGCGATGAGGGGGTGGAGCATAGCGATGGGCCTTTCTCTGATGATAAGGTCTGTAGCGGCGATCACGACGATCTTCCCTCCTGAATGGTCGGCGATCCTCGATCCGAAATCGTTGTGGCTATTGTGGCTCCGGCTAGTGCTCTGGCCCTACGCTCAGCCTGGTCCTTCTCCATGCGGGTGGCTAGTCTCACCGTCTTTTTCAAGGTATCGCTGTCCCCAGTCAGGACTTCAGTCTTTAGATCCGGTCGTAGATCATTGATGAAGTTGTTTGCTCTTATGCGTCCTTCAAACGGCATAGGGCAATATTGCTCCAGCGTGACAATTGTGTATGGTACTTTCTCACTGTCATAGTCCCCTGGACAAGCTCTAAAAAGTCCTCATGCTTGCTTTTCCGATCGTGATCAGGAGTGTATCGCTCTGCAAAGGCCAATTTGAACTCCTCCCATGATATCTCGTCTTCCTCTAGTCCTCTGAACCTGGTGGCCCTAGTAGTCTTCCACCAATCCATGGCAGGGTCGGTGATCAGATGAGCAGCATACAGCACCTTTCGTCCTTCAGCACACCTCATCAACTTAAAGATTCGGTCCAGGAACTCTATCCACTGTTCAGCTTTTGAAGAAATCTGACTTGCCCTCAAACTGAGACGGTTTAAGCCTCAGAAATGTCTCCAAAGTATCCTCGGGGTCCTCCTGTCGTGTTTCCCGTGTGTGACGTCTGGTCGCAGGCTGGCTACCTCCAATTTGACTGCTCCCCAATGGGTCAGTCTCATCCACATACTCATCCTGTGCTTGCGCTTTCGCGCTGCGGCCTCGTCCTAAACCACGGGTGGGGGTGCGGCCTCGGTCACGACCCCGTCCCCGGCCTCGTTAAGCTACGATCTGTGAATCAGTGATTGGGCCCTCCGGGCCCTCTGGCGTCTCAAGAGCAATACGGGCCGATCCAGCCTCTCGCTCTTGAATCCTCTCTGATCGCATCGACATCCTTATCCTTCAATCATGAAAGAACAACACATTCAAAATTAATATTATATATTAAACATGAATTTGACTTACAATCCTCTTTTGGTGGAGAGTGTGGCGACAACTCAGCGATAGCACATGAACCCCTCTTATACCATACCATACAATAGGACGTCAAAAGAGTTCGAACAGTGGCTCTGATACCATAAATGTAATGCCCCCAAATCGATCAACGCCACATGGCGAGGATCTATTCAAAGGCGCTACGAAAATACTTTAACATTGACTTGAACTTGACCCAAATCTCAAAAAAAATAAAAACAATGGCATGCCAATAATAAAAGTGAAGAAGGAAAGATAGAAATATCATAAAGAGAAAGTATCCAAATTATTACAAAGTCCATGATAGTCATAATGTATGGATTACAACAAGCTCAAATTGCGAAAAATAAAGATAAAGATAACTAGACCCTCTATCTTGGTTCATGTGCTTAGCATCGCTGATCACGCACACCATCTCAACACCATCACTGACCTGGCCCTGTGGAAATTAACACAGGAGAGGAGATCCTCCCGTAGGCTATACAACCTAGTGGGGATCCATAAGTGCACCATGCATAACAATAAATAACAATTGACAGAATTAGTAACCACTTGCAATAAGATCATAATTGAGAGCATAAGATCATTCAATTCGGATATTGATGGATAAAAGAGATAAAGATCATGAGTCAATCATATAATCATAAGAGATTTCAAAAATCATACTGAATCAATAATCATGCTTTCTTCATCATGTTCATGTTCTTATTCATGCTTCTTGTGCTCTTACTTTTACTTAACATTAGGTGACTTTAGGTGTTTTCATCCTTGGGAATTTTACGTCAGAGCAAGAGCCAATGAGAGATTAAGCCATGGCTAAGGGAGCGACCCTAACATGAAGCACATAACATAAGCTCTGACCACTACTCCCATAAACATATTCATATCATTTCTTACTTAATCATTTTATCATACTTGCATATCATGATAGGATTGAATCATAGAACAGATCAATACAAGGTCAAGGATACAATCACATAACATACCAAACAATAAGGAGTGACACAACACAAGCATAGAATGAACCTCAATCAAAATATGGATCAAATATGCAATTTGGACAAATATCGGTCGACCGGTCCTCACTGGTCGGTCGATTGTTCTTCGGACGTCGGTCGACTGATATCTCTGGATCGGTCGACCGGTTAGTCTGCATGCAACACAATCAATTTCTACTACACCGGTCGACCGATATCTCCGGATCGATCGATCGATGATACTTAACCAAAAAGAGCTTCGTTCGGTCAATCGGCCGAATGGTACAAGGCTCAGAAAAGGTTAATCGGTCGATCGATCTACAAGGATCGGTCGACCAATAACCTCATCACCGGTCGACCGGTCTGTATGAAAATATACTCGGACAAAATTGCGATAAACACGATTTTCAACCCAAAATACAATCAAAGCATGAAATCAATCATCTAAGCCTAGGAAATTAATACAGGACATATCTAGATCAAAAGAAATCACAAACATGGATCAAAACATGATAATACAATCAATCAATCATCCTTCCATGTCATTTCCATCATCAAGAACACATCACACAATAAGAACATAATTCTAATAAATTTCTATCATGTTATACAAGGAGATTTCAGTATCACTCACCTTATTTCGTAATTGATCCTAGCTTGAGCCTTTTTCACCACCAATAACACATCTTCTTAATGTTCTTCACCTAGGAAGCAATCCAAGATGGAAATGGGTGTAAGGGGATGATGTTGAACATTAAAGACATTACATAATGGAGATGAACATTGCTGAAATCTTGTTGTAATAACCCTTGCCCTTGCTGGATGAAGTGTCTTGGGGAGGAAAAGAGAGAAGTGAGGAAGAGAAATGAGAGTGACTAAGAGTGAGCTTTAGGACAATAACCTTTTTATAGGGTAGTTGTAGAACTATTAAACTAATGAACTCAATAATTAGACTAAACTAGTTAATCTTTTTTCTAACTTAGTTCCATTTCTATTTCTTTTATTACTTTACTTTATTTCAAAGTTCTCTCTTTTTCTAACTTAGTTCCATTTTTATTTCTTTTATTACTTTACTTTATTTCAAAATTCTCTCTCTCTTCTCTCTCCACTGCAATTCTGATTCCAAGGTCACATTTTAATAATAATAATAAGAGAACTAAACCAAAATATAGAGGACTCATCATAGCAGAAAAAAAAAACTATATAAATCATTAATATATGGCACAAGACCAGTCAGCAAGGATATCTAGTTCACTGCACCATTCCATTAAATTATTAATTTGTTAATTAATAATTAGTAATTAAATTGGTGCTGTTCCATCGTGCCACCCACAGCTTCTTTTTTTTTCCCTGTCACATCTCGCTGTCCCTCTCGTCAGCCGTCGCCACCACCACCACAACCTCCTCTTATAAATCTCTTGTTCCTCTCTTCCCTCCGAACCTTTTCTCCATTAGAGCCCCCCTTTGCAAAGCTTTCAAGTTGCAGTAGCATCGCCTCAGAGCCCTCGAGCCACTGCTGCCAGTACTGTGCATATACTCTGATGAATACGACGTCGGAAGGTGCGAAGAAGCCCGTCGCCGCCGGCGCCGGCAAGTTCCGGAGGCAGCTGAGCAGCAGGCTGCAGATGCACGCGCCTTCCTCCATCCAGGTGCGGCCGCCGCCGGCCGACGTCTCCGAGTGGAACGTCGCCATCCCGCTCCTGTCGCCGCTCGACATCGTGGCCATCCCCCGGATCCCCGACGAGGCGCCGCCGCAGGCGGAGGAGACCGGAGCGCCGTCCGCCGCCGAGGTCGACCGGATGGAGGAGCAGCAGCAGCAAGGACAGCTGTGGCGGTCGTGGCAGCACCCGGCGGCGCCGTTCTACTACGAGCCGGTGCCGGGGAATGCGCCGGCGTTCATCTTGCCGCATTGCGCTTGAGGCGTCTTCCCAATTTGCCCTCACTATTTTTCATATTTTTTTTTCTAATTTCTTCTCTCTCTTTTTTTTTCGCCTGTCTGTTAATTTTTATGCAAGGTACTTGTAAATACATTAATTTTTATGGTGATAAGTACGAGTTGTGGAAAATATGAAAAAACAAATCTAGCGGGTGATCTTGTGGAATCCAGTGTCAAATCTAAATGGTTTGGTCGGCGGTCAAAATCTGACCAAATTAATAGCATGTGCAGAGCACTGGACGGCTCGACGACTAATTAGCAAGCAAAATTACTTTGTAAATAATAATTTTATGAACTGAAGTGATAATGTCAAATTTGGGTCAGATCGTTCCAAGTTTCAACTTGGGCACGAAATTAGTTGTTTATTTTTAACTTGAGTATGAAATTAGTATATTGTTTTAAAATATATTATTTTGGATTAAGTACTGCTACAGGAAGGGTTGAAAGTAATTTGGATCTGGTTTTTAGCTAAAAAAACGTCCGCTATTTTTTGATAATTTTTTAAAATTAAAATATCACTCTAAAACTATTTTCAAAAATAAAAATCACTTTCTAACGTGTTCGATTTTTTCAAAACCCTATTTTTATATAATTATATTTTTATAATATATAAAAATAATATTAATATAAAAACATTTAATTTTATACTAAATATTGCTATACTACTAATGTTTTAAAGTTATAAAATTAAAATTCGATAATGTGATAAAAAAGTATAAAATTTTATTAAGAAAGAATTATATATGTAGTAAAAAATGGATAACTTATAAATTATATAAATAAAAATGAATTCCATGAGCTTCTATAATTTTTTTGGACGGATCTTAATTTTAATCGATGAATTTTAATTTATAAAATATTATCATAAATTATATTCTTGCCCTTATTTTTTATACGATTTTTTGAACTGATTAGATAATTTTTTCTTACACCCTAACTACAAGTGGAGCCATTTTTTTTTTTTTTTGCTGCCAAAGAAATGCCAAACTCCATAGTTCGTGTGTTTTGTCAGATTCGGAATCTTAAGTTTGAGAAGAATTGTTCCGTTTATTGGTTAAGAATATAAAATAAATGAATTTATTTTAATATAAAGAAGAGGTGAACTTCGTAAAGAAAAAAAAACAATAAAGATGTGTTCATCAAATATAATGTATTCGAAAGCAACTAGAAAGAAAAAAAAAAACATAAACAATATATTTTTCCTGCTCGTCCGACGTCACCATGTTATTCGTCTTTATCGAGAAGTTTAGTGTTTCAAATTTTTCTAGTTGCCCTTTTTCATAAAGTTTTGAGTCCTTTTCTCCAAAAATCTAATTGCTTCGACGCATCCGTTTTACCGAGTTCTTTTGAAAAAAAATCTTCACTCTTCAAGTAGTTTGAATTCTTATTACAAGAATATATATATATGGAAAAAATGATTATGCTATATTTTTTATGAGATAATATTATTATATCTTTATTAATCATCATTTAATTTATAATAAATATTGAATAAAAAATTATTTAATTAATTAATCTATTATAAATTTATTATGAATCGAATAATAATTAATAAGAATATGATAATGTTATTCATAAAATTTGTAGCACAAACATTAAATTCATTTTTTATACAAATACTAATCTAAAATTAAATTTCTCTTTCAACAACAACGGTTCCAACTTGGATTTCTTGGATGTTGGAAGTCCAATTCATGATTGAAAAGATACGTTACATATTATAAATATCGATCCATCAATTTTTGGATGCACGTGATTCTATGAAAATGAAAGCTTCATAAGCTATACACCTTGTTTATATTTGATTTATACCTTTATGAATACTAGGCATATATTTTTTGGCTGTTTGGTAGGGGGATTTTGAGTTTTTATAATTAATTAATTTGATAGAAAAGTTTAAGTTGGTGTTTGGATAAAAAATATAATGATGAGAATTTAAAAAGTTGATTTGATAGATAAGTTTTAGTGAGTATTTGGATAAAAAGTAAAAATTAAGAATATAATTTATTATTTTATGAGGTATATAATTATAGTAATAAAAATATCATACATATTTATTCATTTAAAATAATAATTATTAGCACATAAAAAATATTATATATTAATATTTATTTAAATTTATATTAAAAATAAGTTGTGTCGTAATATATTGATATTAATTTTGATTAAATCTTTTATATGTTATTAATATTGTAATTTACATAAATATTAAGGTCCAAATACAATATAAATTTTTCTAAAAATAAATGAAAATTTTAAATAATAAAATACTATTATGTTAAATATAATATTATAAATAAGATTTTGCATTAATTTAACTTAATTGAACAATTTAATTTAAAATTTTAATAATAATTTATTAATAAACAAATAAAATGTACATTAAAAATAAAAAAGAAAATAGGAAAAACTAAAAAGTAAAAAAAAGAAGAAGTAAAACGTAAGAAAAAAGTTCTTGCTTCCAGCAAGAACTTTTTATTCTTTAAGTTGGTCACGTGATCAGAACTTGGACAAATTCTATTCAAGTTCTGCCAACCAAACACCCTATGAATACTAGGCATATACTTTTTGTGATAATTGGGTGAAATCTTATTTAAAAAGTTATACCAAGTGGGGTGGGAGCTTCAACCCCCTCAGGATTAAGTTTAATTCGGATAGTTCTTTTGCAAGTTCTTGTGAGTTTACGGGGGCAGAATTAATTTTCTAATCACGCTTTTGTTTTACTACAAGATCTCCGCGAGGTAACGCGTGCGGATCTTATACTTATGACGAGTGATTTTGATATTTTGGCAGACGTCATCGACAAGCATGGTAATCCCCCATGGAAGCTTGAACCATGCTACAAGATTTTTGTCTTCACAATTTTTGCACTGCAAATGTACTCATGATTATAGAGAATCTAATTCAGTGTCTATTCCCTTGCTAACATGGGTTAACTAGTTGCTTTTGACATTTTTTGATAGGAGCGTTTATGAATCGAGTTGGACTTAGACCTGTAAATAAATCCGACTCGAATTTATTCAGGTTTGATCGAATTGAATCTCTTTTTAGAGGTAAATACAAAAGAACGGATGGTCAACTTTCTTGACTATCATTTTTAAGTTTTTTTCTTATTATTTAATATAAAATTTTATTTAAAATATAAAATAAAATTTTCAAATATTTGAATATTATTTTTACACTTATAACATTTTACTTTTAATATTTTAAATTAAATATAGGTTTAAAATTAACTACAAAATGCAAATAAATTAAATAAATAATTGAGTCTTTGAATCGGATTGAGTCGATTCGGGTTGAAAAAATAACATTATTTATTAGTGTAAACTTTGAAAATGTCTAAGGGTGAAATGAAAGATGTTAGGAGGAGAAACATTATTCCAAAAAGTAGGGATGATCGGGTATGGATTGTAATTTTCATTTATTGCTCTTAAACATTTTCGAAGTTTACACTAATAAATAATTCTACTTTCCTTTTAAGAAAAAAAGAAAATCATTGAATTTAATTAAAATTTGGCATTTTTTTCAACTCTTTCGTGAAAATAACGTCATACCAAATTCTAATTTATTTAGGATCATGATCATGGATCTGACTTTGAGTTGACATATAGTTTGGTTATAACTGCTAATTAATCACATACGTGCACCGGAGGAAATTTCACCTAGGAATAAATGAGAATAGGAATATTCTTTTCGTAACAATTAAATAAATGTTAATTAATTAAATATCATTTTCTTTTGTTTAGTGCATTTTCTTTCTTCAGCTATTTTCGTTCACTATCATTATTATATGAGCTTCAGCATCTTTTTATTGATCCTGATATTATCTTATATTTATATAATTTCATGCACCAAGCACCTCCATTCTTAGTCATCCTTTTTTCTCCCTTTTTAAATATTTCTCTTTTAACTTCACGCTTATAATAATTTCAGCACATTAATTATAATAACATAAGTCTATTGATTATTTTTAAATTTCAGAAGTCACATATTTTATATCTAAAATCCATTAATTGTTTTTTCATTAATGTTAAAAGTCATACTTATTTTGAATCTGAAAGAACACATCGATTAACGATATTTTTAATCATTTGTATATCGCTTTTAATAATTATTTAGAGTAGGAATCGAAAAAAATCAATATAAATTTCTTATAAATATAAATGTTTATTATCGATAGAAATTTGTAATATATTTTTAGCACACATATAAAATAATAATCATTCTAATATTATGAAAGACATAATATTTTTTTATAATTATCTTTAATATTTTAAAATATAAACTTAATTAATATTTGTTTTAATTCAAATTATAAGATATTTATAGATGTAGATAATGTATGCTACAGAAAATAGTACTTATATATTATAAATTATAATAAAATTATATTTTATTTATATATTAAATGTTATTTATTAAAATATATTTAAATTGCGTGAAGCACAAGTGGGTTAAACTAACCATATATAATGTGTGACTTCAAATGAGAGCATGCAAAAAAAATTGCTAATATTGTTAATATGCTTCTTTGCAGAGAAAAACTCATATTTTCTAAAATATTTAAACAGTAATTTTGACAGAAAAATATAGATCCATTATAATGTATTGAATACAAACAAGTGAAAAAAGTAAAAAAAAAATGAAAGTAAGAGAGTCATCATTAGTGGACACTTATTTATTAAGAAAAAATGATGCCACGAACCACTTATTAGTTATCATTTGACAAATTTTCTGAAAAAAATGGTATTATCTTTGTACTATAAAAAAATGAAAAAAATAAATATAAAAGAGCGACGTAAAAACACATTTTTTATTTCTTTCATGTAATAGTGGCCCAATTGGTCCTGCTCGAGCTTTCTCGCTATCTCGACCCACCTAGCAATTACTGGCCCATCTTGCAATGCGCTTGTTTATTTTCTAAAAAAAGAAAGAAAACATTTTTTTTAAAAGAAAAAAAAATCTAAAACTAAAATAAACAGACTGTAAATTTCTGTTTAATGCTTTCTTTACTTATCATAAAGTTGCTTTAAACATACCATTACTAATTTGGACTAAGATCGCTCTTAAAAATAAAGAAAATCATAAAGCGATTGTTGAGTTTGACACCCTACACAGGTTACGGGATGTTTTTTCGTGACACGACGCGTAAACGTCAATGCCATTCAATTTAAATTTGTGGTCACTCAGTATCATATAAGGAATATATGCAGTCACCTACACTACATAATATTAAGAAATACCAAGTTATCCATTAGTATAATCTTGTAAATCAGCATTATGAATGACAAAATTATCGGTAGAGCATTAGTCTTTTACATTTTTATTTTTTATTGAAACTTCTTTACCTACGATACACTAGTGACGAATCATTGATATCTTTCTAAGTTCATATGTATTTTATGTTTTTATATAATACAAGTAAGCTTTCTAATTTTAATATTTAATCTTGAGCATGGGGTGACAACCTACATCGATGATCTTTTTGATGTCCCGTGTTTCTCCGAATAACCATTTCGATGTCAAGCACTCAAGCGTACGTCTGCATTGGTGCCCCAACTTCTAGTGCTACAGTCTAATGATGACTTGTTGAACACTCTTATGTTCGTGATTGAAAGCTTATAAAGCGACTCTTGCAAGTTATCTCAATTATAATACTTTCATAGCATACTCAAAATAGGTTTCGTTATGTGCCTTTTTGCCTAGTTGACATATGCGATTTGTGCCCGAAAAATAATTCCGTGACACAGACCCTTACTACAATATGATCAATAAATGAAAAAAATTACTTCTATAGTTCCACTGGTAACTAATATGCAAAAAAATAATAATAAATAACTCGTTAATAAACTAGTTAATGGAGCTTCTTTCAGCTTTCAAGTGTAAGAAGCAAGGCCCAAAACAAGTTGCACATCCATTAATCAGTTCACACACACTATCATTCTAATTACTTGAACTATAATTTAATATTACAAATAGAAAGATGATCAATATCATTCTAATTACTTGAACTAAAATGGCAAGGACGAAACTAGTGGGTGGGTTATGTGCATGTTATAAAGATGTATGAGAAAAAAAGAAAAAAAATGTCCTGCAATTAGATTGGTAGACTGGCTTCGTTACTAATTAACATTAATATATCTAATTTAATTTAACGTCAAAACAAAATCGAAAGAGATGAATTTAAATCTTTAGAGAGCTCTTATGAAAAAAAAGAGACATTTTCTTACTTAGTGATTCCCTTATTGAGTTAGGGTTAGGTAGATCAAATTTGTGGAAGTCCATAAATAAAGAAGACTGTAAAAAAAAGTAAATATGAAATGATATTCAATCTAATAATATAAATATTTATAATCATGCATTGATAACATCTAATTCAACACCTCCAATCCAAACCATTAGCCAATACAGAAAAAAAGAGAAAAAAAAAAAAGAAAAGTCCTTTCCTTTTCACCTCATACTTTCACATATTTCATATTTGTCCACCATTATTCATAGTCAAAATCCAAAAACATGCAGATATCTAGCACAAATCCCTCCAACCGACGAGACTCTTACATATACTTTTCTTTCTGTGAGACAAGTACCCGAAATTAGCATGAGGTGCCAACCTACACATTTGAAACATTACATCGCATGTTTAGTCTATTTCAAACAAGGCACTATACTTAGCTTCATGCAATTTTTTGCACTAGTCCCCATAGATTATTGAGATCGAACGTTAGCAAGAGATCTTGGATCCATCGTTTTAATCGCAACTGTTTGTGCTACGCGTTTCTTTGACATCTCTGGTTAAATCCATGCCGGTGCCTACTGCCTATACAAAGAATCTTGGAGTGCATGTGCCCTCCTCCATCACTTTAACTTAGGCTTCTTTTGCTATCTAACAGATTTGAGAACTGTGTGCATGGAAATCTTCAGCTATCAATGCTCATTAAATTTCTAGATATGCAACTCATTAACATGAAGGAGGTCCTCTATCACATCAAATAATAGTTGCACCAACAACAAAGTAAATAAATAATAGAATCATAAGGATGCATCCAGTGGATTGCCACAAACCAATAAATGTCAGTCACTTGTATTTTTCTGAGCTTTCTTCTTCTAATTCTTCTCTCGAGGGGGAGGGAGAGAGGGAGAGAGAGAGAGCGTATGTGAGATGACAGCATTGCTTGTGTCCTTGGGGAGTAAATTACTAATGAAGACATAAGCAAAAGTATTTATCTATAGGCTAAGAGGGTCCGGGGCTTGGAAAATCTGCCTCCATACGGAGCAACACCATGCTCATCTAGTTCAAAGCTTAAGCCAGTAATTGATGAATACATGTACAAGAGAAATGATTTATAATCTTGGCATGATGACGAAGGGAGGAGCAAGCATGTCCGGCAGGTGCACTCGTGTGGCCTTCCTTGTCCCCTTAACTTGGTCCTCGAGACAACACGGAGATAGATGATGTAAAATTAGTAAGCTACAATCTTATACTCAATTATGTGACAATTCAATTTGTTCGTAGCAAGATTTCTTATATGTGATCAGATTCATCTCATTTTTCCTTAAATCGTAAAAGAAAAAAATGAATATATAAGTGTATATGATAAGTACATAAAAGAAGAAAACTAATATGCATATATACATATCTTAATTTGTTGTTAGTTTAATTAGGCAAAATGATGAATTAATTAATAATTTTAATTATATGGGTCACCAGTTGATTACAAATGCTGTCCATTTTGTGAGTGTTAACCACTAATTTCTCTTGTATATACGTATACATATGGATTAAAACCTCAAATTTAGGGTGTTTGCCTAATTGAGTATAAAACCTAGTAGTCGAGTGATCATGCCATGTTCTATTTATTTATTCCTTTGGTTTCTTGTTCGCAACAAGAGGACCAAATTTAATTTCTAGACACATTGAAATTGATAAATGACAAATGGTACATTTTTTTATGTCGATTCGAGTTTACGAAAAGTTTTCGATGTCCGAGATTATTAGCATTTATTTAATTCAGTAATAATTTATTTTTTGATTAAGATGATGACTTCAAAAATCGAATATGTGACTACTAGCAATCAAACAAATGGTGCATTTTAATCAATATAGTGATATACTCATGAGTAGTCCCGGCCACTTGGTCCTCCAAACCAAACGAACCACACAACCGGCCTACCAAGACCGGTCAAATTAGCAGACAGACGTGGGGGCCATCACACGTGTCATCTAAAGTTTTCCAAAATTTAAGGCCCTCTGTTCTCCGAATTGTTCTCGTGGCAGAAACCAACGAGTCCCCATCCATCCAAAATTTTAAGCAAATCATTTTGTCCAAAGATAAAATGAGTAATTAAATTATTGCTTGGACTGAAATGACATATAATTTATTATGAAGAAGTCATAAGATATTGAGAGTTCACTTTCTAGTCGGGAGACTTTACGATATCAATTAATTTTTGGTTTTTATTATAAGATTTTGAATGCTAATTTGTTGTTATTGAAGTTGGTGTTGCTGATTTGTGTGAGGTTACCATGTTGCAGTAGAACTGCATGGTTTCGTAGGAGAACTGTCTCTCGTAGCCCAATCCGCGACAAATTTGACCAGGTTCCATATGCATGCATGTATATATGTCAACATCACACTCCTAATGATCACATCCACATCAAAATTCTATGTGAATGTTAAGTTCATTAAGGCAATAAATTTGATAATTAGTTGTCGTTGGATTTAATTTTGAATGTTTTTTCAGCTAAAATCCTTTATGTTATTTTTCCGAATCCCTATATTTTTTTGTTATTTAATGAAAACATTAAAAGTTGGCCCATGTTTTGATACGAACAATTTATATCTCATAATTTTGTTTATATATATATATATATATATATATATATATATATATATATAAGATATTCGCAATACATATGTTTGTATAGTTTTTTAACTAGGTATATAAAGACAGGCTACGGTTTTTCAAACATTTTTAGTTTTTTTTTCCTACAAGCACCTCTTGTGCTCGCATATGATATATCTTGTAATATGATACTATTTGCATATAAGATTATGAAAAGGAATAAGAAAACAAAATTAAGAATATGTGACGAGAAGTCTTCAACTGTTAGGTCCGAGTTTTTAGTCCATCAAATGATTCATGTAGATGTGTGAGAGATAAAGCATTTTTGTGCATCAAAGTTAGTTAAAGTTTATTATTATGTATTTAGAATGAATTTTTTTGGCAAATGGAGTCTTTTGCTTATGCATGTCTTGGGTAAATTATATCAAATGCCCTTCAACTTTAAGATTTGCTCAGCGATATCCTCCAACTTCACTTTGTAACACAAATGCCCTTCATCTTTTAACGTGTTTCACCCGATGCCCTCTTTAACTGGGATAGTCGATTTTTCGGTTTTTCGTCGACGTAGCGTCTACGTGGCCATTTCCTCTCTCTTCCACGTAAATAGTCGTCCGACGTGGCATGCTTTGACGTGGCACATAAAATTACACCAATGCCTCCAACTTTAAGGTTTGCTCAGCGATACCCTCTAACTTCACTTTGTAACACAAATGCCCTTCATCTTTTAATATATTTCACCTGATGCCCTCATTACCTGGGATAGTCGATTTTTTGATTTTTTGTTGATGTAGCGTCCACGTGGTCAACTTATCTCTCCTCCATGCAAATAGTCGTCTGACGTAGCATGCTCCGACGTGGCACCACATATTAAATCATCATACTTACCGTAAGTTGACCCACTCACTGTTAAATTATTTTCTTATTTCCTATTTTTGTTGTTGTTCGCATGAAACCTCCTTCGCCATTCGCACTCCTTCGCCGTTCGCCTCCTTCATCGTTTGGACAAAGATGACGTCGACGAATGCGAAAAGTGAACGATGAAGGAGGCGAATGACGAAAAAGAGCCAACGACGAAGGAGTGCAAACGACGAAGGAGGTTTCATATGAAAATAAGGAAATAATTTAACAGTGAGTGGGTCAACTTACGGTAAGTAAGATGATTTAATATGTGGTGTCACGTCGAAGCATGTTACGTCGAACGGCTATTTGCATGGAGGAGAGATGAGATGACCACGTGGACGCTACATCGATAAAAATAAAAAAAATCGACTGTCCTAGGTAAAGAGGGCATCGGGTGAAATGTATTAAAAGATGAAGGGCATTTGTGTTACAATGTGAAGTTGGATGGTATCGCTGAGCAAACCTTAAAGTTGAAGGGCATTGGTGTAATTTTATGTGCCACGTCAAAGCATGTCATGTCGGACGATTATTTGCGTGGAGGAGAGAGGAAATGACCACGTAGACGCCACGTCGATGAAAAATCGGAAAACCGGCTATCCCAAGTAAAGAGGGCATCAGGTGAAATACGTTAAAAGATGAAGGGCATTTGTGTTACAAAGTGAAGTTGAAGAATATTACTGAGCAAATCTTAAAGTTAGAGGACATTTGGTGTAATTTACCTTGCATGTCTTTCTTATGTGAGCATTGATAAGTTAAATTTACCAAGTTAAAAATGATTTTGCCAAGTTAAATTTATTTTGATATTTCGTAGGAAACATAATTAATACATATGTGAAGTGTCCACGGATGTGAAGTTAGTTAATTAATAGGGGTTCACTTCAATATGGTTAATTGGCATCGAGTTGGCATGTCAAAAAAAGTTCATGTTCAGTTTGGTTGCATGCACGTTGATGGTGTAAAAACGTATATGGTTGCGAAACAGCTTGACCCTCATATATAATACATCATACTAATAGGAGCTTGAGTGAAGTGATAGTAAATCCTCGTTACTTAAGCAAAAATTTCGAATATAAAAAATTATTATTGAAAGTCTCATCTATCACGATCAGACACGTGAGTCGGAGCAATTTTATTAAATTAGTTGAACTCGATGATGAACCGACCTTTTAACTTGTAGCCACTACGTTCAATAGTGCTACGTGAGTTAGACAAATGAGACATCGTTTTTCAAATACCGACCGTTGACTATCGAAAAAATATATAATACAACATGCACAAATGTACAAATTTCTCACGCGTTTTGCCGTAATAACAAATACTTGTGATTTGTTTTCGTTACAACCTATTTAACGGGATAATTAAACTGTCCATGTTATGTTGTCTTGCTGATCCATTTAATTAAATAATACGGGGCCAAACAATTTGAGTAGGGCAACCGATTGAGTGTTCATGAGAATAGCACCAATATGACGGTCAAAAACCATGTCAACGATGAACCGTGATAACTTTTTCGTCCATGAGCTAATAAATATATTTATGCATTGATCACACTACCTTTTTCTCTCATGATCAATTGTTGTTATTATTATATATGCTTTTCCATATGACAAGAACATGCAACACAACACCAATAATTAATATATGCAGCAATCATGCAGAGTAACTTTGAAGTGGCATGGAGTGGAATCACGGGATCGTTTGATCGCGCTAAAACGATGAATTATTGCAGTGCTAATTATTGCGTTCATAAAATTAAACTCAACAATTTATTAGTAATTAAATGGTCAATTATTTTAAATTTTACTTGTACATTCTTCATATTACTAGTGAATAACATCTCAAATATTTGGGGTGACGAAGTCATTCATCCTATACACTTACTAGGGCTCACTATCTAGCTGCATAAAATGGAGCCTTTGAAATTTAGACAATTTATTAGAAATTATTATTCATTAATATTTTGTTGAAAGGTTTGGGTGATTTGATTTTCTTTATTTCCTTTTGGGTATCAGTGCAATTAATAATTTCTTGGTGCATGATTAATTGTATGAAACATGCATATTTCATTTTCGTTTGAATTTTGAAAACATTTAGGAATCTTAAAAGTTTATCTTAAATAAATTTCACAATATGAATTTTTTTGGGGGCGATTTATTCTCACATAATAACAAAAATATTTTATACTAAATAATGAATAGTTATAATTTGTTAGATTATTAAATTTGATGTGCTGACCAATTTTTTAAAAAATTTAAGTCATTAGAAGAGTAACATCATTTATTTTATATTCTTAATATTTTTCTTAACACTCTTCTTACGTGTGGGCTGCTCCACGTGTACAACAAAGGAAAGAAAATACTTTTTTTTAATAAGAATTTAATGAGGTTTGAACTTTTGACACTCGACTCTGATGTCATGTTAAATTTGACATGCTGATCAATTTTTTTTTAAAAAAATTAAGTCGTTAAGAAGAGCAACATCATTTATTTTATATTCTTAACATAGGTTCACGTTATTATTTTTTTCTTATATTAAAAAGTAATGGCTAAATACATTTTCATAATTATTAGAAAAAGAATTAATGTAATTTTGAATGTGGAAGGATGCTTGCAATTAGGGTTATATGCAGAAATTTATATTGAGCTCATGTAACATGAATATATGTATATATCTTACACGTACACGCAAAGAAAACCGATCGTGATTAATAAAACATACTAATTAATAAGCACGGGGTAATATCCCCAAGGTAGATTACTTCCTCTGGTACTAGAGAAGGAAATTAGAGCTAGGAAAGAAATCATATATACTTAATTAGCACCCTAATTAAGATCAGTCCATGAAGGTAAATTAATATTCTAGGGCACACTTACCGAGATCTCTTACATGCAAAACATTACTTAAAGCCCACTCTTGCTCGTTGTAAATTATTCAATTTGCAGCAGCTAAGTATATGTCTCATCCTTCATCTTTGTTTTATTATTGTTAATTAATTATCACGTCCATAATGTTATTAACATTTACCTTTAATTAAAATTCGATCAAGCTCAAAACCGAATCAACACAGGTCTACAAAAAAACACAATTTACACATTTGATTACTTATAAACTAATTCACCCAACTGCAACGTGATCGAATATTATACACATTTCTTTGTGTCATTTGTTAAAATATAGTTTTAGTGCAATAACTTGGAAGAAAAATTATATAAATGGAAGTGTGTGGAGGGGGACGACACGCCTGGCCCTTTGTACTAAAGATAAGGTAACATATTTGAAATGATAGTACCTTGGTCGGGAATATGGACGAGGAAAAAAAATTAGACTCCTAGGAAGAAGAACAAAATTAATTAATAAATAAAGTTTGAAAATTAAGTATGAAAAAAATAATAATGTGAAACACTAACGGCCTATATATGCAGCCATTTCGAAAGAGAAGATAAATACTCCAATTATAGCTTTCATAACATGTAATCATGTAATCTTCCAAGAAAAGAAAAGAAAAAAGATTACATTGAGGTCCTAAACTACATCTTTTCATAAATAACTAATCACATTAATTGACTACACTTCAATCATTTATACTTCAACTTTATAACCACATGATCATTTTTTTGTGTGTATATATTGCATGATCCTTTTAAAGAACATTGCTATTAAAAAAAGATTAGCTTTATAAAAGAACTAAAATTATACATATTTTAACAAACACTTAAATTCAACCTATGGTAAACCAACTTAAGTAAACGCTATAATTTTAGACCCTCCCCTATTTTTTTTAGCACGACAGTCAAGAACATTTTTCTTTCATCCAATGCTTGATGGACAATGTACAGAGCCAAGAACCTTATATAAATATTATATATATATATATATATATATATATATATATATTAGTTTATTTGGTGGATTCTCCAAATGCAAAACCCCATACGTATGCTGACATAGGGTTGCATATTCCGAAACGTATTGGGATCGCTGAAACAAACTGAAATGGAGATTACTTTATCACACAAGTTAATTAATTAAGTTGATCAAACAAAACAATAATAGCCTTTTATTAAGTATTCATTATGGAGTTTGGGTAAAGATGAATGGAGAAGGAATTATTTTATGCCATGAGAGCTCATCATGCTGCAAGCAATGTGTAGTTGGGAGCAGTTATTATGTTAATATATTTTTTTCCCTGCATGTACGGAGCGTGGAAAATTTAACGCCGAACTCTTCACAACTTACGAGTCTCATTGTTTGCACCAGTGGGAGTTTAATCAATTGATTAATTAATTAACATGCGTCTTATTGACAAGTCTTCTGCTAAAACACCTCTCTCCATGCTGCCCGAAGTAAGGAGCCATTAATTAATCAAATTAAGTTCTAAGTGGCGAACAATTACGCGTGAGAAGAACCTGAAGACCTCCATAATGGCGCCCGGCTGAGGCTAATAAATGCTCCTGAAATAATTAGCAAGCTTCTCTTACTGCACCTTCCAATCAAATGGTGTACACTTACTAACAGTAAATTAAGTGAGCATAAACATGCCCCAAAACCTCTGGTCGATCGCCCATGGCATGAGAGAGAGAAAGAGAGAGAGAGAGAGGTGAACAAGCACCATGCTGCCCATTGCCACAGGAAGGGAACAAATAATATCACCAATAAGATATAATAGAACAGTTTTCATATATAAATTGTTTTGCCAAAGGTCAACGAAACAATTAGGGCTTCATGCGTATGTTTTAGACAGATTTTTAGAAGTATTAGTTATAAAATATGAGAAACACTGATACATGGGTTGAATTTTTCATGAATAAAGATGGATCCAAAAAATACAATATAACTATAATTTTTCAGAGAGAGAGAGAGAGAGAGAGAGAGAGAGAGAGAGAGAGAATCAGCAACTCTTTAAAAATAAGTAAGTTTACCATATAACTAGCACAACCTATAGAGCCACTGAAAGAAACTCAACATGTAGCCTTATCTTTAGGCTCTTTAGTGAGATGTGCCTGTGATAAATAGCAACGTTGATAAGTCAAGGTAATTAATTAGGCAACATCTTCCTATATATCCCAAAAAAAGTTAAATGTTATTCTTACCCAAAAACAAGCTTATTATATAGTATTAATCGTTATAATATTTATACTGTCAGAATGGAGAATGATTTATGGTACGGCAATTTCGGTACACTGTCTTATTAATTAACTATTTCACTAACGAAAAAGAAAAAGTTGATGGACTTCAACTAGTAATTAAACTTAAATCAAATGTGTCCGTAATACAAACTGTCCCAACTTTAGCCAAATGTTTAGTTGTCGATGCTTCATTATTAATAAACACAACTTTGTAGCCATCCCATTAAAATGTGGTCACGGTTATGTGTTGCGGCAGCAACATGCATGGACCATGCAAACACCTCAACAGTAGCACTTGAATTATTGATCGAACAACTAGAAGCGAGAACAGGGGCGTCCATGTCTTGGCTTTGGTTTCGGCAGGCTCTCCTGCCCTTTCTAGGTCTCCTAGCTAACAATACAGTTGAATCTAACATATACATACATACATATATATATATATATATGTATGAGACTATATTATATTTAATGCTTACAATTGAAACTATATACATGTATACATATATATGAGACGAGGTGAAACGAAGGACTATGGAAACAATAAAATAGAACAAACATGTCGGCCATTAAGAAGACCATGACACATTGTTTAATGGTCAATCTCCTGCCCAAACCCTTGTCATCCTGGCGTTATATAAGCAGATAGCCGGGGAGGATGTTTGCACTCCATCGCCAGACCAGTGAACAAGACACGGCAACCGTCCTAAGCCTTCCGAAAGGACCGTCGCTCCGCTTGCTCGCTTCCTCGCCGGCTCGTTAGGACACAAGCACCGAGAAGGATGACGGGGTTCGGGTCTCCCTGCGGCGCCTGCAAGTTCCTGCGGAGGAAGTGCGTGAGGGGCTGCGTCTTCGCCCCCTACTTCTGCCACGAGCAGGGCGCACAGCACTTCGCGGCCATCCACAAGGTCTTCGGTGCGAGCAACGTCTCCAAGCTCCTCGCGCACCTCCCCGTGGCCGACCGCTCCGAGGCCGCCGTCACCATCTCGTATGAGGCACAGGCGAGGCTGCAGGATCCCGTCTACGGCTGCGTCGCCCACATCTTCGCCCTCCAGCAGCAGGTTGATTCACCATATATATTCTAAACTTAGCTCAGGCCACGTACTTGCTTCGCATCATATGATAATTAATTGATTCTCCATGGCCACGGCATTGATATGTTTCGCTTGTTACGCGCGCGCAGGTCGTCAATCTGCAAGCGCAGTTGGCCTCCCTGAAGGAGCAAGTGAACCAAGGGCACGGCGGTAGCTCGATCAGTGCTGATGCTGCAGCAGCAGCCAATGCTACCATTGAGAGCAAGGTTCCAGCTTACCAGCAACTCGGGGAGGGATTCTTCCAGTTCCAGTGGCCCGACAATGGAAGAATAATGCAGCCGCATCCTTTCGGCGGCTCAAATAATCCCTACTTCAACGACGGGCTCTCCGACAGCGGCGGCATGCAGTCGCCTCCGGAGTACGACGGCGCGCATTACGACCTCGCCGACGAGCAGATGGGTCTGGCGGTCGACGACGACGTCGGCGTCGTCGGGGGCCTCGACGCGCAGAGCGGCAGCTGGAGATCCACGTATGAGGACATGGAAGACCTGCGATCAGTGGCGTTTGCTTATCTCGGTCGCACCTGATCGATCGAACAGCGCATGCATTTTCTAGCTAGAAATGTTGGGGATGATTCAAGGCATTCTTTTGGTTTTGAACACTTTAACGTATGCATGCAAGTTTGATTTTATCTTGGAACATAGAAAGTAAAGTTTAAGGGGGGCAATGTGCAATGATCATGTCATGAGCAGAAACTTGTGGGTCTGTACTGATACTAGTTTTAAATAGAATCAGTCCATTCAGGTTCTTCCTACTTATATAATATTAATTTCTGAGTCTATGAAGAAAAAACTATGTATGATCTTCTTGCACTGATATTTTGGAATTACTAGAAATTTCTTGCATTGATATTTTGCATATCAAGATTAGAAATAGCTTCCACTTCTTTGCTGAGATGGGTATTTATTTTTTGGATGCTAAGACAGATATAAGCCTTCACCTTGAAAAGAAACATGAAATATTAAGATTTTGTAGGCTTAGCTTTCATCTTACTATTCAAAACAGTTGGTTTTGTTTTTTTCAGTGATCAATATTTGTGGTATATTAATATTTTTTTCTTGAATATGATGTTAGGAAATTAATATTCGACTAATAAAGTTAAAGATTAATAAATTCGAAAACTCACTCATTTTATCCTTCCTCAAGACCGAGTGATATTGTGTTATTTATTTTTGTATGTGTTCATCAATTATTATTATTATTATTATTATTATTATTATTATTATTATTATTATTATTATTATTATTATTATTATTATTATTATTATTTGTGTGTGTTTCCTGAGCAGTGGTATCCCTGCATGACAATTCTTCTATTCTGTACGGTGCGGACATTGGGAGCCGCATGCACCACCTGTCGAATTATTTGGATGCTTGTATAGAAAAATAGTTAATGTTTAAATAAATAAAGGCAGGGACGGGCTCAGAAAAGTTTTGAATATAATATTTTTAAAAGTTGATAATAAATATTAACATAAAATATAATACAATTTTTAAAAATAATTTGGGATTATTAACCTTTTTTAATCTTAAAATTTTAATATTATATACATTGAAAACAATAAATAGATACTATTATATAATGTAATAATTTGAGACCTATTTTAGGAGAGAGGAGGAATCTTTTAGTTAATCATAAATATTTACCTACATAACTATATGATTATGGTTAAAAAAAATTGGTAACCTCAATTGTACATGCGTCCGTCCCTGAATTAAGGCAATATGTGATCTTTTATTTATTGTTTTGCTCCCACAAAAGGACGTGTGCTCTCCGCGTTTGACGTCCTTCCTCCGTTTTCGCCCTTTTTTGAATAAGAAAAAGGCAACTCGTTTTTTTTTTAAATTATTATTTCGATGTCACATGCATTTAAATCAAAAGTGTTGAGAAGATACCGTCGGCATTGCTCTCATCTCAGGTGAGATCGATTAAATGGACTTGGCTCTGTTTCTTTGGTCAGTTAATTGAACTTGCATAAGTATCATGTTATATATTGTATAAACACTGGCAGTACTCTCTTAATTTGGATATGTGCATGGAATTTTAAGGTGACTTCTGTTTGATAATTGATTCTACATTTCTACATGTGTTGGAGGAGGCTTGCCGCCGGGCACCATCACTTGACCATGCCGCCACGGCGCGTACTCAGCGCCGACGGCTTTGTCCGTCCGTTGAGTATAATATGATCATAGTGTCAAATAGCTACTATCAGTTGTGAGAGGAACATTAACCAGCATTGCAGGAAAAAAGAGAAGTTTTTGTGATCCCATTAGAAGTTGTAAGCAATTTTGCAAACTTAAACTCACCTTCGCATTAAAATCAACATTATCAGTAATTGAATTTTTTCTAATGGTTGGATCCTCTGGTACACTACAGTTCAGTAAATTTGATATCACAGTAAATATTTTGTGACCCATAAAGCAAAATAATCAATCATTTGTAACCCCCAAAGCAGAATGCCTTACAGATCAGTAAGGAGTAAGCCTTCCAATTTGCAATGTTGTGTCAGCAGCAAAATTGATCATTTGGTTTACCCATCATACGATCTACAGTAATCTTTCCAATTGGCGCATCAAGTCCTGAAAGAAGGAATCAATGTGTTAAGGTGTTCCTTAACAGAACCTGATTGGATACCTTTAAATTTGTGCATCACAAATTAATGACATCAGAGTTCTTTCAATTGCGGAGTAAGTAGGCTGTTTAAATACTCTAAGTTCATTTGGTTCCGCATAAACTTTTCATCATAATCCTGCAATACAGATAAACTTCCACAGCATACAAAAACACTTGAAGTTGTGACAGGTTAAGTTTGACTGTGATCAACTTACGATATTGATGGGATTAAATTTTCCTGGCTTTCTCTTGAATTCTCTACCCATAATTCCCAGGCATTAGATCTCTGTTTAAGAAACAAAATTTCAAACTCCTTAATTGCCTGAGGTTTTGGCATCATTTTATCATCACCAACTCATCCACACTTTCTGACTAGATAGCAGTCCAAATCTTCTTCTTCTTGTGTAATATGAAGAATGTAATAGCTTAAAAAAAAAATACAAAGATAAGTATCAGGGGTCATGCTGTTCTACAAACTTTAAGTCATCTCCAATACATATGTAAAACAAGAATTCATATGAGAAACACTATAGCTGAAGCATCAAACTAATTGGACTGTGCTACTCTTTCCCTTCTTTTATAATTGATGAAATCCGAAATGTTAGATCATACTACTTACACCCTGCACTACCACTGTTTGTTTCACATATGTACATTATTATTTCTTCAGAGTGCAATTGTGCAAATTTCTCCTTTCTTCATAGTTGGATCAGTTGGAATTAGTATGTCTGTCTTTTGTTTTCAAAGTAACAACTGCCATCAAGCTCTTTCAACAATCCTCATCCACGGAGTACTAAAGAAATCCAGATAACATACTACATTTCTGCTTTCAACCCAATTTTGCAATCTACACACGGAGTTGTTCTTAATTTGACAGTAACTTACAGGCATATACAAGTTACAGACCATAGGTCTTTTGAACAGCTTGTCCATGTCTTAAGTTGACATAAACAGATAAACTACAAGAACAACTACGCAAACAATTTCTCCTTTTTACTATCTTAAAGTCTAACTCCGCCTATGTTTTATAGCCGGTCCCAAGCCCGGATAAAGGAGGAGGGTTGTGTTAGGCCTCGACAGCCAGCGTAAAACCCTGTCGAATCTTATGAACATGGATCAACGAATATAGCGGAATGGCGTCGTATGATCCATGTAGCCGACCCCACCTAGTGGGATAAGGCTTTGTTGTTGTTGTTGTTGTTACTATCTTAAAGTCTCAGGTACACTTTATTTGAGATGCAACAGGGAAAAATATTACTTGATAACACCTATAAGGAAGTCTGAATTATCTAAGGTCATACTGTAAATCCTCTTTCCTTCCTTGAGAATGTGTTAAATATGTAAATTCATTAGAGTAATATTTTTACTTGCATTTAACTACAATCATAGGGGACCTGGCCAATCTGATACCTGAATTGTCATTGTCCATATCTCCGAGCCAAACCAAACAGCTAACAACTGCAATGATCCAATTTGAACACACAAAAGCAATACATTCATTTACGTTGGACTAAAATTTAGCACCATCTGCCTGAAGCCTCTTTTCAAAATCATCCTGAAATCAGAATAAATTTTGATACTTGTTAAAAGAAGAGATATTCATATCAATTAAAAAAGAACCATCTAAGCAAAAAAAAAAATGGAGCAAATTTTAGGGGAAAAATATTAGCCAATCCAAAAGTATGCAAGTTTTCACAGATGTTTAAGATATTCAGCATTAGGATTTAGAGGAGCGGGAAACAAACTTACAATTCCATCCATGTGCTCTCCAGCAACAGCAACTTTCAAGTTATGCAGACTTTCTCCATCGTAAATCTCAGGCAAAATGAAGGAAGGAGACGTATAGGTTTCTCCGTATTTGGGGATTTAAACTACTGAGACATGAAGGATGGAAAATGGCAATATTAACCCCCACTCTTTTGGATGACAGAGATCGAATCTTTTAGTTAGTAACAGCACATACACAATTTCTTCAACAATTAATAACTCCAGAAGATACTTGTTCCTCCTCTTCCACTGTGTAAAATGAACACTTACTCCATGCTAACATACAGGCATCGCAGATGTTTCTAACATACAGGTAACTATCTAATGCTCATAGATCATCCCATCAGCACTAAAAAGTGAAGAAATAAAGAAGGGCTAAGTTGAAATTTGTCAAAAGAAAGATATCCTTTTGACAAAAAAGAAATGAAACAAAGAACTTGTTGATCGAATCTATGTGCAAATATATGATCTTTGAGTTTGAGTAGATTAAATGAACAGAGCATTGCCAACAGTCTGGTAGGTCACATTCTGACCCATGTAAAATCTTGCTTGTTAGCTTCAATCATTTCCTTTGGTTCTTCAGTGCTGACATGCTTTTTGAGGTCATCTTTTACATCCCACAGTACTTTGCTCTGCTGTTCCAACTTCTTTTCCTGGAACTCAGAAGGTGCAGGGCGATCATACTTGTCACACCCCGGGGCAGCACCTCCAACGCCGTCGAATCCCAATTCGACGCGCGGCGGAACCAGCCCGACGGCGGCGTCACAAGACTTTCCATAAATACAATGGATGATGAAAATCAAACACAGCGGAAATTTAAAACATAAATCTAATGTGGACAAACAGCCACGAAATGCTAACATGATGATCATAAAATCTGGACATGTTCTAGGACAGCCACATAAACATAATGAATGAACTTAAGCATTCAAGTTACATCCATAATTCAACATCTAAATGCACGCCTCAGCATGGGCAGCATATTACAACACCTAAAACATAATTCTAAACATGAATGTAAGGCCTACTAATTGGCCATAACCAAACTAAACATAGTCCTAGACATGTCATGCCATGTGCAACCTTTATCATTCATGAGCAGCAGCGCCTTTTCCTTGATTTCCTGCAGGATCCATTGCAGAGAAAACATGTCCATTAGAGTATGTAAGATCTAAGTCATAATATGAACAATTTGCATAATATGACATGAGTCACTAAAATGGACAGCAATAAACAATTATCAATGCTATACAATTCCATTGATCATCTAGGTGTTTTCTTAACCTACATAACATCAATTTCATTCAATCTATAGGCTCATCAATATTAAGCATGAACAATGCAATCAATATGTCATTGTCATGCCCAATGTGACCCATGGTCCAATAGTGTTCATGCTTAATCAATGAAAGTAATTTTCTTATTTGTTCTCATATGATGAGTGGAATATTGCACCATAACTTCCATAAATCAGTCCCCATAAAGTCGTCCCTTGTTACTCATCATATGACAACCCAATTATTAACAATTCAAAACAATATTCAACATGAGCCTTTAACAATGGTTGGAGGGCTGAATTTTGCCTTAGTCATGTGGTTAGCTAGACCACGGGAAAACTATCCGTTCTCCAAACAATGGGTGTCCCGAAAGACCAATAAACAATATGGAGGCATCTACCTCCCAATAGGACAAGCTCATTAGATAATTCCTCCAACAGATTCATTCAATCAGTCAATACATCAATTCATTAACCAATTCTATTTACGGCTGAACATGCATATTGATATCGACTAGATTATCAATCAATAAATACTAATTATATTATTTTTGTGCTGGACCGGTCGACCGATAATTAGCATCGGTCGACCAGTCGAGTCTTAAGGACTGACCGCTCAACATATGACCGGTCGACCGGTCATACATGATCGGTCGACCGATACTATATGTACATCGGTCGGCCGATCACTATGTGTTCGACCGACGAATACTTAATCACTGATCGATCAGACACTGATATCGGTCGACCGGTCATATCGCAACTATTACGATATGAGCACTGTGATTACCGTTCGACCGGCCATTACCAGCGGTCGATCGATATTTGCTGCAGAATGAGAAATCTATATATTTTCCTACATTTTTCAAAGTGCATTACTATAGACAATTCAACATTCAATCTTAGAGCATACTAGACACCCAAACATGATCAAACATGCTATCAATAGGCAATTTCTAACATGCATTGCCTAGGTTAATCATGAACCTACACATGCATCTAATTGTTCATTTAGAAATCTGATTTCTAATAGTAAGAACACCTAGGACAGATCCTACATATTAGATTTAAGGTCAATTAGGCTTAGATCCACTTTGATCTGTGGGGATCCACCTTACATACCTATTTGTTTGGCTCAAACCTCTTCTTTCACTGCTGCCTTCCTTCTCCTTCTCTTCTACTTCTTCTTCTCCTCTCCCAGCTAGGACCAGCCTGTGCTTGCTCTAAATCTCCTCCTGCTTGCTGCTGGGTAACTGCAGAAAATGGCAATCCACCCTTCAATCTCGGATTCCAGCAGAAGGGGCTCTAGTACTTAGGGCAGAAGTGAAGAAATGAAAAGAAAAAAGATTAAAATTGGGCTGCTGGAGACTTATATACTTGGAGGGAGAGAGAGTGAGTGGAGATGGGGTGGAATGGGTTCCTGCCATGTGTCATTCCCCTCTTTTCTCATTTTTTTTCTTTCTTTTACCACCTGATGACAGGTGTTACAATACTTATCAAAACCTCCACCTGAAAACAGGAAACGTATGCTTTCTACATATACACCAGAAGCAGTCAACTGATGCCAACTTCCATTTTGTGCATCAGCGATTCAGCAGCATCTGTGTCAATGGCAGGAGATGAACCATTTACATATAGTTTGATCTTTTGTTGGTCCTCCCATCTGAGCAAGTCCAGGCCTTCAACATCATCATCTCTGAGAAATGTCAAGTCAATAGCCACAAAAGCTCTGATAAGTTCATCAGACTCTTGAGATCACAGATGGCTTGGAGAAGTATATTGCATTGCAACTACCAATTTGATGATAAAGTAGATGATAACATATGGGTCGCAAGATCATGGAGCATACGAATTGATCTGGTCTCTGTTCATGCAACAAAAGGAAAACGTAGTAAATCCTTAATCTTTTAATCAATTATATAAAATGGCCAGCTGTAAAAATATGATAATCTTTTTAATTTTAACTATCAAGAGTCAAGAGGGTTTATTTTCAACAAATAAGAAAAGCCATGATTTATTTTCAACCGGAATAAGTTATTTAAATTAACGGTTGAAAATAAATTAACGGAATGATATTCTTGATCGCATATATATAATTTCATCAATATTTTTATTTATATATAATTATCTCACAAGATTTTATATTTAGAAAATATTTGATTATTTATTTAATTTATTATTATATTATCTCATGTGAATTATTTTATTTTACTTTATTATAGTATACTTTATTTTTTTGCTAAATAAAATATATTATAATAATCTTTTTAACTTATTTATTTTTTCTATTAATTTATATAATCCGGTCTGACCGTTCATCCGATACAATCCATTCCATTTGATTTGACTCATTAGAAAATCCAGATCGATGATTGGATCGAGATATATACGATGCATGCATTTCTATTAATATATATAAATAAAGGACCGAATGATTTATCCCTCCGTAAGAAAGTCCATGGAGGGTGACGGTATTAATATACTGTGCATATGGACAATTGAATTAATAATGTAATGTAAGAATTCAAACTACACGCGAAGGGGAGAAATAGATTAATGAGCACGATGTTCTATCGAAAAAAAGATTAATGAACAAAATCATGTAAGTAAACTTGGATAATTAGCCGTAAAATTATATATAGGATGATTAGCCGTAAAACTTTTCACTATTAAACTTTTAAGAAAAACCTTGCATGGTAAAATATCTTATTTGTGGATGAATTAAAGTTGATTGAATTCATGCTCTAATTATTATATGGTCAGCTAGAGTCGTTAGGTACTTAAGTTTTTTTTATTAATTGATATTCTTATCCGTTCCTTTTCAATAAAATAACTACATTTACTTAATTGATAATTAAAAGATAATGATGGGATACAAGATTTGAATGATCATTCTTTTTTCTCTTTATTATTAATTAAAATCGCAAATATTTAATTATCATCAATCCCTGTTACGTTTATTTTCAATCCGTTTGCAATTAAATCTTCTTATTTCTTTTTATTTAAACTTAAATTTAAATATAAAGTTAGACATTATATCTACATTTTATTATTTCATAAATATACTTATTACCTATTATATGACTATCAAAATGTAATCCATCAATCATCATGTGTATTAATTGCCCTTGTGATTAAACGAATAATGATTATTAAATTGAATGTGACAAATGACATAATTAGGACGATGGATCCCCAGCAAAAATTACAGTGATCCTATTGTGCATGCATCGGCCATCGATTGTTGTTACATGAAAGTGCACATAACGATGGCTTAAAAATATTGAGAGATATGGATAATTAAAATTGATAATAAAGATTATTGATTTTTAATTGATTAGGCTCTCGTTGATAACTACTAGTTAAAATTACTTCAGATGGATAATAATTTATCATTGAAAATTGAGCATATATATGATTAATTACCGCAATATATCTGTTTATATTCGTTAAAATGCTCAGCTGATTTATATTGTCTTTTTTTAATTGAGCAATTGATTTTTGTTATTTAGACCTAGGAAGTATTTATAGTCATGTCAGTCTCTTCCATCCATCTATCCGGCAAGTTAACAAAAAAAGTAGATGATGATGATGTTGGCATTGGTGGCGATCGGTTTGCAGACATTGGATGGTCTTAATTTTTTTAATTATTTATTTTGATAATTTTTTAATGAATGTGCAGCACCCTTAGATGAAATTCCAAGTAAGGCCTTTGGACAGTTGGTTAGATCGTCCAGATTAAATCGCGAGATTAGGATTCCTTTGGTGTCAAGAACGACGGTCAGTTAGTGGCGGTGGTCGACAGTCGACGGTGGCAGTTGGAGGCACAAGCGGGAACGGTGGGTGGCGTGAATCGGGGCAAATCGATGGAGGGGTGGCGATGCACATCAACGACGATGGGGGCGCAATTGAAGGAAGAGGCGAGGGTGGAGAGGATGCGTGATCGATGAGGGATCGCAGGTGCATTACCGGTGCTTGCGACGGTCGGACACGGGCGCGTCAATGACGATCACAGGGGTCGAGATCTAGGCTCGAAGATGGCATGGATCAGAGAAGAGGGGGAGGCAATCGATCGGCTGCTAGGGATCACTCACAGAGGAGTGCTTGACGAGCTCGACTGGATTTGGATTGATGGTGGCAGCATGGATCAGAGAGTCAGGGGTGGCGGCACAGATCGGAGACGGGGGAGGAGGCGATCGGGGGAGAGAAGAGTGAGAGAGGCGGAGGGGAAGCGGCGGCAGCGATAGGAGGGGAGATGGAGAGAGTAGAGAGAGCGCCAGAGTAGAGAGCATAGAGAAGAGAGAAAATTGTTAAAATTATCTAAGTTATAGATCGAAAATAAACCATCCAAATCGAGGGGTTACACCATGTTTCACCTAAAAGGCCTTACACCCCATTAATCCCTTGAAGTTATATAGTATTTTATTTTAGTATTTTGATTATATATCACAACGTTGACCGGCCAAAATTAAAAAAAATAACTGAATCATAAAACTAAATAACGTCTCTTAAGCTACTTCTTAAACAAGCATTTATAGATACACACCCCTTAGTCACTTAAGTACATTACAACAACAACAACAACAACAACAACAACAAAGCCTTATCCCACTAGGTGGGGTCGGCTACATGGATCATACGACGCCATTCCGCTCTATTAGTAACCAAACCTTTCGATATATTATTCACCAATAGATCTTGCTCTATTAGTTCGCCAAGTGTCCGCCTTGGCCTCCCTCTCCCTCTTTTAATCGGACTCCAGATTATTTGATCTACTCTTCTTACTGGCGCATCTAATGGTCTTCTCTGAACATGACCAAACCATCTCAAACGATTCTCTACCATTTTCTCACTAATAGGAGCCACTCCGACTCGTTCACGTATATGGTCATTCCTAATCTTATCTAATCTTGTATGACCACACATCCATCTCAACATCCTCATTTTGGCTACCCCCACTTTACGTTCATGTTGTCCCTTCATAGCCCAACATTCACTACCATATAACACTGCTGGCCTTATAGCAGTACGATAGAATTTTCCTTTAACTTTATTGGGTACTTTTCTATCACAAAAAACTCCAGTGGCTTTCCTCCACTTACACCAACCAGCTTGAATTCTATGATTAACATCGTCATCAATCTCACCATCTTGTCTTACAATTGATCCTAAATATTTAAACTTTGTCACTTGAGGAATTATATCCTCCCCTAACCTAACTTTCAAATCGTCTCTAAGTTGTTTATTTGTGAAATTGCTATGCATATATTCTGTTTTATTCCTACTTAAACGAAAACCCTTTGACTCCAACATATTTCTCCATATTTCCAATTTTGTATTAATCTCTTCTCTTGAATCCGCTAAAAGTACTATATCATCCGCAAATAGCATGCACTTAGGTACCTCCTCTGTGATACTCCCGGTTATAGCATCGATAACTAAGTTAAATAGATACGGGCTTAAAGCTGATCCTTGATGTAGGCCAATTCCTATAGGAAATTCATTTGTCTCACCTCCGGGTGTCCTAACCCTAGTCAATGCCCCATCGTACATATCTTGTATTACCTTAATGTAGGCAACATTCACCCTCTTCTTTTGCAAGGCTTTCCAAAGTACATCCCTTAGTACCCGATCATACGCCTTCTCTAAGTCAATGAAAGCCATATGTAAGTCTCTTCTTCTACTTCGATACTTCTCCATCATCCCCCTTAGTAAATAAATCGCCTCTGTAGTGGATCTTCCTGGCATGAACCCAAATTGTCTCTCAGAAATACTAGTCTCCATTCTCAATCTATGCTCAATCACTTTTTCCCATAATTTCGTAGTGTGACTTATAAGTTTAATCCCTCTATAATTTGCACAATTCTGAATATCCCCTTTATTTTTGTAAATAGGAACTAATGTACTTAATCTCCAATCATCAGGCATCTTTTTCGACCGTAAAATCTCATTAAATAGTTTACATAACCACAACACACATTTTTCTCCTAAACATTTCCAAACTTCAATCGGTATACCATCCGATCCAACGACTTTACCATTCTTCATTTTCTTAAGAGCTTCGCTAACCTCCGAGACTCTAATTCTACGATAAAATGACATATTAAGCTCACATTCGCTAACTGTCAAGTCCTCCAAATCACAACGCGAACCTTCACATCCATCATTAAATAGCTTATAGAAATACTCTTCCCATCTGTTCTTAATATCTCCTTCAGTAACTAAAACCTTGCCAACTTCATTTTTTATGCATCTTACTTGATCCAAATCTCTCGACTCCTTCTCTTTGTTCCTTGCAATCTTGTAAATCCTTTGTTCACCCGCCTTTGTCCCTAACTCCTTATAAAACCCCTCGTATGCTTTAGCACGAGCATCACTAACTGCCTTCTTAGCCTCCCTTTTCGTCAAACGATACTTTTCCCAATTGTCAGAACTATTGTCCAAGTGTATCGCCTTGAAACAATTCTTCTTATTACGCACCTTTTCTTGGACCTCCTCATTCCACCACCAAGTCTCCTTATCTCGTGGTCCAAAACCTTTTGATTCTCCTAAAATAGCTTTAGCAACCATTTCAACCTTTTTTGTCACATTCTTCCACATGATACTAACATCTCCTTCTAACTCCCACACACTTTTCTCTAATAACTTACTTCTAAAAGTCTCTCGCTTCTCCCCCTTTAACTGCCACCACTTGATCTTTCGATCAAAAACTGTTCGGGATTTTAGTTTTATACATTTTATTTGCATATCAAGAACTAATAATCTATGTTGTGTAGTCACCCCATGCTCAGAAATTACTTTGCAATTAGTGCAACGTCTTTTATCAGTATTTCTTATCAAGAAAAAATCGATTTGAGACCTATGAGTTCCACTTTTGTATGTGATTAAATGTTCCTCTCTCTTCCTAAAACAAGTGTTGATAATCTTAAGGTCGTATGCTAAAGAAAAATCAATAATAGTTTGTCCTTCCTCATTCAACTCCTCAAAACCAAAACCACCATGAACCCTTGCATGTGGTCCTGCCTCTTTACCAACATGTCCATTAAGGTCTCCCTCAATATAAACTTTCTCGGTTGTTGGTATACTTTCAATCAAACCCTCCATATCTGTCCAAAACTTCTCCTTGAGATGTGATTCTGCTCCTACTTGGGGTGCATATGCACTAATAATGTTCATAGTCTCCTTTCCAACAATTACTTTCACGGATATGATTCGATCCTCAATCCTTTTAACTTTCACAACATTCTTCCTCCATTCTGCATCCGCGATAATACCAACATCATTCCTTCCATTTACCTTACCTGTGTACCAAAGTTTGGAACCATTTAACATAATCTCTTTACTTCCCTCTCCTACTCATCTAGTTTCTTGCAATCATAAGATACTAATCTTACGCTGGTCCATTACTTGTGCCACCTCGAGGCGCTTCCCATTCAACGTCCCAATGTTCCAAGAACCTAATCTGACCTTAGTCTCATGAACTAGCTTCTTTAACCGCCTCCGTCCATTAGAGTGTGGTAGCCCTTGCTCATTTAACACTGCATTCAGGCGAGGATGCAGCGGCTCTTGCTCTCTTATCACTGTACCCGAGCTGTACAGCGCGTTACTTACGGGTAACGACCTAGCATTAACATAATATATTCGTTGATCCATGTTCATAAGATTCAACATGATTTTATGTTGGCTGTCGGGGCCTAACAACTTAAGTACATTATTATACAAAATAAAAACAACTTTTCTAATTGTTATTCTGATTTTTTTGTACCGCTCTAAAACTTTCTTTCAAATAGATGTTTGGTGTACAATCACACAATATATATAAAAATATATCATAAACCTCGAATCCACACATTAATTATCGTCTCAGTCGGAATCTGACCTTCACCAGGAATCGTAACTTAGCCTGCAGATAAATGACCAATTTAATCATTTCAACTCAGCATTTATCACAAGAGCATTACATTATAGACAAGAAAAGAATAAATAAAATGAACCAATTAATGAAAGGGTGTTTTTTTTTCTCTATGAAGTGAGGAATTCTCGAATCATAATCCGGAGCATAACTAAATATCTTTATCTCAAACTAAATAATGAGGTGTCTCTTTATCTATTTATTCTACTTATAGGTTGACAAAATAAGAGAACTTCTATGCTCATTAAATACGGAAGTTTTTTTTAAGTAACAATGATTTATCTTTCTAATTATAAGCTTAATCAAACTCCTCTTAAACAGGGCCTGTTCAAGAAAGTATGACGCTTAAAGCATAATCAAAACAAAATATTTTATTTTTTAAAAAAAATATTATTTTGACTTTTAAAAATATAAGCCTATTAATTAAAAATAATTAGTTTAGACTAGTTTTTACTAATTCTTAAAGAACAGTATTCACATTCATTACCAGCAAAATTAGTTGTTGATTGTTGAAAATAATATCAAATATGAAAAAAAATAATTATTATGAATTCGTTACAATTTAAATACACAATTTATGCTAGATGATAGGAGATTAATTTAAACTGAGCATCACAGTTATAATCATCATCAATAGATTATTAATAACTTAATATCAATCTATATATATTAGGATTTAAGATGCTTTAACTGCGGAGAGGCCTAAAGCACTTGCTTTACTAGCTTTGCCCTTGAGCCGGGCTTGCTCTTACCTAGTTCTTCTTTCGTCCGAACGGTCGGTACTTATTATTATTGGTATACGACTAATTTGATTGCTAACTGATCCAATATGTTTCAGAATACACATGAACAGCAAATCTCACCTGAGCAGTATTTTTAAGGACGTATTCGTTGCAAGGAAGCTGAGACTTAACGCGTGATGCGGTGGGCTTGCCGCAAGGCACTGTCACATGGTCGTGTCATGCCACGCCATGTACCCCTTCTCGGAGGGTTTAACATACCCTACTCCTTTTATTGAGTGCTTGCCTTGAGGCAGTTCCTCTATCATCTGCAAACTCAGCCAAGGGAACACTGCTAGTACATATATTCATCATCAACACTAAGATATGCATGCATAAGATATGCATGTACATTTGATAAAGATAAATCTCGTTTCCATATATGACTTAGATAATTTTGAGATAAACTGTCAGCTAATATTGACATTTGACAACATTCTACTTGGGATTTGATAACCTTTGACTCATAAATCTTCCTATTTCTCTCATAAGAGCCTTGGCGAAATATGAATATCATGGGAGGTGCCAGTGAATTGTTATTTTATGTCGCTTAATGTTTTATTTTCCATATTTGGTCACTCATAGTTTAAAGGTCGATGCCTACATCACTGAACCAAACAAAAATATTTATTTCTAGTGATATATTATATTAACCTTGGTACATGAATATTTAACTTTAAAAAATATCATATCATGCTCTTTATCTTTATTTGATATCTAGTAAATTATCTTGATGATTTGAACATTAATTCTTTTTCAAATGATGAATTATTTATATACTAATTAAAAAAGGCTCACCGGCATTTGGTATAGCACTTACATCATCCGAAAAGAGGTAACCCTATAAATAGATAAATATAGGATAAAACATTTATAATGCACAATATAATTATGATATCATGAGAAGGCATGTAAATTATGTGTGTCGCATGAATCATATATAAGATTAATTACCTGGTATTCCGTGAGCTCGTAGACATCGCCCAAAGCAACCTCCGCGAGGAACAACACAAGAGAGCCATTGTCTACATTTTGGAGTGAAGGGAAAGCTGACCTCTCTTCCACAAAGCAACGCTGAGCACTCTTACTTACCAAGTCAGCAAAGTAAAGTCCTTCACCAAACTGCATAAGATATTGCCAAAGTAAGAAACAAACAAAGAATGTAGGTATGTATCAATGTTTTCACAATCGGACCGGAGATGGGATAGGATTGTCAATTGGATCACGATTGGACCGATCGGATCGGGTTCGACCGAATTAAATCAAATTTTATTAAAATAATATTATTTTAAAAAACTAAAATTATAATATGAATTAATATTATATAATTTATAAAAATATAATAATAATCTCGTAATAATAATATAACAACATAAAGATATTACTTAAGAATTAATACTCATAAAAGACTGACTCTCAAATTATTGATATTGAAATATTAATATAAATTTTATTGATTCTTTTAATTTTGATCTCTTTATCTTTAATCATTTTTTATTTTCATTAACTAATGTCCTGTCATTTTTCATATTGTATTAGATAAATATTAAAATTTTCTACCATAAATTACTCATATTCTCTTTATTTTTTTAACACTTTCCTTTTTATTTCAATAAAATCTCTTTACCCATAAATCTTGCCATATCTATTTTCATTAAAATCTCTTTCCCCATAAATCTTGAAAATGATATAATTAAAGGGGGAAAAATGGGAAAGTGCAAATTTTTTTTGGCCAATTTAAAATATGAAACTTTATTTATGTATTGTTAAATGGGCCAAACAACTTTCCTTTCTTTTTCATTTTATCTTTTCTTTTTTTTGGCTTTATTTCCATATCAATTTTCTGAATTTCTTTAGTTTTGAAGTTGAACATGTTTTCTAGCCGGTTCGCCGGTTCACCGATTTTTTCTGATTGAATCGGTTTTTGGTCGATTCAAACATACTGACTCCCAATTTAATGTTGAATCGAACCGGACCCGCTATCGGTTCGTGACTAAACTGGTCGAACCATCGGTCTGGTCCGGTTTTAATAATATAATGTATAGATAGCATACACCGTTGTGAATATTGAAGAAGCACCCATAACATTTTTTTCCTTAAAATCTTGATTTTGAATCGGAACACGTATGAAATATCTTCAATATGTTGTCATCTTCAAATTTCAATTTGATATTTTCTCGTGTGGCATGTAGTGTTTCAGGTAGGCTGGGAAGTGATTTTTTTTATTTATTTTAATTATATCACTAAGGTTTTCTTATATCAGATTTCATCTTTGCATTCAATAAATTAATTTTAGTTATTGGAGGGGGAAACGGTGTTATCGTATTTTTTTTCTTTTCCTTCACTATTTTTTATATCCAAACAAAAAGAAGGAAGTTAAATTTTAATTTCTCTTCCATTATCCTCTTTTTCCCCTTAATCCAAACACCGGAGAACATTTTTGAAGAACTTTGTGAAAATTTGTATGAGTTAATATACGACACCAGAAGCATTTGAAAAGTTCTATAGATCATATATAAGGTATGTTGAGTTGTATGAATTATTGAAAAAATATGGAATGAAAAAAAATGAACTGATCAAGAGATAAAGAGTTCTGAACTTTTAATCAACACAAAAGTTGCCAACTAGATAGAGATACATTGTAGCCCTCTGTTGGGGCTGCTGTAGGTGCTATCATGAGCCCTTGGCCGAGAATCCCCAGCACATTTCTCAAATGGGTACCTGCATGTTCCAAACTTTGATCCTTTTATTAAATATTTATATATATAGTTATTAAAAATATTTGGAATGAAGGTAGAATTACTACACCACATTCAACTTGGATAACTCTGGAATATCATGTTATTTTTAAAATATCGTCAAACAGTTAATAGAATAGGAATATCTCGATTAAATTTTGAAAATTGTAAAACCACTTAAAAAAATGTGAAACAGTCATTTTTATCCTCGATCAAAGAATATATATATGTATATTTTTAAATAGAAGAATATGTATATTCTCATTTTGAATTTTTTCACTTATATTTTATTTTTAAAATTTAATCATGTATTATTATATTAATATTTTTTACTGTTATTATTATATTAAACATCAACTTTCTATAATAAAATATTTTTGTTATAAAATATTATATTTTCAAAATATATTCTCTTCCAACCAAATAGTAAATGGAATAAAAATAATGTTAGCTTTTCAAAAATACCATATTACATTATTTTATTCCCTATCATTCCATAATCAAACGGCCTCTTAGGTACAACTAGCTAGAAAGATTTGTAAATTTTCTTTGAAAAAGTATTTATGTAATTCTTGCGATACCTCCAAAAAAATCAAATGAAATAATTTTCCTACTCCATTTTTAATTGACTCTCCAAAAAGACATAAATTAAGTAATTTCATTCCAAGTCAAACTTTTTTTTATTAAAATTTGAATCCGAAAAAGGGACTCTGAATACACAGGAATAGCAGAGGTGGTTGTTAGGGGCTATACTTGAAGAGTGACTTGAAGAGAATAAGTTTTTTTAAAAAAAAAATATCAAGTAACACGCATGTTATTTTTGTTGTCTTGAATTAATAATATAAGTTCTTAAATTTTATTATGAGTGTGTCGATCTTGACGCACGTCGGAACTAATATAATTAAATTCTTTTATGATATTTATTTTTATTAAAAATATTCTTATTAATTATATGATTATTTTATAAGCTATCACGTGTTTAATCATCATCACTCCTATTGTTTTTAATTGTTGTCATTTTGTTTTGGTACTAATTAGTGCTCTATCATACTAGCTTTAGGTTAAAACAACATTTGGTATATATACAAAGCCAAAGTGCAACATGCATGCATGGGTATATACCGTGCCACAAGAGCATCTTGTTGTGGATGGTATTTTGCACCTTCTCGTCTTCTCTATTAATCTCAAAAACTTCTTCCAGTTGAAGATCCAATTCCTGTCGATATATATAAATCAAATATTTACCCAACAAAAAAAACAAAGAGTTATAACCCAGTGAAAGAAAGAAAAATACATATATGCATGCATGCATATGTGAAAACTATAGTACGTAGGCAAATTAACGTACGTTGTGGACCGGAGATTGAGAATAGACGAAATATTTCTCAACCAGTTTGTAATCATCGCTGTCTCGAGCCAAAGGCTTCACGTCACACCGAAGCTTCTTATAGTTCTCGTCCACTGATGCATCCACCTCAATGCTAATGCCAAATTTTTCCATGAATCTTTCGTTTATCTGGAGTTCTGCAAGCATGTTCTTCTGTAGAAATATAAATATATGAGAATTTGCGTTATATACAAATATAAGTATCATGATAAAAGATTAACAGAGGAGAGAGAGAGAGAGAGAGGTGGGTGGGGGGAGAATAACCTTGACTTGTATATCTTGTACATCTGAAATTGGGCGAGGGTGAATAGAAGGTACGAGGTTGTAATAGTTGTTACTGAGATCCGTAATCAAACGTTTGACGGCTATGTCATGAACCACGCCTCTCTCAGTTAGAATATCAGATATCTTATTCAATATTTCTAAACCTGCAAATGCAAGAATTAAAATATTCAAACATCATTGTTAATAGCGTACGTTAAAGATCTCACGTGCCTACATGTATATATATACCTTTGTCAATACGAGCTTTGCTAATCTTTCCAAGGGGCAGTTCATTCATGTCTATATCATCTTTCATGTAATCGGCCCTGAGAGGAGAGGACAAGAAACATATTAATGCTATGCATATAATGATTGGTTATTCGAAGCAAATCAAACTTATAAGGAATCGATTAAGATTCCCATTTCGGTACCTGCATATTTGTTCATTACAAATCCATTGCATCAGTTCTTTCACTTGAGGAGGAAGTTGGCTACTGCTCCCTTCTAATTGGAGACGAGGCACATACTCGACATGAGGACCCTGTCAATGACAAGACAAGTAAATTTCAGCAGCATAATCATGTGAAGGGTTGCAATTAATATTAGTGAAAAAATCGACTTACGAGTACATTGACTGGGTTGTATTTGCCCTCACGGTTCGGGAAGTTGTCATCATTTCGTTTCCGTGATTCCCAGGGTATACCAGTCAGCCTTTCGAACAATCTTTTGAACTCTATAATTGCTTCAGACATTGGCATTTCCTTTTTCATGGAGCCTCCAATTGTGTTATAGCCGGTTCGTCCCCATTTTCTGAACAAGTGGCATTTGGAATCTTCACCTAATTCTCGGATGATCTGAAGGATGTGGTAGCTTCGGAAACACAGAAAATAAAAAATCATTCTGTGACAAATCAAACAAATAAATCAATATGCATGAACATGCAGGACATATATCAGACATTTAACAAGGTTTTGTGCCATTCCACGTATTATATATGAACATTGTTGTTCCCCTGTCTGAGTGCACGGAACCTTAAAATTCTATCTTCATGTTTATCTCTTGGCCCCTGACATGCTACAAGTACGTAGAATTATGAACAACCGAAGTGAAAGGTTAAATGATATTCAGATCATGTTTTACTTTGGAAGATGAAAGTAAGTAAGGTCCGTGGAGTTTCCTATATAAACTTCACGACAGCTAAGTTATTTCGTATTCTTATAATCATTACTATTTCATAATAAAGAAAGTCGTCGCCCGCTGTCCGAGGACGTAGCCCAATTTAAAGTGAATATCGTAAATTTCATATGTTATGTTTGTGCCATTTCTCTGTTCCTCTTTCAGTATCAATATATATGGTAGGCAAACATGTATTTTACCTATTCTTATCTGTACCGATGTCTGACTTGTTTAAAGTCGTGCTGTAGACAATATCCCCGTCCTTGAGAATGTGGCCTGTGCCTTGCAGACCAGAGTCCTCGTGGACAGCAGGTTCAGTCACTACTGGCACCACTTCAGTGTATGCTGGTGACTTCGCCTTCAAAGTGTAGGAATGAAACTGAAGTTTCTTTTGCTTTTGTAGGCATTCTCGCATCCAAACCAACGATCGGAATTTTCGACGCCCTGTATGTTAAATATGTGTTTAACAGAAATATGTTATGCATGTAACAAGAATCTAAATGGCCAGACGTGTGTATGTATAGAATTTAGTAAAGGTGTTCGAAGGAACATCATGTTTGGTTTGGCTGCACAATCATTGATGCCAAATTAAACTCAACATTGTAGATGATCACAGAACAGAAAAACCTGGCTGATTTTATATCTGAATTGTTATCATCCATCTCTCCATGCCAAACCAAACAGCTAGTATCTGCAATTCAGCAAATGATTCCGGTCAGAGAAGCCTATCAGAAGCGCATGCATGTGGTATTGCTACAGAAGGTGAAGCTGATAACTGCAAAATGCACTTGAACGTGCATAGCAAAAAAAAATACCTTTCTTAATCCTGGTGTGAAATTTGACACCAGCTTTCATAAGCCTCTGTTTCAAACCACCCTGAAATTTTGCAAAATTTACCGGGTCCATATGATCGTATTAGAAAGGAAGATAATTTAAGCCAATCGAGAAAAATCTATGGAAACATCTGTAACATATAGAATTATGGAAACATCTGTAACATATAGGATCTGGACGACAGCTTATGGCAGAAAACATTATGGAAACATCTGTAACATATATATACCAACTTACAATTTCATCCGTGGGCTTCCCAGCAATCGCAACTTTCAGGTTTTGCAAACTCCCTTCATCATAAACCACAGGCACAGACTCAGCTGCCGTCGGAGTAAATAGGCGAATAGATGTCCCTTCCTCGTGGGAGTCGAACCACTGAAGCAGTAACGATGGAAGACAGAAAAAAAATACATGCATTCTCTGTGTTTAATTCTTTTGACAGAATGAGTTCACCGACGACATAATATACCTCCAGTAGATACTTGTTCTTCGTCCCTGACGGAATCCTCCACTTCCCTTCAATACGTGTAGGGTACATTGTGGAATATGAACACCGAGTCTGCGGATCAACATAGCCCTGGCAGCGATATTGCCCTCCCATCAAACATATAGAATTACTATGACAGACATGGCAGGTATGCAGTGCTCCGAAAAGCATCCCATCAGCACTGATCAGCAACCAGAAAAAAAAGAATTTCAAACCAAGTAGTTGTTCGAATTAATCCGGATCCAGTGGGAAAATGAATTACCATGTCTCTCGCAGATCATTTTCTGATCCTTTTGAGAACTGCTCGTTGGCTTCCAGCATTTCCCTCAGCTCCTTGTTCTTGACCTGCTTCTTCAGCTCATCCCTGAGATGCCACACTGCTTTGTTCTGCTCTTCAAGCTTCTGTTGCAGCGCCGGAGAGAAGACGAAGACGGCAGGCCGACGACGGACCTTCTGTTTCGCACGCAGTGCTCCGCACGAAAGCAGGACATCACGTAGACGCCTGAAGAAGCCACGCCAAGTTCCTTCATCAGGGTTCTTTCTGTCAGCTGCCCTCGGATTTACATAAAACTTGATCTTTTGTTGGTCGTCCAATCTGAGCACGTCGAACCCTTCAACATCATCAACTCTGTAAACCAAAAAAAAATTTGGAGATCAGACAGCAGAACTCACGGCAGGTAAGATTGGTGACAGAGAGGGAGATGGTCGAGATCACGCAGCATACGACTTGATTTGGCCTTCTTTCTTGAATATGCAATCAGCATGGTGCCATTCCTGTAACACGCGAAACATTAATAGTTTAATACCATTTAGAGATGATACGAAAAGTAAACTATACATTTATAGAGGTTTAGTTTGTGAACCTCTATCCAAATTTGATATTTTTCAGTAATTTCTTTAAATTCCATCCGAAATTTTGTTAATTATTTTTAATAATTGAGAAATATCATTTTTTCACTTTTTTCTTATTATAATAAAAAATTAAAATGAAAAATTAATATGAGTACAAATGTTGTCTAATAATCAATATTTTAGCTCATGTTATTTTTTTATTTTTTATAATTGTTTATTATATTAAAAAGTAAGGAGAAATTGATATTTCATAAAATAATCAGAAATAATAATAATAGCAAAATTTTAGATGAAAGTTAACGAAAGAACTTAAATATAAAATTTGGAAAAAAATCAGAACTAAAATATATAAATGTATTATTTATTATTAGATGTAAAGAAAAAGTATAGCTTAAATATTATTAAATAAAATAATCATAATTTTATCTCGTTAATTATTAAATATTAAACGGTGGTATCGGCCGGAAAAAAATGCTAATTTTTTTATCTCGATAATTCATTTTGTTTCGTACTAAAGTCAAACAGTCGATCATGTAACTTAATAAGGCTCTAACGTTAAAACAAAGTGCATGTTTTCCCTAACTTTCTTAACATTAGATCATACACTACAAAATCACCATTTTACCTTGGATCATTTTACCCTCATTTTATTTACCCTTATCGTTTTTTAGTTGTTCCCTTTCTTTCATTATATTGTAGAAGTTTCCCGATTATCCAATTTCTAATTAATTAACCTTGATTATATTTTAATTTCGTTTCATGTATTCACTTTGATTAATCTAAACTGATTATATAACAAGAAATAGAAACAATATAGTAGTTCCTAAGGAAAATTATGTAGGAAGGAAATAAATTTTAATAGAGGAGGGCTAAATTTGGAATAAAATTTTAAAGCTCCGCCCTCTCTACTCTAAAAGATACTACTAGAATTATTACCAAATATTTTAGCTCTCATTTAAAGTGTAATGTTTTTTTTCTTAATTCACTAAAGATATTTCTTTATATGATATCATTAATCTCTAAGGGGTATATTCATAAAAATGCTTCTAAACACTTTTTTTTTAATTTATGATCCATTTGGCTTATCTAAAACGAAATATCTTATTAGTTGAAGTGTTGATAAATAATTTAATATTTAATTAATTTTAAAAATAAGTAGTTAATTATAAGTTATTATTTTAATTAAATGATCAATAAGTCATTAATATTATAATTATATAATAAAGAAAAGATGTGAAAAAAGTTATAATGTATATTTTAAGAATAAAATAGTAGATTCATTCATCCGATCAACTTTTTTTTATCTTCCAAAAAAATATTTGAGGCCCCTCAACTTCTTTTTCGTTCGAATAGAAAAACATTTATCAACTATTTTTATAGTTATTTATTAGTATGCCCATGTAAATATCAACTTTTAAGAGAGAGGAGGTCAGAGCATTGAGGATGGCCTTATCCCCCCATATGAGATTTAGCGTTTTGTTAATTTCTTTTCTTATTATATGGAGGAGAAAACTTAGTAAAAGAAAATTAATAATCAACTTACGATTTATTTGGCTAAATTTATAAGTCAGTTAAAGTGATTTATTTCGAAGTTCTTTCTATTCAGTAATTGAAAAAAAATTGATAAGCACTTATTTTATTTATTTATAAGTCAAAAAAATTGAATAATTCAATTTATTTTGTATGAGAAGAAAAAGTTAACATTTGAAATAATGGATTTATTATTTTGTTCTTAAAATATACATAAATTTTCTTCACGTTTCATTTATTATAATATTAAAAATTTTATTATTTAATTAAAATAATAACTTATAATAATAGCTTATTTTTAAAATTAGCTTCAATCATTAAACTGATCGAGCACTTCCATTTTAATTGCCTTAGTTCACACACACACACACAGAGAGAGAGAGAGAGAGAGAGAGAGAGAGAGAGAGAGAGAGAGAGAGAGAGAGAGAGAGAGAGAGAGAGAGAGAGAGAGAGAGAGAGAGAGATTACGGGGATGGTGCCGTCGAAAGAGGTGGCGTCAACGATCATGCCGAGTCGCAGCAGGTCTTGGGCGATGGAGGCGCCGCAAGTCCTGCACTCCGACCGCCCCGTCCTCGCGTACTCCGCCTTCCACGCCTGCGCCATTAACCGGAGCTGCGTTGCATGCCCGATAACTTAACTGCTTAATTTCATTGCATGCAGTAACTAACGACAATAAAAATAACAACAACAATTTGTAAGAAAAAAAAAAGAAAGGAATTTGTAGAGGAGCTCTCGAATCATTCCTAGTATTTATATACATCTTCTCCCTTCTGCGTGGTCGCTCATAAGTTGTTGTCCAATGCTACGTACAACAAATATTTTTCTACTCTTTTTTTTTCTTCTCATCATGCAAGGACAAGGAATAAACAATATATTGTTATTGAAAAGAGACATATTAGCGTGCAATGATAATTTATGATCACACAGTACAATCATATATTTTAAACCTTTAAATCAGCATTATTTTGATCAAACAGAGTAGATTATTTATATTTTGAATCATCAAATTAAAATAACAATGATTCAAAAGCTCACGGTGCGACCACGCTAATTTAACTCCATTGAAAATTTTCAATAATAAAAGTGCCAAATTATTGACTTCATGCGAACCTTACAAAACACCAAAACTTCACAGTTCACACACATAATATATATATATATATATGGACATTAAGATGCATGCATACAATTTTTTAAAAAAATAACGATTCATACAGACACATTAGAAATAACATGGCATCCGTAGAATTTTTAAGTTGGGCACGTGGAAGTTTTAATTCTTAAATATGGGTCTCACCGCTCACGTATGCACAATGCATGGCAATCATTGACGGAAGAGAGGAAATTGCACACACACAAAAAAAAATCAAGGTAGAGAGTGACGGAATGGAATATACAAAGACCACATGAACGACAGATTGCACGCAAATAATATGCAAAATGGAAATAAAATATACGAGGAACGGAGTTACGAGAACGTCTACTAGGGGCAATCATTAGTAAAGTCCAAGGCCAAATATCCTTTCCTTTTCAAATATATGAGAAAAAAGAAAAGGGAGAGGAAAAATAGAGTTCTCTCATATCTTTTCAAACATATAAAATGAGTTGGTTCGTTGAAAAAGGGCACAAAGATTTAGTAGAATATGCAATTGTGTCAGAGAAAAAAACTTCACTTTTTTCCATTTTGTCTAAAGTAATTTATATTTTTTCCAATATTTTCTATTTGCACTGTATGTCATATATTTTTCAAAATATTTTATATGTTTAATCTAAATTGTACTATTTCGTATTAATTAAACTTGCATGTATGTCTATATTAATATTGCATTTTTATCATTAAAATAGAACTGAAAGAGAGAGAAAGAGAGGGGTGAAGAAAAATAAGAGTGATTAGAATATTAATTATTAAAAAATTTGTGGTAATCGAAGAGGCAATGTGAGAGAAAAAAAAAAGATGAATTAAAATAAAAAAAAATTTTGAGTTACGTTAAATGAAGAATTGGAAAAGTGGTAATGAAGGCAAGTTGTATAGGAGTCGCAATAAGGGGACCTGTTTCACGCTCACTCCTGAAATTCATCAATACACTTTAATAAAAAATAAGATATCTCATTATTTCGAGAATATAAAAGAAATAAACTTAAATCCATAAAACTTTGATTTTATCAAAATCATGTTGAAAAATGAAGTACCTCTGTATTTATTCTTGTCTCACAATGTATTTTACCCATAAATAAAAGAAATATCACCATAATACTATATTCCTTAAAGATAAAAAAAATAATATTTCTTATAACTTATTGTTTATCCAAACGGCGCAACTACAAGTATTCCACTTCCTACCACTTTGCCTTTTTCTCTTCTGACCAGTCATTTCCGAGGAAGATAAGTTAACCAGTAAAGATTTCCTTGGATTGCACCACACACTTTGCATTAACCCTTTTGAAGTTTAACAGGTGCATCATGAAGGACAAATGGGTATTTATAATGACGATACTGCCAAATTGATAGATAGAAAAGTTACAGACAATATACAAAATGGCCTCAGGAATAAGTCTGAGGGAAAGAGGCAGAGTGAACATGCATCATAAGATGGCCTTTACAAAACGTGCAGTTCGGACAGGATTTGAGTAACTTTGTTGGGGTCAAAACAATAAGTTAATCCAAAGATGCGGATGCTTCTAAGAGACAAAATGAAGCACCAAAATATTTGGGCTACTGTTTATCCTGCCAACATTTAACTCGCGACAAGGCAAGCGCTTCCCAAAATGCAATCACAGAAGTTAGCCGCCCTCACCTTTTGTGATGAAACCTAACTTTCAACAAGAACTGCATTTTCACCTGTCAAATAGTCATATATGTTTACAGACAATTAGCAAATGAATCCAAATGAGAATGGAGGAAAATCCGATTATTGCAGGATTTTAAAATAAGAAATTATCTGTAATTCAACAGACAAAAAATCAAATTAACTTCATTAATTGAGCAGAACTTGCGGAGATATTTGAGAGCTTTATTACCAACCTGAGAAGTATTATAGACGATGTACTCATTGTACAATAATTCCGATGCTCGAACAGATGATGGGATTGGCTTGCCGCAGGGCACAACCACTTCATCACGCCACTTTACATATTCTGACTCCAAAGGCACAGTCTTGCCCAATCCTTTGGTTGAATGCTTCCCTTTTGGTGGCTTATCCATGTACTACAACAAATTTGGAGCATTCTTGAATTCATGAAATGTGGAGGGACAAGGATCCAAATATCCACTAACAACCATTTTGAAACAATAGATATCATAGGCAGCGGGGTTTGAGATAACTGATACATAAGCCAATAAAAAACCTTTCAGCTCCCATGATTCCTAATTTACAATGCATCACAAATTTGACTACAAAAAGAAAAATCAGACTCATGTGTAAACCAAAGTTTTGATGCGATTGCCTTTACAGATATAGATAAGAGTATTAGATGGATTACAAGGGCACTTATGCTATTACGTCAATACTCACAGTAGCTTTCTTGAGCTCGTGTATCTCCCCCAATGCAACTTCACTAAGGAGCATCAGACCAACTGGATCCTTTTTGTCCACATAACAATATTGTGCACTCTTACTTACAAGGTCAGCGAAGTAAATTCCTTTGCCAAACTACAGAAAGGATTAGGTCAACAGAATGTGTATGGTAACTTCCTTAAAAAATAGTATAATCAGAAAAAGGAAAATGTTTATGTGCCCTGTAGAAACTAACAAGGATAAATTGGTGCTTGTGTGTGCCATGAACTATGGGCACAATATTCAAGTCCTGTCCTCAATAAAATGAAGACATCATAGTGCATGGCTTCTGTTGTTAAGTCAAACTTGTTCTCTCACAAAATACCTTGCAGAAAACAATTCTCTGATGAATAACGTTTCCAAATGCAGCTACAAACAAGACTAAAATTGTGTTTGTTTCTTTTTAGAGGAATTGTGCTTTTTTGCTTTGAAAATATGTTAAACACAAAGATATTTATATATATTTTTGTTTGGTTCTGTAACAAAAAATAAGTTTTATTAGAGGGAAGGTCCAACAAGCGCATGATAAATGAGTAAAATACAAACTTAGAAAATTATATTGTAGATTACACATTTTACACTCTGGATCGTGTGGCAAATTATTTTCCAAAATTGTATACAACTTCTTGGTTAATCGGAAATTGTTTTCCTAATTGACAGACAGAAAAACTAGGAAAAACATTTTTCTCGCAATCGACAAAAGACTATGCTGACAGATTATATAAACAACTTGCTTGTTTCTGGCTTTAACTGAATCCCCTGACAAATTATCTATCTGGCAAGTTTTTTATTTGTTAAAAGAGAACTTCTCTGACTAGAGGGTCAAAATCCCATTCTGGACATAACTAAGTAACATTATTCTCAAAGAATTTTATTTCTTCACATCACATTAGGAGCCAATAAGTTGATGGAAGTGTTTGTATATATTAGTTCTTCATATGCATACATGTATGTATGAAAGAGAGAGAACGAACCATGTAACCGGTTGCTGGTGCTTCTGGAGGTGCAATTCTCAGACCCTGGCTGAGGATACCCACAAAATTTGTCAATCGTGAGCCTGTCATCACATGAGTATGTTATTTTTACGTTGAGAAATGAAATATAAGCAGAGTTTCTGCACAACATAAAACATCCTTAGAAGAAAACACACGTCGCACAAACTTTGAAAGCTCAAAAAGGAAAAAAAAGGGAACCCAACGGTGCTTCTAAGGTGCTGTCAGGGGTACATGCTTGCATCTCATGCATCCTCCCATTTCCACATAAATACATGCTACATGTACTTGAAGCAAGTTGTCGGTGAAGTGTACTGGCCATCTTTTCTTCGAGTGTACTATAGTCAAGGACACAAGGACAGCAATGAATATAGACTGAATTGATTCAAAGGATGAGCAAAATTCCTAGGGCAGCTTCAGGGGAGGTGGGTATTTATGAACAATTTCAGTGCTCAGATCCAAAAGGGAGAGATCAATTCACTTTTCTATTTTACAAGCTCTATTGTTGCGACGAGATAATGTAATTATTAAGGAGTTGTTTTTTTCTTTTCTAAGGGAGTATTTCTGGAAGTGTTGTTACATTGAGAATAGTTTCTCACGCTAAATCACATCAGGACTGGGACTCTTGTTTCTCAAACTCTATGTAATGAAACCATACTTCCTTACAAATAAATTTTCATGATTACTACACTCACAAATCATCTCTGTCCCCCTCAAAGAAAATGTTGGAAATGCATAAAACAATAAGGAGCTGTTTGGTAGAGGAACAAAGTAAGAATTAGCCCATTGTTCCTACTTTATCATCCAAACACCATTTTGAATATCGTATGGGGACCCACTTTCAATGATTGCAAGAACAGCATAAAGTAAAGATAGAAATGTTCTTGCCTCCCCTGGAACTGTTTTGCTCCCATTTTGTTCTTCTAGGAACATTTTGGGGTCAAAACTTTTTGTTACACAACCAAACAGCCCCTAAGAGATGGATAGGGAAGTATGTGGAAAGTAATCCAATAGAACCTCAGAATGGTTCACATTATAGTATTGGACTAAGTCTTTGTTGAGTTCATCAACACCATGTAGTTAATGAGTACTAACTAATGAATCATTCATATGTTCTTGAATGAAGTCTTTCATAATATCATAATATCTTCCTAAGGAAAACTGCACTTTAGATTTAGGTGAACAACTATACCATGCCATAAAAGCATCTTGTTCTTGAGCTTTTCTCTGTACTGAGCATACTTATCAAATTCTCCTTTTCTATCAAGTGTGAATACTTCCTCAAGTTCAAGGCCATTCCTGTTAATCCCAAAAATTAAGAGAAGAAGATAATCTAAAGGTGAAGAACTTCACTAATAAAACAGAGAGATGGTGTCAAACCTTGTGAGTGGGAGCATGAGTGCTGATAAGATATTTCTTAACCAACTGAAAGTCTTCACTATCATGTGGCAAAGGAATGATATCACATTGAAGCTTCTTGTATTTATCATCAAGAGATTCATCAATATCACTATCAAACCCAACAAGTCTTGAAGCTATTTCAATATCTTGTAGAACTTCGAGCATTTTCACCTGAAGTTATAATGAAACAGCAATAGAGGCACTTATACAGAATCAACCAACAAAATATTTAATTTATCAATACCCAAAGAATACAAATATAAGATGGAGAGTGCTGAGATTAACACAAACACTAGCAAGAAAAGAGAATAATTCAAAATTGAAAATCACATGAAATGCAGAGACAATACTTGCCTTGGTTTTAAAATCATGTTCATCTCGAATGACACGGGGATGAATGGAAGGGATGAGTGTGAAAAAACGATTACTGGCATCTATGATCAAGCTTTCTTTAACAGATGAGGTATATTCACTATTCTGCAGTAAATTCTGAATCTCTGTCAATGCTTCAAAACCTGAAAGGAGAAAGAACTTCTTATTGCAAATAACAAAAATTCTAGCATCACGATCATGATATTAACTTAAACTATTCATATGGCATCTTGAAATAACAGCTGATACCCTTTTGTATATTATTCTTGCTCAGTTTTCCAAGTGGCATTTCAATAAGGTTTATTTCGAATTCCAACATAGCAGCCCTGAAAATGTGATTAGCCTTAAGCATCTCAACACATTCAAAGAAACTAGAGAGTGAGAAGATGTAAAATGATATGAGTACCTATAAGTCTCAATATTAAAAAGCATTTTCATCAGTTCCACCAACTGTGGTGCAAGTAGGCTCTTATTGTTGCTCACTTCCTTCTTTTTGGCCACTTGTTTGACACCGTAATCCTACAAAAATCATGAAGTCACAAAATAAATGAGAAGTTCAAAACTGGATATGCTGTCAAAGTTGCCAAGGAGTAACATACAATATCCAGTGGAAAAAATCTGCCTGGTTGTTTCTCGAAGTTGCACTTCTCAACCCATGCTTCCCAAGGGTTTCCAGTCTTATCAAGAAATAAACGTTTGAATTCCAAAATTGCATCATTTTTTGGCATCTCCTCTAACTTATTCCCTCCAATTCTATCACTGCCAACTCTTCCCCACTTTCTGAAAACATAGCAGTCTGATCCTTTGTCTTCTTGTATAATCTGAAGTATGTAATAACTTCCGAAATAGAAAGATAGTCAGGGATTAATCAAGAACTATCGTGCAAAAGTCTGCTTTTTGTGAACATAAACATGAAACATACACATTTACTATGTCTGGAAATTTATCAATAAGGTCTAAATCAAAAGTAACATAATATTGCATTCACCAAAAGCTCGAAAACACTTCTAGCTAAAGGTACAGAACTCGTGTGTTGTGAATTGTGATCTCGAATAATCTTGTCTTAATAATCCATCAAGCAAATAAGACCAAGTATAACCCCATAGGATTACATAAATCATTGAGCTAATGAATAACCAAACACAAACTGTGATAACGGGAATATTCAAGTGGCCAGGTACCTGGTTATGTTTACTGTAAAATATGCCTAGCCATGGTACTTTGTGTACATCCCATAAATAAATAAACATATATATGCTAATTTATTCTGTTGACATCATAATCCATAGACATTAGACATTCATGGATCTTTCAAGATATCCAGAATTTAACATAAATATCTTCCATGGAAAGCTACATAATTTCATTTTTCTTTCTAGAGAAGTTGATGAAAGATATCACAAGCAAAAATGTCTCAAAATAAACATAGCGAACAAACATATTACCTATTTATACCAGTAGATAGGTCTGACATATTTAAGGTGGTGTTGTAGATGCTTTTTCCCACTTCCAGAATGTGGCCTCTGTCCTGAAGACCAGAGGCCTCGTGGACAGCACTATGTCCCTTCACTTTCACAGTTACCATGCTACTCTTTGAAGCTCCTGATGTTGCTTCAAATCTGTAAGCATTAAATGAGAGCTTCTTCTTCTTTTGAAAACAATCTTTCAGATAGTCTTCTCGCACAATGGGAATTTTCATCCTCCTGAAGAGTCTCACTCGTTTCAAATAACATATAAAGATTCCAGAATAGTAAATAATCAATGCAAAGAAACAAATATAAAGGCAAGACGTCAATAAGCGAGGTTGACATAATAAATTGGTACCGAAGGAAAAGGAAGAAAAAGGGGAACCTGGCTTTTCTGATTTCAGAATTGTCCTCAGCCACCTCTCCGCACCAAACCAAACAGCTAGTATCTGTAATTCATTCAAATTTCTTAAAATTAGCTTTATGGCCCCTAGCATGTCAACATGTCAGTTTAAAACTACAAACTAACGTACCTTTCTTGACTTTTGCATGAAATTTAACCCCAGCTTCCTCAAGTTTATCTTTGAAGTCCTCCTAAAATATTACAGCTTCTTAATACGTACAACATTATCTTCTATGACCTTTTAGAAAGGGATAATTTTATGCAAGAAAGGAAAAACAAATACTAAAACAGTATAAAGTCATTACACTAAGATGATAGAAAATACACATAGAATTATGATCATAGAAGCTCGAGATGGGAGTAATTTACCGTCTCACCCACGGATCCTCCAGCAACAGTAACTCTTAAGTTTTCTAATTCCTCCCCATTAGAATGCTGAGATAGAAAAACTGGACCATTCAGAGATTTATTAGAGGGAGGAGGAAGGACACGATCAGGTTTTTTCGCCTTTTGAGACTTGAACCACTGGGAGATAAAAGATTGGCGTTAGGAAAAAATTCACACGTTAAATTAACATTAACCAATATGGACATTACCTTCAGAAGATACTCATTACTTGTCTCCTGTGGAATTTTCCACTTAGCCTTGAGACGCACAGGTTCCTTAGTGGAATATGAACATTTGCTCCATGCTGACAGGTAGCCATGGCATCCATACTGCCCTTCGGAGTAATATAGAGAACCAGAACAGAGAGGGCAACTACCTAATGCTCCAAAGAGCATTCCATCAGCACTTTAAGAACGAAAATAATACAACTGTCAGGAACAAAGACTGCCAGAAAATGTATTTTAACATCTGCAGAAAGGAAGCAAAAAATAAACTACATGCTTTTTCACTTGACTTAGACCTGCCACCTAGTATGCAAATGTGTTCTGAGCACTATTACTCAAGTAACACCAAAATGGATTGGAATCAGGTGGATAATTAAATTCTGCTTTATAAACATTTATTCTCTGATTTTCATACTCTTGCTCCACGTAATTTTATAAGTGCACTGATGAGGCTTCTGTTAAACATCTTTAAACAGCTTATCCTCCCATATCAAATTAGCTTCCATATGTCATGCACCCTTACTTGAATAGAACTACATCTTCTGTCTATATTGTTTGTGCACTCAACTATTAGACCACAAAAATTATGTGCTTTAATGCATCCACTTATGCATCAGGTGAAAACCTTTAAAATACCAACCGATATCCAAAAAGTCCTGAATTTGAAAGAACAAGAAAGCCGAAAGGATGTACCACCGCTCTCGTAGATCATATTCTGATCCTGCTGAATCTTGTCCATTAGCTTCAAGCATCTCCCTAAGCTCCACAGTTGACACTTTTTTTTTAAGCTCATCTTTGATATTCCACAATGTTCTACTTTGCTCTTCCAGCTTCTTTTCCAAATCAGATGAGACAATCTCATCTGGGCCAGTTCCACTGCTGGATGCTTTGTTTGTTTGGTTATGCTGATCAGATTTGAGAGCTTTTATTTTGCGGTCATCACTCCCAACTGTTTTTCTCTTAGCACCTTGGGTAGTTGTCTGACTTATGGCTATGCACAATTAGACAATAAGGAAATTTATGTTAAATGAAATTAAAATGAGACAAGAAAGTAATAATATGTATCAAGTTAGTGAATGCTCAGCGCTACCTTCTTTCACACTAGATTCATTTGTTTTCAGAAGTGCAGAAACAGCTTCTTTGTGTTCCGAAGAAAGACTGTCCCAACCTTGGATTTTTTCTAGGCTAACCAGTGGAGACATATGTATAAAACAATTGATATGATACCATGCTAGACCCCTGGAACCTTGCCCCTCAGGATTTGTTGAAACACGAATCTGCAAAATTGTTGTCAGAAAAGACACTGATGATAAGCTCATAAAGCCACAAATTTATAATTCAACTAAATGAGACATATTAAACAAAGCTAAAGAAAGTTCACCAACGTTTTCTTTCATAATCTTCTCACTGCACTTCTTACAAGTAGCACGAGAAGTTTGAGAAACTTCAATGGCCATTGCATTGTTTGAGACAGCAGCTGCAGTATCAGCAGTTGTAGATGCTGCTCCATCCTCTACATATTTCTGTAGCTTTTGTTGGTCCTCCCATCGAAGCAAGTCAAAACCTTGGACATCATCAAGTCTGGAGATCATGGTGCGTCCATTGGAAGGCGGGTATTAATCGATTATTATTTGTGAAGACCAAGAATTACAAAGGGAAAACTAAAATGAACAAGAAATTCGGCGTGCAAATCTAAATCATTTACGTTTCAAACACAAATTAAGTACACGTACGATTTGATCTGATTTCCTTTCTTAAATATGCAAGCAGCATGGTTCCACATCTGAAACAAAATAAGATAGACCATAAGAGTTTTTCTCAACAAAGCCCACAGGGAAGGAACGGCTTGATAGCAAAACATAATATCAACTGGAAGATGAGTATCTACATGTTGAATATTGAAAATAACATAATCGAACATAAGAGAAACAGCTGATACTACTTTCACCATAAAAACTACAATTTGGCGGAACTAAACTACTAGCAGGTTGTTTCACTTGATTTCCTCATCTGAAAAAGAAAAGTTGTTCATTTCCAAGCCAGTGCAACACGTATAATGTTTGTCATCATCCATACTATGACATGTCCATAAAAAAAATAATAAATAGCCTGCTATCTCTTCAACTATGCCAATATGCCATAACGTTCTGCATAATTCAAGCATCTCGGATGTGAAAGAACATGTAAGATTTGCACGTATACTCGAAGTCCACGGGGAAAAAAATTAGCTTTTTTTCTCGGCACAAAAAATCGTCTCAAGCCGCAATAGAACTACAATGCACACCAGAAAAAGAAACATAAATTTCTATAAAAAGTATCCACAGTTCACCATTTCCGTCCATATAAATTGATCGAGATGAAACAATAAAGTACCGGGGACGATTTAAAAAAAAACAAGATAATCTGCAAGAAAACAGCCGTTTTGCCCTAATGTTATACATGGGCACCGCTGTCGCTCCCAAAGAGGACAACAAGTGAGGTTTAAAGGGAATGGGTGGTTGGATGGGTTTACGGGCATGAAGCCGTCGAACTGGGTTGCGACGACCATCTTGCCGAGGCGGAGTTGGTCCTTGCCGATGGGGTTCTTGCACGCCTTGCACGATGACCGACCGGACTTGGCGTACTCTGCCTTCCACGGCTTCGGTGGCGTCGCCATTCGCCGGCGCCACTGTGGTGTATCGCTCCAAAAGGAACTCCGACGAAGAGGAGGAGGGTTTACTGGTTCAAGTGTCTGTGAGAAGAGGGCGTGCGCGTGTCAAAAATAAGATGTGATTTTTGTATTGAATTTAAGGAAACGTGTAGGTTTAAAATGGGAAGTCCATTAATTTATAAATTATGATATTTATAAAGTTAATACTAAATTTAAGACTAGATAATCCATACACATGACCATTTTGGATCCAGCTTTTTGCACCGACTTTAACATTCATTTTTTTTTAACTATTGTCACCTTTTTCACTAATTCTTTCTATTTTAAATTACTCACTAGTATTATATTTACATATTTTTTTACTAACAAATGAAAACTTTAAATTAACATAAATTTAAGTGATGTTAAGATTTCAGCCAATCCAAAGGAATCATGTATGTATAATAGGCAATGTTTCTAAAATTAGATGTGTGGATTGAGTTATGGTTGGACCGATTTAACTTAGAACCAAATTTTTATTAAAATATTATTTATTATTTCAAATATATGCTGTGAATAAAGTTCTAGAAAAAATATAGAAAATATCAAAAAAATAGTTTTCAGAGTTGAATATTAATTTAAATGTTTTCTAAATGATATTCAATTAATAAAATCATCCAAAATCTATTCTGATTTTTTATAAGATTAATATACTTGAATGCAAATAAAAACAAAAAGTTTAGACTCATTATATTAAAATAATATGAATATTTATATTATTAAAAATATGTTTGTTCTTGAAGTACATTATTTTTAAAAGGTAATAAGTTGAATGATTTAATTTTACTTAGATTTATTATTCTAATATAAATATTATGAAAATTTGAATAAATTTTTTAACGTCAAGAAAAATTAAAAATTGAAATAGATCCCTATTCTTTCAATTTATAAATATTTCATTCTTTTTATTTTTGCTGTTAAATCTTTTTAAATCTTAGTATTACTTAGGTCAATAACTTTCCTTTTCATATATTTTTATTAAATTATTTCTCCTTTTTCATTCAATTATTTCCATTTTTCTCTCACTTCCATTTTTCTCCTTAAATTTCTCACTTCATTCACTCCTTAAATTTCTCACTTTATTTATACCTCATCACCTACTTTTGCTCCTTTCAAAATTACTTATTTCTTTCCTTTTTATTTGATTCTATCATTCAATTTTACATTTTTTTAATACAAAAATAAAACATTTGGCTGAACCATTTTTTACCTTTGATAATGATTCATTTTCTTTCCTTTTTCATTTCATTCTACCGTTGAAAATCTTAAATTTTCATTTTTTTTAATACAAACATTAAAAAATGAAGTGAACTGGTTAATCTGATTTTTTGCAATTTTCAATTTTAAAGAAACACTTAATCGAACTAACGACTGATTCACGATTGAACCAATCAAATCGGTCGGTGCGATCCGATTTTAAAAAGGATGATAGTAGGCACTATATGTTTATAGGCAGAGAAAATAAAGTACTTTTTAAGTTCCTTTTTGTATTAAAATTTTACCAGTTCAAATTATATCTTATATTGTGAAAGGTTTGTCCACCTAATATTTAATTATATTAATAGGTATTATTATTGGATTTTTACGAATGAAATGTTAGTGCTAAAATATTATAATGAATATTTATGTATTCTTAATTTTTAAAATATTATAAATTAAATATTATGAATATGATACTTATAATAATGAGCATAAATTATATTCTTTTTTTACATTTTATAAGTAAATATTAGTTCAATCATTATATGTTAAATAATCGTCATTTACTAATTTTCAATCACTGTCATCTAATTAAGTCACTATACTTAATTCAAATTTTGAACCACTAACTTCTCCAAAAAGTTATTTAAATAATAAATATTAATGTAGACCCCTATCACCATTTGGTTCATAAGAACAAAGGGAGAACAACGTTTTATTCAAAGTGCAACATTAAAACATAATGGTGTCGCTTGACAACGAAAACTCAAGTTTCGTCAAGTTTTCGTGAATAATTGAGTTGACAAATTAATTCGGATTGTATTTGGATTGAGTAAAACATCAAATCCCCAAAAAATTAAAATAGCCAAAAAAAGATTTTTATTGAAATGCCCCCAAACGACCCAATGGAATTGTTTGGATGAAAATTAATTATTCCTGAACAATCTTTTTTTGTCCCTATGACTGTCCTAGTTCCTTGATCTCTCGGGAGCAAGTATGTTCTAGCCATCACAAAGAATGTGAAAATGCAAAAATTTCATTGTTCTTGTAATGATTACACATGGGTCCACCATGTAAAAAAATGATATTTGGATACAATTACGAGAACAAATCTTTCATTTTTAAGATATCCCCGTACCAAACATGCCCAATGAAAATAGGGTTTTGTTGGTCATGGTGAACATTTTGTTCCTTGTATGCATTCAGAAAATTAAAAAATGAGTTGTTTTAATTCTAGCATCATTTTGTTCGTATGTTAAGAACACAATTTTTGTTTGCCAAACGGACAAAAAATGTAAGTTAAAAAAAATCTCCCATTGAGAATTTAAGTTTTATAATACATGAATAATAAAATAATAATAGCACGAAACCTTAAGGGGTTGTTTGGCTATAGATTATCTTTGGAGGAATAACAAATTTTATTCTAGAGAATGTAGTATTATGCCTATATTCTTATACTATTTGTTGTTTGGTTGAAAAAATAAATTTTCATATTTTATAATTAAAATATTTTACTATAAATACTTTACTTTTATTATTATTATTATTATTATTATTGTAAAAATTATAATATAATAATATATAGTTAAATAATAAAAAATAAAACACGATTGAAAAATGAAAGAAATGGTAGAATATCTCTATTCTACGATTTCAGAAGAATAAACATATTCTTAAAAAATGAATAAATATAGTGGTTTCACGCTTTTCTAGGTGATTTTGCAAAAATCTAAGTTTGACTCGCTTAATCTTATCTTAAATTGCATTTGGCTATATTCTCCGGAATATATAGATATTCTGATACTTATCCACGAACCAAACAACCCCTAAACATGAGATTTTAGATTATTTTGTATTTGCTTTTATGTTTCATAGTACATTTCATTTCAGCGTCGCAAAATATTTTTCCTTCACATTAGAAGTATTTTTTATATATATTTATGTTATTAAGAGTAAGAAGATGAAAAGATGTAAAAAAAAACTATAGTTTTGAAATTAAGAAGACACCTGGAAAGTCCTATGAAAATACAATTAATAAATGTTATGGTAATAGACTATTACTAATTGCACATCAGCTAACAAATAAAGATACCCAATTAATATAAAATTGTACAAATACATTTTAACGGGAATTACATATTATATAAATCACAATATGAAAGTATAAAAATCACTATTTTATTTTTTCCCATTTATAGAATTATATTCAAGAATAAAATTATACTTTGAGCTTTTTTTTACCCACTTGAAACCTTGGTTTAGAACTATTAACATATTAATATTCCAACCTCATGCTAACACCTGTCAAATCATCTCAAACACAATCTTACTAATTAATTAATTAGTTATGTCATCCAACTTTGTTCCGCCTAATTTCACCTTCCAAACAACGCCAATTTATTTTAAAACTTAATTTTTTCCTGATATGATATTTCTTTTTTACAAAATTATTTTTTCCCTTCTCTTATTTTCTCTCTTTTTCATTCATCACACAAAATATTTTATTTATTATAATATATTATTATAAAAATATTGAATTAATATTATTTATCATTTGACATTTTATAAAAAATTATATTTCATTATATATAATTTATTGTAAACATACTTTATTATATTTTAATAATATATATTTAAAAAATTAAAACAATATTTTAATTTATATTCAATATTTAATTATTTGTAAAATTATATCTTATATCTATAATTTTTTTGATATTTCATTCAATTTTTTTAAATTGTGAACTTATCAGAAGAAATGGAAGTTAAAATCCTTTTTTTTCTCTTCATAATAAATAAATAATAACGAAGAAAATATCACCCTGGTCGAATGGGCTCGTCGAAAATCGAGCTAACTTGATTAAGAAGTGGGCTCAAGTTGGACCGGTTTAGCCAACTGGGCTGAGTCCAGTATGCTCGGAAACAGATTACGTTAATATGTTATTATTCAGCCCATTCGAATTGTTGAACTTTCGATTAACGTTAAGAATATAAAATAAATTATGTTGCTCTTTTTAATAATATAATTTAAAAAAAAATTAGTTAGTGATATGAGATCCTGACTTTAAATCTCGTTAAGTTCTTATTAAAAAAATATTTATCTTCCTTTGTTGTCTACATAAATGATGTTACTTTTTTTATCGGTTTAAACTTAAAAAAAACAGGACATCAATTTAACAGTTAACGCTAGTAATCATCAGTAAGATTTTTTTTCCAATGGCTAAAATGCATATAAAATGTACTTGTAACACATGATTTAATTGTTCATCAATTTACGATTTTAACTATACCTTGTCTTCTTCATATTTGTCCGTTTTTGTTGGGACCAAAGTGGCCGCTTATTAATTATTATGTGAGACCTTTGTACTGTTCTATTGTACAATTTCAATTGTTGTAAGTTATATATGAGTTATGCATTGATTTAGATGAACTTGGATTGGTCGTGTAAGCAAGAGTTAAATTTTTTTTAGTAGGTCAACTACATGTAAAAAAATAATAAGAATATTTTTAAAAACACTAGTTGCAAAAACACTTTAACATGCCCTATGCATACGTAGCATTGGCATCAAGTTTGAATTCAAAACTGGAGAGAGAATCTTCTCCTTATTCTTCTTCTGTTCTCTCTTTTTTTTTTTTAATGTTTTGTATGGTAAACTTGCATGAAAAATGCACCAAATGGCCGCACGTAGATGCATCCAGCAGAGAAGATGCCTGTCTGTGTGTATCTTTACCAAAATATTCCTACTGTTCAGTGCAGTACAAATATATAATATAAAAATTTACATGCTGTTAATTCAAATTGTAATGACCCCTTGCATATTATGATGCATCAGCATATGTATTGTTTCTCCTTCCAAGGAGACCTTAAAAGTTAGAACTGATTCCAAATATCAAAGCATCTGATCATATTAACATATAGATACACTATAATATACACAATATATATATGTGCGTCTGTTGCAGCTTCCATTAGGACTGTCAGAGTAGAGTCCTTTCTTGCTGCCCTCCAAAACCATCATTTTGTCCATCCCAGGTGCACTGAGTTCCAAGTTCTAAGTTCCACTGCAGCCACTTCGGCATTCCCAGTATCAGATGGCATGGAAAACCATAGCTGGCTCCACCTTTTCCAAAGAAAAAAAAACCTTAATTAATTACTCACTTATATTGCTGAAACGTGTGACAAACAGAGAATGGATTCTCCTTGTGACAAACAGAGAATGGATTCTCCTATATATTGACACTCCAAGAAGTTCAATGTCTATCACTCCTTTTAAAACGAAGGTTGGCACAGCTAATTAGTGGGCTGTATTCTAGAGATGTTGGATGCTAATAGTCCTAGGTTCGATCTTTAGAAATAGGATATATCTTTTCGTTCGAGTCTGAACACTAAATTAGTCGAGTGCTGATAGTCTCTTACACCGATGAGTCTAGGTGTGTTCACCGGGTCGACGATTCGGTGAATCCGAAAATCCGACCCGACCCGACCAAGTGGGTTCGGGTTGGAATTTTCCAACTCGAGTTGACCCGACCCCGACGACCCAGTTTTTTCTTTTTTTTTTTTAATTTTTAATTATTTTTTAGTTAAATGTATAGTTTTATATCATTTAAAATCTAAAAAAATATGAAATAAATTATTTTAAACGTAGAAAAGTATGTAGATATTTTAAAAATATTTTTGGTATTTAAAAATACTTTATTTTGTATTAAAAAAATAAAATAATAAATACTTTTTATATTAAAAAAATAAATTAAAAATTAAAAAAAAAGAAAAAGGGTGGTCGGGCAACCCGACCTAACCCGACCCGGCCCGGATCGGGTCGGGTCTCTGCGACCCGACCCGACCCGACCCGGCCAACTTTGGCCGGGTCGGGTCGAGTTTGTTCATGGGTCGGGTCAAACCCGACCCGTGAACACCCCTAGATGAGTCATTAATCATGATCGAAAAGAAATATTGATAACCAAAGTCAAATGATAAAGTTTACATAAGAGGAGCCACTAAAGAGCATGAGTGATCTTAGTATCATTATCTTTTGTCATTCTTCTTTGTTTATTAAGAATTTAAGATAGATTGTGCAAAAATAATATTTATGGTTAACCTTTTTATCTTCTGTTTATTTGTCCTTCTATTAACATTTGTAGTGAAGATCCAACTTAAACTTTTTCATTCGTCTGCATGGCAAATTTTGGGAGTAAATTTTAGTAAGGATAATTATAATTCACAAATGATCACTTCATTTTATTTTGTAACCTCATCTCAACTTAAGAAATTATGGTCATTGTGATCGTTATTTCTCCATGAATCGCCTTTTTTTTTCTACGTTCAATTTAAAAATTATAAAACATGTCACATCAGTTTTTTCCACTCATATTTAGTTTTTTCCCACTCATATCCATAGGTACACGTGAGATTGAATAAGAAATACTTTATCACAATCAAATATAATATGAGACGGGTGGAATGTATATGAATTTTTCACCGTTTAAACAAATGTGAGAGTTATTGAGTCATAGACTCATAAGAAGACATATTGGAGGATGAGTCATGAGACTCCAATTCTTAACTGTTCTTAGCGTTAATTAGAATTGGAACATCACTTCCCGGATATGAAGATATGAAACTATTATTAGTGAAGATAAATTACGCGTTGAATCTTTAATCTTTAATGTTTCATCGTCAGTTCCGCTTCTCAAATATCGGGGGTTGGTCATAAAAAAAATGCGTTGAATTAGATTTAGTATCCGTTTTACGAAGACAATATGAAAATTGATGCTGTAACGATCAATCTTTTGGTCCTTATTTTTGGTCACTATACGAGTTAAAATCTAGTCACTATTAGCTCTAGTGATGGCAATAACAACCGAATTAACAACCATCGTTAATGAAACATTAAGGACACCTGATCGTTAATAACTTGTAATGATGGACGAAGACTTAACTGTTAACAATTAACGACCAATTAAGTCGTTCTGCTGCTCTTGACTTTTAACGGCCAAGAAGACTTTAATCACAGGGTTCATTAAAGACATTTCATGATATCTTTTACTGCAAGTCTTGTAATGAGTACTGTGCAATTCCCTACGCATCATGCATGCATGCATGCATGCTTCATTATATATCTTCTGATTAATTGATAATTCGCCATTTCTCATTCTCAATCTTCAGTTAACGCAAAGAGAAAAGCAACACAAGAAAATGATAATTTATCGCCGCCAAATTAGTTGCAAGCATACGACGTCAAATGCTCCAATTCTTTAGTTTGTTGTTTGGCACATCTTTAGCTTTCCATCCAACTCCATCTTTAATTTACTTTTCTTTTTCTAGAATAACACTATGACTCGCAAGCATGATGTTAACATGCATTTCCTTCATTGTACAATATTTTGAACATATGATATATATATAGTGCAAGTGATCTAATTCCCTTCTTCAACTTGTTGCACTACAAACATTGACTTTTCTCAGAACATGAACAATCTTACTTCCTTTTCTTAAAAAGGGAAATATAGTGCAAATGGCCGTAAGCATGAAGGAACTCTATACCAAAAGCCTCCAAGGGGGGTCAGAGAACCAAATCCCACTGAGGATAAAAAAAAGATAGTGAGAGAGTGAACAAAGTGACAAAAAGAAATTTCCATGCAGAGTAGAAAGGAGGAGCTCCAAGGGCAACTGTTAGTTGCATGATGTGGCAACGCATGCAAACCCCTTTCTTTGAATGGAGTAGGTAAAGTCCAAAGAGTGATGCACAAATGTTCTCCACCAAGGAAGAATCCAAAGGCATAGGAGCTCATGAGATTAAGAAAGCCAAACACAAATCATTCTACTACTTGCTCCAATTCTTTTCTATATTACTTTGCATGCAAACTTAAATGGTTTCATTTTTTTTCTTTCCACTACAAAAAAATGTACATTTCTAACGAATAATTTTCGATGGACAAGAAATCTTCGAATTTTTTGACAGACATTTGTAATGGAGAAAAAATCCTTTCGAAATATCAACGGACAAAATATCTTTCGCTAATACGGATGGACAAATTCGTCGGTAACTGATCAACGATTGTCGCCTTCGAAATTACCAACGATAAATTATCCATCGATAATTTCGATCCGTCGCTAACTATATTTATAATAAATTATATATGCAATATAATATAAGCATATAATTAATATTTTATATTAAACTTTCCGACAAATCCAGTGATTTAGACAATCTAATTTATTTTTTACATGAAGGATCACCAGTTAATTTTGAATGTTCCATGCTTAACATTTATTTACTGAACCAGAATTTTTTTATTCACAATAGAAATGTAGGAAGTAATTTATTTCATAACGTGGGAATGCGCGTCGCAAACATAAAATTTATATCAATAAGAAATTAGATATGCATGAGTGATTTCTTTTTGTTGTAAGTTTGATCTATATGTGTATATTATACCTTGCACATTTTAAATTTTTTGTCCATATTGAGGCTATTAACTAGTTTTTATAAATTATTATTATTATTATTATTATTATTATTATTATTATTATTATTATTATTATTATTATTATTATTATTATTATTATTATTAAGTATGAGAAATATTATATTTTACAAGTTTGAGAGGGGTAGCTTAGCTACCTGATCAGTCAGTGGAATTGGATAGTAGCATTTAGAAGTTAGCTGCTTTCATGTAGGAGTTATCTGATAATTATTTCCTTCTGTGTTTTTTGTCATTGCATAAAAGCCAAGTAAAGTACTAAAACCAGTCAATTCTCCAAACTAATCCATTCTCAGATGATCGAATTATATACCTCCATTTCGTTTTCAACATAAACATCAGTACATCACTCTGGTTGATGGCTCGTCAACTTGCATTTTATTAGTTCAATTTAGTTGTAATGCCAAATGCATGCATGGTTGAGAGCCACGTGATGCACCTCCCAATCACATTTCTCTTCATGTGAGATGAAGTTAAAACCGCAATAAGGTGCCGTGTTCAATTTCTTGATCTATTGGAGTTAGGAGTGTGAATGACACTGAATTAGTTCAATTCGATGATGAATCTTAATTGTAATTTGTTATCTGAATAAAAAAAAACAAATTATGTGCAAATGGATTATGTATATATTTTATTCCAAGCTTGAATAAATTATTTTTCCAACAAAGTAAAATCAATACATTAAAATTATAATTCAACCCTTTAGAATGATATTTTTTTATAATGAGAAGTTTTTATATTACAATTATCGCTCTTATTTCCGTTATCATCTATATTTTACATTAAGCTTTAGAGCATTATCGTAGTAAAGTATGAGAACAAAAATATCCAAAAAACCAACCCTTTGTGAATGATTCTTTGGGTTGAACTTTAGAAAACAAAATTAAAAAAAAAGGTTGGGCACTGATCTTTTCGAATGAAAAAATGGCATCCATCCATTTTGTAGTACTCATGAAAAAACAAATATATCACACTATTAATGTGGAATAAATATATTTTTATGATAGAAGAGATTGATATCTCTGGTTGTTTATTGAATGCAAGTAGATCAAATATTATTACGTCCATCACTATCACTTGCACGATGTCCAACTACTCCACAATGGAAATGTCTTAGAACATCTATTATTTTTGTTTTTTTTTTTTGGAGTATGTATATAGTGCATATATATGAATCTATTTTTTTTATTTTGTTTTACTCTATCTCAACTTTCTTTTCATGTTTTATGATGCTTGTTGTTAGTAGATGGATTTATTTGTATAATAAATAGAACCACAATATTTACATAACATTTTAATTAAAATCGTTAATTTTATTTATTAGGTTAATAATATAAAGTATATGTTAAATAGTGCATTTGATTAAAATCAAGATCACGATGATCATGATCAAATCGTATAACAAATATGATTAATTCATCGACTCTAATTTATTTAATCTTAGATGATAGTTTTTTATTATCAAATTATTCAAATAAATATATATTATTTTATTTAAGATGTATATAATCAATTTAATCATGAATTATTAAATTAATTAAATGATAAAAATTATGCATTTATTCATTTGATTTTCTAGGTCACGTCAAGAAAAAAAACTCGCATGAAAAGAAAAAATGAATTTGTGTTTATATTTGGCTAGTTTTTTGGGGTCAAATTGTGTATCTAATAGACTAATATTCTCTTGTGGAATTGTGTGCAAGAGACAAAAAGAAAACAAATGTGGAGAGAATATAAATTAAGGAGGTCAAAGTTCCACCCTTTTTATTAAGTCAATATTTGGGAACTCATTTGACTCCAATGAAAATTTTAATCAAATCGACATACGCGTCAAGTTTTATTTCTGATTTATTGTTATATTACCAAATATATAAATCTAAAAAAAATTAAAGTGAATGCCAAATTATTGGCATGGAAAACAGAGTTGGATTTATACTCTTATATGATCACATATGAATTCAAATTAAGTAAAATGAAACGTCAAGGGGATTAATTTAAGTAACAAATATGGTCTAAATTTTAATTCTCTGGATTAAAAAAAAGATTCCTTCAACTTCAATTCGCTAAAATTAGATTTGCTTATGTATCTATTAACAACATACAAGAATTTGGAGGAGGAGGAGGAGGAGGAGGAGGAGGAAGGGGGGGGGGGGGGGGGGGGGGGTTCAAAACAAATATTTGTAATGCCACTTATTTTAACACTATTTTTATCCCTTCAATTTAGTAAAATGATGTACCTTTCTTACGATAGATTCTATTGGTAATTTGATACATTAGTATTACATTACATAATCAACAGAGTAAAAATGTCACACGGTGATACTGAAATTCCTAGAAGTGAGAGGATCCCAACCTTGAATGTGAAAAGTTATAATTATATAAATTCATTATAATAATGATGGACTAATTAGTCTGAAGTTTGAATGAATTATTTATTGAATTAGGGACTCAAAAATTTTTTTAAAAGAAATGAACTATATATTAATTAATACTCTACAGGAGTCCGAATACAAAATTTCACGAAGGTCCAGAGGGAGTTATCCTCCCAAAAAATGTCATCCTCCTGCAGACGACCAAGGTTCGCAAAGTAGTTTGCTACGCGATTTCCTTGCCGAAAGCAGTGGTGACATACAAAAGATATAAATTTATTACAAACATTTTGGATTTCAGATACAACATTCCATAACTTCTACCGGCATATGATAATTGTTAATAATAAGCAAAATAACTTGGTGGAAGCCCATTTTGTGCACATGCCCGAATGCCACTCAACGCTCCCCATGCCCCAACTTCCAATATTGACTCCACATCGTGCCTAAGAGCACATGCATATACAAAAAAAACTCGTATCAGTCCGGATATTATAATTTGCTCCCCTCGCCTCCCTGACTCTCAAGAAGGATCCGACCGAGTTAACCTTGATCCAGAACGGGGAAGGGGGCTTCAACCTAACCTAAATAAGGTCGTGGTATCAAACATGTGGCATTCAACATATTCTAAGAACCTTGACAGTGCTCTTGCCTATACAACAGAAATGGTTGCTATTTGGAGGCGTACAATCGATCATTTTGCATTTTCCATATGTTCCACAACACGCAAGCAAATAAAGCCAAAAAGTTATTCTTCGACTCCCTCACCGAGATCCAACCACCCTGCTCCCACTCATCTCGTATTCAAAATACACGCACAAATAAGATTGGAAGAGATTCCACAATTTCCTAATGGTTGAACTCTCAAAGAATACATGATTATTGGACTCAGGCATCAACCCACGCAAAGGACACATTTCACCAATTGCATTATCAAGCCTAAAAAGATACACCTTAGTTGGTAGCCTGTTATGCAATAATTTCTACAAAAAAATATATGTATTTTAGATAGAATGCGAATGGACCAAACCGACCTCCAATCAAACCGTCCAAATTCCTATGCAGGGCAATTCAGGCTGCTCAAGGAGTAATATATTGATCTAGGTGCTGCACAAGCATGAGTATCCCTTACTCATATCCACTTGTCCTCATTGGCCTGAGCAGGTAAGAAAATACTAGTGATAAAAGACACCCAAATTCCTATGCAGGGCAATTCAGGCTGCTCAAGGAGTAATATATTGATCTAGGTGCTGCACAAGCATGAGTATCCCTTACTCATATCCACTTGTCCTCATTGGCCTGAGCAGGTAAAAAAATACTAGTGATAAAAGACACAATGTCAGCAAGAGTTTAATAATGGCATATTCCAACATAAAGTCAGCTACAGATAATGATGTAAGAGGCATAAACACATTGGCATATGTAGGCATGAATTGAAAGGAAACACAAAAAAACTCAACCACACAGTGGTGTTATTGCCACTACCAATGTGCTTCTTGATGCCTAAATTAATTTTCTTCATAACATTTAGTAACATTTTCCATCCCCAGGTCGGATTAGCTCAAGCATTTGATTCCATCCATGGATGAATTCCACCATACTTACTGATCACCAATTTTACCCAAGGTACATCCTCCTCATGTAGCACCATAAGATCTGCTTAGTAATAAGAGCTATACGAATCTTTCTAATATTCCTAATCACCAACCCACCATAGTTCTTATGCATATCAACATATGAACTGTATATCAGTTCAAAAAATGCAACACTCTTTTTCCCCCCTCCTTGGATCAAAGAAAACCACTTGATAACTTTCGAGTCCAAAATCTCCTCAGATATATAAGTGGTACCCATAGTGTAATTAGGTTCTAAACTAATGACAAATTTTATTAAAACAACCTTACCTGTCATGCTCAAAGTATTTACCTTCCGTTTTGAAACCTTGTTGGCCACTTTGTCTACTAAGTGTTGTTGCTGAGCTATAGGTATATATTTATATGATATCCAAGTGTCCAAGTATTTGAAAGGAAATGTCCCTAGTTTAATCCCCAAGGTATTGACTATTCCACGTTTCTTATTTCCTCTAAGTTTTGATAGAAGATATATCTGAGATTTCATTGAATTAACCTTCTGATTAGTCCATGTACCATATACTTTCATTATCCTCTTAATTTCCTTACAATTTATAATATTTGCTGCCACAAATATTAATAAATCATCAACATATAAAAGGTAGGAAAGGAAAAAGTTACTAATTGTGCAAGGAATGAAAGACCCACATGATAGCACAATTCAATATAGAAGAAAGCACTTGGGTTATAAGTATAAATATATATATGGTGATAATGGGTCCCTTGTCTAATATCTTTATACGTAGTAAAATAATCAGACCGCTGACCCTTAACACAATAAGAGAACACATGTGATCGAATACATGCCATTATCCAAACAATGAAGACATGGGGAAACTTCATAATAATCAACACCTTATGAATAGCATCCCATGCCATACGTTCATATGTCTTTGCCATATCTGCCTTAATAATCATGCCCTTTTTAGTGTCAAGCAATATTAATTGAGCCAGCTCCTGACAAATCATAAAATGTCTTGTATTTATCTATTTGCCACAAATGTAGCTTGAGCAGATCCACCAAGAGGGGTAGAGCTGGTTTAAGTCCAGTAGCCATAGTATGCTTATTCCAATATAATGTTTTTCCTTAACCTTAGCAAGCAGTTGGTGTAAAGGAACCTTTCTATTCTCTTCTTCCCACACTTGTCTCACTATATCTCTTGCTTCTAGATACTCAAACCAAAACAACACATATTTAAATTTTTTGTTACTTTTATACCCTAAGTTTGAAGGAAAAAAGAAGAGGTGCATGATAAGAAGCAGTTCTATCTAACACCTTAAGCCTAAGATATGGAAAATGCAACATCCAATGTCGGTTCACTATAACTCTATCTAATTTACACCATATTCTAGTAGGACCATTTCTATTATTACACCATGTATAGTGTCGGTTGTTGGTAGGAGTATCAAATAGACCTTTGTTCAACAAAAGATCCTTAAATTATTGGACAACACGAGTGAGTTTAAATGTTTTTCCCCCTCTCTTATTTTCCGCAAAGATAACTGAATTGAAATCACCCACTAATATCAGTTACATTAAGTTTTTTTAGATCCTGCCAAAGGTTTGTTCTAACGGTAGCAATGTTACTCACATAGACACACGATAGTAGAAAAGAGAATTTTCCGAAAGTAACAACCACATGTAATACTTAAGAGAGGACGATATAATTGTTATCTGACAATATTGCCCTCTCCATGCCACGATTATACCACCAGCCTCTCTCGTTCTTGGCTCCAGCAACCTTGCCCTTTACGACCTATCTGTTTGATTACCTGCTTAGATCTCCCCGCATTCGTATACGTTTCTACTAGCACCATAATGTCCGACTGATATTTCTTTAGCATATTTGAGAGACGATCCTAGACCTTTCCTCTATCCACCCCTCTACAATTGCATGATAGGACCTTCATTGGTTTAGGTCCAGACGGACCTTGGCACCGCCCCCCTTATCCTCCTGTACCATAATAACCCTATTGTTAGTTACAACCGAAGCATTAGCTTCCTTCACCTTACTTCCAGTCTGTTGTATCAACACTCTAGACATGCTTCTCGTGGCTAGTGCTTTCATCGGCGGCTTTGAGTCCACACCCTCATCTTCAGCGTATTCCCCCTCCTCATGTTCTAGGACACCAACCACATCCTTCTGCGTCATTCTCCTCCACCTCCTCATGCTGTTTGGCTTCCCCCAGTTCCCTGAGTCACGTCAACGATGAGCGGAGCCCTAGCAGCCCCGAAATCATTGGTAGAGGCAATATCACATGTAATCTCTGCACTAGATCAGAGTTCAACGTAGCTTTCGACACTTGTATCCGAGGAGTAAACCCTAAGGGTTGCGAAATTGCTCCCCCGTGAACACTAGTATGACATCCTTCCCCCGCTTGTCCACGTGTACAGAAATCCACCACCTTTCCTTTCTTCTTTTCATCTGAGCGTTCCTTTCAAGATCAACATCTGACTTCTTATTTTTACCATTATATCCCTCTCCGTTCTCCATCCTCCCATTTCTCTTGACTATCCGTTAGAGCCCCAAATGGTAAAACCTTTGTTAACTCTACATGTCCTTCTACTGTGTCCACTGGTATTGTTTCCACCACGTCATCCATGATCGGCGGTTGCACCTCACTCGGCTTGAGTGCCTCAGATGTGTCACCGATTTGGCGCGGTCTAGTAGGCTGACCTCGGTTCACCGATCTTACATGGTGTCGAACACTATGTCCACGCTGGCCGGATACACCGTCCAAACGCCCCTCCCAATCCTCTGGCAGCCATGAGTCGCATCTTATCCGTGCCACATTCATCCATGGCCTAAAATAATAACACTTTACCATTCCCTTCCTCAGATCTTCTTGGACACAGCTCCAGTCAGTGCCCCACATGCCCACACCGGAAGCAGAATGGTGGCAAGTTCTTATACATAACCTCTGAAAATAACGTTCACCTTCCGGTTGTCTTACCCACACACCCTGCTTAAGCGGCTTCGAGAAATCCATCTTAACACACACCCGGACATCCTTGTGCGATGTTCCCTCCACCTTGATTGAAAGTCCGAACAGTGTGACTATTTTCTCTCTCGACTACTCAGTTCAAACACTAATCCCGACAATCGGATCCACATCAACGGAAATCAGCTCTTGTCCTCTGTCGCCCTAAAAATGGGCGAGCATGCGACAAGTGAAGGATATGTCCCTCGACATTCCATGGGCTCTTAACCAACACATGCACATGCATCTTCTCCCGTTCATTTTCAAAGATTAACAGAACAAACGAGTTCCCCATATCCACCACTTTTAATCCCTCCTTTAGCCCCCACACTTATGAAAGCACGGATCTGAGTCGTTCAAACATGCTTGCGTTTCCATAAAAATGCTCAATAAGGCCCTTCTTTAGCTTTTGGGATATGTCCTCCGGCTCCTTTGGCAAAAATGACACTTCTTCAGTAACTGCAACTTGAACTTCCCTCCATTGGCGTAGCAACATTTGCGTAACCAGTTGTCCACTAAATTCCAGCACAACATCAGACCACGATGCTCCCTTGGGGTAAAAGAAATTCCCAATTCCACACCTCTCCGCAATGAAGACGCCACAACTCCAGCTATTAGTGGTGGTTGGACGTTATTTATATCTGGCTGGTTGATTTTGGGGGACTCAAAAAGATGAATCCCAGTATATGGACTTGGGACTCGCATTTTCTATTCATCTTATCCCAACTTATAAGTTGTATTTAGCATGCACTAGGGTCAAAACTTGTTCCCCCAAATATGAATAAAAAGAGAATTAAAACTTTGAAGTTGTGGTCAAAAGTGCATGTGACATCAAATTCCAAAATTTCATTTCTTGGTTCATGTAAGAACTTATCGGTTGTATTTGGTAATGGAACCAAGTTGAAATCGAGGCTAGTTCCAATTTGGTTCCTTAAACATCATGGTTTTCGAGATTGAACCAAGTCACTTTTATTTTTTTGTGAAACTAGGGTAATCCTAATTCCACTTTTGGTGGAATCAGGCGGGTATGGATTTTTTTATTTGACAACTTTATTTTTTTCTTTTCAAACCTTTTTATTCTTTTACCATTTTTTCTTTTTTGACCTTTCTTATATAAAATAATTTATGTATTAAATATAAAATAGTTATAATAAAGGATTAATACAACATTATATATTACTTATCATTTTCTTTAAAAAGATCAAAATTTTATTAAATATAATTTTTTAATAAAATTCTATATTTAAGTAATATATTTTTAACAAATAATTTCATAAATATTTTTTAATTTTAATTTTATTAATAATAAAATTATATTTTATATTTATAATAACTATTTTTTATTTAGAATCCACTAAAAATTACTTCATTACAATTTTTCCTATCGCATTGACTCCCTAGTTAATCTAAACACATCATGAATTAATCTATCAATTCAATTATTTATGAAGAACTTAGAAGAAATTACAGCTCAAATTTCAAACACAGTCAAGTTCTTGGTTGACGTAAGAACCATTTTTTTATTTTTTATGTGGCCCTTTTTTTAAACACACATATATATACACACTCATACATATATAAACATATTATGCCTTTTAAAGTATTAATATAATTAGTTTATATAATATAAATAATCATCTAATTTATCAATTTCATCATTATTAATGTTTGATAATAAATATTTATTTTTTATAATTAATTATAGTTTAACCAGTACAATAAAGGTGAAATAGTGTTTGGTAAAAATATTTATTAATTATTTGTTATAAACAATTATTTATTATACTTTAATTAATATTGTAGTATAATAAAATATTATTAAATAATATTTATTGATAATAATATTTGTTAAAATATTTTCTTGCATCATCTTAAATAATAATCAATTATAAATATTATTATATAACATATAAGCCTTTTCTTTTATTAAGATAAATGCATTATATATGTACATAACATATAGGTCTAAGTTTGCTGCGTGTCATAAGTTGCTCTCCTCTTTTTCTTCTTCATTTCTTTCTTATGATTAAAAATTAAAATGCTCAGTCAATACTTCGAATTACTCATTGATGCGTGTGCCAATTAAAATATTATTACTTCAAATGTATTGAAAAAAAAAGAATAATGGTGTCCGAATTATTTAATTAGCATAGCTTACTATTGGATAAGAGAATATTTAGTATTTTATGTGCCTCAAATTATATTAATGGACGAATATATAAGTTAAGTAGGATCATAGCAATCGGGAGGGAGCAGTTTCATATGCAAAATACAAGATTCATGTGATACAGATCCGAAGGTTGGGCCCCAATTGCAATCACTTCATGTCAGGTATTCTTTATGTATTTATCTTGTGGCTAATAATCGTAAGTGTGAAACACACATGTATATAAATGAAGGAATAAAGAAGTATATAAATGCAGACGCGTATAAAAAAAATTGTAAAAAATTAAATCCAGAAAATATCTATATAAGTTTGAGTTATATAATAAAAGTTATTTTTAGAAGAAAACTGCTTTTTGGCATTATAGAAATTATTTGATTGATTAACTTTTAAATTTACTTTACTTATTTTCTTAGATTGTCATCCTTCATATTTGAAAAATCACGTAGAATTTTCACGAGTCAAATTTGATCCGACCATGGATCCAACTTGAACCCTCTGATTTTGATCGGGTCAAATTAGATCACTCATTTGTGTGAAGGATTCAATCCGATCGATCGATTCGGATCGGATGATCGAATTATCTTATTACCATTTTTTTATTTTTATATTATTTAATATAATAAATATTATATAATATTTATTTTAAAATTATAAAATAATTTGTTTACATATTTAAAATATTTTTAATGATTTTTTATTTTATATAAAAATATAACTTGAAAACTAAATAAAAATTTAAATAAATTAAAAGTTAAAAATATTCCATCATATTGAATTGACTTGGGTCGAAAAAATTTGACCCTTACCCTACTCGGCCCATGATTGAGTTGAGGTCAGGTCGACCCGACTCAACCCAACTCAAACTGATTGGTTCCAACAAACTCCCCTAATTTTAAGGCACTTTCAAACTCGATTAATCTTGTATTCATGTCCCATAATTGTTTATCATTGGTAACCTAATATATATATATATATATATATATATATATATATATATATATATTAAAACAACTTGCTCAAAGTAATGAATTTAATTTGCTTTACGTAATGAAGGAGTCCCATATTTTTCATTGGGTCTTGACTTAAGAAAAATCTAAGCTATTCTGTCATAATGAATCCTAATTGTTTAGGAAGAGATTCACTTGATTATTTAATTTCAAATTAAATTAACTAGAATGCCTTAGACTCTTGAATAGTTGGATACCACAATTTACACATTAAAAAAAGCTAGTTTGTACAAACAAAATTAACCAAGGCCATAAATTTCTGTCCCATTACTTTAGCTTCATACCTGTGACCTCTCCACTGCCAAGTTTATAATCCTTCCTTCACATGCTTGAAAAAGAAATCATCTTCAATGCATCCATTTATGATCTCAGTCAATTAAGTCAACCATACAGCCTATAAACTAGCCCTAAAAGAATTAAATAACATCCTTAATCATAAGGTACAACTATTCTCTTGCATGCATAAATTAAATATCACAATATCTTTTTTTGGTGTATTGGTTTGGCTTTGCAGTTGCAGCTATGACTTACCCACTGAGGAGTCAAATAGCCTGGCATCACAAAAAGTTGCCACAAATAAACTAATCTCCTGAAGGAGCAAAAAGGATTAATAAATTCCCATCTATAGTTGTTGAAGAGCAAATCTAATTTTTATATTCTACTGTTATGGTGGAACTTTATGTGCCATCTAAATAAATATTCTTTACTCACACCATTAAGGCCATAAATTTTGGTTGAACTGGTTCAGTACTGTACCTGCCTGTGACTTCCTTCAGATTACAGACTCACAAAATTAACATGAACCATAAATAAAAGTGACAATACATACATGTACATAGCATTTGTTTCCATTCTTCATAAATAAATATTAATACTTCTAAACTTTGATCAGCATACTATTTTTGAAATTCAAAGCTAATGCATCCAAGATGAATACTAGTTATGTTAAAATGATAATCAAATGAAAAAAGGGAGAGAAAAATCTCCTACTCCATTGGCATCAGTTTCACACGTTCTCTCTCCTTGTCTGCTTCTCCTGCTCATGTTGCAATTCTTTTTTCTCTCTTTGTCTCTCTCTCCCTCCATTTAAAGCTTTTCCATCTCCTCCCATTTATTACTCTCTCCATGTAGTAGAAAAATAGCCAAGAAGCAATAAACCATTTCAAAAGACGCGGCCTTGGAGCCCCAATTCCACACCAAAGGCGACGTCTTTTTGCTACTTTTACCGTCAAGTCTTCGCTCCAATCCGCCAGCCGAAGTCGCTGGCACCTCGAAAGATCTATCTTTTATTTGTTCATCTCCTCAGTTTTTTTTTCTCGGCGATTGTTTTGAGGTCTTTAGCTGAAGAGTATTCTGTTGTGCGCAAAGGAGAGCAGTAATGTTCAAAATATAGCTGGAACAGAACCACAAAAAGCTGTTGTTTTTTCGCAGGATTTTGAGCTAAAACGATCAGTTTTGGAGTTTGTAACAGTTGACGAAGGTAAATATCAGTTCGTTCTTAGTTTTTTGTGCTAAATTGAGTAATTATGGCATTTTGGATCCTAGTTTCGTCGTAAAGCTTGAATCTTTGATGTTTTTTTGTGCTCAATGTTTGTTCTTTTTCGATCTTTTAATTGCAGAAGGCGCTGTACTTTGAATTGGCTAAGGGAAACGTGAAGGTCCAAATAAAATTTTAGATCCAGAGGTCCCTCTCTTGAAGCTGTAACAATGGTGGCAGAGCCTTGGATCGACAGGATGCGAAGTTCGGTCGCCGCGGCTGCCACCAAGAAGAAGAAGAAAGAAAGCTCGAAGGGGCCTCAGGATGGCGGAGCCGCGGCCGCTGCCACCGTCGGCATCCTGTCGTTCGAGGTCGCCAACGCCATGTCGCGGGCCGTCAACCTATATCGCTCGCTCACGGAGTCGGAGATAGCGCGTCTCCGCTCCCAGGTTCTCGGGTCGCACGCGGTTCGTCTCCTCGTCTCCCCCGACGAGCAGTACCTCCTCTCGCTCGCCCTCGCCGAGAAAATCGACGATCTCAACCGCGTCGCTGCAGTTGCCACGCGCCTCGGCCGACGCTGCTCTCACCCGGCTCTCGTCGGTTTCGAGCACGTCTACTCTGACCTTCTTGCCGCCCGCATCGACCCCTCCGGCCTTGGCTTTCTCTCCAAGGATATGGACGGTACCATCCGCAAGATGGAACGTTTTGTGGCCTCCACTGCTGCTCTCTACGCTGAGCTCGAGGTTCTCACCGAGCTCGAGCAGGCTGCTAAGAAGTATGCGCAGAATCCTGTAAACGATGAGACGCGCCGAGCCTTCGACCAAAAGATCCAGTGGCAGCGGCAAGATGTTAAGCATCTGCGTGACGCCTCGCTTTGGAACCAGAACTACGATAAGGTCGTCCTCCTCCTTGCACGAGCAATCTGCACTATCCATTCTCGGATATGCCTTGTATTTGGGGAGTCGATTCTTGGATTGGATTGCCTTGTGTTCGACCAAAGTTGCCAGCTTTCAAGCCAAAATATTGGTAGACGGCATTATCCAATTCATTCGGGTTCCCTTCGATCCGGTTCATTAGATGGCAAGTCTGGGCAGATTGCGAAAATTGCCCCAGACGGTGTTACTATACCGAATTTCCATAGGGATGACCTCCGGTTGCATTGTGGTGTGAGCCCAGGGAGGTTCTTCATGGAGTGCTTCAGCTTAGGAAAATCTGCAATGCTGAAGGATGTGGATGGCATTGTTGAGAACGAGAGCTACATCAGCAAGCCGGAAACTAGTACTCTAGTTGAATTTAGCGGCGAGCATTGGCAGAACAAGAGTGACAAAATTGGGGGAAGCACAGTGTTGGGGCCTAGCAGGTTGACTTCACTTGCTTCGTCGTCCACCATTGGAGGTTCAGCTCTGGCATTGCATTATGCAAACATCATAATTATCATAGAGAAGTTACTGAAGTATCCTCATTTGATCGGGGAGGAAGCTAGAGATGATCTATACCAGATGCTGCCCTCAAGCTTAAGAGTAGCACTTAGAAAACGACTCAAATCTTTTGTGAAGAATCTAGCTATATATGATGCTCCTCTTGCACATGATTGGAAGGAAACACTTGATAAAATCTTGAGCTGGCTTTCGCCTATGGCGCATGACATGATCAGGTGGCAAACAGAGCGCAACTTTGAGCAGCAGCAGATAATATTGAAGTCTAATGTACTACTTCTGCAGACCATTTATTTTGCTGACAGGGAGAAGACCGAAGCCGTTATCTGCGAATTGTTGGTTGGTTTGAATTATATTTGTCGGTATGAACAACAACAGAATGCTTTGTTGGACTGCAGAAGTAGCCTAGACTTTGAGGATTGTGTGCAATGGCAATACTGTTCTTAATCAGTCATCTAAAGGCTCTAAGGAGATACTTATTTGGGTTTTCTTTTTCTTCTTTTGAATTGATTGTTATCCTCATGAAAGGAGCAATAGAAGAGACAGAAGTAGGTTGGTGTTGGTTGTTGAAGGTATGAAATCTGACTTAAATGTGTAAATAGATCCTTTTGGAAATCTATGATATATTCCTCATACTACAATTTTACATTTCTCTATATATAATGACATTATGCTTGCATTATGTTTTGAATTCTTTGAGAAAGCGAAAGGGAAATGAATTTGAATGATAAAGTTTGTTTCTACTGATGGAGTATTATCTTCCTATTTTTTATATTTCATATTTGAGATCTTAGGACACTCCTTTAAAGTGATTTAGGAGAACAAAAAAAAATCGAAACAATTTTAATGATCTTCCGTTCTTTCCTTGTTTTCAAGTTTATACAGTGCCTTTTAATTGCTAATTTGAGTTATCAATGTTTGAAGAGCGTAACATATTAGTTAGGAAGAAATGCAGATTAATATCTTATTGTAATATGGCTTGCATTTTATTATGGACCAACAACCAGTATCTATGTTTCCTTTAAGAGATAAAAATCGTATAAACTCTTCTCCATCTGCTCGTCTGTTTTGTTTTTGAAGGTGCAATGTGCTTAACAATCAGATCTTGTGATGCCATACAATCTTGAGATATTGTTCTTAGTTCGATGTTGCTGTTCTCATTAGCTTCACGTTTTGTTGTATGTTATCCTGTTAGCAGAAAGATGGCCTTTGTTGGTTGCTCATCATCTTTCAGTGACGCCCCATATCTTTCCAAATGTAGCTTAGAGTTCAAGTCCTGACCAAAAAGTTCACATCTAATTAACCTACGTTTTTACTCTCTCTAGTTTGGTTGGGTATCATGTGTTTCCTCTCTTCTTTGAGATCCGTTACTTGACTATCCAAAGCTCTAATTTGATTAGGGTCGGATGAGTTCACTTGCAGAGGCCAATCAGCAGCATAACATGTTGCATTCTGATGCTGAATTTTTGCAGGGAAGGACAACTAAGCCACTTCCTTGGTATTCAGTTGTCCATATTGTCCTAAATAAATCCGCAAAGAAATCCAACAGCAACCAAATCTGGGAGTGAAACTGACTAATCTTTCATGCTGTCTAAGATGACTCCATAATTTAAATTGCTGGCCTCAAAAAGCTCTTGGCTCCTTGTTTGAGTCAAAACAAATTGCCAGTCAGGAACAAAATGGTAAAAGGTTATGGACTTTACTAGCTGTGACTTGTGGGTGCACAGTATCAGTTGGTTTTACCTGCATGTTACCAAGCCTTTAGCTCATGTTAAAGCTGCTACTCTCTCTGAGCAAATAGTGAGGTGGATAGAATTCCATTGCTCTGAAAAATGTTTCCATTCTGCAATATTCAAAGTTTTGAAAGGGGGGCAAGTCCAGCTGGTCCTTCTTGGATGTGGACCCCATGCGGGGAGAGAGAAAGAGAACAGTTGTGGGATGAAACCATTGCGAAATTGGACTGCATGGAAGGGAGCTAGATATGTGGGTGTCTTAAAGGAGGGGCGGGTAGGATGAGTTGGGGGATTTCTCATGTGATAGCTTTTGATGTTGGGAGTTAATTGCACATTGAAGCCCCTCCTGTCAAGCCATGTACATCTGCTGCTAAAATTGGTTGCAGGAATCTTGAGCACACTGCTGCTGAGGTCCCCACTCTCCTGCAGATCTCATCATTTGAAACCATCCGGCTTTGTACTCGGAAACAAAAGATTGCATTACTTTTACTGTTCCAATTGATCTGAATCCTTTCTTCTAACTTCCACTCAGCAAAACTGAGGTCTTGGCTTCTGTTACAGAAGGGGTTTATGCAATTCAAAGATGTAGGTAGCCCAAAGCTCGTTAATGCCTCTTCTAAATTCCCTGCTCTCTCTCTCGCTGCCCAAACCTCAACATTCCGGAGATTAAACAGATCAACGCTAAAAATCATGAGCCTGCTAAGAACTGTTTCAAATTGCTTCAGCTGATTCCCCATTGACTTCTCCAAGACATGCATTGCATGCTTGACCCTCACTTTTTCACTTGTGGGGATGATAAAAGCCTTGCAGAAATCATGAAAGAAGCTCCTTTCTGGCGAGAATCCATCATGATTGGCAACCACTCCCTCTTGCCACCCACTGAAGACAAAAGTTCATGCATAAAAATACTTGTCTTTGCATGAAAAAAAAGCAACTTTTTTTATGCGCCAACACAGCTGCAGAAGCATGGTTTCCTTTGGCATGCACGAGCATGATAAAACCAGAGTGGCTGCTCAGAGGAAACTATATATATATATAACTTCGCCTATGTTTTATAGTCGGTCTTAAGCCCGGATAAAGGAGGGTTGTGTTAGACTCCGACAGTTAGCGTAAAATCCTGTCGAATTTCATGAACATGGATCAATGAATTTACTAATAGAGCAAAATGACGTCGAAGAATTCATATAGCCGATCCCATCTAGTGGGATAAGACTTTGTTATTGTTGTTATATATATATATATATATATATATATATATATATATATATATATATAAGCTTTCGCACACTAACATAATGGAATTGTAACCTTCTTGGAGGTTAACGAAGACATAATGGCCACTTGAGGCGTGTTCTGAGTGATGAATCCAAATCCACAGTGTATTAAGCCTTTCTGTTTTCTTTACTGGTGCAAACTAATTATTGCATAACATGACCTCATGAAGAAATTATATATTCCCTACTGGTAGTTGCATCTTCTTCCGATTGCATGTACCGAGGGAGCTCCCCTGTACACCATCAATGCTATTAATTATAACCTACACAAAGAAACATGACACTTGTTTTTAGTATCTCCTCCAACCTGTCACCAGAAATCAAATGTCAATTGCAAATGGCAGGATGTGTGGACATGTTTTTATAAGAGTTTTTTTTCTTCCCTTACCTATTTTATATTGTTTTTTAAAATCTCTATTAGTCTATTTAATATTAGAGTCTTAATTGCAACTTCCCAAACATTTGCATTTAATCAGTTATTTTATATTTTTATTTAGAAAAAAATATAAAATAGATGAAATGGTAAAAAATTCACTTATTTTAATCTTTAAGGAAAAAATCGTTTAGGAAATAAAAATGTAAAATAATGAAGCTAGTAATTTGGGGTTAAGTATGATTATTTAGGAACTTCAAAGATCTTGACATGCAAAAAATATATTCGGGGGGGGGGGGGGGGGGAGGGGGGGGGGAATATTTTTTTAATTAATTCGGAATTATTTTCTTTTTATTAAGCTCATAGAAAATAAGAAAACAAAAAAATCCCATGATGTTAATTAAGATCCACAATTGAAGTTGTGAATTTCGGTATGGCAAATTTATCTTGAGCACTACTATGTTTAGGAAGAAAAATAGATAATCCCATAAACCTACAAACTAACTTGAATAAAAAATTAAAATTATTCGGGCCATTGTGCCATTATGATATTGGAGGACGTCATAGAAAATCACGAGCCTAGGATAAGGGTAGAACGAATAATAAGTATATAGGTGAGCTGCTGTGCTACTCTGATATTAAGAGACGTTTTTTAGCAAAATCATGTAAGACGAGACTCAAAATGAATAATCTTCTATACAAGTGCAAGGTATTACACTCTTTCTCCTTCTCTATGCATAGGAGTGTTCATGAGTCAAGTTTTTAAGAGGCAAATCCGATCCGACCTGATCCGGATCGGATCACCATTTTTTCTTTTTTTATAATTTTTCTTACTATTTTATATTATTTAATATAAAAATATTATTTAATATTTATTTTAAAGTATAAAATAAAATTTTCAGATATTTAGATATTATTTTCATATCTAAAATATTTTATTTTAATATTTTTAAATTTAATATAGGCTTAAAATTAATTAAAAATAAAAAATAAAAAAAATTAAATAAATGGTTGGGTCGGATCCACTCAGCTAACCCTTACCCAACCCGACCACCCGTCGGGTCGGGGTCGGGTTGGATCGGGTCATTGGGTCGATCCGACCCGCTAAACACCCCTATCTATGCGTGTGCGCGTGAATACTTGGATGAATAATAATTAGATAAATATTTACTTATTATGCTAACAATGTCCAAACAGATAATGAAATAGGTTTAACATCACTTTTTTTTATGCACAAATTCTCAAAAGTGTTTACTTCTAACGAAAGCTTGTGAGTTGGGTTAGCAAATTCTTCAAAAACCATGAAATATAACCATTATCGGCAAAATCGTGCTTAAAAATGATTGTTATTATGAGACATCTATTATTATTAATGTCCAAACAGATAATGAAATCGTGCTTAATTAATTACGAGACATCTATTATTATTAATATATTAATTAATTGTTATTATATTTTAATTATTATATCTCAAGAGTTAATATTATTAATAATTTATATTAAAATTGATTCTTATATTTATTGTTAAATATAAAATTATTATATATTATTAGTTTCATACTTATCTTTATTTTTCTCATTTTCATCCAAACACTATTAGAATAATAATTTGAAATACCATTTTGTCAACAAAACACAAATAAAAATATCAATAAGGAATATCATATTCATAAGTATAATTATCTGAGTAGAAAAGCCGTTGTGGTCATCGCAAAGGATAAAGACACAAATCACGATTAAAATTAAGAAACACTCAAGATAAAAATTTGGGTTCAAAGTCAAAGGTAGGGATGATTTTGAATTCATTTTTAATGCAGATTTTTTAATAATTTAATCAAGATAAGAAATATTAAAAAAATATTTCCTTAAATTTCTCCTAAATTATAAGGATTTTCACTTGGACCTAAATAACTTATTAGAATACTCCTAAATCCTTTCACGGTGTTCTCTCTTTTAATGTTTAAAATAAATATTTTGACAAAATAACAATATTAAAGATCCTTTTTTTAATATTCATATTTTTTATATTTATTTTTTTATTCTTTTTAAATATTAAAGTAGAGGATAATTTTTTAAGGACGTTTTAATCTTTTTAATATAGAAAAAAATTGATAATAATGAAAAACATAGCAGAATGAATTCAAAATTAGATATAAAAAATTGCTATAATTCAGGAGAAATTTTTTAAAAACTCATATTAAAATTGCAACGCTAGTCACGTTCCATGTCGAAAACATGTTTTTTTTTTCTTGCAAAAAGCAAAAGTAAATGCACGAGAACATGACATATGGCAGAATATTGCAATGATATGTGTAATTTGTTAATAATAATCCTAATTTATTCTAAGTCCAAATTCTAATCATAATATTTAAATTCTATTCCTAATATATACAATGCATACCATATAATAGAATTTGAATTAATAATCGTAATACATATAATATGTTAGATGGATTTAATGGGTCATACGATCTAGTCGAACGGTGGGCGACGAACGCGGCAGCGGCTACGAGATGATGGCAACTGCGAGGCAAAGCAGAGAGGCACGAGCTGCGAGGCAAAGTGGCAAAACACGAGGGGCTAGACGGCGAGGCACGAGTGGCTAGGCGACGATGGCTGCAAGGCGATCCGATCTCTCCCATTTTCTCTCTGATCCGGTGATGGCGACGTCGACGACGACGAGGCGGGGGTGGCCGATTGCGAGGAATCTGGCGAGGTGAGGGTCGCGAACGACTCTCCTCCTTTCTCTCCGATTGATGACGAGGATGGGCGAGGGAAGCTCGACTCGATCGTGCTCAAGAGAGAGATCGGCAACGACGACTGCTGCTCTTTTGGGCGTGACTCTAGATCGATCGTGCACAAGAGAGAGATCGGCAACGCGGTTGCTTGTCAGGCGTATGATGACCTGTACTCCTCCGCCTCCTCCTTCTCTTCCTCCTCGCCGTTCGTCTCCCTCGCAAACAGCGAGGAGACGAGGACTCCTCCACCTTCCGCTTTTGTCCCTTCTGCCGGTGCGCCGCTGCTCCGCTTCCATGACAAGAAGAGAGGTAGAAGAAATGAGGCGCTGAAAAAAAAAAGTGCGCTGAGTCCTACGGCGATCATACGTTCAGGCGAATGACGGCCATTAAATCCATGTTAGATATATAAGATTGTTATCGTAATATTTAATATTACTATAAAATCAAACATTGCTATCCTAGTCTATTTCAATCTTAACAATAATACGTATAATATTAGTGAAAATTGAACTCTTAATTCATTGGTTTTGTCCTAACATTTAGTATACGATAACATGGAAATAATCATATATATATAATTATTAATTGTTAATTTTTTATTCCAGTCTTTCAAATGCTCGTCCGAATGTATATACTATTAAGTTATTGAATGATATTAAGTGAATCTTCGTACTACTAATCCTTAAATCGAAATTATCGAGAAATGCATATTTATAATTTTTTTATCTCGATTTCGATATTAATAATTCTGAACACCGAAAAAAAAAACTCGATTGAAATTTAGTTACAACAATTAAAATTGCATAATGATAAATACATAAAAACGGCGGGTTTCCATTCCGTCGTCACGCTTTCCTGTTTTCGCGCTTCTTCTCGCCGACATGGGGATCTAACGTATGATGAATGACAAAGCATCCCCAATTCCCAAACCCTAGATCTCGTTCTCTTTTATGAGATCCAAATTCACGAACGCAAAATTCGTAAGTCTCTTCCTTTTGCTCGAATTGATCGGTAGGTCGATGAATTGGCACAATTTACCCTTTTGAAACGTTCGATTTGGCGTCGGTTTGCATATCGAGATCTGATTTATTGCATCGATTGTTTGTGTTTTATCTGGAAGTTTCACCTTTAGTTGTTTTTAGAATCTTTTCTTTTCGCTTTGAATTCCATTGAATTCATGGTGTTTCGGGAGAGGCTTTGCTGTTGTGGGCAAGGATTTACGGAGGACACAAAATGGTCTCTGCTTGTTTGCCTTATTTAATCTTTTGGCTAAAAGTCCAAAATTTTTATTGTGTTTTCAGCACCTAAATTGAAAAAAAGTTCGGCGTTCATATCTGCGTTTATAAAAGGAGGTGAAGTGCGATAAATCTTCAATTGGTCCAAACAAGTTAAAGGGGAGAAAGAAGTGGCTCTGAATGTATCTTGAAGATGAATTTGAGAAGGTTAGTTCTGTGGTACTTCTATCTCTGAATTAGACATCTCTCATTTACTTATTTAAGGAAATGTTAATTATACAAGAACGTCAATTTCATATCGTTGCACCTATTACATATGACGATCAAATGCCAGTTATGCCATTTTCCTGTAGAGCTAGAACTGTTCAACAGGATGATGCTTTGCGGTAAGGTAGTAGAGAAGCCGGAAGGAAGAAAGGTATAGTCAGTAATACAGTCCAAAGATAAAAAAAAGGTGAAGACAGGAACATTACGAGCGTCAATCTTCTAGCTTATGATAAAAAATCAAGAGATGGGCTTGCTTGGCCTTTTCCAGATCATATATGAATTGTCTTTTTGTTCCGTGTTGAAATGGAATAGAAGCTTACTTTACAAGAGTCTATAATGTAACTCCTCGAAGAAAAAAAAATATTTCTCCTTTTGTGTTTGATGATGTGCTTTATGAGGTGCATTGAGATGAGTAAATGTGCATATATGAGGCAGACAACTCTGACATTACATATATGTCACTACAGTGACTTTACAATATTTACTTAGAGAAATTAGTGCCATCAATCCGACCAAGCTCCTTATCATCGTAGTTCCTAAAAAAAGTCCCATACGGGTGTAGGGATAACTTTTTAGGTCTAATTTGACTGATCACCTCTATTTATGCCTAGAAACTAGAGTTATCCTCTTGCTTTCAATGATGTGGTAGGATAGAAATAAACGTATGAAATTATGCACTTCCTTGCAGAATTTCATTAACTCATGCGGAAAAGATGCTAGAACTGACGAAACATCATACGAAAATTGAAAAGATATATCAGCAACACATGGTTGTCTTTTGCAATGCATGCATAATATCCATGCTTTACTGATATATCCCATGGAATAAGAATCATGAAAAGACATGATTTTTCTTTTCATTTCTATACGAGAAAGTTGAGCTTGTATCAGTTTGTCAAAAGTTGTTGAATATGATCCGTGCGTCATGTCCCTTCTAGTATCATGATTCACTAATCAGGTAGCACCATGCTGCTGTTCATTACTCTATGGTGCACATTCCTGTTATTACGATTCTTTGTCTTTCAGACACGCAGCAAATCAAATGGTTTTATTTGTTTACCATAATTTTTTGTGACTTTCTGTTTTTTATTCTGATATACGTCCTTTCAAAAAGAAATATTATGATATATATAGCAAATTTCCATATGTATAGCAAATTTCCCAATGTCATATCTTAATTTCTTGATTACTTATATAGTTGATGTCTTACATGGTATTGCTGTTTTCTGAAATGCTTTTCTTCTGATTTTTAATTTTCTCAGAGACCATAGGAGCAACAGATCTGCTCTTTTTGATGGCATTGAGGAGGGCGGTATTCGAGCTTTATCATATTCATCACATGAGATTAATGAACAAGATAATGATAGAGCTATTAATGGACTGCAAGATAGAGTGAACATTCTCAAGAGAGTAAGTTACTTTCTGATATTCTATCCATCTTTAACCATCGTTATCAAACCTTGAGAACCACTACAATTTTTGCCTGCAGATGTTTTCCATCAATATTTTATTTATTTTGGTGAAATAGTGCAGACTATAAGCTACAAAGATGTAGGTTAATATTGCCTTGAGAACTACTACGGTTTTGCCCATAATTTTTTTCCTTGGACATTCTCTTTGATGTAGTAAAATCTTGCAAACTATAATAAACTATAAAAATGTATATTAGTATACTACTTTTATGTCCTGTATTATAGCAGGGTGAGTCGCCTATAGTTTTGGTGATTGAGTTTTTTTTTCTCTTTTTGCTTCATAGAGATTATGTCATTGCTTTCTTAAATTTTTTAAACTTGAGGAATATGCCCTATAACAGATTGCAACATCCAGCATGATGTTAGATCAGCAATGTGCAAATTTTGTACTCCTTTTCAAGGTCTTGCCCTCATTATGTCATCAATAGTAATCCAGTGTCCTAGTGGCTGTGTGATAATTTTGTGTACCACCAGAGAGGTATTGAGTGATCTGTATGATGGAATAATCTAACGAGTTGTCTGTTTTCAACAGTTGACAGGAGATATTCATGAAGAGGTTGCAATGCATAATCGTGCCTTGGACCGCATGGTACTTATCCGGAATCTTCACCTGCTTCTTTTGTTGTTTGTTGATGTTCAGATTTTATATAAATTCTCTCATTGACCTCTCCATTCTTAGGGTCATGATATGGACGCTTCAAGGGGAGTGCTATCTGGAACTGTGGATCGTTTCAAAATGGTAATGTTTTGTTTTGACACTTTCATCATCCAATGTTTTTTTTATTCTCTCTTTTTTCTTTTTTTTTTTTTTTTTTTTTTGGGGGGGGGGGGGGGGGGGGGGGGGGTCACTTGACTTTTATTCTCTTCTGATCTCAGGTGTTTGAGAAAAAATCAAATCGAAGAATGGCGTGGCTTGTGGGATTCTTCCTAGCCCTCTTCTTACTCATATACTACTTGACTAAGTGAATTTTTGGTGCGCGTCACTTGTGAGGGCTAATCATTGTCACTCCTATACATGAGGTTGCATCAAGATAAATTGTTCTAAAGAAAGAACATAGAATTTGTCATTACAAACTAGCATATGAGTGTTGATATTTTGTCAGAAAACATATATTAGACACCACTTTGCTAACTAAATTGGGTCATTTTGCCTCTTTTAACCTTTTTTTTTTCAAATGCATAACGACGAGTAAACTTATATTTAAAATTTGCCCTATCAAGCATACCATCATGGGGTTGCATCCTCGGAAATGCCCTCTAATTTGATTGCGACAACTGGCCGGTTCGTGGGCGATTCATGACCTTCGGCCTTTCTTTGGGTCTTGTTCGATTTCACTTATTTAATAAAAGTCGGATCTGAATTTAGAAATTGATCTTGAATAGGTTTAGCTTATTTCTACTAAATTTAGATTGTTAGCTTAGAATATCAATTATAAAAGTGTTAATTTCGTATACCTCCTTTAAATTATAACGATTTTTTGCGTCTGTCCCTAATTTATCGTAACGTCTTTTTAGACTATGCTATAATTTTTATTTTAGTTCATTCGTCATATTATATTAATTTTTTTTATTTTTTTAATTTATTAAATAACTACTTTGCCCTCTTAGTTGACATTTATTAGAAATCATAAGAGAATAATTCATTTAATAAATAAAAAAAATAAAATTAAGTGAACATCGCAGCATAGTTTATAAGGATGCTTGAATTAATCTATATAATTAAATACATTTTATAAATTCAACTCAAATTATTTACTAAAATATGTTTTTATTATATTTCATTTTTAAAAATGTATATTTTTTTATTAATAAATATTGTTTAATAGTTTATTCAGATAGGTAAGATTTCTTAAATATAACAAGTCAGAATTTTTTAGTCCACCTTAAATTTATGACTTAGCTCGTCTATTAATGTCGCCTAAATCTGCTCAGTTACTCCCGAAAAGCAAAAAGAGACAACACCCAAAATGGAGTGTCGCCCGCAATTCATGGAATGTATCAAGCTCTGGAACAGGACATCACCTAATTTTCGGTGGCATGTCAATTGAATTTTGGGATAAGTCATGCTCCTCGGGATTCATATTAGATTTTGCCTCTATCTTTGTTGTCTTCCTTTAGACATCAAGTCCCTCGAGCAATGTAAAGATAACAACAACAAAATCTTATCCCTGAGGTTTTACAACAAAAAAAAAAAAATGTAGAAGTAACATATGTGCAGGTGGCAGTTTCAATATGATATTAATTTCAGGAGTACAACATTCCACATGAACACAGCAAATAAGCATCTCTACCTGCACTTTGTATTTAGCTCTCTCTGGATAATCTTCTTGCCCAGTGACTAAAAGAAATGAAGCTATTGTCTTTACATTTCATGCTGCACAATATACTACTTGATCTGCGATAATAGCAGTTAACATCAGGCAAAACAAAATGGAATGAATTGCCTCGTTGTCTTACCAAATAAATGGGAATACGTTGAACATGCAAAGGGATGAAGTCACGAGTGAGGATGTTGCGATGGCCATTGTTACATATACTTATATGCTCTGCAGAACATTATAAAGCTCGTCCGCCATTGTCTGTAGTGTTACAGGTTTGCGAATCAGACCATTCATCCCCGAATGCAAGCACCTCTCTTCTACCTGAGCATCATCACAAGCAGTCAAAGCTAAGATCACAGGCCATGATCCACCGCTCGATTTTCTGATTATTGTTGCCAACTCAAAACCATCCATTTGGGGCATGTTAAGGTCCAGTAGTAAGAGTTCGAAGATATTTCCAAGGGTACTAAAATTGTTCAGACATTGCAGGCCGGAAGCAACCGAGGAGACGTGACATCCAAGCTTCTCTAGGAGTTTCTGGGTCACAGCTCTGTTGATGTCATCATCGTCCACTAATAGAACTCTAAGGCCTTTGAAATTAGTAGTAGAGGTGGAACACAGCTCTAAGGTTTCTCTGGCCTCAGGCACTGGCCTGAGTTGGCACGATTGAAATTGAAGAGTAAGTGTTAAGGTTTCTACAATGCCTTGGGCATTTGAAACTGCCTGGATGTTTCCTTGCATCCTCTGCAAAAGTCAGAAAAGAAAGATTTTATTAAGGTTGAGGTGTTTCACAATCAGATAACAATATGATAACTACAATGATTAATCCAGCTAGAATAACGCAGAATGATAGAATGCAACTGGTTTATCAACTTTGGGACTAAATCTTGTCAACCTCATGAAGTTTAGGGAGCAAAACCTAGTTGCTCCTTGTTAGAAGATCATCTATAATTGCAGTAGAAAGTTTATCATCTTCACAGAGGTGATTGAGCCTGAAAAGGCTTTTTCCAATGGAGGCGTAAACATAAGCATACCGTATTTCCCTAAAACTGTGGTAACTTTCTTCACTATTTTGCACAATAACAACAACAACAAAGCCTTATCCCACTAGGTGGGGTCGGCTACATGGATCATACGACGCCATTCCGCTCTATATTCGTTGATCCATGTTCATGAGATTCGACAGGGTTTTACGCTGGCTGTCGGGGCCTAACACAACCCTCCTCCTTTATTTTGCACAAGTAGTTAAAATCTTTTGGAAATAGCCAAAAACAATAATGACTTAACAGTTAATGAAAGCTGGAAAACTTTGAATATATTTTCCTTCTAGCATCTTTGTGAACATAAACACTAAAAGCATTTTCGATGTCCTTAGGCAAAGGCTCCAAAGTGATTGGCACAGTCCTTTAACAACAACAACAACAAAGCCTTATCCCACTAGGTGGAGTCGGCTACATGAATCATACGACGCCATTCCGCTCTATTATGGCATAGTCCTTTAACATTGATCCTATTTTCTCTTTATTAACTTAGTGGTGTAGAGTAATTGCAATGGGCAGGAAATAGGAAACCTAAAATAATCCAGAAGTAAAGGGAGTTTTCTTTTGAAGTTTCCTAAGCAAATTTCTCCACTATGTTTTTCGGTTATGGTCAGTGACCCATCAGTGTCAAGTGAACCTTGGACAAAGTGGTGACTCCAAAAACCGAACCTAGGACTAATAAACCCAGCAATCCTGGAACACACCCTACTATCCAGTTGTGTCAACCATCCTTGGTTGCAAATTGTTCCACTACGAGTAAAAGAGTTTCCACCTTCTAAGAAAAGAAGTTTAGAAGATTATTTACTGATTAAAGTGCGACAACCTAAAGTTTATTTCAGGACATGACACAACCCACAACATTATATGGTATAAGATAACAAACATTTGTCCTGAAACTAAATATCATTGAATATTTTCTTCAAGTTAGGACATTAAAATGCCATTTATGTGCCAATTCTAGAGGGCAAGGTTTATATGGCATACGTGCACGATCCTCTTGCACATTCTGAAGCTCAGGCCAGTTTTCAACTCTGCAGAATTGTATCTCTGACGGAAGTGTGATAATAATGAAGTTGAATTGCTAGTTCGCAATCTTCTTGTTATCTCAAATGTCACAAATGTATATCCCCGTGAAAGATTTGATTTCCATGGAAACCATTCTTGAACTAATTCTTCTTTGATGTCATCATGCTTGAGAACTTGGAATATCAGAAATCCTTCATTATGTTCATTTAAAAGTCTTCCTATCATATGTAATATGACATGAAAAATTCGTATCTCATCCCCAAAAACCTGATCGGGCAGAGCGTTTCCAACCTGAAATTCAAGATCAAAACCTCTCGAATCACAAAGACATCTTGCAGTGCTAATAGCTTCCTTAATCAGAGAATGTAGGCTAAATGGTCGTATCACCAAGGATAGCTGCTCATTGTTTATAGTAGTAATTTCCATGGCATCATTTATCAATTTTGAGACCACACTGCTGCTTTTTGCCATAGCATCGACAATAAGCCTTTGTTTTGGGTTAAACTCTTGCTGCATTACTGATAACAGACCAAGGATTGAGTGGATGGGCCTTCTCATTCCTTGGCCCATGATCATTTGGAACTTGTTCCTTGCTTTGCTGGCCATCATAGTGCTCTGCTTCGCTAGCAAGAGAACCCGATTCTGTGCTGCTAGTTTTTCCCTCAACAACTGAGATTCCTCCAACACTGCGGCATGGGATAGAGCGACTGCAACCTGGTCGGCCACAACCTCCACAATTTCCAGTTCTTGACTGCTCCAACACCTTGATTCATCCCTGGGAAAAACCAAAACCAGTATCGCATAACTGGCTTCAACCATTTTTGGTGTCCCGCCTTTGAAATGTGATACATTTAGCATTGGCATTCGTATCGCTGCAACTGCTCCTGGCCCCAGCATATCTCCACTGCTTGCAGATCCAAGTGTGGAGTTTTCATCAAGTATATTCACGCCCTTAGTTTCTTGAATTTTCCTAACATATGGATCATCAAAAGGAATTGAATGGCCATACATCTCCGAGCTCTCCCTTAATTGGTGAGTAAGGTCCATCTCCCTCTTATTATTGTTAGGCATCCATACTGCACAGTTTTGCAAGCCCAAAGTGTTTGACAACTCAACCAAAGTAGTGTACAGTATGGTGTGTCTATCTAGTGACTTACGGATCTCTTGTGTGAGCATGCGTACATGCCAGCTAGTTTCTTCCTGCCTCTTCATAATTCCAACTTCCCGATTCAACTCCTGAGCTTTCAATCTCAGAAAGTTTTCCCTGACCTTTACTCTTAGAAGCTGAGGGATAAGGGTTAATAGAGTTATTGATGTCGCGAATGATACAAGTGCAGTCAAGAACTTGGATATGGTGAGACCCAACATGAGGATAAATGAATGGGGTTGATATGTGAAAAAATTGAGCAAGTGGGTCACTCCACAAAGGACTATGAAGGCACCAAACTGAAAGACAATCCATTTGAAGGGAAAGAGTTTCGAGCATGTCACAAAGCACAGGAGCTCAACAGAAATGGAGAAGTAGGCTGCGGCAATAAAGAAGTCACCCAATTTCTGGCACTGGAAGATGATCTCATTGTTCCAGAAACTAGCGCTGTCACAAATGCAGCGTGCATATCCGTCGTTGGAAGCAGACACAGAGAAAGGGAGGGTGCAAATCAGAAGCCCATAGTACAATGTCCTTAACATTTGCACCAGGAAGCTTCATCCAAACAATTACTGAAGATCCCAAGCCTGTAGCCTCCCCATATCAGTGACAGGACTCAAATCCACCACATCTTTCAGAGCATCCAACATAATTCTGCACGCCCTGGAGTAAATTACAAGAGGTTATAACCAACGCAAAAAAGAATCAAGGAAACATGCAACTATGGAGGAGGATCCGATAACGCTTAACCTTGGAGTATTTTGATATAGTCGCATGAAAGTATGAAACTATGATCATCAATATTTCTGAAAAGAAAACTGTCTTAAAAATAAGTCAGAAAAAACCTGCAAATTAGTTCGAACGTCTTGACAGTGTGAAGGACATTAACGAAAGGAAAAATTGTCAGTGAAGCCGTCTTTTCAATGATCCGGGAACCGAAAATGTCATCAGCATGCAGGGGAAAACAGAACGAAATTTTGCAACTAACATCCAGCAGCGAAGGGAATGGGCAAAATGATAAAAAAAAAGGGGGAAAATTTTTACGCATGATTAAAAGAATTCTGGCAGTCCACAACGTCATAGAAAAAGAAGAAACATCTCTGCGTCCATGCCCTTGCTTCCGTGACAATTTCAAGAAGAAAAGAACCAAGAATTACTCATGAAATCCAGAAAAATCTCCTTTTAGGAGCCCGGCAGACGGAAAAAATCTCACCTTTTCACCTGTATCCCCTCTCCCATCCTCCTTCTCACAACCAGAAGAAAGGAGGTACTCCAAAAATGGTTCTTTTAGGCGGAAACAACACAGTAATAGCACAGGACAACACTAATTTGATGCACGCCACCACATCCAATGCGCATGCAAGAAAGCCACATGAAAGGATCTCAACAGCTCCTCCAAAGCCAAGCAAGACTTCAAAAATGAGAAGCGCAAGGTGGAAAGGAGAGGCAAAATGCCTTCTTTTGGGGCTTTCTCTCCATGCCCCCTTTTCCTTCACATTTCAACGTTTCGAAGGACGGAGAAAACGGATGGTAATAACTACGATTTATGCAGGGTGAGAGGAGTTTGAACAGACAGCAGGGGAGGGGTTTGAGTTTTTAACCACACACCCCACTGCACCAACAAGGGCTCTTTCCTCCACTTGGTGGAGGGGCATCAAGTAGATGTGAGATATTTTAATTAGTTATGGAATTTAATAAATTATAATCTTTTTTTTATGTCAGTCCAAATTTATAAAAGATTTTCAAAATTATTAGTACTCAATTAATTTAGAATTTAGAAGATAGAATAATAATGATTCTCTGACCAAGATGATGATTCAAGACTCGAATTTGAGATTACCACACTCGACAAACGCTTGACACACTCAACTATGTTACGATTGAGTCAAACACTTTTGGACATAAATTATAGTCTTTGATTTCTTAAAAAAAGAAACATTTTTTTTAAAAAAAATAAAAGTTCTCTATTTTTCTTATATGTATTGAAGTAAAAAAAATTGAATTCGACAAGCAAATAAATATTTGTTATCTATGCATTTTTGGGTCTATTTGATGGTAAAGTTTATTAGAGAAAAGAAAGGATAAAAAATAAAAGGAAAAAAAATATGAAAAAGAAATAGAAGAGAATGAAAGTGAATATTTACTTTGGATGATATAATTAAATTGAAGGAGAAGAATGAATACTAAATAATAATTTTAACTTTTATAAGGAGAAAAAAAATGTTTTATGATATATTTACTCTTTTTCACTTTAATTTGAGAGCAGATAAGATGTTTAAGTAGAATGGAGGGAAAAAAAAGAGAATTTTATTCTCCTTTCTTAGACACAAAATCAACAAAATTATTGTCCTTTCTTTCTCCCATTTTTAACCTTTTTCACATTCAATCAATCAAATAGACCCGACTCATTTTCTTGAAATATTTTTTACAATATTTCAATATTTTAGCTATATTTTTTTTTTCTAAGTTTGCTCCAATCTAATAATTATGTTATTCAATCTAAAAATATTTAGTTATTTTTCTTTCAAATTTTTAAATAACTAATATAGAGTAACATGAATTTTGTAGCCGACCTTAGAAAAAATCTTCTTAATTCTTGGATTGGTTTACATCAAAATGATCAATTATTCATCTTTCTAACTTTCTAACAACTTAAGCTTTTGAGAATTTGTTTTGGGTGGTCAAAGAGACGAGAATTCTATTTTTTTAAAAAAAATTAAGACAAGAGTAATAAGTTAATAATTCAGAATAAAAAAATAAAACTATAACATTAAAGAATAATACGGAAACAAAAAAAATAATTGGAATTTCTTATTCCATGCATCAAAATGCTCCAACATTAGGATTTCCGGAAGTACCAAAAACAAATTTCATTGATATTTTTTTTCAGTTAGAAATAAAAATAAATGCTGCAAAATAAATAAACACATACCTATATTGATCTTGACTTCGAGTATGATTTATTCTTCTGCTTTGAAATCTTTTATCCCCCTAGGATAAAAATATCAAATAATTTTAATAATAGAAATAATGTAATTGCCCTCAACTCAAGTATATAATTATTTATTATATTATAGGAGTATAACAATCTTACAAAATTAATACTTAGATTCTTTCTCTTCATTTATTTGAAAATCTTCTCACTCCTTATCTTCCCTTCCTTTGTCTCATTTTCATTTCATTCTCATTCTTCTTCCTTTTCTTTAATGATGCAACCATATGCTCCTGTATTTTGTTTTTATTTTAGTTGAGATCCACGTAATTTAAAAAAAATGGTAAAAAAATCTTGATGCATATTATTTCGGTGAGTTCTTGATATATTTTTATTTTGTCGATTCGGGGTTACGAAAAATTTTCGATGTCTAAACTTAGTAACACCTGACTAATTCGAATTCCAAAAATAGAGGGATAACTCCGCTAACCAATTGAGCCTACCATATTCTTGACTTATATTTTGATCCACTTGCTCGAGCGGCGTTTTAGGTATTGATAACATGAAAAATAATTTAAAACTAATAATTTCTTTCAAAATAAATTATTTTTTAATTAACTAAATGTTCAAACATTAGCGAAAAGAAAAAAAATTGCATTTATGGTTCTAGAAATTAAATTCATAGATATTAGTTATGGTCCCAACACTACCCACTTGATCCGAGTTAGGTTTTAGTCGGATATATAGAATTAGGTTGGTTTATAGATAAAATATTTTGTATTTTTTATATATTGAATAAACTACTTCAAATTATTAATATTTTTAAACTAAGAATCACGATTATTCTGAAATAAGTAAAGAGAAATTCAATGTCATTAAGTATTTTAATTTTTAAACTTTTTTATATAAATAAAAATGATTAGGAAAAACTAAGTTGTTTCTTTATTATATATATAATATTAGTAGTACTATAAACTATATATTTATCAATGAGAAAAATGGAAAAAAAAATATTTCTTCAAATTCTTTCCCCTTTTATTATTCATATGCAAATATGGCATTCAACTTCTATTATCTTTTTCTTCCCCTCAATTATATGGCGTCCCAACAAATTTCAATTTTTGCATCCATTCTCTCCATTTCGTTTTTCCTACACCCTTTCTTCCCCATCAGGCCCTTTATATACGATAGTTATAGTTAGTGACAAAAAAGTTCTATAAGTCTGAACTCGGTTGTAACTTTATGTGATTCCCCTACGTAGTCAGACGCTTCAACAGAATTTTTTTACGAAATCTCGTTATTGATTTATTTTTTATCACGAGATAGATGTCTTATTTCGAAAGATTAATTCAGAGTTTCAGTCGGTCTGTAATTTTTATCATCTGTAAAAGGGAGTGCCTATATAAACTCTCTAGAAGTCTAAATAGAAACTCATCTTGTAATCATCATTATTTCATAACAAAGAGAGTCGCCACCTATTCTCTACGTTCTTCTGTGTTCGTGTGATCTCTCTCCCTCTTTTCACAACATAAAATCTCCATCTCAAACTTTATTACTCATGCTAATAATCTTATGATAACAGAATTAACACCGAGAAAATAATATCCTTTAAACACTTTGTATATTTTTTCATTTGATAACTTAATTAATAGCGACACTCCTTTCTCCAAATTTATCTTTTTTTTAAACATTCGGTTAATAATATTGATATTTTTTATCAATTTTATCCTAATGGAAATACGGTCTGTAATTCATAAAAAAACGAGTTCATTATTATAATCATTAACATCGTCGTATGAATGAATATATATATGATACGTTTAAAATATATAATTATATATTAATTAATCATGTGGTTGATAATAGCATAAGGTACGGATATTATACATATGCTTATATACCCTTAATTATATTTATATATAAAAGTGTGTGGAGTGTGGGGGATGTGGATGCATTCCCCTTGGCCACATTGACTCGTTCATTGAATGGGTGGGGTTGTCTTCCATCAAATTGGATGATGGGGTCGATATCCGCTCTCTCCGATTAGAGCTAGTTTCAAATCTCTCTCTCTCTCTCTCTCTCTGGGGTTGGACCGTGGGGTTGCATGCATCGATATCCGCTATCAGGGTTCTGGACCAGGAGTTACCTAGTACCCATCACAGTGGACAGCAACGAGACTGTACGTAGGGGGGATGGGGGTGCCCCCATGCCGCTCTTCACTCTCACTCATGCTGTCATGCATACAAATGGCAGGACGAACATTACATTCCCCCCCCGGGTACTCACACTTGATGATGCTCACATGCATGCACACCGACGCATGTTCTATGCATAGTTCACTCTTAATTACGCGAGGTGCAAGTAGCACCCATGTTCTATGCATAAAATGAATATACGAAGTGTCATACTTTAACGTCCGAGGTTTAATTGGGGAATAGAAAAAAAATAAAAAGAAAAGAAAAGAAAGATAAAACAAATAAAAAGAAAAGAAATGGAAGATAAAACAAATAAGGAAAAGATAAAATATGAAAGAGTTGGTTTCCAACCAAATTCAAACTTCTCCCCTATAAATAAGAGGACAGATCAAACAAAAACTCCCTTTTCGTTTTCTCACGAAGTCGGCCATAATTTCTCCTCTTACGTGCGCCCTTCTCGTTCTTTCTTGTCCCTGACGACCGCCTCCATATAGGAGATCAACCAGAGGACTCGGACGACGTCGGACGCGCATCTGGACAGAGAGGAATCGACAGAGGAAGAGGAAGAAGAAGACTGCACGAATAGTTTCTTGGACAGAAACTAAAAGGTATGGAACTAGGATAGATTCGTGATAGAATCTTGATTTTAGACTTGAAGCATGTTCTATGTTGTTCCTTATTAATATATGATGTTCTATGACGTTGAATTGTGCCGGCCATCGCCGGAAAGGATGATCGGAACGCAAACTGCGCGTTTGCGCAGTTTCTGCGAAAGAAGAACCCGGCCCGGGCAGGTTCTTCGCCGGACCGAGTTCGGAGGAATTCGGCCAGGATCCGCCATTGCCGACGCTCACCGAGCTCTGCAAACGGATGAACCCGGCCCGAGTTGAAGACGACCCGGATCGAGTTTTGTGTACGAAAATTAGTCGGGTGCAACGGCCGCCCCGACTCGATGACGACCCAATCCGGCCCGGGTGTAACCCGAACCCGGCCCGGGCTTGCTCTCTGATTTTATTGAAGATGATCATGCATGAACCCGACCCGGGTTTATCCCTACTCGGCCCGGGTTCCGACATTAATTAAATCAATTCTATGATGTTCAGACCCCTGATTATGTTCCTATTCCAGATCTTAAAGATGATGATTATTATGCTTGTACCCTTGATTTACATCTCCATGATTATGTCTTTTATCTTGATTTAAAGTTCTTATAAAAATATGTTTTGTAATTAAAAGATGCAAGATAAAAGACGTAAATCGTTAAATGGAGATGGACTAGTGAGGACCAATTATGGGCTATCTTCGGACAGTTATGGGCTATTTTCGGACAGTTATGGGCTGACTTCGGACAGTTATGAGCTGACTACGGTCAGTTATGGGCTGGCTCTGCCAGTTATGATGATGATGGACGGGTTGAGGCAGGCCTCCCCGTGGGTTGAAATATATCTTCAATAAGTCAAAGATGAATAATAAGATGATGAAGAAGATGGACACATATGAATAAAGAATATTTCTTATGATGTTTGACTTATGCCTTCCTTATGATGACTCTACATGATCACCTATTCATATGTCCTCTTACATGCTTTCACTTTCATATTATGATCATGATTTACTTTCTTATTAGATGATGATGTTATCTTATGATGTACTCTTTATGATTCATGTTTAGTATCATGATCTTATGACGATTTCTATCTTACTTTCATATTGAGTTGTAAAACTCATAGGGATGTTTTCCTCTGCATGTTCTTAAATGCAGACCAATGTCAGAATGATGAAGGTGGCCAGCGGTGACAGATCGAGCTCGTAGCTGGCTGCACATGGTTATCGAGTCCTTTAGATGATGATAGTTTTTTCCTTTCTTTTTATGACTTGATGTATTAACTTTCCTTTAGTCTCCTATGAAGTCAGTTATCAGTCTTCCGCATTTCATGATGTTACTCTCTTTATTCTTAATGATGACTTAATTATTCTGCATTTATAGTTACTGAGTTGACCAGTCAAAGTCTTCTTTTCGGTCAACATGATGTACATGTAAGGATGACCCGTAGCGTCCTTGAAGCGTATTCTGCCATGTAGCGGGGTGCGATTTGGGGGCGTTACACATACATTATAAGAAAAATAGATATTTTTCACGATCTCACTATTCAAATTCGAAAATATAATTTTTTAAAATAAATAAATAAACACAAATTTTTAATAATTCAAAAAATTCAATAATTTCTTCTGATATCACAATAATTCAAGATTTTTCAAATATTTCAATAAAAAAATGAAAATCTTTTGATGCACTTTCTCCTAATATTCGTCGTCGTGGTGGTGCTGGCCATGCATCATCTAACATATCATATTCTTTATTTCTTTTCATTGTCGTTGCTCAAATGCTCAAACTCTTATCGGACTTCTTTTCGAACTTTTTTGGACTTTTGGTAGTCGTTGTTCCCACGCGTTATCAAAAACTCGTTGCACATTTTGACTTGGATAACTTCATATCGATTTTCGCCGATATTCAATATCTGCATGACTAATGGATCATCCGAGATTGTAGATGCACCCCTTCTTCACTCCGACACAATCCATCCAGAGTTGTCGAGAGGTCAATGGTGTCGCCCCCTCCTGCATGACATGTGTAATATGCTTGACTTCTTTTATTTTGTAACTCTCCTGTAAATTTACGAAGTGACATTTGTTAATTCATTCGTAATAAAAGCTATGTTATAAATGTATAGTTTTACATATGTCTGTTGAGCAAATGATGAAACCCGTTCATTATTTTTCTTGTGATGAGTTTTGAGGAAAAAACTCATCTCTAGGTGTTTTATCCATCTCTTTTTCCTGCAATTAAAATCAAAGTTAGAACATTAAATTCATTAAAAATATTTAATGAACATTAAAATGTTACAAACACTACAAGAAAATTTCCATTTTCCGACGGGTAATTTCCGACGGATAGAAATCCGTCACAATTTGCGACGGATTTTGCGACAAAAATGTTTTCGGCTGTTACAACCGTTTGAAATAAAAATAACAAATTATGTAATTTGTTATATTATTATTTTATTTTTCGACGATTAGGAATGTCGATATTTCCGACGGATATCTATTCGTCGCAATTTTTGACGGTTATAACGGTCTGAAATGAAAATAATAAATTATGTAATTTGTTATATTATTATTTTATTTTTCGACGATTAGGAACGTCGATATTTTTGACGGATAACTATCCGTCGCAATTTTCGACGGTTACAATCGTCTGAAATGAAAATAATAAATTATGTAATTTGTTATATTATTATTTTATTTTTTGACGATTAGGAACGTCGATATTTCCAACGGATATCTATCCGTCGCAATTGTCGACGGTTATGACCATTGGTAAATGTATAATAATATAATATAATGAGTATTTTATTAATATAATTAACGACAGTCCGAACCATCGTAATTTCTGACGGTTCAGACCGTCGGTAATAATTAGCGACAGTTTAAACTGTCGGTAAAATAAAAAATAAATATTATATATAACTATATATAGTATTTTATATTTATAATTAAATAATTTATGACGGTTAGGACCATCGGTAACATTAAAATAATTAATATCATATTCGTATATATTATTAATATTTGCTAAGTTTCCGACGATCAGAGCCGTCGGTAATTAAAATTTCACTACCCCGCTCTTTTTTTCTTCATTTTCCTGCTTTCTCTTCCACCTATATAATATATATAATCTTCTCAAACCCACTCCATTATCTACTTTTCTCTCCCTCTCTCCTCTCTCTCTCCCTCGACGACCCGCCCGACGTTCTCCCGGCCGCGACCCTCTCCCTTTAGACAACGATCGTCGGCGACCCTCGTGCGTCTCTCTCTAGAATGTGGCCACCACGGCCAGATCGGCCGCCAAGCGGCCGGATCTGGCCGCGGGCGATCGGATCGGCCATGGGCGGTCGGATCGATCGCTGGCGATCGGATCGGCGCGGTCGCGGGCGGTCGGATCTGGCCGCGATCGATTGCCTGGCGGCCGGATCAGGCCGCAAGCGGCGATCCAGCTGCGGGCGGTCAGATCTGGCCATGACCCGATCTGGCCGGCCGCAAGCGGTCTGATCTGGCCGGCCGTGGCCTGATCGATTGCCATCCGGCTTGATCTGGCGGTAGGATCTTGCCGCGGGCGACCGGCTAATTTTTTTTATATTTTAATACTTCTTTGCGACGGTTGCGACCATCAAAAGTTCGACGGTTGCGACGACCGTCAAAAGTTTCGGCGGCTTGTGACGACCGCCGAAAGTTTCGACGATTTTGACTGCCGAAACTTTCGGCGGTTGCGTGACCGCCGAAACTTTTGACTGTCAAAACTATCGATACTTTTGACAAATTTTGTCACACCCAACTCCGTGACCAAGTTCTAATTTCAATTATCATAATCTTAGTTACGTTTAGTCATTCCTAAAATAAAATCGGCAAAACCTCCCTCCCTTACTTTCTTGTGTTATTAGCCCACACATACAAAAGATGGATATATATTCATCAAAGTTTAAAAAGAACTATAAGATATGACATTCGCATATTGTCATCATATTTTTTTTTCACAAACCATCTCACATATAACCCCACAGGTTCAAATCTTATACAACCTTACAAAAAATTTCTCACAGACTTAATTACAATATATCTAAGACTATCTATTACACATGCATGCTTCCAAAAACAAAAGTGAAGGGGGATTAAAGCGCTCTAGCGGCTCGACCTCTTCTCTATATGCAGCAAAAATAAGCTCCGAGTCGACTCAACTCGAGAACTTACGAGTATCTGAAAAAAAATATTTAAAATGGGTTTTATGAGCAACAATCATTTGCCCAGTGAGTGGAATAAAAGTACAACATAGAGGAATAATACGAGTGCATATAGCATATAACATTTAAATAACCACATTTCTTTCATATGAGAAAACATTTAAAGCATAGCATATATAACATAACTTGTCAAATCATATGAACTGTCATTGCACATACTCATCATGGGTCAATACGTATCCCTCTCTAATCATGTGTCATACAGTTAAGCATAGCTTCATAATCAAGAGTCACGAATACGCAAAGCAAATCATGGGTCAATATGTATCCCTCGATGATTGTGTGTCATACAGTTAAACAGAGCTTCACAATCAAGAGTCTCAGATACGCAGAGCAAATCATGGGTCAATACGTATCCCAATCATGATTGTGTGCCACCCAATCATGATTCTCAGATACGCAGAACGATCATGGGTCAATACGTACACGCAGAGCAGCCCCCAAAAGGCAAAGACACCCTATATATACTCCAAAGGCTTTATGTATATCGAATGCGGTCCCAAAGACCTTTTTCAAACAGCATGACTAATGAACACATGGAGTTTAACAATATCAAAATACACATGTCATAATATCATATTATTATCAAATAAAATTTATTTTCACTTCACAAGCATTGTTCCCTAAAAACATTTTTGTATAAGATGTTACTCCATCTCATATGAAATCCTTGAAATATATCATAAATACTTTTCATATCTCAAGATATGTTTCAATAATAACAATAATAAGCTTTGCTTGAGGTAATACCATAAATAAAAGAATTAATATATAACATTTTGCTATATTATAAATTTACCCACTCACCTTTTACTTTATCACTTCAAGGAGGTTTATTAGATTTCCTCCCTTTCACTTCCAACTTGATGTTTTCCTACAAGCAATAATGCCTTTTTACTTTTCAATCACTAATAAGGTAATATGCAATGCATACTCATGATGCATGAATGATTATGCACCCTAAAATGCATGTAATCATCTCTAATACCAATTTCTAGCTTCAGGTATTCATATTCATTAGCTATTTCATACTTGAAACTTTTCAATTTTCTCAAAGCTTAACTAGGTGCTGTTTCAAGATTTCAGACTGAGTGTCTGTCAATAAATAATTCATAACTTTTTAATCACATAGGTAAATCTTATGATTCTGGATTAATTAGAAACTAGACATACTAAAGTTTTCAACCCCCAAATATCACTATCAAATTCCAAGTGAGTAAGTTAGGACATCCCAAGCAATCTGACCTAGGGTTTGTTCCCTGACAGACTATATGTCACTGAAATATTGATTTATATGTTTCTTCATATGTGTCCATTTAATTAGGGCATAATTTTTCTGAAATCTAGACTTCATTAGTAGTTTTTCATAAAAATTAGAGAATTTAACTCGTTATACATACTTGTAACAAAAATAGTTAATTCGGGTCATAATCTGTAAATGTCCTGGAATCTGACAGAAGCATCACTATGAAATGAAAAATTCATTTCTCCCCAAATACAAGTTAAAATAGTATGATTCCACCTCTCACCGAACTCTTTAAATGTTTATTTAAACATATCTAAATTTCAAACTCTAATTCACTCTATTCGAATCATGCCCTAATTTAAAATCGAGACTTATATCAAACTCGGGGCAGGATGGGTGACATGCGAAGTTAAGTTCATAACGTCCTATATAGAACTCCTTTTTAGGTGATTCCAGAGGCCATGGAAAGCTAACTTCGAATGGATGAAACACAAAATTTCATAATTTATGGTTCGTTTATCACTATGTAATGATTCTCTCAATCAGAAGAAAACTTTCCGGATCAAAACTCACCTAGAACGGCCGACGTTCCCAATTTTCCCCAGGTCGGTTCGCTCTAGTTCTTCCTCTGATAATTTGTCTACGGTGAAAATATAATGTTAAGTGGCTTATATATTTGTTTCAGAATTTTCTGAGGTCTTATGATGGTTTGGAAAAATATCCATTTGAACAGCTCTCACATGTCTGCTTCAGCTGCTTGGAACTTAAGTGATGACCAATCACATTTTTTGTCATAACTAAGTGTTTTAACCCTAATTAAGCTTACTTAATCCTATTTGAACATATATATTATAATATTTAGAAATTTTATGATTTATTCCTAATAATCCTATATAATTACTTTGTAAAGTTTATCGGTAATTAAGTAGTCATTATGCACTAATCGAAATATCAATTACTATATACAAATATCACTAAATGGACATTCAAACTAACTTAGTATGTTAATTAAATGCATGATTATGCACAAATGTTATTTCTAGGACACGTCCGTGACAAATTTTCTCCGACCGTCGAAAAATGATTTGCGACAACCATTTTTTTGACAGTTTTGAGGGTCAAAACCGTCTGAAATCAGCATTTTTCTTGTAGCGAAATTTACTTACCATCCTCCATGCAATTGTCGACGTAGATATACAGCCATCCACATGCAGGTATGCTTCGGATTTTCGATTTGTCTTATCTTTTTTCACTTGAATTTGTATGTCTCCATGGACCACTTAGCTAATAACTCGATCCAAACTCTCTCTAAAATCCAATTGTGTTGTTCTCATGTAGCCCGTGCATCCGACAACATTAAAGATAACCATCTTCAGCACCTAGAATTAAATGCCTTTCACATTTGCTCTATGTGCTCGGAGTCCCACCACACGTCAACCTTTAAAGGAAGATATTCAATTATTATCATAACAATTAAAAAGAAAAAAATTGACAACATAAGCAGATGAAGATACAAATATAAAATTCTCTAAATAACATTTGTCTCGTAGCATAAGGAATTTCTTTCCAAGCATAAGTCATGCCTCAATATATCTCCGTCGAATTATCTTAGTGCAAGCAGATGCAGAAGTTTTGATGAGAAAACTTGTAAAAACATGATAATATATATTTATTAAATATATGTTACCCACAATTACCATTTGGCTATAAATATTACATAAACTGATGTCTCAATGTAGAAGCATGGAATCTTTCGACATCTGCGTCTCCATGTCAGCAATGCCAGGCATTGGAACTTCCTCCGCTAAGTCATTGTCTGAAGGAGGCTTCGGTATAGCCTATCTCTCCACTATACAAATGTTCGAAAGTCTAAACGTAGTGGCCTTCTCTCCACCTCCCTCTTTTTCTCTATAAGAAGTGACTTTCTCCTTCCTTTACATTTTCCTTTACCAAAATGAAACATCTATATAAAAAATGGTTGCATAATAAGTTAACTTGTCACTGTACAATAAAACTATAATTGGATCACATTAACCTGAAATTCGACCACATCCTCTGTCGCATCTTTATAAATTGAATCGTATGTATAACTCGAATCAAATTCTAATATATGGAGACGCTTTTGAAAAAGGAAAAAATTAATCTAGTTTACTTGTGAAATTCTAAATTTGTTGAACAAAATAGAAACACTCACGAGAAGGTAAAAAATATAGATGTGATTCTACCCTTGTCAGACAATCGTTAGTCCGATGATTTGTGTGGAGACATTGTAAACTCTATTTGTAACCATTTCAAAGGCATTAATTATATATTCAAAGATAACGAAATTCAGACTAGAAGTGCAATACAAGTCATAAAAGTCAAAGTACAAGGTATTTTTGGTTAAAGATGATTTACTCATAAGTATCGAAATTGTTACATGGTTCATATTCATCTTCATCATCTTTTGAAGATGATGCACTTTCGTAATCATCTTCTTTGACCCTATAATCATTAGTTTCTGATTCATCATTGAATTCAACATTGTCGAATTCATTAAACAAATGTTCTTCATTTCATAGATCTTCAATTAGTTGTGTGTCTACAATTAGCCCTATTGATGCTAGTGAATAATCTTGGTATACAACTTGTAACGCACCTTCAACTTCAATCCGACTTCTTGCTTTCATTTTAATGACAATCCACTATTGAGCTTTATCTCTTATCTTTTTTGGATAATTCACATAGTACACCTACTTTGTAGAAGACGGAATGATAAATGGATCAAATCGTTCATAACATCTACTATGTTGTACTTCAATGATTTTGAAGTATTTGTGATTGTGTCCCCTTTTTTTCCTTTGGGTCAAACCAAGTACACTAAAATAAGATGACCCTATTACTTCTAGTATATTCTAACTCAATGATATCTTTAAGGATACTCACGTTCATTTTCCTCATCCTTTGACACATAAATTAATGTTAACAATTTCTTACCATGTGACCAACTTTCTGTATGAAATTTGTAACCATTCACAAAATATACAGACCAACTTGTTATATGTCGACTAGGTTCCCATACCAAATCATTGAGGTTTGATATACTAGAAGTTTGACCACTAAGAACCTAGACACATATTAAATAAAATGTTACTAAAGTTGTCATTAAATATAATTGATTTAATGCACTAACAAGTTTGAGTGAGACTTATGTGATCCTTAAACTATCGTGTGAAATAATTCTCGATTCTTATTTGTGTTTGATCCTTAGGAATATTGTAGCATTGCAGGAAACACTACAAATGAAAGAGTAATAAATTAATACTATATAAGAGAATTGAATAGTATACAAAATCATTGTGTACATCAAATAATAAACTTACATAAATAGCATTGCACCTCCTATGTATTCAAGAGGACATAATTCATTGTCGACTTGAATTCTGCATCGTTCAACCATCTTTTTGACTTGCTATAGTGTCTACTAAGTTGGTTAAAACTCATAAGTTTTTGTGTAGTGAACGTTCCTTGATCAGGAATTTCATCATTTCGACTAACTCTAATTCTCGTGCACTTGGCATGAAATTCAAAGTAGTATGAAAAAAAATACATCTCTTGAATCATGTGCACCTCATATATGGAACCTTCTATGTGTGCTTTATTTTTTACCATTCTTTTAATTCTATTGAGATATCTCTCAAACGGGTACATCCATTGTATTGAATTGGTCCACATACTTTTGCTTCATATATCAGATAGATTGGTAGGTGTTCCATGGAATCAAAAAAATTTTGATGGAAAATATTCTTTCTAACTTACATAAAATGATCGGAATATTAAATTCAAATTGACGCATATTTTCTATAGTTAGTGTTGTCGAACATAAATCTCTAAAAAATTAGCTCAGCTCAATAAGTGGCTTCCATATATTTTCTGGCAGTCGTGAAAATGCAATAGGAAGAAAGGATTCCATAAAGACACGATAGTCGTGACTCTTCATGTCAAACAAACGCAAATTATTCATATCCACATATTTGATCAGTTTTGAAGCATAACCATATGGCATTCTAAACTCTCGAACCCATCGATACACATGCATCTTTTCATCTTTCGTAAGTGTATAATAAGCTTTGGGTTTAGATAACCTACCATTGGACAAATTAACAAGGTGTAACTCTAGTCGTCGATAATATTCCTTCAAATCCAATCTTGCTTTAATATTATCCTTTGTCTTACTCTTAATGTTCATAACTGTGTTAAAAACATTATCAAATATATTTTCTCAATGTGCATAACATCTAAATTATGATGAATCAAATTATCTTTTTAATATGGTATATCCCAAAAGATAGTACATTTCGTTTAGTTATAAGAAACACTGTATCCACTGTATCTAACATTTGAATTATCAATAACCTTATCTAGACAACCCACGATGTTAAATAATTCATCTCTCGACAACTTGACTGGAGGCATGCCATGCACTATTTTTCCCTTTCTAAAGACATTTCTATTATTTCGAAATGGATGATTTTCCTTACATTTGGTATCTTAGTATATTGAGATAATAATTATATCGAAAATGCCTCCTAATATAATAATTATTCTTGTATTAGTTATATTAGTATATTATAATATACATATATATATTAAATTTGAATTTCCACGGCTCCAGCCATGGAACTTCCGACGAGTCATAAGCCGTTGGAAGTTCCTACGGCTGCCTTAGTCGTTGAAAAACCTCAACCATATATTATATAATATATATAGTAACATGACATCTAAACATTATAACATAAAATATTATTTTATAATTTCGATGGCTGGGGTGTGGAAACTTTCGACGACTCTAAAACTGTGGACCTCAGCCATCGGAAAGGCCTCTTAATATAATAATTATTCTTACATTAGTTATCTTAGTATATTATATTATATTATATTATATTATATTATATTCAGTAACAGAGCGAGGGTGGATTCATAGGGGGGCCAAGTATATAGAAGTATACATATATTTCTATTTTTTCTACATAAATAGTATATAAATTATAGGGAACTTGTGACGATTTCTTGGTTCATCGAAAGTTTTGACGGTTCGAGCCATCAACTAGATTTGCATCTCTGTATCCAGGATTACATTAACAATCGCAAAATCAAAAAATTTCGTCAGAAATATTAATTTTTCTTGTAGTGTCATTCTCCGCGACGTGTCACGTGCGACTTATATATATATATATGAGATCACATGTTCTGTGTGCGTGTGTTCAACAACGTCCAATATATATATATATATATATATATATATATATATATATATATATATATATATATATATATAAGCCTCCTACTCACTCACTCCACTATCAGAAGGGCTATCAAATTAGGAGAGAAGTTTAGATAGTAAGCAACACCACTTTAAAATTTGGTTAAGCTTGTAAGCAGCGGTTCAAATTCACTCGCGCAAAACATTTGAACCTCCTACTGTTGAAGAGATGATTGAACTCTTGCCACCTGCGTTGAAGACATGCTCTATGATCCTGCATGTAGAGAACTACCTAAGAATGGCCGACCAAAAAAATTGACTCGCTATGTATGTTCATCTTGGAGAGTGGTTCATCTCTTTCGATATTAGGCAACTTTCAGCAATAGGACATGCACATACTCTATGATCTTGACAAGAAAGTGCTCTCCTTCGTGCCTGCAAAATGCCATCAGATTTCATATATTAACATCATTAAATTAGTGAAGAGTTCTGCGAGATCCGCGGTGAATGTCAAGCTAGGGGTAAGTTATCCGAGCGATGTCACTCCATGGAGTTAGCAACACGACGTTGAGCATGCCTTCATCGCAGGCCGCAAGGCTTCAATCACGTCTTCAGCAGGAGGTTAATCGTCAAATGTTTTTGCATAAGTGAATTTGAATGGCTGCTTTACAAGCTAAACCGAATTTTAAACCATGTTGCTTACTATCTGAACTGCACATAAGCCTTTGAACCACGCTCCTGATCTTATCTATCGTTGGCCTTTCATTTGACGGTAGAGAGATTGAGTGCTCCTACACATTTAAGTGGGTAGGAGCTCCATTAAATCCACACACACCTCGAATATGTAAACTCTTTTTAGATTTGAGTCACTTAAATAATTCAGACAGGGTCCGTTTAGTTGTTCAAATAATAATGAACTTGAAGGATGCTTAAGACATATCCAGGTGGATCTTCTGGGACCTCGCACTACAAGAAAATCGCGATTTTCCGACGGATAATTTTCGACGGTTCTAAATCCGTCGCAATTTGCGATGAATTTTTCGACGATTCCGTTTCCGACGGATTTTTCGACGATTATAACCGTCGAAAATAATTTATATTATTATTTAATTTTTTGACGATTAGGAACGTCGATATTTTCGACAGATATCCATATGTCGCAATTTCCGACGACTTTTCCGACGGTTATGACCGTCGGAAATAAAAAAAATTAAATTATATATATTTTATATTATTATTAAAATTTTTCAACGAATTTTTCGACGGTCATGACCGTCGGAAATAAAAAAATAATTATATAATTTATTATATTATTATTTAATTTTTCGACGATTAGGAACGTCGATATTTCCGACGGATATCCATCCGTCGCAAAATCCGTCGCAATTTCCGAAGGTCGTAACCGTCGGTAAATGTATAATAATATTATATAAAGAGTATTTTATTAATATAACTAACGACGGTCCAAACCGTCGCAATTACCGACGGTTTTGACCGTCGGTAACGATTACCGACGGTTCAAACCATCGATAAAATAAAAAATAAATATTATATATAACTAAATATATTTTCGATGGTTGTGACCATCGGTAATTATAAAAATATTTAATATTTACGTTTTCGACGATCGAAACCGTCGATAATTAAAATTTTGTTATCCCACTTTTTTTCCCTTTTTCCGCTTTCTTTCCACTTTTTCCCTTTATATATATTCCTCCTCCCTCTTCTCTCTCCCTCCTCCCTCCACTCCTCTCTCTCTCCCTCCTCTCCTCTCTCTCTCTCCCGGCCGCGAGCACCCTCTCCCGCCCGTCGGACGCCGGCGACCCTCTCCCGCGCCGGCGTATCTCTCTCTCGCTCCGCGCCGACGTCTCTCTCTCTCTCTGCTGTCGGCCGGCCGGAGGCCGGATCCGGCCGTGGCCATTCGGATCCGGCCTCCAGCGGCCGGATCGGCCGCCCTCCAGGCGGCCGGATTGATCGCCAGGCGGCCGGATCGACCGCCAGGCGGCCGGATCGACCGCCAGGCGGCCGGATCGACCGCCAGGCGGCCGGATCGACCGCCAGGCGGCCGGATCGACCGCCAGGCGGCCGGATCGACCGCCAGGCGGCCGGATCCGGCCTCGATCCGGCCGCCTGGCGACGGATCCGGCCTTCAGTTGCCGAATCCGGCCGCCTGGCAGCGGAACAGTTGCGACTGTCGAAAAGTTACGACGGCTCGAACCGCCGGCCTTTTTCGGCGGTTGCAACCGTCGGAAATTTCGACGGTTCGGACCGCCGGCGGTTGCAACCGTCGGAAATATCGACGGTTCGAACCGCCGGGGACTTTTCCGGCGGTTGCAACCGTCAGAAAATTTCGACGGGTCGAATCGCCGGGGACTTTTCCGACGGCCAGAACCGTCGATATTTTCCACGGATTCTTTCAACCGTCGCAAATTCGTTTGTGACGAGCATTTTTTCGACGGATCGATTTCGACTGAAAAACCGTCGATAATTGCGTTACCGGTGGTTTTCGGGCTGATTACCGACGGTCCGGACCGTCGATAATCCGCGTTTTTCTAGTAGTGTTGGGGGAAGTCTCAAAATTTAGATCCTCTTATAACTTTTAATTTTTGTTTTATATAGAAGCCCCTATATAATTGAGTTGTTAAAATTTTAATAGCATTCGTAAACATATAATGATAAAGTAGATATACTATTTATAAATCATTAGAAAAATATTTTAAAGTCATTTGTTCATGAGAAGATATAAACGTGAAACTCTTCTTTACGATCATGATCGAGAGGTGTTCTCTGTCCAGACTTCTGCTCTTTCACTTACGAACACAACATAGATGTATGACCGTGAATTGTTTGCATCATGGTTATGAAATAACATTTCACGATCATGAGAAAGATCGATTACTTTTCCTTTGATTGTTTGTGCTTGCAAGGATGTGACATAAGAGTCACAACTATGAGATGTCTACTGCATGGTCATAAGCGCACAATAGTTTTCACATCGTAGTAACGTTCCGAAATTTTATCCTCCTATCACATGATAATTGGACTTATTTTGGGTTATGCTATCGTCCCGAAAAATAGCTAATAACTTGTTTTACCAAATGTCTTTTTGATCAGGTATAGCAAGTTATTTAAAAAATAAATATTAAAAATATTAAACTAATAATATAATAATTTATAAAACAAATAAAAAAAGAGGGGGTGCGAACCCTCTACCTTCTCTCCGGTGGCCCGAGCACTGATGCTCAGGCGGCTAAAGGGAGAGGGGGAGCAGACGGCTGCCCCCTCTCCTCTCCAATGTAAGAGGAGAGAGGTGGAGGGGCATGCCACCCACTCGTCTCTCCGTCTCCGGTCGCGTGCTGTAGAGGGCAGGGGCGATAAGATAGAATTTTTTATGGTCGGACCCTCTACCACTAGTCCGACTAGCTAGTGAGTGGTTCTTTGGGGAGTGAGTAGGTCGGGCCCTATTGGTGGGCATCTCTTGCTACACAAGCAGCATTGTTCGCCCCGACCCGAGAAGCAAAAAGAGTCAAGAACAAAAAGACAAGCATAGCATAGTGGTCTAATGACAAGTGGTCTAATGACGAAACTCGGGATGGACTTGGAAGCCTCATATAAAGTCCCTTCGAAGGGAGTGGCTACACATCGACCAACCATCCCTTGTAAATTCTGCTTTGGGGCAACCCTTACTCTATCATTATTATAAGGATATGGAGTTTGAGACAAAGAAAGATCAAGGTAGCATATCACTTTTTCTTATATACTTCACTTGGATTTATTTTTTTTGCACGCACAAGAGAGGAGGGGGTGGCGCCCTTCCCCTTTTTACGCGCGTAACTTAAGAGGAGAGGGGGCAATGCCCCTTTCCCTTCGGAGGGCCGCATCTTTTTAAAATTTTCTATAAATTATTATAATGTTATTATATTATTTGATATTTATTTTATTTTTAAATAACTTGCCATGTCATTAAAATGATCAAGAAATTGGATATATCTGATCAAAATGTCATTTGGTGAAATAGGTAGGTAGTTAGAGGGTAGTTTAATTACAAAGTAAAGTTTGAGTAAAGAGTTAGTAAAGATAATAAATTTTGAGGACATTTCCTAAAATTTACTTGCATTCATGAGTAATAAACTCACTACATACGATAATATGGATGGATAAGAAAAAGTTAATAACAATAGGCAAGCTTTTACTTGATAAAGCAAGAAGACTAATTTTTGTTCTAGTTTTTTCTATTATTTTAGTATTGTTCATTCTATTCTTTCCATTATTTTTGTACTTTTTTAATTCTTCTATGTTTCGCTACATCCTTTCCTTTATCAATTCCACAAGACTTCTGTTATCCTAATTTAATTTTGAGATTGTGCACCCTAATTTAACTCAAGATAATACTCTTAAATTTAAAATTTGAGATATTATATTAATATCCGGATTTGTGTATAATTTAATAGTAAATTATGCATAATTTAGTAATGACTATTTTAATTAACCTATTTTTTTAATTTCCTTTTGTTACACTGAAAAACTGAAAAAAAAACTCCCAAGACGCTCAATATATTATAATATGTCATTAAGAAAAGAATTTAATGGGGCTCCTACCTACTTAAAGAATTTAATGGGGCTCCTACCTCCTTAAGTAGGTAGAGCCTCCTACCTACATCATATGCTGTCCGATTTGATCGGACGACATTCACGAAGGCGTCCTGAACTGTTCAACAAGGACCGGTCCATTACATCAAGCCGTTTCTAAATGTCGTCTCGCTCTCGCTGATGTCAAAGTCGTCGGCGATCTCCACCTTGTTGCTGCCGCTGATGACGCCATCGACCGCTGACCGCTATCGGTTGCCGTTCACAAAGGATGGCCACTGCTTCTACCCACTCATACCCCATGTCGTCGTCATCAATGACTTCGCCCTCATCGTCGATTTTGAACCCGGTCAACAACCCACAATCGCCTAGGGCACAGGATCCGCAGCCACCATGCCAACCCAGGGAGAGTTTGTCATCGGCACGAGATCCGCAATCACCGCATCGAGAGGTCGCCACTGGCACAAGATCCGCGCCGTCATGAGATCTGTCGGCACGAGATCGAAGGAGGGCTGACATTGTGTGGGGAAAGGGGGGACGGCGGCGACTACGATCGTCAGAGGAATGCAACTCGGAAGTGGACGTGCCGCATCGAGACGGCGGCGGCGGCACAAAATCTGCAATCGCACACATCGCCGCTGCTCGCTGCCGATGCCGCCGCTGCTCGCCGTCGGTGCCGCTGACGCTGCTTGCTGCTCCTCGCCACCGCCGCTGCTGGTCGCTGCTCCTCGCCGCCGACACTTCCGTTGGTCGCTGCCCGCCGCCGACGCTGCTCGCTACTCGCCGCCGACGCTGCTCGCTGCTCACCGCCGACGCTGCTCGCTACTCGCTGCTCATCGCTTGCTATCGGATGTTGTCGGCTGCTGTTGCTCATCGCTTCTATCGGATGTTGTCGGCTGCTGTTGCTCGTTGGGCGCAAATGAATGAACCGATTTGACATTGGGAAGTCTGGTTCTGTTGATAATGCTTTGAATTTGAACCTAGGTGTAATCCTATCTGGCCCCCCTACCTTATCAGGCGCTTCAGCAGAATTCCCCTACGGGAGTCTCGCTGACCAATCAGCGATCCTGTGGGGGGTCAAGGGGGGATCCAGGGAGATCCCCCTACGGGGGTTGCAAGGGGGCGGAGCCCCCTGAGCGAAAAATCTTAGGGGCATTCTGTATGTGATTCAAAATTGATTTATTTTCTTATCACGAGATAGGTGTCTTATTTTGGGAATTAATTTACAGTTTCAGTCGGATTATAATTCCTATCATCTGTTGCAAATGTTCATCTTTATGTTACCTTCGCATCAAAATCAGAAATAGAAGAGTATATGTCTCGAGTTTCATATGCTAGTGCAGTTGGAAGTCTAATGTATGCTATGGTTTGCACAAGACCAAACATTGCTCATGCAATTAGTGTTGTCAACAGGTTCATGAGCGATCTAGGAAAAGAACACTGACAAACAATGAAGTGAATCTTTCGGTATCTGAGAGGAACATCTGATATTGGCCTCATCTACAGAAGTGATAAAGAGTGTTTGGTTGCAGGGTACTCAAATTCAGATTATGCTGGAGATGTTGATGGAAGACGATTTATGACAAGCTATGTCTTCACTTTGGGTAGTTCGATTATTAGTTGAAAGGCCACATTTCAGTCATCAATTACATTGTCTACCGCAGAGGCTGTATATATGGCACTGACAAAAGCTACCAAGGAATGCATCTGATTAAAAGGTCTAGTTGGAGATCTCGGATTACATCAGGAGCAGGCTATAGTGCACTGTGACAGTCTGAGTGCAATAAGTTTAGCTAAGAATCAAGTGCATCATGAAAGAACTAATATGTCAGATATCACTTCATTCGCACTGAGAAGAGGATTAAATTGAAGAAGATTGACACTGAAGACAATCCAGCTGATATGTTCACTAAATCTGTTCCTCATTACAAGTTCCAGCATTGTTTGGATTTGCTTAACATCAATACTTGGTAATAGCTCCAAAATGGGACTGGCGGCGGCGTGGCGTGGTTTTGTGCTCTAAAAATGATTCAAGTCAAGGTGAAAATTTGTTGATAATGCATTGAATCTGAATCCAGGTGTAATTCTATGTGGTCCCCCTACCTAATCAGACACTTCAGAAGAATTCCCCTACAGGGTCTCACTGCCCGATCAGCGAGCTGTGGGAGGTCAAGGGGGGATCCAGAGAGATCCCCTTGCGGGGGTTGCAAAGGGGCTCCGCCCCCTGAGCGAAAAATCTTAGGGACATTCTATATGTGATTCGAAATTGATTTATTTCCTTATCATGACATAGATGTCTTATTTTGGGGATTAATTTAGAGTATCAGTCGGACTGTAATACCTATCATCTGTTAAAGGGAGTGCCTATATAAACTCTTCAGAGATCCAAATAGAGACACATCCTTATAATCATCGTTATTCCATAATAAAGAGAGCCACCGCCATTTTTTCTGTATTCGTGCAATCCCTCTATCCTTCTTTTTGTAACAGGTTCGACACGCTTTGAATTGGACGGCATCCTATGTAGGTAGGCTCTGCCTACTTAAGGAGGTAGTAGTCCCATTAAATTCTTAAGAAAATATTATCTCAAAATTTAATTGGAAGCGACAAACTCATTTTGAAAGTAGAATAATTGTGCTCTATTAAAAGTTTTCATATCATCATCAACTATTCGTAACCCCAAAAACGTATCTCAGTGTCTGATGTTTAATTTGATAGACACATATAAATTTCAAATATATATATATATATATATAGAAAATAATGTTTGTCATAAGCACATACGCCCGCTCAACAGCCGTCCGATTAGATCGAATGGCCCGACATTGAGCGGGCGTGAACCGGCCTCCTTATGTGAGAGGAGGCCGGTTCATTCCTTTTTTCGTCTTCGTAGGGTTTTTTTTTCGTTTCTTTCGTTTCATTTCATCTTCGTAGGGGTCGCCCTAGATCGGCGAAAACGCGAGGCGAACGGCGAACGGCGAACGGCGAGGCGACTGGGGAATGGCGATCGACCCTTGCAAAATGAAAAATGGCAAGGTGTCCCGTCGACTCTTGCGAATAAAAAAATGGCGAGGGCCCCCTAAACCTAGATCGGTGATCGACCCGGCAAAACGAAACGGCGAGGCGCGGCTGACGATCAACCCCTTGCCGGTGAGTTTTCTTCCTCGCTCATCTCGCATTTTCCTCTCGCGCGTCACCCTTGCCCTAGATCCGAAGAGTTCTTTTCCCCCCTCCGATCTGTGTGTTCTGCGTAGATCCCGGCTTCGTTTGATGCTCCAGACGAAAAGGCCGCCCCCACGACATTGGCGCGACATTGCGATGAGGGGAAGTATGACATTTTCTTAAAGACGATCGACCCATCCTCCTTGCCGGTGAGTTTTCTTCCTAGCTCTGATCCCATTTTCCTCTCGCACATTGTCTATGCCCTAATTTCGAAGATTTCATTTCTCCTCTCATATTTGAAAGTTCTATGTAGATCCCATTTCGTGTCCATCCGACGAAGCAGCAGCACGATCTGGGCGAGCAAGAAAGAATACGACTGACCGGCGGTGAGATTTCTTCCTTTTTCCGCTTCCGTCTTTCAAGTGCCTTCGCTTTCACCACTCTTTGCCTTTGCCCTAATTCTGATTCTTCTCTACATCCAAAAGGGGCAGTTTACCTCTCGCTTCATCGCTCTATTGCTAAAATGTATTAGATTTTTAAAATGTTCAATCTGCATGCATGAATGTTTTGAATCGAACTTCTCTGAAACTTTCTCTCTTAAAAGAGTGGATTTAAAGCTCCTTTGAATTGTGAGTTCGACATATTATTTTGTGGGATCTGTAGAATTTATGCCAAGATTGTGATCTAGTAGGGATGTAGATTATTGCAGATTTATGCCAAGTTGAACTACTTTTCATTCGACCTAGTTGTCATTTGCCATCTTTGTTTTGTTTGGCTACTTGTTATTTCATTCATACAATGCACAATTTTAACTGCCAAGTATATTTTTGTACATAGCCTTTGGTTTTAAATGACGTTCCCTAAGTGTCATTGCAAACGAGAAGCTGTAATAAGAACATCGTGGACCCAACACAACCTAGGACGAAGGTTCTACGGATGTCGATTCTACGGCGTGAGTTTTTAATTTCATTTTATAAACTTTCTTTCATCCATTTGTTAAAGTTTTCTTCTCACAGAATCAATTGTTCTTATCTTGTAGCAAATCGGAGCATGTCAATATTTTAGATGGTTGGATCCAAGTTTTGAAGATCGTCCCACACATGTAATCAATGGATTGTTACGAAGAGTCAATAGGGTGCAGACTGCAAACGACTTATTTGAAAATGACTTATTTGAAGACGAAGTTGTAGTAAATAGGAACGGAACCAAGTTCATATGTAAATTACTTGTCGCAATCTTTGTTGTATTAGTCTTGCTGATCATGTTTATATAAAGTTGATCCTATGATTGAATTTGTATTGTTCAGTAGAATTTGAACCTGTTATAACTCATTGATCTTATGTGTTACTGTGTTGTAGTTGATATGATTTGGTTCATCTTTTTATAACCTGTTACAATTTGAAGTATAGTTATGATACACGTACACGTCCCCTGTTTCATACACTGAAGTATAGTTATGATAGCCTGCCAGATGAAGCTACGCGGTTGTGCTTCCTCCTATGTGCCTTGTTCCCAAAAGATTTTGATTTATTTCCAACTGAACTTATCGATTTATTTTTGGGCCATGAGTTTCGAGAGATGGAGGCATTAGGTGTCCCGAAAAGGATCGAGCACTATGGTTGCGTGGTGGACCTTCTGGGACGAAGCCGATATCTAGATGAAGCCGAAAGGTTAATCGAAGCTATGCCTTGTGGTGCCAATGGCATAATCTTGAGCTCCCTGCTCTCCTCATGCGTGTGCTTCGGAGATATCGAGAGGGCCCAAAGAATACTGCAAAGAGTGACTGAAGTTGAGCCAGGTAATGTGATGATGAGGAACTTGTACGATGCTGCCAACAGGTAAAGCATTGAACATGAGTTTGAAAAAACTTAAAAAGCTAAAGCATTAGAGGTTAGGTTGGTGCCTGAAATATCAAACTACAGGGTAATTCGTAACCCTGAAATATCGAACATTAACGAAGAGGCCAAATTAATTTACGTATGATCTAGTAATGTCACAGTAACCAAGTTATACATCCAAAAGGCTTCGTTTATGAGATTGCTAAGTAGACAGATTGCTAAGTGCTAAGTAACCACTTCAAAAACAAGTTATACATCAAGTTATACATCCACATTCATGGTCTCAAGGCTTCGTTTCTGAGAATCCAAAAGCAAGTTATACATCCAAATTCATGGTCTCAAGTTATACATCAAGTTATACATCAACTTGGAGTCGCAAGCTACAATCTTCACTCGTCCAACTTGTTCTTGAGCGTCCTCATTCTTGAAGGTTGCATCTTGTAAGATAAACGTCCAGACATTGTCACAAAACCTGTAAGTGTGCAAATGACCCTGAAAAATAACATGACAGAAAACTGTGAAGCCCTCAAGTTAAATAGTTACAAATTAGTTAGAAAAAAGCCAATAAAAACACAGACAATGGAATTAAAAAACCATGCACACTATGCATTATGATTAACATGGGATGCTAAACCAAATCAGCCAAATTAATATGAGGATGCTTCCTGAAGTGGGTTTTGAATGTTTTTACAACATCAGAAATGGCATTACTCCTCCCTGCAAAGACAAAGCATTAATTTCTCCAAATTTATACAAAAGCCAACAAGCTTGATGCAGTCATCAATGCAATCTTCATGAAAATTAAACAGAATAGAACCATCGGATTTTAACTAAACTAAACTAAACACAGGCATCAACTAAACTAAACACAGGCATCATGAACATATGAGATTTCAAAGTAGAAAAAAAATATGATATAACGTAATACAGATTGATCACCTTCATAAAAGGCATGTAATGGACAAAAAACTTCCAGATTCAGCGATCTTGTTGGTTGGCTTCCAATGGATTAACCTGTTGCAAATGGGAAATACTATGAGCAAATTGTCCTATGCTAAAAAAATATGGAGGAAAAAAAAACATTGTACCTTCATTGAAGGATATTTTCTCTTATTGTGTCCTTTTTTTCCGCATTGTCCACAAGTTCTTTTTTGAGACATAGCAACTTCAATGCTAGATTTAATTTTTTCCACATTTTTTGGTCTACCCTTAGCCCTTACACGAACTGGATCATGTACAGAAAATTGTGATTTCGGTAAGCTGGCAATGGTGGGTTGACTGACAACATTGGTGCTGGATTGTCCCACATCCACAGGATGATGATCCATTTCGAAAGCATTAAATTTCCTTATAACATCTTCTATTATGGGGACCCCAAATTCCAAATGTCTTGCTGAACACAGTCCCTTCTCTTGTATTTTCCATAGGTTACTTTGTCATGCTAATTTCTGCATTGAAGATATGATATCTATAGAAGGACATGACTTTTCGTACATTGTACGTGCCTTTGCATATCTTGCATTTATTGTCCATCTATGAAGCACATATTCCTTTGGCAAAAATGCAACACCTTTCTTATTCAGAATACATAAAACATGACAACAAAAAATTTCTTCTCGTTGAAACTTTTTGCAAGAACACATTATAGAAAATCTTTCTTGTTGACTGTACTCGACAATATTTTTGCCTTCATCTACACCTTCCATTGAATATACAGATTAAATAGACTTCTGTTCATCTTTGTGAATCTTATGTTCGTACATCTTGAATAACTGTGAATATTGTTCTTGAAATTTGCAAAAGACATTGTGTGTGTAAATGCTGCCAGCATCAACTTCTAATTGATTTTTCACTACATAAGAAGGTGTAGAATTCATCGTTTGAAAGTCTTCCCTTTCTTCCTGTTGACGATGAGTCTTGATAGCCAAATCATACTGATGTACAAAGTCTGATAAAGATGTATTTGCATTAACAAATCCATCAAAAAAAGCATTGATACTTTTCGCTCTTTGAGTAGTACGCATACCTGCAGTAAAAAGATTTCCAAAATATAATGGAACCAATTGCCTACGTTTGTTGTACATATTCTCCAACCAGTGCCCATTTGGAATATCAAAATTTTCCTTCAAAGAATGCCACCTTGATAGTGATATTTGGGATTGAGTAGTGATAACTTGCTGAAATTAAAGAAAAGAGTCAATTTTTCAATTTTTGGTCTCCCAACTCACTAGCTGCAAGTGCACAGGTAAGTTGTAGTAGACTCAGGTTGTCGTATCCACAAAGATTTAAAGTCTTAGGCTACCTACAAACAGTTTAGATTAATCCTAATTAAGATAGCAAAAAATAAATTTTTGATTAGTAGTGAAAACAGATTTTTTAACTAGCACTACAAGAAAACACATCATTAAAGAAGGGAAAACTAGTCATTAATAATCAAAATCCGGTCGTTATTGGTCATTAGCGACCAGCATTTCCCATCGTCACCGGTCGTTATAGATGCCGCCGTTAAAAGCCAATAACGACGGCTTAAAAGTGTCGACCATTAAACGTCATTAACGATCGGAATAAAACTGGTCATTAAATCCAAATAAGAACCATTTAGTTGGTCGTCGAAGTCATTAATGACGAGAAATATCTTTGTCGTTAATAATCTTCAACGGCTAGTAATCCCATCGTTAAAAGTCATCAATGACCAGAAAAAATCCGGCCGTTAAATTCATATAAGGATCATTTAGTTGGTCATCAAATACATTAATGACGAGAAATATCTTTGTCGTTGATAATCTTCAGCGGCTAGTAATCCGTCGTTAAACGTCATCAATGACCAGAAAAAAATCGGCTGTTAAATTCATTTAAGGACCATTTAGTTGGTCGTCACATATATTAATGGTGAGAAATATCTTTGTCGTTGATAATCTTCAACGGCGAATAATTCCGTCGTTAAAAGTCATCCATGACCAGAAAAAATGGCCGTTAAATCCATATAATGACCATTTAGTTGGTCGTCGAATACATTAATGACGAGAAATATCTTTATCGTTAATAATCTTCAACGGTTAATAATCCCATCGTTAAAAGTATCAACGACCAAAAATAATGAAATCGTTAAATCCATATAATGACTATCTAGATCATCGTTAAACGCATTAATGACCATCATAATTTTTGTCGTTGATAATCATAATAACTTCAAATTATAATACAAAAGTTAAATTAATTTACCAGAATGAATTGTTCATATAACTTCGAAAAATAATAATTATCCATGCCAACAAATGTTCATAGTAGTAGTCAAGATCAATAACATTTAGCATTCAAATTTTTTAACCCATCAATCTTCTTCCTTCCCTCCAAAAAATGTTTACACTATTCTAAAAGCAAAATAACTTGTTTGAGCTTTGAATTGCATCTCTTTCTTTCCATATCTTCAAGATCTGTAAAGTTCACAAAATACATAAAAGATTTTAATAAATGTCCAATGATTATTGAATTAACAACAAAATGAAAATAATAACTTATAAATAAATAAGACAATTTAAGAGAGAACATAAAACAAACCATTTAGTTTTCATTATCTGATCCCTGTGTTGCTGGACTTTGCACATTAGATTGTCCAAAGCAATGTTGCATTACTTGTTGCATTTGAATTTCCATAGAGTTCAAACGATTCTTCAAAGACTCATTCTCCTCTCGAAAAGACTTGTTTTCTTGTCGAGTGGCCCGCAACTCATTTAGTAATGCACTTTTTGAATTTGTTCCTCTCAAATCTTTTGCCTTTATCCCACCTCCAAAGCCAACGACATGACTACGATTTTGAAATTCAAAACATCTCTCTACTACTTCTATAGGTGTAAGTGTTGGTTCCAATCGAACAAGTTCTTGAATTTCAGCCTACAAATGCACAAGAAAAAAAAATAAATGCAACTTTTTGCCAAAAATTCAAGTGAACATAAATGAATAATTAAATGTACATGTCTTTCAATTGCTGCAGGATCAATGAGCCGATTATCCTTTTTCAGTGTTTCAAAGAAAATTGTTCTACATCTGGCGGATTACCATCTTTGCCTCCCTACATGTTTAAAAAAATCAAACAATATCAAATAAAATATAAGAACACGTTGTTAATTAACTGTTAGTAGTTCACCTGCTGATATATAATTTCTCGAATCGGCATACTCCCATATCGATGAGGCATGCTCACCTTAAAACTTTTGCTATAGTAGAACTCTTTGACCAACCATTCCCAATCTCTCTTTTCTATTCCATCTGGAATATTTTTTACTGCATCTGCAATTGTCTTACATTTTATGTACTTGATATGCATACTACCTCTCCACTTGTTCCATAATTCTTTCATATGGTCAAAAATATTTTCTTTATGCATATCCATTTCATCACTCTCGAATTTATCCTAAAAATTGAAACATCAAATATATATATTTAATTAGTTGATTTGCACGTACAATAATCTTATATAAACTTGCATAACAAATAAAATAACATAAACTGAATATGTTAGATACATTACCAAAATAGCTGCCCACATGTGTTCTTTCTCAATTTCTCCAATTTCTTTCCATGCACGTACATGCAATGGGCATATATTTTGGTCACGAATATTTTTTCCCAAATGTCTTGAAAATGACTTATGATTTTTCCCAACTGTGCGGTTGTTGTAAAATGTCACTGTCAATTTCTTACCACTAGGAAGGCTTGCTACATCTTTGCATTTATTTTTGCCTCTCACTTTTCTCTTTTTTTTATTAGCACTTGAACCTGCACATGCTTAGATGATACGAACACAATCAGAGAGGAAAAAAAAGTTATCTCAGTTAATTGCTATCCATAATAAAAAGAACATCTAATACATTTCAGGCAGGATAATATATAATTATGATTATGTACTTATATAAGTTTGATTGCTTCTATAGTTATTGCATGGTAGTCAAGCTCACAAAGTAGAATTCACTGACCAAGAATGAAAACAAAGGATGTAGCAATTACCTCGTATCAATAAATGGCTATGCATTCATGGCTATGCATGCATGATGCTCTAATGACAAATCATCAAATTAGACCAATATGGGGATTGACAAACAATCCTAAGTGCAGCAGATATGAGAAAAATTAAATGACCAGTTGAATTGAAATAAACCTATATGCAGACGGGGACAAAAGAATAGGAAGAATGATGTTTGATTTGTGATTTCATATAATTTTGATTGTTATGATCTTTATGCAATTAAGGATCAGTTGAATTTGGTAGCGGTTCATAAGGAATTTCCTTCAATCCTTCTCAAAAAGAAAAAAAAATAGTTAACAAGCTGGTCCATTTCTGATCAACCTGCAAGATAATTCCATTGTCTTTAAACATGCAAGAGTGCTTTAAAATCTGAATGAAAAATTTCTAGTTTAGATGACAAACTATTCACTGCATTCTTTCTTCCACTGCCACATATGATCACTCACATCTGACCCTTACAATCTAACATGTGATCTATAATTACTCTTTTCTAGTTCATGCAAGAACATCCCAAGTTCAATAACAAATGATAAATAAATCAAAAGCTGTCCAAGAGGTCCTCACACTAATAACAGGGAACTGCTCCTAAAAAAAATAGGGAACTTCCGTGATAAGCAATGGCCACAATTTGGTTCTTCCGCTTCTCTCGATCTGATATCTTCCTTTATGTTTTGATTGGTCCTGTGGGTGATTTGGATTCCTTAGAATTCTTTTGAATCCTCTGCAGAATAATATCCAACCTAGATAGTAAACTAGACACGAAGTAAGACATATGGGGTTGTTCCAGACGTGATGATATATATGTGCCTTGCAAATTGGCCAGATTTATTCACAATTCCTGCTTAGTTGTATAATATGTTAGAAAAGTTCATACTTGAATTAGTTAACCTTTAAAAGTGGTGGTGTTCGGCCAGAGTACATGCAGGTTTTTGTTGTTCCAGCATTAACATTGACTTCAGGAGAGGATCCTATAAGCTGGAGCAGATTTCGAGGAGTGCATGACATGCAATTGGATGATCATTCAGCCTCATATCAACGTCGTGGATCAAAATCATCCACAGGTTACTTCATAGAATAGTCTGGAACTTGTTGATAACAAATCATCATTGTGATAACAAAATCATCCACAGGTCACCCTCCAGCGATGGCTCCAAAATGGTCTGTCCAAGCAGCATCAGGGAGGCCTAGTCCCTTGGAATATTGCTTTTGCCCTAGTGTGTTGGCTCCTTTGAAATGAAGATGCTCCAACATATTTCAAGTGGCCCCATGACCCGCAATATATTATCATGCATACTGTCCTATAGTTCTTTGAAGTATGAAAAAAAAGCAATTGTGTCCCCTCTAATCGAGAAGGAAACCTCAACAACATGGACCATTTCATGGCAAAAAAATAGTTGAAACTTTTAGTGTGGAAGCATCAAAAGTGCCGATTAACTTAATAAAAGATGAGAGATTCTGGCACTGTTCTGTCTCTAGTAACATGCATGGTTTTGAAAGTAACTTAATGGATATGCAAATTACACAGATGCTCACAAAATTGACAAAAGTCACCCTTGATGTAACAATTAGGAAAATTATGTCATATTATCAATCTGCTGCGAAAATTCTCCTGTGTTTAGCTACTGTTAGATAGAAAAATAATACTTATACAATGACTAGAAAAAACAATAGAAAAGTGATAAACTCAACCTATTTGACTATTTCCAAGACCTAGCACCTCCTAAGCTATTTGAGAAAAGGAAAAAAATCATGTTGAAACCAATGTTAAGCCTCGAATAATAAGAAATGCACACCACCATGTTTCAGATGTAATGAAGTATCAAGGTCATAATTTGTACTTTAACCTACCTACTAAGATATTGACGGACTGTTGGCTTTCAACCAAATCATAGAGGTATACCCTGACTATAAAAGTTAATCAAGTCTGCTTTGATCAAGGAAACATGATTATAAGTTCTTATGTATGAACGTTTATGGCCTTTTCCATGGAAAATATCAAACAACAGGCACAAAGTACAAACTCAATTTTGTTCTTATAGATTCAAGACAACGACCCCGCAACTCTACGGTTTTGGATAGAAACCAAATGGTCGGACCAGTAAAATCCAATATAAAACTCGATGTCTACTTCTTCATAATGACAACATTCTACTTATCACAGAGAGACCATGAGCTAAAGAATGCATCAAGAGTATTCCATAGAGATGACAACACAACAAATATAGCATTACATAGACAACTAAAAGACTAGCAGGCATAAATAAGACAATCCAAGCAGATCTCGATGCAATATAATAAAGTTCACAGAAGCTGTCATTTTGTTGGGAAGGGTGATGTGGGAATGCAAGTAGTAACATAACACAACAGCTGAAGATATAAATAAAATTAAGGTTTTGCATACCTTCAATTGTTTACCTTTATTAAGTGCCAAGAATATATGCAATGTAAGTTTACCTTTATTGAATTATCTCCAATAACAGAATGAAGCCTTCTCTTTTCCAAGTTACATATGCTTATTACACATTCCAAAAGAGGTTGGCCATCTAACAAAACAGAGTAATTAAATATAAGAAAAAAATCAATGTAATAGTAAGGTTGACCTGCTAAATAGAAGGGGGAGAAGGACGATGGTGTGTCTACCTCCTGCAAAGGAGAAAGGGTGACCGTCGATGGCTGGTGCACGAGCGCGGGGGGAGTGATGATTTCATTCCAGAAACTCCATCTGCTAACCAATGCATAGGAATATGTTCTTGAGAAAGCACAGGGAGAAAATACATGATCTTACAACTCTTTGCAATGAAAAAAATTTAAAATATCTCTGAAACTTGAGAATTGATTGAAAAAAACTTGATTCATTCATAGTAGAATGAATCATAAATAGGGCATCGATCAAATGACATAAGGTTGTTAGAGTAATAAGCATAGCAGAACTTTGCAGACACAATATGATTCCACTATCAACTATAAACATTAAAGTTGAGTATAAACATGATATACCCGCAGAGAAGCACATGCAATTTTCATTGCAATCGAAATAAAAAGTAAAACAATTTTAGTTAAATAACAAATCATGATATAGTAGATAATACATAGCATACCAGTACCTTGACAAATTTTTGGCTCAGCAGTACCTTGCTGTATAATAACTTAGAGTTAAAGTTGTAAAATTTGCAATCTTTATTGTCATATCATAGCTTCTTACCAAAGTTCATTATATGAAGTATACTCTATTAGGTTAAGTTTCTATTTGCTGAAGAGAATTTCATATATTCACTTCAAAATCATGCCACATCTTCCATTTCAAAATAAGTAGTCTAACAATGCAGCTTTTCTTAACTAAGATGAGCTAACATTTTCCAGCCATCACTTAATAACTGTAACAAGACACCTTCCACTCCTAATTAACTAATCTTGCAATGCGACTTGTCTTCACTAAGATGAGCTCCTTTGTTCATATGTTTTATTAGCCGTTTCTTTGTGACTACAATAACTTTTAGCTTTGACAATAGATGAAATCAGCAAAACATCAGAAAACGCAACCATTATGTCCGAACTTCCTACACTTGGAAGAAAGAAAGTAATTGATACATGCAAAAACAGCTTGATGAAGTACCTTACAATACGACATCTAATATTTTAGAAACTTCATGTTGTAGCAGAAAAGATATATTATATATAGGGGCTTCTCACGGAAGTCATTATCTTAAATTTATTCTATTAAGACACGTTTCTCTTTAGAATATTTGGAGTTAAGCTGAATTTATAACTACGATCTATCATGCTCAGGGTCAGGACAGGAACAGGGTTGCTCATGAAAGATTGAATCAGAGCTTGTGTCAAACAAATAATTTGACACACGAGATAACATGCGTGAATCCAAACGTAATCATCCCCTAGGATTATTAAGAAGAGGCAACGCGAATCACACAAAAGAAAACCTAAAACAGAAGCGGCAGTTCAATACACGGTGAAAAAAGAGCATTTCGAAAGAGGAACGAACGAAAAAATGATGATAAGAAATTGATCTTAACTCCAAGACGAACCCTAGGATCAGAAATCTCTCTGTTGTCCGGCGGCACCGGGAAGGGGGACCAGAGGCGGGGGGACGGCTCGTACGTGCACGGGGGGAGGGGGATGGCTGTTGTCCAGCGGTGGGGAGGACGGTTGGCGCGCGGCGCGTGGGGAAGGGGGAAAAGGACGATGGTGCGTTCGCCACCTACCGACGATGGCTGGCACACTATTGTCCGGGGGGTGGGAACAGCTGTTGTCCGGCAATGTCGAGGAAGGAACCAGAGGTGGGGGGAGGACGGCTGGCGTGCGGCGCAGAGGAAAGGGGGAGAAGGACGTGCATCTGCCGAACTGCAGAGGACAAAGGGGACCGCTCGGCAGGAAAGCTTACCTAAGGAAGATGAAGCTTCGCTAGCGGCCAAAGGAAAGGAAGAGAATTAGGTTTTTCTAATGAATTTTATATCATATTTTTATGAAAAAGATTCTATTATACTTTTTTTTCTTTCAATCGAATTTTATAACATGTAATTAAGTTAACTATATAAATACATAAACTAATTTATTTTTTAAAATTGGTATTGCCTGAAAAATTAATAAAGAGAAATATTTAGTTCCCGTCAAATAAAATATTAATTGCACATCTACTTCATCTTAATTTATAAATAATTAATGGCGATAAAATTTCATGGTCATTAATAATCATTTTTAACGACCGGAAATTACCTTTTTGTGACGAGCAATTTTCTCTTTCACTAATAATATGTTTAATAATGTCCATATTTTTTTCTCGTCACTATTGACTACTTATAATGGTCACTTTTTTATCTCGACATTAATAGTTGGTCGTTAAACTCCCCTTTTCTTGTAGTGTAGTGCAGAATGATAACAGGTTTGAGATTTTGAAAACTTTTGCAAAACTGAATTATAAATGCTAAATTAATGGCTAGAAAGGTTTAACTATCAATGATGAAGGTTCTTCTAGGATTTCGGGTTCATCTAAATTAATTAAAGATGGATAGGATCAAGTTATCATTAAATATCCACTTTAGATTCAACTTGAAATGTAGTTGCTCTCACAACTCAATTAGCCTTTAACTAAGCAATATATGATCATATAATTGTTAGTTAGGTTGAATCAAAAGAGGATCCTCACTGAAAATCAAGTTATCATTGAATGCAATTGAAAGCTCAATGCTGATTTTTACTATTCAAAGAAACTTTGGAATGATAACTTATAATTGCAATCATAAAAAGATGGAATCATTCTAATCAATCAAACTAGGATGAAATCTACCCAAATATGGTGCTTGTGCTCCTTGATTCATCTCTGAATTTTAGGGGGATTTTAATTCAACCTCTCGGTTGCAAAATAGAATGAAATCCACACAAAACTCCAATTAAAGGAGTTAAGAAACATCCTATCAAAAATGGGGGAATTCAGTTATTGTCCAATGCTCCTTGGATTATCTCTGACTCTCAAGAATGGCCTTAAAACTACCTCTCAGTAGTGGATTAAAATGAGACTTAACAATGAAAATCAGAATTCAAATGAAATTAGAAAATAAAATTCTACATTAAGGAAAATCATCAACAAAACCCTTAGAATTCAGGCTTGCCAAATGCCTCTTGATCCATCTCTGGACTGCAAGAGATTCCCAGAGTACACCTCTCGATGATTTGATGAAGTAAGGATGCTCACTTGACAAATCAGATTCCAATCCAAAGAAATCAGAAAAAACAAATTTCTGAACAAATTCAGAAATCAGATTTGGGGAAAAATAGATTTGTCAACATCTTAATACATTTCTGAATAAGATTAGGGGAGGAATATTAGCCTCTCAGCCATTCAATTAATCCAATCCTTAATGAGAAACATATTCAACAGTTCAAAAATCAGGTTTATGAAATTCAGAAAATCAGAAACCAGGAAATCAATATTTCAGAAATCATAATTTTAAATCAATGGAAATCTGATTTACCAACTGATTCTTGACACATCTCTGGACTGCAAGACATCCCTAAAGTTCACTTATCAGTGATTGGAAGAAATCAGGGGACTCAATTGGTGAAAACAGATTTCAATAAGAAATCAAAAAAATCAGAATTCAAGTTTTCATTTCAGAAATCAGTGGAACAATCTGATTTGCGTCACATGATTGTCCAAGCATCTAGATTCATTCCTGAACAAGATAGGAACAATAGCAACTTCCCAAGGACTCAATTAATCAGATTTAGAGTGAAGAGCAAGTTCAAATAGTCACAAAAATCAGAATCAGATTCAGAAATCAGAAAACACAATTTGATTTGGGCCAAAGGTATGCCAAACTTCCTAATTCATCTCTGAATAAGATTGAGGCATTAGCAATCTTTCAGTTGCCCAATAAATCAGATATAGAATGATTAACAGATTCAACCAGCTTGAGAAATCAGATTCAGGAATTCAAAAAATCAAAAAATTGGAAATCAGAAATCAGATTGCAATAAAATGAAATCCAGGAATCTGATACTATCTCTTAATTCATTCCTGAAAAATGATTAGATCAAATAAGATTTCTCAACCATCAATTACAAATGGATCTAATGATAGCATAGCATAAATCAATACAGGATATTTCTGAAATCTGAAAACCAAGAATGAATTCAGTGCAGGATTATAGTTCTGTCCATATCCATCCAAAACTAATCTAAACTACTATCCTATCCTAGAAGAAATGGAGTTTAGCTCCTCATATTTACTGAACTTGACATCAAATGGAATGAAGAACAGTTACAAATCATAAAGGCAGCCGAGAGCTCCACAGCAGCAGCTCCAGCTCCAAAACCAGCAGAAACCCTTCCTCCAAACCCTAAATGTCCAGCCCCCTTTCTCTCCTCCAGAAATTCTCCTTTTATATGACTCATATCCACCCTTGGATTAGCATAAGAATGTTCTTTATCCTTTGATTGTAGCCATGTGTCCTGGTCCTGGAAGAATCTGCAGTGACAGCTTTTTGGACAGCCAAAAAACAAGTGGTCCCCCTCCTTTTTCTCCCTTTTTCAGTCCTATTCCACCTGCTAGAAGGCACATAACAGCAAGTGTCAATGTCTTCTAATAAGAAATAGACAAATAAGGGTAAGAACCAAGTAGGCTCAGCTCAGTGATCAAAAGGGATTTTATGTTGTGCAGGATTGGAAATCTATATGAAAATTTGATGGTTTTGGGCCCGGAAATGATAACTTGTCACAAATCATGGAAATTATCCAAATGCAAGTGATTCAAAGCATTAGAAGCATCAAATGGACTAGGGTAACAAGTGAGTGCAGTCAGAAATCAAATATGAATGAGATTTTAAAGAAGTGATAACTTGGGTTCCCAAAAACGATAACTTATATGACTTAAAAACGATAACTTGAGTTGTGGTTATCCAAATGTGATGCAATTTAACTAGCAATGAGTTAGAACAATAATAAGATGATTGCTTAAGGTCCATGTGCAGAATTAATGGTTTTGCATGTCGAAATGATAGAATTACCCTTTAACGATAACTTGGCAAAGGAAAAACGATAACTTGTTCAAATGGACTTAAAACTTTGCACAAGTTGAGATGTGACTATCCAAATATGATTTATACATGATAATGATGGATTTAGGGCAAGAAAACCATTGAAAATTAATTCATTCAAAATAATGATAACTTGTCCTTAAAATGATAACTTGTCATAGAATTTAGATATTAATGGATTTTGGCATTTCAGAACCTCTATGCACATGGAATTAAGTATAAAATGAGGAATATCAACTAGTTATCACAATGTATGCATTCCAAGTATAATTGGGCCAAAAAATAGGCAAAAGTGGGACTCGATATGTATGAATTACATCTAAAATGGGGTAAAAACATATAGTGATCACACCCTTCTTCAAACTCATCTACACTAGAAGAGCCATATAGCCATTTATTATAATCTTCTTTAAATGTACCTCGTGCATATAGATCTTGCAAATGAATCATTGTACTTTTTTTAATGTGCCAAGCACAAAAAATATGAACGGTGTGTGGAAAAACCTTTTGGATTGCATTTCCCATGGCAATGTCCTGATCAGTAATAATACAGGTAGGATGTTTTCCACTCATGCACTCAGATCATTTTTCAAACAATCAGATGAATGTTTCCTCTGTTTCATCCGCAATTAAAGCACAACCAAACAAACAAGATCTCCTGTGATGATTAATTTCGGTAAATAGAACAAATGGCATCCGTAAATTATTTGTTCGATATGTTGTATCAAATACAACAACATCGTCAAAATTTAAATAACTATCTTTTGATCTACCATCGGCCCAGAAGAAATTTATAACTGTGCCCTCTGCATCAAATTCCCATCTATAGAAAAAACCTGGATCAACACTCATCTTATTTTGAAAACATGAAATGACATTTAGGCATTCACTACCGAGATTGCTTTTTCTTTTAGTTCTCAAGTGGTCTATAAATTTTGAGGTGTTAGTATTGGTTCACCAGACATATTAAGTGTTCTAGCTATCTTAGATGGACCCAAGCCATATCCGTGCAAGTTGACGATAACTTGTTTAGAAGTCTCAGAAATCACTTTTTGTGAATGCAAATATTTAACTTTTGAGGAAGTTGTTAAAGAATGATTGTGTTCTTCTTTAAACCTTCTCACCTCCCACTTTTCATCCTTTCTTAGCCCAATATATAAATGGGCAAGACAACCATCTCTAACTTCTCTTCTTTGTTTTGCTTTTTCAAAATCTTGCTTCACATTCTTGTATCCTTCTTTGGAACAAACAAAATATCTACTTACAACTCTCCATGTACTTTTAGACTTGTGTGCAGCATTTTTCCTAATAGAAAAGCCCACCAACCTAGCATACATATTATAATATTTATATGCTTCTTCATCGCTATCAAATGTCATACCGACATATGGCTTTTGTAGGTCAAAAGATTTCACTTAATTTGAACTTTCAATGTTATCGACATTCAATTCCTCATTCTGATCTTCCATGTCTATTTCAGCAATTTCTTCAATATAATCAGCAGTACTTTCAAATGCATTACACTCAACTTCAGTTACTTCCATATCCATAAAAGAAAATCTGTAAAATGAACCTAGATTTTTAAGAATTGATTTCAGATTACAAACCACCTAAGAAATCCATATTCTTTGCTCTTGTTCATGATATCTTCTCCACATGCAATAGTGTATCAATTCTCTACCGTCAAGTATTGTAGGTAGAGATCATCATGGAGATTGATCCACTGCCCACAACAGTTGACGAGGTATAAAATTGATACATGAAGAAGGGGAACATTGAAAACATAAACAACAACAAATTATATGGATTCTTGGTGATCTCAAGAATCAAGATAGCAACAAATCAGATATACATGCATTTTACCCTAAACCCTAAACATTGCCTGAATTGACATTCGCAGATAACAAAACAAGATACTCCAGTTGCATTCAATAGTAAATTCCAATAATCATGTCATGAAGAGAAGGAAAGCGTCCATTATGGAAAAGGGGAATTAGGGCATAGACAATGTGCGAGAGGAAAATGGGATCGGAGCTAGGAAGAAAACTCACCAGCGAGGAGGACGAGTCGATCGTCTTTAAGAAAATGTCGTACTTCCCCTCGTCGCAACGTCGTGCCAATGTCGTGGGGGTGGCCTTTTCGTCTGGAGCGCCAAACGAAGCCGGGATCTATGCAGAACACACACAGATCAGAGGGGGGAAAAGAACTGTTCGGATCTAGGGCAAGGGCGACGCGCGAGAGGAAAATGCGAGATGAGCGAGGAAGAAAACTCACCGGCAAGGGGTCGATCGTCAGCCGCGCCTCGCCATTTCGTTTTGCTGGGTCGATCGCCGATCTAGGGTTTAGGGGGCCCTCGCCGTTTTTCGATTCGCAAGAGTCGACGGGGCGCCTCGTCATTTTTCATTTCGCAAGGGTCGATCGCCGTTCCCCCGTCACCTCGCCGTTCGCCTCGCGTTTTCGCCGATATAGGGCAAGACCCCTACGAAGACGAAAAGAAAAAAGGAATGAACCGGCCTCCTCTCACATGAGGAGGCCAGTTCACGCCCGCTCAACGTCGGGCCGTCCGATCTAATCGGACGGCTGTTGAATCCAGTTCACGCCCTACTATATCTTTATAATTATTATAAATAATATTATTTTAATAAAATCCGGTTCAATCCGGTCGAACTCGGTCTGACCGATCCAATCGTGACCCAATGATGAGTCCGGTCCGATCGTCGGTCCGGTTCTGAAAACATTGCTAAACCCTGATTAATTGAAGGGATAAATTAAAAACAAAGTTGTAAGGGAATTCTTATTCGGTTGCTTCATTTTTATATATTTTTTTAGATTACATTTTATGGCATCCTCTTATTATGCCAGTCAACTTTCTAATCTGATCTATCAATTACTGACATAAGATTCAAATTGCGATCAGTTTTATGAAAGTAAAAAAGAAAGGCCCCAACCTATTACGCCAACGAGTCTAATTTAATTTAAATGTTCTTGTATTATATAGCTAGAATACAAAAGGAGATTCATGAATCTATAAAAAAAAATACAGATACCATCAAAAGGAATATGTCTTCCAGATGTGAACTCAAGTGCCAACTAAGAATGAAACTCTTTCTCTTTCATTTCGGTCATAGAAATTACTTTTCGTTACAAAAGGGATAATTAGTGACAGTCCGAAAACAGTGACGATAGTACTAGAGAGAGAGAGTTCATATTGCAAATATAATTCAAAAATATTCTTTTGCAAATTGTTCGAGCCGGTCAATAACTTAAGCAAAAAAAAAAAAAGACTGGTGGGTTTGGAATGCTTGTTGATCTTGATCCATGCATCCTTTCCCCCTTTCCATAAAGTGGGGTCTTACCCTTTGAGGGCCTTTAATTTCCTTATGCCTAATTCTCATATTATCTATCTTTTACGCAATAGGAAAAGGATATTACGTTAGAGAATTGGATGAGATGCTTATAATGTAACATCAGTAGGTCCCAAATCATATTATATTAGAAGAGAGTTACTAAAAGACTGTGGAGTTAGATCAAGTGATCATACATCTTATAGACTCAATGATTGGCACAATCGGACAGCGGATTGTGTCTTGGGATCGCTGGTACTAGTAACTTCATATTCGATTTTCAGAGTCGTCACTTTGGTCAGGATTTATTCATACTATTTTCGTTCGACCACCGAATTAGTCAGTGCTAATAGTCGTGGATATCGACGGGTGTCACCAAAAAAAAGGTGATAAATCAGTGCACTGAATTAAATCCCCCAAAGACTTTGTTGTCACATATATGTACATAGTCAAGTGGAGGACGTCGTCGTCCAAGTTCATTTCATATTATGTCGTGCATATGTTGCACAATTCGCCATGATTTATGCGTGGCCAACTCGATCGAGTGTATGATTAATTGTCGGGAGTCAACAATGATAACTGCAAAGTTAGTGAACAATGATAACTGCAAAGTTTTATCTTCGAATGTAAATTATAATTTGGATGAGAATAGATTCAAGTACCCATACGGATGAGGAAAAAAAGGATAAATATAGTCGATTTTAGAACTTGATCGAGATGTATAATTATTAAAATTAAACAAGTATACAGTTGAAACTTGAAATATGAGACATGTCCATATGAAAAATCTTCTCTCTCTCTCTCTCTCTCTCTCTCTCTCTCTCTCTCTCTCTCTCTCTCTCTCTCTCTCTCTCTCTCTCTCTCTCTCTCTCTCTCTCTCTCTCTCTCTCTCTCTCTCTCTCTCTCTCTCTCTCTCACACACACACACACACACACGTACAACCTAGACTCAATAATCCATAGTTGTCATATTGAGATTATGATATAAAGGCGAGTACGTTGATTTTGTAAAATCCGTTTGGCTTACCTGATATAGAATAACTGATAAGTTTTACTGTTATAAGTATTTTATTGACTGAAATTTATTTTTAAAATAAGTAATTACACGTTTGGATAAAATTATTTATATTAATGATTACTAGTTAATTATGATATAACTAGTTGACTTTTTTTTAAAATAAATAATCACCCCTCCTTTGCTTATTTTTTTTACTTATAAGTAGATTTGATATCTCCTTTAAAGTTATCAAATGTTGAGATTTTTTTAAACTAATTTATAAGTTACTTATAAGTTTAAGTGTGGTCTATAACAAATAATAAATTATATATATATATATATATATATATATATATATATATATGTTATAATAGATAGATAGATACTTCAAAATGTTCAAAATGTTTAGGCCCATATGATAGGGATGGTAGGGGCACATAAAATGAAATCCATAGCCCGCTCGAAAACATTGGATTTTCTTTTTGGAACTTTTGTGAAAAATGTAAACAATTTAAAACTAATATATTTAATTTAACTATAAAGGAAAGTTAACCTGAATTATTTTTTATTAACAAATTCATCTTGTCATATTGATATTAATACTTGCCGTTCAAAACTATCTATAATATGGTATCTCAAAAGAAGAAGGAAAATTAGAATTTGCATGAATGGGGTTGGGCCGGACTGGCCTCACGTTCGAGCCAATCCATTCAAGAATCACATTATACCCCTATGTATTTTTCCTCTCTCTCTCTCTCTCTCTCTCTCTCTCTCTCTCTCTCTCTCTCTCTCTCTCTCTCTCTCTCTCTCTCGTTCGTTCATCCGAAACCAAACCCTTCAGCCAGCAAAGGTGTTAATTATTCAATACATGTTATTATACATATAACTTCACGTCTGGCTTCAGCCACCGAGCAGATGCACCATAACATGTAATGCAAATGCCTCGCCATGTAACGTGAAGCTCGATCGCTCTGCATCATTTCGAGGAGGCCGCCATGTCCGGGGAACTGAAGGAGGTCGATGTGGTGTTGCCCAAAGCCCCCTCACGCACTCGGCTTTTTTCCTCGGACTGACACCGCATCCCCCCTCCCTCCCTTGTTCTGGAAAATGGCCATCATGCCCTGACACACTCATCTAACACTTCTTGGAACACACAATTCGCAGGCTCATAATTTAAGACCAAGGGAGCCAGCAGCTTATATCATTCAAACAAAGGGACAACTGTGCCTCGGGAAACGTAGCGGCCAGATGGAGAAAAGGGATGGAAGGATTGCCCTGACCAAGTGCTCAGTCGTGAGATGGAATGAATGATGATGATGATGAACCATAATACCAGGCTTGCATGATTGTCGAGGTAGTATGTTTTCATCTTTGTGCTGCTGCTGCTATGGCCTGGCTACACGTTTGTGTTGGATGATTAGGCATGCATTGATTGATTATGGAACACTTCAAACCTTGAATAATGGTGAAGTAGTAGTGCCAAGTAAATCATGGATGAACTAGTACTGTTGTTGGGTGAGACTGGTGAAGTTTACACCCTAGGAGAATATAATACATATGAGGTATGCACGGTAAGCATTTGATGAACATGCATGTCATGCATATGCAACTTTGGGAGCCCTGGAAATAACCAGCATGCAGCTGCCTCCTGATCAGACTTTGACATATCTTGTTCAGTTAGAAAATGAATGACACTATAACTGCAATCAATAAGTAAATCCCACTGATAGAGTTCCTATGAAAAAGAAAAAAAAACTTTAATCAAGAAGAAAACTTCTAGCAATAAATCCAGAAATTTCAAAGACTGTAGTTTGCTTAATCGCTGCAACCTTGACCTCGCTATCTATATATAGAGGCAATGAATCCAGACAGTGTCTGTCATTCTACTGATAAATATTGATCTGATGCATAATTAAGCGTGCAAGAACCAAGTACTGATACTAAGGAGAGAACAACTGACAGAATGCATGCACTGCGTGATACGTACCTCAGATCGAATCTGATCAAATACATCTGAATTCTAGAGTACACTTGAACCGAGTCTAAGTTCTAAATCCAAATCTAAACTTACAATCTCACTCCCTTTTAACATTAATCCACCATTGGCGCCATCTCCAAAGTAATCCTTCAGCCCGGCAAGTCCATTCATGGTGGCTACCGGCTTGATCATCTGCGCGCCTTCACCTTTTAAAGGAACCAAGTAGTCCTTGGCCGGAAGCATGAAAGGAAACGCGTAGGCCACAGGGAAGAGCTTCTCTTGGACGGCGACGGCGAGAGGTGGTGGCATGTTGAGGTTGGGAATTGGCTCACTGCAAGAGATCACAGGAACCTTGCCATCGAGAGTAGGGTTAGGGTTAAAGGGTGGGCAATCCAAGGGTGGCGACTGCCTCAGCCTGGCCTTGTCCCTTCTGTGTACGTTCATGTGACCTCCAAGGGCCTGAGCTGACCTGAACTCCCTCTTGCAGAAGCTGCAGGAGTATGACCTCGGCGGCCATGAAAACCCTGATCCAATTTGGCCGTAGCTTGTAGCTGCCCATGGCTCCTTCACCTTTGCATTAATGCTTCCACTATTGGCGGAGGCAATGTCTCTCTTGCTTACTGATCCATATCTCTCCATGGCCTTCTTGGTTCTTCTCTCTTTTTTTTTCAGTTTTTGGCAGGGAAGAACCCACTTATCTAGTTATACTGCAAAGAACCACAAGAACTCTACCTGTACTGAGCCGATGCAACGAAGACAAAACTTTAAAAACAGTATATTAAATGCAAGCAAAAGTACCTGAACTCAACTGAGTCTAATGCAATAAGGACTGAGGAGGTGTAGTAGTGCCTCTCTCTCTCTCTCTCTCTTTGTGTGTGACCTTGTAGATTTCACTCATTGGTGCTTATTTATTTACTTCAGCATCCAATTAAATGGCGCTGCAGAAGAGACCATCAGATTTCTAACCCCAATGCTGAAAATTCAATTTGCAGTACCACCTGCAAATTTTGTGTTGCCATAAAAGGATAGGGCTTGGCAAAATGTGGCTCCCGGACGCCTGCTACCTTAATGCTCTTTGCCACATTTGCGAGCACCATGTTCCACCTCTCTCTCTGCACGTGAGAGGATGGGCGCTGTAGACTAACCATTCCTCTGATCATGATATGACACCTGTGTAGCTAGTGGATGTCATGTTACAGTCTTTTGCTGTTAGATTAGCCCTTCCTTCTCTTCTGAGTTCTGAAACAGACTGAACTTTTTTTCTTAATTAAAAACTTGGTATAAAGAAGTTTAATTGAATATGAAGTTTAGAATACCTACCATTATATTGAAAGAAAACAGGAAAAAAAATAAAACAGAGAATGAAATATATGTATTGTGCCACAAAAACACATTACATTACATATCCCTAACAGCAAGAACAATGGTGTATCGTGTAAAGGTGTTGAACTAGATACAAGTTTTATTCTCACTGTTTCTGATGCAGTTGATGTAAACATTTTTGTCCTTCCTCCATGCAGAGACAGATTCGAGCATGACTGAGCAATAAAATCTATCAACCACCAAGTGACACTGTTGGAGTGAGGTTAAAAGGGTGGCTGTCCCTTGTACGAAATCCACTTCGTGTCCCTCGGAAGCTATGCTGCACTCATGTTTACTGAGAAAAAAACAAAAAGATAAGAGGAGGCACTGTTGTTGCTCACTAACTAATGCATGCAGCAGCAGCAGCAGCAGCAGCTTCATCTCGTAGGCAATTATGCATCATGTGATGCGGTGAACAAAAGGGCAGGTGATTGCAGGGTACAATCCGGATTCCACATGAGCAGGACCCCAAGCATGGCCACGACTTGTGACTTGGAGCTGCACACTGCGCAGCAACTTTTCTCGAGAAGTGACCCGCGATGGCCTTACATTTCGGAGACAAAGGTGCACCCCTCCTGCAGGACCCCAGCTGCATGAACTGCCATCTTTAACAAGGGTGAAGCATGGCCAAATTTCCAGGCATTACCAGGCAGGGATTAGGCTTTGCTTGTGAGTCACTCCATGTCTCCAATGGGGGAGTTGCAGTTTGTGAGCATTCCTCCTGTACCCTTCACACTGAGGACTCCTAAAGCTATAGTAAGCATTGCCACTTATGTGCATGAGAATGACATGAAATCCCACAGGGGCTTTATTTCAAGTCCTCTGGTAATGTGATTGGCTGTAGGGAATCTGGGTTCAATGGTCCATGCAGAGCTAATGCAGAGACCCAAAGCTCATGATTGGATAAGTTGTCACTTCCGCGATGGAAATTATTCATTCTATCAGTCCTCTCTCAGCTCACTCGTAGAGAAAGCTGTCAGAGCAACTTCTCAAGCTAACAAGCCATTTAACTGAGACACAGATCGTTTCATGCGGTTGGTGGTAGCTAGGAACCTGATGGCTACTCCAGTAGGAATCGATGTTAACAAACGTTTATGAAGCTAAAGGCACAGCAAATTATCTGACTGGCAAATGATAGCTATCAAGTGTCAACTAAGTAAACTTGAATTATGATCTTTGCTGATTGTTAAGAATCAACCTTACAACATCCACAGTATTGCACAAAACAATGTCTACTTACTTGGACTCTATAAGAACCGTATGATTAAACAAACCAGTACAAGGTATCGTATCTTCTAGTAAAATTCTCAACGTGTTCAACATTGTTACTCAAATTTGCTGAATAGTTAAAAAAAATTATGCATGAAAACCATAAAGGGTATTATTCTGTTTCATTATGATTGTAAATGCGCATTTGCATCAGACAGAAAAATGTGTAGTTCTCTAGATCTGTTGCTATAACTAATGGCTATCAACCAAAGTACGTCCGCAATACGACTCATTTCTGGAACCCGTTCTGATTTTACTGAGTTTTCTGGTACGTTGAATCAGAGACTGGAGTGCATTCAGTGCACTTTTTTATGTTTCCTTCGATGATATTACACAGTTCAGCAATAACGATAATTGAGCAATCTGCGCCAGATTCAACAACAAGTTTGAAGAAGCCAATCAATCTGTATTAGTTTTTACGAAAAGATAAGATCCAGTTTGTTCAGGGCTAATTCAATACCGCTTCATTAAGCTTGAATATGATTTTTTTTTGCAAGACAAATGGATGTCTATTTCTTCAGTAATGACTAATGAGATAAAGGTTATTCCAATAGTTAAGGACCTGTAAAATATAGAATATCTGTTGTTCCAAATCAGAAACATAAGTTACAAAGTTATCTTCCAAGGGATCTTTGTAAGACACTATATATGCCGTACGTGCATCACAGCTCACAATTGTACAACAACAAGCAATTAATGCCAACCATGAAGGTGATCAGAGATGCAATTAAAACATTATCTTGTTCACTTAATGGAACTCAATTCCTCAATCACCATGGCAACCCATTTTTTCTTCTCATCCAGGCCTGCCAGATGAACCATGAAGTCCCCATCTGAGTACACTCCTGGCATTTTCACATATAACAGCTAATCAATTAATTTGTTCAAGGAACTCCATACATGTAGAAACACAGGTTCAATTTAAGTAGCACCTTTCCAGGTAGTCCTGGGAGCTGTTAAGAGGAGATAGAGAGACTTCCATGAGGGAGCCCATGGGTAGGAGTTGAAGAGGCATTGCATGGGAGACACTCGAACGTGGGCGCGAAAATCCTCCTCCGAGAGGCCATCTATCAGATGTTTCATCGCTGCGTTGTCGCCGCTTTTCGTCGATCCAAAGCGGATGAAAGATGTCTGATTCCACCATCTGTCCAAGAACATCTCACTCCATTCTGATCCCCTCAAAAAGAAAACTCCTACAGGGAGAAATAAATGAAACTGATGTGCTTAATTGTACAATGCTGGATTTGGATGTCCATCTACTGACATGGAACACAACTATGATTTCAGCAGAGTGTTCAATGCAAGTAGTTTTGTGCAAACTGGTTTATGAATTTGTTTTAAAAGAATCAGATGATCTATAAATTAAAATCATTATGTGTACTCTATTGTGGTTGATGATTATTAAATTCCATTTCCATAAGTTAATTCTATTGAAATCTTTTACTATTTTTTCAATTAAGAAAAGGCTCAAGGGTATAGAAATATACATAAATAAATTGCAACAATACAAATATACATAAATCACGCTAACAAAAAATAAATTAAAGAGTTTTTTTTTTTTTTTTTGCATCTCTAGTTTGTGGCATCATCAAAAGAACATTTTTTTCTTGAAGCCCATTTTACAGTTCAGTTATGAAGTAGGCCCATTTTACATAGAAGATAGCCCATTCAACTAATTTATTATTATTATTATTATTATTATTATTATTATTATTATTATTATTATTATTATTATTATTATTATTATTATTATTATTATTATTATTATTATTAAATACAGAAATTCGGTTTGACCCAAATTTAATTCAGTACGAGTTAGTTTTTATTTTTTTCCTACCACGCATAATTAAGCTCTTGAGCATGGCCATGGGGATTCTTCATCTCAACGCCCACATTTTATTTTTATTCTCGTGGTTTCTATTTTAGTCGTCAAGCAAGCAAGCAACATTCCTAATTGAAGGCATATATAAGCTCTTAATGGCAAACTCTTCTTCGGTGAAGGAACTTTAACTAAAGTTTAAAGTTAAGAAAGGAATAAATAAAGGCATGAGAATGAATGGATTACAATCACAGCCTCTATAAAAACTATTAAAATAGACTTAATAATTATAACACCATTGACTATCCATGTTGCATGAGCTTTTTCTTAATAATTTTGGGCGCAGATCTCGATATAAAATCATGCCTAATATTCTAATTGTTACTTGTTATTATTATTATTATTATTATTATTATTATTATTATTATTATTATTTGGATATACAAGTTGTCATAAATAATATTGAAAAAACAAAATATATGAAACTTAAAGCTACCTGAATTTATGCCATTGAAATCCTCGGTCACCACCAAATCCGGTGACGACGGCAAATCGTCGCGCCCAATCGCCGCAATCAGAATATTCTCCTATTAATTAACACAAGTCACTTTTTTTGTGTTTAAACCCAATTAAATTAATATCACACTTTGCATTAAAATTAATAATTAGTACAAGGAAAAAAGTTATAAAGCAAAGTTTGAAAGTTAATAACATGTACTGTCATTAGTTCTTACCAGTGGTATCTCCATGTTCGTCACCACCGTGTCCTAAAATGTTTGAAGTAAAAATTAATTTGTTGCCTCACGAAGAGAAAAAAAAACCCGTAAATTTGTCAAGAAAAAAAAATAAAAAAAGGTGGCAATGCGACTCACGGCGTCGTTCCAGAAGACCCAGTCGTAGGACCGGAGCTGCGATCGCACGGCCATGATCTTGCTCCAGTTCGGCGGACGGCTGCGATCCACCAGATCCCGCGCGACCACGTACCCGTACCCCATGCGCGCCGCGTACTCCCTCTTGTTCCCCCCAGCCGCTTCCGCCACCCCTCGGAACGACCGTCGCCGGCGGCCGCCCTCCGCCGCGGCCTCCACCGAGAAGCTCACCATCCCTATCCTCGGCCTCCGGCCGCCCGTCGCCAAAACGGCGCCGGAATACTCCTTCAGCTCCGGGGAGCACCGCCGCCCCAGGGCGTTGGCCCGGCGGAGGACGGCGCCCGCGGCGGCGTTGAGGAGGGCGAGGGCGAGGAGGAAGGATGAAGCCAAGAGGAGGAGGAGGAGCAGCAGCAGCCGCGGCCGTCGAGTTGGAGTCCGGCGCTTGGCGGTGCACGGCGACGGCATCGAAAAGGCGAGTAATAATTAAGCGGTCAGCGAGTGAGTGGGTGCCCTGTTACTTACTGAGTGGAGCACTGTTCTGTGTGAATGGCCTCTTCTTCTTATTCTTCTTTCCTCTTTTTTCTTTTTTTTTTTCGTCTGCAGGGAATCTTGTGGTAAATTTTATATGGATACGGGTCACATTTACTTTATTGGAGTGCTCACACATTTTAAATATTTTATTGCTCTATATTTTTTCATGTATGTTGAGGTCTTAAATTAAAGGTAATTAGTAAATGACACAATGACGTCAGGTTCTCACCATAAATATTTTTTTTTATTTAAAGAAGATTTTGAATTCTATGGTTTACATGTAATTGTTTTAAAACCTCATTCATAATAAACTATTACCGGTAATGAATATAATTAGTAAATAAGATTGTATTTCAAAATCGACAAAAACTAAATAATTTTGAATTTATTTTTAAAATAGTCAATTAATTTGATTGTGATTTACTTTTTCTTGCGGTAACGAAAGGGACAAAAATATATAAATTAATAACGATTTCATATGACTATTAAGAGTTACGAACTTGGTCACCCTTTCAATTTTTTACTACTTTATTTTACTATGTTTAATGTTTGCTATATTATGGAAGATAAAAATTAACTTACTTGTTGTGCGCAAGTGGAATTACACATAACCAAAATTATATTGCTCAGACGTGGTATAATACAGGGCTCGTGACGTCTTTCTAAGGGATCGCAGCCCAAGTACTTATCACTTCGTGGTGCCCCCTTATAATTACGTCGTTGTGCCTAGCCACTTGTTTCTCCTGCTTCTCCTCTTTTTTTAATAATACCGAGCTTGTTCTTTCCATGACCCCTCTTAATTGACATTTTCCGGTCAACAATTGGGACCTCACAATTACTAGGGCCTCTCAGTGAGAGGTCTGCTATGCCAATACATATATTTTAGTTTAAAATTAACTAAATTAAATAACAAAAAATAACTTAAAACTAGAATTATGATTTATTTTAACGCTATACATGGGTAAACCGCTTGCACATGTACCACATATTCATAATAATACTTTTTCATCAAATAAGGAATATTAATTGCTTTCCACGTATAGCCGATTCCTTTTGCAAGATTTTGTCGCCTTTGAGTAGATCGTGAATTATATTTGCCCAAGAGTTGGGTACAAATCCAAATTTCAGGTTAATTACTATTTTGGTTTGGATCTCAAGCACTTCAAAATTCGAGAAGGATGAGAAACATATATAACATGATCAACAATCTTATAGTAATTTTTTTAGATAAGAGTAAAAATATTAAACAAGGATATATACATTGAAGTATCAATATATTGTAGGAAATTATGTATTTAAACTAGTGGCAATTAATACCAGTTGTCTTGTAACGGTGGAACACAATTAAGTAGAGTTCTGTAGTGACATCATATTCATATAGATATAGTATAAAACTATTATAGGGTAACTATTTGAAGGTTTCCATCAATTTCCTCTTCCTCTTACTCTTCACCTTCATAGTTCGATCACTTCTCAATATTAGTCAAAGATAAAGAGTTCGAACTTTATTAAGTTTTTATTAAAAAATATTTCCTCTTTTTGTTATTCACGTGATAAGCTGATCTAGATTAAAATTATCAACAATTCATATGTGAGAGAAATTATTAAAAATATAAAATTATTGATATTACTGACGACTTAAGCTTTTAAAAAAAATTAAATAGCACATCAAATTTTGTATGAACATAATTAATGCAGCAAACACAGTTGCTTGTAGCACATTGTACGCTTTCTTCCCAATTACAAAGTCATCAACACTTCTTTTGAAGTTCTGTGTCTTCAGAGACGTCTAATAAGTTGGGAACATTTATACACTTTTTTTTTTGGCAAAACTAAAACACTAAGAAAATTATGAACAAGCTTGGTTATGTGCGAGCTTAGCTCCTATATGCTATACCTGAAAAGAAGAAAAAAAAGGTGTTCTTCTATTCTTTCTCTCTGTCTCTGCGGATAATTTACAGTTAAGACAAACCGAAATCCATGTAGCTTAGTCATCAGTCTTGAGTTGTTCAAGTATGCTGTCAACCCAACTCTTCTTATCATCTATTCCGGCCAGGTGCACCATGAAATCTCCATCTGAATACACACCTAAATACACACAAGGGAAAAATGAGACAAGTCCCACTTTAAATTCTTGTAAACTCATTAAAATAAACATATTATTTCTTTTTTCCCCGGTAGAATGAAAGAAAAATCGTTAGCTAGAGCATCAATCCAAAAAGGCAAAAACTACTTAGCAATAACCCTAATGTTGTAATACGTGCAATTTCCATCACTGATAAATATTTAAACCTCTCAAATATGTCATTATTATTTGTGTGTGTATTAGGGCCTCTTTGGTTCAAAATTCATTAAAGGGGAAGGAAAGTAAAAAGTAGGAACAAAAAATGGTGGAAAGAGAATGTAGGAGAATGAAGCTAATAGTTATTTCTATTTGGTTGATATCATTAATAAAAATTAATAAAAGAAAGAGAATCAATGTTAAATGATTAATTCGTTTAGACGATTTTATTTTTTACATATATAATTATATATTTTTATTTGATCAGAATCGAAAATTTATATTAAATATATTTTTTTCCTCTTTTTTATTCTGATTTAAATGAGAAAAAATAAAATATTAGAAAAAAATAAAAAAAAGGAAAAAAATTTCCCTTCAATTTCTTTTAATTTAAACTCATTCTCCTTCTTTCTCTTTCCCCTCCTTATCCTTTCACTCCTACCGAACAAAAACTTTAATGGTTGTAATATGTACCTTGCCAAGTGGTTCCAGGAAGGGTGATGAGACGGTAGATGGACTTGGAGGAGGTGACCCAGGGGTAGGAGTTGAACAGGCACTGCATCGTGGACGCCCGGACGTGCCGCCGGCGCTCCTCCGGCGTCAGGCTGTCCAGCAGATACTGCAGGGCGAAGTTGTCGCCGCTCCGGGACGACCCGAACTGGACGAACGACGTCTGGTTCCACCACGTCTCAAGGAACTCCTCGCTCCACTTGGATCGCCTCACGAAGAACACGCCTGCATTTGTTTATAAGTAGTAATAATAATAATAATTAAATCAAATCATATTTGAATAATTCTCAGCTCTCACAGGAAGAAACTTTAACTTAATTCGATCTACTTAATTAATTACCAGCGTTCACCCCGTTGAAATCCTCCGTCACCACCAAGTCCGGCGATGCGTGGAAATTTCCGTGGCCGATTGCAGCGTGCAGGATGCTCTCCTACAAAGGCATAAAAAAAATTGTTTAATTGATCTGCTTGACCTTTTTTTCTTTTCTGATGACAAAGAATGCCTAGAAAAATTTAAAAATCAAGATCTATTTTTTTTTAACTTCGGTTAATGAAAATCGATTAATCATGCATATATAGCAAAAATTGGAAAAGAAAAATAGTACTTACTTTGATTTATTAATGAAATAACCATTTCATTTGTTCCTAATTCAATTTAGTACTTTAACAGTAAATTTAAAAGACAAGTAGTTGTATCCCCTTAAAGTGTTTGGAGTCTTTGTTTTTTCTTCGTTTATATTTTTATTTTATAGTGGCTACCTTAGTTCTAAATTCATGCTGAGGAATTTTTTTTTTCCTTCTTATCACAATTAGTTAAATGATATGTGCTAAGCTGTCTCCGGAGTCCAGATCATGCAGATGGATGAGTGGATGTGTGAGATACATGGACAAAAATGTACAATTGAAGGGATGGCCCCAACTTTAATTAGGTGGAATTGAGCTTTCATTGTCCCACGAGGGGGCAACCTTAATTTGCAACGAATATTAGCCTCAGATTTTGGAATGTAGTTGGACAGTTGTAAAAATGCTTGGAATACAATATATATATATATATTGTCTTAAATTCTACTTTAGTTGGAAATCTTAGAAATTAATTCAGAGACAAAATTCTATAAAAAAAGTGTCCATATGAACTTCTAAGAATCCGAACAGAAAGTAATTTAATTTGTAATCCGCTTATGTTTTTTTCATCAAATAAAATTTTGTATTGTTTTAAATTTTACGAGTTTTTTTTATGGTACATATTTTTTCTCGTATAGAAATTCTGAAGACTTATCTTTTTGAACCGAAGGTTTGAGCAATAATTCCAAATTAGTAATATTTAACTAATTAAGGTGAAAAGAAAAGGCTCTTAATATTGTTTTAGAGAGACTAATAACACTCTCATCATTTGATCCGAGGATTATATTCTACTGTGGCCCAACTCCCTACTCGGAGAATCAAACACACTGACATGTCATCTTCTTGGGGTTTATGATATATTATATAAATTGAGGAGGGGCATAAAGGGGTATAAGCAAAAGTTGATAAAAATAAGAATTAGTGTAATAACATGTTTCAAATTTGAACCTTTTTTGCATATTTATTTTAAAATTTTCAATATGTTAGTTTCAAAAGATATATCCAAATCCACATCTCTTAATCAACAAAAGCAATAACTCTAATTATTATATAATAAAAAGAACTTGTACTTCAAAATTAGACAAAAAAAACTTGTAAAGCACTTACCAAAGATATATTCGGATTCGTCACTATCGTATCCTGAACAAAATGGGAAAAATCATATTTAAATTTCGTTTCATGATTAATGGAACATATATATATATTCCTTTTAATTACCGAACAATTAAATAAAAGTAATATGGGGGGGATGGGAAAAGTGCAAACTCACTGCGTCGTTCCAGAACACCCAGTCGTGGAAGGGGAGCTGCGATCGGACGGCCAGGATCTTGCTCCAGCTGGCCGGACGGCTGGGATCGACCAAATCGCGCGAGTCCACGTACCGGTACCCCATCCGCCCGGCGTACGCCCTCTTGTTCCTCCCCACCGCGTCGGCCAACCCCCGGAACGACCGCCCCCCGCCGCCGACGCCCTCGTCGGAGAAGCTCACCATGGCGATCCTCGGCCGCGCTCGTCCCTTCCCGGCGCTGCCCGCCGTCTCCTTCTTCTCCTCAGCTTCCACGGGCGCCGCCTGGAGAGCCGCGGCGCCGCAGCGCCGGCCGAGAGCGTTTGCGCTGGGAAGGACGGCGGAGGCGGAGCGGAGGAAGACGAGAGGGAGCAGGAAGCAGGCCGTGAGCAGCAGGAGGGTGAGGAGGAAGAGCGTCCCGTTCGACGACGACGGCTGGCGCCTGGTGACGGTTGGCCATCGGTTCGGCGAAGGCCGTCTGGTGGTCATCTGAGCGCTAAGGAATTGGTTGTTGTTGCTGCTGCTGCTGCTTCTTCTTGCCTTCTTCTTCTTCTTCTTCCTTCGTTACAGGAATCAAATATTTGACCGGTAAGAACGCTGAGGTGGGATATATTTATGGACCGCCTTTTCTCCCACGCAACAGTGAGAGAAAGAGAAAGGGAGGAGGAGGGGAGTGAGAGAGAGAGAGAGAGACAGGAACAGGTGCGAAAGAGATCTCGGCCATGGGTCGAATGGCCATGTCGTCCAACACACATGCAGGTGCTAAGAAACAACGCCTTCCATCCTCCCATTTTTGTCATATATTTCTTCGTTGTCAACGTCTTTGATGGGTACGTAAATGGATTGGTTACGAATCCATCCATCCATGTTGACTAGTGGACCAGCACTAATTGATCAGCACGTGTCACGGGTCGTTTTTTCGCTCGACCGACCCGTGCGGCGTCTAGACGTGTCCAACGTCTAGGCAAGCTCTTTTGAGCGCTTTGCGGAAGCTTGCTTATGCCACAACTTTTGGGACGTACGGTCCCGAGCGGACGCTTCTTCGGTGGAGGCGTTTGTGAACAAACGGGCACCTCGGCGTAACGCTCGATCGCTTGGGACGCTTTGGGACGCTCTTTTGTGGGTTGCCACCCCACGCTTGAGGCACGATGTTAGATTTAGGGAAGCTTGAAATCTTTGTTGAGTAAATAGGAATGATTACAACGCTTCGGGGGAGGACTAGCGGGTCTCCCCTACTATACCACCGTTTCGGGTGGTAGAATTGCGACGTGTGATGTGGAGGACCATCTCCGGGGGTGCACTTTTCTGGAGTGCAAATTACAAAACTGCCACCATCACACTTAGAAAATAAACTAAGTACAAAAGTGAGTTGAAAAGGAAAATACATGATAAGATAACTCGACGTGCCCCGGGGAGAAGCCCCCGGGACATTCTCCCCCACTCAAGTCAGCGACGTCCCTGGAGCTGTGGCTTGGAATTCTTCAATCTTCTGCTTGAACTGCCACAAGTCTTCGGCTGTCTCCCAACTTGTGTCGGCGTCCGGTCTTCCGCTCCATCGAACAAGATACTCCTTCTTTCGATTCTTCGTGCGGACGGCGAGTACTTCTTCAACTTGATCAGTAAACTGCTGACGGATGGCCGGCGGGCGCGGTCTGAAACCCCACGCCCGGGATCTTCAGTGTCTTCAACGAAGGGCTTGAGCAGGCTGACATGAAAGACGGAGTGTTGTTGCATCTGAGGCGGGAGCTCCAACTTGTAGGCCACCTTGCCTACCTTCTTCAGGATCTTGAAGGGGTCCTCGTAACGCCTAACGAGGCCCTTGTGCAGATTCTTCCCACTTAGCCGAAGATGTTGGACCAGCTTCACCAGGACCAAGTCTCCGACTTCAAAGTTGACGTCCCGTCGGACGGTGTCTGCCCACTTCTTCATGCGCTTCGATGCCTTGTGCAAACATGCTCTCGCCATGTCGTTCTGCTCGTGACATTCCCTCGCCATGCGGTGAGCGGCGGGGACTTTGCCACCATAAGAAGTGGCGATGGCCTGGGGCGTCAGAGGTTGCTGCCCCGTCACTATCTCGAAGGGACTCTGATTGGTCGACTCGCTTCGTTGCAAGTTGTAGGAAAATTGCGCGATGTCGAGTAGCTTCGCCCAGTCCTTCTGAATGGCACTCACATAGTGTCGCAAGTAGATCTCCAGAATGCAATTCACCCTCTCAGTTTGGCCGTCGGTTTGAGGATGAAGTGATGTCGAGAAATGCAGGTTGGAGCCCATCATCTTGAACAATTCCTTCCAGAAGTTGCCAACGAATCGCCCATCCCGATCGCTGACGATGCTTTGTGGTAGGCCCCAATACTTCACTACATGCTTCATGAATAACTCCGCAGCTTCAGTAGCAGGACAACTTGCGGAGCCGGCGGCGAAGATGGCATACTTGGAGAACCGATCGACGACCACCATGATGGTACCTGCCCCTTCAGACTTGGGCAGGCCCGTGATGAAGTCCATTGAGACATCCTTCCATGGACGCTCTGGGATAGGCAGGGGTTCCAGAAGTCCGCCGGACGCTTGATTGAGGTTCTTGTCTTGCTGGCAAACAAGGCATGTCTTCACGAATGCTTCAATGTCGTCCTCCATCCTTGGCCAGAAGTAGTTGTCTTCGATGAGTGCCAAAGTGCGGCGGATGCCCGGATGTCCCGCCCACTTTGAGTCATGGCACTCTTGCATGATAGTGCGTCGCAAGTTGTCGAAGAGTGGAACGTATATGCGACGTTCCTTGGTGAAGATCAGTCCATCTTCCACCCAAAAGCGGCGTGTCTTGCCCTCCTTCGCCTGCTCGAACAAGTTCTTTGCCGTGGGATCTGACTTCAATCCCTTTTTTATCCTCTCGATGAGGTCGGCCTGAGAGGAGCTCATAGCCGCCAATTCCGCGCGTCGGCTGAGGGCATCGGCAACGACATTCATCTTGCCAGGTTTGTACTCCAGGACATAGTCGAATTCCGTCATGAAATCTTGTCATCTTGCTTGCTTCGGCGAGAGCTTCTTCTGTGTCTCGAAGTAACTTGTCGCGACGTTGTCCGTCTTGATGTGAAATCGCGACCCAAGAAGGTAGTGCCACCATGTTCTAAGGCAGTGAATCACCGCGGTCATCTCCTTCTCCTGAACGGCGTAGCGCCGCTCCGTGTCGTTGAGTTTGCGACTCTCGAACGCCACGGGATGCTCCTCCTGTATAAGAACTCATCCAATAGCATAGTCAGAAGCATCTGTCTGTACCTCGTAGGACTTGGTGTGGTCTGGCAGGACGAGCACCGGTTCCTCCGTCATGGCCCTCTTGAGGATGTCGAACGCTTCCTGGCATGTCGGCGTCCACTCCCACTTTACATTCTTCCGGAGGAGATTCGTCAAAGGGGTCGTCACATGTGAATACCCTTGACGAACCGCCTATAGTAGTTCGTCAGGCCAAGGAACGAACGCATGTCGGGAACCCGCTTGGGCGGTTCCCACTCCACGATGGCCCGAATCTTCGCGCCATCCATCTTCAACTTCCCACTTGGTGTGTGTCTGTACCTCGTAGGACTTGGTGTGGTCTGGCAGGACGAGCACCGGTTCCTCCGTCATGGCCCTCTAGAGGGTGTCGAACGCTTCCTGGCATGTCGGCGTCCACTCCCACTTTACATTCTTCCGGAGGAGATTCGTCAAAGGGGTCGTCACATGTGAATACCCTTGACGAACCGCCTATAGTAGTTCGTCAAGCCAAGGAACGAACGCATGTCGGGAACCCGCTTGGGCGGTTCCCACTCCACGATGGCCCGAATCTTCGCGCCATCCATCTTCAACTTCCCACTTCCGACAACATGTCCCAAGAAGTGTACTTCCGGTTGAGCGAAGGCACACTTCTCCCGTTTGACGTAGAGCTCGTTCTGCCGCAACACCTCGAACACTTGCCGAATGTGCTCGATATGCTCCTCCAAGGTGCGGCTGTAGATCATGATGTCGTCGAGGTACACAACCACGAACCTGTCAAGGAATGGCTGCAATACCTTATTCATGAGAGTACAGAAGGTCGCCGGGGCGTTGGTGAGACCGAACGGCATCACGAGGAATTCGTAGGAGCCGTATCTTGTGACGCACGCCGTCTTCTGCACATCCTCCTCCGCGATCCGGACTTGCCAATAGCCCGAACGAAGGTCCAACTTGGTAAACCATCTTGCACCGCCAAGTTGGTCGAACAAATCCGCCACCAAGGGGATGGGGTACTTGTTCTTCACCGTAAGCTTGTTGAGCGCTCGGTAGTCGATGCACATCCGGAGGGAACCGTCATGCTTCTTCTGGAAGAGAACCGGGGCGCCATATGGAGATTTTGAAGGCCGAACATATCCTGCATCCAATAGTTCGGTGAGTTGCTTACGGAGTTCTGCGAGTTCCGGAGGAGCGAGCCGATAGGGGACTCCATGCGGGGCTTTAGATCCTAGGACCAAGTCGATGACATGGTCCACTTCAAGCTTCGGAGGCAACCGCTTTGGGAGTTCCGGGGGCATGACGTCCGCAAAATCCTCAAGGGTTTCAAGGACTTTGGGAGGTGTTGGAGTGGAGGGCCTCGGATCTTCCAAGATGGCGGTCGCCAGGAAGGTGTGCTCCTGTTTGTGCAACCCCTTCGCCACTTGGGATCGAAGAGGGTCTTCTGTTTGAGGTCTCCGCCTGACCTCACAGGGACGTTGTAAGCTCCCTTGGGATCGAAGATAACCATCGAATTGGTGAGCGGGATGACACATGCAGCAATGTGTCGCAGAAAAGAGATGCCCGCCACCACTTCATAGTCATCCACTGGTGCCACCGTCACGTCGAAGCTTCCCGACCACTTGCCGATGCGAACCTTCACTTCAGGAGAAATTCCTGTGGTCGAGATAGACTTCGCGTTCACCGTCTTGAACGTGGCGTTAGTCTTCTGGAGTGGCAGTTTTAGCTTCTTGGCGGCCACTTCTGACACGAACAACTCCGATGCTCCCGTGTCAATGAGGGCGTTGAAGACTTGCCCGTTCAACTCGATATCCGCATAAAGTCGCGCAGCCGATGAAGGACCCTTCGAGGCGTTGAGGACGTGCATCGAGCTGAGACACGCCTCCTCCTTCTCTTTTTCCTTCTCGTCGGGGCAATACATTGCGTTGACTGTCGCCTTTTGCGGACAATCGCTCGTCCAATGTGGACCCTTGTAAATGTAGCAAGGCTTTGGCGGCTTCCCGTCCCTTTTGAATCTTCCATTGTTGGACTTCCCGTCTTGGTGTCCATTGCCTTTGTCCTGATAGTGCGGCTTGCCTCCTTGTGACTTGGACTTCTCTCCCCCACCATTGCCTTTGCCCGAGGGCTTTGGTGGTGGAGTGCTCGCTTTGGCGTACTCCACGAGCGATTCAGCAGCGGCGACTAGCGAGCGGAGGTTGGGGCAATCTCGTCGCTCCAACTCCGTCCTAGCCCATGGCTTCAAACCCTTCACGAAGACCGCCAACAACGTGTCTTCGTCCACTTGGGAATTCTGTAGGCGGAGCTCGGTGAACTCTTTCACGTACTCCTTCAACGTGCCCTTCTGGCAAATGTTGAACAACGCAATCTTGGCCTCCAATCCCGACTTGGCAGGGCAGAAGTAATTGGTAAGCTGCCTCTTGAAGTCGTCCCACCTCTCAATGGAACCCACAATGCCACGCTCCACGTCGTCGTAATGGCACCGTCACCATAGACTCGCCGCATCTTGCAAGTAGAAGGATGCGGTCTTCACCATCCTTACTTCGGACGTCACGTCCAAGGCCTCCATGTACCTTCGGACGTTCCACAGGAAGTCGTTGATCTCCCTTGCCGACCGCTCGCCTTTGTATGGCCTTGGCTTTGGCACATCAATTCTTGCCTCATGCGGGGCGGGCGCCTCGGGGCGCCGCCCGTCTCCATAGCGTCGCTTGAGCTCCTCCCGGAAGGTCTGGAACTCTTGCTCCATTTCGAACCGCATGTTTGAGAGACCATTGTCCAAGGTCTCCCGCATGTCCATGATTGTCGCTTCCATGGACTCGAGACGCGTATACAACGGCGCCATCTCTTCCCGCACCGTGGCAAGATCCACGGTCTTCTCCAACTCTCGCTTGTGCGTTGCGAGTTGGTCTTGCATCTCGCCCACGTCCAATTGGAATTGGCCGAGGCGTTGCTCGAAGGCGGACATGGTGTCCTTCGAGCGGGCGCGCCCTCGATCCTGGCGGCCCTTCTCCGGCGCGACGGGTTCATTCGTCATCTCCGAGTTCGACGTCATTTCACCTTGATCGCCGAACGCCAACTTGAGCGGTCCCAGAAACGCTGCTCTGATACCAACTTTTCACGGGGTCGTTTTTTCGCTCGACCGACCCGTGCGGCGCCTAGACATGCCCAACGTCTAGGCAAGCTCTTTTGAGCGCTTTGCGGAAGCTTGCTTATGCCACTTTTCGTATGCCACAACTTTTGGGACGTACGGTCCCGAGCGGACGCTTCTTCGGTGGAGGCGTTTGTGAACAAACGGGCACCTCGGCGTAATGCTCGATCGCTTGGGACGCTTTGGAACGCTCTTTTGTGGGTTGCCACCCCACGCTTGAGGCACGATGCTAGATTTAGGGAAGCTTGAAATCTTTGTTGAGTAAATAGGAATGATTACAACGCTTCGGGGGAGGACTAGCGGGTCTCCCCTACTATACCACCGTTTCGGGTGGTAGAATTGCGACGTGTGATGTGGAGGACCATCTCCGGGGGTGCACTTTTCTGGAGTGTAAATTACAAAACTGCCACCATCACACTTAGAAAATAAACTAAGTACAAAAGTGAGTTGAAAAAGAAAATACATGATAAGATAACTCGATGTGCCCCGGGGAGAAGCCTCCGGGATACACGCACAGCGTGCACCCACTTCTAACTGGGTGTCTAACTTTGCTAACTATTATGATCATAGTTTTTTATATCACATTATTATGATTCCGATTAATTTGGTTAATATGTATAAATCATGCTCAAAACTCGACATCTGTTTGAACGATGATTAAATCATGAATTTAATTACGGAAAATTAAACTTCAAATGAAAATAATCTCCATGCACATGCAGTGACTCAAATTGGATACTTAACACAATTGTTCGTGACTTTGAACACAGTTATTTGTTAAATATTTAAATTCGTATATGTTCTGATTAGGCACAGGTTATAAAGGTTCTATAAGGTTTTCATGGTTTTTGGACCGTTGACAAGTCAACCAAGGCCAACTGTCGGGCGCCGCCGAATCTAGTGGAGCATGAAGCATCAGCAATCAGGAAGTGGAGCTTAATTAATTTAATTTGGTGATAAGTATTTTTAATTATGATAAACAAATTGGGTTGGCTTGATGAAACAGGAGTAAGATGGGATGAGGAATCAGGAGGATTCAAGAGTTTGATGTGCATGCTCTGGAGCCAACTAGAAAAAAAATGTTACTCTAATCTCCCCATGATTTGTGGAATCAGAACAAGTAACACTTGGGTTCTGTACAATATTATATTGGATTAGAATTTTTTTTTAAAAAAAAAGCGAGAAGTCGAAAAAAGATTCTTCCAATAAATCGAAACGAAACGAGTAAAAAATGATTACTTATATTGATTTACGAAATGATGCCATTACTTTGAAACTTATGGAATAAGGGAATAGGGTGCGTATAAATGTTGACTACGCGTAGTTTTAATAGTTATGTTAAAGATAGGTCCACTTAATTAATCCGATTAATTAGTCCTAATTAGATATCTTCTTTAACACGCGTCAATTTAAATATATTAAACAAAGAGTGATGTCCGCAAGAAGAAAGCTCCAAATAAGGTCGGACTGGATCTGGCCCTTAATGGGCTTCTCAACATTACGTTTGTTGTGTCCGGATCTGGCCTAACTTGCTACCACCTTCCATTTGCAGACAATTAAATCCATTACAATAGCATTATACTATTATGATAAACTTTTTTTTTTTAAAAAAATATGAATCGTATAATTGTCTAGTATTCCTTATATAATTAAAATGAACAAATACAAGTGATTTTGCAATTTGGCAGACTTATATACAGGTGACACATTATGTTTGAAAATAAAACAATTTTTTTATTAAAATGAGGGTATATTAAGAATAAATTGTAAAAACTTTGTACGCTACCATTTATAGATTAATAAGAGTAGTCGGCAGAATTTTATGATCAAATCTTTTAATTTTACTTTAGAAAAAATATTTATCAAAAATAATTAAAATAGAACTTTGACACGATGAAAATTTCATCCACCATTTCATATGTGCCTAATAAAACAATTTTGAAAATATGGTTAAAATAACTAAAAAAATAATTCCTCTCGTTCAATAAAGATAATAAATTTTACTTTATTTCGCACAAAAAGTAATCTTCATATAATTAATTTATATTATTATTGAAGTCAAAATTCACTTCCCCGCTTTGAACTAACAATATGAAGAAAAACGATTCTAGTTTCTATATTCTTCTAGAAATATGGGGAGGGGGCGGAGGCAGCTCCAACAAGGCAACAATTGACCGCGTGGAATTGATCTGACGCGTTGGGTTCAAATAACAATCATTTTAATTTTAATACGAAGAATCGATCTTAGTTGTTAGATTTTAAACTGATGATTAAAAAAAATTCTTATATGATACATAATTATAAATTCAAATCTTGACGATAATAAAAAAAGTAGAATATAATTTTAAAAGAGTTGTTTATAAAAATTGTTGATATGTATCCTCAATGAATTTCTAAATATGATAGAACGTCAGTCTGACTTGTCTATGAAAAAAAAAATTAAATGTTCCAGTTTTCTAATATTTTGAATAAGCCAATATTAATTTTGAGCTCGAACGATTTTCTTTTTTTTCTAAGAAAAAACGGACTCAACTTGTTCATCAATCCAGGCTGCGATAGTTTTCTTAACAATCATTCAATAAATCTTGATTCAACGCACAAAAAAAAGCGTATGATTTTTTTTAAGAAAAAATGACCATGTTTTCCGTAGTTTGGCAGTGTAAAAGTATGTTTAGAATAATTATGTCTTATATGAGAGTAAAGAAATTTCTAGAAAAGTGAGATAATATTGCTTCCATATATATATATATATATATATTGCCAATGTAAATTATTTCTCGGCTACAGGATATTTTTTTATTGTTAAAAACACTGAAGGAAAACAAATTAAAGCAAACGCAGTCACGTAAACTATATATTTATAATGTTAAAATAAGCGGTCGTGTTCTTTCATGATCTTGTATGAAAGATCGAACTATATGTTTTTTCATGCAATTGATCGCGGATTTTAACACAATAGAAGTTATCAATGATCCCATGTTTGATGATTGTTGAAATGTTCACGCACATGTAGTTTATCGTAAGCACATATCTTGCAAATATGCCATTAAGGCTTTGTCTTGCAGATCCAGAAAAAGTAACACAAGTAGATTCAGGCCCACCGAACTCTGACCGGGTCCACCACTTCCTTGGACGGATCTCTTGTCGCTCTTTTTCCACCATTGTGCTCGTCCCAAAAAACATTATGCATACCCCCCCAAAATTTTGCTTTACCACTGTGATATATTGAAATATTTATATTATTCTTTATTGGATATTATCAGTGGACTGTGAGATCTTTAATCTATTTTTCGGGATTCAGAGGGAAGAAGTTCTTAAAGTTCAGAGAATAAATGAAACGGAAACTATTAAGAATGTTAAAAAAACTGGGAGATAAGCTTAAATATTTAGATAAATAAAAAAGCAGGAGACCACAGAAAGAAAAAAAAAATTCAGATTGTATTTTAATGCTTGGTCATTATTAACTAGTTTGAGATGATATATTAATTTTAGATGAGGATTAATATCATAACCTAAGAGGTTAGTGATATAATGTCGCGGAAAGAATATAAATTAGTACTATTTTTTGTAAAATTAATTGGATTCATTAATTAAGTCGAGCAGGAGGCAATTAATACACGAGCTGTGTTTATAATTAGTAGTTGCATTCATTTTGTACCAAAAAACATGATGCATACCCCCCCAAAAGATACAACAACAACGAACAGCAAGCGACAACCGTGTCATGGCCCTCGCGTTACAAGTTACAACAGAGACTTGAGGGAGCGAGCTTTCACAGGCTTCCTCCCTCTCTTCTTAACCTTCCTCCTCGTCTTCTCCTCGCTGTTCTCCTCCGCGTCTTCACAGCCCTCGCCGCCGCGGTCCTCCTCGTCATCGTCGACGGTGCACTCGTCTTCACCGGCGACCAGGTCGTCGCAATCTTCGTTCGCGTCAGTACACTCCGAAGTCTTGGACGACGACGAGCCGCCTCTCGTCTTTCCTCTCCAAGGACCAAAGCCGGAGTAATAGTAGTAGAAGTTGGCGTCGGCTGCCGCGCTCGTGCTAGACTTCTTCCTGCTCCTAGCCGCCGTAGATGACTTGCAGTCGCTCGCTAGCTCAGTCGAGGCGGCGCCGTTGCTTTGGCCGACGCCGTAGTTCCGAACCTGCGCCAGGTGGTACTGGCACAGTGAGTGCGGGTGGTGCACCGGCCGCTTGCAACGCCATCCTTTCCCGTCGGTCTTCTTGCAAGTCATGGGGCCTTCAACGTCAACTGCTTGGCCTCCATTCTCGACCTGATCCTTCCCCTTGCCCTTGTTCACCTTTTTCTTCGTCTTCGTCTTCTTCTCTCTTATCATTTTCTCGCCCTCCGCCGTTCCTTCCTCGTGCGTCAGATTCGATTCACTAACACAATCGTGTGCGAAAACGCTGTAACTTGTAACCCTGATCACCTCTCCCGCGCTATTCCCACAAAGAAATGATCCTACGATATAGCAAAGATACTTGCAGGGGGGCGAAAGACGCGAACCTGTGGGCGGGAAGCAGTGAAGTTTCCGCCAGCTCCTCATATTCTTCTTCCTTCACTTCGAACCCGTGCGCCGGAACGCCTCTGCCTTCCTCGTCCTCGTCCTGCCGGCGGCCGCAAAAATATTAAGCGCGAGAGAGCGAGAGCGTGGAGAGAGAGAGAAGGGTAAACTCGGTACAATGTATATGCGAGACTTGGATGGACGAATATAACCCTGAACATAAAAGGAAATGCCTGATCAACAATACGGATCTAGGGTTTCCTATTTGCTCGCCATTTCGGTGGCCAAAATCTCCAGATATCCGCACCCAATGTCGCGGAGCAGAAGAAACAAGCCGAGAGATCGAAGAGCGAATCAACAACTGGCATGCGATTCTCGCATGGCGGTCTGCAGAAGAACCCTGACATCGAGAGCAAACGAAGGCGCAGAGGAGAAAAGGAGGAGGAGAATAATAATAATAGTAATAGTAGTAATAATAATAATATTCGTTCGCGCACAGTGATCGACCTCAAAGAAAGCACAGCAGGTGCTCGTAATTGGGAAGAGGATTCGCAGTACATGGCAACAGAAGAGGGAGGGAGGGAGGGAGGGAGATCGAAAAACGGACCTGGAAGAACATGGCGAGCTGGAGATTGGGCATGGCGTCCCACGGCGAGCAGTTGAGCTGGCAGATGGTCCCGGCAGCAGTTTCCACGTCGAAGGCGCCGGCGCCGGCGCAAGCAGAGGCCTCCGGCTCCGACGACGCCCATCGGGGTGGCGAAGCGGGCCGCGCGGTGGCCAATCCCAGCAGCTTGGAGGCGGATCTCCGAATCCTCATGGCGCGCGCAGGAAGGTTGAAGGAAGAGCGCGGCGGGAATGCGGGGTAGGTGATCGCGCTCGGCGGCGAGGGTTTGTTCGGGTTTGGGAGCGGAAGGGGTGTGTGGATGGGGCGCATACGAGGGTTTCTTCCTTGCGATGGGGCTCTCGGCCTCTTGTTGTTGCCCTCCCTCCCTCCCTCGCTCTGCGCTATATATTTGAGGGGTTGTAGAAGACTTTTTATTGTTTTGTTGTGTTTGCTTGGGCTGTTAATGGGGTGTGTGTCCGTCTGTGAGAGAGAGAGAGAGAGAGAGATGTTTGCGCTTCTCCCCACTTGTGAGTACATGTAACTGTTATTTCACAACAAAGATTTTACACAGACTTGTCATTGGGGTTGAGGGAGGAGTTAAAAACAACCATACGTGTTGGACCAAGACGCACAAACTCCTTTCTCGTGCATTTAGTTGAGCTGGTGTTTGGTCAACTTCTTAGTTGTTCTGACTATCGAACTGTTGCGAGATTGAAGAAGCACATCCGAATTGAACCTAATGCTTCTGCTGGGTTCATGTACTCGCGCATGGCATGTTACCTCGCTCATTGGCATGGCAGCAGCATTTTGTTTTTACTTGCAGGCGTGTTACCTCGTTGTTCTCTACAATTTCACGCCATGTCCTCGAGCTCTTGTAACGTGGTTATGAGATTGTCCCGGTAGGCGCCCTTTCTGGCTTTCTGCTGACTATGTTTCAATTTTTTTTTCTTTGTTTCCGGGTGGTTTTTTCCTTCTCGTTTGACCTTTAAAGAGAAATACCGGTAAAGGGGGTACGAAGTCAGGGTTACAAGGAGAGAGAAATTTTCTTCTTTTTTTTTTTGTTTATGAACGAAAAGAACAAATTAGTAAATAGTTCGCTTCGCCCCCTTTTAGGGTATGGTAATTGCTTCAGTGTTAATCATACAAGAAAAAAAAATGGGGGAAGAATGGAGTCATGCTTGAAATGGTAAGGGATCTATTCGTGTGACGAAACCCAATTCAACAATAAATCTAAATTTAAGATGTCTTACAACGTGAAATCATCCGAATATATAAAAATACTTTTTTTTTTAGAATGGGTGTTCAGCTTCAAATTTTAATGATAAATTTATATGTGCAAATTCTTTTCAATTTTTGAAATAGTTTACTAGTTGTTTTCTCCAAAACAAATCATTATTGATGGATCCAATAAAATAACAGTTTAAAAGAAACTAAATTCAGAATTTGCAATTTTTGAGATAGTTTACTAGTTGTTTTCTCAAAAAAAAAAAGATCATTACCGATGAATCCAATGAAATAACATTTTTTTTAAAAAAAAACTATCTTCAAACTTTAGAATATCACAAAGTTATTTATAAATATTGCTTCACGCTCATTTTGCTCATTGTTAAATAGCTACCTCAAATCGCATTATTATCACTTACCGAAAAATTGCACTATTATCATGATAAAAAATTAATAGGAAAGAAGACATAAAACTGCTCGTCAATTAAATTTGCTTACTCTGTTTCTATAATTTCCCCTTCAACTTCAAGACCATCACTTCTCAACTGATTGTCTCTATCTCTATCATGGAATAGGCACCAAGCAAAGGTATATACCAAAAAGACAAATTGGTATTAGTAGTATCAATAAGGAAAGTTAGAACAAATTGGAAGCAACAATTACTGTTTGTATTTCATGTTCACACGACATGGGCTTTAATGACCTAAAGCTCTTCTGAGTTATGTTTCATCCATCCCCATTATCTTTGTAAATTTTGTACGTTTCAACTCTATGAAATAATGAAACTGTGACAAATTATAGGATCCACCGATCCAAAAACTTCCAAGCAAAGGATAAATCAGGCGAATGCGAGGAAACCCTCATGATCATGCATAGCAGCAGCGTCACCTTCCATTTTGTTCATATTTCATCACCACCATCATCATCTTCATCGTCTCCACCGCTCGTTTCTTCCACCAACTTAACATTCGCAGCAACGTGGCTTTCAGACCAAAACTACGAGATGTATTGGCAATGAATATACGCAACATTATAAACCTCGGTATCCATGGTCATATCTTTCTCCTCCTCATGGGTGTTCTTTTTCCCAGTACACTTCTGTGCTTTTGTCGTCGTCATGTTGTTCGTTGTCGCCGCCGTGTCACTATGGGTCCATGCGCTGCCATGGGGGCAATGAGATCCCTTGGCACCGGAGGCCTGTAGACCCCTGGCTTGTGCGAGCCACATAGCGTGCGAGGTGGGGGCCGCACAAGGAGTTGCCTTCGATTGCATCATTCTTGCACTACCACCCTTTTCCGTCACTCCTCTTGCAAATGGCTGCCGATGAACTCTCACCAGAGCCGGGATTTATATCTCGGCGGGACCTACGTGCTACTAGAAACTCTACATAAGAGGAAACCTCATGAGCGGCCCCTTATTTTTCACCCATGACTTCTGCTTAAAACATCGAATTTAATAGATACCCTAGAATTAGAATGAAGAGGAAAAAAGAAACAAAGGATGAAATGGTCTCAATGACTCAAGAACAAACACCATGTCTCCATATCCACAATGCTCGTGCTCCGCTTCCTTGTCTCTTTCACTACCACTCGCTTCGTTCTTACCAGCTGCGACGAATGATAAAATAGTTAGATGAAGTGGCAGGCTACCTACCAACATCGATATTGATCGGTGGATGTACGCGAGCAAAAAAAGTTTGACGCACAAATGCAACAAAAAATTGGCAATAATTTGGAGCTAAAACAACTTGGTTCATCAAAATTTGGAAGCATGAATCAATCCCGCTATGAGTTCATGCAAAGAAACCTCATCGTTGATGTTGCTCCTGTGTCAAAGGATTAGAGACAAGGGAACATATGTGGGATTTGGGGAGAGGCGGTGGTGAATAGGGGAGAAGAACGACGGGGCGTTGGTATTTATACGTGCCTTATTTTGCTTTTGATTTGTGATATTGTGTGTACCGTCCTGGTACTATGTGAATTTACCATGGGTTTTGCATCAAATTACTGATATGCCAGGATTGAAACCGCAAAGAAAAAATATTGTGACATAAATTTCGATTTTGTTTTATTTCTTTTCCCCGTTTTGTACCGGTACCGTTTATGCTACCGTTTTCCCTCAAATTTTGTTATTCAAATTATTTTTGCTCTTTTTACGTTTAAACGATAGAAACAAAATGAAGGAAGTGTTCACACATCTCAATGAATCGAATGGGAGAATTTGCCAACCCATTCGACGGAGATGCATCCATAAAATCGTACTGATGTGGTCGACTTGTTGAAATATTTCAAATTAAACTCAATTTGATTTGGCTTTATTGAATTGGTTCTGGCATATAGTTCTTTTTATATTTCCTTTCTATTGATTCAATGCAACATCCTTTTAACCCAATAAATTCTAAAACACTCGTAGTCCAAAAATATAAATGATAAAAAAGTTACCATAAACTCATTCTCACTTAATCACCTTCCACGCAACTATAGAAATTTCTCAAATATCCAAACTCCTCACACGTCATCGAGCCTAAGAAGAGAGAGAGAGAGAAAGAGAGCATAGGTTGGAATTGAGTGGATTCAAATCCTAATTCTAATTCCTTTCTCTATGAATTACTATACAATTGAATTGAGATATTCCATAATAACATATGTTGTTATATCATTAGAATTCGGACATTCAATTGGATGCCATGTATGTTACTAATTTAAGTTGTTCTGCTATCAATCTATTATTGTTGAATTATTATGTTACTCGTATCTTTGAACTCCATTGTGACTAGTGTCACTATGCGCTCTTATGCTTAATTGGTTATATTTATATGTCTTTGTATCCAATTGCATCAAGACTTTGATGAACTATTCAACAAATACAACTTGTAGAGTAGTGTTTTCTACTAGCATGGAACATTGCAGTTGATAGATATTCAAATAGTATTCAAACCATAATGATCGATGGCGAAAATCATAATAATAATGTGCTATGATCCTAACAAACACAAATAATATGCAATTAGAGATGGACCATAGACTATGGTCTATAAAGCACCTAACTTGACCATAACAAGCTAGATGGCAAAAGTGACAAGTCAAATGGACTCTTTAAATTCTTATATCCTAACTTAGGGATCATTTGATTTATCTGATAAAAAATATATTTGATAAAGTTTAGGTGCTCATAAGCAATTTATTAATTGAAATTAATTTTAAAAATAAGCAATTACGTGTTTGAAGAAAACAACTAAAATTAATATTAAGTAGTTAGTTACAACCAAACTAAATAAATTATGTTCTTGAATTATGTGTCACCTTCCATTTTGTCCTCCATTTCATCACCACCATGGTCATCTTCATCGTCTCCACCGTTTGTCTCTTCTACCAACTTAACATTCACTGTAGTGTGGCATTCACACCAAAATTGTGAGATGTATTGGCAAAATATATACGCAACATTCCTCCGTATCCATGGTCATAGCTTTCTCCTCCTCATGGGTCTTCTTGTTCGTCGTCATGTCGCTGTGGGTCCATGCACCGCCACGAGGGCAACGAGATCCCTTGGCACCGGAGGCAGCTACAGACCCCTGGCTTGTGCACGCCACATAGCGTGCAAGGTGGTGGTTGTAGTGAGAGCTGCCTTGAACCGCAACATTCTTGCACTGCCACCCTCTTCCGTCATGCCTCTTGAAAATGGCTGCCACCATACTCTCACCAGAGTCGGGATCATATTTCGCCGCCACCTACGTGCTACTAGAAACTCTACACAAGAGGAAACCTCATGAGCGGCCTGCTATTTGTCACCCATGACTTCCGCTTAAACCCCAGACGTTATAGATACCCTAGAATTAGAATGAAGAGGAAAAAAGAAACAAAGGATGAAATGGTCTTAATGACTCGAGAACAAACATCATGTCTCCAGATCCACGATGCTCGCGCTCCGCTTCCGCATCTCTTTCATTACCACTCGCTTCATTCTTACTAGTTGTGACGGACGACAAAATAGTTAGCTGAAGCGGCATGCTACCTACCAACATCGAGATTGATCAGTGGAAGTACGCAAGCAAGAATAGTTCGATGCACAAATGCAACAAAAAAGTGGTGATAATTTTGAGCTAAAACAACGTGGTTCATTGAAATTTGGAAGCATGAATTGATCCCGCCACGAGTTCATGCAAAGAAATTCTAATGTGCGCAAACCGATCTGTTCTGCAATTGGGATCGGTTACCTCATCGAATGCAGGTGGATTGGTCAGCGGAGGAGAGAGTGGCGACCTCGACGCCATGGAAGCTTGCCTTGGAAACCTCATCATTGTTGCTGCTCCTGCGCCCAAGGATTAGAGACGATGGAACAAATATGGGATTTGGGAAGAGGTGGTGGTGAGCGGGGAGGGGAAGGGGAGGGGGGAGGAAGAACGACGAGGCATTGGTATTTATACATGCCTTGTTTTGCTTTTGATTTGTGACATTGTGTATACCGTCTTGGTACTTTGTGAATTTATCATGGATTTTTCATCAAATTATTGATATGCCACGGTAGCTTCTAGATGGTGCTAACAGAACCCTGCCCTCCTGAAGGGATTGAAACATCAACGAAAAAATCATCTGACACAAATTTTGATTTTGTTTTATTTGTTTTCCCCATTTCGTACCTATACTATTTATGCTACCATTTTTCCTCATTTTTGTTATTCAAATTATTTTTGCTCTTTTTACATTTAAAAGATAGAAACAAAATGAAGTGTTCACACATCTCAACGAATCAGCGGGAGAAGTTGCCAACCCATTTGACGGATATGCATCCATAAAATCATACCGACGTGGTCGACTTGTTGAAATATTTCAAATTAAACTCAATTTGATCTAGCTTTATTGAATTGTTCAGGCATATAGTTTTTTTCTATCTCCTTTCTAATGATACAATGCAACATCCATTTAACCCAATAAATTCTAAAACCCTCTTAGTCCAAAAATGTAAAATAATAAAAAGTTACTCTAAACTCATTCTCACCTAATCCCCTTCCACGCAACTATAGAAATTTCTTAAATATCAAAACTCCTCACACGTCATCGGGCCTAAGAAGGGAGGGAGGGAGGGAGGGAGGGAGGGAGAGAGAGCAGAGAGTTGAATTGAGGGGATTCAGATCCTAATTCTAATTTCTTTCTCTTCTATGAATGACTCTACAATTGAATAGAGATATTCCATAATAACATATGTTGTTATATGATTAGAATTAGGACATTCATTTGAATGCAATGTTACTAATTTAGGTTGTTCTGCTATCAATCTATTATTGTTGAATTATTATGTTACTCGTATCTTTGAACTCCATTGTGTCTGAATGTCATTATGTGTTTTTATGCTTAATTGGTTATATTTATATGTCTTTGTATCCAATTGCATCAAGATGTTCATGAACTATTCGACAAATAAAACTTGTAAAGAAGTGTTTTATACCAACATGGAACATCGCATTCCATAGATATTCGGATAGTATTCAAATCATAATGATCGATGGCGGAAATCATAATAATCATGTACTATGATCTTAATAGACACAAATAAAATGCAATTAGACAATAATGTGTTGAGACGGACCATAGACTATGGTCTATATAACACCTAACCCGATCATAACAAGCTAGATGGCAAAAGTGACAAGTCAAATGGGCTCTTTAAGTTCTTATACCCTAACTTAGGGATCATTTGTTTTATCTGATAAAAATATATTTGATGAAGTTTAGGTGCTCATAAGAAATTTATTAATTGAAATTAATTTTAAAAATAAACAATTATGTGTCTAGAGAAAATAACTAAAATTAATATTAAGTAGTTAGTTACAATCAAACTAAATAAATTATGTTCTTAAAAAAATAAACAACCCTCCTTGCATTGTTGTAGACTAATAAGTGTATTTTATATATGTTATTATTAGTCACATTATAAAATTATCAAACATTGAGATAAGTTCAAACTTATTATGAATATATTTTATCTCCTCATTGACTTAATCCAACATACCTCAGATATTAGTTGAATAATCTTCAATAATATGTTTAGAATTATTTTGCAATTACTCTCACCTAGGAACTTGCATGAACAATCATAGCCTAGATAAAGATGCCACATATATTGAATATTTGAATATATTAATGATTGTAAAATAAAAAAATGGTCAGCATTATTTGTGTCAAGTTTTCCAAAATGATAAAGGGTGACTTTATGACCTACTTAATCATACCTTGATGCCACTTGATCCAAAATCAAATAATATGATAAGTTGCTTTATCTAAGAGATAAAAGATGATATAAAGAAAATCATATGACGTAACAAATATGTAATGACATATGCATAAAGATGAAGATGTTAATTGTTTATTCATTATTAAGATTCATTGAATAACTTGTTTTAAGACAAGCAAGACAAATTCATAATATATCTTAAATTTTGTCTTCCCAAATGAAATGAAAGATCTTATATTAACATAAATGATTGTATTTTGTCGTATAGGATGCATGAAGTAGATCATGCATGCATAATTATTTATTATACTATGATGTAATTACATGTGTCATGTAATCAAATGACCTCCAACTTTAAGTTTTGATCAGCGATACCCTCCAACTTCACTTTATAACACAAATGTCATTCATCTTTTAACATGTTTCACCTGATACCCTCTTTACTTGGGACAGCCGATTTTCCGATTTTTCATCGACGTGGCGTCCACATGGTCATCTCCTCTCTCCTCCATGCAAATAGTCATCTGACATGGCATGCTCCGACGTGGCACATAAAATTACATCAATGCCCTCCAACTTTAAGGTTTGCTCAGCAATACTCTCCAACTTTACTTTGTAACACAAATGCCCTTAATCTTTTAACATGTTTCATCCAATGCCCTCTTTACCTGGGACAATCGGTTTCTCAATTTTTCGTCGATGTGGTGTCCACGTGGCCATTTTCTCTCTCCTCCATGCAAATAGTCGTACGACGTGGTATGCTCCGACATGGCACATAATATTACACCAAATGTCCTCCAACTTTAAAGTTTGCTCACCAAATGTACATAAAATTATACCAATTTGGACAAAGAAGACGGCCGACGAACGCAAAAGGTGGACGATGAAGGAGGCGAACGACGAAGGAGAGCGAACGGCGAAGGAGGTTTCACGTGAGCGATGACAAAGAAGGAAATAAGGAAATAATTTAACAGTGAGTTAGCCAACTTACGGTAAATAAGATGGTTTAATATGTGGTGCCACGTCGGAGCATGCCACGTCAGACAGCTATTTGCATGGAGGAGAGAGGAGATGGCCACGCGGACGCCACGTCGATGAAAAATCAAAAAATTGACTGTCATAGGTAAAGATGGCATCGAGTGAAATGTATTAAAAGATGAAGGGCATTTGTGTTACAAAGTAAAGTTGGAGGGTATCGCTGAACAAACCTTAAAGTTTGAGGGCATTGGTGTAATTTTACGTGTCACATCGGAGCATGCCACGTCGGACGACTATTTGCATGGAGGAAAGAGGAGATGTTCACGTGGACGTCACGTCGACGAAAAATCGAAAAATCGACTATCCCAGGTAAAGAGGGCATCGGGTGAACGCATTAAAAGATAAAGGGCATTTGTGTTACAAAGTGAAGTTGGAGGATATCACTGAGCAAACCTTAAAGTTAAAAGGCATTTGATGTAATTTTGGAGTTGACTATTGATTCGTCGCCCAAGCCTGTTGGCATTTCGTCCTTGCTTGAGGTACGTTGTTCTTATTTGTGACACCCATATAGTTTGTGTCTGACCCTGCATAGTGCTTTTCTTGCCATTGTTCATTCTTCTTTGAAGCCGCAAAATGATAGTGAGGCAGCAAGCAGGCCAAAAAAATCATTATTAAGATTAGTTGTGAACACAAGGCTGGATGCCCCCCCCCCCCCCCCCACCAATTTGCACCAACTATGAAATTCTTGTTCTTTGTTCGACTCAATATGTAATTGGGGACACATCTTGAGACCCTCACCTAGTCGATATAGGGTCGACATTGATTTCGGGGTTGTGTCCCCACACAATTTGATATAATTTTATATCATGTTAATATATCATATTATCTAAATATTATATTTTATTATTGTAACTTAATTGATAGTTGTAACATTTATTTCATATTGTTAAATTATTATTATTATTATTATTATTATTATTTAATTGGGTCAACGAGATTGTTCTTAGTTTTGTTTCAATTATTCAGAACATCCCAGTCTCTATCTCGGACGAGATTAGAAACTTAATTGAGATAAAATTATAAATATCTTATTGAAATAATGTCGAGACTAAGAGGAGACCATCTCGATTAGCCCTAATTATGGTTATAGTATCAATGAATACATACTCTAAGAGAAAATTTTCACATGTACTCCATTGATTCGTGCTAGTGAAAAGTGATGGTGCCATTCATGGTAAAATATTGCACGTTATAGTCAACCTGCAAAGCCCAAGTTTTCTTATATTTTTTTATAATATCTAAGTCTGAGTCTTATTGACCTATGGACTAAGTTGTGAATCCTATGCAATATGAGGTCTTTTGTTTAGAGTCTGTATCCATAAACCGGATGATGATGTCTTAAAATTATCTCTTAGTTAAGTCTTCTACTCTAGTGGTCATCCTTATTTGTCAATTTTATTAATTTCACATTATAGATGTAGATGTTAGCATTCTTATGTTAAAATATTAAAGTAAAATTTAGTGACTCCTATATTAGCATGAAGAATTAGGTTTAAATTTTGGAGCATTGCATATAAAAAATTCAAATGGAAAATAGCATGATATAATAAAACATTACTAAAAATGAAAATGAATCAAACATTAATGTAGATGAATAAAAAATATTGAATTTGAATTAAAAATAATAAATAAGTCATCAAGTTGGATAGATAACCCATAATAGAATAGATTTAGTCACTAGTCAAGTTCGACTCGACTCTTGGCTTGACCTAAAATCATTTCAAATGAGATGGCAAAATTTTTTCCAAATATAAATGGTATTAGTTTGTTGACATTATGAAATAAAAAATATGTTGATAGTGAAAATATAAAGTTCAAAACTAAAACGTACATAATGGACAGCTTTTATAGCTTATATTAAACATGGAAAATATTATAAGGATTTCAAATAGGGAAAAATAGTATGTATGTTACTAACTATATTTTTTAAAAACATAACAAATTTTAACACTCCTAATATGCAAATCTCTTGATCCTATTTGATATAGTAAACATTAGACATGCAGATAGTTATTTAAAAAAATCGTAGTCATCAATAATAATATTCTTTGTAATATTAATTGAAAAGTGTAGGGTAATTAATTACATGATATATCTGTGCTATAGAAGCATTGCTTGGTGATATACCTAATTAAGTGTCTACGTTGACTTACTTGATAAAAATGCTAATAAGTTATCACGATGAAGATTGTTTTAAAATATTAGTTATTACATTTGAATAAATGAACTGATAATAATAATAAAGTCATATATTATTTGATAATAAAATTATTGCTAAATTATTTTTTATAATCAAAAGATATGAATGTACTCAAAATTTGTAAATACAAATGACGAAAAAGGAGTATGACAAAAAAAATTTATGTGATGAAATTTTTTGAAAAGTTAAGGCTTATAGTAACAAGGTAGCTAGATTGAAAAAATAAATTATAAGTAAAAAAATAAATGGTGATCTCCTATTTATTTTTTTACTTATAAATTGAAAAAATAAATGCTTAAAAAAATATTTTATCAAATATTAAATAATTTATATGCTACTTCTACCAATTTATGATAAAATCAACCACTAAATCGTTAAAACTAAGGTGATTCGCTCACACAAAGAATATAGGTACAACATTTTTAATATTGCTTGTTTTGGATGTACCACTCCTGAAAATTATTTAAATAAACTCTTTAAGTTAAAGTTATAAGATGTATTCTCTTAATGTTAATCGACTCTTTATATTTTTTATTTTATCTAATAATCATTTTAAAAACAAAACAATTTTTATATTAAGTTATTGATTAAAAACGAAATTCATAAAAAAAGTCATTCATTTCGAAATTGTTGTAACCAATTTTATTTTACTCTGTGACATAAATTATTTATCATCATAGTTTTTTTTGTGCTTACAAGATATGTAAATTGGTTGTATGGATATTTATTTGAATTTTTTTCTTACATGTTAGAAGTTGATATTACAATTTAGCGAGCTTAAATAAATAAATAAATATATATTAGTATTTTTTTCCAATGTTCAATAAATAGATAATTTTATGTTAACAATATTGTATTTATTTCATATATGAATTCGGTTTATATTAGAATCTAGGAACTAAAAAGAACTTCTATATATACTTCAGGTGTTGTTTGGCAAGAAATAATTGAACATAATAAATTATTCTCATAAAAAAGTTATTCTTTATTGCATATTTTGTTTGAATTGAAGTGAATAAAAGTTTACATATAATATCTTAAAAATAAGTTATTTAACTATATTGATTTATATAAACATTTATAACTCATAAGTCTTTACTATTTTTATCTTTTATAATGAAAATTTAATTATTAATTGTGATTTTTTAACAACTAACAATTATTATTATTTTTATTTTTTTCAATGTTAAATAAATAGATAATTTTCCGTTAACAATATTGTATTTACTTCATATATGAATTCATGTTATATAGGATTCTATGAACTAAAAAGAACTTGTATATACACTTCAGGCGTTGTTTGGAAAGAAATAATTGAACATAATAAATTATTCTCATACAAAGGTTATTCTTTATTGCATATTTTGTATGAATTGAAGTGAGTAAAAGTTAACATATAATATCTTAAAAATAAGTTATTTAACTATATTATATATAAACATTTATAACTCATAAGTCATTACTGTTTTTATTTTTTATAATGAAAACTTAATTATTAATTGTGTTTTTTTAACAACTAACAATTATTAGTATTTTATTTTTTCCAATGTTCAATAAATAGATAATTTTACCTTAACAATATTGTATTTACTTCATATGTGAATTCGGTTTATATAGGAATCTATGAAGTAAAAATAACTTGTATATATACTTCTAGGGGTGAAAGTAGTTCGGATAGGGTCGAATTTTCAGTCAAAAAAAATCAATAATCGTTACTTTTTGAATCACTTTTTAAAATAAAAAAATCATCCTAAAACCATTTTTAAAAAATAAAACCACCCTCTAACGGGACAATTTTTCGAGGCCTTACTTTTACATAATTATATTTTAAAAATATATAGAATAAATTAAATTTAATATAACAAATATTTAATTTTATATTAAATATAAAATATACTACTAAAATTATTAAATTAGAGTTTGATAACGTGATAAAAAAAGTATGAAAGTTTATACAAAAAATATACTATCTATAATAAAAGAATTGACAATATATGTATTAATTATATAAATAAAAAATTATAAATAAAAAATGGGCTTCACGGACTCCTACTATTTTTTCGGGTGTGGTCCTAATTTTGACAGGTGAAAAATTCACCCTAAATTATATTCTAACCTCTAATTTTTTATTTTTTCGATTCAATTTTTTGGGTTGGGTAGATCTTTCGGGTTTGTCGGATTTTTCTAACACCCCTATATACTTCATGTGTTGTTTGGCAAGAAATAATGGAACATAATAAATTATTCTCATAAAAAATAAGTTATTCTTTATTGCATATTTTGTTTGAATTGAAGTGAATAAAAGTTAACATATAATATATTAAAAATAATTTATTTAACTATATTAATTTATATAAACATTTATAACTCATAAGACTTTAATGTTTTTATCTTTCATAATGAAAAAATAATTATTAATTGTGATTTTTAACAGCTAACAATTATTTATTTATCAATGAATTAATGATAATATTTGCTTGGCATCATCACATTATATAAAATTAACTAAAAAAGTAATTATAAAGAATTAATAATGGTCATTATTTTTTAGAAAAAGTGTCACCATATTAAACAATATAAATACATAACAATATGTGCTTAGATAATGAAATATAGTTGAAAAAGAAAATTAAATATCATTCTTAGACTTTTCATATAATATTAAACATATGAATTATAATATATATTATGAGAATTCAATGTTAAAAAATCAAATACTATAGAAAATTAATTGATTAAAATAATCATGGTTATATCTATTTTTAGAATATGTGATCACCAAATTGTAATAGAACAATTAATTAAATTCGAGTAATTATTTGCTTTCTTGTTTAGTTATTTCAAACAAGAACATGAACCCTCCTACTTTTCAATCTTCAAGACAAAATAGGATGCCAACTGGAATGATTTTTTTTCATGTTCTTAAGCTCGGATGCATCCACAAGAAAAAAATATCCTTACATTAACAAGTATGTAAGAATCATTTTATTCTTTGTAATTCTTATTATTGAAATTAGAAAATTATTTGTTGGGTGTTTGGTTGAAACGAGAAAGAAGAAGAAATAAACATGTTAGAATAAAATGTGATAATTATATTAACATTTTATTTCTATAAGCTATATAATGTTTAATTATATTAATAGAACATTTTTTAACTAATCAAACTGCTGTAATATATATATATATATATATATACATGATAATTAAAACTTTAAACATTATGAAATATTAAAATATATTTTTTGGAAAAAAATTAATTACATATATAAATAACTTTTTGTTTAATTACTAAAATAAAAAATAGTATTTATTTTTTTATTTACACTATGTTGCATTTTCTTTTCTGTAATAAAAATAATAAAGCAAACTAAATGTCTCTAATAAAACTTAAAAATATTATTGCAATAACTTAACTATTTAGAAACTAAAAAAACATGTTCTTTGCTGCTTTTGCTAATAACAAAAACATATTGACTTATAACATTTTTTTCAATTACTAATGAAAAGAACAGATGGCCAACAAGAATTTATTCCGTCTCCTAAACCCAAAATCCCATTTCAAACAGGACTAATATGAAACAAGAAAATTAAGGGGTAAATTGCCCGATTAGTCCTCCAACATTGAGTCGATTTCCAATCGGGCTTCCAACTTCAATTTGTAATCAGAACGGCTCTCATATTTGATTTTCTTACATGATTAGTCCCATTGACCAGTGATAGTAGGTTTTTCGATTGCCTTACTTACGTAGCCGCCACGTGAGTCGTGTCTCTTTCATCCACGTGATTCAAGTCATATACGTTATTTAACGCTACTAAACCAAGTAATTACACAGATTATCTCCCAACTTTCAGTCGATTTTTAAACGGCCCCTAACTTCAATTTATAACTAGAACGTCCCCCAACTTTGATTTTATTGCATGATTCATCCACTTGACATGGCATAATAAAATATAATAAAAAACTTTAACTTATTGATATGACGCAGTAAAAAATATTATAAAAATTAATAAGAGCCCAATGTGCCCCTCTGCCGGACGAGCTGGCAGAGGGACGCCCCCCTTTTGCTCCTCACCGCGCGCGAGGACGAAAAGGGGAGACGGTGTCCCCCTTATGTTCCTCGACACGACAAGGACAAAAAGGGGGGCCAGCGCCCCTATCTGCCAGCTCGTCAGTGTGCGAGTTGATAGAGGGGGCGTCGGCCCCCCTTTTCGTTTTTTGCACGCGGTAATGAGCAAAAGGGGGGCCGCGCTCCAGTCTGCCAGCTCGTGCACCGACGAGCTAGAAGAGGGAGGCGCGGACCTTCCCTTTCATCCTCGCACGCGATGAGGAACAAAAGGGAGGCACCGATGAGTTCGAGCCATTTTTTATTAATTTTTATAATATTTTTTCATTATTATATTATTTTTTATTGTGCCATGTCAATAAATTAAATCTTTTATTATATTTTATTATGCCACATCAACAAGATAATTGAGAGATTGTCTATTAGTGATCAAATCGATGAATCGTACAATAAAATCAAAATTAGGAGACGTTTTAGTCATAAATTAAAGTTAGATTGCGTGAATGACGTGGATGAAAGAGAAACAATTCACGTGACGGCCACGTACGTATGAGAATCGAAAAATCTACTATCACTGGTCAAGGGGACTAATCGTGCAAGAAAATCAAAGATGAAAGACGCTCTGATTATAAATTGAAGTTGGGGGATGATTGGAAATCGACTCAAAATTAGGGGACTAATCGTGTAATTTATCCGAAAATTAAGCTTTATGCAAGGTTATGTTGATAATCCAAAAATGCAATTAATGTTGCAACTTTTTTGTTAAAAAAAGTTAATGTTGCAACTTGCAATATCATGCATGATGACTGCCAATGTTGATTTGGTTGGGACTTTGGAGCAATATGGACTACATTATTCGACTAATATTTTCCTAGAGGGCAAAGTAATATATCTCTATAAAAATTAGGCAATTTCTGATAAAAAAAGTTTGTCTTACTATTATTTACTATCGAATCTCATGATGCATAGAATTATATTTTGTGCTAAAACAATTGACTAGATATTCCATGATTTCTTTCCTTTAAATTCTTTGCATCTAGATAGCTGTGACACTTTTGGTATGAATTCTCTTTCTACCGTGTAGCATGCTAATTGAGTTAATGATTTGATTAGAGGATAGCGATTCGATTAGAGGATAACGATTGATGTAGATAGTGGGTAGCGATTTGGTTATAAATTCAATAAAAATTATTTGATAAACATAATGTTTAAAATAGTGCATTGAATAAAATGATAAAATTAGATATAAAATATAATTTATGATCATTTTTATATACATTATCTTCATAATAATTAATTTATAATATTTTATTTTGGATAGTAATAAATTTTTAAAATAATATTTTTATATAAAATATTGATTATTTTAAAATAAAAAACTACATAGGTGGTAAGTAAAATTAAATATGTGGTATATTAAAATAAAAATAATATATAATGCTTAATAATTAAATATTTTTTTATTTAAAAATGAAGATATAATAGAAATAAAATATCAAATTGCTACTCTTATACTTTATAAGTCAGTAAGAATAACTTATACGTTTTTTGTTCGAACTATTTATCAAACGCTTATACATATTATAAAATTATACTCGCTACTAAATACACTATTTTTTTACGTGCTAAATAGAGTCGTGATGTGAAAATTAAATCTGCTAACCAATTTTTTAAATGCTTAAGTTAAATACGCGAACAATTTTGATTTATCAGTCTATCACGTGAATAGCTATTTTTTTTTTTAACATAAGCATGGACGAAGTGTCTTTGACAAATTATATAGACGTACATGTACTAACTATTTTTTTAAAAAAAAAGTTAAGGAAAAATAACGTCAGTTTTCAGGTATGATCTTATCTTAAAGCTTGGATATACTTAAAGAAGCAGCAACGTAATTAAAGAAAAATTGTAAGAAAGAAAGTGCATATTAATTTGAGATCTTATCATATTAAAATAAATGACGTTGTTCTTTTTAATGTCGTATTTTAAAAAAAATTAATCAATACGTTAATTTTAATATGATATCAGAGTTAATGATAAAAAGATTAAATCTCGTTAACAACAACAACAACAAAGCCTTATCCCACTAGGTGGGGTCGGCTAAAATCTCGTTAACCACTTATTATAAATATATTTTTCTTCATTTATTAGTCTCTAAGGTAATAAAATCCCACCGGCCTGAAAATTTTATCCAATTAAAAAAGGTCGAACTGAATTTTTTTTAAAAGTTTGAATATGACTGTTTACGATATTTTCTAATGAATTAAAATTCACCCATTATAATTATGGCCATATAAAAAAATAGTAAAGCCCATAGAACCCATTTTTAATTTATATAATTCAATAGTTATTAATTTTTATTATAGATATAATAATTTTGCATATAATTTCATATTTTTCTATAACATTTTGGAACTCTAATTTGGATTTTTTTTATTCGTATATTGTATTTAATCATAAGATTAAATATTTTATAAATTTTAGTTTTATTATTATTATTATTATTATTATATATATATAATAGTCCCAAGAATCACATGAAAAATTGTCTAGTATTTTTTAGTATTTAAAGTTGGTTAGCTCAATTGGTAATATGATTGAATCCTAAGTGCTTGACAGGTATTAGTAACCTGTTGGATTCTAACACTATCACTTTGGTTAGAGTGTGACGCTTCGTAACTTAATAAAAAAAAGGGGGAGACGAAATGAACGGTCATCAGGGAGGCGAAATGCCCCCTTATTTCCGGCCGCTTCATCTCCGGCCGACCAAGGGTCGGCCGGGGTGCATAAAAGGGGAGGAGGGTCGCACATTGCGCCCTCTTGGAACCCCCTCCCGATCACCTCCGCCCTCGTCGTCTTCTCCCTCTCGACCGACGACCACGACGCGCACGAGCGGACGGCAGGAGCAGAGGCGACTGACTCACGTCAACATTCGACATCCCTCGACGCACTTTGACCCTCCCTCACGTAAGCAAGGACCAGGCGACCCTCTTTAGCAGTTGAGGACCGCCGGAGATCGATCGGACGTCGCACAGTGATCCGGCGAACCCAAATTTTGGACGAAAGATGTACCTTTGGAGTTCTAAATCCCTAGACGGAGAAATAGCAATCGTTTGATGCTCATGAATAGTTCATTTCAATCCTGAGATCGTTATCTATATTTTTTCCTATTCATGTCATGGTGAAATGATGGCCGGAGGACCGCCGAAATCGGAGATAAAGTCCGACGGCCTTATTTTATCGCAGGAACCGATCGACCGATTTCATTAAACGGTCGATAGGCCTGCATACAGAACTCCTACGAGTTCTTTCATATCTGTCGACCGGCCTTACCATGGTGGTCGACCGATCTATATGTTGACGGATAAGCTCTGACCTTACGATCGATCGACCGGTCCCAGAGGACGGTCGACCGATCCGATGTGCAGTGTGCTTCTTCATGGTCTAATGAACGGTCGACCAACACCTAGGTCGGTCGACCGATTCACGAACTTCCAATCAAGAACATGGTCGACCGATCCCAGAGGATCAGTCGACCGGTGCCAGAGAAGGTCGATCGATCCGACGGTCATACCCCTTTGAGCTAACTTAATCAAATTGATCCACTTCCAATCATGACCGAGACTCTAACCAGTTCACCTATACTGGTTGAGTCTTATTGTACAAAGACCAACGCTCAGTTGGATTCTAATTCAAAGATTTCACAATAACTAAAGATAAATAAAGTCAAGACCAAGTGGGATTGCTATGTGCCGCCCCCAAAGTTAAAGTAAAGATCAGAGATTAAAGCAATGGGGGATAGGTAGTTAGCTGAGGGGATAGCAAAACTACTAGCTTAAATGCCCATTATTCATGAGATTTCAGGTTTTCTTCCACCGATATCTTGAATTGAAGGGTGATGCGATGGTCACACCTCTTCCTTAAAGATTAAAGTATTATGCCAGAGGGACATGTAGCTAGCTGAGGAGACAGTGAACCTATAGGTCTAGTAACCGACCATTGTTCCTGAATTGTAGGAATTCTTCCCCTACCTTCCGAACTGGGTGAGGTAGTAACACCCACCCCTCTTTCCATTTATGTGCTTACTGGCATCAGTGAATCAAAGAGGCATCCCTGGCATCCCAACCTAATAAAGTCGAACTCGCATAGGACAACAAACTCTAAGGATATGTTAGTAATGTAAAAGACGAAGTACACTCACAGCAAAGCAAGACAGAGTAAAGCAAAGTATAGTATAGTAAAGTAATGTATTGTAAAGCAATGTACAACAGAGCAATGTAAAGTAAAGTACTACAAAGTAAAAGCAGAGTAACGTAAAGACAAAGTATTGTTATAGTAAAGAATAAAGTACTGATATGACCAAAGGTTAATACGTTATATTCATTATCATCTTTGATCCTTATTTCACGTCTGTTGCTATTGTACTGGGCATCTTTGTTCATGGGTATTCTATTCCCCTGCATTGATATTTTACAGATGAGAATGCCAACTGATGAGGTGATGAAGAGCACAGGGCTTGGAGAACGCTGCACATGACTGAAATCTCTGCTTCAAACTTTCTTGTTGCATTTTATTCATTTTAATCGTTCAGAGACATCATGTTATTCCGCTCATAGAACCTATGTCAAGTCTTATTATGTTTTCGCATATTTTCTTATATTAAGAGACATCATGAACTTCCGCAATCACAGTCCTTCATTATAATACTCGACTATTGAATTTTCGCATTTAAGTTCTCTATTAAAATTATTATTTTATTTGTGCCACGTAAGTCATTTGGTTGAATGGTCAAGCTCAGTAGAGCAATAGGCAGTGTAGCGTCTCCAGGGTCAATCTGACCGCCTACATGACGGGAGGTGCAATTTTGAAGGCGTTACAGTTTGGTATCAGAACCTAATTTCTTTGCCCCTTCATTGATCATAGTAGGGTATAGGTTCATGCATAGCATTCACCATTCATATTGTTACACAGCTCAAAAGTAAAGTCATGTGCAAGCTTCTCAAGTATCTGTGACTCCACTCCTCAAGTAAGTAATAAGTATATTCCGATGTGAATTCTACTTATATTATTAAGTTAACTTGTTTTATAGATCCCTCCACGCTGCATGGTAACCAGAGTTGTACGAAGGGGTATGGGTAATATAGTTGAGATACATGTACGCCCACTAGATCCTCCAACCCCACCACAGCCTGCTCCAGAGGTACCGGAGCAGTCAGATTTAGAGAGCGTGGGGAGTAGTGATCCGGAGTTACCTTCCCCACGTCACTTCTTTCCCATGGAGACACGTGAAGAAATGAATCGGACGTGGCAGTTGCAAACGATAAGGGACGCCTCGACAATCCTATTTGCCTATCTTCTGATGGGGAAGAAGAAGAAGCCCTTGAACCAGAAGGAGAAGTTCAAAGTCGGGAGACCAGCCCGATAAGCCAGTTTGATCCAGAGTCATATTGTAGTCTCTGTGATTAAGATGGACATTTTGAAGATGAGTGTCCGAATCCCCCGAAGAATCTCGGGAATGAATCTGGGGGAACCTTCTAGATGTAGTGATTTGTATTTGATGCTTCTCGATGCGAAGCCTTAGTGCGCTTCAGACATATGTTTACATTTTTGTAATTCTAACGAGAAATGAACGTTTTGCTTTAGTGAATGTTGAGCAGTATCATCTCCATTTTAATCTAAGATTTTTATCCTTATTAAAAATCTTTGATTATGCACTTTTCTCAAACATTGACATGGTCTTCTTATAGATGTCATATCAAAGAGGATCAGCGTACACCAGTGAGAATGAGATGTATAATGAAGTTGAGACCCACTTTGTTCCTCCACCTCCACCGTATCCGCCTCCGTCTTTTCCCCACCTTTATCTAACTCACCAAGGCAGCAGGGACGTCAAGTCCCCATTGCTTGTACCCTGCAAGAATTTTGGGCGTCGAAGTCCTCGACGTTTAACGAAGAGGGAGGCATCGAAGTTGCAGAACAGTGGATAGAAACTCTGGAAGAAAAGTTTGACATCCTCGATGTCCCTGAGCACAAGAAGGTCCTATTTGCTGGAGATACTCTCCAGAAGGATGTGAAGGAATGGTGGAAATCAAAGAAGGCCATCAGTTTTCTAGGAGTCAGGACTGTTGCTGATGTCATTCGAGGTACGCTGTTCGTAGCTAATTTTCCTACCAAAATATTATTTGATTCTGGTGCTTCACATTTCTTTATATCAGAAGAGTGTGCCAAAACATTAGGGTTAGGCGCCATGAACTTAGAGCATAAGATGAATATCTTAACCCCACAAAGCACCCTGATTACCACAAGATATCTTCCTAATATACCCATAAAGATAGAGAAAAAGAATCATCCCGTCAATCTTTGCATTGTCCTTATGAGAGATTATGATATAATATTGAGAATGGATTGGCTAACCTTCCATGAGTTTCCATCTTGTGCAAACAAAAGAAAGTTATCATAGGCTCACAGAGTACGGATAAAGTTATAGTTAGATGTGTTGCACAAAAGGAACCAAAGGTCATAGTATCTGCCATGAAGGCACAGAAGCTACTGCAAAAGGATGTAGATTACCTGTCGAGTGTGACTAAAATAGAGGAACTGAAGAAGACTGCTCGAGACATAGAAGTTATGAGAGAATTTCCGGATGTATTCCCTGATGATGTTAGTGGTCTACCGCCCAGAAGGGAGATAAACTTTCGTATTGAGGTGGCACCCGGGATTGCACCAAATTCCAAAGCCCGGTACTGCATGGCTCCAGCAAAGATGAAGGAATTGAAAGATCAGATTCAAGAGCTACTGGACAAATGTTTCATCAGTCCTAGTGTTTCACCGTGGGGCGCACCAATCCTCTTTGTCAAAAAGAAGGACGGATCATTGAGACTTTGTATCGACTACAGAATATTGAACAAAGTCACAATAAAGAATAGGTACCCGCTACCTCGTATTGATGATCTATTTGATCAATTATCTAAAGCAAAGGTGTTCTCCAAAATTGATTTGAGGAGCGGATACCATCAACTAAGGGTGGCAGAAGAAGACATCCCAAATACAACATTTCGGTCAAGATATGAACATTACGATTCTTGGTGATGCCGTTTGGGTTAACAAATGCCCCGGCATCATTCATGGATCTCATGAATCAAACTTCCCATGAGCACCTAGATAAGATCCTAATTGTCTTCGTTGACGATATCCTCATATACTCGTCAAGCGTGGAACAGCACAGGGAACACGTGAGGACAGTGCTGGAAACTTTGCGAGCAAAGAAGCTATATTCGAAGTTTTCGAGTGTGAATTTTGGCTAGAGCAGATAATGTTCCTCGGACACATCGTCTCTAAAGATGGAGTTGCAGTGGATCCCGCAAAAATAGAGGTAGTGTCCAACTGGACTCAACGAAAGAACGTTTTCGAGATTAGGAGTTTTCTTGGTTTAATCGGCTACTATAGATGTTTATCAATGATTTCTCCAGAATAGCATTGCCGCTGACCAAGCTTACAAGGAAAGGAGAAAAGTTCATCTGGTCACCCAAGTGTGAGGAAAGCTTCCAAAAGTTAAAGGAACGGCTAACTTCACCGCCAATCCTGACGTTACCATCAGGCAACGGTGCTTACGTGGTCTACAATTATGCTAGTGGCACAGGATTGAGATGCGTATTGCTGCAACATGGGAAAGTAGTGGCATACGTAACCAGACAGCTAAAAAAGCATGAGGTTAATTATCCAACACATGACCTTGAGTTGTCAGCAGTAGTGTTCGCCCTCAAGCTTTGGCTCCACTATTTATATGGAGAGGAATTTGTGGTCTATACTGATCACAAGAGCATGAAGTACGTATTTACATAGAAGGAGTTGAACATGCGCCAAAGATGTTGGATAGAGTTCTTGAATGACTATGAGTTTGTCATTAACTACCAACCTGGTAAGGCAAACTCAGTAGCTGACACGCTCAGCCGAAAATGGGAAGGATCCTTGGCTTACATGCGCCTACGACGGTTCGAACTTATGAAAGAACTGTCCTAATGGACACTAAGAGTAAAGCACGATGGATCACTAATGATGATGCAGCGCATAGTACCGGAGTAGCTGACGCGCTCAATCAAAAATGGGAAGAATCCTTGGCTTTCATGCGCCTACGACGGTTCGAACTTATGTAAGAACTGTTCAAATGGACACTAAGAGTAAAGCACGACGGATCACTAATGATGATGCAGCGCATAGTACCGGATATGATAGGACGGATCATAGCCGAATATCAAAGTATGATGATAAAGACTAGTATGAAAACAATAAATTTCAAAGTCTCTTCGGATGGCGGCATCAGGTACCGTGATCGGCTGTGGGTACCGAACAATGCCGAACTCCGAAGGGAAGTACTAGATGAATGCCACAAGTCCGAGTTTGCAATCCATCCAAGGAGTACAAAAATGTACAAGGATGTGTAGAGAAGTTTTTGGTGGCCAGACATGAAGAAGGAGATAGCTGAATATGTCTCCAAATGTATAGTATGCCAACAGATCAAGGTGGAACACCAGAAACCACAAGAAACTTTGAAGAGTCTGGACATCCCACAATGAAAGTAGGAAGAGATATCGATGAACCTCATCACAGGCCTGCCTCGGACTCAGAAGGGATATGATGTCATTTGGGTTATAGTGGACCGACTTACTAAATCGGCTCACTTCCTACCCATTAAGATAAAACAATCTCTTAAAAGCCTCATGTATCTATATGTGCAGGAGATTGTCAGGCTTCACGGGATCCCATCAGCTATTGTGTCTGATAGAGATTCCAGGTTCACATCAAGATTCTGAAAGAATCTCTAGAATGCTTTTGGAACAAGGCTTCGGTATAGTAACGTCTTCCATCCTCAGACAGACGGCCAATCTGAGAGAACCATTCAAACACTAGAAGATATGATGAGAGCATGTGCTTTGGATTGGCACGATAGTTGGGACAAGCATCTACTCCTTATAAAGTTTTCCTACAACTTCCATGCTAGCATAGAGATGTCTCCCTTTGAAGCGTTGTATGGTCGTCCATGTCGTTCTTCGGCATGTTGGGGCGAAGTGGGAGAAAGAAATATCTTGAGCGCAGAATTACAGAAACAAACACAAGAGTATACAGACAGAGTCGAACTGATAAAGAAAAGAATGAAGTCTGCTCAAGATCGTCAAAAAGCCTACGCGGACAAGAAACGCCGAGAACATAAGTTCAATGCAGGAGACCAAGTCTTGCTTAAAGTCTCCCCCATCAAAGGAGTAATGCGTTTTAGCAAACGGGAAAAATTGAGCCCAAGGTATGTAGGCTCATTCGAAATATTAGATATGGTTGAAGATTCAGCATGCAGGTTGGCCCTGACTCCAGCTTATTCAAGAGTACACAACGTCTTCCATGTCTCCTTACTCCGGATGTACAAGCACGACTACACCAACGTGATCCAAATTGATGAACCAAATCTCAAAGAGGATCTCACATATGAGGAACGACCCACAGAGATATTGGAATACCAAGAACATCAACAAGGGAAAAAGAGAGTAGCACTGGTCAAAGTAGCATGGAAGCATCACCAAGAAAAATAAGCAACATGGGAAGTATAATCAGAAATGCGAGATAAATTTCCTGAACTTTTCGGTAAGTCTTAACCCTTATCCAAATTCAATGACGAATTTTCTTTTTAGAGGGTAATAATGTGACGCTTCGTAACTTAATCAAAAAAAGGGGGAGACGAAACGAACGGTCATTAGGAGAGGCGAAATGCCCCCCTGATTTCCGAACGCTTCGTCTCCGGCCGACCAAAGGTCGGCCGGGGTGCATAAAAGGGGAGGAGGGTCGCCCATTGCGCCCTCTTGGAGCCCCCTCCCGACCACCTCCGCCCTCGTCGTCTTCTCCCTCTCGACCGGCGACCACGACGTGCACGAGCGGATGGCAAGAGCGAAGGCGACCGACCCACGTCGTCGTTCGACATCCCTCGACGCACTTCGACCCTCACTCACGTACGCAAGGATCAGCGATCCTCTTCAGCAGTTGAGGACCGCCGGAGATCGATCGGACATCGCACAGTGATCCGACGAACCCAAATTTCCGACGAAAGAGGTACCTTTAGCGTTCTAAATTCCTAGACGGAGAAATAGCAATCGTTTGATGCTCATGAATAGTTCATTTCAATCTTGAGATCGTTATCTACATTTTTCCTATTCATGTCATGATGAAATGATGGCCGGAGGACTGCCGAAATCGGAGATAAAGTCCGGCGGCCCTATTTTATCGCAATGATCGGTCGACCGGTTCATTAAACGATCTACCGGCCTGCATACAGAACTCCTGTGAGTTCTTTCATATCGGTCGACCGGCCTCACCATGGCGGTCGACCGATCTATACGTTGACAGATAAGCTCTGACCTTACGATCGATCGATCGGTCCCAGAGGACGGTCGACCGATCCGATGTGCAGTGTGCTTCTTCATGGTCTAATGAATGGTCGACCAACGCCCAAGTCGGTCGATCGATTCACGGACTTCCAATCAAGAACACGGTCAACCGATCCCAAAGGACCGGTCGACCGCTGCCAGAGAACGATCGACCGGTCCGACGATCAGACCCCTTTGAGCTGACTTAATCAGATTGATCCACTTTTAATCATGATCGAAACTCTGACCAATTCACTTATACTGGTTGAGTCCTATTGTACAAAGATCAATGCTCAGTTGGATCCTAATTCAAAGATTTCACAATAACTAAAGATAAATAAAGTCAAGACCAAGACATGTGATTGCTATGTGCCACCCCCAAAGTTAAAGTAAAGATTATAAATTAAAGCAATGGGGAGATATGTAGTTAGCTGAGGGGACAGTAAAACTACTGGCTTAAATGCTAATTATTCCTGAGATTTCAGGTCTTCTCCTACCGATATCTCGAATTGAAGGATGATGCTATGGTCACACTTCTTCTCTTAAAGATTAAAGTATTGTGCCAGAGGGACATGTAGCTAGCTGAGGAGACAGTGAACATATAGGTCTAGTAACCGACCACTGTTCTTGAATTGTAGGAATTCTTCCCCATACCTTCCGAACTGGGTGAGGTAGTAACACCCACCCCTTTTTCCATTTATGTGTTTACTGGCATCAGTGAATCAAAGAGGCATCCCTGACATCCCAACCTAATAAAGTCGAGCTCGCATAGGACAACAAACTCTAATGATATGTTAGTAATGTAAAAGACGTAGTACACTCACAGTAAAACAAAGTATAGTAAAGCAAAGTATAGTATAGTAAAGCAATGTACAGCGGAGCAATGTAAAGTAAAGTACTGTAAAGTAAAAACAGAGTAACGTAAAGACAAAGTATTGTTATAGTAAAGAATAAAGTACTGATATGACCAAAGGTTAATACGTTAAATTCATTATCATCTTTGATCATTATTTCACGTCTGTTGCTATTGTACTTGACATCTTTGTTCATGGGTATTCTATTCCCCTGTATTAAGATTTTGCAGATGAGAATGCCAACTGATGAGATGATGAAGAGCACAGGGCTTGGAGAACGCTGCACATGACTGAAATCTCTGCTTTAAGCTTTTTTGTTGCATAACTTTTATTCATTTTAATCGTTCAGAGACATCATGTTATTCCGCTCATAGAACCTATGTCAAGTCTTATTATATTTCCGCATATTTTCTTATATTAAGAGACATCATGAACTTCCGCAATCATAGTCCTTCATTATAATACTCGACTATTGAATTTCCGCATTTAAGTTCTCTATTAAAATTATTATTTTATTTGTATCACGTAAGTCATTTTGTTGAATGGTCAAGGTCAATAGAGCAATAGACAGTGTAGCGCCTCCATGGTCTAATTGACCACCTACGTGACGGGAGGTGCGATTTTGGGTGCATTACATAAAGAATAAAATAATTATTATTATTCATTTTTTTCGATTCAGAATTACTCGAATATTAATATTCTCATACACTGAAGGTCTTTCGTAAATTCCGCCTAACACAAAAAAGGTATTTTTATTAAATAGTTTTAGAATAATTTTTAATTTTAAAAAGATTAATTCGAAAAATAGTGAGTGATGTTTTGAATCGAAAAAGTGATATGACCCCCGACTCTTTTTTAGCCCTGTATACCAGTCTTAAATATAATAATAAAACATTCTAAAACTATTATTCTATAATAAACTGGAGTATTAGATTGGACAAGCATTTTAAAATAAAACAAGGCACGTGTGAATTAACAAGCCCTAACTTGGTTCCCGAAATGGCCTCTTCGACGCTTGTGTGCGGAGTCCTTCCTCCTCCGCTTAGTAGACTTCTGCGTGCCATCTGTTCGACGAGATGCCCAGCAGACACGTTGCCTCTCCAACGTGAACAATGTGAACGTCTCCATGGGCATCGTTAGGTACTCCTTCCAACGACAGCTTGGATTGACTCGTGTTCTTCTGAGACGACGGCCACCGGCATCCGGCTTCCACGTTTTCTTGCGTCTAGGAACGGTTACATCAGTGATTCTTTAGTGTGTGTTTTGTGCTGGTCCTTTTGTTCATCTAACTTTTCGCTGATCGCGAGCTGTTTTTGGTCATATATCCCTGAAAGATTTGCTATGCTGAAATGCAGTGTGCTGAAGTGTGCATTGGACAATAACGCAGAGGAGCTTCCCATGTTCGATTATATTTCTATGTAAGATTTTATGCTGTGACGTGCTATTTTGTCTTGCAATGCATTATAGATCCTGACAGTGGATGTTTCCATTAGTATTGGACAATACGGCAGTGTGTTTTCCACTGGATGGGTCTACTTTCAGTGGCTTGCTAAGTTCTCATTTAGCTCACTGAGAGCTAAAACCTGGGAGACCCATTATTTATGTTGTGTGATATGTTAGGAGAAGGGAAAGGGGTTATGGACTGTCTTTATGATGGACCTCTAGTTAGGATGAAATCCATGAACTTGCAGTTTTGCACCGGTCACTGATCTTGAATCATGTGGTAATATAGCAGACCAACGACTGTGATCCAAATTCATTATCGTGTAAAGAGTTGTGCTTGTAATCCTACATGAACTTTCTTTCATGTGAACTTGGTCCAATGACACTATCGTAAATGGAATCCTCTCTCTCCATAATCTTGCAACGTGCTTCTACCTATAAGACCCGATGAAACTACATTTCAAGTCCTCTTTGATACTGGCAATGGCATTGGCCGAAGCTGGACTAAGCTACACAACTCCTATAAGGGATCACCAAAAGAGGCCAGGAGCATTTACTTGTCTAAGTTATCAAATTAATTGCACTAATTATATTGAGAAGGCTTGTAACATAGTACTCCTAAAAAGATATGGTAGTCTATTTTGAATGTGATGTAAGTGTCTTGGAAATTTCTATCTGTGCTTATGAATCTTTGCACTTTTCAACACAAAGTCAGATGTAAAACATGAAGTGGCCACTATTTGGTTAACTGTAGGTCATCAGATGAATGCTGTGGAGGTGAATAAGTAAGGAGAAAGTTTGGTAACAAGGTGCCAAAGTGGAATTAGATCGACCTAGGCCACACTTAAAAGCTGCTAAATTTTCAATTGTGTTGGTTCATTTGTAACTTTGTCAGATCAATGGAGAAAAAACATGTCAAACTCTACATAAGGTTGGTTCATTTAACGGAGATTCTCAATGTTCTCAAGTATGGTAGTTGACTAATTATTAATGCATGGTTTCAATCTGTCATGGCAAAATATGTTAACCAGAATTTTACCATTGTTCTGACAACAACTATGAAGTAAACTTTTGATGGAGCACATTTGAGCTTTCCATTGAACATCTTTAAGTAGAATACCTTACAGTAAATGACATATGATTTGCCTTCCAAACAAGAAGAGTTATGATCATCCCTTTGACATTTGATCTTTTGGCTTTCAGGTTACATGCAATGAAGGCTGCATAATATATACTGAAGTCTACCAAAGGAATTAGTAATTTGAATATGGTTGTTTCGATTGAGAGACTTCAGATGACTTGTCAATTTCAGGTTCTTGGATGTTGTCCAGGTATTTCGATATTTTTGTGATTGGTTTGCATTGTCCTCTATTCAGTTTGAAACAAGATTAAAGATCATGTGTCAAGATAGTGTTCATGACTCCATGCAGTGCATGGATGCTTTCTCTATCACTCATGCGACAGCAGATATTTGTTTTTCATCGAAATGAAGAAGGCCGAGGGGATAACAGCCTTTGTATTTCACTTTCATTCTAGTATACAAAAATTTCTCAAGTCCTCATTTGCTGGGATATCCTTGACTAGACATATCGCCACAAGCTATTGTGGTATGTAGTTCATGAACATTTTTTCTGGTGTCTTGATAAAATATTTGGTGGTTCTTGGTAGCCATATGCAGATGCATGCCAAATATTTCATCATGATACTAAGTAACGGTATCAAAATTTGGCATGAGATCTTTTATGTCCGATAACAATTATAAAAAACATTTACCTAAAAAAAGTTACAAAATCAGACCTCAGATTGGCAACAGCTTTCACTATATGGTAGATCCCTACAAGAAAGCTGCTAATTTTACCTTTTTCTTTTATTTTCTCTGAGGAAATCTGCTACCCAGTTACATGAACGAGGAGAGCAGAAAGAAGTTTCTCCCAAGAGGGTTGAACTATGTGGCCGATTGATGACTAGGGAGTCCTGCCTCCTGGGTCTTCAAATGAGATACTTTATCCCATAGAAATTGAAAAAGCTGCAGGTTATGTTGTAATTGCTCCATTATCGTTTGCACTCTTGAGCACAATCTATAAACTCCAAAATTGTAAACTATATGTTCTACGCTTATGCTAGAGTTGCTTATTTCCTGCTTTGGGTTGCAGGTTAGGAAAAGTTTATCCCTTGGTGCCCTTTGATTCAAAATTTCTATACCTGGAAAATGAAGTTATGCTTAGGTACTTTCCCTGGGTAAAAAAGGTGGAGCCTCCTCCCATGCCCTGATGTATGACCTTTTCAGTGGAAGTAGTATCCTTGACAATTTACACCCTTATATCCCAGCTTTAAATGTTTGGTTCAGAAATTGTTATAACTAGTATAGTTATAGTTATCCTTGCAACTTATATTACTTAGGTTGTGTAAACTTAGTTGAATAGGTGGTTCTAATTTTGTGTTGAATTAAAAAATCCAATAATAGACTTTGTATATATTTGATTATGTATTTTCTACCTTATATCTAGGGGTATTTTCTTTAACCGTTCTTGAACTATAATTATTTTTTGACAACTAATCCTAAATTATAAATCTATAATTTTTGGTCCATGAAATTGTCCAAATTTGACGCCCTTCCATTAAGGCTTTGTTTGGAAGATCACTCATTAAGGGAAATGAAGGAAAATAAGGGGAAAGGGAGGGGAGAATTTTAAATTTTTTTCCCCTCCTCTCCATCTCAAATTGGGGTTGAGAGAAATCAATACAAATGGAGGGTACCCCTCCATTCTCCTTATTAGAAGTCTCATCCAAATTAGGGGAAATATTTTTTCTCTTCCCCTCCCCTTCTTTACCTTTCATTTACTTCAATCCAAACATAGGCTAAGTTTGATCTAAATTTGCTAATTTTTGAATAATTATGGAATATTATTTTTTACCTTACTTTCTTATTAAAATAAAAATATCTTAAAATTTTAAAAAATTAATGTGTAAAAGGATTATTTAATAATCATGTTTTGTGCAATAGTATGCTCATGGTGATATTTTATTTTTCATACTTTTTTTATAAATAATTTGTTGTATAACTTAATGAAAGAATTTAAGTATCAATCGCTATAGGTTTAAGGATACGAATCTATAATTTAGGATTATATGGAAAAATTATAATTAAGAAAATAATTCTTATATCCAAGTTGGTATACTATATTTGTCGATGGCAATTTACTCTTTTTTACAAAATGTGTAAATATGGATGGTTGGATATGAACTATAAACTTGAGGATAAACAGTTATCCCAATTTGCTAGTCTTTTACTTTTATGAAAACTGAAGTAAATAGGGAAATTATATTATGTGAGTTCATGATAGAGATCTCCCGAGCATATCCGACCAAGGCCCGAACAGTGAGTTATGCCACTCAGGTGTTAGAGGATTAGGTTGACGCGGTTGTAGCTTCTTTTCTAGAGACATGTCCATTTGAGGACGACTTATCAAATGATGCATTTAGACTGAGAACTATTAAAGCGTAAATTAAGGGGCTGTCAGAAAGCGACAATCTTAAGCTTGGTGTTCTGTCAAGGGTGTATTATTATCCATGAGATAAGAATAATTGTTCAGCTGGTTTTATTATTCTCTTTTTAATTCAAAAAATTAGAAAAAAAGTTGGTGTGTTTGCTTGAGAAAGGATTAATATAAAAATAAGTAATGAGTCATGTGAAAACAGAAAGAATACTTATTGAAGCTGTTAAGAAGAATAATTAAACTTTACTTCTTAAGATTTCAAATGTGTAATGATTGTTTTGACTGAATAGTTAATCTAAGTTAAACTTTTTAATTCTCATGCTATGCATCCTTGTTAATTCCAGCATGTAGAAGCATATCAGAAGCCTACTAGAAAATCAAGATGATACACAACTTCCAATTTTTTTTTCTTCCTAAATTTTGATCTTTGTCACTGACCCTATTTATTGATTATCAAACTTTTATTCTATTGGTCAAATAGGCCAATCAACTCCTCTTGTTATGCTATGTATGTTTTGTCACACCAAACAGGAATTGTGCATGTCTGTTGTTACCTGCAAGGGCCTTTCTACCATTCAGGGAGGTTCGATGGAGATGGCTAACAATTACGATGACCGCACTCACACTGAGTCCACTGGTCGCCCGCCCCAACTATTTTTCGTAACACTACTTTGCTGGATGTTTAAAACTTCCATATAATTCTCAATTATTCCAGCTCTTATCAATTTATCATGTTTCAGGACTGATGATAATATAATAGGTAAATTATTCTACCACCGCAAGGAGCATCTACAACAACGCATTGAAGCAACTTATTAGGCTGTAAAAAAAAACGAGGAATATGTCAACCCTTCCTGGTAGAACTTTACCTGCTCCGTGGGTTTCTCTAAAATGGATCAAAACGGGGGGAAGAGAAATTTGAATGAAACTTCCCTCTTAGCGGCATTCTGACAGGATGTGCAGACAAGAAGCCAAGTGGAGCGCATGGTCCACGGCTTCGGCGTGAAGCCTGGTATATTATATGCGAGAGAGAGAGTGAGAGAGAGATGCTGTTGTCCTCTACCCCCGCCTGCCTTGGTTTGTCTGCATCGCACACTGCCCAACCACCAACCGGACAGTCACGTAACCCCATCACACAGCCTGTCCCCCATTCCCCTCCTTTACTACACTCCCCTTCCTTTTTCTTGCTTATTTGTTTACGTATTCCGAGGTCTTCGAAAGAAAAAGATGTCCTTCTCTGCCTTGAAACAAATAGCAAGCTTCCACCATCGTCACCCTTTTCCTGTCATGGACTGTAGCAATATCATCGTCTTCAAAAGGATTCACGTCCGCGGCAGTTTAGTGTATTTGCTTTGACTTGGTTTCTTGTTAAGTTTTGCCTTTGAAAGATTAGATCAAAAAGTGGGAACTAGCTAACAAAGAGAAGATTTAGATACATTAACTTGGCGCTAGTATCAGGATGTCTGATTTATATTTGGCATTTTTAGTTCTCGAACATGAGAAATTTACAGGCACTTCTTTTTTGTTACCCATCAGGCACCGCTCAGAGCTACAGACTAGAACTCGCATTCTAACTCTCTCTCTCTCACCCGGATTCCACCTCTCCAGCTAATTATGAGTAGATGGTTTTCAACCTCTTTGCTGTGTGGATGAAGCTGACGATCACCTGCACCTCATCCAGTTGCTTTTATACAAACAGGATGCCGGAATAAATAACTCAATCAGCTCACCTGAGATGGGGGAAATTAAGGTATCTACTGGGATGCCAGGAATTGATGAGTTACCTGAGAGAGGAAATGATGCTGGACGCCATGAACCAGCTGTTCCTTGGTTGGATTCGGGTTAATACTCACCTGCATTTTGCACAGAAGAAAAAATACATTATAATTCCTAAACTCCGAGTTTTCCGAAATATATTAGGACGAATTTTTTTTTCTTTAACTGGCAGGGTAAACATACAAGATTGAAGTGCCTCCAATATCTCCACAAGGTGGCAGTTCCGAGTTTCGCCAGGTTCGCTCTCTGTTAATAATCTACAAAGCGTAAGCACAGCTTCTCATTATATGCAAACTATGTCTACAAAGAAGCAAATTATCCGGCCAGGTTTGGTTTCCCTACACATTTTCCAGCACTCACCGTTTGAACCTTGAGAGGGTGAGAAGAATGGGAATCCCTGGTGCCATTTCGCCCATTCTTTGCAGTTGCAGAAGATGACCATGGCCTGGTGTGTCGAACCCTTGGCTTTGTTGGCTTGTGGAAGTCTAATCCAGCTGAGCTTTTTAAGAAAGAGTGCAAGATAAGCAGGGTTTCAACTTTTAACATTTGCTTCTGGAGTGGAACTAAAATGGCAGAGGAATAAAAGAATAAGAGTATAAAAATAAAAGGCTTACAGTAATCAATGTCCTTATCCCCCATGTCAGAGCTACTGCAGAAAGAGTTATCACAGTCCATGTCATCGTCATCATCTTCGTTCCCAGTTGGAGCTTCCAAAACGCTCAATGCATTCCTTTGTAGCTTCACCTCCACGCCATTTTTCAGGACCTAAGTTTTCCAAGTGTAGTTGTCTTATAATTACATTCTTAAGCAGAAAATATACAAATATCATTTCCTAGTTTTCTAAGCCATGCAATCAATCCACACTCATTGCCATATTTGCCATGCTGTAGCATTCATGCAGAGAAAAACAGGAAACCCTAGAGATGCTCTTATAATCTCAGCTTAGATTATGCAAGTCATAAATACTGCATTACCATTGAAGAAAACCAACAATTCTGACCTAATTCGTAACTTCTCATCAAGAGAAGGATCCAAATGAGCACAAAGATCTCACAGGAAAAAGAGAACAAAATAAAAGTGGCAAGTAAATAAGATCTAGAGTTCAACGAGAAGCAAGAGAAATAATACCAGCCAATGCCAACCACCAAGGCCGACTGCCTTCTTCACTACTCCTTGCAGTCCAACCAAGACAGACTTGGTCCTGTTGTTGCCGGTGATGATGACCTTGGTGTGTCTGGGAAGCACGGAGAGCTCTTCATCGCCGCTCTCCTCTCGGGAGGACGGAGACAGAGTCCGGGCGGCGACGGCACCACACAGCTGAGCCTCCATCACTTTCTGCGGCAGGACCTGTATGAGCAGTGTGAATTTGATTATTTGAGAACCAGATCACATTTCATACACCATTGTACTTAAAAAAAAAAGCAGCTCCTGCCACTAAAAATGCTATCCACAATCCAAACCCAACATGCATTGACCGCCATCAATTACTCCACCAAACAGTCTCTGCAGTTTACTTGAATGCCAATTAGAAAGAAAGGACATGCAAATTCTTTCAGCATGCATGACTCGAGTTATTGGTCTCGCTTTAATCTGTTAGCTGCAAGCAATTACATGCTTACATCACAAAGAGGAAGCCGACCGGCACCTAAAACTGAAAGAACAGCTTCATTCACGGATTAGCAATTCACAATCCCTTTCAGGGTTGGACAACAAAAGAAGAGGCATAGTGATGTCTCAATCCAAGCACGTAGATTAGGGGTCATGGCCGGTGACCATCCAACACCCAGCTTGATCAGATGAGAAAAGATTACAGCAATCTTTTATAGGACCCACCATTCAGCAAAATAATAGAATCATTGAATGGAGGAGGCAGCATGAAGTGATTTGTGCCTACCCAACGCTTAGAGCTAACACAAAAACCGCTGAAGCAAGAAAACAAAATAAAAAGATGATAAAAACCCTTCTGGAAGAAAATTGAAGTGGACTTCGTAATGCTTTTGAGCTAAATTCCTCCACCACATACATGCAGAAGACGGAGAAGATCGAACATTAAGCTCCAAAAGAATTCACAGTGAAAGGGAACTGTCAAGGGAGAGCATTTACAGCATTATTATAAGGAAAACTATGCATGAATGCACAAAAGCACTCCCTAACAGTAAGTATAGCATGATCTCATTCTTTTAAGATCAAATTTTCAATTTTTTCCTTGCAATTTGACCTCTCCATTAGTGGAGCATCGATCACCCGATCCCCCACTACTTTATCTGAGCTGTATAAAAATGCAAGTTGGTGCCTTGTCACAACTATCTTGCTGAACAGTTGCATGCAAGCGAGAAAGATGCAGTCTTTCAATTCGAAAAGGAAAAAAAATAATACAGCAACAACAACATATGACGACGGCACACTTTCAAGAACAATAAAATGGGAAGGACCAAAGGCCAGGAAAACCGCTATCGATCGCAGATCTCGAGCAATTTAGGAACCAAAACAATGGATCGGAAGAAAATGGGGAAGGGGAACACAAGAAGCATTCGAATTCGACATTGCGTACCTGAGCGCCGTGATCCAGCGGAGCAGGTATCCGAACTCCGGCAGCAGGGCCAAAATGCAGCGGATTCAAGCCGTGAAGAGCTCGGAAACAGGGTGCTCCGGCATCAAGAACCGACCTCAGAGAGCCAAATCGTCGTGAGGCTTGCGGATCTGGACGAATTCACAGGCCTGGCTCAAAATTTTATGCCTTTCTGAGTTGTTTGGATGGAGAGGGAGTAGAGCAAACAAGACGAGAGAGATGGAGAGGGAGAGAGCACACTAAATGCTTTGCAACTGCCAAATTAGTAAACGTTGGGACCGGCTTCAAAACGCACGGTCGAAGCCGTCGAGCCGGCTCAAACTTTCGAGCCGGCTTCACAACGTACACGTGGTATGGTCCTCGCCTTGTAGCATATTAAATGTTTTAAACTTTGAAATGGTGTACTAACCTTAGCATAAAAATGCGTCTAAAGCGTTACGTACGGATTACTACTATTTTAATATATATATATGGAAAGAAAGTAATAATAATATTTTGATCATAGTAAAATTTTGTTTATCTAAAATCTCATTTTAACTAAGTTAATAGTAAGAAAGTTGTATCATTTGTTTATTTTTTTAACTCGGTATTCTCTCCATAATTACGAATACAGACTGTAATTAGAAAGTTTAATGTCCTAAGAAACGAGAAAAACTAAGTGAGAAAATAAAATACTTTCTCAGCAAAAAAGAAAAAAAAAACATGTTTCGTAAAATTATTGTCAATTTTAAAAGTTGAAGAAATGTTTCTTACATTTTGCGATAACAAAGCACAGTCCAAATACGAGATACAGAAATAAAAAAATACTAATAATAGACTGGCCAGGATCTTGGTTGAATCTCGAATAAAATAATTTATTTTTATATTGGGTCAATAATATTTTTTTCAAGGTATTCTTTAAATGAATAACTTGATATGCAGCAAAATATAATAAAAAAATTGCCTCTGTATATAAAATAATAATTATTATTATAATTAATAACTCGTTGAATAATAAGTCTGCTATTAACTAAACAAGGCTTTTCAATCGGTACTATGCATTAGCTGTTTGGATAAGATCTTGATGCTGTGCAAGATCGCAGCATTGTCTCTCAAACTGACAAATCCATGCTACGCCCTAAAAAGAACATAGTCCAATAAAAACACATTTACCAACATTATTTCAGGTTTGATTGGCTTCTTGAAACTGTATTCAAGAATGGTTACAAATTAATGACTTCAAATCTTATAATTTTTAATTGATCATGTGCTAATAATTATGAATATTATTGACTAAACAAAAATTTTGTGCAGTGTTAATGACTATGAATATTAGTGTATAAATTGAAAAAATGAGTGGTGTACTTTTTAAGGTTGAGCACTTGAGGTGACGTGATTAGATTGGTTTGTATTACTTAGGAAGGTAGTAGCTCCCCACTAAGAGTTTATTGGATATAGGCTTTCTTTGGCATTATTAGCGATTTGATAAGCGGATAATGAATTAATTAGTGGAGAGAAGATGATAATTAACGGTTAGAGATTATAATAAATAAGTGTTTAAACTTATAATAGAATTAACTTATGAACATAAAATGACGTAATTAAAAATATGACAAATAATTTGATTTAAACACTATACAAACTATATTATAATACAATAAATTAAATATTTATATCATAATTAAATAAAAAGATTCACAAATAATTTTTTTGTTAAGATATATAGAAATTTATATTGACAATAAATTTTATATAGTGCACCCATGATATAAAAGTATTAATTATGAAATTGTTTTTTATTTATTGTTAACATATAAATAATTTGAAATTAATTAAGCATGAATATAAAAAGAAATATAGTAAAATGATTATAAAATAAGAATAAGAAAATAATAAGATAAATTAGAAAGAAATAATATATTTGAATAAGGGTAAAATTAGAAAATTTTATAAAAAACTAACTTTTAAACGTTAAATGGTAGTAGAAGTAGTTTTCAATATTTTCATATGAAATACTAAATGTTATTTTTTTACTAAACGTTACCTTTTTTTCATTTACCAAATAAAAAAATAATATTTGAACCGCTAAACATTATTTTTTGTGTTGCCAAATAGAGTCATAGTTTTTCACAAGCTCTTGAGTTCGAATATTTGATAATGTAAAAGATTTTCTCTCAAATTTTTACTTATCATAATTAGATATTTAACAGTTTGATAATGAAAGAAGATTTTACTGCGAGTGTTACCAATGTACATAACTCTTAACACTAACTAAATTAAATAATCGATATTGTTTATCAAACACAGGGAGCGAAAAAAAAACAAGAAAGGTGTTATTCACGGCATTGGGATTCATGTTTGACCCACCCCAAAATCTAACTTGTGTAACTATTTTCATTGATACAGATTAATGAAAAAAAATCTTTGAAGTGGATTCAACCTATAAATTTGGTACGATTTTTATATTTTTAGGTTGAACCGGATATATACTCTATTTTCTAATTTTCATATCGATTGGATCCGATTTTCATACCATGTTTGACTCTGATTTTGAAATTGAATCGAATTAATTAAACACCGATTCAGGACCGCCGCTCCGATCCGATTTTAATAAAGTTATAAATTTGTTTGATCACTAATACTAAGAATCTTCCCCTCTTCAAAGTGAACATCCCTAAACACGAGTTGCATTCATCCATTTGAGAATTTATGATTCACTTGTCTAATATATGGGGATTGAATGCTGGTTGACCCATTTAATAGTCATAACTTTCTCAACTGTTTGCAACAACACAAAAGCATGCCCATGCTTCCACAATCCACATATTCATATTTAATATTCGTAACTTTTGTCACAAAAGGAGGTTTGTCATCTTAGTACAAAAAGCATAACTAATAAATAAGAAAAAAATGGTGTACGAGTTTATAACTTTATATGATGAAACCAGAACGTGAAATTTCTCCACTTTATTCTCAAGTGCTTATTATTATTATTATATTGTATTATATATTAACTAAACCCAAAATAAAAGATCCTTCTTTTGCATTGCATCATTAGCTTTGGAGTGTTGTATCATTACAGCTTTAAAAAGCAAAATGAGACCATGTCCGGGACGGGGACCATCACCATCCCACTCGCGTGATTAGTCGTGAGCCGACCCCACCCAGGATGATAAATTCATCCGATATAGTGGTATATGGAGTTTCAAATTTGTAAATATATAAAAATATTTTGTTAGAGTATCACTTATCATAATTACATGATACGAAGTAATCTAATCGAATTAATTGAACTTCATAATGGATCAACTCGTCGTGAGGATTGAATCGTATTAATAAGTTATCGTAGCAATTAGTCAATTAATAACATTAAATATTTGAATATAAACTAATTATTCGTACAAATCACTAGACTTACAAAATAGTTTATTTAATAATAAAAAAATAAGCAAAAGTTTTCACTATTACTTTCGATATATCTTAATATTAATGCGAAAGTTCAAGTGAACAAATAATGAGAATAAAATATGTTATTACAAAAAATAAATATGTCAATTGTGAAGTGAAAAAATGATGATTTCTTTTTTACTGTATGAAGTTATTAATTTAATATATATGTGTAATTGAAGAATGCGAAGAATAATAACAAACTTGGAAACAAAATATTAAGATGATAATTATTTTTTTCACGACAACACCTATTAAAGTTGAATGAAGTAAGTTTGAAACTTTATTATATGATCCGGTAATTATTCAGTAAATTAATGAGTCTATTTTGTCTGTTTAATGTGCGATTATAATTAGATTGACCGAATTTATGATTTGGTTACGATTTCGTTAAACACCGCTGCCTCCACCCACTAAACGGACCGTTCAACAAAGCGTTGATGCGGGTCCCACTCTCACGTGAAAGGGTGTACCGCGGGGTCTACTGACACCTGGGTCCCGAGAGGTCGAGATTGTCAAGTCCGGGCGTTGGTAGATATGAAATATGAAAATAAATAAAGATAAGGAAATTATTTTTTAATTTTTTTGCGTCAGTTCCTAAATGTTAATAAGAGTAGACGACCCATTCACTCCGGCTTTCTCGCTTGTTCCCTAGCGCGTGGAGGCAGAGAGCAGCGATAAAGTTTAGGGAGAGCTACGATAAAGCCGGCCTAGCGCGTGGAGGCTTTAGAGCAGCGAGAAAACGAGGCTCGAAAGCCGGAGCGCGCTAGGCCGGCGTTCTCGCCTCCGCGCGCTAGGGAGGCTCTAAAGCCGGAGCGCGCTAGGGAGGCTCTAAAGCCGGAGCGCGGCTGGTCGGATGAATGGAGGCATGAAGGTTTCCAGGCCGACCTGGGTTTTCACGAGCGTTGGCGGGTCCTGGAGTGCCCGTCAAGGGCGCTAGCGCATACCCCGGGATGTGATCTGAGACACGATGGGAGTTAGCGTGCCTCGGTAGGCAAGAGATCACCGGAGTATAGCACAAGATCGCCTTTTCTTGCTGCCATGGTTTAATGAGTGCAAAGAAAAGCTTCTACAGAAAACTGAAAGAATGCGCAGAAAGCACACATGAAGTGGCTTAGAGAGGGTGACAGGAACACAGAATACATTAGATCTGCCCAGTCATTTCGGTAGATGAAGTAGTGAGAGGTCGCGAAGTCAGGGGGCTGGTTTGTTTTAGTTGGTATGAATGAACATTATATATATAATTAATTATATCTATGAGAATCTCGCCATACGGCACGAGCAGTTGAGTACTACGCTATTGAGGAGTGAATCCAGGATCTCTTCCGAGAATCTATCCTGGCTTTCCTCTTCTGGGTCGAGCCCAACGTCATGCCGACTCCCAATAAGGAAGAGCCGTCTGAAATCTGAGTTGGTGCTGGTTAGAAACTTCTTTACTATACTGGATCCTCATCTCGGGTACGACATTTCATCAATGTTAAGGGGAAACCATCTTGCCAACCCAGGGAATGTCTCGAGATTCAACTCTACTACATTGACGTAGCTGCTTCCCAGACCCTGCTGTATAAATCATCCGACCTCAAATCTGTCTATCATCAGCGCACTTCACCTCCATCTTTGAGTATCATATGAAAGCCAATGGTGAACTTGCCATAGTTAGCATTCATACAGAAAGCGTACTGCAACAACATCTCCATGATCACCGTGACGATGAACTTGGACGCGCTCCGGTCTAACGCCTTGGCTGACGGAGCTACAGCAGCTTGGAATTGACGTCAGGCCCTTAAGCAAGAGAAAGAAGGTTTTTAGGCCAAGCGAGAAAACAGAAAGTGAGAAAACGGAAAGCATCAACCAGATATGCATTTTTATGCATTTTCGACCACTTCTGACTTACCAAATCAGTTTACTGACGTTAGTTCAGCGCTGGAGTCAGTCAGGTAACCTCCTCACAAGTCCTGAGATTCTTAGAGATGGGATAATCGTAGGATGAGGCTACTTAATTCCCCTTTTTTGGCCCCGGGGGAGCGAGCAGGAGGGCGAGAAAGAGCAGCACCGCCACCGCTGCAACAACAACAAAGCCGCCATCTTATCCACTGAACTGGCGTCAAGCTATCGCTTTGGGTCGAAGCACTAAAAGAACGTTCCCGCCTCCGCGCGCTAGGGAGGCTCGAAAGCCTCCGCGCGCTAGGGAACAAGCGTAGGCGTTCCCGCCGGGGTTGGTTTGCCCAGGTGACTGATCCTGCCATTTTAGTTGGTTTAGATGAATTTGAGGCTACTAGTTTCTGTGATTAATGGAGTGAAGGGTGGAGGGATAAGATACTAAAATAACTTTTAAAAAAAATCAAAAATCTGATTTTAGGTTTTTCTTTGGCAACTTTATTCAATGGGAAAATTTTCAGAAAAAAAATCATTTAAATTTGAAAGCTTAAATTTTCAAATAGAATTTTTTTCATTATGATCACTCAAGATTTTGTCTCTAAAAAAAATATTTTCAAAATTTTGAGTCTCAATCTCTGTAAGAACAATTAATTCAATTTTAGTTTGTTTTTTTTCTCTCTATTTCCTGACATTTTAAAAACGCTAACTTTGATTAAGCTAATTTTGAATTTACATTTTTAGGTTATCTAATTTGAACCATTTAATAATAATAATAATAATAATAATAATAATAATAATAATAATAATAATAATAATAATATGGGAAAATGGATATGTAGAGCGGCGTCATAGACGTCCATTTTCGTATTGACGCTTAGATTTAAAGCAGCTTACGTTGGGTTGGAGAGATTATATCTCAGCCGTTAGGTTAAAATGGACGCACAAGATTTGGTCAAAAAATAGGGCCGAATAAAGCCCTAACTAAAAGGCGGCATGATAGGCTTTTTCATCAAAAAATTTTCTCTCATCGTCGGCGGCTCCTTTCCTTGGATGATCGAGCGTTGCTGCGGCGTTCTTCTCGAAGGAGGACCTCGACTTCTTCTTCGACCTTCCTCGTGGACGATCCCCGAGCGATGTTCTCCAGCATTCCTATTCAATAATCAAGCGATTATTCCTTCCCATGGTTCAGAATGGTGCTGCAGTGTTCTTTCGGACGACGTCGCCATCAGTTGACTTCTTGAACATTCCTGAGGAGGTTGCAAAGGAACTTATTTTTTTTCTTTGAGGAGGTTGGGACTGCACCGATGAGGCCCTATCTTTCTCTTTCTTTTAAGACAATTGGCCAAAGGCGTTATGATCTCTTGTAAATCATTAGTGATCATGGCACTTTGTAGTGTATGTAACGACCAGCAAAAGATAAAAAAAGAAAAGAAAATAACACGTGATGAACCGCACGGTTGGAAAGGAATAAAGATCCAATCCAATTGGGACTCCATCTATTAAGTGATTTCCATGAAATCAAGAAATCAATCTGATCTCTTTGAACCTGATTATAATTATAGGAGACTATAAAAGATGGAATAGAATTCGTTAAACCTTTTTCTCCCCTGAAACCCTCACGAACGTCCTTCCCCGTTGGATTTTTGGGATCGGCTGGAACAGCCAAGGAAGAACCGACAGGTTGCTAGGCAGCCACCATCGATCCTCTTCCCTTCTCGTAATGTCCTTCTTTGTATAGTAATCGGTGAAGCGGGGCTGAACGTTGCTGTCGAATTTCAGGTGAAGGCCGAGAGGAAGAATAGGGAGGAAACAAGGGAGGGCATCGTTAATCAATTTTTTCGACGAATCGAGGAACGGTTTAATTGCGATAACAGGTGGGTGAATCAAAATCACCTTGCATGACCTCTGAATTGTTCCAAATTCATGCCCTAATCGTTATGAAAAGAAAAGAACAAGGCTATGGTTCAAGTTATCGTTTTAATTGATTGATTCCTTGAATTCGTTGATTGATTGATTGAATTGCATGCATAATTCATTTCTTATTGTTCTGTTGATGTGTGATTGATTGACTAGGAGATAGGAATTAGGTTAGATTGAGATGGTATTGAAAAATCGATGCAATTCGAAAGTTTCGTAATTTTTTGGACGCCGTCCGATCGACCGGTTCGCAGGCATTGTGGCAACCGATCGATCGATAACCTGCTTACCGTCATTTTCTGCATACGTCGACCGATCGACCGATCTTTATCACCGGTCGACCGATCCACGTCCATTGGTCGACCATTCATCTGAACGGATCTACCGACCCGATTAGTCTGAATCAGCCAACCGATCGACCGATCTGAATAGATCGGTCGACCGATCAATAGACTACCGATCGACCGTTCCCCTGAACTGATCGATCGATTCCCTAAAAAATCTTTTATTATATTTATTAATTATTGTCCTTTTATCCATATATTATTTATATATATATGATTCTTATTGATTCTATTGTCTGACCCCACAGAGATACCTCACTGATTTACATGATTTACTCTCTTATTGATTTATTTCGCATTGATCTTATCATATCCATAAAATCAAGAACAAAGAGCCACAAGTTGTTAAAAGCAATTAATAAGTTCATATGAAAGATTAATCATGGGTTGCCAGTCCAAGCCAAGTGCATCAAAATAAAGGTCGCTCCCTTGATCATGGTTTGATCACCCATTGACCCGCACAAGACCGTATCATTTGCTGGGCATACCCCAAGAATTAAAACACCTAAAGTCACACTTATTGTTAATTAATAACCAAGATCAAGAAGCATGAACAAGTCAAGTCAAGTTATCGTCACGATTTTCAAGTATGCTATAAGTTCATGTTTATTAATCATCATGTTACTCTCATAATTGATGATATCCTCTGATCTTATCCTTATCATGATCTATGATGCTGCCATGTTATCATTTCAAGTTCAAGTCAAGTATGATTATTTATCTCTGATTATTTTATACATATTATGCATTGTATATCATGCGGTTCCCCACTAGGATGTAAAGCTTACGGGAGGACCTTCTCCTCTGTGTCTGATTTTCGCAGGACCATGTTAGTGACGATGTGGAGTAGGTGTGTGGTAATGAAGCTCTGACGATAAGACAACACATGAACCACAGACTTATTAGTTTCCTTTTTCCTTCCGTACTTATAGCTTCATGATGTAGCCACTTTTTAGACTTCCACATATTCATGTTATCTTCTTTTATTTTATTATTTTTCCGCTGACGTGTCTCAATTCTTGACTGAGATATGGTCAATATTATGGTCAAGTCATAGCATGTCGTAGCGTCTACAAGTTGGTCTTCGCCACGTGGCGGGGGTCGATTTGGGGACGTTACATTTATAGTATCAGAGCCTAAAGTCAGGACTCTCTTGACGTCCTAGTGTATCGTATAGTATGGTATTAGTTCATGTGATACCGCCGAACAGTCGCCACACCCTCTACTGAAAAGCATTGTAAGTCAAACTCATGTTTATGCTAAGTTACTGTTTATTGATGTATTGATATATATTTGATATGAGTGGTTGATTTCTTAGAAGATTATTCTGTATGGTAGGAATCAACCTAAATGTTATTAGTGTTTAGACAAAAAGGTTCATAAAGGTTATGAACAAAGTGAAAAGGAATATGTAATAAGGATGTGGATAAATATACTCACGTGAAGAATGAGTCTTACAGATATTTAAAGGGTAAAATATAAGAAACAATTATGTTTCTTATAATTCATATTTTTCATCTCTTTCATGATCGTTCTATTCACGGACTTCTTCTGCTGACTGCAGCAGTATGAAGAGAAAAATGAATAGGCATATCAGTTGCAAAGAGATGTAAATTTAAGAAAGAAACGAGGGAATTAATAAGAGTAATTAAAGGAGTCGACTCACACAATATGTAGGTGTGAGATGATTTCAAATAATAGAAGTGAAATCAAACATATTTAAGTTATGATTTATCGTTATGATTTATGTGGTTCCATTTGGTCTACCAATATAGGGGTTTAATAAATTACCTTATATGTTTATATTAATAAATATGGACCCATAATGCTCGTTGTGCCTTAGACTTCATATGACCCCTCTATATCATGTTGACAAAGGTCCTTAGCAAAAAATTCAAATTAGTTATACGAATTTCTAGTTGGATTACCTTATATTGGAAATAGGAATTAGAATTATTAATCATGTTCAAGTATGTAATATTGACTTGACAAGAATCTAACTATTAGTGAGCTGTTCAAAAATCATGTATAATGTAGGGAAAGACAAATATAGAAACTTAAAGGGTTTAGAAGTCACATTGGCTTGAATAAATATTAGGAGAAATTTTCAATAAGAAAGTGACTGTCTGAGTTAATCGAACATTTAGATTTAACATACTCACACACATATGTACATATAACATAATATACTTATAAACATATAAAGATAAATAAATAAATAGATAGATTTAATTAACTTAGTTTAGTATAGAGTGGATTTGAAATTTTAATAATATGAAGTATATTTTATATAGTCATTATTAAAGAATGAATTCTCTATCATCGCAATGTATATATATTTTTTCAAAATAGACTAATATGGTTAATACCATAATTATATAAGAACAAGCAAGGCATGAAAGGGTTAAAATGAATGTGAAATTTTTTGAAAAGATTTAAGGTCTCTTAACTGAGATAAGCTTGAGGAGGCATATGAGCCTCCAGCCATCAAGTATTAAAAGATCAAAACACCGAGTAAGAAAATCTTTAGAAAGTATGGGGGTTAAGGTAAAGTATGAGAAATTTTATAAGTCTCCTACAAGATTTTTGGAAAAGCAAGTTATGCACCCGAGAGGGATGATTATGCAAGTTTTAATATAAATATAGTTTTCATAATAATGTCAAAACGTATAGGATATTTAATCATATAATCATGGTTGATGGTTCAAGAGGGAAAATAAATCATATATATGTTTAGATAAATGGTTAAGCAAGCCATCAGATGATACATAGAATGTCCTCTAAGATGCAACATATAAGATGATATATAGAATGTTCTCTAAGATGCCTCTACATCAATATGATAAAAAATGTTCAAGATTTTGTCTTGATCAAGTGGACCACTTATGATTTAATCATAAGTATTATAAATGGATTAGTTCTCATTTCCAACTTTAAAGTTATCCCGACCCTCTCCCATGTGCTATAAGATATCGTTAATGCAAAAGGATCATGAAATGATACGCAAAGAAGAAGAATGCTTGTTTGTATTCTGTTTGATTGATTGTTTTGTTTTCCGGTCTTATTGTTTGAATTCATTCCATTTGTTCACGTGCATTCATGATGTTTTACTAAGGACTTATGTTAGATAATGTGCATAAATGATTTTGTTAATTAAGAACTAGATTGTACTATATGATCAACCCCTCATCGTAAATATCATTCGACATTAACATTGATTCAGAATGCTTTAAGATACTCAAGGAAAGAACTTATAGTGGTAAAATATAACCACTAGCCTCCTATGAAATTATATGATCTGACATTGCAAGAAACAGATCCACTCAAAAGCTAAATGATTATGATGATGTTTAGAGTAGGATCACATCAAACATAGGTCATCGTGAAAGTTATTGATCTAAATTGACCTTATAAAGATGATGATTAACATGATTCCATCACAAATTTTATCGAATCATATGATGATGCCATTATCTACGATGATGGACAATGTTCTTAGTGATCCTATTGATTCTTACATGACATAGGTCACCCGATAAGGACGATGACCCTATGAAAATAACTTCATACCATAAAGTTCATGCTAGTGATACTAATGATGATTGAAGGTAAGATCTATTCTTCACATCGGCTAGAAACTTCTTAAGAGGATTACGATGGGATTCCTATTTGATTCTTCCTTAAAAGATGTATAAGTATTATGCAAAAAGAAGAAGATAGTTACTAGTATCCAAATCGTCTAAAAGGTTATCATTAGAAGTTGAGTGTCATATCGACTTCCTTTCAAGTATGACCTTGATCTCCAATGCCCCACGACACATGAACTGAAAAGATAAATTTAATATCTTTAAGACAAGGGGTTCATGAGTGTTCCACTTCTTTTGTAAAGAAGAATAATGACTCTATGAATCTAGAGATTTATTAACTAGTTGTTAAATAAAACAACTATTAAGACATAAGTGTCTGTTACTAAGCAAATGATGACATATTTAAGCCTAGGTGTTCTCAAGATCGATTTAGGGAGTGAGTACCAGTAGTTTCGCGTGGATGAAGAAGATGTAATGAAGATAATTTTCCTGACAATGAATGATCACTATAAATTGAGCGATGCCATTGAACTAAAGAACACCCCTCAAACATTTAGGTTTTCACGAACCTTGTGTTTAAACTATGCCTACATTTAGGTAGAAAAGATTGAAGTGTTCATTGATCAAAAGAGTCTTAGGTATGCTTTCGTTTAGTAGTACACAAATATGTGACAATGAATATGACTTGAAGTTTGAATGATTCTAAATTCTCCACGAAGTACCATTTTGGTAAAAATGAACTCGGTTACACATACACTCAGACACACGTGATACTCGCTAGGCTTCATGAGGCTGTATATGAAACGATGAAGTCCTAAAGAGAGCAATACTAGATGAATAACATAAGTATGTGTTGCGAGTCATTTAGGAATAAGTCTTATAAGAAGAAGTATTAGATGAAATAATATAAGTCTGGGTTGCGATTCATTTGGAAAGTATACAGATGTATAAGGATGAACAGATAGTAATGACATGAAACATGGAGATACAAAAATATGCCCTAAGTACCCAGCATGTCAAGGTGAAAAAAGTAGAGCATTAAAAATCCTAAGAGATGATGATGCACGACGTTAAGAATTCGTAAACTTGACTTTTACTGAGTACCCAATACATATACTGGAACACAAAGTGTAACGTCAGGAAAATAAGGATGTCCCCATGGTCAGAGTAGCTTGGCGTTACCATAACGGAGACGATGCAATATGGGAGCTCGAGTCGGAAATGCGTCAAGAATTTCCTCACCTTTTCAGTAAGCTCTCTACCTAGTGCAAAATTCGAGGACGAATTTTCTTTTAAGGGGGTAAGAATGTAACGACCAACAAAAGATAAAAAAAGAAAAGAAAATAACACGTGATGAACCGCACAGTTGGAAAGGAATAGAGATCCAATCCAATTGGGACTCCATCTATTAAGTGATTTCCATGAAATCTGGAAATCAATCTGATCTCTTTGAACCTGATTATAATTATAGGAGACTATAAAAGATGGAATAGAATTCGTTAAACATTTTTCTCCCCTGAAACCCTCACGAACGTCCTTCCCCGCTGGATTTTTGGGATCGGCTGGAACAGCCAAGGAAGAACCGACAGGTTGCTGGGCAGCCACCATCGATCCTCTTCCCTTCTCGTAATGTCCTTCTTTGTATAGTAATCGGTGAAGCGGGGCTGAACGTTGCTGTCGAATTTCAAGTGAAGGCCGAGAGGAAGAATAGGGAGGAAACAAGGGAGGGCATCGTTAATCAATTTTTTCGACGAATCGAGGAACGGTTTAATTGCGATAACAGGTGGGTGAATCGAAATCACCTTGCATGACCTCTGAATTGTCCCAAATTCATGCCCTAATCGTTATGAAAAGAAAAGAACAAGGTTATGGTTCAAGTTATCATTTTAATTGATTGATTCCTTGAATTCGTTGATTGATTGATTGAATTGCATGCATAATTCATTTCTTATTGTTCTGTTGATGTGTGATTGATTGACTAGGAGATAGGAATTAGGTTAGATTGAGATGGTATTGAAAAATCGATGCAATTCGAAAGTTTCGTAATTTTTTGGACGCCGTCCGATCGACCGGTTCGCAGGCATTGTGGCAACCGATCGATCGATAACCTGCTTACCGTCATTTTCTGCATACGTCGACCGGTCGACCGATCTCTATCACCGGTCGACCGATCCACGTCCATTGGTCGACCATTCATCTGAACGGATCTACCGACCCGATTAGTCTGAATCAGCCAACCGATCGACCGATCTAAATAGATCGGTCGACCGATTAATAGACTACCGATCGACCGTTCCCCTGAACTGATCGATCGATTCCCTAGAAAAATTTTTATTATATTTATTAATTATTGTCCTTTTATCCAGATATTATTTATATATATATGATTCTTATTGATTCTATTGTCTGACCCCACAGAGATACCTCACTGATTTACATGATTTACTCTCTTATTGATTTATTTCGCATTGATCTTATCATATCCATGAAATCAAGAACAAAGAGCCACAAGTTGTTAAAAGCAATTAATAAGTTCATATGAAAGATTAATCATGGGTTGCCAGTCCAAGCCAAGTGCATCAAAATAAAGGTCGCTCCCTTGATCATGGTTTGATCACCCATTGACCCGCACAAGACCGTATCATTTGCTGGGATACCCCAAGAATTAAAGGCACATAAAGTCACATTGATTGTTAATTAATAACCAAGATCAAGAAGCATGTACAAGTCAAGTCAAGTTATCGTCACGATTTCCAAGTATGCTATAAGTTCATGTTTATTAATCATCATGTTACTCTCATAATTCATGATATCCTCTGATCTTATCCTTATTATGATCTATGATGCTGCCATGTTATCCTTTCAAGTTCAAGTCAAGTATGATTATTTATCTTTGATTATTTTATACATGTTATGCATTGTATATCATGTGGTTCCCCACTAGGCTGTAAAGCTTACGGGAGGACCTTCTCCTCTTTGTATGATTTTCACAGGACCATGTTAGTGACGAGGTAGAGTAGGTGTGTGGTAATGAAGCTCTGGCGATAAGACAGCACATGAACCACATGACTTATTAGTTTCCTTTTTCCTTCCGTACTTATAGCTTCATGATGTAGCCACTTTTTAGACCTCCATATATTCATATTATCTTCTTTTATTTTATTATTTTTTCGCTGACGTATCTCGATTCTTGACTGAGATATGATCAATATTATGGTCAAGTCATAGCATGTCGTATCGTCTTCAAGTTGGTCTTCGCCACGTGGCGAGATTCGATTTGGGGCGTTACAGTATACATGTGTACGTTATGATATCTTTGGAATCATTAGTGATTGTGGCACTTTGTGGCAATTATGCATATGTGCTGGCTATGTAATGGACTTGTAAGCATTTTCGATATTCTATTCTTCCAATTTGTTGATTTTTTTCTCCCATTGTTGGTGCATAATGCGCTAGCTCATGATTATTTAGTAGCATGATTTTTAAGTTAGTCCCTTTTGAAGATATAGCTTGACAGTGGCAATTCTGTTTGCATTTCTAAGCCAATGAACACTACAAGAAAAAATAATATTTTTCATTCGCCACAAATACATCAATCATCCGTTGCAAATCCATAATAAATTATAAAATGCATTTATTAAACATACACATATACATCAAGTTGTCCAAAATCATTCTCAAATAAATACAAGATCAGATCCATCATCCATGAACCTCATACATCATTTTACTCATACACTGGAGTAATGTATCAGTATTCCAAAAGATACAACTCCAACAAAAAAATCTCCAACCATCCTCCGGATAGAGCCTCCTTGAAACTGCTAGTACTAAACATTTGATATCAAAGTACACATAAAACAAACAAATACTTAGTACCAAACATCCTCTGGATAGAGCCTCATTGAAACATTTGATTTCTCCATTTTTTTAACACGTGCTTTAGGAGAGAGAGATCAATGAACAATAATGACGAGTTGAACCGAAAACGATGAGCTGTAGTGAGAAAGGGAAAGGGCAAAGAAGTTGACGTTGCCACTGGAGAAGAACGTCGCCGCAGCTTGATCGTCCAAGGAAAGGAGCCACCGATGATGAGAGAGAATATTTTGATGAAAATGCCTCCAATGCTGCCCTTTAGTTATGTTATGTTTAGATTGAGGTGAAAGGAGGGTAAAGAGGGGGAGGGGAAGGTAAAATTTTTTTCTCCTTGTTTGGATAAAATTTTAATGGAGGGAAATGAGAGGGAATCTCCATTTTTTCCCCTCCATTCTTCTCCATTTGTGCTATTTTGTTTCAACTCCAAAATGAAGTGTAACAATTCCCTCCCTTCCCTCCCTTTATCTTCCTCTCCATTCTCTTCCCTTTCCCTTAATGACCCTTTATCCAAACACGATGTTAGGGTTTTTATTTGGCCCTATTTTTTTTTGTCAAATCCTGTGCATCCATTTTAATCCGACGGGTGTGATATAAAGCTCTCCAACTCAACATAAGCCGCTTTAAATCTAAGCGTCGATAGAAAAAATGGACGACTACGATGCCGTTCTACACCGCGGTGTAGAGCAGCCGCTCTACATATTCATTTTTCCCATAATAATAACCAATGTTTTCATAATCGGACCGGCGATCGGACCGGACTCATCAGGTCGTGATTGGATCGGTCAGATCGAGTTCGACCGAATTTTATTAAAATAATATTATTTATAATAATTATAAAGATATAGTATAAGTTATATAATATAGTATATGAATATTATACTAATGACTTATTAAAAATACTAAAAATAATATAACATAATTTTTATTAATTAAAAGTTTATAATGATAATATAAATAGATTATTAATAATTTAATATCTACTATTTAATGATGATAGATGTTATATTAATAAATTTTATTTTAAATTATTCTTATTCCTTTTTTTGTTTAACACTTTCCTTTTTATTTTCTTTATTTTATGCCCTTTAATAAGTTTCTATTCTAACATTATTCAATTTCAAATACTTATCTTTTTTATTTTAATTCATATTTAATTATATACATATGATATTCACTCCTCTTTAAATTTTCTTATATTTCTTTTCTTTTTTCTCATTTAACTTTCCTATTTTTATCATTTATTTTCAAAATCTGCATTACCCGGTTCAACTGGCCGGTTCAACCGATTTCATCCGGTTCAATGTCAAAATGGTTTTAGAAGCCTAATCGAATCGGATCACCGGCCGATTTGTAGTTGAACCGATTGAACCGACGGGTCCGATTCGATCTGATTTTAATAACATTGATAATAACTGTCATCGACATCCGGACTCCAAGAAAGTGTTGACGTCTCGTACGACCTTTGTTTCTTGTGTTCACTTATATGATTATATCATCACATTTTCTTTATTTATTTTAGCGCAGTTTATTTTTATTCCACTTTTTAACGTATGCATAAAAATACAAATGTTTAAGGGAATTCAAAGCGGATATGAATATGATAAAAGGAAATAAGAATTGTGTAAAATAAAAATGATTTATATATATGAATGATGGATCGTTGGATTGTGATTTACGATGACACTTATTTGTGAACTACTGAATAAGTTTATATATACAAGTTTTTTTCTCACATAATTCTTATCTTCAAAAAAAATGTTAGTAAAAATGTTTAGCGAATATTTTGACAAATTTTATTTTTCAAATTTAATCTGGGGTTAATACGGGCGTTAAAAACTAAATCGAATTAAATAAAAGATTATTCATGGGCCTTAAGCCCATGACTTACTAGAGTGTATCAGAAATTTTAAAGTGTAATCGTTTTATGCCATTATTTTATTTTTGACCAAAAAAAAAATCTACTCATAGTTAAATGGATTTTGAATAAAAAAGAGAAAAGAAAAAGTAAAGGGAGGGCCACACGTCTTCATTTACTGAATCTTTTAATATCCTCCGTACAGCCTTCAACCTTCTAAAGCTAAGCAACCAGTAGCAGCAGCAGGAAATAGGAGAGAGAGGGGAGAGAGAGAGAGAGAGAGCAGCGAATAGGGGAGAGAGAGAGGCCTTCTTATCCATTGGAAAGGGGTGGAACTTGGAAGGAGAGAGAAATGCGTGTGAGTGGGGGTGGGTGGGTGGGGAGAGAGAGAGAGAGAGGTGCTTCTCTATTGCTGACTGCTGCTTAGCTTAGCTCAGCTCTGTAGCACATCACAGCAGCACCATCCAAGAAGATTGAGGAGGATACTGTCTTTTGTCTTGTCAATGCTACGTGTTCTTGTAGTGGCATTCATGTCCTTTTAGTTTTGGTTCCCCCCCCCTCCCCCCCGTGTAGACGAAACCAACGCAGGGAAGCCCAAACAAACAACTACTATTTTCCCCCAAATATTAATAAAAGAGTACCTAACGTTTTGGGTTTTAAATATCAGAATTAGGATTTCGAAGCTTCATTTTAGTGCCCATTGATACAAATTCTTTGATTTTGCAACTGTGTCAAACGACGCAATAAACAATAAAAAATGAATCTAGTAAATTAATTTTTAGTTTTAAATTTTCAATAAAATTCGATTTCATACAAATTCATTCAAAATTAATTGTAAGTTTAATTATTTATAGAAATTAAAGAAATATGATTATTTTGGGTGACCAGCATCCGGTGTCTGGGGGAGCGGCACCGACAGCTCAATCCGCGCGATGTTACTGAGCGCAATTGTCAACATATTAGATGTTATTCCATCATCGAGCCAAATTAATTCAATTAGGAGTCTCGAATCACGTACCTGACAGTGATAGGTGGAGCTCTTAATAAAAATTATTGTATTTATAAAACTCGAATTTGAAACCTTGCTTAAATAAGAAGAAGCCGCTACCACTTCATTCCAACTCTTGTCGATAAGGAAATATGATTTTACCAAATGATATCTAAATATATGATTCTACCAAATGATATCTGAATATTTTTAATTTTTTTAACTCATCCATCCATGTTACCGAATATATATATATATAGAGAGAGAGTAATACCAAAGATGCAGTGCACCCAATGCGCAGAAGTGAATTTACTACTACGAGGTGAAAAGCAGTACGAGATGAAATCAAGATGACCGGGGATAATTTATAAGTTCGAGATTGTATTTTTATTTTTTTTGGGTGGTTAGTTATCGGAAAAAATAAAAATTTGTAACAAAATACAATTTTCTTAACTTAACAAAAATTTTTTTATAACAAAATAAAAATTTCTTAACTTACAAATTTGTAACAAAAAAATTTTAACTTACAATAATAGATTACTAGGTTGTGTTGATTAAAATGTTCATGTGACCCTAAACTAAAATAAAATATCATATATTAATTAAAAATATATATGATAAAGTTATTCTATGTCAATTGAACACAAATAAAATACGATATATTTATTAAAATATTACAAAAAATAGAAAAAGAGGGAGGAGAGATGCAACGCGCGCGCGCTCTCTCTCTTTTGTTTTTTTAAATTTGTTTATAAGTAAAAAAATTATATATTATTTTTTTTTTCAGTGCACATAAAAATACATGGGTATACTATATTAGTTGTTTTATTCAAACGCTAACTTGGCATACTCTAAATAAAAAAAATTAAAATAATACATAAATATTATAAGAAAAGATAAATACGTTGCACTCTCTCCTAAAACGTTTTAAAATTTATCATATGAATATTTATATATTCTTTTAATAAATATATTTCGTTTTATTTCAATTCAATTTATAAATAATTTCAACATCCTTTTATTCCCTCTCTTTATTTAAAAAAAACTGTTTATTTTAAAATAAACAACTATATATTATTTTAATTAATATATAATTTTTTAATTTAATTCAGTGCCAAATCAACATTCTTATCAACACATTAACTTAAAAATATACATATTAAGAGATCTTTTTTGTTATAAATTTAGGAATAGGGATGAAAATTAGTCTCGTATCACTAGTTGTGTTTAGTATATATTTAATCGACTAATGCGATTTTGATAAAGAAATAAACACATAAAAAACATTCATGTGAAAATGAGTCCTCTAACAAAATAGATTCACATCCACACGTTTTTGTATTTAGTCAATTTTTGTTTATGGTTAGTGTTTAAGAAGGTTAGCTCAAGCATGTTATTCATTTTATTATCTCGAGTTAAAGAAATAATAAAAAAACACATTGTATATATAAACAGTATCATTATTAATTTTACAATAATAATAATAACAATAATCAAGTGAGACGACGAAGAATTTACGAAGATGAGCGTTTATTTAACGTGTTAATCCAATGTTCGATATTTTTTCCATCATTAGATAAATTAATAAATTGTATATAAATTTCATCTTCTAAATTAACTTAAAAATAACATTAAAGTTTTCTTAGGGGTAACCATTACTCAATGACTTCTAAAATAGAATATTAAATAAATTATGGACTAGTAATATTATTATACATAATTTTACTAATTAATTATGCATTTTGACTGATAAGTTATAATACCAAATTTTGATCGATCAACGAAGAAATTGTGAATTAAGGTTTCCAGGCCTATTAATTGGGCCTTTTCGTTTGTAGTTTACTCGGTGACATGGAAAGCCCATTATACAACTATTGGCCCATTCACAAATTGAGACGCAAGAAAGCGGCCTCCGCAGACGTGAGAATCCATTCCGCTCACTGCCGTGGTCACCGCCGTTGCCGTCGTCTTCCAGACGTCGGCACCCACCTCATCACTCTTGCTGCTATCCACAACGTTCTCTTTTTTGTTCGAGGCAAGCGCTTCTTCGGTGGTCGGCCTCCCTGCGGATCGGCCAAGTTTAGGTGAGTGTTAAGTGTCCATTTTGTCTCTTTTCCGTTTCATCCTCGAAATTCTGGGTTTTACGGTAGTGAAACGTTTTCCTGCTTGGTGATATACAAGTTCCCATTTTGTCGCGATAAACAAGAATAAAACCAGGATTTTGCTCATATTCCGCGTTTTCGCCATTGCAAATTCGATACGTACGTGATTAGGTTGTCTAGTCCGATAGGGTTCATGCTTTCGGACATTGTTTTCCAACTCACACTCAATCACAAGACAGTTTGGATTGGCTACTGAGAGCATACAGACTTTGTGGCGCATGCTACTTGTGTCACTATCACCGGCAGCTGTTGGATTATTTGATCCGACGCATCTATGATTAGAACTAGTTAACATAGTCATATGATGATAACTAGTGGGATGACTTGTCTGAAATGTGTGTTTGCGCTAATGGAAAAGGAGATGTTTTATAAAGTTAAAAGGCTGATGTGCATGAGAAAAACCCTTCATTTAATAGAAAGATGTCATAATTTGACTTTAACCAAATTGAATTCCACAGTTTGAAGCTTCACTCACTTAGAAACATGCTACCTCCTGAACATAGATTTCCCTTGCCATTTGTAAGCATTGTGGATCATCACATAACAACATCTAATTCGTTTTTCAGCTCCAACACCCAGATTTTCAGCTGTTGTGCTTGAGTTTGGGAAGACTTTCTTACAAATGTGAAGGCTAAAGCCTGTATTAAGTGAAATTTCAAGGCAAATGATTGAGCACAAAACTTAAAGCCGTGATTCCTGCACCTCTGAGATCTCAACCTTTAACAAAGAATTGATTCTCTTAATTTGGGGCTAAAACTCAAGGTCACTACATTTTTGCCTCTTTGATTTTTGGCCTAAGGTGGGGGATGGTCATGTGCTTTCCACTGGATCATTTAAATGAGGTCTCCTGACATAAGACTCAACATTCTGGATGTATTAAAACAGTGGTCAGAGTGACATGGTCCACAGTTCAAGTGGCTGAAGAATATCTCAACTCGTGGGCTTGTGGGTAACATGGAATTCACCATGTGAATATCTATTAATTCATAAATACATTTATCTCTGGAAAGTTGAAACTAAGAGAGAAATGGTGGAGAATTCTTTTTTTGTCATCTGCATGTTTGCAATACTAAAGCCTCAAATTCTTTTTACAAGAGAGCATTAGTATTTGGAAAACATCGTGACACATGCTGTTAAATTGGTTAAGTTGTGGGTTGATGATTTTGTAAATATATCCATTTTTTGATGTAATGGCATAATCTCTCCTTAATTAAGCTGGATGCCAACACAACTGGGAAACATCCTTATTCCTCTCTCTCTCACAAAAAAAAAAAAAGGGAAAATACTAAAGCCTCAAATTCTTCCTACTCCATCAGCAAGGATGTCTGTACGCATGGATAAACTAACAGAAAGTGGCCTCTCAAAAGAATTAACAGCGTGTAGTTTTCTGATGAAATTTCATACCATGATTAACCTAGTTTTGTTGTTTCTTAGGAATCATGGATTTGAAGCTAAGATTGGTCTGGGAGTGTTTTTTTAGGAGTTTTGGTCTTGGAGTCTGATTGTCAACTCATAGCTTCCAGATTCAGCTATAGCTGATTTCTTATCTGTGGTATTTTTTGTTGTTATGACGAGGTTGTCCTTTGCAATAAAAAAATACTGCATAAACTTGTTTGAGAATATTAAAGTGATATTCTTGTTCGTATATGTGCGGAAAATTTGTTCATGTTCAATGTATAAAGTATTCAAGATTTTCTGATAGACCGTAAATAGTGGATAAATGTAAGTATCACACTTAAACTGAAAAAAGAAGATCATGAGTTTCAGAGAGAAAGATTTTGGTCACATAATTCTAGGATCATTAGATGTATTTTTTTTGGGTAAAACAGTGAGCCAGCCTTCCAAAATTGTAGTCAAATGCATTTCTGATGTAACTTGAATAATCTTTTATTATATGTTGTACATGCTAGCCATTCTAAAAACATTAGTAAACTTCAAATGTACCTTTTTTTTCTCCTAATTATGTTGTTGCCAGGAATTTGTAGCCTTAGAAGTTTCTTATTCTGGTATTTTCACATTTTTGCCTTTATGTCATTACTTGTATGTTTGTTAATTTATCATCAGATACAGCTCGTTTATGACATATGATTATACTAGTATATTGACTTAGACATTTGATTGCCAGTTCCAATGCTTTTCTTAGGTTTCAACAGTTTTAACATTTATTTTCCCATGCACTACTCTCTCCAGAGTTAAGTATGAAGTTGTTGTACTAATACCTAGCCTGTCAAAAGCTTTCTTTTATGTAGATTATCTGATAAATTGAAGTGTCACTTCTATTAGATGCTCAGGTAAGAAATATTGTGCAGGTTGATATTCAGCTTCTATAATAGATGGGGAAAGCAAAAAAGGCGGGTTCCATCTTCATCCGACTGGTTTCAGCTGCTGGAACTGGATTCTTTTATGTTAAGAGAAAGAACCCACGCAAAATCCAAGAGAAACTTGAGTTCCGTAAGTATGACCCTCGTGTGAATCGGCATGTCCTTTTCACGGAGGCAAAGATGAAATGACGTCCTCACCAGGTAGCTGGCAGACATCATCTAGAGGCCATTCAAATGTTTTGGGGAATTTGGAGTCATCTACAGAATTAAACTCAATGCTCAAGTGCTCATTCATGTAAACTTCTTATGTGTTGTCAGTTTGTCCTGGTTAAAGATTTATCATGCCTGCTTGAAGTCCAAAACCCAGGATCGACCTTTGTAGCTGTCAGAGGTAAAGATCATAATATCTTGAATTGCAATTTCTTCAAAAGGTCAGTTATTCTTGAATTTGTTTCCATAGCTTAACAATATAAAATATCTGATACAAAACAACATTTTATATGATTCAGTCAGGTGCATGTGCATGCATGCTGAGTCAGTTGAGTCGATCCAGATTCATTCTAGATTAACTTCATCATTATCCATTTGTCTCTAAGAATAAAAAGGTTATGCGTATTGTCCTAATCAGAGTACTTTTTGCCAATTTCCTGAGTGATAAGGTCAATCAATGCAACTTATCTGTTGTTTGCTTTAACATCTTCGATCTATTATAATTTGTATATGCCGAAACGATATATTTAGGACCCTGACTGCTGAATGATACCACAAAACCAAAAAATAAATTCTCACCTTTAGTGAGAAATGCTCATAAGAAGCCTATTTTATATTCTGCAATGATATCCATTATTTATGTATTTCTGATACCATATGATCATATACGACATGCTGTGTTTACTGAACAATTATATTTGTTTGGCGTTATTTAATTTTACCATTTTTTTTTCAGTTACAGAGTCTAAATAAAAAAAGTGAAAGACGGTACATGAATTTCATCATAAAAATCAAACTTTAAATATTTGGATTAACAAATCTCACAACTTTTGTGCTTTAAATTTTTTTTTTCCATTTAAGTTTTATATTGATCCCTGCAAAGGGTCTCCATCTATGTCTTCTTATCTCTCACGTCGCTGTAATCAGCAATTATTAATATTCTTTACTTTCTGCTAAAAAGATTCTTTATTTTCTAGCCGCGTAAGACATCTGACAGCCGACCACTCGGAAAATAAAATTCTGATTGGACAACTCGCTTTTGCAAAAAAAAAAAAAAAAATGCCTTTCAGGTTTGGATTCAAATTAAATTTTATTCTCAATTAATTTGATTGGTCATCGACGTAATTAATCGTTGGTATTAACTATATCATCCGCAATAAAGCTGAGCGATATATTTTTAGCTATTCCATAACTATTTCCCCAATATTTTTCACTTGATATTTTGAAGTTTTACTTATCTTCCTATTTGTTTCTGATGTACCTTGGCTATGAAGTGGGGATAAAGAACGTAGGTTCGTTTGGCTTAGCATATATAAAATAGCTGATGATAATAAGTAGTTTAACGATCGAAGTTGATTTTAAAAATAAATAATTATTAAATTATTATGATAAATGAAATATACGAAGAAAGTTATGTAATTTATAAGGATAAAATCGTATATTCATTCACTAATTTTTTTTCATACAAAATAAGTTGGATATTTCAATTTACAAACAACAACAAAGTCTTATCCCACTAGGTGGGGTCGGCTACATGGATCATACGACGTTATTCCGCTCTATTAGTAACCAAATATTTCGGTATATTATTCATCAATAGATTTTGCTCTATTAGTTCGTCAAGTGTCCGCCTTGGCCTCCCTCTCTCTCTTTTAATCAGACTTCAAATTATTTGATCTACTCTTCTTATTGGCGCATCTAATGGTCTTCTCTGAACATGATCAAACTATCTCAAACGATTCTCTATCATTTTCTCACTAATAGGAGTCACTTCGATTCGTTCACGTATATGATCATTCCTAATCTTATCTAATCTTGTATGATCACACATCCATCTTAACATCCTCATTTCGGCTATCCCCACTTTACGTTCATGTTGTCCTTTCATAGTCCAACATTCACTACCATATAATACTGTTGGTCTTATAGCAGTACGATAGAATTTTTCTTTAATTTTATTGGGTACTTTTTTATCACAAAGAACTCCAGTGACTTTCCTCCACTTACACCAACCAGTTTGAATTCTATGATTAACATCGTCATCAATCTCACCATCTTGTCTTACAATTGATCCTAAATATTTAAACTTTGTCACTTAAGGAATTATATCCTCCCCTAGCCTAACTTTCAAATCGTCTCTAAGTTGTTTATTTGTGAAATTGCTATGCATATATTCTGTTTTATTCCTACTTAAACGAAAATCCTTTGACTCCAACGTAATCATTTTAAGTAACTTATAATCTTAGCCAAACAGGTTTATAATCATATTTTCTTCCTCAAATGATCACACTAGAAATGGAGTTTGAGCTTACGTTCAAAAGTTTGGCCGTTAGTCAAATTGTGTCCTAAGTGATTCTTTCAATTCTTGAAATCATTATTTTGATTAAAAAATATATTTATTATTTTTTCATCCCAATGCTAAGTCTTGAACGCTCAAAATTATGCGTCCACTCTGGACGCACAAAAAATCTATTAAATTGCCAAATTATTTTGATAATTTGAATCAATATTTATCAGAATATGAACCGTTTCAATCGGTTAGATTATTAAAAAAGCGTCGTCTGAATTTGTAAATAATTAGTTCCGATTTCGAAAAAAACTCTTGGAAATATATGTACCAAACAAAAACTAGTGTAAAAATTGAAAAAAAAAATTACTTAATTACATGCATGTTGTTGTTATAATATTTACATGTCATATAATTTTTTTTTCCTGATGCAAGATTTGAGATCATCATTACAAATAATACTAATTTAAAAATCCGGTGTACGAACGACACTTTTTTATTCCAATCTCCTCGACAGTACACCACGCCCGATCTGAACTCTTTTCTTGTCGCGTTGGATTAGATCGGTATCTTGAATAAAGTCATAATTTGATAGGGTCCCCTCCCATTGATTTCGTTACTTTGTTGAAACTATAATAATATAATAGTGTTAAAATCAGACGATGAAACTAAAATAACTCTAAAATCAATTACTCTGAAAATTTAAATATTGTTATAGTCTGTTTCAATCATTTGCACACTTATGTTATTTGGAAAAAAAATATTATTATTAAAAAATTTGAAATACTTAGGAAAAAAATCCATGATGTAATCCAATTCCAACGCAATTCTAAATTATTTTGAGTTGTGTCAGTCCAATTTTTTTTTTCTATTTTAATTGGCTTCGTTATTATTGACGAGTAGTAGAGTTAATTCCAAATGCTTACCATTGAAGTCATCATCTTGATTAAGAAATAAATTATTATTATTTTATTTTTTTAATTTTGAATTAATCGAGTGCCAATAATTTCGGCGCACGAGCATAAAAAAAAAGTTTGGCAAACTCTTTTATTGTTTCGCTGGTCCAATGCTTAGATTGAGATGCACCTCCTCCACGGCCCATCGGATAAGTACAAATGCAAACATTATTAGTTGTCCTAGAACTCACTGCGTAACATAACAATTCATTCTTAAAAATTAATTAGGGGCGCTCCAGTTTTTTTCTAATAAAAAATAAAAATCAGTTTTTTTTATTACAAAAGAGACTCATGCATAAAGACATTAAATTTTAAGAAAAATAGAAATTCATACATGATGAAAATTGAATTCAAAATTTCTTGCTTCTCCAGCTGTTACCCATTACAATAAATTGAATTCAAAATTTGCTTCTCCAAGGCTAATAAACATATGTTAGCACAATTATTAAAGAAGGGTAAATTCATTAGGAGGTTTCGAATTAGACAAATGCTAATAATTTTGGATAACGAAGGCTTTACCCTTCACAAAAAATAAGTTTTACATTATATTTTACTTTATCTTATATTAATGTTGTGACTAAAAAAGTTTTAATAAATACTGACCGCGGATATGTGCTTAAACTTATATATTAAATAAATATTTCTCTCTCTTCTCCATTCATTACTTTTGTTATTAAGGCAACATGCAGACCCTTTATTCCTTTAAACCATCTGAAATAGGAAAAGTTATATTGTCATTATGTGATCATTTATATATAATCAATTATCAGTGCACCATTCAAGGTTTGTGTTTATAATCGGACGAAGAATCTCAACTTGTGACATTAATATCATTATTCATAGATAAAAATATCTCTCCTCAAACATATATATATATATATTATTTTTCAATTTCTTTTTTATGAATGTAATTTGAAAGAAAAGTATATAACTGGAATATAAAGTTCAAAATAAGAAAAATATTATTGCGAATTATCGGCGGCTTTGCCAACATCATAAAATGTGCTACTCGTACGTGACCATCTCCTCTTTATTGTTAAAAAAAATAAAATCGTTTCCATAATAATTGTTATAACTAATAATTGCTAAATTTTTGTTGTCTCTTACAATTTAATAAACCGACTTTAATTTGAATAAAGAACTAACTTTTTTTTGCCCTTTCTTTTCTTTCTTGTCCTTTTCTCCTCCCTCTCTCTCTCTCTCTCCTCCCTCTCTCTCTCTCTCTCCTCCCTCTCTCTCTCTCTCTCCTCTCTCATCTCCAGAAAAGAAATTAAAGAATTCTATCCAACAATCCATCCATCCATCCATCATCCGTCCTTCCTTCTCAGTTCCGATTGTTCATCTCCACCGCCGTTTCCACACCTCCACCGTCTACCCCCACGGCTCCTGAAGATGTCGTCGCCGAGCAAACGCCGCGAGATGGACCTGATGAAACTGTAAGCAAAGCAGATACGTCGATCGCTTTCTGTTTTCCCCCTTTTCTTGCAATGTTTTTTGTTGATACTTCTTTTTTGGTTGCGCAGGATGATGAGTGACTACAAAGTGGAGATGATAAACGACGGGATGCAGGAGTTCTATGTGGAATTCCACGGGCCAAACGAGAGTATATCATCTGATCCTGATAGCTTCATACAGCTGTTGTTGTTTATATTTCATTCTCTTGCTCGCGTGATGTGGTCGCTTTGAGATCTGGAAGGCTTTTGGGCTCATAAGAAATTGGTTATTTGGATTTTAAAGTTGTATGCATATTTGGCTGATCTTTAGGCGGTCTCACTGTTTCAATTTGTTAATTTTTCTTTCTTGAAATTTTACCACCCCCTTGGCGTTTAGGATGTTGCTGTACTCTAGTTGCGCTGTCATGCATAAAGATTGTTCCTTTAACATGATTGAAGATTCATTTTTAAACTTTTTCTATGTTCCTTTAACAAGGTTATTGGTTCGGGGTTCTCTCTTGAATTGCTGGTGCGCGCCCTGCTGCCCATTGTTGAACTGTCAATTGTCCTTCAAGTTTTAGTAGCAAAAGATCTTAGTTGATGATCCGACCCTTTCTTACAGTTCTTTCTCCGGAATCTGGTTTTGATTTAAGGTCTAAAGAGGATTTACTTGAGTTCAATTGATGGCTCTGGCAGGCCTGTATCAAGGGGGAGTATGGAGGATCAGAGTTGAACTGCCCGACGCTTATCCTTACAAATCTCCATCTATTGGTTTCGTCAATAAGATATTTCATCCTAACGTTGATGAAATGTGAGTTCTCTTTTTGTCATTGACCTTTGCTTTGTGCATCGTGCTTCTTTACCTTATGCAATTCCTTCGATAGCTATGCAAAGTAATTGCAATAATTTACTGGGACATGGCATTTCCCTTTATCGCTAACCATTATAGTTTTGGACATTGTAGGTCTGGTTCAGTTTGTTTGGATGTCATCAATCAAACTTGGAGTCCTATGTTCGGTACGTGATCTCATAATTTTTGTCTAAACTTCACTAGTGCTCTAATAGGCTGCAATGCCCCTGACTGTTTACATGAAAGTTGATCAATATTCCATTCTCAACTATTTGAAGTTGATTGTCACATTGTTTTATCTTCAGACCTTGTTAATGTATTTGAGGTTTTCCTCCCTCAACTTCTGTTGTATCCAAACCCTTCTGATCCATTGAATGGCGAGGCAGCAGCACTAATGATGCGTGATAGACCTGCTTATGACCAAAAAGTGAAAGGTGACTAGAGTTTACACTTTTATATTTGTTTCTGTATGCCAAGATACAAGGACTGGATGAAAAAAAGTCAAATATTCCTTAATCCATGCTGCTATATTTTTCTATATCTATTTTGGGTCACTTTTTTGCTACATGGTACTTAATTTGTCATTGCTTCAACTGCCTGGTCCCGGAATTCATTATGATAGTTCATTTTAATGCCTGAATATGTGGTATTGTGAATGAAACGATGAGTACGGAGAAGATGAAGGCGTGAAAGTTGAATGTCTAAAGCATATCTTTCTCACTCTACACCTTGTACCTCTGCTTTTAGTACACATCAAGTTTGGCATCTCCAATTTTTTTTCAGCTTGATAAGACTAACATTAAACAATAGTTGTCTTTTGCCAATAGGTAACATTAACAAGTAATTATCCGTTGCTAAGGCTAGGTAAATCGGCTAGTGCATAGGAAGTTATGTTAATAAATAAATGCAGGAACAATCTTCCAAAGACAGGCAAAAAATGGATTCCTTTTTGGTTATCTTTCTCCCTTTGGGATATTTATCACACTGGGGACTGTAAGCCTCAGAATTATTGCACTTGTACTCAATTTTAGGTTTTGATGTCGAACAGATTCCTTCCCATCACAATCCTTGCAACATTGGCAGGATCAAGAATTCAATCAATTGAATGATGCTCTTTAACTCTGGGGTTTTCCCATATGATAAAACTTGTGAAGGATGTCATCTCTTTCCTTACCTTCAGATACCCCTGTCTTTCTCCTATCAGGGATGAATTCTTCTTGGGACTATATTTTATGAGTTTCTCAAGATTCTGGAAAACTCAAGATTTGAATTAAGATTTACTCATGATATATAGGACATTTTAAGAATTGCATGATAATAATAACATCTAGAAGCTGTTAATTCAGGCGAATCGGAATTGGCTAGGTACTGACATTCCACAATAGTTTATTGAGTTATTCCTTTGCCATCTGAGTTTGCCTTTGAAGTTTCTACATTAATTCCTCTTTATGTTTGTGTTTTTGCTCGAGAACATTGATACTCTTCAGAAAACTAAAAAATAGAACCCAAAATATCAATTGCTAATTCCGTAGCCGTTACAATACTTCTCATTTTCATATACTGTTGCCTCTTTCTCCTCTTCTCTTTCGCGTATTTGGATAGCGTATACATTCTTAAGATGATAAGAACAAGTGCATTTACATTTTTAGTTAGCTGTGTCGATATTAAATCATATATTTCCAAATCCTGAATTGGTGCTAAAAGTCATTATTTTAAAAATCCGTAGTGCACTTACCTTGTTGCTATCTTTTGACAATGCTTTCTCACGTATCCCCTGCTTATTGGGTCCCTGATTGTTTAATTTCTTCATAATCAGAATATTGTCAAAAGTATGCCAAGGCTGAAGATGTTGGTGCGACAGAAGACAAATCGAGTGATGAAGAGCTGAGCGACGAGGAATATGACTCTAGTGACGAGCAAGTTGTGGGCCGTGCTGACCCTTGATAGACACTTGCCTGCTTGTTGTACATGTTGGCTTCATTTCATCTACTAAATCATTAAACTCCCAAATTTCACCATCACTGTAAATAAGTACGACTAAAATTTGCGGTTATTCATCCAATGGATTTCATGTCAATGTATGATAATTGGTTTGTTCAGTTCTTAGAATTGCACATTCTTCAACTCTTTCTATTGCATTGTACAAAGATCGCCGTACAATGATTGATGGAATAGGGAAAGATAATTATAACAAGGAATATATTCTAACACCCTCGAAATGTATTATGTTGTCATTTGACAATTAGACTCGTTTGTGTTCCAAATATCTTTATCTTTTTATATATTAACATGTAAAATAAAACCTTGTTCAATTATTTAATATTTTGTTAAATGTTATTTAATATTAGTTGAAATATAGATAACTAGACTGTAAAATGTTATTTTTCATAAAGTAACAATCGTATATTCTTTTCTGAATGGAGTAATGTAAGTAGTAGTAGGGGAGTATTTTCTATAGAGAATTTGATGTATTTTTAAAATTAAACCGTTTCAAGTAAAGATCATCTGTTCGACTCGGAAGACCTCGACCTGCATGAACTATAGTAAGTCAATCGATTTATATTATACTTAGTTTATCATAATTATATCGATTTATCATTCAATATAAGCATACTCATTTTACCCTATTATTTATTATTAGGTAATAGCGCAAATTGTAAAAGACATTATCTTTCACCAAAGTGGTGGTACTAAAAATGAGAACTTTAAAAAGGCTTACTGGCTTACAACTACTTGAAATCATTTCAGTTGAAAGTCGCAAATGCTGAGTATGTCTCATATGGATTGAATTCTTTGTTCAGTGTTCACTTGATTTTTTTTTTCTTTTAGGCCATGCTTTAGCATTTATCAAAATAGGATCACCATTAATCCATGGGGAGCCGAATTGTGTTTCAGATTCGACGGGAGTTAAGTATGTCGGGTCTAATTCCTGGTACTAAAAAAATAGGATCACCATTTAATCTTTTGATTGCTGAGGCAGGAATTCTTGACTGTCGAGGAATCATGTGATTTGAGCTCTTATCATCACCACTCGTGTTTTGTTCGTCTGGCATTTTTCTAGTGTCTTCAAGTATACATGATGGATAAACAAGAAATAAGGAAAAACAAAGCAGTATACGCATCATCAATGTCTCTGAAACAAATTATACTTAAATATTGACTATGGCCTTTACATGAGAGGGAGAAAAAATATCACTTATCAGTCAGAAACTAGAACAGATTATGAGGAAGAATTTTTTTTTTCGGCATCTTCCTTTGTTATTCAAGACAACACTTTCCTGTAACTCTAATGTGAAAACACATGAATGAATATGTTATGAAATGTGATAAGTTAGGTAGTCGTGTTTGTGAGAAGCCTCGTAAGTTTGCATAGAGTTTCTCTGGCAGATATGGTGTCTGGATGATGCTCGCCACATATTGAACTCCTGATAAACATAGCCTTCCGGATAAGGTCATCTCCCTGATCATATTGCCCTCCTCTAATCATCAGTTTCACCTTTGTTTCCAGAACTGTTGCCCTCAAGAGTGCCAATTCCTGCCAAAGATGTGTATATCGTGCACGAGACTGGACCGACCTAATGCAACAGAATGACCTACCGAGCATTTTGTCAGCACGGGAAACCAGGGACTCTGCAGCTGCTTCCAGTGCTTCCGTTGAAAGGCGCAATAGCTCTAATGCAGCGTTGCACCGGGAGAAGGTGACAAATGTGTGTACAGCAAGAGGTAGAACAATGCGTTTTATGAAGACGAGTAATTCTGGTGGTTTTAGCTCAACAGTGATTGGATCAGTGCCAAATCCAAGAATCAAGAAACATGTGGCCCAGAGATGATCAGTACACTGGGAGACAGATCCCCTGAGGCAAACTGCTTCAACCACAGATTGAGCAACTCGAGCATTTCCTCTTTTACGAGCATATAGCTTAATAAGCTCATGAAAATAGATGCAATCAGATTTTGTGCTGCTCCTTGCAATCCTAAATCTAATTAACATAGCTGATGCATCAGCTTCAGATTTCTTTAGATAATAAGTGCTGAGATTGCACGATAGTGTGTTCCAGCACTTCTTCCACAAAGGTGAACCTTGATGCTTCTCAGTTAGCTTATGTGCAGCAAAAGCCAATAGTGATAATGAAATAGGAGACGGAGCAAGCCAACCACTAACCTGGATCATTCTTGTTGCCAAGCTAATTGGGCCATCAGCACGATCAAATATCGACAAGCAGACGTCCAAAAGTTGAATAAGGACTATGTTTTGTTTTAATGCAACGACTTCTTTTTCAGTTCCAACCAAATTCCTCTTGGGCATTCTGTTTATTGTATCAAGAAGTCTGCTTGGAGTTATAGGGAGCTCAGAAAGAATAGCACCTACAATGGTGAGGCCTAGCGTGTTTCTTACCAGTTTATCTTCAATGACCCTGAGAGCATCAATTTCAGTTATTGAATAATCCTTTATTCCTCCCCTCATCAAAGACATAGCTTCATTGCCAGATACGTAAGACAGTTTCATAGGTTCCAAGTTCATTACTTGAGAAAGACGTGTGGATATTATAAAGTGTGTCTTGCTGCCGAAACATGGTAGAAGATCCAGCAAAACCTTCCGATCCCACCAGTCGTTCTCATTCTCCAAGTTATCTATAATAACTAATAATGGAATATCTCGCATTAGCTCTTTCCTTACTCTTGCAATAGCTTCTTCTTCCTGCTCTTCGAAACACTTTACTCCCCCGTTTTCAAGGACATGATTTTCACTGTTCTGATCAACTTCCAGAAATGCAAGCAGAGCAAGATAGTTTTGACGAATGTATCTGCTCTCCCCTCCCACCCACAAAATCATCTTATACCTTTGAGAGAATCTATAAGCATATTCCAGAACTAGCTCTGTCTTGCCAATTCCTGAGTCCCCAGATACACAGGCAATACCCTTCCCATATATGATTTTTGCAGATCTTCGCTTGCTTTGCCTCCCTCCAGTTTTTGATCTCAAAGGTCGGTATTGTTTTAGTTGGCTACACAACCTTTTCATTTCAATCTCTTTCTCAGTTTCCTTCCATAAAACGGGTTCTTTGCCTTTGCTGCTGCCTTCTGATAGTTGATCCTTTGTGCTTGTGCTTTCTTGATAACTCTCAGATTTTCCATTCGCCAGACAATTCCTCCTATGCCTAGTTTTGATTTTATAATACTCTTTTTCACCATCCCCAGATATATCACCAAACAAGATAAGCTCCAACTCCGAGAGTTCCTTTTTCCGGCCAACAAAATCTTTATTCCTGGGAAAAGGAAACTCTTCCTTTTCCACCCTTTCTCTCCATTTGTTTAGTCTATCCACAACACTTCGCCTATCAAGTCTTGTGGCAAGAAGAACCACTGCCTGCAATATGCAGTCCCTCCAATTGCCATCCCGTGCTTCTAGTTGCCAGTCCAACACCCTTGAAAGTCCATCAATTGCCTCTCTCCATTCTCTCTCTAGACCACCATAAAGCATCCACAACTCTCCACCATGCTTTTGCCACAATTCACCCCTCTTTTCGATTATGTCTCTAGCAAGACAATCACCGGCAGCCACATCAAAATAAATGGGCACCAACTTTTTTTTGCACATGAAATTCTTGATCTCCTCTATGCTGTAAGGGTTGCAAAATGACTTCTTTGTGAGTATGATGACTCCATAGCTACAAGCATTCATCATCCTCTCAACTGAATCATGGCTACGAGTACTCCTGCACCGAGCTCTGTCTGAAGAAAAACAACTAATCCCCTGAATTTCCAATTCAGCACGAAGCCAATTGGCAAATCTCACTAAAGAATGTTTCCTTCCATGAAAGCCAATATATACATCATAACTCCTCAGTCTAGTGGTGGAAGACACTGAAGCTGATGGCCTCGTAATATAGCGCTTCCTCTGGGTTCTTCCCAATCTAATTTGTTTTCCCCTACAATTGACATTGCCGTTTCCTGCCCCTTGGCTATTGTTAGGTGAGCTGCCTTTGCAAATGTCATTGCATGAGGAGCCCAGATCAAGGATGTTGCACACAGTTTCCGCTGTTCCAAAAGTACTTGACTGATAGAATGTTGGATCTTGTGAATCATTGGACGTGATGAATGTGGCATTTGATAGTAAATCAGGCTGCCCAGTCAAAATAGTAGACAATAGTCCTATTCTAGGATTGACTGTTTCAACAATCTGATCCGATGGTGAACATGGGGAGAAGAAAGGAGACTGACTTGCAGACACAAATGCCGAGGAAGAAGAAAAATTCCTAGATGTTGTGACTGACAATGCCTCGGCAGTGGAGCTTTCTTGTTGAAGCTCCATACATCCATCTTCACATAGTATTCCTGTTCTTAATTATAGAAGTTTATTCAAGTCAAATCAGATGTTTCTCTGGAAACATGTAAAAAAATGTGCTTAATACAATATATGTTTCAAATAAAACAACAAACCAAATAGAAAATAGGGCTCCCTGATTTCCTCCTCTTCATTTTTCAATCATTGGAATGCATCGGGGCTCTATTAAGTAAAGTTTGTATAAAGTATCAAGGCAGGTGAAGGTGAAGAGATTCATGAAAAAAACCTGAATTTTCTACTGGAAATCCGATAACAGACTACACAGTAGGTAATGTTTAATTAGATATCTAATAATGCATTACAACAACAACAACAACAACAAAGCCTTATCCCACTAGGTGGGGTCGGCTACATGGATCATACGACGCCATTCCGCTCTATTAGTAATATTCGTTGATCCATGTTCATAAGATTCGACAGGATTTTACGCTGGCTGTCGCTCCTTTATCCGGGCTTGGGACCGGCTATAAAATATAGGCGGAGTTATATCTAATAATGCATTAAACTGATATTTTCCAAAACCCATGAAATGAAAAAACCAAAATTTCCATACACAGCAATTTTCTATAACCATAACAGTTTGCATGGGACAATAAGAATACTCTTCGGTTTAGAATCTAATATTGCCTAAGATGAGATATTGTGCTTGAGTCAGAACTTGAAGACACAGTGAAACAATAAATTTCATGGAAAGAGAAACATAGTGAAATCAATCACACTCACAATATCGGAGATTCTGAAAACCAGATGAAAAGTAAATTTTTTTACACGACGTCTCAAAGCCTTAGAAATGAAAGAATTTAAATTTGCACAGAGCAAAAGGAGTGATCATGAGATAGAGATGAGAACTATTCCATTAGCACGCAATAGAAAGGTTTCAGGATCCTACACATTAAAAAAAATACAGGCAATGAAGGGTTTTATCTGAAACTCCATAGAGAGGCTTCCACTCATCAATTTTGGATCTGACCTTTCCCTCCAATTAAATTGTTCTCAAATCAAAGAACATCCTGAATGTATTACACTTCAGTTTGAACAAAAGGAACTCTAAATAAAACAAAATAAAAGCAATCTGTCTCCTCAACAAAACGAAAACAGAAGAAGACAACCAAAATCTCCTTCCTGTCCCGAGTTTGAGATCCGAAAGTTTTTCAGATCAAGATCACGGAAGAAACATTGGAGGAACTAAAGTGGAAGCACGAACATATTACGGAAGCAAACAAAATCAGATATTTATTTGATGTTTCTGAGAAAGATATCACCTTTCCGAAACAAAACCCAATTATGTGTGAGTTTGCAACAGAAAAGGTGCCCTGACAGGGACCTGAAAACAAATGCATTTTTTTCCAACGGACAAGGAAACGACAGATTTGGCTTGCCGGAGATGAGGAAATCTTACACTTAAATCCCTCCGCTTCAAAGAGCTCAATACCAAAAGGAGCCCCCTTGCTGCTGCATTCAGTAGCCACTCAGAGATTTCCACAGCAAATACACGTCCAACATTATTATATTTACACCCAAGGGAGGTGCGAGGGAGCGTAACAGGAATAAACTAAACAGATGTGCCCTATAAAAGATTACAACAGCTTACCTTGTTCTCTTCTGGAGCCAGTGAGGATCCTCCTCTCAACTGCCGTTCACAAAGTTCAAATTTTTATCCACCAAACAGCCTTAAAAGGATCAAAAGGAAGGGGAGAAAAAGCCTCAAAAGGCCATGTGCCGAGCAGCCTCTTGGTATTTGGCGTAACAGAGAGCGTGACGAGGATCAGGTCACCTACAGTGTGCCACTCCTCCATGGGAGATGGTTCATCGGTGAAAGCTGACAAAAGGTGGGTGAAAGAAACAAATTTGCTGTGCTGTGGACTGATACGATTGAACTGGTAGCATACGGTTCCATCTCCCTATTACCACTCGCATATCTTTGCTGCAGTGCCTTCTACTCCAAACGCGTAGAGGGTTCTTTCTGACACTATTGGAAACCTAATTATTTCATTAATTAAATATCGGACTGCAAGTTAGGGTATGTTTGACAAATAACTAATGGAGGATGAAATGGGGTGGTGTGATAAGTAATAAGGTGGGGTGACTGTGTTGTGTTATTAAAAAGTTTATGTTTGGATAATAAATTATATAAGATGTGGGGTTGAGTAATGAAGATTTTATTTGTATAAAAATTATTTTTATCTTTCATTATATATTTAAAGTATTTATAATCATTAATTAGGGGTGAACATGAATCGGAATGACTGGTCGTCCTCATCCGTATCGGTTCGGATTTTTCAAATTTTTTCCGACCCGATAGATAATTGACTCAGGACCGAGTCTCATTTCTTTGACCAGGTCGGGTCGGGACCGAATTCGAATTTTACGTCCTAACCCGATTGAATATATTATATTAATATTAAATTATTTTTAAATAATATATTTATGTTTACTTTGAATAAAATTTTATATTTACTAAAAAGTTTTATTTAATAAAAATTATAGATAAATGTGTATTCATATTAGAAAAAAGATTATATATATATATATATATATGAGAGAGAGGTGTGGTTTAATTTGGTAATAAGAGAAATAATTTAATTTGGTAATAAAAAAGAGAAAGAGATTAATTTAGTCTAAAATAATCTATTCATCCCCGTTCCACCAATTTGGTGGAATGAAAAATGTGGTGTTTGAAGGACTTAGCTATTCCACCACACTCCTCTTAACTTAAATAAAAAATATAATCAAACATGGTGTAACTAATTTCATTCCCTTATATTCCATCCTACCCATTCATAATCCTCAATCCAAACAGACCCTTAAAGATGATCTCCTTATCATGAATTGGATTAAAAAATTTAAAACAATAATATATCAAATACATATAATTTTAATTTAATAATTAAAAAGATAAAAATATACGAATGATATTATTATTATTATTTAGTAGTGCTAAGATCCGTACGATGAATGGACATCATAAAATCTAATTATTATACAATTATACTGTTACAATATTTAATTATTAAACGGATGTATTATCCATTAATTTGATAAATGTATTAGCCTATTTTTGAGAAAAAAATTGAGCTGATATAAAAACTACACCATCAAACAAAATTGAAATATGACAGTATAAATCATATTAAGTTACCTCGTCTTTTATATATAAAAGCATTTATATGTATAAATAGATAAGACAATTTTTTATCATTAATCCTATATATATAATCATGTTATTTAAAAAATATATTGTTATTTTTGTATTACAATTTGAATTTAAATTTTGTGGTCATGTTTTGTATCCTACCTCTAATTTTTATTTTCTTAAAAAAATATTTTTTGAGTTAATTCAATTTAAATAATTACTACTAAGTTATAATCAAATATATACAAAGACTATTATTGGATTTTTTTAATTCAACACAAAATTAGAATCACCTATTCAACTAAGTTTACACAACTTAGGTTTTTTTATTAATAAAATTAAGGAAGAGTTAGATAAGATTTCTTTTTCTTTTTTATAATATTATTTTCTTTATGCGATGACAAGTGTCACTAGTACATGATACCACTTGTCGGGCTATCTACATACATACACGCGCGCGCACATATATGTCTATTTTAAATATTATTGTGTATAAAAAACTTTTATTATAGGATATTTATCATATATTCAATTTCAAATATTATTTTTATATATTGATTATGATTAGGCATTGGTATTTATATTAGTATATCGATTTATCGATTAACATTAGGTGTATTTTAAAATCATCATAGATAACTTATCTTTAATTAAATATTATTAGGATATTGATCTTATCCAATATATATATATATATATATATATATATATAGTAAATATTATTGTTGTGTATAACAAACATTATTATAATAAATTTATCTGAAATTAATTGTTAAATATTAATTGTATATATTGATTGGGGTTAGGTATTAATATTGACATTAGGATATATATTCAGATTAGGAAAATTTTAAAATAATTTATGAAATCTAATTTCCTTTCCATGTAATGCAATGTTTCATTTGTATAAATCGTTTTGTTTTGTTAATAATGGGTACATAAGAATTCCTCCTTTCGCTACAGATTTGTCCCCCCCCCCCCCCCCCCCCCCCCCCCCCCCCCCCCCCCCCGTTTCTTATAGTTCATATTTCCACTACCTGGATACGATTGGAGTGCCCAGATTCTCATTGCTGGACAAACAAAGATTTCAACTGCAATTCTCATACTGAAATTTATCATGCTTCTGTATTATCTTATTTTGCTCTCTGTGCAATGTAATAGCTTCATGGACTTCTACAATTGAAAAAGGAAACTTTCATTAAACTCAGAATTATTAAGTTCTTTATCTCCCAACAAAGATACTATATCCTCATAATTCATCCTCCTAAGTCCTCCCAATACTCACATATTTAAAATACCCTCAAAAGTTGACAAAATTACTATCCATGTTATTATGTGGTATTAGAAGGTCTTTAAGGAAGATAATTAAGAGGATGTAGCATTGGCTTAATTTAAATGGTAAGCATCTTATTTTTTATTTAAGCATGTCTTTTGATTATGATTTTTATTGGGAGAATTAGATACCCCCCAAAAAGTGATGAAATGTGCCTTGTTTTTGAAGCCAGGCATCTCATGCAGAAATATGAACAAGTTGGTTCATCTTTTTTTCTTTTCTTGCAATATGAGTTTCAGAAGTTAAACATGACAATTTGGCATTTAGGGATAGTGATAAGATCCAAAACACAAATGGCAGTGGCGCTTGTACCCCCTGTCTCTTGAATGGCTGAATGCCAAATGAGAAAAAGGATGTAGAAACAACAATGCAAGTCTTCTCATTGTCCACAAGAGGCAATGATCCCTAAGAACAAAGGATGGCAGGACAGGACAGGACAGCAATATATATATATATATATATATATGATGCTTTGATCCAAACTCCAAAGACACATTTTTCAGCTAAAAAAATCTGCAAACAAAACCCATCACACCACTGTACCACACATGCCACAGTAGATGTGAATAAACAAAACCATCCCCAAGATTTCATGCATAGGTAGAAGGGAATCCAATGCAGTCAAATGCCTATAAACCAGGTTTACATTGTCATCTTGTCTTAAGTTCATGGGATCCAACTAGCTGAACAAAACAATTGATTTAACTAGGTTTACCTTTTGGAATGCTTAGGTGCATGCATCAGCTAGCAAAACCTAAATAACTCAAAGAACAATTATTGTTTCTAATTGGATACATAGGATTAGGTTAATACAGGTCAAAAGCCTACACTTTGCTGTTTCCAAGGAATGCTGGCTGGCATCAGTAGTAATTAAAGTTTTGATAATTAGTTAACGGGCATGTTAAAATTTGTGTCAAGTCACACAATGTGGACTGCAACTAATCCAGATTCCAAAACCATCACATCTGCAGTTCTGTACCAGATAGATCTGATTCTGAACCCATCTTTTTATTGTGGGCATCTGGTGACTTGGCATATTTCAAGTAGAGAAGTAAGGAATTTTATTCTGATCAAACTTAGATATTCTCAACAAATATGTCACCCCTTCGAGGCTGTCAACTTTTATTAGGAAAACAAAAAAGAATTTTGCTAATAATGCAGTACACTATATTTGTTGTGATTCCTTTATATTTTGGAATGTGCATTGGTGATTTGTTCTATTCTTTTATATGGTCTTTGAGCATCTGGATTTAAATTGGGGTATGCATACACTTTAATCCATCAAATCTATCATGTTAAGCATTATCTAGTAATCAATCTAATTCAGAATAATTAAATGATGTGGTGAACCATAAGCTTACTTTCATGCATGTCATTGCCAAATAGTACTTAAACATGCCACTACATTTCTTATTTCAATTGGATTAAGAAAGCATATTTCACAAGGCAGATACTTCTTACAATTTTATAGTGTTCTATAGTGTAAATTGTGAGGAAAAAATATGAGTACACGAAATAAAAGAAAAAAAAAACAACAGAATTTAGTTGTCAAGTGTGACATCATAATTTATGGCGCTCGTCTGAATTTAGTCAGGAAGACGTGTTAATTTGTTGGTAATATTGTGAGCAAACTATTGTTCATATGATCCCAATTCTACCCTTTTCATTAACAGATAGTTATGCTTTCCTTTAAAAAAAATGTTGGGATTTTTTATAATTGCTCTGAACTGATCAAACTCCGCCTATATTTTTTTTATATAATTGCTCTGAACTGATCAAACTCCGCATATATTTTATAGCGGGTCCCAAGCCCGGATAAAGGAGGAGGGTTGTGTTAGGCCCAGACAGCCAGCATAAAATTCTGTCGAATCTTATGAACATGGATCAACGAATATATTGTGTTAATGCTAGGTCGTTACTCGTAAGTAACGCGCTGTACAGCTCGGGTACACTGATAAAAGAGCAAGAGCCGCTGCATCCTCGCCTGAATGCAGTGTTAAATAAGCAAGGGCTACCGCACTCTAATGGACGGAGACGATTAAAGAAGCTAGTTCATGATACTAAGGTCAGATTAGGTTCTTGAAACATTGGGACGTTGAATGGGAAGCGCCTCGAGGTGGCACAAGTAATGGACCAGCGTAAAATTAGTATCTTATGCTTGCAAAAAACTAGATGGGTAGGAAAGGGAAGTAAAGAGATTAGGTTAAATGGTTCCAAACTTTGGTACACATGTAAGGTAAATGGAAGGAATGGTGTTGGTATTATCGCGGATGCAGAATGGAGGAAAAATGTTGTGGAAGTTAAAAGGATTGAGGATCGAATCATATCCGTGAAAGTAATTATTGGAAAGGAGACTATGAACATTATTAGTGCATATGCACCCCAAGTAGGAGCAGAATCACATTTTAAGGAGAAGTTTTGGACAGATATGGAGGGTTTGATTGAAAGTATACCAACAACCGAGAAAGTTTATATTGGGAGAGACCTTAATGGACATGTTGGTAAAGAGGCAGGACCACATGCAAGGGTTCATGGTGGTTTTGGTTTTGGGGAGTTGAATGAGGAAGGACAAACTATTATTGATTTTTCTTTAGCATACGACCTTAAGATTATCAACACTTATTTTAGGAAGAGAGAGGAACATTTAATCATATACAAAAGTGGAACTCATAGGTCTCAAATCGATTTTTTCTTGACAAGAAATACTGATAAAAGACGTTGTACTAATTGCAAAGTAATTCCTGGGCATGTGGTGACTACACAACATAGATTGTTAGTTCTTGATATGCAAATGAAATGTATAAAACCAAAATCTCGAACAGTTTTTGATCGAAAGATCAAGTGGTGACAATTAAAGGGGGAGAAGCGAGAGACTTTTGGAAGTAAGTTATTAGAGAAAAGTGTGTGGGAATTAGAAGGAGATGCTAGTATCATGTGGGAGAATGTGACAAAAAAGATTGAAATGGTTGCTAAAGTCATTTTAGGAGAATCAAAAGGTTTTGGACCACGAGATAAGGAGACTTGGTGGTGGAATGAGGAGGTCCAAGAAAAGGTGCGTAATAAGAAGAATTGTTTCAAGGCGATACACTTGGATAATAGTTCTGACAATTGAAAAATGTATCGTTTGGCGAAAAGAGAGGCTAAGAAGGCAGTTAGTGATGCTCGTGCTAAAGCATATGAGGGATTTTATAAGGAGTTAGGGACAAAAATTGGTGAACAAAGGATTTACAAGATTGTAAAGAATAAAGAGAAGGAGTCGAGAGATTTGGATCAAGTAAGATGCATAAAAAATGAAGTTGGTAAGGTTTTAGTTACTGAAGGAGATATTAAGAACAGATGGGAAGAGTATTTCTATAAGCTATTTAATGATGGATGTGAAGATTCCCGTTGTGATTTGGAGGACTTGACAGTTATCGAATATGAGCTTAATAGGTCATTTTATCATAAAATTAGAGCCTCGAAGGTTAGCGAAGCTCTTAAGAAAATAGAGAATGGTAAAGCCGTTGAACCGGATGGTATACCGATTGAAGTTTGGAAATGTTTAGGAGAAAAATGTATGTTGTGGTTATGTAAACTATTTAATGAGATTTTACGGTCGAAAAAGATGCATGATGATTGGAGATTAAGTACATTAGTTCCTATTTACAAAAATAAAAGGGATATTCAGAATTGTGCAAATTATAGAGAGATTAAACTTATGAGTCACACAATGAAATTATGGGAAAAAGTGATTGAGCATAGATTGAGAATGAAGACTAGTATTTCTGAGAGACAATTTGGGTTCATGCCAAGAAGATCCACTACATAGACGATTTATTTACTAAGGGGGATGATGGAGAAGTATCGAAGTAGGAGAAGAGACTTACATATGTCTTTCATTGACTTAGAGAAGACGTATGATCGGATACCAAGGGATGTACTTTGAAAAGCCTTGCAAAAGAAGAGGATGAGTGTTGCCTACATTAAGATAATACAAGATATGTATGATGGGGCATTGACTAGGGTTAGGACACCCGGAGGTGAGACAAATGAATTTTCTATAGGAATTGACCTACATCAAGGATCAGCTTTAAGTCCGTATCTATTTAACTTAATTATCGATGCTATAACCGAGAGTATCACAGATGAGGTACCTAAGTGCATGCTATTTGCGGATGATATAGTGCTTTTAACGGATTCAAGAGAAGAGATTAATACAAAATTGGAAATATGGAGAAATACGTTGGGAGTCAAAGGGTTTTCGTTTAAGTAGGAATAAAACAGAATATATGCATAGCAATTTCACAAATAAACAACTTAGAGACGATTTGAAAGTTAGGTTAGGGGAGAATATAATTCCTCAAGTGACAAAGTTTAAATATTTAGGATCAATTGTAAGACAAGATGGTGAGATTGATGACGATGTTAATTATAGAATTCAACCTGGTTGGTGTAAGTGGAGGAAAGCCACTGGAGTTCTTTGTGATAGAAAAATACCCAATAAAGTTAAAGAAAAATTCTATCGTACTGCTATAAGACGAGCAGTGTTATATGGTAGTGAATGTTGGGCTATGAAGGGACAGCATGAACGTAAAGTGGGGATAGCCGAAATGAGGATGTTGAGATGGATGTGTGATCATACAAGATTAGATAAGATTAGAAATGACCATATACGTGAACGAGTCGAAGTGGCTCCTGTTAGTGAGAAAATGGTAGAGAATCGTTTGAGATGGTTTGGTCATGTTCATAGAAGACCATTAGATGCGCCAATAAGAAGAGTAGATCAAATAATCTGGAGTCCGATTAAAAGAGAGAGAGGAAGGCCAATACGGACACTTGACGAACTAATAGAGCAAGATCTATTGGTGAATAATATACTGAAAGTTTTAGTTACTAATAGAGCAGAATGACGTCGTATGATCCATGTAGCTGACTTCACCTAATGGGATAAAACTTTGTTATTGTTGCTGCTGCTCTGAACCGATCAAACAAAGTGCTGTCAGAACCACTTTGGTGGCATCTGATTCCCTGCTCTCCCATAGCTACTCAGAGATTTGACTGTGATCACCTTGAGAAATTATCCACGACAAACATGGCCCATGAGCTGCCATGCATTAGTAAGCAACTTTTTGGCAACTTCTGGGACCGATGGATGTTACAGAAATGGACAGCCAGCTCGCAGACATTGAGCACAGTTTCTTACGGGCCACAGTCCATGCTTTATCTCACAATTCAGGTCTCTCTCTCTCTCTCCCTCCCTCCCCCAAGTCTAAGCATTGCTGCATCCCACAAGCTGATCAAGCTACTACAAAGTAACCTGCGTATAGTCTGATCAAGTAGGATAGGGGTTTCTGAAAAAAAGCTGATGTGAGTAGCTTCAATGCTTCAAAGTAGAATGCCAGCGGCCTTCTGCAAGGAGAGGAGGGAGGGAGCATGATGGGATGTTACTAACTGTGGAGTGAGACATGATCCAGGTGATGGCCATGCGCCCGTCAGGTGACATGTCAGATGTCTTTGGCAGGCCCCCAACTTTGCATGGGCATGTCGAAGCTGAGAGCACAACACCAATTCGTAGGCCAACATTTGCCAGAGTTCCGGGCATGTGGAAGCTGAGAGCACAGCTCCCATGACGAGGTACCCAAGGCGTGCTCAGCTCGCAGCAATGGCGTTTTTGCCTCTTTCACAGTTGCACTTGAAACGAGTCTCTTCTTTCTTTTTTTTTTTTTTGTACTTTCAAGCAGGAAAAGAGTTGCTGAAATAAACCAAGTTAGCTGGGTTTCTAGGAAGGCTCGCTAAGTTGATGGCATCCAATTCTATTTTATAATTCACTTATTTAATTCTATTTTATATGATTTGAGAGGTATTGGCAAGGTTTTTTATTTAGGGAATATTAACATCCGAAATTAGATCCAAAATTCATAGTGTTAATCGCATTAGAATCATATGGAACAAAAGATGGAGTAACTGATGTCAAAGTAGCCTTATTTTCATAATAATCGTATAATTCGTTTATTGTGGTTCGATATGTATTTTTTTTAAGATTATCTTTTTTCTATTATTCCAAGTACTTTAAACTTATCTATTAAATAATTAGTCACAAAATTTATGAAGCTTTCTTTATATATATAGGATCCGTAGCAACTCCTAAAAAGTGCTAAAGTTGAAAATTCTTTTCAATATTCGTTAATTTTTTTGCCGATTTAATCAGATTTCATAAATTTTAACTTAAATAATTGAAAAAATGCTAATAAGTAAATATTCGAAGTGGGAGAATATATTATGGAAAAGCCAATTGTAATGTCATAAAAAGTTTTGATACTCAATTATTATTTTTTATCCTCCCAATCAGATTTTAGAATGTGTTTATTAATTAAAAATTTAGAATTCCAAAAGCCAATTGTACATTATTTATGAAGATTTTGTTCAATATATTCCTTTGATAACTATGATATCTCATTTTTTATTAGATAAAAAAATAATATTAGTGCTTAAAAGCTTACATGTTTCGCCCGATAAAATAGTTGGGTTACCCTATTTAGGCTTGAAACTGGGCCCATCCAAGTTTTTGTGGGCTCAGGCTTGTATTGGTGGACAAGATTTTTAAATTGTTTACCCAATATCGATATGTCCTATAATTAATAAGCAACTCAATCATGATAAAATAACCTACTCCACCTAGGATCCAATTTGGGCCGAGTCTAGTTTTTTAATTTTTTTCGGTACATAAGAAGGTTCAGAGATTTAATACGAGAAAATTAAAAATCGAAAATAAAAGAGTACATATGCCTCACTAGCCCATCTAGTTTTTTAATGAGCTTAAGTTTGTATTAAATCAGACAAGATTTTTTAGTCATTGTTTTAGTGGTTATGGAAATGGCATGTCCATTTTCTGGTGGAGGGGTATCTCTCCATTTCAAGTAGTATCGTGATGGAAAAATGAAATACTCTACCCACAACCGTGAACTTGAATGATTGCTTTGAGAACCACCACCGGACGGTTGGATGAACTGCAACATTAGCACATCATCTAAACAAATCTCGGTGGTTAGTGCAGGCGTAATTGTTAGGGATTCAACTGGTAGCTGAATTGTTGTTCATATCCGTCGGGTCGAAGTAGTATCACCACTTGAAGCAGAATTGACATGCATTAACTTCATCAAGCGACAAGGACTCACACAGACATACTGTGAATGTGGAGTAGACATCCTTAGCAACATCACTAGTCTAGGGCTGCATCTACGAGCAATCATGGAGGAAATCAAGAAAGAGCTGCAAATTGTGTTCTCTTATGCACCAAGAGAAGCAAACACTTGTCCTAATAAATTAGCTCAGAGCCGTCTCCGGAGATCCGGAGGCCTAAAGCGAGATTGTAAAATTTGTTTTGACATAAACTGAAAATAATAACACATTTAAGATCTTTCTAACTTTTGATATTATGCACTTTTATCTTTTAAAATAATTAGTTTATGAATATAAAAAAAGAAAGAATTTGGGTGTACCTTTTCAATGTAAAAAATAAAATTAATTTTAATTGTGAAAAGGTAATAAAAGTTATTTGATTAAATATTAGAAAAATTAATTGATTGTTGATGATGAAATAAATATGAAATGAATTCATAAATTGACTATAAAAGATAAAGCAATATTGTTATAAGTTAATTAAGATTTAGGTGATTGATATTGAAAATGGAAGATAATAGATTATTAAAATTAATAAAGATATTAAATTATTAAATCTTGATATTAGTTCAATATTATTAATTTATAATTATGGGGCATTGTATAGGGGTGAGGCCTTAAGCAATTGCTTGGGTGGCCTCCCCCTTGAGTCAACCCTGATTATCTCGCATAGTACAAGAATAATGCATAGTACTTGAACTTATATAGCGCTTCGAGTTTTTTTCCGTACCCAACAAGCTATCTTAGTGGCATCACTTAAGTTCAATTTGATAAGCGGAAAATTAATTTTACAATAATCTATACAATGATAAAAGCATTCTATATAATTTTCAATGACTTGTGGGTTAAGGGCCCACATCTACACAATAGTAAATCCTATATTTATGTGCATGGCACCCATAAAAAAGGTCATCAACCGTCTCACCATTGTCATCTTGGATGGATCCAACTACAAGGGCAAAACCTAATGAGAAAATTCAATAAGTAAGGTCACTTATAATAATAAATAATGTGAACCATGTATCATTATCAATTCCAATACTTATCGATAAATAATTATCTACAAGCAATACATAATTGATCAGGACAACTATCAATAACAACAAACAATTGCTCAATCAAAACAATTATTCATATAATCAATTATTGTTGATGACCAATATTGGTTCAATTCAATTCAATTATTTTAAATCAATTACAATTGATCATATGCCATTGAAGGTCATTTATAATGTGCGTGAGCGAGAGTTCTGATCGACAATCCAATCTCGGATCTACCCTCTGTCCAAAGACGTTGGCCTTGTAGTTAGTCGTTGTCGAATATCGCTGAAAATCACGTTCAAAGTCTCAGGTTTCAAGTAGTATGAAAAGATACGTAAGATTTCGAATTCAATTTTGGATATGATTTCTTAATGGAATATATAAGATGATGGATGAATTATGATTGGATTATGTTCTCCTATAATACACGAATAGTTTTAGATCATTTTTGTGCCAAAAGGAATAGTGTACCGAAAGTTATTACATGTTAAAGTCTCGAAAAAAAAAACACCACCAAAGTTTCGACAATCGGAATTCAGCCCGCGTAGAGATGAACCCGGCCTGGGTTCATACGTAAAGTTCAAACCGGGCGCTATGCTTCTCCAAATTTGACCCAGATTCGGATAAACCCGACTCGGGATCCAAGCAATCCGACCCGGGTTCTATCACGACTTTGCTTTCGAGTGTTCGGATTCTCTTTTCTAACAACTTGGTCCGAGCTATGTTCATACCTAGCTCAGACAACATTATATCACGACCAGAATGATGATGTCAACAAACCCAGCCCGAGTCACCCTCGGACCTGGTCCGGGTTCTGCCAATAGAGAAGTAAATCTCCATACCGCACTCGGCCCGAGTTTATAGGTACCCGGCTTGAATTTTATTGACAACATTAGAGTTTTCTTTTGTTGTTTGGTTATTAAATTATGATCTGATTATTATTTCTTCATGATGATTATGCTAAACAAAGAACATTAAGGATGTTAAATATACTACTAGAAAAATGCTGATTACCGATGATTTTGGACCGTCGGTAATCAGCCCGAAAACCGTCGGTAACGCAATTACCAACGATTTTTTCAGTCGGAATCGATCCGTTGGAAAAATGCTCGTCGCAAATAATTTGCGATGGCCGAAAAAAAATTCGTCGAAAAAATCGACAGTTCGGACCGTCAGTAAAGTAACCGTCGGTAGTTTTCGATGGTTGCAACCGCCAGAAAACGCCAGCGGTTCGAACCGTCGGAGTTCGAACCGTCGAAAGTTTCCGACGATTGCAACCGCCGGAAAATGCCGGCGGTTCGAACCATCGACAATTTGCGACGGTTGCAACCGCCGGAAAAGGCCCCGGTTCGAACCGTCGAAGGTTACAACTGCCGAAAAAGGTTGGCGGTTCGAACCGTCGAAAGTTTTCGACGGTCGCAACTATCGAAACTTTCGACGATCGTCGCAACCGTCGATCTTTCGGCGATCACAACCGTCGCAAAGAATTTTTTAAATATAAAAAAAATTAGCGGTCGGATCCGGCCGCCAGCGGCTGAATCGGCCGCAGGCGGCTGGATCCGACCGACAGGCGGCCGATCCGGCCGCAGGCGGCTGGATCCGGCCGCAGGCGGCTGGATCCGGCCGCAGGCGGCCTGACGGCCGGAGAGAAAGAGAGAGAGAGAGACGCCGGCGAAGAGAGAGACGCCGACAGGAGAGGGTCACCGACAATTGACGCTTCACATCCGGCCAGAGGCTCGTCGGCCTAGAGAGGGAGAGGGAGACGGATGGGAGAGCTCGCCGGCCGAGACAGGAGAGGGAGACCGAGACGGCCGGGAGAGGGAGACCGAGACGACCGGGCGAGGGAGAGAGAGAGAGGAGAGGAGAGAGAGGAGATGAGGGGGGTTATATATATATATATATATATATATATATATATATATATATATATGTGAAAAAAGGGAGAAAGCGGGAAAATGAAAAGAGCGCGGGATAACGAAATTTTAAGTACCGATGGTTGTGACCGTTGAAAAAATATTTAGTTATATATAATATTTTTTTACCGACGGTTTGGACCGTCGCTAATTATATTAGTAAAATATTTCTCATATAATATTATTATATATTTACCGACGATTACGACCGTCGAAAATTACGGCGGATGGATATCCGTCAGAAATATCGACGTTCCTGATTGTCAAAAAATTAAATAATAATATAAAAATTTACATAATTTAATTTTTTTTATTTTCGACGGTCGTAATCGTCGGAAAATCCGTTGAAAAAATTAAATAATAATATAATAAATTACATAATTTATTTTTTCATTTTCGACGGTCATAATCGTCAAAAAATCCGTCGAAAAAAATTAAATAATAATATAACAAATTACATAATTTATTTTTTTAATTTCCGACGTTCGGACCGTCGAAAAATCCGTCGGAAATTGCGACGGATCAATATCCGTCAGAAATATCGATGTTCCTAATCGTCGAAAAATAAAATAATAATATAATGAATTTTCGACGGTCGTGACCGTCGAAAAATCCGTCGGAATGAAACCGTCGAAAAATCCGTCTTAAATTGCGACGGATTTCTATCCGTCGGAAATTGCCCGTCGGAAAATGGTAATTTTCTTGTAGTGATAGGTCAACAAATAAAAGATGTAAAACGATACTTTATGTGCACTTAATGGAATGGAAAAATTGAAGGTAGGTATTAATAGTCCAACCACCCTAGTGGAATAGAAAAATTGAAGATGGATATTAATAGCCCCACCACTCCTAATAAACGACCTTTTTTTATTGGGCCCGTCATTGTCCTACTTTTGATCCTGGTTTAATCCACCTTGTAAATGCCCATAATAAGAGAAGTCGAGCTCGCATTAGGACAACATATATAGATGTTTTAGGAGTTGTTTAAAGTAAAAGATATAGTGAAAAAAACAAAAAAAATGGAAAAAGAACATAATTGAATAGAATAGAAAAGTGAAAGAACGAAAATAATAGAAAGGAAATGATAGAAGTGTTTCTTATACTAAAAGCTTATTTATTTTATTAGGTCTTCTTATTCATTTGTATTATCTAATGTACTGGGTATTTTATACTCATGGATATTCTATGACACTGCGTTTGAATCCCACATATAACTGAACAATGATGAAGGCATGTGCAACTAGCGATGTTCATAATGATGCAGTTGCACATGAGATAGATATTTAGCTTATGATTATTTTATTTTCTCTTATTTGCTACTCTCATGTAATTGAATGAATAGGAGGAGCACTTGGAATTATGTTAGCTTCCACACTTTTATATGATTAGTTAATGATAGTTAATTATTAGTTTATTTTATTGTGTCTTTATGGATTTTGTGAAAGCCCAATGAATAGAGATGAAAAGTACATAACGTCGATTCAAATAAGCCCAAATGTAACGTGGCAGGATGATGAAATTTAAGGACAATATAGTTGGTATCAGAGCCAAATGTTTATGGGTCCTCATGTGTTAATAGATAGTAAATAAATTTGTAAAATAAATAATTGAGTAATAACTAATAACTTATAAGTTAAGTTATAACCTTATACATAAAATTAATTGGTAAGTATTTAATAAATATATATTAGTAGTATACTAGTATAGACAGTTAATTACTAATTTACTATATACTAAGTTATACTAAGTAAATTATTACTTAACTATCTTATAATTAAGTTACTATATAATATATACTAAGTTATAACTAAACTAAATTATGCTAAGTAAATTAATACTTAACTTATCTTATAACTTATATAATAATTTACTATATACTAAGTTACAATTAAATAATTAGTATTAAAGTTAGAATGAAATAAAAGATGCCCTTTAAAATTCAAACTTTAAATTAGTACTTAACCAATTAATTAGTGAAAAGGAAGCATTAGTCGAAATGGGTCTACAACGTCATGTTCGTATTGTGAAATCGAAGCAACGCGGGCCGTGTTAGTGTGTCATTCGTGATTCATGTTGGTGCGCGAAAGAAAAAAATCGTGTCAAAATGGATCGTGTCGTATCGGGGGCCATGTTCACCGTGCCCGAGCCGTATTGTGTCCATAGTGCAAGTGGATGACTCAACACGAAATGACACGGGCACGATCTGTCCGTTTTTCGTACATGGCAGTGTCCGTACCGGGTCGGACTGGCATGACTTTTGGGCTGACTGACGACGTGTCGGGACATGCAGCCCGCCCATTTTTCCAACTTTCAGGGCTATTGTTTTTTTTAAAAAAAGATGCTATTTATCCATTTATCCTTAGGTACAAAAGAAGTAAAAAAGAATCTCGTGAGATTCTCCCAAAAAAATATTTCTCAAATTTTGTCTCCGTTGGAAATGCTATTTATCCAGAAGAGTCGTGAAGAGTTGTTGGATCACCTCTACGTCAGTGTAGATGTCATTGTATTTGTCATCCGCACTTGTGCTCAGTTGGTAGTTGTTGTACTTTTATTAATTATTATTATCTTGATGTTGATTAACGAACGAATTAAATTTCCTAGTACCCAATCATATTCTGTCTCTTTCCTCAACAACGAAAATCCACCGCGACGCCAACCACATTTGATATTAGATAGAAGAATTATTTTTTCAACGGTCTTTAATAACGGGCAAATAAAAAAAGACGCATGCTTTTATTCAAATATTTTATTTTCATACCTTTATTTTTAAATTAAATATTTTTTGAATGGAAAACCTATCATATTTTAGTTGTAGAAATGACAGGTTAATTCTTTTCAGTTTTAAATAATAGAAATAAAGTAGATAATTAAAGAAAAGATCTATTTTTTTTGGAGGAAAAAAAAAAGAAATTGTGTCGTTCAATACACATAATTTTTTTAAAAAAATTATCTTCCAAGGGGTCTAATCATAAAGGAGGCCACCAAAACATGTAATTATCACAAAATAAGAGAAGAGAAAATTATGCTGCATGCACCAATGAGAGTAGGGATGGCAACCGCCGCTATTCGGGGCGGGAGACACCACCCCCGCCCCGACCCCGACGACCCGCTCTCGCCCCCGACCCCGTTCCGAATCCCCGGTTCGGAGGAAAATTTTAACCCCCGCTCCGATTCCCGCGGGCCCCGAATCCTCGCGGGGAATTCGATTCCCCGAATCAGAACGCAGATCTGTGCACTGTGACTCACCTCTGCACACTGTGCGCAGAGGTGACCTCGCGCACTGTGCGCAGAGGTGACCTCGCGCACTGTGCGCAGAGGTGACCTCGCGCACTGTGCGCAGAGGTGACCTCACGCACTTCGCCTCTGCGCAGATCGCCTCTTCGCGCAGCGGCGAGGTGAAATCGCCGCTGCGCGCGGTGGCGACTTCGTGCAGAGGCGAAGTCGTCGCTGCGCGCGATGACGATTTCGCGCAAAGGGGCGGCGACAGCGATGGCACGACGGCGGATGCAGATTTGAGATCTGAGATATGAGAGAAAAGAGAGAGAAAAGGGAACTCGCGCACTTCGCCTCTGCGCGCAGATCGCCTCTTCGCGCAGCGGCGAGGCGAAATCGCCGCTGCGCGCAGCGGCGACTTCGCGACGGCGACGGCGCGGCGGCGGATGCAGATTTGAGATCTGAGATATGAGAGAAAAGAGAGAGAAAAGGGACCTCGCGCACTTCGCCTCTGCGCGCAGATCGCCTCTTCGCGCAGCGGCGAGGTGAAATCACCGCTGATCCCTGCTGCTCGCGGTGGCAACTTCGCGCGCGCTGCGGCGACTTCGCGCAGAGGGGCGGCGACGGCCAAAGGAGCGACGGCGACGGCGCGGCGGCGACGACTTCGCGCAGAGGGGCGGCGACGACGACAGCGCGGCGGCGGATGCAAGATCTGAGATATGAGAGAAAAGGGAGAAAGAAAAGGGTTTAGAATTTAATGTTATATATATATATATATGTAAAATGGACGGTTCATATATAATCTAATAAATATAATTATAATAATTATTAATTATAAATAATTTATCGAAAATTCGGAGCCCCGACGGGACGGGGGGCACTACCCCCGCCCCGATCCCCGAAAGAGGGTGCGGGAACAGTTTGGCCCCCATCCCCGTCCCCGCGGGAAAAAAATTCCCGAATGCGGAGTCCCGAATGGAGAATCCCCGCCGGCCCGAGGGGTGGAGAATATTACCACCCCTAAATGAGAGAAACAAGCAAGACGTCGGTGGACCATATTTGACAGTAGATTGGATGCATTTGTAACAAAAAAAACAAAGTACATCAAGACAGGGATTTGCCTGGCTGCCCCATGAAAAAGAAAGAAAAAAACAATTGCGACTGTAAATTTCACAAGTTTTTCAATCTTCGACATTTAAAAAACGATATCGATAAAGAGCACTGGCTGCTGGTAAGTGTGTGCTACGAGGATAGAGATAAAAGATGAAAGATAGGCACAGACGGATGACAAGATTCATGGAGTTGATGAAGTAATGCACAAGGCTGTCAGTTTCTCCAAAGAGGCACTTCACTCTACAGTCACTACTCATGGGCCGTGTTCGGCTAAAAATTAAGGTTAAAATTTGTCTTAATTCTCATGAATTCAGCCAAACACTTATATAAAAAAGTAAATATTAAGAGAGTGTTTATTTGCGAAATTGGGGAGAACCGTCGTCCGTTTCCATCAAATAGCTGTGAAAGCGAGTTCCGAGGTGGAAACGAAATATGTTACTTTTTTAAAATTTATTTTCTTTTTTCTTTTTTATTTCTCTCACACCATATCTTTCATAAAATAAATTATTTAATAAACATAAAATATTTTAATTATAATATTATTTATTACTTATTATTTTATTAAAATTTTTAATATTCCAATAAATATAATTAATTTAAAAATGATTTTTTATAATTAAATAATATTTTTAACAAATTTTTTCCATACTTTTTTTATTTTATAATTTTCTTTTAATTAATAATAAAATTATACTTTATAATTATACTAATAATTTTTAATTCAAAACTTATAAAAAATTCATCCATCATATTAATTTTTCCTATCACATTAGTTTCTTAATTCCTCATCACTACGTTTTACTCCATCTAAACACACATCGAATTAATTTATCAATTCAATTATACATCGAGAACTTAGAAGGAATCACAGTTCCGTTTCCAAACACAACCTAACATAAACAAAATCCTAATCAAATGATCACATGATCCCAAGTTTTGAAATTTAATTTCTTGCTTCCAACAAAAACTACATTCTTTCTTTCTTTTTTTTTTACTTTTAGCATATGGTTCACATTTTTTGCTTTTTATCTATTAGTCTAATGATATATATATATATATATATATATATGTATGTATGTATGTATGTATATGTATGTGTATTATATTATGTTATATATGTATGTATAAAATTATTTATTTAAAATTTTGTTATCACAAAAATAGTAAATAATTTATTTACATCTAATAAGAAATAAGTATTTTTATTAATTATTTATTATGATTAACTTAGTATTACAGCACAATAAAATTTAAAAATCTATTATTAATTAAATCCAATATTAAATAATTAATTCAATATATTTAATATACTTTAATTAGTTATAGTATAGTAAAAATATTATTAATTAATATTTACTGTTAATATTATTCATTAAACTATTTTTCTAAACTTATTTTAAATAATAATCAATTATAATATTTTTTACTATAATATTTTTTATATTATTAAAAAATTATTCCTCTAATGTTTATTCAAATACATATTAAAACTTATTTGTCTAATCAACTTTTCAATTTCACACCATTATAATTTTTCATCCAAATCAGAATTTAAATTCTTTTTTCCAAACACAATCATGAAATTGACGACATTCAAATTACCTCTCTTGGTACCATCATCTAACTTAGAGAATTATTTTTAAAATGATAATTATATTTTAATTTACAATAATAGGATCATCTAACATTCGAGATGTTTCAATAACGATTAATTTTAATTGGTGATTGAAGATTTTCATATCGAAACATTGATGTGACCTTCACATTAGTATTTTTCTTCATACCATACCTGAAATAGAAAATAAAAAATATTCTTCACACCATACTTAAAATTAATAAAATATAAAAATAATAGCTCTGTGAAATGAATTATTGTTCCTGTAGCGACGAGATTGCTCTAATCCTTTTCTTTCTCCAACACGGGCATGCTTCCTTCATTTGCATAACTCTATCTGGATAATTTTTGTTATTAATTCTGTGGTAATATCAACTAATCAGTCAACTAAGATTGGACAATCATGTATAGATATTTAATCCCTAAATTTTATTCGTGTGCTTATTTTTTGGAAGTTATGAATTTTATTTTATTGTTGTGCTTTGGTGAACATTTCTAATATCAATAGTGTCTTGGTTTGGATTTTTGTGTCATGATTCCTACGTGTTTTTTTTTTGTTATAAACTTCTGCTTGAGGGGAGATAATTAATTTAGTGAATGTTCACCAACAGTTGAAAAGCTATGGACTCAGACGGTATTAAGAGGTGCAAGTGAATCCGAGAGGTGAAAACTCATGTATTGATTTTAGCATGTTAAATTGAGAGTTTTTGCTAACCACAAGAGTGATGGAAGTAATTTTCGTGAGATTTGTCCTCTAGAAAATATAATAGTATGAATATATTCTTATTCTACTTCATGTTTGGTTAAATTTTTTTTCATATTTTATAAAATTTACATTTATTATTATTTTAATAATAAAATTATATAATATAATAATATATGGTTAAATAATGAAAAATAAGAAAAATGATAAAAAAAAAGAAAAAAAGAGAATGTGTATTCTGCAGGAGAATAAAAATATTCTTTAAATAAGATTATTTATAGTGATTTCACACTTTCCTAGACAATTTTGTAAAAAGTAAAAAAAATTTAATCGATTTAATCTTATTCTGCGTTGCATTTAATTATATTCTCTAGAATATGTAAATATTCCGACGCTTATCCACGAATCAAATGGCCCGGTGTCTTGACTTCTTAAACATAAGAGTGAGAAGAGTTTGAGAAATTCGTCACCATGAGAGTAGATACCCTTGCGAATATTTATTGAATTAGAGGTTAAGAATTCAGATGTGCTATATTCATCTTTTTTGTTGACAACTTAGATTTCTTAATCTTTTAAAATTTACTTTTAATAATATGCTAAAATTTTTAAAAATTACATAAAATGTCCTCCAACTTTCACTTTTGCTCAGTCTTGCCCTTCAACTTCACTTTATAACAGTGATGCCCTCCATCTTTTAATTCATTTCATCCGATGCCCTCTTTATCTGAGATAGGCGGTTTTCCGATCGTCGAGCTGACGTGGCACACACGTGACACTGACAAGACATTTTTACTTCTCTACGCGCTGATGTGGCAATATTTTTTAAAAATAAAAATATTAATTAAAAAATAAAAAAATTGTCAAGCGTGAGTTGGGGGTTCCCACCCCTCCAACCTCGTCGGCGTCTTGCGCGAGACGCCGACGAGGAGACAGCGGCAGGAGAAGGGGGGCCTCGACCCCCCTCCGCGACGAGGTCGCGGAGGGGGGCGAGGACCCCCTTCTTCTCGCACCCCGGCGGCGGGAGAAGGGGGGTCGAGGCCCCCCTTCTTCTCGCGCGCCGGCGGGCGAGAGAAGGGTGGGGGGGGGGGGGGGGGGGAGGCCTTGACCCCCCCTCTTTTGGGTTTTTGATTTTTTTTACATTTTAAAGTTTTTTTAATAAATATTAAATTACAATTTATGATTTAAAGTTACTATTTACTATGTATTAAAAATAATTAATATGTGAAATGAACTAAACTTAAAATATTTAAACAGTTGAGGAACCAATTTATTACTTTATAAAGCCGGATTACCAATTTGAGATCAACATTAAAGTTGCATTACGATCTACAAAATTATTCGCAAACAAACACCCGATAAGCCATAATGCAATTGTAAGACACTTTTTAAACAGTATTTTATTGTGATTTTTAGCATGTGGATAAAATCTGCAAAGCATTCAAATATGCCCTACTATATATTTTTTCTATAAAAAAACGAGTTAAATAACGATATTGCAATCGAATAAAATGACGTGAGATCCTTCTACTGTAATAATCCACCAAATAATTATTGTAATATAATTTATATAATTACAATGTATTTAAGCTATATTCAAACACTTTAAACAATAATTTTATGTTGTTAAAAAGTTGGGTAAGATACTTTTTAAAATTTGTCGTCCAAAAAGGCCTAGACGACACGTATAATTCTGTTTATGAGATAATTCTCTTCTCACTCACAAGTTATAAATAGTATTATATTCCTATATACTTTTACTTCCATCTTTTCCTCACCGTCATTTCTTTTCTGTTTAGTTTGACTTTTAATTTGTCTAATTAAGTTTTACTCTTTTTCCAATACTCCTGAAAAGATTTAAACAAATATTTGGGACAAGAACAACAGAAACATATATTCCCGTTTTCGTAGGGTTGTAAGAAAAAAAATGATCAACCCAAAAAACTTCTCCGACCAAAAAAATTGAACTTAAAAAATTAAAAATTAAGAACCCGAATATGATTTGAAATAATTTTAATAGATTAACATTCATATGCAAAATTACATTCCCATCGGAAAAATAGGTTCGTCAATCTAGTCTTTTATTTATGACATTTTATTTATATAATTAATTAATAAATTATCAATTATTATAGATATGATAATTTTTGTATGTAATTTTATATTTTTCTATCACATTATCGAACTTATAATTTTAAATTTTAGTAGTATATTTTATATTTCATATAAAATTAATTTTTTATATTACTTTTAATTTCTTACATATATTTTTATGATATAATCATATAAACATAGGGCTTTGGTAATTCTCAAATTTTATTAGTATATTTTATATTTAATATAAAATTAAATATTTTTATATTGATATAATTTCTTAAATATATTTTTAAAATATAATTATATAAAAATAGAGCCCCAAAAAATAGATCAACTAGAAAATGTTTTTAAATTTCAAATAATTTTATAATTTAAAAAATTGAGTAAAAAATAATAAATAGTTCTTTTGGACCGAAAACTAGGAGTGTTAATCGGGTCGGGTCGATCCGTGAACCCGATGACCTGATCCGACTCGACTCGACCCAACTCGAACTCGACCCTACCACTACTAGTTGAATTTTTTTAACCTGAGTCGATTCGACCTGACCCGATCAATCCAAACTTTTTATTTTATTTTTTTATTTTTTATTTAAATTTAATCTTATATTTTAAGTGCAAAAATAATATTAAATAGTTAGAAAACTTATTTTGTACTTTAAAATAATATTAGATAATATTTTTATATTAAATAAAAATATTAAAAAGTAAGAAAAAATTAAAAGAAAAAAGAAAATTGGATGGTTGGTAAGAATTCAACCCTCCCAGCCCCTTGACCCGATCCGACTCGGGTTGAATTTGTTTACGAGTCGGGTGCATTTAACGAATCTCGTATTTCATGTTCATGAAAATGGAGTGAACTATCTTTTCGAGTCGAAATCGTGGCCGGACACAAACAAACAAAAGAAACAAAAAGTGGCTATGTTCTCTTCGTTTTTGCCCTGCCATGATGAAAGCTACAAAAACTCCATCTGCAACTTGAATGAAAAGTCAAGTAAAAAAAAAACGGTGCAATCCGACCCGTGAACACCCTTATCGAAAATCCCGATCGATCGGAACTACTTTCGCCCTTACCTTTTTCTCGAAATAATTTTCGTTCTTTTCCCTTCCGAAAATTAAAAGCACCTGATTTGATTACTGTGACACCAACCACATTTCATATTTACCATTTTGCCCGTCAAGCAATAGAAGATTTATTTGAATCGTTTTTAATAAGGGGCAGATAAATAATAATAAAACGTATTTAATAATGGGCAAATAGATTAAGTTAATTAAGATATATAATTATTTCAATTTTAAAATTATTTTTGTTTATTACAGTTTAGTTCCTCCTAAAAGATTATCTGTCCATCCCTGTAGGTAAGATATGAAAGCATATTCATTGGCCTCATAAAGAATATGCATACTTTCCATATAATATTTTTATTATGTGGCTTTATTTATATTTTTAATCAAAAGTTTATTACATGGAATTAATTATGTATATATATATACACGAGTTAATTAGTTTAATTTGAAGCGACAAAAATAAAGTAGATAGTTGGACAAAAGATCTATTTTTGGAAAAAAGGAGAAAGTTCTGTTGTTCGTTAGACATAAATCTGAAAAAAATTAACTTCAAAGTGATAAAAATTAAAATGATAAAAAAAAATCAATAAAGTTTTTAGAGGCGCCAAACATGTAATTATCAGACAGACACACAGGGGAAAAGATATCTGCTGCAAGCACCAAAAAACGGAAAGAAGCAGACACGTGTGGACCATTCTCCAAGAAATGGATGCATCGGCTAAGAATCTTAAGAAGCATTCATGCACAGACAGAGGGGGGGAGGGAAATGGATTTGTCTGGCTGCCGCATAAAAAGGAAAGAAAAAAAAGAAAAGTCGCAATGGCAATTTCCTCCCAGCAACCTCACATTGAATGGAAGGATTGGACATGTCTGCGCATATATATATATGGCAAAGCTGTGTGTGCCTACTGCCTAAAGCAGTGTACTTCGCTGCGAGGAGAGTGATAAAGATAGCAGAGAGGGAGAGGGAGAGATGGCGGCAAGATTCGTGGAGTTGCTGAGGAGCGCATCCAGACGGCTGCCGGTTCTCCGAAGGGGCACTCCATTCTCCACCACTCATGAGGCCCTGGACACTCAGGTTGCCTCCCCGGGCATCAGGGACTTGGCAGGGTTGCGAATCAAGAAAGAAGCAACACAGGTGACTAATAATCTCATCCTTTCTCTTCTTTGTACTCACAAGGCTCGAATCCTTTCTTCTCTTTGTGTAAAGCATGCATGTAGGAAGAATCGACGTTTCTTGTTAATCTTTGGTTTTTTTCTTTGAAAAAAAAGTTGTTCAGCTGATTGGGAGAACTCCAATGGTTTATCTAAACAAAGTCTGTGAGGGGTGTGAAGCACAGGTGGCGGCTAAGTTGAAGTTTCTGCAACCTTCCTTCAGTGTCAAGGACACGTATTACATACACACTTTCACATCTGTAACTCATGCATGCCATCTCTTTTTCCTGAAGCAAACAAGTTTTGGATGTAGTAGTCATCTGAGTACAGGGACGGAGCTACGGAGTACAGACACTTGGGAAGGGCCTTTTAATTATTTACTATTTATATAAATTTTATAAGAAAATTTTAAAGCATGGTATAACAAAGCTGGTTTTACTCTAAATTCATACGGAGTGATGATCAAATTTGGAAAGTTTTGTTTGCTTTTGCCTTCCCATCTTGCTGCTTTGCTTCATGTTCTTATTCTAATCTATGGTTTCTTACAGGCCTGCTGTGTCCATGATAGAAGATGCTGAAAGTAAAGGATTAATTACTCCTGGGAAGGTGACTCCATCAAATAAATCATTCACATTTCCTTAATTACTTTAGGGATAAGCTAGAACTGGTTCCCTATAAGCCAGGCTATTTATACCTTACCTTGTTAGTACTTTCATATCCTTTTCTGAATCCAGTCCTTAATTGTGATTGGCTTGACTCGTAATTTCATCTTCTGAGACTCATAAATATTACCAATATGTTAAAACAGAGAAACCAAAAGCTTGCATTGTAAGTTTTTAAAACCTCAAAAGGACTAACAACCACATAAACCAGATTTGGATGCTAAATCTCTCGAACTTTAATTTTTGAGTTAAGTGTCATAAAGAGTTAAAGTTGATGCCTTTGAATAGCTTCATAATGACTTTTTAAAGTGGTACGATGCTGGGTATTACAAGATGTTAAATACAACAACAACAACAAAGCCTTATCCCACTAGGTGGGGTCGGCTACATGGATCATACGACGCCATTCCGCTTTATATATTCGTTGATCCATGTTCATAAGATTCGACAGGATTTTATGCTGGCTATCGGGGCTTAACACAACCCTCCTCCTTTATTCGGGCTTGGGACCGGCTATAAAATATAGGCGGAGTTATTACAAGATGTTAAATATCTTATTAAAATTTTTTCCTTTACTCTTTGTAATGATTAACAGACAACTCTGATTGAGCCGACATCTGGAAACATGGGCATTGGACTCTCATTCATGGCGGCATTAAAAGGCTATGATCTTGTGCTCACCATGCCCTCATATACAAGCCTTGAAAGGAGGGTTACCATGAGAGCTTTCGGGGCCAATTTAGTACTCACCGATCCTACCAAAGGGATGGGAGGAACAGTGAAAAAGGCATATGATCTAATGGACTCTTACCCCAATGCCTTTATGCTTCAACAATTCGAGAATCCAGCAAATGTCAAGGTAATTTACTTTATCAACTTCTCTATTAGCACTTCTTGTTCACCAGTAATGTGTATGCATTTTCTGTATCATATTTTTGGAAGGTTTTGTTTGCTTTTGCCTTCCCATCTTGCTGCTTTGCTTCATGTTCTTATTCTAATCTATGGTTTCTTACAGGCCTGCTGTGTCCATGATAGAAGATGCTGAAAGTAAAGGATTAATTACTCCTGGGAAGGTGACTCCATCAAATAAATCATTCACATTTCCTTAATTACTTTAGGGATAAGCTAGAACTGGTTCCCTATAAGCCAGGCTATTTATACCTTACCTTGTTAGTACTTTCATATCCTTTTCTGAATCCAGTCCTTAATTGTGATTGGCTTGACTCGTAATTTCATCTTCTGAGACTCATAAATATTACCAATATGTTAAAACAGAGAAACCAAAAGCTTGCATTGTAAGTTTTTAAAACCTCAAAAGGACTAACAACCACATAAACCAGATTTGGATGCTAAATCTCTCGAACTTTAATTTTTGAGTTAAGTGTCATAAAGAGTTAAAGTTGATGCCTTTGAATAGCTTCATAATGACTTTTTAAAGTGGTACGATGCTGGGTATTACAAGATGTTAAATACAACAACAACAACAAAGCCTTATCCCACTAGGTGGGGTCGGCTACATGGATCATACGACGCCATTCCGCTTTATATATTCGTTGATCCATGTTCATAAGATTCGACAGGATTTTATGCTGGCTATCGGGGCTTAACACAACCCTCCTCCTTTATTCGGGCTTGGGACCGGCTATAAAATATAGGCGGAGTTATTACAAGATGTTAAATATCTTATTAAAATTTTTTCCTTTACTCTTTGTAATGATTAACAGACAACTCTGATTGAGCCGACATCTGGAAACATGGGCATTGGACTCTCATTCATGGCGGCATTAAAAGGCTATGATCTTGTGCTCACCATGCCCTCATATACAAGCCTTGAAAGGAGGGTTACCATGAGAGCTTTCGGGGCCAATTTAGTACTCACCGATCCTACCAAAGGGATGGGAGGAACAGTGAAAAAGGCATATGATCTAATGGACTCTTACCCCAATGCCTTTATGCTTCAACAATTCGAGAATCCAGCAAATGTCAAGGTAATTTACTTTATCAACTTCTCTATTAGCACTTCTTGTTCACCAGTAATGTGTATGCATTTTCTGTATCATATTTTTGGAAGGTTTTGTTTGCTTTTGCCTTCCCATCTTGCTGCTTTGCTTCATGTTCTTATTCTAATCTATGGTTTCTTACAGGCCTGCTGTGTCCATGATAGAAGATGCTGAAAGTAAAGGATTAATTACTCCTGGGAAGGTGACTCCATCAAATAAATCATTCACATTTCCTTAATTACTTTAGGGATAAGCTAGAACTGGTTCCCTATAAGCCAGGCTATTTATACCTTACCTTGTTAGTACTTTCATATCCTTTTCTGAATCCAGTCCTTAATTGTGATTGGCTTGACTCGTAATTTCATCTTCTGAGACTCATAAATATTACCAATATGTTAAAACAGAGAAACCAAAAGCTTGCATTGTAAGTTTTTAAAACCTCAAAAGGACTAACAACCACATAAACCAGATTTGGATGCTAAATCTCTCGAACTTTAATTTTTGAGTTAAGTATCATAAAGAGTTAAAGTTGATGCCTTTGAATAGCTTCATAATGACTTTTTAAAGTGGTACGATGCTGGGTATTACAAGATGTTAAATGTCTTATTAAAAAATTTTCCCTTACTCTTTGTAATGATTAACAGACAACTCTGATTGAGCCGACATCTGGAAACATGGGCATTGGACTCTCATTCATGGCGGCATTAAAAGGCTATGATCTTGTGCTCACCATGCCCTCATATACAAGCCTTGAAAGGAGGGTTACCATGAGAGCTTTCGGGGCCAATTTAGTACTCACCGATCCTACCAAAGGGATGGGAGGAACAGTGAAAAAGGCATATGATCTAATGGACTCTTACCCCAATGCCTTTACGCTTCAACAATTCGAGAATCCAGCAAATGTCAAGGTAATTTACTTTATCAACTTCTCTATTAGCACTTCTTGTTCACCAGTAATGTGTATGCATTTTCTGTATCATATTTTTTTTTTCTGAAACAAACAGTTTTGATGCCAATCAATAAATGAGGCACATGTCAGAATTAGGCAAAGTTCGATGCAATATTAGAAATTCTATACCTCAACACAAATGAATTGGAACACCTTCATACTGTTTTATCGCAGTAGCATGAATAACTATGTCAATTAAATTTTCTATTGACATATATGTTGCTTGATTTTAGCTATGATTATGGCTTTTGTATATCTTATTAGTTCACATGTCTAATAGAAGACACATACAGGTGCATTTTGAAACCACGGGACCTGAGATATGGGAAGATAGCTTAGGCAAAGTCGACATCTTTGTGATGGGAATAGGGAGCGGAGGCACTGTTACTGGTGTTGGGCAATTTCTGAAATCGAAAAACCCCAATGTTAAGGTACAGTGCCAAGCAAAAGATAAAAGAATACTGCTTATGCATAAAAAAAAGCCTTCCTTTTATTTTAGCAACTGATTATGCAACAGTTGGAGAATTCCTTTGTGTAAACATGTTATCTCTGTTTGGCTTGTTGTCTAACTTTCCAATAGATATATGGAGTTGAGCCTGCTGAATCCAACGTCCTTAATGGTGGTAACCCAGGTAATAAAACTTCTATCTTTATATCTATTTTACTGATGTGCTTTTCATGCAAATAAATATTTTCTTGAGCAAAAATGCTCTGCAAGGATGTTTTCGATTTTATGCTATATGTGTATATGCGAATAACAATGCCATTAGACTATTTTACTTTTTTGTATGAATTATTGAGTAGGCCCTCACCAGATTACTGGTAATGGAGTTGGCTTCAAGCCCAAAATTTTGGACATGGATGTAATGGAGCAAGTTCTCGATGCAAGATGGCTCTTCCATTATATTACAGGAGACATGCCACCTTTTATGAGTTTTAGGCATATCACCATTTTCCTCATCTGTATCTTGATGTATGTAACAGGTAACTAGTGATGATGCAGTGAAAATGGCAAGAGAATTGGCAAGAAAAGAGGGACTTCTGGTAATGATACAATTCCCATATTCCAAGTTTGAAAAAGTTTATATTGATTATCTTCCTTTTAAGGCCTTAAAGCATGATTTTATTTAGGCCTTCCTTTCTTACCAGGAATCATGTCCAAGAACTTGCTGGTTGCATAGTCTTTTTTTCTAATACATCTGATTATGTGACGTATTTCTTTCAGTCCATGTGCATAATTTATTTAATCATACAGGTGGGAATATCTTCGGGTGCTAATACTGTTGCAGCACTTAGACTTGCAAAGAGGCCAGAGAACAAAGGCAAACTCATTGTGGTATGAAATATGTGGCAAGCTGAATTAACTGTTTGTGCTTCTTAATCATTGATCATTTATTGCCACTTGTTAGTTGCCATGTCTTAATGTGCATTTGAATTACAAGCCAAAGTTCTGGGGATCATTGATCAGGGGAATGCAACTTCACGTACTACTGATAGTCCTAGGTTTTTACACTCATGGATCTAAATTTTAAAAAGTGGAAGATGTTCATATTTTATCCTGCTAGATGTTAATTGTTTCCACACGGGTCTGGTCTGTTTCTGAGTTTTGCATGCATCTTATTGTTCACATGAAATCAGGAAGATAATTTGTTGTTTTTTTTCTCTACCTCAGACTGTACTTCCGAGCTTGGGGGAGAGATATCTGTCATCTGTGTTATTCGAAGAACTGAGGCAAGAGGCAGAAAAGATGCAGCCGGTTTCGGTTGATTGATTTAGCAGCTTGATGAAAATTGATGAATGATTTCCCAATGATTCATCAAGATAACTTCCATGATATGATGATAAGAGCTTGATGTCATGTAATTTTTGCATCTTTTTGCTCTTTACATATCTAGAACTGTAATGCAAGGGATAAAACGAGGTGTTCTAAAATATACAAAACCTTCCTTCTATGTACTATTTTGACATTTATTTTCAGTCGTCTGTTTCACTGTCAATATTATTTTTCTTTTATTCTTTGTCAATAATTATACAAAAAATATAAAAAATACTTGAGATAAAAATAGTCACAAGAATTATACTCAAGGTTGTTAATAAGAGTTTAAGAATTTACGGTGCAAAATCGAGTCAACTCTTATCAGAATCGAAAATAGAAGTAAACTCGGGTTGACTCGCGAATTAACTCGTTAAAGTCGGTTAACTCTTAAGAGTCTACTTGTAGAATCTTAGAGTCTATATTTTATGTGAGAAAATGATAAAAGTAAGCTTGGATTAAAATGTATTAATTGATAAATTTGAATATGATTGCTTCTCTCCTAAATATTATTAATATCATAATATTTGAATTTCTTCATTCCTCTAATCACGAAAAATTATTGTTATATTAACAATTAATTTTTTTTGAAACTAGTTCAATCTTATAATTGTTTCATCTTTTGTCTCACTACAAGTAAATCAACATTATACTTGCTTATTGTATTAATTCACCCTTATTTGATCATCTCTAACTTCATGAGCTTGCCTTATCAATGGTAATCTCCTAGTCGGATTTTCTCCTTTTTGTATCTTACTTTATTTTCATAAATATCAATTCCACTATTATGTTCTTTTTCTTTTGCATTTACGGAGCCTTGCCTTCAAAATTGACATGCGATCCAAGTTAATATTTTTTTTGATAAGATAGGTATAACCACAACTTAGGATATTTTTTCTTTTATTTCATAATCTATATTTTCGTGATACAAACTTTATTTATTTGTTAGCTCAAATAATTCATTTTCAAAAGATAATTATTATCATGTATTTCACGAGCATCACATATTTTGTAATAGAACATATAGTTCAAATTGTTAAAATTTATTGTTTGTCACTTTTTTTGTGGTATTATCCTATCATCTACTTGACAAATACTATATGCTATAAGTTTTTTTAACAAATAAAGTTAGCATGCTCACCATGACTAATTATTATATAGCACAGTATAAATGTGATAGTATTATTGACAATATTATAATTTTTTAATTAAATATATTTGGAACATAGACTCTACGAATTTACGATATGATTTCACGATACGAGTTTACGAGACTCAAAACGAATTTAGTTAAACTCTCGATATTGACAACCTTGACTATATTCATAGCATTTTGAATGAATCTTGATCCAATTGTAAATTTTTTTGACATTTATATTATGCAGATCTAACGGACGAGCTTTCGAAATTTAGATAATTTTAAAATATTGTTTTATATTAGACTCTCTGTATAAAGTACATGAAAACTAAATTATCACCATTATTTTCATTAAGAAACTAAAATATATAATGTATCTTTTTTTTCTGAAAGCATAACAATTTTTTTTTTAAAAATAGTTAAGAAAATAAAAAAAATTGCTGCACTTCATATCATGCACTACGCTGCAGCTGCAGATTAACAAAAATTACTGCAAAAATAAGTTACTTAACCCGTCCCGAAATGTAATTGGATAAAAAAAGAAGGCTAAAATTAACCCCAAAAGAACCTGATTTGAGGTAATTGAGTATTTAAAAATTTAAGGATAAACAAATTATGTTATATTAAAAATAGATGCAATGTCATAAAGAATAGAGAAATATTTCATGATTAAATGGTGTAATGATTAAAACCGTCCCAATTTTTAGTTCGTTCCAAGAATAAAAGGAAACTATAATAAATGGAAACAAAAATTAAAGAGTGCATTAACAGGTGCTATTAATGGTCGCCCATGCAAAATCTACCCACTAACGCCTGCGTTATTTCTCTCTCTCTCTCTCTCTCTCTCTCTCTCTCTCCCCTCCTCCTCCTCCTCCTCCTCCTGAGAACAGTGCCACGGGTATGGAGGGAAACCAATCGCTCCCAGCTGCCCTTCTTCTCTTCTCACTCCTACTGCTCCTCTTCCTGGTCGCACGAGTCTCGGAGGTCGGAGCGAAGAGGGTGAGCATCCCCGACGAGCTCGACGATGTTGTGGACGACGAGGAGGACGAGGCATCGAGGCAATGGGGCCGCAAGGTACCCCTCGCCGACGACCTCCCGCCGCCTGACTTCTCACGGATGAACCCGGCGGAGATCCAGACCGAGATGATGAAACGCCACACAGGGCCGTCCTTGGGCTTCGTCAAGCTCCGGTTGGGCGTGGCGCGATCCAGGGTAACTGACATTGTCACCATTGATTTTCCTGATCGATATTGTGGGATTTTCATTTCGACATTCTCTGATTCGTGATGAAAGTTTTGCGGTCCGGTGTATGATTTAGGATTTTTATGCTTGATCTCTCTGGAGCTAATGACTTCTTATAGGAAAGTTAGGATTTTGGCTCTAATTTTTAACCTTTTTCACCTCTTTCCTAAAACTTGTACATTTCTAATGACGTTTCCTGTGTTGTCCTGTTTATGATTTGTCTATCATATTCCGTTAATCTGGATTATATTGTTGTGAAAGTTAGAATTACACCTTGATACCGTAAATTGTTGTCATTAGTTCATCCATGAAGAAGATTCAGTTCCTACCTTCTATCAGAAATCTTTCGAACTCTTGGAATATTGGTGCCTTTCCCCTCTCTGATTTGGGAATAATTTCGTCGCCATGAGGTTCCTGCGGCTGTAAATTTGGTTTACTTGGAAGGATTTGGTTCTTCTTAATTATAACCGAGAAGATAGTCCACATACATATTGGTGAACTGATGATTTTATTATTGGATGGACCGAGAGACAAATTAGTTATGGTCACTTATGCTAATGATTTCTGGGTGATGTAAGCCTTAAGAATAAATGTTCATTTTGTTGTTTATTTAACAGGTTTCATAGCCTGTCAACTTTGATGAAATTCAAAAGTAGAAAGTGTCTTTAATTCCAGTTTACCATTTTAAACCACCATGTGCATCAGTTTTGAGTTTTGAAAGTTTAAGAAGTTTTCTGACAAGATTTCCATATCTATGACTATGATGTTCACTTCTCATTCTTTCTGAACGATTCTGGGCAGCAACTCCTTTTCTTTATAATATTTCTTTCTTTCTGAACGAGTCTGTCTATTTATTGAAAATTAAATTTTTGCATGACAATTGTTCAACATAACACTCTCCAGGGATATTCAAAGAGTTTGATTTCAATGCTGCCAGGAGTTTACTATATCTACCTGACATGGTTCTTCAATTTTTGGTTTGCTTAGTGTCATATTTCAACTTGATTGTTGCATTTAGATGTGGAAAAAAGGGTTAAGTTTTGACATCTACTTTGGATTCTTTGTTCTCAGGCTTCCCACTTTCATATTCAAGGTTTTTTTTTCATTCGGTTAACGTTATGTTAGTAATTTGATGTCATATAATATACTTTTTCAATTTTTTTAGTACCTTTCTACAGTGAGATGAGATTGCATTTTTAGTATGTTTCTAGTCCTGCCCTGTTGAGAATGGTTTCTTTCATTTTTATCTTTCTTCATTAATGTAGTTAGATGACATCATGGCAGCACCTTTCTTCAGGCAGATGTCCCATTAATTGCTATGAGATGGAGCAAGGTCCTGCGAACTGGATCGGTTGAGGCTAAGTTCATGACTGTCGATCTAAGCACAATCATGTTTACATTAGAGAAGGGACAGGACTTAGAAGAGGTGAGCTAAAAAATTGGAAGTTAAATTTTTATAATTCCTGTTTGGTAATTGCTATTCGGAAATGTGTCTAAGGGTCAATCTCTTGGCTCTTGCGTTTGTTTGATATTTTGGTAACTGGTTCTTGTCTCATGCTTGTCTATTTTTTCACTGATTTAGAGTTACACCACATACTACTTATGACCTTGATCTTGGCATGTTGATATCTTGATGGTGTTGAGCTTCAAAGTGCCATTATAAGTTTAATTGCAGTATCCTCGATGCTTCCGTTTGTTGCATATAAGATGGTTAGAATATTTGAAGTGTCCGAACTGTGTCTCAGAATTCAGGGTTTGGGAAACAATATGCTGATCTAAGAAATAATGCTTATCTATAAAACAACAACAACAACAAAGCCTTATCCCACTAGGTGGGGTCGGCTAAAACCTTATCTATAAAACCATAAACCAAAAACCTAACTATAACAAGGGTCAATTTTTCGTAACTAATGTCATTAATTTCTCTGGGAGTTTCTGTACCTATTCGTAGTTTTCTTTTTTTTTATGTTTGTGAATGAAGTCTTTGTTGTATAACCAAAGAGGATAGCATAAAAAACTTAATGATGAGGTAGCGGGTATCTGATGATATTTTCACAGAAAAGGTTTTAGTAATAACCCCATAGAATGTCTCATTGTATGTGAACAAAAGAAAATTCTCTTTTACTATGAACTAATAGAAAAAGATGAAATGCGGCAAGTGAATCTGTTATAAATGATTGTACATTCTGCTCATTTTCTTTGGACTCGAACCTAAACAAAGAAAAAGCTGCATTTCATGTAGTTAAACTGGTTTGCACAGAAGAATGATATTTTTTTTTTTCAGTTGAAAGAATTTCTCTTGAGCCAGCCGGAAGCTTATGAAGTGAAGATAGGTGACCAACTGTATCGAAGACCTGGAGATCCTCCACTTGAAGAAGTTATTGAGGCCTTACAGAGAAAGAAAAATGATCCCCAAAGCAATGTTGCACAAGGAGTTCCACAAAATTCCAATGATGAACTGTAGAGAGACCAAGTTTTCATGGCTCATATGTTTGCCAAATTCGTTATGGTAGAACAGGTTAGAAAACTTTCAGTTCCTCATTCTAATACTTTTTCTCTTCCTTTTTGCTTGGCATTGAGATAAGCATTACACAAGTTGAAATATTCCTTTATGTCTTCAGCAGTTCAGCTGACACCCTATAGTACCTAAAAGTCCTCTCTGCAATTCTGCCGTCATGCCATCTGAATGATGCAAAAACTTTGAACCTGTCCAATTGCATATGTGCTATAGACTTAAAACATTGACAAAAAAAGCTTTGTATATAAGTGCATAGGTGATTTGCCAGATATATTTTGGAATATGTTCCACAGAATATTACTCTACAGTGAACGAGGACCGGAGTGTTCGTTTCAAATTGAACCCGTCGGACCGAATAATAATATATTATTTTTAATATACTAGATTAAATCAAACTATCATATTTTAATTATGTACATACTCAAAATTCAATTATATGAAATAATAATATTAATAATAATAAATTTATAAAAAATAAATCTATGTGAAATGCTATACTAAGATAATATATTTTATATTAAATTAGTGATATACATATATCAAATTCACAACTATTATGATCGAAATTATATATATACACTTGATAAATTAAATTATTATTAAATTTTTGTGTATTATATATTAACTATATTATAGTACTATTTGTATATTATACAAGTTCACCCCTCAATCTATTATGATTGTAAAGTAAATATTCGAATAATTGATTTTTTAATGTACATATCACAATACTTAAGTCACTAGTCTAGTCAAGTTAATAATGTCAAATGACATTTATCCACATACGACGAACTATCTATCTTAAAATATGTTGCTTTTTCAATAAATGGATTTTTAGAGCATTTTATGTAATATATATTATTAATTAAAGTTTTGATTAATTTTAATAATAAAGTACCTTTTAAAAATGTTTTCTTCAAAGGATGATGTGCCATAAGTCAGGTAGGCTCCACGTGACACAAAAAATTAATTTGAAAAATTCGAAGGAATAATGGTTGAGTGATTTAAAATAGAAACTCGATGATTTTTATATTGAAAAACAGAATTAAACGAGTCAAAGAATAATTTTACAAGGTTAATCACTACAAGAAAACACGTGTTTTTTATGCCCCGAGTCGTCGCAAAATGAGAACAATCCGTTGGAAATGCACTTTGCGACGAATTTTCCGACAGGAGCGATCCGTCATAAAAGTGCACATCGTAAATATTTTTTGACGCCTGAAGACAGTCTGTCGGAACTCATGGCATTTAGTAAATTGAAAAAAATCAACGACTTCGAAATGTGGTGACTCATCCTCATACTCTTGTTCAAATTAATATTGCCATATTCGATTGTAGCAGCATTGTAAATCATATTTTGATATCTGGAAGTGAAATCATCATCCATATTAGTAGGATGAAATTCTGTAGGATCTAAGTTCAATGACAGTTCTATCTTGCCAATATCACTCCAGTACACTTTTATATAAAATGAACTTTGATGGTCTTCATTTGACATTTTAAACAAGGACACTTAATAGTTCCTTCTTGTTGAAATTGTATAATATGACTTGCCATTCTTATGTAGTATTGAACTCCACATATGAATTCTTGTGTCAACTCGACACGCCCAGGATTTGATCTATTGTAGATCCATCGACGATGGTCCAGAGAAAACATAATTTCTCCGCACTATTATGTGAAATAACAAAACGATTAATGTTAACACATTATTCTAACGATTCTGTTACATTATATTATTAATAACAAGTAATTGACCAAATAATGACAATTTCAATTACCACAAGTGAAAAAATATGTACAAGTATAAAATTGCTAAAAGCTAAACCACTAACATATAATATGAACGAGTAACTAACATTTTGAAAGTAAGATAAGTCTAATATGAACGAGCTACAATTATTAACAAAAGTATAATATGAACGAGGAACTACAATTATAATAACGCTGAAGTACAAATAAGAAAAGTATCTGAGACATCAACGGACGGATCCGGACGTTGATGGCCAGACGACTGTGATTGGGCGCATCGGAAGAGGGGGGGGGGGCTTGTTATTTATTGGAAGACTTGCGATGGATTTTTCGACGGTTATACCCATTGGAGATTAAAAAAATATATTTTACAACGTTACGTTCTTTGTAATTATATATTATTTTTTTTGAATTCCCACGACTTCACCGTGGGAACTTTCGATGGGTGGCTGAGCTATTGAAAGTTCCCACGACCTGAGCCGTGGGAAATTCCTCCAGGGATTTCGAACGGCTCGAGCCATGGGAAATTCCTTGAGGGATTTTCCACGACTTGAGTGTGAGAAGTTTCGATGGGCAACCGACCCATCGAAAGTTCTCACGGCTCGAGCCATGGAAACTCGATGTATATTTATTATTAAGTATTTATAAAAAAATATTTGAATTCTGACGATTGTATCTGTGGTAATTTTCGATGACTACAAAACCGTTGAAAGTTTAGACAATCCAAGCCTGTCGTAAAGGCTTGTATTGAATTGTATGTAATATCAATTATTATATTCTGTTTCTCACGGCTTGAGCCGTGAGAACTTGCGACAGTCATCTCTCCTTGGGAACTTTCAACGGTCGTAGTCGCTAGTTGCGATGGTTTTTGAGCTGTCGGAAATTGTGACGGTTCGAGCCGTGGAAATGTTTGTGTTTCTATTTTACAATAACCACCAAAAAATTTGTCGAAAATTATGAAAGATATACGACCGTCGAAAATTTCTGACGAAAAACCATATTTTTTCACGCATTTTTTTCTTGTAGTGAATGGTTACAACTAGAAAGTCAATTTGCAACAAACTTTGCATTCAAATAATTGAGATGAATTGTTGATCGAGTAAACAAATTGATGCGAGCAAGTTTGTTAAACTCTTGCGAGTTTAAATCAGTAAAACGAATTTAATTGATTTAGTTTTTTGTTGTTTTTTTTTTTCACTTGCCTCTGCCCAAATTTTCATTTTTTTGAAGTAATTCTTAATATTTAATATTAATCGTTAACTTCCTTTGAATTTTTCGAATATTGCAACAAGGCCAAAAATTAACACACTTAACTTTATTAACTGTTTCACCTTTTTTTCCTATTTGTGAGAACAATAAAAAAATTGGGGGAAACAGATAATGAAATCGAGGTCCGTTCTGTTGAGTAGAGCCGCTTGATTATTTGCTAAACTTATTTAATTTTTCCTATACATCATTATCTAACGATAAAATAGGTAAATAAAAAAAACAAACTTATAAATGGATTTAGGTTAAGCGAAAATACTATGAAAGTGCAGAAAAGATAAATCATTAATATTTTTGCCACGGTAAATAATTGATATGAAAGTTAGGGTTTAGTTTGAAAAAAAATGTCTATAGAAGGTATGCGAAAATCATTCTAGAATTTCATATAATATAAACTTTTAAATTCTAGCAACAAAAATCCATACAAGTACACAATTCTAATTTTGCATCATATATATGATGCATTTTTTCTCAACAAGTCAACATATTATTTGACGCGGTATAACTTCATGATATTAAAACTTGTATCATATTTATATTTGTGCGTTCAACAAAGAAATTATTGGATGACGAGGATAATATATTACTTATACTTATTTACTTAGATAACACAAACTTTATGATAAGATAACACAAACTTTTTGACGAGGAGAATTACGAACGTCGGTTGCTTGGTAGATATTTCTCCTAAAAGAAATATGTTGCACCATTTTTTTACTGTAATTTAGCATATGATTTTTTTTTATATACAATAAATTGATAGACTTATTTTATAGTGTGTTCTAAACTCATATCCCCTTACTCAAATATGAGAGAAAGAAAAAAAAATTACAATGACTAATTCAGCTTTAAACAAGACTGATAAGATAAAATTTGAATTATGGCGTTAAGGAATTGGTAGCGTCCACTACTTAAGAAAAATTACTATTGATTTAGACTTATAGCAAAAAAAAAAAAATCTTAAAGCATAATTGATTAGCAAAGTTGTAGTAGCTCGAGTTAGTTTTTTAAAATCATTAATTTGATAAAAAATTATCATTTCTTTTTCCTTGGAATACCGAGTTAATCAAATATTAGCAGTGATAAACACCTATGAATCTATCTAGATTGAAAAAAGAAGTCGTTGATCTAGCACAAATTAATTAATGGTCAGGATAACTATTTGAAACTATTATAAAAAACCAAAGTGGACGAATAAAAAAGAGGAAGTGGGAGGATAATTAGATGGATGGCATAAAATATCTAAGTTGGAGGAATGGGCATGAACAAAAAGATCTAAAAGTAGAAGATTGGATATGTTAAATGTGTCACGCCAATGTGTTACGCCTCCAATAAATCTTCTAAGCTCCACAAGAAACGGGGAAATGGATCCGGGTGGAGCCCATGCGAACCTCCGCCCCGGAAAACAAGGGGCTCATGCAAAAAAATATCAGCCTTATTGCTGTACATATTACAACTTTCTTTATATATATATATATATATATATATATATATATATATATATATATATATATATATTTATATATACTTTAAAGAAATGATGAAATCCCTTTAATAAGCAATTTCGAGTTCAAATTCTACTAGTAAAAACTGATGTGTATTTTTAAATTTATCTTTTTTTTTATTGTATTAGGCCTTGATTTCTAATTGGAAAAAATCCGAAAAAGGATGAATTCTAGAAAACTAATTTATTTTGAATACAAGGACATGATTAAGTTGAAAGCATATAAATTAATTTTCATATAAATAAAAGTAAAAAAAAATCAAATTGATGACTTGACAAATAAAAATATGAAACTATTAATTCACGTATATATCCAACCCAATATATGAAAAAAAGAGTATTACAAAATGAGAATATTTTCATATAAATAAAAGTAACCGGAAGTATTATTTTTTTAACTAAAAATAGTTCCTGTTCAGCATATATATATATACTTGAAAGCATATAAATTAATTTTCATATAAATAAAAGTAAAAAAAATCAAATTGATGACTTGACAAATAAAAATATGAAACTATTAATTCACGTATATATCCAACCCAATATATGAAAAAAAGAGTATTACAAAATGAGAATATTTTCATATAAATAAAAGTAACCGGAAGTATTATTTTTTTAACTAAAAATAGTTCCTGATCAGCATAAATAAATAAATAAATATATATATATATATACATACACACTAAGTATTCGAGATAGGGAAGATAATTAAACAAGTAAGAGATATAACTCATCAAATTGAACTTATGAGGTTGTAACAAAATAAAACAAATATATGAAATTAATTGAAAAATGGAAGAAAAATCTCTCTGAAATATGTGGCGGTTTGCCTTTGTGTGCATGATACTGCATAGAAAGTGTAGGTATAATAACATACACGAATTACGCTTGCGCCACCTGTTACGTGTTTCCCTTGAGTACGTGCCACCTTTTGGCCTTCCTTCCAAGCTTTTCTTTCTGACATTTATTCCTCGTTTCGAGGCTTTATAACACATCCTGATTCTCTCATCATGCGGAAATCCTAAGCTTAATTTCCTGGCGGACCCTAAACCTTGAACTTAAAGGCTGACCCCTTAAAGACAGAGAGAGAGAGAGAGAGAGAGAGAGATTACAGTTTGCACCATCCTCTTTGCAACAAGGTTCTGTTTCTTTCTCCATCTACACCATACATCATGTTGCCTATAAAACAGCAACTATTGTTCATTTATCCTTTTCTCAACTTTTTTTAGCTTCTGATGAATCTTGTTCTTCGACATATTATATGCACAGGTCCTCTTATATAAAAAAAAGGAAAGGATAGAGGGGAGATGCACCTGAGCCTCGGCCTTTTTAGAGATTGCAAGTTCCTGGATCGAAAAGGTAATTGATGTTAATTAGCTCAAAACCTTAGAAAAGAAATTCATACGTAGATGTTATATATTACAATTCCTAACTTGTAATTAATCAATGTTGCTTTTTTTTTTCCTTAACATAAATGAAACAAAGGAAGCCCTGGAGCTATACATATTATTGTTCATTAAAATTACATTTATATGAATTCTATATATGCAGCATATTACTATTGTATGCAGTATAAGCATGTGATATACTTATTTTTTTCCTAAAATAAAAGATAACGTATATGATCAATTAATGCACACTTGTGATTTCATGTATATATCGGCCTGTGTGTTTTTTAGCGAATTCAAATTTCTTGTCTTTTACTTTTTGATTGTTTCTACATGTATATAAAGCCCTTGCATTCATTTCGACGAGAAATATTTGGAAGTAGTTTTTGACTAATTAATTTTTAAACGTTTTGCATTTTCTTAGAGGCATCTCCTTTCTTGAGGTGGAATATCCGACAATAAACAATTTGTAAATAGATTAGTTTGCAACTACATGCATGATGCCAAATGACACTAGGTAGTCTAGGTCATGTTCTTTTTTTGAAAAAAAAAATATTAAAAGAGGTTGCCTTTATTTTAGAATACTTGAATTGATATATATATATATATATATATATATATATATATACCCATATATTAATACATGGTTTGATTTTAAAAAAACTGATTTATACAGTTTTTATAAGTTAAAAAAAGTCATTTAATAGTTCAGATTCAATGTTAATAAGCTACTTATTGCAATTAACATCGATTTTCTTTAACAATATGTATTTTCTTTTTTCTCACGTGCAATAACAAATACAAAGATTTTTTTTTGGTAAAGATATCCGAAATTTTATTTAGTTAAAGTTATCAAATGCATACGGAGTTCATTAACTAGCACTTTTATTTGTTAATTTATGTCACAAAAACAGCGACATGTGAAGTGGTGGCGCCGCTCAGGCGAGGGGGCTTCGACTTGCGCGAAGAGTACGTGAGCGCCTTCCGCACCGAGTCGTACAACGAGTTCTGTGCCCGCGTGACGGATCTCACCATATCCCACGGCGCCGGCTCCGTCGCCGCGCTCCGCCCGCAGTCCGACGACCGTCTCCTCTTCGAGCGCCTCCTGGAGCCCGACCGGCCCACCACCGACGAGATCCTCGCGCACGCCCAGAAGCACAGCCGCCCGGAGACACACGTCCTCCTCTCCGACTACTACGACGAGACCTCCAGGGCCTCCTTCCTCTGCGGCCTCCTCTTGGTCGACATCGAACGCGTCCGCTCTCGGTACCGCCCGCTCAAAGCGACGCTGCACTCCCTCGCGCCGAGCGGTCACGAGCCGAAAGCTCCTCCGCAGGCCGTCGAGCTCGAGCGCTACCTCGCCGCCCTCTCCGTGCTGTCCAACCCCTTCGACTCCTTGGCCACGTCTCGGGGCGAGTTCAAGGCGGTGCAAGAGGGCTCCGAGGACCTGCTCAGGCGGCTCGAGTCGAGGCGCAAGAAGGCGAAGTCGAGGCTGCGGATCCTCGGCCGGGTGAAGCGCTCCCTGGCCGTCTTCTTCGTCGTCCTGACGGCGTCCGCGTCGGTGGTCGGCCTCTTCGTGGCGTTGCACACCGTGCTGGCCCTGGTGGCGCTGCCCACGCTCGTGCCCACCTCGTCCCGGCGCCTGGCGTCGACGCGGTGGCTCGCGCGGGTACTGGCTCAGCTGGACGCCGCGACGAAGGGGATCTACATACTGAACCGGGACCTGGACACCATCGGCAGGCTGGTGACCCGGCTGCACGACGAGGTGGAGCACATGCTGGCGCTGCTGCGGCTCTGCAGCGAGCGGTGCGAGATGAAGTGGGGGCTGATGCAGGAGGTGGTGCGGCAGATGTGGAAGGCGGACGGCCGCTTCAGCCAGCAGCTGGATGAACTGGAGGAGCACCTGTGCCTCTGCTTCATGACCATTAACAAGGTCAGGTGCCTGGTGATGAGAGAGGTGCTTGCACCAACTGCCAAGTACTAGCTAGAGCTCGATCATAGAAATGTACATAATCCATTAGTTGTTGAAACATGTTTGCACAGATGTCATACTTTTTCTTTCTTTAGTTCTAATTGTCGTACATGTTTAATTTGCAGTAACAAACGCCACAATGAAATTGTAGTAATCTTAATTTGTATATGTATTTTTTTTTTAATTCAACGTAGTTACCTTTATAGTGGTACGATTAAATTGGCAAGATGAGCATGTTTGTTTGACGATGTTTTATCCTGTCACCTTTATACATTTCACCTTTATACCTTTCGAAGAAAAGATAAAATGTCGGCGACCTAGTTTTGGCTTCGATTCGCGCAGATTCTTCACATGTAAGTTAGCCATCGGTTAGAGAGTCATTTAATTTTGATAAGGTCTTTGGCCCAATCGTGAAGGTAGTCGAGGTTGAGGATTTTCCCACCACCTGTCTAACGAGTTTTCCGACAAGTCGTAGGACATTGCACACGTGAGGGAGATACGAATCAAATTGCTAGCCATATAAAAATTAATCGGTAATCTTTTTTAAATTCATCCATTTTAGATTTTGATCATTCTTCCGCAACATTCTCGATGACTCATTCTTAGAATGTTGTTGGTAGATTGGGTTTCAGTTATGTGACTTAATTTAAAGTAATTTTCTTCTATTATTGACGAAGAAGGCATTTTTTACGACGTCTTGACGAGTACGACTTCGATTTTCGAAAGTGATAACTACAGTTGTTGTGGTGAAAATATACAGTTTGCTTAGAGTAATTTTTATAATGTAGTTAACGTTCTAATTATTAGACGTTGCTTTAAAGTTTGATTTGAACTTCGTTTATAAGAAATTATTAATCTGAGTGATCGTTCGTTATTTGTCGGAGATTTTATTAGACTACTATTAGTCGATAAGACTTTCATTTTCTCCTTGGTTAGTGACGGGATTTTATTAGACTACTATTAGTCGATAAGACTTTCATTTTCTCCTTGGTTAGTGACGGATTCTAACCAAGAAGAAAATGAAAGTCTTATCGACTAATTGTAGTCTAATAAAATCTCCGACAAATAACGAACGATCACTCAGATTAATAATTTATATGACCTCACAAAAATATATGACCTCGCTCTACCCCCAAGAAACCAAAGCACTCTCCATCCAATATCTTTTATGTGCATGATCTCTCCCTCTCAAGCACTTCCATGTCCTCATCCACAACGTTAAGCTCTCAGCTTCAATACTATCCTGCTCTCATCGCCTTCCTCGTTGATTGAACGCTAGTTGCAAAACACAACGGCCGCCCTCGTCATGGCAGCCAGGAGCAGTCACATCCTCGCCCTCTAGTTGCCTTCCTCATTGATTAATATTTTTGCAACAGAGCAATCTATGTTCTCTGTTGGTTTCTCAATACAAGAAAAATGATTTTTAGCGACCATAATTAACAAAGAGATTCAAATATGGTCGTTAAACATCGTTATTAACGACTAGAAAAAATTTTAATCGTCAACAATAAGGACCAGAAAAATTCTAGTCCTTAATACTCTTATGACTGACCGTTAAAAGTCAACAATAAGGACCAGAAAAAATCTCACAACGGCCGCCCTCGTCATGGCAGCCAGGAGCAGTCACATCCTCGCCCTCTAGTTGCCTTCCTCATTGATTAATATTTTTGCAACAGAGCAATCTATGTTCTCTGTTGGTTTCTCAATACAAGAAAAATGATTTTTAGCGACCATAATTAACAAAGAGATTCAAATATGGTCGTTAAACATCGTTATTAACGACTAGAAAAAATTTTAATCGTCAACAATAAGGACCAGAAAAATTCTAGTCCTTAATACTCTTATGACTGACCGTTAAAAGTCAACAATAAGGACCAGAAAAAATCTGATCCTTAATATTTAAATTAACAACCATCATCTTGTCGTTAAAGATATGAAAGAAGAAAAGAACAAGTATGTATAGAAACATAGTCCCATATTCATTATAGTAGTATGATGAGAGCAAAGAGACAAGTATTAATAGAGTTTTATGAAGAAGGTCCATCTTTGAATCTTTTCCAAATTTAAAATAATTATTTTTTATCAGATTATTTGTTCACAAAAAAACTTTAAAAAATTAATCGATTCATCCAAAATGAGATTCAATCCGGTGATGTCTTTAGCGACTAGGTGAGTGGTCCTTATAAGTTATATAGGGAACCAGCATACTAGTCGCTATTGAATTTTTAGGGAAGAGAATTATAGTGGTCCTTAAAAAGAATCACCGGCCAATTATTCACACTGGACGTTAAAACCTTTTAGCGGCGGGATCTATAGCTGTCGTTGATGAGTATTAACGTCAAGATGACAACTTTTAACGACTACATATCTTTTCGCTAATGACCTAATTTCTTGTAGTGTCTGTATCTCTGGCCATCCTTCGTCCATGAGTGGTCTCCATTTGTTGCTTCAATTTTCTTGCTATAAAAGAAGGAAACTTATCTTTTTTTGTATTTTATATTGCATGATTAATTAGTTAAATATCAATTCACTTATTGATTCAGAAGGGGTCGGATGTCGCTTATAAGGTTTAGTCATTTTAGGATAATGCTCGTGCGAGTTTGGAAATTGGAGAAATGGACCTCATATCCACGTTGCCTCATGAGACTCTAGACATGTGTGAAGAGAGCTTGAGATGTACCATTGATACCAATGTTGTTAGGACCGGACGGGACAACGACTCGAACAAGTGTTCGTTTTAGGTTGGACCGATCGAACCAGTTGGACCGATCGGACCGGATAGTAATAAAATATTATATTTAATATGGTATATTAAATTAAGCTATTATGTTTTGAATATTTATACGTATGTCAAAATGTAATTATAAAAAATTACAATCATAAATCATAAATTTTAAATATAAGATTTGATGTTAAATTTATTACACACTTAATAAATGAAAATCTTATTAAATCTCATTATTATATATAAATTTTCTATTCTTTTTTTTATAAATATTATGAAAATATTATATATTTTATAAATAAATTTATAGTATAATTAGTGATTTATGAATTTTGAACTTATTAAATATTAAATTAAAGAAATTTTAAATTTGTTTATATATATTTTTATATATGTAATACTATACTATATTAAGTATGTTATAGATATTAAGTATGTTATAGTTTTATTGTATATTATACATATAATAAAGAAGTTTGCACCGTTCATCTCTAACTAATTTATCTAATATAACAAATATTATATATAATATAATTAATATATAATTAACTTATATTATAATATACATTTATGTTATTAAAATTTTGGATAAAATAATAATCCATAAGTTAAAGTTTAAATATTAGTATATTGTAGACTAAAGGAAGGAAAAAAGAACAACTAAGGTGTACAAACATAGTCCTACATTGCTAATAATAATAACATAAGAGTAAGATGACAACTATAAATAAAGGAGCACACTATTGGACCAATGTGATACTTTATGGAGAAAGTCTAATAATGGATATTTTCCAAATTTATAACAATAAACTTTATAAAATTATTTCTTAATAAAAGAAATAATAAAAAAATTATTGGACAAAAAATCGTGGTTCAACTTAGTTTTTTTTTTCACCGGTTTTTGGCCGGTTCTTAACTGGTCTTGATCGGTTCAACTTGGTCCAATTCAGTGTCTAATTTTGGGGCTTAGACTAGGCCGTCTTAATAGCCGATCGATGGTCGGACCGATCCGATCGGTCGGTCTGGTCCAGCCCTAATAACATTGATTGATACACGACACAACCAACACCAAGTGGAGCAAGGTGCTTCCATTTTTTTTTAACATCCTAGTGTTCTCAGTTGATTTGATTACTATATAAGCTGATAGCATATGGATCTTCAGAGCTACGGAGTTTCCTGCAACCTATAACTTCTACAAGATGGCCTATGAGATACTTTTGAATGAACATTATATTTACTACAAAATTTTCAGAACATCACCGGATTTAACCTTGAAGAGATTTGAAACATTATTTGGGATGATGTTTTTTTTTTTCGTTTCCTTTTTGTGGAAGTCTGTTGGCTTCTTTATGTAATGCAATGTAACAATGTGTAGGGTAAGGACATAAAAGATATTGGGTGGTGGCCACGAGGAGTTGCACTATCAGATAGATTGCTCCTAGTTGCAACTCGCGTACAATAAGAGGAAGAAGCGACGAGAGCGAGACAATGTCGAAGCCAAAAGCCCAATGACGACACCGGAGCAGCGCGAGGTCTGGCGGTCATGGGGAGTTGCAGTATCATGGGGACTGCTCCTGGGTGCAACTCGCGTACAATCAGCAGGGAAAGTGATGAGAGCAAGTCCATGGTTCTGTTCGGCATTATTATCGGTTTGATAAGCGAATAACGGTTCTACTAGTGGATAACGGATTAATTAGCGGATTTCGAGTAATAGACGATAATTAGCGGTTAGAGGTTGTAATAAATAAGTGTTTGATAAACTTAACGGTAGAATTAGTGGATGAATATAAAATGACATAATTAAAGATATGACAAATAATTTAATTTAATCACTATACAAATTTTATTATAATATAATAAATTAAATATTTATATCTTAATTAACTAAAATAAAATTTTACAACTAATTTTTTTTGTTAAAATATATAGAAATTTATATTGACAATAAATTTTATATAGTGCACTCATGATACAAAATATTAATTGTGAAATTATTTTTTATTCATTGTTAACATATAAATAATTTGTAATTAATTAAGTATGGATATAAAATTAAATATAGTTAAATGATTATAAAATAAAAATGAGAAAATAATAAGATAGGTTAAAAAGAAATAATATATTTAAATATGGAGAAAATTGGTTAGTTTTATAAAACTCTCACCTCTAAACGCTACTAGAAGTAGCTTTTCAATATTTTTCTATAAAACGTTAAACACTACTTATTTTTGTCATTTGCTAAACAAAAAAAATTAGTAATTGAACCACTATTAGTTAAAACGTTAATTTTGATGTCGTAAAAAAGAGTCAATATCGAAGCCAAAAAGCTCAATGACCGACACTGGAGTAGCCAAAAGGCATCGGAGCATTAACGACCGCTAAGAAAGAGAAATTGCAAGAGGGGAGATAAGAAAGACGACCTTTTTAACCTTATTTATCACGAGATGGACTTGAGTCGTCGATGGGATGTTTGACGATTGAGATGCATAACTAGTATCTGATGTCATCTGTGGCGTTAAATGTAGGATCGACAGTTTCCAACGTGCAAGCCACGGTGTCTATAAAACTGCTCATGACATGCTCATTTTACCCTTATTATATATAACACTATAGCATATATTGATAAGTTACATATAATTAACACTTTTCTTATTTAAAACTAATAACTTTTTTTATAAATAACTTTATATAACTAATTTCATATTTCCAACATTAAGTGCAAATTTTCTCTTTATATCTTATATTTTTTTCCTCTCTGGAAACCATTTCTCTTTTTATTAAAAAAAATAAAATGAAGAAGAAAACTATTAGATAATAAATTATCCTTCACTAAAAAGATCTTAGTAATTCTATTTTGTTTTATTTATTTCCATTAATCTCTATGGCTCTTTAATCTATATTTTTTCTGGAAATAAAATAGTAAGATGTTCTCATTTGCACCCATACCCGATGGGGTCCTAGGTCCGCCCCTCTTCTTGGTAATTATTTTATCAATCCATAATAAAATATGATTTGTGTAAATCATTCAGAGTTGCCGCTAAATAATAATTAGGAAGTTATGATTTATAATGTTGACTAGTCAATTACTTAAATAGTAATTTTATTTGCAATGAATGTAATAGACTGTGTTTACTCTTGATTAAATTCGGATAAAGAGATAATTTGGAACTCGACGAATCTGAGTTGAGAGAACTTATCTCAACTGATATAAATCACTTAAGCCCTCGAGTGATGACATTGTTCCACCCGATGTGGGACGAATTTTCGTGAAAATTTTCCTCATGCATATTCATACTTATTTGTATGCTTCATATGTGTGTCATCATATGACCTATGATGTGTATTATGGATTTTGGAAACTCGTTGAGTGTGGAAAAAAATCTTTCTTTGTACATGTGAAATAAAGATTTGGATTTTTGAAAGGAAAATGTTTATGTGATGACTTATAATTTTAAACTTTCACTTCGAATTTGCATTCATATATCGTGTGTGTTACATGTAAAAACTCGCATAAGACGGAGTGTTTTACCTAACACTACAAGAAAACAAGGTATGACGGATAATTCTATCACAATATAAGTGTATTCCGTCACAGATGCTCTTCCGTGATGGACTTGTGACAATCTGCATCCGTCACTAATTTTTGACCCACAAATTATGTTGTGAAAGATTATTTTCGTCACAAAGATATTTATGACAACTAAGATCGTCACAAGATTAAAAATTTTTTATCACAAGAGTTTGATAAAATAATTAATAAAATAAGTATTCCGTCACAAATATGATAAATTTTTTATGGATTACTGACTATTAATTTGTGACGGATATATATTGTGATAATTTTTATGACAGATTTGTTATAATTAGTTGTGATCATTTTGTGACGATTATGATTGTGATACACTTGTGACAAACTTTACGTCGACATTTTGTGAAAAAATTGTGATGATTCGCTATTAATTATTTTGATGAAGTTGTGACGAACTTTTATGTACTTAATTAATATGATAAATTTACAAAAATTTTAATTAATCATTATGGCAATTGTGTGACAATTTATTTTCTAAATATACTATTACACATGAAAAATTATACAATAAAAATATTACAATGCAAGATATTCATTTCTAAACATGCCAAAGATCATATAGAATTTAAACATTTGTAATTAAAATATTCAAAATATTAAATCCACTACAAAGTTTTGATTATCCAAATTTAACAATGAAACTTTAAGCAAATTGTAGCCACACAACATATCTACTTTTTTCCTTGATGAATTGTGATCACCTCTCCATAAAAAAGTTGAAACCTATAATTAAACATATACATAAAATATTAAGATCTAGTGATTTAAATAGAGAAATATTAAAATAATAAAGCATAATGATATATAAATAAGATAAATTACCTTATTAATGTGAAATAGAATCTCCAGAAGGTGATTGGCTATTTCATTAATCGAGAATTTTGCATGCCATTTTGGAATCCATAGTTGAGGTTCAATATGATTCCATCCTTGGTACCGAGAATGCTTTTCAGTTCAGCCCTCAAATCCTGCACTGCTATCTCTAGTTCCAGGCAGGCGCCAAGTAACATGTTGCAATAAGTTCACAAAGTGGAAGTTAACACTGTTGTGATGCTTAAAGTAGTAATGTAGTATGGATCAAACGAGGTGGATGGCATAATAAGAAGATGCATCAACAAAATAGATAGTTTCATCCTATAAACTTTGTTGGTCTCAATCTCTCGGAGGCCTTTGACTATAAACTTTGTCGTTCTCGATCTTTGTAGAACGGGTCTCGTACTTGCTTTCTTAGAGTTGATACTGAATACATCTTTAACTGTCTCTCCAAATGCTCTTGATTATACGAAACTCTATGATACAAACTGAAACCTATATACCACAACATAATATGTTCTGCAAGACCATGTATCATATAAGCATATGATTGACAAGCCAATAAACAAGTCTTTACAGCATATTAAGAACACAGACATACTGTTAAGATACTGGATGTGGAAACGAAGATTAGACACCAACCTTCAACTTGCTCTGAAGAAGATCGACTTCCACTAACGTCCCTTGAAGTTTCTTTTGGCATTCTGATATAACCTTTTCATATGCAGCATTTTCTTCCTGCAGAGTGACTTGGTACAAATTTTGATGTAAAATCATTGAAGTGTGGACAAAATTTCATGATAAAGGAAGAAAGAAATCAGCTTCAGGCCATCGAACTTTTGAGAGAAAATAAAGGAAATAGACTAAGATATTAAATCACAGTAATTGTAAATGATACTTTTTTTATAAATGATACTTCATACTATAGGGCTTCTATATGTCACATGTTTTCATAACACCTATCCTATAAAGAGGCCACAACAGAAAATATTGTTGTTTGAAGTTTCTGAAGAGCAAGACCTACTGCTATTTTTCTTGAAGGTAAAAGGATATGACTATAAGGCCTAATCTATATACGTCTATGATGTCAGAAGAAAGCCCTCATACATTGGCCTCACAAAGATTTGAAGACAACAACAACAACAACAAAGCCTTATCCCAGTAGGTGGACGCTTCGTTGATTCATGTTCATGAGATTCGACAGGGTTTTACGCTGGCTGTCGGGGCCTAACACAACCCTCCTCCTTTATCCGGGCTTGGGACCGGCTATAAAACATAGGCGGGTCTTCAAATCCTCACAAAGATTTGAAGACAAATAGCATAATTTAAAATTCTGTACATGCAGAAATAGATGAAACGAGTTATAGTACATTATTCTTCCCATAAAGTTTTTTGGGTGGTCAGTCCGGTGTTTGGAAAGTGGTGTCAACGATTCAACTTATGCCGGCGATTCAACTCACGCGATACTACAAAGGGCATTGTTCACACTCGGCCCATCATTGAGCTCAACTAATTCGGTTAGGTTCGTCTTGTATCGTGTACTTAGTGGTGGTAGATGAGCTCCCAACAAAAATATTTTGCATTCACAAAAATTCAAACTCGAGACATTGCAAGCTAAGCAATTGTTTAAGCGAAGAGGAGCCACTTACCTCTTCACCCAAGCTTTTGTTGATTATTCTCCACATATATTGGTCAGAGACTGATGTACATATGGATGCTTGAGCAAGTCATGTGTATGCATTTTCTCCATATAAACGCTTGGCAGCGGCCTCAAACATAGAAGATTGGATCTAAATCAGTAGAATAAGGAATCTTTCAGAACTATATATTACACTAAATGACGAGTTCATTTTTTTTAAAAAAAAATACAACTTTGCAAATGCTTCAAATGTGCTTAAAATTAAAACATGGAAAAAATTGAAGGAAATTTTACCTTATAGCTCAATGAACGCCATGATTATTAAATATTTACTTAGTTTAATTGATTACATAGTTAATTCAATATAACTATAATTTTCACCAGAAGAAAGGAATCAATCAATAAGGAAATTGAGAAAAAAGTTTGTTCTTTTTTCAATTACACAAAAAGATTTAAATTTTTACCATATACGATACTCCAAGATCGAATTAATAAAAAAAGCCTATGGCCATCGGTATGTACAAAAAGTTATTGTACAAAACATGACGAAAAAAAAGCTAGGCATGGGTTGCGACCTGTTTGCTTTCTCCCACCTCATCCTTCAGCATATGGACAAGAGATCGTTCCATGCGATCGGTCCCGGCAGGCACCAGTGCACGCAGTCGTTGACGGTGACCCCCCTGTCAAGTGCCCGTACCGGCTCGGGCGTCCATCCGGCCTCATCACCATGGCCGTCGTCGTGTCCAATAGCCTGAACCTGACAGCCCCCGCGCCGCTTCGCCGCTGCCGCCGTTTGAAGTTCCGCCTGCACCCTGCGCATCTCGATATCGACTCCTCCCTTCAGCCTGATCACCTCGGTGCTCCGGAGCGGCGGCGTGCGCACGCAGTCCCCTCCCTTGTCCCACTCGCCGTTCTCGAAGTGCGCCGGCTAGTACGTACGCAGGAACACCGCCCCCTCGAACCCGAGGCCATCGATGAAGGCCGAGAGCGCGGTCCGGACGTTAGGGGTGAAATTGCGCCGGTTCGAGGCTGACTCAAGTTGCCGGTCCGGTTCAGGGCGTCGGTTTAGGTTAAGGTACAAAAGGGCCTTTTTTCCTCCTCTCTCCACCCGTTTCTTCTCTCTCCACCCGAACGGCCGATCTCTCCACCTCTTCGAGCGACGCCCGGTGACGCCCGCGGCGGCCCCCTCTTCGAGCGTCGCCCGTTGATACCCGCCTCGGCCGACCTCCTCCGCGACGGACACCTCTTCGAGCGTCGCCCGCCTCGGCCGACCTCCTCCGCGACGGCCGCCTGTTCGAGCGTCGGCCCTCCGCGACCGTGCCCTAGATCTCCGCACTCGAACGGAAGCGACGCCCGCCTCGGCCGACCTCCTCCGCGACCGTGTTGCAGGTTGTTAGATCAATTGGCTCCGATAGCAAGTTGTACTCTAGATTCTATTTTCTTTATGCTATTCGCAGTTCTTCATATGCAGCATTTCTGATGGCTTCCACTACTGAGCAGAAGGTTGGATATGAGAGGCCGGAATGTCTTGTGGACATTTGCAAAGACAGCTATACTATCTGCTATGGTATCTAAGACGATTTCTGATCGGTATGCGACCATAGTTTATGTAAGGGGCACTTCTATGCTTCCTACTTTGACACCGCTTGATTCTGGTTTCTCCGGATTCCTTAAAGGTAGCTCTTTCTCTAACATTTGAATAAAACCTTTTTTCATCCAAAAATCAGTGTTTGCTTTGTGTATGCTGACTATTAGTCTGTTGACAGGTGATCGCGTATTGTGTGAAAAATTTTGTCTTGAAAGGTACAAATTTTCACGCGGTGATATAGTCACATTCGCGTAAGTTGTGAGACATCTTTTAGTTTCGAATTAATTTCTGACGACCATCCTATTGATCTTCTCTGTGAAGTTACAGACATCCACAAATCGTTAGGTTCATTTTATCGTTTGGCTAAGTGCAGGTCCCCTACAAACCACAATGAATTACTTATTAAAAGACTAATTGCTTTGCCCGGTGACTGGCTCCAAGTTCCTAGATCATCTGGCATAGTGAAGATTCCAGATGGGCATTGTTGGGTGGAAGGTGACAATTCACAATGCAGCATGGATTCAAGGCATTTCGGCCCTGTAAGTTATACACATCACAATGTTTTCGTAGTTATGCTGTAGCAGAACTTGGAAGTAAACAATGACATTCCAATTTCCAGGACAAGTAACCGTATCCCCCTCATAGCTTTTGGAAATCTAAATTAAACTGATTGCTAAATTTGGTCAACAAAGAAGTAGCTTAATTATAAGTCTTTGTCACAAGCATGCAGTTCAAACTCATTGTTCTCAACTTTTCCCTGAAAAGCAGGAGCATGTTAAGAGTTTTCTCTTGAGAAGGAATCTGCCATTTACGCTTTTGTTGACCCCATGCATAATCACTTAAGGTCTAAGGTTCTTGGTATGTCTTCTTTGGAAATTCATACTTCACTTTGAGACTCAAGAATGTATATGTTTCTTAATGACCTTCGAATAGGAAAAGACCTATAAGGGAACTTGTTGAAGAGTGTTTTACAATCATAAGCATCCAAGAATTAGCCAACAAACAAATATCCAATGTTTGTGTCTTTGATCTGTGTGCCAAGCATTTACATCACACGTTTTCTATGATACTCCAAGTTGCTTGCTGAAACTCAGTAAAGAACTTTGTTTAGAACACTAAGTAAAGAGATCTAAGCAAGCTAGATAGTCCTCTGATGCACTATATAATCTTGTGTTTTCTCAAGATATGTTAAGACTTTTTTGCGTGCAATTCTTATTTTGGCACTTCTCACTCTCAGTTTCTTTGTGTTGACCATCTAAGCGATTTGCAATATTTTTCTTTAGCGCATTCCAGAATGAGCATCAAAGGATCTCTTTTGCAGATTCCCATGGGATTAATTAAAGGAAGAGCAACGCATGTGATCTGGCCACCTGCAAGAATATCTCCACTTGATAGAAAAATGACTGCCGAGAGAATCTTCCCACATTGAAATAGTTCCATTCATTGAACTTTCTGTCTTGCCGTTGTTGGCATGCAAAAAAAATTATAGCATTGAGATTCTTTCAGTTGGGTTTTTGGATCGTCAACATTAGCCGATTTCATGCTTAAAGAGGCATGTTATCTCAAAGTAATTGTTGATCTTAGCATCTTCATGACTTCGTGAGATAAATTTATGTTGATTATTTCAATTATACAGTTGTTATCAGTGAGCTCGGCATGTTGATCGATTTTATGGATGTTAGAATTTTCAAAATTTATACTAAATGTTTTTTATTATTAATGGTAACCTTCTAATTAAATTTTGACTTATGCTAGTGATCCAATGACAATTTAGTCACACCGGATGGTTTCTACCAGATTGCACTCAGTCTGATCTTGTGAACATTGTTTAGTGGATGAAAGCCCAATACTGAAAACCGAAATAAAATTGTTTTATTATTAATGGTAACCTTCTCATTAAATTGACTTTTGCTAGTGATCCAATGACGATTTAATGAAGATTTAATTTCGGATCATAAAATTGTTTTATGTATTTGTGGTTTCACAAAACATGCAGGCTAGGAATACTACTGAGACTTTACATAGCTGCAAAAACTGAATTATCGACAAGGTTCCTTAAAGTTTGGCATCTCCCATACGGAGGCTGAACAGATGAACCGAAAGCTTCACATTCATGTCTAAAAGCAATCGCTCATAACTGTGCACCCAATTCTCCTCTTGAATAATTGGTTGCCCCTCGGTAGATTGACTCGTCAGGGAAATGACCGACTCGCAAGCCATGCTTGGGTGAGAGCCAGTTTAGGACTGAAAACCTAAAATACAAGCTCCATCACTGGTTTGATAGTGCAGCACAACATATCCTGAGGAGCTTGAATAATGGGGACAAAGACTGAGCCTTATCAAGTCATGCTTTAACAAAAAGATTATAAAGATTATTCACATATATCAACTAAGTGGCAGGACGTTAAAACACCCCTTCATATCAGCTCGATAAAAAGATGACCTCTAAAAGAAGATTAAATGGTACTCCATAAGTTAAAAACTGAGATACCTTCAGGTTGTGCACGGTTATTCTTTGTGCATATCAACTTTCCGTTACATTGGTCAACCCGTCACTTCGTGCACCTATAAAACCAATAGTTGCCTGCCACAAAGGCCATCTGCATAGCTGCACAATATAACATACTCATAAAAAAGGAGGATACAATTAGACGAGTAATCAGCAGAGAGATCTGAATAATTGACCAGCAACAAAACCAGCAATAGTTACATCGTTAATCTTGTATGCATGTTGATGATAGAATCAGTCTGGTTGTTGAATAAATTGATTAGATGGTTCTTCAGTAAGCACACCATCTTCTTCACAACGAATCATGTGTCTTCGGCAACTACAAGGAAATGAATTATAAAAAGGAGAAGCATAGAGAGCACAAGTTCAAAGGTCATTAGCAGAAAAAGATAGGAGTAAACTCCAACAGATGGTTAATGAAAAGACTGTCTACAAACTACACTCACCTGAACATGACTAAATGGGCAGCTCCTACAGCTATGATCAGTTTGCTGTCTACACGTGTTGCATATTCTCAAGTTATGTCTCTCAAAACCGGACTGGGATTGATCTGTAGAAGGTTGTGAAGTTGGAGATCGTTGATCAGCAGATATAGAAGTTTCGGTCACGTCATCGTGGTTAAAATCGTCCAAATTAGTTACAATGGAATCTCTGTCATTTGCTTTGTAACCGCACTCCCATTCCTTTTAATAGATGAAACTTTCTTATCGGCCTCTTCAAGAGCAATCGTATGCATCAGGAGATGCTGCACCAACTTCAGCATATTTCATGGCTTCACAACATAAGTTGTTGTATCTCAAAGTTGGTGATTCATGATCGCTATGCTGAACTTCAACATGATTCTGCTTATTGCCACACAATAAAGTCTTTTGACTCCTCAATTTCCATAATTTCTTTGAAGAGCCTAGTGGATGATTATGTTCACTTTCAAATTTTGAGACAAGCCACTTTCCAGAGTTATTCTTTTTAACCATAAGCATTGCTTTGCAACCAACCCTGGTAGCTTCTCGAGACCTTTTGACCTTCCTTTCACTAGTTCCATCTTTCTTTACATAGAAACCCTCCTTGGAGCACACAAATAAACGAGATATGATGGACTTATCTCGCTTTGACCGGTAATAAGTACTAACACGTATGTTAAAGCCTATATGCTTTGAGTACGCGAAATAAAAAGTCTTTGCAGCCTCTTCAGATTCAAATTCCATTCCTATACATGGTTCAGCAGTTGCATCTCTCTGAGGCACATTCAACGTTGTTTCCATCTCAATCATCTCATCATCTGACTCAGAGTACTCACCATTCGTTGTTCTCCGCAAAGTTAACTCATGATTATGATGTTTCACTAGCTTTGAAACAACCCACTTTCCTGAATCTCGCCTCTTCACCATTATCATTGCCTTGCAGCCAACTCTCGTAATTGCCCTAGGCCTTTGAAGTTTTACGTCAGCATTTTCTTCTTTCTTTACACGGAAACCTTCTTTTGAACATACAATTAACCTGGAAATTATAGAGTTGTCACGTTTTGATCGATAATATGAGCTAACACGTGCTCTGAAACCTGCACTCCTAGCATACCCCTTGTAGAATATTTGTGCATCTTGTTCAGACTCGAACTCCATTCCTAGTTGTGGTTCCAGACCAGGTTCACCTTCAGGTGGAAGAACCATCATCTCATTGTCTATCCCTCCATCATGAAAATTTAATCCATTTCCTATTGGATTTTCAAGCATTTGATCATCCCCACGAACATAGGGATCATAATCCAGCATCACCACTTTCCCTTGTGTGCCAAGTACATGATTGTGCATTTTTTCGCACTTCGAAATTATCCATTGCCCAGACATCTGCTTTTTCACCATAATCATAGCTCTACAGCCCACTCGCGTTATCATTCTAGGTCGTTTTGTTTTGCCCTCAATGCTTTCATCTCTTGTCAAGCGGAAACCCTCTCTTGAACATACAAATTGTCGAGAAATAATAGTCTTGTCACGTTTTGAACGGATAAATGAGCTTATACGCACTTTAAAGCCTATCTGAGCTGCATAAGCATGATAAAATATCCTGGCAAACTCCTCGGATTCAAATTCCATACCCTCATATGGTTCTACTATTGGCTCGAACACAGACCCCACAGAATGTTCCATTATTTCATGCATATCAGAAATTTGAGGTTCCACGTCAACTGTCAGAGTGAAAATAATTACAAAGGAGAGTTAAACTATGCATCAATAATACATAATAAGTAGGCCAATAGATTACAAAATCAAACAATTTAGACGAATTTAGTAACAAATAACTTTCTTTTGAATTTATTTTAGAGAAAACAATAGGATCTTGTCAGCTAAATGTTTTGACCCATACCTCACTTAACTCCAGTCACTCTCTATCCATACAACACATACATATATGTCATGTATCACTGCGTACCACCACATTTCTGGGTACTATACATGTATGCGAAAAGATTATTCAAAGACGTATCATACCATAAGAATTTTAAGCATTTATCAAAGGAAAAAAATAAACACGTGATGAACTAAAGCATAAATGTGTATACAATATATGTAACGTGTGCCCGAAGGAAATACAAAATTATGGAGCATAAGATTTTTAAAAAAAGAAAAATAATGCATAATATGAATTATATGTCAAATTAAACCACTATCTACATCTTTCCAGTGACATCATTCTTTGTTTTGTTTTTTCTTCAATCATGACGATTGATGATTATCAATCTGCCGAGAGCATTTGATAACAAAATTGCCCTAAGCATCTAAAATCATCACTTTAGTCAGAAAACAATTTTACATGCGCAAGAAGGCATTTTGGCGAACATTTAGCATTCAAAGTATAAGAATAACATCAAAACTTGAAAGCACCAACTCAGAATATCGGCAAAGGCTCGCCGAAACAAAAAAAAAAAACTAGTCGAACACGCACCTGGAGAAATGATCATTGGAGTGGAGAACATGAATCCCTCCATCTCCTCAAGGACCTTTGATCCAGAGATCCAACATGAAGTAGTGTTCTAGAGTTCTTGTTGGGCGAGGATATCTACCCGTTGTCTAGGGTTCCCTCCTCCTGCACCAGCAGTAATCACTACACAGCCAACAGGGCTCGAAAAAGAGGGATTTTTTTTCTTACTCAAAGGCGAATGGAAATGGGAAAGTCGGCGCATGATACGGCAGGTGGATATCTAACGTGCGCAGGTTTTTTTGGGCTTCAATTTGGGCCGTCTTTCCAACGGAGCAGCAAATGGACTAAAATGCAATTTTCTCCCAAACCAATTTTATTCTTGTTCATTTTCCACATAAAAAATTAAAATTAATCTTTAACAATTTTTTTCCGAAAAATATCAAACGAAAAAGAATGAACACGTAAACTCATAAAAGGATTACATACATAATTTTAATAATATATTATTAATTTTTACCGAATTTTTAAAATCTTATCGACTTTTGAGTTTATGAATTTATATACTCGTAATAGTTTTCATTAGGGATGTTCAGCGGGACGAATTGACCCACGAATCTGACGATCCAACTCGAATTTTTGATCGGGTCAAATCCGACTGGTAAGCGCCCGTAGTTTTCACTATCCCAATCAAATAAATTTTAAAAAACCATTATTACGAGCTCGCGACGGTAGGAAGAATAGACTGGCTATCAAACTGTTTAACACAAATATAATATTAAATTAAATCTTCGGAGTCCGGACCAGATGAATTTTGGGTCGAGAGAAGAAGTCTCCGGTCGGATTAGAGGCATGAAGTTGCCGTCCGCACTTATTTTTGCGTTCCCCCGAAAGTTTTCGTTCCGCGACTTGCGGATTCCTCCTCCTCTCGTGAGCTCCCTTCCCTTGCCCCTTTCAAAGATCTCTAATTTTGAGGTAATCTTTTTTTGTGCTCCTTTTCGATTAATTCTAAGCCTCTTTTTAATTCCTTTTAGTTTCTTCAGATATTTTATCCTTCAACTTGGTTTGGATATGTTTTTCCTAATATAATTTGTATGTTTTGATTCTGATCGTCCGGATTCGTACGGGATTGCTCAGACGCCCAAGTTCTGATTGTTGTTATATGTTCGATTTGGGGATTATAGGTGGTTTCTGTTTCCATGGCGTGGATTGTGTAATTGCGTGAGGAGTTAGCGGACTATATTGTCGTTGCTCTAATCACTCTGAACATTGCATCGGGTGTTAATATGTTTTCATTGTCTTTCTGGATCGCATCAGGAACTTTTGCTGTGTTTAGTTCTTTTACCAAATAGCAAGTTCGACTTTGTGACAGACATTGCAATATATATTCCGAAAGTTGCAATTTTGTTTGTGTCAATGAGCTAAGAGTAAAGAAAAAATTAGGCTTGTCATTTGTAACAAGAAATATAGTCTACCTTGTACCAGTCGTGGTTTTCCAATTCTGGTTTGTCGTTGCCTCTTTGTGGTCATGATATTTCCCTTTTTTGCAACATATTTTTCTTTCCTATTCGTGATTCTGATAGGTGCTTGTCATCAGTCTTTTCTTTTTTTTTCCCTAGCATCTTATGGTTTTTACAATTGAGTATGATGTGAATAAGATGCTTAATCATAGTAATGCTAATTTTACCAAGTATTTACCGACCCCACCTAGTGGGATAAGGCTTTGTTGTTGTTGTTGTATTTGCCTTTGAGTTTTGTTCATCTTGCATATTGAACTTTTTTCTTGATACCTGGCATGCTTGGAAATTGTGCTATAAGATATTTCATTAATTGAAGATAGCCAATGCCTTAAAGTTTGTACCCAATTTTAAGCTTTGAAGCATGGCGGACAATGAAAAGGAGGCAGAGGGAACATCTTCCCATGGAGCTGACTGGGAAGTTGTGTCCCTTACAGCATCTGCCTATGCTGCCGCCCATGGCTCCAAAGAATTTGACCAAGACGATGAAAATACTGCGAATGAGAAGGATAATGAACGGCAATCTCCTGATGCATTGTTCATGTCTCATCATTTTGTGTTTCCACCAAGCGAGCACGAAAATCTTCCAATAGAGCCAGAACTCATCGAAATACATAATGTATTAGAGGGTCGAAGTGTAAGCTTTAATGTGGATGCTAATGATGGATTTGATGAAGCTGATGAAGAGAAACTGTTGACAGAATTTGTTGATGGTTCACATGAAGTTGAGTTTTTTGATGAAGGTAGCAGTGTCTCTATACAAAATGTGGCTTTTAAAGAACGGAAAGGGTTTCAAAGTAACATTGAGTTTACTGAAACAGATGAATATGATATGTCCTATGAAGTTTCTGAAGAAAGTTTGGCATCAACTGGAAACTCTGCAAAACAAAGCAAGGAAGATAAATTTGATGGTTCGAACCTTCCTTGTGAAGCTCGGTGGAAAAGGCATTCAACATCCCTCTATCGTCATGCTAAGGAAGCCAACACATTTTGGTCTGTTGTTGTAGCTGCTGCTGTTATGGGGCTTGTGATCATGGGGCAACGGTGGCAGAAAGACAAATGGCAGCTCCATCAACTTAAATTGCAGTTTGGTATCAGCGAGGAGGTAATTGATTTCACTTGGTAAATTTGATTTGTTTCCAAATTTTATTTTCAATTGGAAGTTTGTTGTGTGCCCTTCTCTGTTCCTTTTTAGTTTTCCTTGGCAAGTTCTTGCTAAATATGTAATCTAATTCAAGTTACATCAAATCCTTTGTTACATATATTCATATAAGTTTCACAATCCCTCCTCGAAAAAAAAAAAGTTTCACAATCAACTTGTATTCTGAATCAGCCAATTCACGTTACATAGGACATGGAAGCATTTTTGTGAATGACCATATTAACCACAAGTATAAAAAATTTCAGTTCTTTAATGCCCTTTAGAGTGTAAGGTTAATTTACATCATTTTCTCCTAAAACTCGTGTACACAGTGGATCTTGTTTCTAGCTTTTATGTATTTTGCAATGGCCGCAAACTCTTTCTTTTGGTACTCTAGAGGTTTATATCCTAATTAGTTTGATGACTACAGGTTTTTAGAAGTTATCCTTTCATCTAAAAAAAGGCCTCAACAGTAGTTTAAAATTAATTGGACGTTGGACTATGCCAAAACATGTGTTATTAATTTTTGTGGTCAATGTTTTTGCTTAATTGCTCAGTCTTATTCACAACATGAAATAACTAGGAATGAGGATGGGAGATATGGTGGAAATGGGTTAAGCTTTAGTACCTTGTCGAAACATTCAATTGATTTGCATTATGAGACTAAAAAAAAAGCAACAGTGCTATGCTCATTTACAAAATATTAGGGAGGAAACTTCACAAGCCCTTCCCATAAGACCTAACTTCATAGTTATTAAATTAAAGCACTGAATCCCTTTGAAATTACCTAAGGATGCTCTAGAACCCATAAGTTGGTTAAACATATATTATTATTTATTAATAATATATTAACATTTGTTTGATTAATTTTTAATTTAGTTAGTTAGTTTTATAATTTACTTAAACAATGGTTCAAAGGGCAAATGTGAAAAGTAAACCAAAAAGATTGTTAATACAATTTGGATTGTCACCCTTTGTATTGTCACTTCGTAGGCAATGCAAATTGCTTAGATAATACATATTACTCATTAGTTGTCACAAGTGAACATGTGATGTACTAGCTGAGATAATTAGATAATTTAATACAATATTATCTAATAATTTACAAATATTGCCTTTAGAGAAATGCTTTTTTGAAGTCGTTTGGTATGGGATAATCTAAATAGATTATGAGTTATTTTATTTAAAATTCTCAAGGGCCCACTCACATTACTTCATTTGATTTAGTTGCTTTAGTGATTTTGATTACCATCTCATTGGTAACCTAGATAGCACACAGAAGAGGTGTCTACTAGTTGGTTGTAAATTGTAATGTATTTTGACAAAAATATCCAACAACAACAACAACAAAGCCTTATCCCACTAGGTGGGGTCGACTACATGGATCATACGTCATTCCGCTCTAATTCGTTGATCCATGTTCATGAGATTCGACAGGATTTTACGTTGGCTAACACAACCCTCCTCCTTTATCCGGGCTTGGGACCGATTATAAAACATAGGCGGAGTTTTTGACAAAAATACCCATTCAATTTTCATTGAAAAATACCCATTCAATGAAAATTTTTATTTTTAAATATTTTATTCATAAATAAATATCATTCAACGTAATCTTCTTTATTGTCGAAGTCTTTTATAGATAACTCTTAATTTTGCCCCATCTTCTTTTATCTATATTTACTTTCCTATTTTTTGCTTTGTTTATTTGTGATCAAAGTCTAAAATAATTTTTAGGGATATTTTGGTAATTTCGTCTTTAACTATTTTACCTACTCAGTACTTATCAAATACTATAATGTGATGTTATTGGTATTTTAAATGGTGATAATCTATTAATCTATTTTGATTGTGATCTAAATTACTAGTTAATTAAATCAATAATGCACTAAACAGTCTTATTAATATTATTTCTCAAGGTAGAAAAAGAGTTGGCTTAAGTTATCAAGCCAACTTTGCCTTTTTTTTTGTTTGTGCTATGAGAAGGATATCTATAACAACAAATATCTTTCTCCTTATTTCTTTTTGTTCATATGATTAAACATCTTGAATATGAACATTAGGTTGAATCAAACCGCATAAAAAAATACATTTTTTTTTTTTGTTTTGATGCATAGATTCGGTGGAGGAAGTGAAAATAGAGAAACTTTGTATTGATTTCTATTATACCAGGTAAAAATGGAGAAAATTTTGAAGTTCTTGTGTGTTTCTTCTTGTCATTATCTTATGCTGCCAAGGATGAGTAATGTATAGGTTTGATATCGGAGTCGCGATAGTCTACAGTTGTTTGCCGATATATGTTTTTTTTCTTTTTGAAACTACTCTCTGAAGGCTTACATCTTTTTGAAACCGCTCGACAGAAGTTGATCAGGATGATCGGACCAATTGGACGGCTTACGGACATTCTGATTGGCAGCCATCAGCATCGCCCACTGATCCAGGGGGTTGGTGCTACAGCCAATCTTTAAGTTGATGATGACGAAAACATGGTGCATGAAAAATCTTGCTTTCATAAGCTTGAAATGTTATGTGAAATTTGGTAGTTTTTATTATTCTGGGAGAACAAAAGTAAGTTTTACCGTAGACATCTTCGCTACATGAATTTGCTCGTTATATGTTTTTACACTTTGCTTGTATCCCGAAAGCATTTAAGCTCTCTAGATTCCATATTTATTTCTTCTTGTTGTACTGTACACAGATGGTTCTCATATATTTTAATGAAGGAAATAAGTTTAAGATCTACAAGCAAACAATTTACTGTTGAGTTATTTCATTTTTGCAGCGTTTGCATTTACTTTCTTGCGGTACATTAATTCGCTCCGTTCTTCTCAAAATAAATAATAATAATAATAATTATTATAATTCGTGCCGTATTGTTTCCTTCTAAATGCGTGTATTATCAAGGAAAAATGAATACTCCAAGAAGAAGATATTTGTTAAAATAAACCATATTAGAAAATAGGCTAATGGAGTTCAATTGTTTAGAGAGTGCTGCTGGTCCACAATCCACATATATGAAGCATCGGGACTTAATAACATTTTGATAACAATTTCAAACATTTGGCTAAGTTTATGAGGTAGTAATCCCTTATCAAGAAACGGTCACCATAAATATAAGTAAATAATAAGTTATATTTTTTTAGTAATTTAGCTCACACTCCTGGATCATATTTTTATGGCATTTAATTTTAAATTATAAACTTACAATTTTGGTCTCTGGATTTATTTTAATTTGTCACTTAGCTTATTCTGTAAGGTTCCATCTATTTTTCTAATTGTTTTTTAGAATAATTATACAATTGTAATTTGATGCTTATTTAAAAATATTAAAAATCAAAGAATAATTAGCACAACAACAATATTTCATAGTTATTAAAATATTATTAGTAAAATATATTTCCACCCGTATTGATTGCTTTGTGAACGTTTAAAAGTATTTCTATTATAAAAAATATAAATAAAATTGATATATGATCTTGAACTTTGTGGTGAAGAATTCTATTAGTTTGCAAGAGAGCTGCAATGATTATTGGTAAGATTTGTGCCAAAGGCTTTGTCATATAATGGGTTTTCAATTTTCAAGCTTCCATCGCAACAGGTTTCTTAGAAGCAACATTTTGCCGCACTTCATCTCCAAATAAAAGGATTTTTTTTCTGACCTGAATTATGCATTTTTTTTTCGTGTTTACAAAAGACTTTCAAATATTTTGCTGATATCTCCTGAGCTATGTCACTTTTCCCATTAATTTTTATTTTTAATTTATGAAATGATCAAATTATCCTCACGAAATTTAGATAATTACTTGAGAAAAAAAGATGCAACACCTCGTTGGCGCACAATGCAGACACAACATAAAAGGGAGGTAGGGATGTTCAGCGGGTCGGGTCGACCTACGAATCCAATGACGACCCAAATCAGTTTGGGTCAGATCGGTCCATGGACTCAACCCGACCGGTCGGGTCGGGTAAGATTAGAATTTTTCGACTCGAGTTTTATTTTTTTAATTTTTTTAATTTTTAGCCTATATTTTATACTAAAAATATTAAAATGAAATATTTTAAATGTGTAAAATAATATATAAATGTTTAATAAATTATTTTATGCTTTTAAACTAAATATATATCATATTTTTATATTAAATAATAGAAAATTGTAAGAAAAAATTAAAAAATAAAAAGAAAAAATGGTGGTCGGACAACCCGGCCCGATCCAACCCAATCCGAACCGAGTCGGGTTGGATCGGATCCAACCCTTCAGAGAGAGCTGACCCGACCCGACTCAACTAGATCAAAATCGGGCGAGACGGGTCGGGTCCGGGGTTAGATCTCGACCCGTGAACACTCCTAAAGGAGGGTGTCACCCCCCTTCGCAAGCGCGACAAAGGGGGGCCGATGCCCCCTTTCTCTCTCGTCGGGCCTGATGAGCCCCCTTCTCTATCATGACGGCGAAGGGGGGCCGATGCACCCCTTCTCTCTCGCATGCGCCGACGAGAGAGAAGGGGAACACCGCCCCACTTTATTGCACAGGCGAAGCCATGAAGGGAGTCGACACCCCCTTCTCTCTTGGATGCGCCGGCGAGAGAGAAGGAGGGTGTCACCCCCACCCATTCTCTCTCGTTGGTGTCGCTCCGACAAAAGGGGCAGCCCCCCCCCCCCCCCCCTTCTCTCTTGTGTACGCTGGCGAGAGAGAAGGGGGAGTGTCATCCCCCTCTGTCGCGCCGACGAAGGGGGCTGCCATCCCCGTTCTCTCTCACCAATGCACGCGAGAGAGAAGAGGGTCAAATGCGCCCCCTCCCCTGCCGGGCCAACGCCCCCCTTCTCTCGTCGTGCCCGCCGACGAGAGAGAAGGGGACATGCCCCCCTTCGCCGATGCGACCGAGGGGGGCCACATCCCCCTTCTCTCTCGCCGATGCACACAAGAGAGGAGGCATCGGCCCCCCTTTGCTGGCACAACAGAGGGGGGCCGACGCCCCCTTTCTCTTACATGTTGGCATTGTGTGCCGGCGAGGTGCTGCCGCCTCCTTCTCTCACTATAGTGCCGGTGAAGTTGCGCCAGATAAAGAAATTATCTAAACTCTGTGAGGGCAATTTGGTCATTTCATAAATAAAAATTAACGAAAAAGTTAAGAGTGGTTTATAAATGTACTTAAGTGAAAAAGGCGGTATAGTTTAGAGGATGTCAGTGAAATATTCGAAAGTCATTGGTAAACGTGAAAAAAGTTCATAATTTAGGGGAGGTCGGAGAAAAAAAAACAAATAAAAAGGTGGATGATTAAAGAGTTTTGTCTCTTAATTTTGTCCATTTAGTATCATGCACATCATTTGGCTTTTACATTGGTCATGATGATCTTTATCCCTTCTCTCGTCAATAGTGTTAGTATTCTCGTTTGCTAGAGAGAGAAATTAGAAAAGCCATGATATTTTTCGCTCTCATTTTTTTGTGGTATGCATTTTGAAGAAAGAAATTAAAAACTACTCAAAACTAAGCAACAAAATATTGAATTGGTTACTGAAGATAGAAGAGTTAGAGATTAATTCTAATTAGCATTTATGTTTGATATGATTCTAGTTGATCCTCGTTAGTTTTGTTTCAATTCGTTATAATCCTTACATGGTATTACCATGTCTAAAGTTGTAGGCACTTTAGAAGCTCAAGAGGATCTAGATTTCCTTTTCGTTAGTTGTGGTATGATCATTATATATAAGCTATTATTTGACTCTTATTCTTTTTTTCTTAGTTAATTCATTCAGATAACATGTTTCACTTTCATTCATTATCTTTTCATTTTTTTTTAGTTTTCCTTTTTTTTTGTTATCTTTCTTTCCTTTTTATAATGTTACAACCAAACAAAATAATTCGAAATAAAATCTTCCTGGCACACATCATGCTATGAATGACTCCTTACTTACTGCTACTAAATGCAAATGACCATACCTGCTTAATTAGTTCATGTGTATCTGTGTATGTTGTATCGCATTTGTTTTGTTTTGTTTTATCTCTTTAATATTGATTTAGTTGATTGTTGGGTCTGGAATTTAAAGTGTTAGAACTAGAAGTGTGAATCATCATTCATGTTGAAGAATTAAGCTTTGGAAATGATAATTCAATTTTCCAGTCTTTGAACTCTTAATCTCTTTTAACTTTTCTAGTGTTATATAGTCATTATTACAAATTTCTATTTATGTTTCAATAGCACGCTAAATATTTATAGAAATTAGATCAAAATTTGATTTAAACTTATATATATATATATATATATATATATATATATATATATATATATATATATATATGATATGGACCTCTCTTTTTTCTCTCTCTCTCTCTTTACGGTCAATGGTGGCGGGGTCTGATTTGATGCTGGTGGAACATGGCTTGACAGGGACGGGTGTTTGGGAGTGGTGATTAGGGGCGGTGATCGCAAAGGTTAGGGGAGACGATCAGGGTGTCAACACTCGCAGGGGGTCCGGGGTAGGCACTCGTAGGAGGTCGGGCACGAGTGCGTCAATGGCACTCAAAGGGGAGGAGGAGGTTGCAAAGGTGGGATGCTGGAGACGGTGCTCCGAGGGAAGGAGGGGAGGAAGAGGTTGTAGAGGAGGAGTGCCTGCGACAGTGCTCAGAGAGGAAGAGGAGGTTGCAGAGGTGGGTGACGGTGGCAGTGCTTGGAGGAGAGGTTACAAAGGTGCGAGTGCTTGGTGGGGAGGTGTGATGACTGTTGGGATGCCTCGACACCAAAGGCTCGACGATGATAGGCGCAAGTCACTGGATCAGAAGAAGAGTGGAGGTTGTCTCAACGTCGATGGGTCGATGATGACAAGCTAGCATCGGTGGGTCATCTAATCAGAAAAAGAAAGGGAGGTTGGGGCCAATGCTCGCAGGGGATAGAAGGAGAGGGGAGGAGGTTTGTAACGCCCTCAAGATTGGGCCCCAATTTAAAGACTGAATCTTAGGCAACGCTACATTTGCATGATACTTCTTGATCTAATTTCATAAATATTGTAGCGAAAACATAATAACAAGTAATAAAACATAAATATAGCGGAAGACTTCTAAACATATAAATTTTAAAATAACATAACTAGCACATGAGCCACATAGACTCTAACATAAGACCTAACGTATGATTCATAATACATAAATGAGCTCATATAAAAGTTCATGACTCAAAGACTCATAGGTCACTCGTTAAAGAGTTCTTCATCATAACATAATATAAGATAACTTGGACCATGCGCTCGATCAACTCATGTGCAATCTCTCCATCACGATGTCTCCACCGCCAAGCGCCTCGTCCATACCTGCACAGATCTATGGGTTGCAGAGGATTTCTCTCGTTATAGTATATTGAGGCTCATGCATGTTATGATCTTATAACATCATTTCTACATGGAATAACGTATAAATTTCATAATAATAGAAACAAAGAATACATGCATATTATGAGATACATATGTACACTATATAGCATGTGAACATTAACATGGTAAGATAAAATAAGCATATAACATCATTAAACATTATGTTAAGGCATATCATGAACTTATATTGCTTAACTTCAACATTTTAATTCATAACATGATATGCCAATAGAACATACATTAACATCCCTTTAAGTGCTTACATTATCATCATCATCTTTTATGTCCCAAGTTATTCATCTTAATCACCTTATGTGAGTTTCATATTTTTATCTTTCATTTTTAATTAAATAGCTTCTTATCTTGATTATCGGGAAAATCATGTTGATTCGTGGGACTTAGGCTAACTAGGCTAGGATCTCTTTGTCCCAATTGAAAACGTCACCATTACAGAGTGGAACTAGTTTCTCCTCCACGATTACAATAAGACACATTCAACCATTCTAGCTTTTAATTATATACATCAATACATACAATTCTTCAATACATGTTGCATGTTTTAATCCTATTTGAGGTTGTTCATACATCAAATCATTTTAGGTTTAAACAATTATCATACATAGGCGGTAGAGAACAATCCACTTTTGGATGACCGTTGGGTCAGGATCGGACGATCGAAACATGTTTCGCGATCGACCGCTATGAGTCGTGAGGATGATCGAACTGGGCAACACAACATTTGCAGACTTCTGACCTTTCTAAAATGGATGATAGAACTTATCAACATAACTTTCACAAAAGTTTGAGATTTTCGGACCCTTTAAAATGGACATCCGAAACATGTTCGAATGACCAATGGATGGGGGTCGGACGATCGAAATGGTCGACTCGACATTTACAGAAGTCTAAAACTTTCGGACCTCCCAAAATGGGTGATCAAAAGGGTTTCGATTGATCGTTTTGAGGCGATGGGTCAAAACTAACACTACATTTCCATTCTTCAAATCATAATACATAGAGCACACATTTGCTTTAATAATCATATTGATGCGAGAATTGTATGCGCAAAATACAAGCAAGCATATTAGGCCTAATCAAGTAATAAAGTGAAGTAAGATGTCGATCCTTCAAGGACTAATGACTTGAAATTTTCTAATCTCATAAGTTATAGGGAGGAAGTTTAAATTCACATTGTGTCGCAAAAATAAGAACATGGTATTTATGCTTTGATTTCCGTGTTCTTTCGATCCAATCGCTCCGCACACGGAAATAGTGTACAAAATAGTGTAACATGGTCCGAAAGAACATGTGTAACATCGTGTCGCAAAATCAGAGCATAAATACCATGTTACACTATTCACGATCAGTACAAAATAGTGTAACATGGTATTTATGCTCTGATTTACGTGTTCTTTCGGTCCAATCGCTCCGCACATCCTAATTGATAATCCTGAGATCAAAATAAACCAAATGTGGATAGCTTTTGACTCTGACAAATTTTAGAAAATTAAATAAGAAAATAGATGCATGTCATGATAAAATTATGAAAAATAACCTAAATTATGCATGAAAAGTATGTATAAAATTGCATGCATCACATATGAATCATATAATGAAATTTTTAGCGCAATAATCATGAAGATAAGTAGGGATTTTGTGTAAGGGAATAAAACCTACTAATCACATCTTTATTTAACAAATGAACAACTTCATCATGAACTAAATATAAATGACAAATGAAACTTCATATTTCTAAGCATGGTTATGAATGGAACAATAATCTTAATAAGGAAATGACTTAACCTAAACCATCACGCACATCTCCTAATATGCATCAATAAGACCTAGTTTAATCTTAGAAACTCTTAATCCAAACATCAATACATCATTAAGGGAGTAGAAATTTGGATCCCCTCAACATACCTTGCTTAGTGAGCCTTAAACTCATATCTTCTTCCTCTCTTCTCCCTTCTTCTTCTCCCAGTCAAACCACTCTCTTCTCCCTCCTGATTGTTGTCCCCGAACTGGTGTGTAGCTGTTCGTTCCCCTCCATGGAAGTTGTTGCCGATTGCTGGAGTGAGGGAGGGGTAAAGGGTAAATGAGAGAGAGTGAGAGTGAATAATGAAGTTACTGTAACTACAGTGGGGATTTGAGTTCCAGCCGAATGGGAGTGGATGGGATTCCTTTTAGATTATGGTAGTTTTGTTGTTGGGCTTTGGGGCGGTTGACTTTATTTCTATTTTTATATATTGCACATAACGAAATTTCTTAAAATATTCGGGGTGAAGCCGGGGACCCTTCTAGACTATAAGTGGATCCAACTCTCCTCTCATAACTAGCATTATGATATCTTGAGAAAAATGATACTTAAGGCCAAGGGCGGACCCATGTATAGTGTGAGGGGCCCCCTAATTTTTATTATTTATTAGTTATATATATATATTAAAAGCTAAATTTTAAGATAAAAAAAGTTACATTTAGCCCCCTTAAAGAATTTTCTATGCCATCTGAGGCGACGGGTCAAAACTAACATTACATTTCCATTCTTCAAATCATAATACATAGAGCACACATTTGCTTTAATAATCATATTGATGCGAGAATTGTATGCGCAAAATACAAGCAAGCATATTAGGCCTAATCAAGTAATAAAGTGAAGTAAGATTCGATCCTTCAAGGACTAATGACTTGAAATTTTCTAATCTCATAAGTTATAGGGAGGAAGTTTAAATTCACATTGTGTCGCAAAAATAAGAACATGGTATTTATGCTTTGATTTCCGTGTTCTTTCGATCCAATCGCTCCGCACACGGAAATAGTGTACAAAATAGTGTAACATGGTCCGAAAGAACATGTGTAACATCGTGTCGCAAAATCAGAGCATAAATACCATGTTACACTATTCACGATCAGTACAAAATAGTGTAACATGGTATTTATGCTCTGATTTACGTGTTCTTTCGGTCCAATCGCTCCGCACATCCTAATTGATAATCCTGAGATCAAAATAAACCAAATGTGGATAGCTTTTGACTCTGACAAATTTTAGAAAATTAAATAAGAAAATAGATGCATGTCATGATAAAATTATGAAAAATAACCTAAATTATGCATGAAAAGTATGTATAAAATTGCATGCATCACATAGGAATCATATAATGAAATTTTTAGCACAATAATCATGAAGATAAGTAGGGATTTTGTGTAAGGGAATAAAACCTACTAATCACATCTTTATTTAACAAATGAACAACTTCATCATGAACTAAATATAAATGACAAATGAAACTTCATATTTCTAAGCATGGTTATGAATGGAACAATAATCTTAATAAGGAAATGACTTAACCTAAACCATCACGCACATCTCCTAATATGCATCAATAAGACCTAGTTTAATCTTAGAAACTCTTAATCCAAACATCAATACATCATTAAGGGAGTAGAAATTTGGATCCCCTCAACATACCTTGCTTAGTGATCCTTAAACCCATATCTTCTTCCTCTCTTCTCCCTTCTTCTTCTCCCAGTCAAACCACTCTCTTCTCCCTCCTGATTGTTGTCCCTGAACTGGTGTGTAGCTGTTCATTCCCCTCCATGGAAGTTGTTGCCGATTGCTGGAGTGAGGGAGGGGTAAAGGGTAAATGAGAGAGAGTGAGAGTAAATAATGAAGTTACTGTAACTACAGTGGGGATTTGAGTTCCAGCCGAATGGGAGTGGATGGGATTCCTTTTAGATTATGGTTGTTTTGTTGTTGGGCTTTGGGGCGGTTGACTTTATTTCTATTTTTATATATTGCACATAACGAAATTTCTTAAAATATTCGGGGTGAAGCCGGGGACCCTTCTAGACTATAAGTGGATCCAACTCTCCTCTCATAACTAGCATTATGATATCTTGAGAAAAATGATACTTAAGGCCAAGGGCGGACCCATGTATAGTGTGAGGGGCCCCCTAATTTTTATTATTTATTAGTTATATATATATATATATATTAAAAGCTAAATTTTAAGATAAAAAGTTACATTTAGCCCCCTTAAAGAATTTTCTATGCCATTTGATTTAATGGTGGTGCTCCCAACTCCCTCCTCCCAAGTTTTGAGTCCAACGATGGTTGGACTCGCACGAGATTTCTCAGTCATTCGATCTGTGCGAGACGGTTGAGATGCACTGCCTTTTTCTCCCGAATCTCCCATGTCTCTGCCCTAACTCCCACGGCTTCCCTTTCTTCCATGGCGTCATTGCTTCGACCGTGCTCATCATCGCCGTTGCATTCGCCGCCGCCCATCCCAAGCCCTCCTCCTTTCCTCCTCTCTCTCTCTGCACGCCGCAGCGTTTCGACCTCCGCCCATCCCAAGATCTCCATCATCGCCTTTGCCTATGTGCCGATTCGAGCCGTCACTGACCAGATCTGAGACATCGCAGATCTCGAGCACCCCCGCCGACCTCCGCGGTCCAATTACGTGAGGGGGCCATATCCAACCATCGCTGAGCTCCACAGCGACCCCCGCCGACCTTCGCGACGACCCCCGCGACTCGACGACCAACACCGCTCACCCACTCGCCGCCATTGCCTCGCACACTCGCCGCTGTTGGCCGCCTCGCCCACTCGCCTCTACCTCTGCCTCGCCCACTCGTTGCCTCGTCCACTTGCCGCTGCCGCCCACTCGCCGCTACCTTCGCCTCGCCTACTCGCCGTCACCACCTCATCCACTCGCCGTCGTTGTCGTCTCGCCCACTCACTGCTACCTCTGCCTCGCCCACTCGCCATTGTCGCCACCTCGCCCACTCGCCACTGTCGTGGTCTCGCCCACTCGCCGCCACTCGAGAACTGTAGCCGCTGCTCGACAATCCCGCCGGCTGACCACCCTCGCCCATCACCAAGTCATGGATGGATGTAATTGAGATTAGTGAAATTTTAATTCAAATTAGTGATAATTAATTGGGAACCTTCCACATGGCTTCGCGATCCATCGCCGCCGCCCCGCGACCCCTCGTCATTGTCGATAATCATATGTTAACTTGTTCTAAATTTGTTTCAGAGAAAGATATATCTAGTGCAAATTTGGCGTGGTTCTTGTATTCATTTATTTTCAAGTCGAATGTGTACTTTGATGTAGTTCTTGTAAGTTGAACATGATTAACGAAATTTGACTTCTCATTGTCATCAAAATGTAGTTATAGCAATATTCATATTTATAACCATTACTTTTTCATCACTTTCACGTTAATTGATTTCAACTATAGGTGAATTTTATCTCATTTGCCTTCATGCATTTCCTAAATTTGCCTTTATGCATACGAATGCATAAACAAGGTTGCAACTCCCTTGTGAATTTTACAAACACCAAGCAGAAGACTGTTGGATGTGATTTGTATGGCATGAAGGAGATCGACCATTCTGTAATAGAAAAAAATTATAACTAATCATATAGTATTTCATTTGCAACTCGAAATTACGGCATTGTAATGTTACGACTCGAAATTACAACAAATTTGTAGTACATCATCGAAATTACGAAATCCAGCAAGAAGTTACAACTCAAAACTACTATCGCAATTCAGCAAGCAACTATACAACATTCGGCAGCGAGTGTTCCCGAGCGGTGGCGCCATGAGGTGGCACCGGGGAAGGGTCGCGATGGTTCTTGGGCGGCGGTGGTAGCGAGGGATCGTGACTCGTGAGGCAATTGAAGCATTGAACGGACACTTGAGGACTTGAGGTCACCGGGGAAATTGAGGTGGTGAGGCTTCTCGGTCATGTGAGGGTCGGCAGCGTGTGGCGTGCGCGAGGGTGTGCAGGGTCGGTGCGCAACGGTGGTGCGGGGTTGTCGATCGTGCAAGGTCGACGGGGGTGCGACAGGGGTCGACGCGCGGCAGTGGTGCGGGGTCACGATGGGACGAGAGCCGGCTTGGATAGGGGGGAGGCGGGCTTGTTAGATCTCGGCGGAGCTCGACAGTGACGTGCGGGAGGCGGCGGCGACCTGTGAAGGCAGTCTCGGTGGCGATCTGCGAAGGCGGTCTGGGTGGAGACCTACGAAGGCAGACTCGACAGCAATTTACGAAGGCGGCGGCAATCTACGAAAGCGGCGGCGACCTGCGAAGGCGGACTCAGTGGAGATCTATGAAGGTGGCAGCGACCTGCGAAGGCGATCCGACGGGGATCTGCGAAGGCGGTTTCGACGGCGACCTACGAAGGCGGACTCAACGTTGATCTGTGAAGGCAGTGGGAACATGAAGGCCATCGACACAGAGGGTAGGGCACGAATCGACAGGAAAGGAGGAAGGCATTTGAGTGTCAAAAAATACACGGTGAAGGTGGAGGCGACTTGCGAAGGTGGTGACAGGCGGTGGGGACTTGCAAGGGGTTCTCAGGTTCTGTCGGTGGCGCGCGAAAATGCGAGTTCGACGAAGGGCCACGAGGCGGAAGCGGCGGCAGTTGGGCTCAAAGGAATAGGGTCGCATGGCGGCATCGACGACGAGGTCAAGGCGGAAGCGGTGGCCGCGTTCAGAGAGATTAGGCAGGCTTGCGAGGAGAGAGAAGTGATGAAATTCATGTGCATGCGTTAGAGTTGAGGAAAAAATGAAAAAAAAATGTAGATATCCGGGTCGTGGATTGTGAATGGAAGGACTGAGATACGTGCGCGAATTTGAACCCTTGATTCATGATTCAAGAGTGGATAAAATGGGAGCTTACATGGGAGCACCCCGTTAAACCCAATGAATAAATATGTGGGGCTTGCGAGAGGTCACCAATTCGAGTGTGGCCCTCACTTTTTTTGTTCGAGTCTGCCGTGCTTATGTTTGGTACAAGGATAAAATAAGAACAACAAAGTTATTATGGAATAATTACCCAAACAGTTATTTTTACAACTGATGGGACCAACCTGCAATAATTGTAAGAACATAAAAATATAAGAGCAAATAAGTTCTGGCACGAACAACTCTATTCCTGCAAGAACAAGAACAAGAAAATAGGCAGAGTCAAAAAAATTTGTTCCGAAACAATTTTTTTTTTTTCATCCAAACAGCCCATAAGAGGTTTGCTCCATATGCTAAATTACATTTTTTTATTTAAATACTGTAATGAATTTATTTTTATGCATATAAATTTGTTATTAGTAAAGAATTAGTTCGAAATAACGAGATTGTATAGATGGTAATTGAAGAAAAAAAACTTTCCACGTCTAATTCACACACGCTCGCTAATTAATTATAATATTAAGTAATAATGTTGGTAGTAAAACCGTAAAAAGTCACGTAGCAAATCTTAATCATGGTCACAGCGATAGTTATCTATCTGTCCCTCGAGAGGAGAAGAATGAAGAAAGAAAAGGTAGCAGGTCGACGACCGCAACATGCCTCAGCCACCGGCCACCTCCGCCCACAACGTCGTCACCCTTAACGTCGGCGGCCAACTCTTCCAGACCACCTCGCAAACTCTCTCCCTCGCCGGCGCCGCCTCCCTCCTTTCCTCCCTCGCCTCCGTCTCCAGCTCCAACTCCATCCCCTTCGTGGACCGTGATCCCGCGCTCTTCTCCGCCCTCCTCTCCCTCCTCCGATCCGGTCGGCTACCCTCGGCCGCCGCCACCTCCGCCTTCGACCTCGACGATCTCATCGCCGAAGCCCGCTTCTACTCCCTCGACCCGCTCCTCCTCCTCTCCCCCATCTCCGACCCCTCCCTCTTCGACCCTTTCTCCCTCCGCCGCTCCCTCATTCTCCCTCTCCCCGGCCGCCACCCTCCCTCGGCCATCTCCTCAGCTGCCGCTTCGCTCCTCGTTGCTCACGGCGGCAATATCTCTTCCTTCGACCCCTCCCTCCTTCGCCGTTCCACCGCCCTCACCCCACTCCCCGCCGTCGACTCGCTCCTCGCTCTTCCGAATTCTCCCTTCCTTGCTGCAGCAGGGGCAGCCGACTTTCCAGGCCTCCACCTCATCGACCTTCGACCCCACGGCGGCTCCCTTCGTCGTGTGCTCCATTGGTCCCCAAACCCCTCTTCCGTCGCCGCCTCCGCAGTCCAGGCGATCGGGTCCTCTCCCAACCTCCTATTTGGAAGCTTTGAGTCCTGCCGCAGGAACGCCAGTACCGTGCTTGCTTTCGACCTCGAGACGCAGCGGTCTGTTGCCGAGATCGGCCGCCGTGAAGTTTATGGCGCGGATCTAGACTCCGCAATTCCGCCCACGAAACTTCAGTGGATTCCTGATTTCAATCTGCTGATGGCCGCAGGATCCCACGCTGGCCCTTTCGGGCTCCTGGGAAGCATTAAATTATGGGATGTGAGGTCCGGCGAAGCGGTGTGTGAACTGAAGGAGAAGGACGACTGCTTTGCAGATGTCACAGTTTCTGATAGCTTGTCTGCGTTGTTTAAGATTGGGTTCAACTCCGGGGAGGTCTTCATGGCAGATATTAGACAACTGAACTGCAAGGAATCGTGGATTTGTATTGGGGATGGGAGGAAGATTGCAACTGGTAAGAAAGAAGGGAGCGGGTGCCGAATAGAGAGCCATGGAAGGCAGGTGTTCTTCACCAGGGGAGGGGATGTAGAGATGTGGACAGAGGTGTCCATGGGACCATCATCAAAGAGGAATGAGGATGGACTGTTGGAGGGCCAGAGGGTCATGAGGAGGAATTTGATGGGTGGATTGAAGGATTTGGGTGGGAAGAAGATAAACCTCTTGGGATTCGGAGGGAACCGGATGGTGGTGGCTCGGAAGGATGAGAAGTGCGTGGAAGTGTGGGAGAGCACTACTAGGGATTGATGGAGGTTAAGGTAACAAAGATGTGAAGCTCTGAAGCTTTTCCTTTTCACGTGTGTTAAATTCTTCAATTCTGCTGATCTCCTTTTGACCTTTTTTTTAGATAAAAATTTTCCTTTGAGTTATATACTTAGGTCATGTCATTAGATGTTAATAACTAGAATGTGCTATTATGTCAAAGTTCTTTCCTGTGATCGGCTTTGTATGATTAAAATCTACATGACCAAATTAAATTACTAAATATCATATTGATTCAATACTTCGCCGAGTATCTTTTTTTGTTTTTCGTATACTGATGGGATATAGCCATTGTTTGTTGTGATTGTGGTGAATTATACAATCTTTTCAGCTTCCAAGGGAAGGCCCAATAACATAGTACAAGGAAAGTTTTTTTTTTTCCTTGAGAGAGAGTAGTACAAGGAAAGGTAAATTGAAAACCTCCTAAAAAAAGGTATTGAAATCTAAAAAGGAACTTAACTCCCACCTATGAATTTCGGGACCCTTAATCTTCACTCCGTCCCCTTTTTCTCTGAATTATACAATTTTGATAATTAATGCTTGATCAATCTTTATCAATCACTTGTTATAATTGTTCATATTATCTTTTGAGTACGCCATAGGATTATACTTGTGCAATAACCTTGATCTGAGTTCTTGTAATTTTGAGTGAACAGATCCTCTATTTTCAGCCTTTCTTACACAGATTTCAGCATTTCCTGCAGGTGATATGCATGCAGAAAAAATGCTGTTGTTCCTATTCATGCCCACTTATTCATACTTTGTGGCTATTCATGCCCACTTATTCATACTTTGTGGAAAGGGGTGAACTGATTAAATTTGACTGTCATACAGACAACTAATATATTTCTGTCAAAAGTAACATGTAATAGCCCTTGGAATTGTGCTCATTTAATATAAATTTAGAGAAGTTCTATCTTTTACACGACACCCGTCACTGCTATGCCATAGGTAAAACCGCTAGTGGCAACCTGACAATGTGGTTTAAACTCCCAGTCAGCACAATTTCTCCGAAGCTGAATGAGTTTCTTGCTCTATTTACAGTAAAACTGATGTTCAGTTCTTGTTTTCCATCTGGAGTAATGTTGAACCATGATGGATTTATATTGACCATCACACCTTCTGGTGGTAGAACAGAACTTAAATATGTCTCTGGCTTGCCTGCCACATTTGTTAACATCCGTCTTACTGTCTGTGATCTTCTTAAAGCTGATATAGTGATTGATGGAAGATTGAGGTCTGCAGGTGAGTCAAGGGACCTAATGCATGTCAATCCAGTAAAAGATCGGACCAACGGTGGATTGAGTTTGGGTAATGAGCACAAAAAACTTAAATACTCCTGAAAGTCTGTTCACAACACAAATCCATTTGATAAGTGACCAGTTAATTCTTGAAATTAATGTTGTTCAAAAGAATATCTTACCTGCTGAGAAGACTAAGCCGGGGTCAAGTACAGCTGAAGGATTAATGAAACCAGCACCATAGTCAAAAGGAGTGGATGGATACAAGGAATAAGGCTCTGGACCATATGACATGATTGGCAGACCTTTATTGTCATGCTTTGTTGCTGTGGTGCTCATGGCAGAAGCAATCATTGACGGAGTCCATGATGGATGGGATTGTTTGATGAGTGCTGCAATTCCTGCCACATGGGGTGTAGCCATGCTAGTTCCTGACAATAGCGCGAAGTTGTTTCCTGAGAGTATTGGATCTAGCATACTGGCTGGGCTCCAAGCCCCCCATATTTGTTGCCCAGTGCTGAGGATGTCAGGTTTTAGCACATCTGCAGGATTCATCTGATTATCAATGATGTCTGGCCCTCTTGATGAGAACCTGGAGACTCTAGGTGCTTGATCAGTGAAATTCGCAACTTGTCCTTCTCTGATTGCCGCACTAGCTCCATAGATCATTGTGATCCCTCTTCTATCTCTGTAAGTGTGTCTTTCATAGTAATCCATGAGGATCTACATCAAAAAGTAAATATGTAATGTGAGAGATATTGGAAATATTCGACTATTCTGGAGCCATAATTTTGTAATATTTGTCTGTGATAGAATCTTAGTCCAATCAGAGTCCTATCACACTGTATCACTATGTTACCTGTGCATCAGCTACTCGTGGGATCATTATGCCTGGAATGGGGAAAGGAAGAGGTTGCGCAATGAAATCACCATATAAAGGATTGGCAACTAATATGAAACCGACAAATCCTAGAACACTTGCAGTATGAAGGATTGCTGTGACATCTGATGTCCCATTGAGGAATCCTTTTGAGAATGTACAGATGATAATACTGTTCAGCACCACAGCAGGCTGCAGTGCATCTGGGTGTTGACATTCTTCTGCATAGATCCTGTTTATTGTTGCCGCATCTGCTGCAGAGACCAGCTTAAACTTGAAGAGTCCATCTCCAGGTGTTGGTGCTGTCATGTGATAACAGCTCTGAGATACTTCCTGGAGGCTAGGCTATTCAATTAACAAGAGTCGAACTTCTCATAATGAGCATAATGCTTCTTGTTGTATGAGGAATCACCTGACAAACCTATTCCTGGTAGCTGACGGCCATCACCGGTCACAAGGGTACCAATGTAACTTCTATCAGTAGTTCCAGCTGCAACTCCAATCACCCATGGACTATATGATATAACCGTAGCTTCTTTGGGCCCTTTGTTTCCTGCAGCTTGTGCTACAAATATTCCAGCTCTTCTTGCAAATAGTAAAACTAGATCAAATATATTTATGAAGGTTACTGCTGTCTGTGGAGGTCTATCAGGCCCAATTGAGAGTGTTATGATATCCACCCTATCCTGTGCTGCCTGCAGATAAATACAATGAGCTCATAACAAGTGTGACCATATGGGAACCAGCATCAAGATTTCGGTATGTTGAATCATGCCTAAGGATCTTGGTTATGTTGTAGAACTTGTTTAACATGAAGTAGACCCTCAATGAAGTTTAAGTTCTGTAGCCGCATTAAAGAATTCTGGATGCTTCCTTCTTTGTCAATGAAGTCATTAAGTCACTAGATATGCACGGAATTTATAGAAACTGGCACTCATAAAGGACCTTCATACTAATTCCCTTTTTTTTTTTTGAGGAAGCAAAGGATGGTTGTGAAGATTTGCAACCATCCACTTTATTAATGCCACTGTGTCAGGTCACACCTTCATACTTCTTTTTCCTTTTTGAGGGGAATCATCATACTAATAATACTGTATTGAGTAGGTTCTCATATTTCATTAGTTGCACCTCCCAAAAAATATTTCATGAGTTGCATAAACTTTAAAAACAAACTTAACAGTGTGGATTCTTACTTGATCAATTGCAGAGACGAGATCTGCAAGGGTTCCTCCTTGTGGATACAAGGCTTTATAAACTGCAAGCCTGTTTACATGAACAACAGGAACATTTATGGGGAATTTAATTATACATGTCCTATAATAATTTACATCTACTGTCTTGTTCTGATTAGTTGGTCAATGTTGTAACATTCATAATCCTTCCCCTAAAAAATGTGATTAGTTCTCTCTCAGTGCTCTCTATATCCTAATTATGTGAACTATCCAAATGTATGATGGATATTGTTCTGGATTATAGATGGATTATGCTCGTTTAATAAAAGTAAAAAGCACAAGTATTGGAACCAATATAGTTTAGGAATTTTTATAATGTCTTCATACATGCATCCTGCTAAAAAGTAAAAATTATTTTCATTTCTTTGTTAATATTTTCTTGTTATTTAACCTTCTTTTGTAATTTTTAATTCCCTCACCATTTTCTTAGGTTTAAGTGGCAATGGGAAAGTCATCTGGTGCAGCTAATATCCCCACACTAAAAAAGAAAAAAAGATCAGGAAATGCATGTGGTATTGTATAAAGTGTAACAATATTTTCTTGGTTATCTTTCTAGTTATAGAATCTGTCAAATTAGAGGCAAACAATAGACTATAGGTTGAGCCACAAGCATTTCTTTCCAATGTATAATATCTCCTCTGGCTCACCACCATACTTACTTTGCACGAGGTGCCATTCCACTTGCAAACCCATAAAGTAAGCCATCAACAACAACAGGAACTCCCCTGTTCCCAGCAGCAATAGATGCCACATGACTGTAATAAAGATGTTTTTTCGTAAGAGCATTCTGATTGTTCTCATATTGGACATCTTTAAATACTGGTAATACCACTTACCTTCCATGTCCAATTTCATCAAACGGTGACAAATCCCTTGAAGCATTTATTGGAAGAACAGCTTCGGCTCCTGCAGAGAAGTACCTTGCTGCTACTATCTTACCATTGCACGAACCAAGGGGGAAGTGTGGACCAAGTTGGCATGGACCTCCGGTGAAGTTAGTGTCAAAAGTCCTGTTCTGTTGTAATGGTTCATACGCAAAACTAGGGTGCTTTGGATCGATGCCTGTGTCAACAACACCTATTACCAATCCTTCTCCTGCATGCTCTGCACCACCTTGGCGATTCCATATATGTTCAGGTACACGCAAGAATTCTGGTGTATAGGTGGTCATGAGCTTCACACCCACATCTTTCTCAATCCTTACAACACCAGGAGCTACTTCAAGTTTCTTGGCCTATAGAATGCATGATTTAACTATATTGGTTCATGGAGTACAATATGTGGTACCATACTGATGACTTGTAAGATTTACCTGAGATGGAGTTGTGTGGATGGCGAAGCCATTAATGATGTGGTGGAAACTATGTAGTTTTCTGTATGATCCAAGCTCAAGTGTGCTTTGGAGCAGGCGATCATGAGAATCCATCAACCTTTGTGCATGTTTCTTCCAGATTTCTCTAGGAATGATTTCGTTGTTAATTGCTGCTTAATATTATATGGACTTCATGTGCTTCTCTGTTTACCTTTCAGGATCGAATTGGTTGCGCTGCTCTGATGATGTTAGCCCTTGCTGAAATGCCACTGCTTCTCCATCCATCAGAACCAGGTAGATTGCAGGCTCTTCTCCAAAACATGGTTGTACCACTAGCACTGAGATCAGTAGAAGAAACCAAAGAGAACAAACATATTGGTGTATCTTCATGGTTTGAAAATGAGAGGATGGATGAGTACGAGATCGAAGTTGTGAATGAGAAAAGGCCTTGTTTGTCTAGTTATATTAACTGCTTGAAAATAGTTCACGAGTCTCGTTGTTTGTCTTTAAGTGTGATTGTATAATTAGCAAGTCATTAACTGTAACTGTTCCATAGCTTCTCCTTTTCACTTTATTTTTACTTAACCGTCACTGGGACACTGTAACCGTTACTCCGCCTATGTTTTATAGCCGGTCCCAAGCCCGGATAAAGGAGGAGGGTTGTGTTAGGCTCCGACAGTCAGCGTAAAATCTTGTCGAATCTCATGAACAAGGATCAACAAATTTATTAATAGAGCGAAATGGCGTCGTATGATCCATGTAGCCGACCTCACCTAATGGGATAAGGTTTTGTTGTTGTTGTATCTGGTGCTAAACTTCGCTTATATTTTATAGTCGGTCTCAAGTCCGGATAAAGGAGGAGGGTTGTGTTAGGCCTCGACAGCCAACATAAAATTCTGCCGAATCTTATGAACATGGATCAACGAGGCGTCGTATGATCCATGTAGCCGATCTCACTTAGTGGGATAAGGCTTTGTTGTTGTTGTTGTTACTGGGACACTATTGGCAGAGAGATGAACACTGAATTGTCATGCATGTCTCATGGCTGCTGTTTCTTTCCACAAAAGAGAAGCACTAGAAACTTTCCTAAATTCTCTCCTCCTTTTTGGCTTACGTTCAGGTAATCTTCACAACATGTAGATGTTTATGACACCTCTGCAGTGATATCAGCACCTGAAACAGCATTAACTCTGGTAAATCCCTTGTTAGAAATGCTTTGTGCCATTAAATGTAACAAGATGTCTTCAGTTAGGAATAGTATTTTATACCATTTCTTGAACTGTCCATACAAATGTACACGCTTTCTATGCTCCTAGTCTGTGTTGCAATGAACTACTGAAGGATTGATTAGTTCCAAACCCTGCTTTCCCTTTGTTTATTCTCTAGTTCTCAAGTAACGTAGACAGGCATGTTTGACGGCCATGTCCTTGAAACACCTATCAATGCATGCAAGAGGTGTGTTTCCTTTGGATCAAGGAAGGGATTCAGGAGTATGTGAAGTATATTTTTTTTATCAAATTTATTACTAGTCGCAGTTTAAAAAGCTATATTCATTTGGTGATGAACCTTCGATTGTCATACTAAATTTAAATTGCAAATAATTCTAGTGGAAAAATGTTTCCCACAGGGCGAGCTCTAATTCATACACTCGTTTAACAGGAAAAGAAATAATAAAATCTCGTCCTTCTACTTAATTATTTCTTATTAGGAAGAAGCCAAGGAAGTTATTTTCTAGCAAAGGTTATTGAATTGCTAGGCCAATCAACATTAGCCTGTTAATCGAAACTCCATCTTATTAAGGCTGCAATTTGTTGACCTGATTATAGTTGCCATCTTACTTTGCCATCTAGTTAATGCAAGTGTTGATCTGTCTGTTGTGGGGATCCTTAACCCATCCTAATTTTGAATATCACAGTTTTTTTTGTATAATCACCAGGCAGCGAAATGTATCATGTTTATGTTTGGGTTTGACACAGGAAGAATGTTCATAAATAGGTCAAATCCAATAAAAGAAAAAGTGAGAAAAGATGAATTTTTTTCCCTAAAAAATGTTAATCGGTTACTTTATAAAATGCAGATAATATTATGCTATTTTCAAACCCGTCCCCCTATCAAGAGACATTAGAAAAAACATTACAAAAGTTTATTTTTCGATAAACAAAGAAGTCAATCTTAGTATTCAAACGTATAGAAAAATATTGGTTTTAATGCTGTTAACAAATTTAAATCCTACCTTCGGAATCTGATTGGAGAAAAAAAAAGTATGAGAGTTTGTGTTGATGATGTCTTGAATATTAACTTAGTTTTATAGAAACATATCAGTTTCATCTTAAAAGAATTCCCTTTTTTTTTGTTATTAACAAATTTAAATCCTTCCTTCATCTAAGCATGTTACCATTCGAGTTGTAAAACTGAAGGGTAAATTACACGAATGATCCCCCAACTTTGAGACGATTTTCAATTGGTCCCCCAACTTCAATTTGTAATTAGAACGTCCCTCATATTTTATTTTCTTGCACGATTACTATTTCTCTTTTATCCACTTCATTTAAGTCATTCATATCATTTAACGCTCCAAATCAGGTAAATTACACGGATCGTCCCTCAACTTTGAGTCGATTCCCCAACTTTGATATTATTACACGATTCATCAACTTTACCAATAAGAAATAATCTCCCGATTATCTTGCGATATGGCATAATAAAATATAATAAAAAATTTTAACTAGCTGACATCATACAATAAAAAATATTATAAAAATTTAAGGACGCGGACGAGCTAGTAGAGAGGGCGTCTCGACCCCCCTCTCCAAGCTCGTCCATTGGCGAGCTTCGCACAAAGGGCGCCAACGCCCCTTTGCGAGCTCATCGGCGATCCTAAATGACTCAAAGTTGAGAGACTATAAAAAATAAAAATGATAGGAGCGTCGAGCTGTCGACGAACTCGCGAGGGGACATTAGCACTCCTTGTGCAAAACTCGCCAGTGGACGAGCTTGGAGAGGGGGGCCGGCGTCCCCTATGCCAGCTCGCCAAAGGGAGAGCTTGGAGAGGGAGCCGACACCCCTCCTCTGTCAGCTCATCCGCGCCTTTAAATTTTTATAATATTTTTTTATTATGTGATCTTAGCTAGTTAAATTTTTTATTATATTTTATTATGCCACGTCGCAAGATAATCAGGAGATTATTTCTTACCTGGTTTGGAGGACGATCTATGTAATTTACCTGGTTTGGAGCGTTAAATGACGTTGATGACTTAAATGACGTAGATGAGAGAGAAATGACTCACGTGTCGATCACGTATGCAAGGCAATCGGGTAACCCACTATCGGTCAAGAGGACTAATCGTGCAAGAAAATAAAAGATGAAGAACGTTCTGGTTACAAATTGAAGTTGGGAGACCAATTGAAAATCAACTTAAAGTTGAGGATCATTCTTATAATTTACCCTAAAACTGAAACTACCACTTAAGGCTTATTTGGATTAAGAATTTTAAGAGGGTGGGACGGAATATTAGAGTATAAATTTTATTTAAATAATTATTTTATATTAATTAGGAATGCCGCAATGTAGTTACTAAACTCATCTAATATCATATTTCTCGTTCTATTAGATCGATGGAATGAAAATAAATTAATAATTTTAAATCTAATTAATCCTCCCTCTTATTCTCTCTCACTCTCTTTGTTCTCTTCTCTCCCATTAATTTCTACTCTCTCTCTCTAGCATTGGTAAAAAATATTTTGATGAAATAAATTTTATCTATATTTATTTTTACTCTATATTTATCATTTTTAACTTGTTAACATAGATGAATAGAACAATTATAGAAAATAAATAATAGAAAAAATAGGCCAAACAAAAAATAGAAGAAAAAAATCAATTAAGTGATAAAGAACTATATGATAAATACTTGTTAGTCATCAAATATTATAAATAGTTAATGTATAATAATGTATAAAATAATTTTTTCATAAATAAAGTTTTCATCATTTCACCCCCACATCTTTTATAATTTATTATTCAAATATAAACTTTTTAAAACACACCATATTTCATCACACCACTTTACACTCCATTAGTTATTTGTCAAATAAGTCTTTATCCTTAGTCCACTTAAGTTAGGGAGTTGAGCTTTAAAATGAAGAACTCTCTTAATAAAGTTTAAAATGAAGAAAATAAAGTTCAACATCCTAATCATACATTAGTAGTGACAAGTGACAAGCATCCCTTAAAAATACCTTTTCATCATGCTCAACATAAAATAAATGCCAATCCATATATACAACTTTTCCAACAAATGTTTGCCACATCTTGAGCATAGCTCAGCCTTGAGTTAGTGTTGTTGTGTTACTCAAATCTCATACTACTACCCAAATGTGGGAAGAAAAACCAAAGGACAAGCTCGATCAAAAGTAATAAATTAATTCTTTTTAAAACATTTTATAACTAATGTTATGAATTATAAAGACCTTTGGTTTGAAAAGCACCCTTTAACTTACCTTTTGAGGATTAAATAATTATCGAGAAAGTAAGAGCTCAATGTAAATGTAGTAGTATACAAGGATAGAAATTATGTATCTACTTTTCAGTTTTTTAAATATATTTAAAATTTGTGTGAATTAATAATTCAAAATATAATATTTTGATATACTAAAGCACGACTAAATTTGAACTATGTGAAAGAACTAACAGTTTTATAGACCGGATCAAAACTCCTTAAATGAAAAAAAAGAAGACAAATATAGCTCAATTTTTTTTAAAATTATCAAACCTTCGGTGGCGTCTAAGAAATGATCCAATTCTTACGATGCTTATACATACTGTCTATAGATTAAAAGTCGATCCATCATCATCATCATCATCGATTATAACTCATTCGATAAAATTATTCACGTTGCATGTGTACGACGATACTCTTAATAAGATTCTTTTACATTTATAAATATTCAAATTTGATATTTTATTTAAACAAAATGAAGTTTTGGCCTGAACCTCTTTTGATAGCTCACAAATTTTTTATTTCATGAGTAGAAAAAAAATGAGTCCTTTCAAATAGGGACACGCGTTTGTCTACTAACTAAACAAATGTGTCAAATAATTTTGTTAATCGTGAGGAGGTCATTGTAATGATGTCGACAAGCTCCTAAAAAAATCATATGATAAGATGACAATTATTGATGGTTCTAATTATTTGCGCGCATTATCAAGGATCTGTTACGCTATAATTGTGCAAGATGAAAAAAAAAAATAGTGATGTGCTTCGTATAAACATCAATAATGAACTGAACCCTTAATTAATATATCTTCCCCATATGTGTCTGTTGAGATCCCAACAATTTACTTGTTGTTAAAAAGGGAAAATGATTTAAACAACCTTCTGATTGTCTAATTCCAATTGTTTTGATTGTCGACTGGACAACAAAATTTATTAACTAGAGTGCAAGAAATGTATCCTTCGGACAAGAGGGAATAAAAAAAGCTCAATTGTTATAGTAATTTCGAATTCGAATTTTATGTTGGATGTCTCTATTGTCACTCCAAATATTTACTTTTGTACAACTTTACCTTTTTCATACTTTTGAATAACTTTACCCTTTTTCATACTTCATTTTTATTACATGCCAATCAATTTCTTCTTTATGTTGTCCGCAAATCATCCCACCGAAAAAAGTGCAAATCAATAGAGTTAGAAATTGATAACCACTACAAGTTATAAGAAGAAACTAAATGAATTTTCAATTTTCATTTTAAAAAGTTAAAGGATAAGTAGGCAAACTATAATAATAAAATCTCTGTCATGCTTCATTTACACTAAAAAATTAATCAGGGTCAGTTAAATATTGACAATGGTGAAGAGGAAAGAAAGAGATAAAAAATTAAAAATAATTTAAATAATACCGTGTACGAGGCAAAAAAGAGAAACCTCATGAGAAGTCAATGTCAAAGAAATAACATTACAAAAAAAAGTAAATGAAAAAAAAAAAGAAAGATCGGAGGGTAAAGTTGTCCAAAATAAATATTTAGAGTGACAATAGAAATGTCCTTTTTTTATGTTAGTTAAAAAATAAATCATTATTATTTTATTTTCTCATTTTCGACGTCCCATAACTTCGGACCAACCCACACAAAAAAAGCGATAACTAGCACATATTGTTTTGATCTTTACCTTGTTCAAGTGAATCATCATTTTTTTCGAACTAGTAAATATTTCAAGACGTAAAAATCTTTCATGTAAAGTACTCTCTCTTTAATATAATATAGATTATATTTTAGAAGTTAATTTAACTTATTTGATAAATTCTTTAGGTTAAATTTTGTCTTTTATATTTAATTTTTCATGTCAGTTATATATATCATTATCTTATTAAACAAACTTTGCATGATTAATTTTACTATCTCGATTTAAACTTTTTAAATTAGCTAAATTTATTATTTAACATGTGTCGCTTTAATATTTCATCACTTGTCATCGCTTTTACTTCTGCTTATATATATAGAGGTATATTAGCGTATTTCAAGTTTTCCGGTATTTAAAAGTTTAATCATTTTTTTCGAAGGTGCTACCATCTTCCACTAAATTCATGGTCTACATGAAAGTGTCGTTTTGCTTATAAAAAAATTCAATTTATTGTACTTTTTTAAAAATTAATGTGAGAATAAAATATCGAAATTTTGATGAGCTAACGAATATTTCCTAAAACTTATAGAACAAAATCGATTATACATTTTATTCTTAAACATTGAAGGCATGAAGTCCAATATTTTCTGTGTTGGAACTCATAGAAATGATCCAAATCAAATGGCACTTGAGGTTTACCGGTGTTAAAATGTTTTCATTTCCAAGATAGTTAATGGTGCGATGTACAATTAGGTGGTCGGATTAATAGGGAAATGAGATCTTAGAATAAAAAAAATAGAGGGTTTCAAGTTTTTTATTTGTCTCGAATTAAATTGGATATTAAATTTATACAAAGGAAATAGTTAATGTATATTTCGTTTTTGAAGGACCGTTAAATTGACAAGCATAGTGAGTCGTCGTAAATTCGAATTTCTAAAAAAAAAAGGAAAACATTGTGAAACTTGTTGATGTTTACATATTTATATTTTAATTTTGATCAATCGGACATTGATCACACTCGGAATAATGCACGCCGTACATTAACAAAATTGATGAAATATTTTTGTTTCTTCAAGCCACAACTTAATAACTCCATCAATCCTTATGAGATCATCATGTCAATTGTCAAGGTATCTTACTTTTGGGAATTAATACGAAACATGCGCCAATTTTGTAAGCATATTGCAAGTGACCTTTTGGAAAAATAACAGTTGATTCTCGTAAGATTATTTCCTTTTTTATGAAATAAATATTTGATGTTTTATTAATAAAAATAGAGGTCTAGTTATTTTATTATACAGAAAATAAGAAAGTATAAAGAGATTTTTTTTTCGCAAAAAGTAAATCTAACTTTTGTTTAAAGACTGCTCCATATTAGAGATGAATAGTTGATTAGTTTGAGGTGTGTATGGATAGATTGGAATTTGATGATGTGAAATAAAGTAGTTAATGTGATAGGAAAAGTAAATGTGATTGATTAATTTTAATGGATGTTTGAATTAAAAATATGTATTATAAATATATATTATGAATTCTTTAAAATATTAATATATATATTAAAAGAATTTATGCTAAAATTTTGTTTAAAATATATTATTTAAATACAAATAATGGATAATATTAATTTATATAAGAGAGGTTAAAAAAAGAGAATGATAAAAGAAAAAAATGGAGAAAAAGAAAAAAATGTCAACTCTAAAAAAAGTGAATCGCGGACCTTATAACCAAGGTCACGTGACCTTATTTTAGAGTCATTAAATGTGGCATTGCTTCGCTTCGAGAATCAAATCGCATTGAGGTGTTTGGGGAACCAAGTAGAACTAGGGGGCTAGTTTCACTTGATTTCAATTGTCAAATACCTCAGAGTTGGTTCACTGTAGTATATGCACGATTCACACGGACAATTCAGTTGTGACGAAGTGAGTGAGGTTCACACTTTGGTGCAGTGGTAGACTTCATTCGGTCGAATGGTTTGAACCGCTAAGCGTTCATGAACCAAGGTTCTATTTGGCATGACTAACAGTTTGATAAACGGATAGTGGTTCAACTAGCGGATAATAGGTAGCAGATAATGATTAGCAGTTAGAGGTTGTAACAAAATAAGTGTTTGATAAATTTAGCGATTGAATTAGCTGATGAATATAAAATAACATAATTTAACATATGAAAAATTATTTAATTTAAGCACTATATAAATTCTATTATAATACAATAAATTAAATATTAATATCTTAATTAGTTAAAATAAAATTTCACCACTATTTTTTGTTAAAATATATAAAAATTTATATTGACAATAAATTTTATATAATACACCGGTGATATGAAAAATATTATTTGTGAAATTATTTTTATTCATTGTTAACTTATAAATAATTTGTAATTAATTAAATATGAATATGAAAAGAAATATAGTTAAATGATTATAAAATAAAAAATGAGAAAATAATAAGATAAGTTAGAAAGAAATAATATATTTGAATAAGAGTAAACTTAGAAAAATTTATAAAACGTTAAACCTCTAATCGTTAAACACTAGTAGAAATAACTTTTCAATATTTTTGTATGAAGCGTTAAACACTATTTATTTTTATCTTTTACCAAATAAAAAAATTAACGTTCGAATCGTTAAACGCTATTTGAATTCGTTAATTTTTGTGTTGACAACAGAACCTAAATCTATTGACATCTGCCCTGCGGGGACCATCTGACAGCATGTGAGATAGCGAATGCTACCCATGCTCGTTAAACTCATTTGTTTTATATTTGATGTATTAGTAATAACTCGTCATCGTGAGTGATTGCATGCAGCTTATTTAGTTATTTAATTACCAAAAGAAACGTAATGGACGTTTATAATTGATTGTTTATAATATATAACTATAATTAACACTTCCGCAATTCAAAATCGCGCCCTGTGAAAATTAAAATAACTACCACTAAAATAAATTATCCTTTCGTGGATTTTATTTCAAATTATTGTTTACCCACTTTGTTTCAAGCTAATAATAAACTGAATTTTTTAAAAATAAAATTATTAATTGAAACTCAAAAGTATCATTGAATTAGTCATTTTTTCAACTTTTTATACGTTAAAACAATCAGCCCCACATTTTTTCAGAATTAATTTCTTAAGTTTCCTCTAAACTTATATAGCGTCCCCAACTTTGGCTCATCAAATGTTGTTAGGATCGTTTTTCGAGATAAAATTGTATAGGGCTTCGAGATCGGAGAAGATAAAATCCTTTCACGTGAATAAAAAATATTTTTAATATAAAATAATAAATTATTATATTTATTCATAAATATTATGTTTATACATAAGTTAATTAAATATTGACCATTAATACTTTATTCATATTTTCATAATAAATATTTTTTTATATCATTTTAAAGATAACATGATATATTCTTAAAAAATACTAAAATAATAATATATAATACTTGATATTAATAAACTATAATATTTATTAAAGTGCAATATAATTCTTAGTATATGTGCAATAATAAAAATAATAATTTTGATGTATGATAATATAGTATTAAATTTATAACATAACATTAAATTATTAGAAGATATTAAAATTCATGAAAATGAGACTAATATATATAATATACATACATAAAATAGTTAAATCTAATTTTCTCAATGAACTTTATGTTTACTTTTATTTTTTTATTTGAATAAATAAATTTGTACTAATATTCTATAATCATTAGACTCGTAAGATCCTATCGATTTTAGGAATTGAATATGATCCGGTGTAGATCTTATGTTTAAGGATCAAAATCATTTTATATTCAGATAATCGTGAGATCTTACTATTTGGATCGAGATACATCAGTTAATTTTTCCATTTTTTCCATTTTTTATTTATTAAAAAAAGAAACTACCCTTCTATCATATTTTTTAATATTTAAAAATATATAATAATATATAATAAAAAATAAAAAGATAGTGGCGTTTTATGTTGTTGTTTTATTGTCCACCCCGTGCATGTCACATCTTATGGAGACATACGTACTAACAGCATTCGTGGTCGGAAACTTGTGGTGGATGTGAAACTTTGGATCATCATCCAAAGTGAAGTGGCATTTACTGGCACCACAAATTCGTGACAAATAAAAATTTAATGTGGAGTCTTTTTTTGTCAAAAAAAGTAACAAGAAAACAAAATTAAGTGTTGCTTTTAATTTATTTTTTTTTAAATACCATTTTGCTGGACCTTTATTTTATAAAAATAGAACTTGTCAATTATCACCAAATAACTGATGGTGCAGGTTTATTTCTTGACACCAATATAATAAATGCTGTCTTACGACGTTAAAGTCTTAAAGATAATGCCTTCGGATCTATCATTGTGTGCAACATTAAAGAGAATCATTACTAATTTTATCGTTGATAAAATTTATACAATTAGAATAATTGTTACTAACGACTGATATACAACTATTTTTTTTTTTTCTTATTCATTTTATATTTCAGGGAGAAATAATAATGACTATATATGTAACATTCACCTATCTAACAAATTTAGCATATAATACTTATCTTTTTGTTGAAAAAGTTCATGTTCTTTTGTTCAGTAAAAAAAGTGGTATTTTGTATTTAGTAAATTAAAGTACAGTCTATATTTATAAGAAAGTTAGTATTTGGAAGAAGGATAAGTTAATTAATAAGTGATTATTGTAGGAACAAAATCAAACACTAATTGGAATAGGATTTTTTCCTAAGGCCGCAAAAAAAAAATACAAAAACCACTCCCCTTGTAATAATGACAAAGGAATATCTATTATTTCTAATAACAAGAATAATAAGGTTTGATCCATTTTTTCCCTTTTAAACTATAATTCATTATTATTTTCACTTCAAAGATTAAAGTAAAGTGGTCAGTGACTTCTCTTTACTTAAATTCTGTGAATGTAATTTTGTTTTTTATACATGACTAGAAACTATTCAAATTAGTTGAGTTTGATGATTAGCTTATCTTTCAATTGGTCAATGTGTTCAATAGTGTCGGAGTTATACAATCGGCGTAGCTTTCTAAAATCGGAGCATGGCCAACCAAAAGAAAAGAATTAATCTTGGAATGAAGAAGACTAACTTAATATTATTTTTTTTATAAAAAAATGTTATTTTGAAACCAAACACCACCGGTGTAATTTTATCAAAGAAGATTTAAGAACAGGGCTATTGTGGCAACTTTTGGAGGTTTGATGGCCGGCGGGTCGTATGTGGTGGAGTGGAGTATCGAAAGCTTCTGCAACCAGCATTTAATGGGCGCCGACGCCATCAGCTTCGTTGCCCCAAACGTTGCTGATCCCGGAGATATATTAATGTTGACATAAGAACAACATAAAAAAAAAAGCGTCCTTTTTGTTGTATATGAGCTGCGGACAAATCAAGATTTTTGGTCTCTTTCACTTTGGGGATGCCGCTTCCTTCATCTTTGCGCCTGCAGTTTTCAATGATATTTGTGTGGCCTCCATCTCTTCTGCTAGAAAGAGTGAATCTTGCATGCGACTCTGTTGGGTTCTCCAGTGCCCATCAGCAAAAGTTTGCATTATTTAGTGTTAAATGAGCTATTTTTTTTTCGAGGAGGTTGGCAGGAGAGCAGCAAGGAGATCCTTTTCTGGGGATTTGAGACACGTTGTTGTGATTTTGTTGAGGATTCCTGTCTGTCATGCTGTCTGTGAAGCTCATATTATTGGTGCTTAGTGTTCTCAGGACCTTCTGGGTTCAGTTCGTGGACTTCTACCAGTTGATATTTCTTCTGACTAGGAGTTAGCCATCTTTCTGTTCTCAGGTTTGTTCTAATTGTTCTCTGGCTCCCTGTTCTTCTTTTGGTTCTTTTTAATGGCTTTGTAATGTGGTTATTCAGCCAAGTCCGAGGAGCGTTCCAATTCTTAGAGCTAGAAAGAGAAAATTGTATTGGAGGTTGCAGCCGTGGTGACGCAGATTTCTTGTTTGTAGAAATTTCAGAGCCTTGTCTTATCTCTCTTGCTTCATAGTTTACAAAGACGAGCTATTCCAAATTGGAAGGATGGCTATGGCAACTCCAGTGAAGGTCGTTTTGGGATCCATTGCTTTTGCTATTTTCTGGATTTTAGCTGTTTTTCCAGCGGTTCCCTTCCTGCCAGTTGGAAGGACTGCCGGCTCCCTTCTCGGTGCCATGCTCATGGTCCTCTTCAGTGTCATATCTCCGGAGGAGGCTTATGATGCAATTGACCTTCCAATCCTTGGCCTCCTCTTTGGAACTATGGTTGTCAGCGTCTTCCTTGAAAAGGCTGACATGTTCAAATATCTTGGTAAATTGCTCTCATGGAAAAGTAGAGGGGGGAAGGACTTGCTCCTCAGGGTATGCCTGATATCTGCAATTGCAAGTGCACTATTCACTAATGATACATGTTGTGTAGTTCTCACGGAGTTCATTCTAAAGGTTGCTAGGCAGAATAATTTACCACCACAGCCTTTTCTTCTGGCCCTTGCTTCTAGTTCAAACATTGGCTCTGCTGCAACTCCAATCGGAAACCCTCAGAACCTAGTTATAGCTGTTCAGAGTGGAATCTCTTTTGGAAAATTCTTATCAGGGATTGTACTTGCTATGCTTGTTGGAGTTCTTGTGAATGCTGGAATCCTACTTTGCTACTTCTGGAAGTTGTTGTCAGTTGAGAAGGATGAAGAAGTGGCTTCAGCAGTCGATGAAGTGGTCACAGACGATGAAATGACTCTGCACCGCTTCTCACCTGCAACAATGTCGCACCACAATTCTATGAATTCCCAGGAATTTGGCTCTGCCTTCGAGGCCTTTGCACATAGTTCGCCACTCAATGGGGATTTGGGTCGTACTGATGGATTAAGAAGCCGTCCTAATAGCATTGATATTGATACACAGAGTGCTTCAAGTGTCGTAATTGAATCCATGAGGATTTCAAATGCTTCAAAAGAGGCGACAGAGAATGTTGGAGCCTCTCAGATAAGAGATGAAGTTGTGTCCTCAAGGAGGGTTTCTAGAAGCTTTAGTTCTATGAGATATGGCTCAAGAGAGGAGGTTTCTTCACAGATCTCATATGAAAAGGAGAGTTCTGTTGAGAGATGGAAGAGAAAGTTGTGGAAGTCATGTGTCTATCTTGTGACCATTGGAATGCTTATTTCTCTCTTAATGGGCCTTAACATGTCATGGACTGCCATTACTGCTGCTCTTGCCCTTGTGGTACTTGATTTCAAGGATGCACGCCCTTGTCTTGAGAAGGTACAGTCTTATACTTGCAAGCAAATTAGTCTATTGATCTCTTTGAACAAGCATTGTGCATGAGTAACATTAGGTCTATGCATATGTGCTATAAGTGGCAAATCATTCATCTAGGTTGCGGAATATGGACTTGCAGTCAATCTCTAGTTTGTTATTTTGTCACTTCATATTTCTATTGTTCATTTACCTGATTCATGATTTTATGCATCTTGCTCCTCACTGTATCTCTTTTTCCTCATATGCCAAATAGGTTTCCTACTCATTGTTGATATTCTTTTGCGGGATGTTTATAACTGTGGATGGCTTTAACAAAACTGGCCTACCAAGTGCATTGTGGGAGTTTGTTGAACCATATTCACACATCGACAGAGTCAGTGGAGTTTCATTACTCTCCTTGGTGATTCTTCTATTGTCAAATGTTGCCTCCAATGTGCCGACTGGTTCGTCAACCCTCCTTTTTTTGCCTTCATGTAATATTACCAATTCTACATGCACAAAATAGTTGCACTTCTCATGTTTACCATCAGGCGTGTGACATAATGCACTTTATAAGTCAACCAAGCCTGATTTATGTTCATGACATTCTAAAGGAAAAAGGGTAACCAATCAAATGGATAATGTAAGCTCATAGTCATAATAGAATGACACAATAACAAAGCTTTTACTTAAACAGCTCAACATAGTTAGTCTGTTTTGTTCTCCTATAGTCTCCTTTCTTTTACATGCCTTGTGATGTGATTGCTTGTTTCAGTTCTCTTGCTGGGGAGTAGAGTTGCAGCATCAGCCGCAGCTATTTCACCTGCCGAAGAGATGAGAGCATGGCTGATACTGGCTTGGGTCAGCACAGTTGCCGGAAATCTTTCTTTGCTGGGTTCTGCTGCAAACCTGATTGTCTGTGAGCAGGCTCGCAGAGCTCAATTCTTCGGTTACAACCTCTCCTTTTTCAGCCACTTGAAATTCGGAGTGCCTTCGACACTTATTGTCACTGCAGTCGGTTTGCCTCTTATCAAGATCTTCTGAACTATTCTTATCCATGATCATGTACCTTTGTAGATCGTTGGTTAGAATTAATAGTATTTGCAATATAACTTTTGGAAATGGAAGCGTATATGCAGCAGCTGGCTGCATGGCATCCTTGATTACAAACATTTGTTTTTTTCTTGTTTTTTTCTTTCAGAAATGAAAGAATTATTTCGTCTTCTTGAGGACATGAAAAGAGATTGGAAAGCTTGTAAATATTTACATCTAGTTCAAGTGTACCATTTTCTTTCTTTCTGGGTGCTATACTGCTATGAATAGTTGGGTAAACTGATACTTCAACTATATTTTCTTTTCTAATCTGATTATCAAACTTTAATTTATAGCGGAATGGTCCCCTAATTTTTAATTCATTTCAGTAATGGACCTCCTTTTCTTCGATAAGAGGTTAAAATATTAATGTGTTATTGCATAAGCATCTTTCTTTTCCATGTCAGCACAATAATAATAAAATAATGTTAGAAATTATAATATGTCAAAGTTTTTTAAATCAGGAATGTTACTGTTTTTTTGTTACTGAAAACCCTCACAAGCTCCCCTTTTATACCCACCCTGCCTTAATTTTGTGAGATAGAAGAAATCTCTGTCGCATGAAACATTTGGAAAGTTTTTTTTTTCCTTTGGATCTGCACAATCTTGCAAAATTAGCAGTTTTTTTTTAAAATTAAAATAGTGCAGTTGTATATAGTGATCTATGAGCTTATGTCACTCGCTGACTCACCCACTTCGGTGATCTATGAGCTTATGTCACTCAAATATATGTGAGCTTTGGATGTGAGACTCGTGCTCAAGCATTGCTATTCCTACAAATATATATATCAACTTTCTTATTTATTTAAAGCTTCGTTCTCTTCCCTTTTTACAGCTCCCTCACAGGGCATATATTCTCACATAGCACACACACACAGAGGGGGAAGAGAGAGAGAGGATGGAGGAGAGGAACTTGGATGTGGTGCTGGTTCCTCTGGGGCTGTCGGTGATGGCGTGCTACCACGGCTGGCTCCTCTACGCCGTGCTGCGCAGTCCCAAGCGCACCGTCATCGGCCTCAACGCGGAAGCCCGGCGACGTTGGATCAAAGCCATGATGGCCGTGAGTTCGTCATCTTTCTTCTTGCTCTCTGTTTCTTACTTTGATATGTTTTCCATCGGTATGATAAATGATCTATCTTTTTCCATGCGATCAGTGAGATTCCTAATTAAGATCAAATCAGTTCATCATCTTTCTTGCCGATAAAAGTGGACGCCAAGTTATTCATGCTTTCAAATCCCTTCGTATTACGAAATTTAGCCTTTTGCTTAATAAACAGAGTTTAAGCTATGCTTGCCATTTTATGAAGATATGGAAATAGTGCATAGTATTCTTGTTTATGGGTCATATTCCGTATGGTCGGGGTCGGGGTCGGGGTTGGGGGAGTACAAATATTCGGAGCATCACATGAATGTTGATGCGTCTTGTTATGATTAAAAATTAGGTTGACGTATGATTGCCAATTTGAGCGATATAAATTGACGGGTCGTTTGGAAACAGAATCACGATTTCTTCTGAGTCCTTATTTTGTTGGAGTGAAATTTGATGATGAAGAAAAAGATGGTTGATGTGATAGAAAAAGTAAATGTGATGGATGAATTTTTTATGAGTTTTAAATTAAAATTAATTATTATAATTGTGAAGTATAATTTTATTATTAATTAAAATAAAATTATAAAATAAAAAATTATGTCAAAATTTTTTTAAAAAATTATATAATTTAAATATGGGAAAACATTTTTAAAATTAATTATATTTAATGAAATATTAAAATTTTTAATGAAATAATAAGGAATAAATAATATTGTATTAATATCTTATTAAAATTATTTTATATTTATTAAATAATCTATTTCATAAAATTATTTTATATTTATTAAATAATATATTTCATAAAATATATGGTGTGAGAGAAAAGAAAAAGAAAAAAGAAAATGAATTTTGAAAAAAACATCACGTCAAAGTCAAATGAAAAAAATTGGAGCACCTCCCAATTCTACCGACGTGATCTCGATTATTGTTCTCGCCTCGGAACTTGATTCCGGGACGGTGTTTGACAGAACAAGGGCGTGATTCTCGCTCGGTTCCGCAAACAAACGGCCCCAAAGAGTATTTTCATTTTCATATTTAATCTTAAACGAAGTAATCAATTTTTTTAATTTGATCCTTCCGTCAACATCTGTGAAGTTTTTCATTATCTTTGATTTTTTTTCTTTTTATGACAAGTCAAAAATATCCTTCGAAGTTGTAGAGGTCAAAACGAAAATATAAAGTCGAAAAGAGGAGTATTTTTTACTTTTCATAAATGAGAAAAATCGAAGATAACGAAAAAGTTGACAGAAGTCGACGGAATGATCAAATTAAAAAAATCGTGATAGTTTAGAAAATTTAAAAAATAAATTTGTAGTTTGAGATCATATGTGAAAATCGTGATAGTTTAGTAGTGATTTATAAAAGTAACCCAAATTTTAATTAAAGTGTTGGCTTCACTTTCACATATTCTTAATATAAATTTGGTTGACACAATTACAGAGTTTCCGGGGACAAAAGTTAGTAGCTTAAATTTAATTTTTTTAGAGTCAGTGAAATATTTTTGTTAATTCTGACTTGTTGTTAGCCTAAGCTGCCTATGAAAATAGAATCACAATTTCTTTCAAATTTTTATAAATAGTTGAATTGATAAATTAATTTGGGTGTGTGTGGAAAGAGTCAAACAGATGAATCAAGGAGATTATGTAATAGGAAACAATAGAAGTGATACTTAGTTTTTAATAGATTTTAAATTAAAAATTAGTTATTATAATTATAAAGTATAATTTTATATTAATAAAAATAAAAGTAGATTTTTTTTGGAAATTTTTTGTTAAAAATAAATTATTTAAATTAAAAATCATTTTAAAATAAATTATATTAAGAAATTATTAAATTTTTAATAAAATGATAAGAAATAAAATGATATATTATTTATTATATATTTTTTATATTTAGTAAATAGATTATTTTATATAAGTAAGATTAAAAAAGAAAAAATGGTAAAAGGAAAAAGTTTGAAAGAAATAAAAAAAATGAAGCTGTAAAATAAAAAAAATTGGCAACAATGAACCAATACTTAGTTCCATTAAAAAATGTGGTCTAATTCCACTTTGAAAACTAGACCACTTAATTGTGTTTGAGAAATTAGATTTAAACCAATCTTTGCTTCTAGTCTACTTTCATTGCTAAACACAGTCTAAAAGGAAGAAGTATTCCTGTGACGGAATAATATTGGCATAAATTTGATCCCAGTATTTGGGAAACAAAATAAATTTTAATTCTGTTTTTTTTTCCTTATGTTCTCACAACATTTTTATTAGAATGAATCGGATTAGTCCGGTTAAAACTCCTCAATGAGATTAAAAAGTAAAAACCCAAAAAATCTCGTGAAATTATAAAAATGCTAAATGAATATAGGAGCATTTGTTAGATTTCTTAAATGATGATGATGATGATAATGATGATAATAATAATAATAATAATAATAATAATAATAATAATAATAATAATAATAATAATAATAATAATAATAATAATAATAATAATAATAATAAAGGGATATAGTGATAGTTTGAATAAATCCAAAGAAGACAATGTAAATAGAAAATTCTGGTGGTGGGATGAACTGAAGACAATGTAATAGTTTAAAAGTGGAATTAATTAAAGCATGGAAACAAATAAATTATATTTCGGTAAATAGGACAAACAAACTTGTACGCTTTAATTATTTGTTCGGAATAAAGCCAAAACAAAAAAAACAAAAGTGAAGGGTTGCTTTGCTGAGACTGTGACACGTGAAAGGCCATAAATTTAATGGAGGTATTGAGGCGATAACCCCTTTGGCTTTAACTCTTCGTCCTTCCTCACAACTCGACACCTATGCCAGGCAATATCATAAGATCAGGATCTGACGTGGATCCGAATAAATCTTTGGTCGAATCGATTAATCTGAATACTACTATATTTTAACAATAATAAAATATATTTATATGCCAAAATAAAATTGACATGGTTAAAACTATAAAAAATGCTAAATCCTCATAATTCATCCTCCTAAACATAATTAAAATACTTCTAAAAGTTGATGAATTTACAATGCATACCTTTTTGTCTCGTTAGGAAGATTTTTAGGAGAATATAACAACACATTAAAATTATTATGAAAAGAATGAGAGAGATCGCACAATCACAAAAAAACACACAAAATTTACGAGGTTCATTCAAAATCGGATGGCACCGTGGAGTTTATATAAAGAACTCCAACACAAAATAGGAAACATAAACCTTAAAATCATTTAGATTTTGGAGGCTCCGCTCCCGAACCCCCACATGAGGATTCCCCTAGACCCCTTTCAGGCTCGTTGACCCCCTTCAGGCTCGCTATCCGTGCAGCGAGACTTCCCCTTATTAGGCTCGCTGTCCGTGCTGCGAGACTTCCGTAGGGATATCTGTTGAAGCGTCCGATTATATAGGGGCTCACGTATGGTTATAATTATGTTCAGATTCAATACATTATCAACAAAAATATTTTAATTAAGGCATTACGATGAGTTTGTAAATTGAAAATTAAGATAATTTTCTAAGAAAATAATCTAAAATTTTTAATAATATATATTTATATATTATTTTTAAAATTAAATTTGATCAATTTTTAGATGTTTATTTTATTAGTATTATAATTTATGTTGTTAAAACATAAATAATAACTTGACATTAATTATTATAATATTCTAAATTTTAAAAGAACTCGTGAGTTCAATTTCTCTAGTAGTCTCCCTTTGACTCATGGGTCGTTTGGTTATAGAATAAAATTGAATGGAATAAAGTGATGTAATATCTTATTTTTCAAAAAGTAAATATAATCCTATTCTAAATGTTTGGTTGAAGAAGAATAATGTATAAAAATATAATATTTTATGACTAAAATATTTTATTATAAGTAATTGATGTTTATTATTATAATAACAATAAAAATATTAATATAATAATGTATGGGTAAAATTAAAAAATTAAAGTACAATTAAAAAGTTGAAGAATATGATATTCTGATATTTTATAAAATAGAGATATTATGTTTTAAAGAATAAACTAAATGATTTTACATGTTTTGAGGTGGTTTCTTTTTTATGTTTGACCAAATTATTTCAATTTCAACTAGTGTTTTCGTGTTTGGGAGTATAACGATATTCTTTTATTTATTCCACAAACAAATGGTTCTTCCCATGCATGTGTCACGGGGTCGTTTTTCGTTCGACCGACCCGTGCGGCGCCTAGACGTGCCCAACGTCTAGGCAAGCTCTTTTGAGCGCTTTGCGGAAGCTTGCTTATGCCACTTTTTGTATGCCACAACTTTTGGGACGCTCTTTTGTGGGTTGCCACCCCACGCTTGAGGCACGATGCTAGATTTAGGGAAGCTTGAAATCTTTGTTGAGTAAATAGGAATGATTACAACGCTTCGGGGGAGGACTAGCGGGTCTCCCCTACTATACCACCGTTTCGGGTGGTAGAATTGCGACGTGTGATGTGGAGGACCATCTCCGGGGGTGCACTTTTCTGGAGTGCAAATTACAAAACTGTCACCATCACACTTAGAAAATAAACTAAGTACAAAAGTGAGTTGAAAAGGAAAATTACATGATAAGATAACTCGACGTGCCCCGGGGAGAAGCCCCCGGGACATTCTCCCCCACTCAAGTCAGCGACGTCCCTGGAGCTGTGGCTTGGAATTCTTCAATCTTCTGCTTGAACTGCCACAAGTCTTCGGCTGTCTCACAACTTGTGTCGGCGTCCGGTCTTCCGCTCCATCGAACAAGATACTCCTTCTTCCGATTCTTCGTGCGGACGGCGAGTACTTCTTCAACTTGATCAGTAAACTGCTGACGGATGGCCGGCGGGGCGCGGTCTAAAACCCCACGCCCGGGATCTTCAGTGTCTTCAACGAAAGGCTTGAGCAGGCTGACATGGAAGACGGGGTGTTGTTGCATCTGAGGCGGGAGCTCCAACTTGTAGGCCACCTTGCCTACCTTCTTCAGGATCTTGAAGGGCCCCCGTAACGCCTAACGAGACCCTTGTGCAGATTCTTTCCACTTAGCCGAAGATGTTGGACCAGCTTCACCAGGACCAAGTCTCCGACTTCGAAGTTGACGTCCCGTCGGGCGATGTCCGCCCACTTCTTCATGCGCTTCGATGCCTTGTGCAAACATGCTCTCGCCATGTCGTTCTGCTCATGCCATTCCCTCGCCATGCGGTGAGCGGCGGGGACTTTGCCACCATAAGAAGTGGCGACGGCCTGGGGCGTCAGAGGTTGCTGCCCCGTCACTATCTCGAAGGGACTCCGATTGGTCGACTCGCTTCGTTGTAGGTTGTAGGAGAATTGCGCGATGTCGAGTAGCTTCGCCCAGTCCTTCTGATTGGCACTCACATAGTGCCGCAAGTAGATCTCCAGAATACAATTCACCCTCTCAGTCTGGTCGTCGGTTTGAGGATGAAGTGATGTCGAGAAATGCAGGTTGGAGCCCATCATCTTGAACAATTCCTTCCAGAAGTTGCCAACGAATCGCCCATCCCGATCGCTGACGATGCTTTGTGGTAGGCCCCAATACTTCACTACATGCTTCATGAATAACTCCGCAGCTTCAGTAGCAGGACAACTTGCGGAGCCGACGGCGAAGATGGCATACTTGGAGAACCGATCGACGACCACCATGATGGTACCTGCCCCTTCAGACTTGGGCAGACCCGTGATGAAGTCCATGGAGACATCCTTCCATGGACGCTCTGGGATAGGCAGGGGTTCCAGAAGTCCGCCGGGCGCTTGATTAAGGTTCTTGTCTTGCTGGCAAACAAGGCATGTCTTCACGAAGACTTCAATGTCGTCCTCCATCCTGGGCCAGAAGTAGTTGTCTTCGATGAGTGCCAAAGTGCGGCGGATGCCCGGATGTCCCGCCCACTTTGAGTCATGGCACTTTTGCATGATAGTGCGCCGCAAGTTGTCGAAGAGTGGAACGTATATGCGACGTTCTTTGGTGAGGATCAGCCCATCTTCCACCCAAAAGCGGCGTGTCTTACCCTCCTTCGCCTGCTCAAACAAGTTCCTTGCCGTGGGATCCGACTACAATCCCTTCTTGATCCTCTCGATGAGGTCGGCCTGAGAGGAGCTCATGGCCGCCAATTCCGCACGTCGGCTGAGGGCGTCGGCAACGACATTCGTCTTGCCAGGTTTGTACTCCAGGACATAGTCGAATTCCGCCATGAAATCTTGCCATCTTGCTTGCTTCGGCGAGAGCTTCTTCTGTGTCTCGAAGTAACTTGTCGCGACGTTGTCCGTCTTGATGTGAAATCGCGACCCGAGAAGGTAGTGCCGCCATGTTCTAAGGCAGTGAATTACCGCGATCATCTCCTTCTCATGAACGGCGTAGCGCCGCTCCGTGTCGTTGAGTTTGCGACTCTCGAACGCCACGGGATGCCCCTCCTGCATAAGAACTCCTCCAATAGCATAGTCAGAAGCATCTGTCTGTACCTCGTAGGACTTGGTGTGGTCTGGCAGGACGAGCACCGGTTCCTCCGTCATGGCCCTCTTGAGGGTGTCGAACGCTTGCTGGCATGTCGGCGTCCACTCCCACTTCACATTCTTCCGGAGGAGATTCGTCAAAGGGGTCGTCACATGTGAATACCCCTTGACGAACCGCCTATAGTAGTTCGTCAGGCCAAGGAACGAACGCATGTCGGGGACCCGCTTGGGCGGTTCCCACTCCACGATGGCCCGAATCTTCGCGCCATCCATCTTCAACTTCCCACTTCCGACGACATGTCCCAAGAAGTGTACTTCCGGTTGAGCGAAGGCACACTTCTCCCGTTTGACGTAGAGCTCGTTCTGCCGCAACACCTCGAACACTTGCCGAATGTGCTCGATATGCTCCTCCAAGGTGCGGCTGTAGATCATGATGTCGTCGAGGTACACAACCACGAACCTGTCAAGGAATGACTGCAATACCTTATTCATGAGAGTACAGAAGGTCGCCGGGGCATTGGTGAGGCCGAACGGCATCACGAGGAATTCGTAGGAGCCGTATCTTATGACGCACGCCGTCTTCTGCACATCCTCCTCCGCGATTCGGACTTGCCAATAGCCCGAACGAAGGTCCAACTTGGTAAACCATCTTGCCCCGCCAAGTTGGTCGAACAAATCCGCCACCAAGGGGATGGGGTACTTGTTCTTTACCGTAAGCTTGTTGAGCGCCCGGTAGTCGATGCACATCCGGAGGGAACCGTCATGCTTCTTCTAGAAGAGAACCGGGGCGCCATATGGAGATTTTGAAGGCCGAACATATCCTGCATCCAATAGTTCGGTGAGTTGCTTACGGAGTTCTGCGAGTTCCGGAGGGGCGAGCCGATAAGGGACTCCATGTGGGGCTTTAGATCCTGGGACCAAGTCGATGACATGGTCCACTTCACGCTTCGGAGGCAACCGCTTTGGGAGTTCCGGGGGCATGACGTCCGCAAAATCCTCAAGGGTTTCAAGGACTTTGGGAGGTGTTGGAGTAGAGGGCCCCGGATCTTCCAAGATGGCGGTCGTCAGGAAGGTGTGCTCCTGTTTGTGCAACCCCTTCGCCACTTGCATGGCGGAGAGGGTCTTCTGTTTGAGGTCTCCGCCTGACCTCACAGGGACGTTGTAAGGTCCCTTGGGATCGAAGATAACCATCGAATTGGTGAGCCGGATGACACATGCAGCAATGTGTCGCAGAAAAGAGATGCCCGCTACCACTTCGTAGTCATCCACTGGTGCCACCGTCACGTCGAAGCTTCCCGACCACTTGCCGATGCGAACCTTCACTCCAGGAGAAATTCCTGTGGTCGAGATAGACTTCGCGTTCACCGTCTTGAACGTGGCGTTAGTCTTCTGGAGTGGCAGCTTTAGCTTCTTGGCGGCCACTTCTGACACGAACAACTCCGATGCTCCCGTGTCAATGAGGGCGTTGAAGACTTGCCCGTTCAACTCGATATCCGCATAAAGTCGCGCAGCCGATGAAGGACCCTTCGAGGCGTTGATGGCGCTGAGGACGTGCATCGAGCTGAGACACGCCTCCTCCTTCTCTTTTTCCTTCTCTTCGGGGCAATATATTGCGTTGACTGTCGCCTTTTGCGGACAATCGCTCGTCCAATGAGGACCCTTGCAAATGTAGCAAGGCTTTGGCGGCTTTCCGTCCCTTTTGAATCTTCCATTGTTGGACTTCCCGTCTTGGTGTTCCTTGCCTTTGTCCTGATAGTGCGGCTTGCCTTCTTGTGACTTGGACTTCTCTCCCCCACTATTGCCCTTGCCCGAGGGCTTTGGTGGTGGAGTGCTCGCTTTGGTGTACTCCACGAGCGATTCAGCAGCGGCGACTAATGAGCGGAGGTTGGGGCAATCTCGTCGCCCCAACTCCGTCCTAGCCCATGGCTTCAAATCCTTCACGAAGACCGCCAACAACGTGTCTTCGTCCACTTGGGAATTCTGTAGGCGGAGCTCGGTGAACTCTTTCACGTACTCCTTCAACGTGCCCTTCTGGCAAATGTTGAACAACGCAATCTTGGCCTCCAGTCCCGACTTGGCAGGGCAGAAGTAGTTGATAAGCTGCCTCTTGAAGTCGTCCCACCTCTCAATGGGACCCATAATGCCACGCTCCACATCGTCGCAATGGCACCGCCACCATAGACTCGCCGCATCTTGCAAGTAGAAGGATGCGGTCTTCACCATCCTTACTTCGGACGTCACGTCCAAGGCCTCCATGTACCTTCGAACGTTCCACAGGAAGTCGTTGATCTCCCTTGCCGACCGCTCGCCTTTGTAGGGCCTCGGCTTTGGCATATCAATTCTCGCCTCATGCGGGGCGGGCGCCTCGGGGCGCCGCCCGTCTCCATAGCGTCGCTTGAGCTCCTCCCGGAAGGTCTGGAACTCTTGCTCCATTTCGAACCGCATGTTTGAGAGACCATTGTCCAAGGTCTCCCGCATGTCCATGATTGTCGCTTCCATGGACTCGAGACGCGTATACAACGGCGCCATCTCTTCCCGCACCGTGGCAAGATCCACGGTCTTCTCCAACTCCCGCTCGTGCGTTGCGAGTTGGTCTTGCATCTCGCCCACGTCCAATTGGAATTGGCCGAGGCGTTGCTCGAAGGCGGACATGGTGTCCTTCGAGCGGGCGCGCCCTCGATCCTGGCGGCCCTTCTCCGGTGCAACGGGTTCATTCGTCATCTCCGAGTTCGACGTCATTTCACCTTGATCGCCGAACGCCAACTTGAGCGGTCCCAGAAATGCTGCTCTGATACAAACTTGTCACGGGGTCGTTTTTCGCTCGACCGACCCGTGCGGCATCTAGACGTGCCCAACGTCTAGGCAAGCTCTTTTGAGCGCTTTGCGGAAGCTTGCTTATGCCACTTTTTGTATGTCACAACTTTTGGGACGCTCTTTTGTGGGTTGCCACCCCACGCTTAAGGCACGATGCTAGATTTAGGGAAGCTTGAAATCTTTGTTGAGTAAATAGGAATGATTACAACGCTTCGGGGGAGGACTAGCGGGTCTCCCCTACTATACCACCGTTTCGGATGGTAGAATTGCGACGTGTGATGTGGAGGACCATCTCCGGGTGTGCATTTTTCTGGAGTGCAAATTACAAAACTGCCACCATCACACTTAGAAAATAAACTAAGTACAAAAGTGAGTTGAAAAGAAAAATTACATGATAAGATAACTCGACGTGCTCCGGGGAGAAGCCCCCGAGACACATGCAGGAGCCCATGAAGAACGGCGTCCTGGCGGTGCAGACGCTGCGCAACAACATCATGGCGTCCACCGTCCTGGCCACCACCGCCATCACCCTCGCCTCCCTCATCAGCGTCTTCGTCAGCGCCACGACCGCCGGCAGCCACACCCCGACCTCCTCCGCCGCCTCCCTCCTCATCTACGGCAGCAACTCCCCCGTCGCTTCCTCCGTCAAGTTCTTCTCGATCGCCCTCTGCTACATCTTCGCCTTCCTCTGCAACGTCCAGTCCATCCGCCACTACGCCCACGTCAGCTTCCTCGTCGCCGTGCCCACCATCGAGGGCTCCGTCGGCGTGCCCACCGACTACGTCGCCAGGAGCCTCAACTGGGGAAGCTACTTCTGGTCGCTGGGACTGAGGGCCTTCTACGTCTCCTTCACCCTCTTCCTCTGGATCTTCGGGCCCATCCCCATGCTCGCCTGCGGTGTCATCATGTGCAGCTTGCTTTACTTCTTGGACACCACCACTGCGTACACGAGGGGCCTTCATGATTCCTCTTTCACCGCCAAGGAGGATAGAGGAGAAGCGTAACAAACCCGTAACCTTTAGTTTTTCTTAAATTCTATCAAATTTGTGTACATCTTATTTCTCTGCATTCGTCATATATATGGACTGGAAGGATCAGATTCAAGTTTTGGAGTTTTGATTCGATGGTTAATATTATGAAGAGTTTGTGTGCTTGGATATGAATAACAATCATGTCACTTTCACATTTTGTTATATTAGAGGCTCAAAGACTCTAATCAAAATTGGTTGGCATTAACAAAATTATGTTTTAAGTGATTCGTTGAGTACTAATTATCATCATTATTTATAGTCGGACGAATGTATATTCTTGTTTCCTTTCGTTTCGATTTCGAATTAATCAAATCTTAATAACTCTAAACACCTAATTTGGGACGCAACTGAACTAAAAAAAAGAGGCTGAAAGACTGGCTTCGTTTGGGAGTGCTATTTGAGAAAAAAACTTGCTTTCAGCAAAAGGAGGAGGGAGCCATCCCTAAAGAAAAGCACATTGTTATTGTGGCGTATAGATTTTTTTTAAGAAAAAATAAATTACAGTAACTCCCCACCCTCATATGATCAAGAAGGCTTTCTAACAAGGGTACTTCAAATGAGAACAAAAGTTAATGCATGATGTTTATTTGGAGGCACAAAGATAATCTTATCTATGCTATTATCATAAATTGAAAGGCTTCGTGGCGTGTTCAATTCGTTTTTCAGCTGAGTTTGATTTTGATTTTATCGATTCTAAATTTCAGAAAGACTTGCGAGACAGCATTTACATAAGATCTAGATGCTGAAAGACTCAATTGTCTTTTGTCAATATGATTGAAAGATTATGGCAACAATTCTGTTTGAGAAGATAGAAGATATACAAGATCTCGTAATTTGGATTGCGCCGAGGTTTGCAATTGGATGGACATCTCAATGATTTTCTCTTGAAGTTGGTGAAAAGCCAAAATCCCCTATTTAGTCTAAAGTCTAAAAAATCTCTAAAAATATCATCATAGACGAACTCTATTTGATAGGTGTCCATTTAATTCCTGAAATTTTCTGTTTAAGATTCGTAGTAAATAACTAAATACAAAAAAGTTTTATTTTATTCATTTTTCTACTTTTCTTTATTTTTCGCAAAAGTCTTAGATAATTATTCTATCGATTATTTTTAGGTAGTCAGTTTTCGATATCTAAGAAGCAATGACACAATGTTTGGATAAATTTTTTTCAGCTTCGTACGTATGATCACCAGCAAATATATGCAGCTCGTTGATGTGCATGATCTCAAAGCATATGAAATGTTAATGGGTTATTTCATCTAGCACCATTCGAACATTTTTTTTGCATTTATTCATTATAAATTAACAAAATTTAGTTCTTGAAATTTGATATTTAGATCCTTCCACTTCCAATAAAGATATAACTTATTATTATTATTATTATATGAGCATAATATTCATATCAATCAAAGCTAACTATTGAAAAATTGTTCATATTGATATTTTTATTTTAAAAAACGTTTTTTTATTATAATAAGGAAGTAAGGGGCCGGAACATTGATATTTTATAATTATTAAAGAAATGTGACCATTTGGCCCATTTTCGTTTACATGGATATTAGACCATTGTGGGACATAGTTAAACAATTCACCCATCCTAAATCACATAAAGTGTGCAAGAAACATTTATTTCTTAATTTGAGATTATGGATCTAAAGATTCGGATAACCCTAGTCTTTGTAACCATCACACGCATTGTTACCTAAAACTTTTTAACTAAAAAGGTACAGGCAAACAAGCGTACGTAATAATTGAGAAAACATGATTAATGCAGACCAATATCTTGGATCACAAGCAAATATCCCATATCAACCTCTTGGATTATTAGTTATGTTGAGAATATGAAATCAATGATCTTATTCTAACGATTTAAATTTTTAAAAAAATTAATCAACACATCAAATTTAATCATCATTTAATAAGGATTACTAAGACCATCAGTATGCACTAATCCCGTATTACGATGAACATTGTAATTAAGTTCATGAAAAAGCCTAAGCTTGCTCAATCTAATTGAAAGAAATAGATCCAATGGTTAATCCAAATTTCTTCCTTCCTTTGTTCTTAGTCTTCCCTCCAAGGCTCCAACGTTTGTTCTGCCTTCGTTGGTGAACGAGATGGGAGAACGAGCAAAGGTAATTAATTAGAATATCAGACAAAATAATAATAATAATTAATGAGACATTAATCCTGTCATAACCTGATGATTTGATATTAACACCCCCATTTATACGGCTGATATGGAAAGGACTTCGCGTGGCATATTGCACCGGTACATCGTTCTTCCGTCTTTTCTCTTTACAGGTACATGTTTTTTCTTTTAATTTTGAGGTTAACTCAAAATGCAGCTTAAGAAAAAAAAATGAAAATCAGTGTTGAATTTTTTTTAGAAAAAAAATTCTGAACTAAAATTTTCAAAAAAAGTTCTTGCCAAGGCAAAAACTTTTTTTTTTCCACGTACTGATATCTATTATATATATAATTAGTATTGTGATATAGTAAAATATCATTAATTAAATATTATATAAATAATTACGTAATATTTTTTATTTACATATAATTTTATACCTTATAAAATAATAAATTATATTCTTTATGTAAATTATAATATTAATAACATATAAAAAGTAGTCAAAATTAATATTAATATAGTATGACACAACTTATTTTTATATTCATTTTAATAATTATTATGTATAATATTTTTATATTATTGTAATGATTTTAACTAACTAACTAAATAATATTTTAATTTACTATAATTTTATACATTATAAAATAATAAATTATATCGTTAGTTTTTACTTTTTATTCAAGCACCTCCTAAAATTTATTTATGAAATTAACTTTTCAAATTTCCATTAGTATATTTTTCATTCAAACATTACGCCTAAATTTTTCTATCAAATCAATTAGTTCTCAACTAACGAGAACTTAAATCTCCAATTCAAACATAAATAATTTTTTTTTCATTGTTACATTTTATAAAGATTTTTTATGACACTATTATCACCTTAATATCAGTCTTTTTTTTTCCAACTTGAGTCTACTTAGAATAAAAAAAATAAAGCAATACTAATTTATTCTCTAACTAAAATGATAACTTCAAGACTCAAATATAATATTACTGACACTCAACGAATACTTGATATTCAACTCGGCTATCAATTAATTCAATCACCATTCGTCTAATATCAGTATATTTTATTAAACAAGAGTAAAGATGTAAATAATACTAAATTTTGACGAAAGTGTCAATTTTTTTTTCCAAATCACCTCACATTTTCTTTTTTTTTCCTAAATTGATAATATTGATCCCCAAAACCCTTTCATAATTTAAAATATGATATAACAAAAATATACTTACCTATTAAAGTCTCTGAAGTTTTCCGACCGCGACCTCCGCACTCGATACCCCGGTTGCCCTAGACACCGAATCCGGCGGCGGCGACGACGAGCCGGCGATCGACCAACGACGGTAACGGAGTAAGTACTTTGCCCTTCTTCATTCTTTCCTTCTTTTTTTTCGTCGATAAGTTCTTTCCTTCTTTGATTGATCCTTCTTCAAGACCGACTCGGTGGGGCTGCCCCTGGCCGCTTTCGCTGAGTGCACGAGCGAACCCTGAAGTCCCTTCCTGGACTCGTGCTCGCCAATACCACCAAAGTCCAAACATTTAAAACGCCATTGATTTAAATCCTAAGAACTGCCGCTGAAAGAACCCCCTTTTTTTTTTTACATAGCAAACAAAGCAATCCAAGTTCTGTTCCTGGAGGGATTGCGACAGTGGGCGGTGGCTCTCCCCTTTGTGACTGGGGTTGAGGTCAGGTCTTGGTGCTTGTTGTTAATAACTGAATAAAGTCTGTTAGTGTGGCTTGTATTTGGAGATGATGAAGGAGAAGTATGGAGAACCATGTCTCTCATCTTCTTTAGATTCCTCCTCTGCTTGGTGTGTAGATTTGAAATTGTGTACGTTTGTTTGCTTTACAGTCGAATCAAAGTTGCCTGTAGTGTGTAGTTCTCATAGTAAACATACAATGCAAAGTAGAAATGGTCTGATAACGGATTTGGGGCTTTAGTTTTAGTACTGAACAAAAGACTTTTATGTCTTTTGATATAATAAGGGGCCGTTTCGTATGAGGTAATCTAGATAGATTACTGGTTATGTTATTTAAAATTCCCAGGGCCCACCACATTACCTCGTTTGTTTGTCACTCCTTTGGCTGTCATTGATTACCGGTAAATTTTGGTAATTTTAATTACCACCTCACCAATAATCTAGATAGCAGTCAAGGGAGGAGGTAGGTGGTTGGCTCAACTGGTAGCAGAGTTGAGTCCCAAGCGCTCGCTAGTAGCCACCAAGTTCGAGTCTTGGAGTCACTATCTTGGCCAGGGAATAAACCATTACTGCTCTATCTTTCCGGCTCCGGATTAGTAGAGTGAAAGTAGCCCTCGGACATCGGAAACCTCCTGGAGACCTGGGCCGGCATCCAAAAAAAAAGGGAGGAGGTGGCTTTCCAGATTACTTGACATGCATTTTGATAAAAATATGCATTCCATAAATTTTTTTAATTTCGATGTTTTATTATTAAATAAATATCATTTAACTGCATCTCTTTTATTATTTGAATCTTTTATAAATAACTCTTATTTTTACTCATCTTATTTTATCTATATTCACTTTTATATTTTTTGCTTTATTTATTTAGGATACTATATTGTGAACAACAACAACAACAAAGCCTTATCCCACTAGGTGGGGTCGGCTACATGGATCATCCCACTATATTGTGAACATGTAAAATAAATTTTAGGGGTATTTTGGTAATTTGTTCTCTAACTATTTTAGCCATTATTTATATTACCAATGCTTGCCAAACACTATTTACATGTAATTTAAATAGTGGTAATCTATTAAGTGGTGACTTAAATTACCGATTAATTAAATTGGTAATGCACCAAACGGTCCCTAAGAGAATAGTTGAAGTCACTTGTTAACATTGCAGTGGAGCTCTTTGCTCTGCTTATGCTTAGATGTCTTCTAGGACCTTATTATGCACGTTGATTTTGTACCTATTTATTATGATTCATGTTTCTGCTTCTCCCTCCTAAATCTCTCGTCGTTCCAATTCCTGTTGCAGTCCCCCCCTCCTAGTAATGGCCACCACCACTTTGAATGACGATAAGGCAGCTCAGGCCCTCTGCCAGGTCCAGTTCTTCTCCTCGTTATGATTTCCCTTTTTTTCTCCCCAATAAGAACAAAAAAGTGGTTTCTTTTCCTTGTTTGGTGATCTTTGGATGTTTTCTTTGTAGGTGGAGTTCTACTTCAGTGACAGCAATCTTCCACGGGATAACTTCTTGAAGAAAACCATCGAAGAGAGCAAGGATGGATGTATCCTTCTATTAAGATTCCTTCTTTTTATCAGCACTCTCAATTTTAATTTTGGGGTCCTGCTGTCATCTTTTTCGTTCTTTATTATTCGTCTCCTTGACAAAGTTTCCTTCCAGTGGTGAGCTTGCAGTTGATATGTTCATTTGCAAGGATGAAGAAGCATCTTGGACTGGATGCAACATTGAAGCCCGAGGACATTCCGGAGGACATGGTGCTTGCTGTTGCTGAGATTTTGCGTCGGTCATCATCTCTTCGTGTATCTGAAGATGGTAAGATGGTAGTCTTTGATCATTGTTACTTGATACTCTGGTTTGCTTTCCATTGTGATTTCTGCAAAGGCGTCAGCTTTCGTCCATTATGTCTTTACCTACTTAGGTTATGATAGTTTTAAGGTGTCAAGTTTATTTCTTGAAATATGTCACAGGTGTAGTCAAACTGTCTATCCACTTCGGTCATGTTGGGATAATTTCTGGGCAAATGCTTGAAACAGGCCGTGTCGTCATCTATTTGGAAAATTATGTTTTCCTTTAGGACAAGTTTTTACTCTTTATTTCTTATGAATTTATATTGTGCGTGGCAGTTATAAAGTGTGATATAATGCCCGTCTTCTATTTCTTGTTTAATTTCAAATTGTCAGTGTAACTTTTAAAAAATGTTTATATAACATCAAATTTTCAATTGGCAATATATAGGCAAAAAGGTTGGTAGAAACACAGAACTGAGTAAGCCAGAAGAAGTGTTGGAGATGGTAGATGCAAGGTCTATTGCCGCCTCACCTTTACCTTATGATGTTAAGCTGGAAGATGTGGAATCCTTCTTTTTTCAGTATGGAAAGGTACTTGCGTCATTTGGTGCTAATACATTTGAATGAGCATAACTTCTTTAGTTATCCTTTTTTTTTCAGTGAAAGGATAGCTTTTTCTTTAATAACTTATGTTTTATTTTGCTTGTAATATTTTTTAATTTGTTATGTGACATCATTGACTCGATACCAGTTCTTTGGTATAATCTTGGATAAAAATGATAATCATGAGCCAATTTTGTTTCCCTGAAACTTTGCAAAGTGTATACTTAAAAGTTTAGCAATAGTATCTCTCTCTAAACAAATAGCAATAGTACCTTCAAAAAAATTGGTATCTCTCTCGGAAAGAATCCTTGCATGGATTTTCAATTCCTATATAGGTATTCATTTTCTAGCTAATCTTGGATTAATTAAGAGCATTTGAGCTTGATCGCATCTTAAACTTTTTGATACTTTTATCAATTGTGTATTAAAATTTGCCTTTGTGATTTTGAAATATAATAACAAAGTTTCTCCTCAAAAAAAAAAAAAATATATATATATATAATAACAAAGTTCAACTAGACATACATATCTTCTAAAAAAGCTAGGCATACAATTAAGCAAGAGGCTACAATTGTGATTGTAACAATATCTGAATTGACTCTTAAAAAATGATATTTGAAGTGTCTTGAACTCTTTCTTAAATAAAAGAAATTGGGGAACTAATCACATCTTGGAATTCAATTTCAAATCCCTATATCTGCGAGAGTTCTAGAGGAAGGTTTAAGTTAAAATTTATTTCTTGAAGTAGGTATAGTTGAGTTCTTGGATGGTCTTTGATTCAGATTTGCTGATTAATGTAGGTGAACAGTGTTCGGCTTCCATGCCATATTTCAGACAAAAGACTCTTTTGTGGCACTGCTGTAATTGAATTCTCAGAAGAGGAGGATGCAAATAAGGTTTTAAAAGAGAAATTGGTTTTTGCTGGAGCAGATTTAGAAATAAAGCCGAAGTGAGCAATGTTTATGGTTTTGACTGTATTTTGCTAGAGCTTCTGTCTTCTTGTTGTATCACAGATGAAACTTCATATTCAACCATATCATATGTTTGAATTGCTAGATCCAGAAGTGCTAGTATCAAATGTTGTTTCACATTTACCTGCTTTCTTCTCATTAAATGTTTAACATTTCGATTCATGTTATCAACTTCAGGAATTTATTAGGTCTAGGAAGAAACATAAGACACTTAGAATTTGTTCTAATTTGAACATGAGGAACTTCATGTTCAACTGTGACTTGGCTACATTTGTAATATTTTGTTTGATGGATGTTTCTGGATTCAACCATTTATGTTGTTCTTTCATGCAGATAGTAATGTGCATCATCTGGTAATTTGTGTTTCTTCCTACATTATTCTATTATCCTTATCCCGAAATGATATGATGTTTGCATCATTCAGGATAAAAAATAATGTGAGTTTTCAATGTCTCGACATTCTGATGAGTAATTGAGGGATAGTTTCCACCTGTGAAGCTGCCATTCTGATGCTGCTGGCTGATATAAAATTGAAATCCCAGGCTGTAATATGGGTTGCTGACTGAAGTATTTAGGTTGCCTCAATATAAATCAATTTGCATATTGTGCTTTATTAAAACACTTGCTATTCTTTCTACTGCATTATTACTTAAGTTACCAACCAAATAATTACAGAAATTTATAATTCCATTTTATATATTGTAGTTTTTGTTTGTTCAGAGTCATGCTTTCAATTAGAAGGAAAAACTGTCCTGCATCTATTGGCTATGTTGGCTTTAAGTTTGTATTTTTCTACTACTGTCTGTTATTATTCTCTATGTTTCATAAAATTGTTATAAGGGTCTCATAATGGGCCTAGGTTCCACCTTTATACATGCCTTACTGTAACACTGTTTATTCATAATCAATATATGCCTTTATCATGTGTCTACTTTTTAGGCTTCTTTGTTCATCTATTAGACACTTCTGATTTATGCCTTAACTTTTGCGTAGGAAGGAGTTTGATGCTGAAAAGAGTGAGGAACTTGCTCGTTATAATAAGAGTTCTTCAGATGAAAGGTGAACTTTTTGATCTAAGACTTCTTGAACCTAGTAATTTCCTATTTCTCTCTGACATGTTTGCTGGTGCTTTTGTGATGATGATAGCTATCCAAAAGGGGTGCTCGTTTCATTTAAATTGAAGCCCAAGCTTACGGGGGTACCAACAGGGCAAAATCAAGGGGAAAAGTGTGATGGCCAAGCAGAAGGGAACGAGATCAAAGAATGTAAAAATACAAGTAACTTGAGTGACAAGAATGAACAGAACATAATCGAAAGTATTGATAGCTCATCAAGTGACGCTAATAAAGATAATGGGAAAAATGAAGAAATGAAATCCAGAGCTGCTGCTGATGAGAGCATAGTTACAAGAGAGGATTTAAGAGAAGTTCTTCAAAAATTTGGAACGATTAAGGTACTGTTATTTATTCCATCCAGTTTTGAATTTAGCAAGCTTTTGGAGCTCTAGGGTTTTGACTAGCTGATATACTTTTTCATCTTTTTGTTGTGCTCTCTTTGAGACACACTTGTACAGGACTTCAATTTCATAGTTATATATATACATGAATGACCACCACAAACCCTGGTGGTCATCCTTTTTCCTCTTGGAAAAAAAGCTTCTGTAGCTCTTTTCCCCACCATACCTTTTGGGTCTGTTCTTAATGCAATTTCTATTTGAATTAAATTCCTACACTGTGACAAGTACTTACTGTCCAGTGTGAAATTATGTGTCTAATTGTAATTCTTTTATGCACTACTTTCAAATCCTAATTTGAAGTGTCCTTTTACGGCATTCTATAATAATGGGGTTTCACATTCGTAGTGTTCCACAATGTCCTATGCTTTCCTCTCAAGGCTTAAATTTAATTCATGGAAGTCTTTTTCTTCTGAAGTATATTGACTTTCAAATGGGGGAGGAAAATGGCTATATCCGGTTCGAAGATCCTGAAGCAGCTTTAAAGGCTCGTAAAATGGCTGCCTTGGTTGTTGAGGGTGGGTTGACAATAAAAAACTATGTTGCCATATTGGAGGCACTGACTGGTAAGTAACTTGTTATGTCAGCATACTCGTGTATGATCTTTCTCATCGATTCAGTATTTTTGACAACATTTTCTTCCATAACATTCTAAAAAAACAATTTTCTTGCATGGGACCATCATATTTGAGTCCTTGTTGATCATACCGACTTAAGGCACATGTTGAGGCTACTCAATCTTTTTAGTTTTAGGACACATGGACGCTAAATCTTTGACTAGCAATCTTAAAAATAACGCTCATCTCCTCTCAAAAGAAAAGTAATGCATATATTCATAAAAATACTTCCTAGGAAGAACGATATTAATGTTGGCTTGAAATCCTATTTTTCATGATATTTGTTCTCTCAAACTTTTGGGTAATATGAAATCTGAGCGCTTGATATATTTAGTGCAAGTATATTGGATATCTCCGAAGATAATTTATTCTTCAATAAAATGTTATTGAAGAATAATTATATTACACGCAATGAATAAAATACATTTAACTCCAATTTCTCATTAGACTCCTTGCCAAAGATACAACGTTTTCAGCAAAAAACCTCTCTCCTAAAAAATATAAAATGAGCAAAGACATTTTAGTTTTGTTCTTCTTTGACCTGAAGCATAAATTGACAGCCATCAAGAAGAATTTTCTGTGAAACATTGTTGTGCTTGTCTATTTGTGATGTCTTGAAAGTCCTATCTAGTTATCTCTCTCTCTATCAGGTGAGGCTGAAAAGGAGTACTGGAGCCGCCTTCGGGAGGGCCAGAGGGATAATAAAGGATACAAAGGAAGGTTAGATGTGCTTCAATGTTTCTGTTCCCCCTATATTCATAGCCTATCTTTTGGTCTTCAAGATTTGTTCTCTGTTCTTTATTCTCATATGGTGCTTATTTTGCTATAATTTGTAGAGGGGGTAAACACCATCGAGGCGGAAAACATTTCCATGGCAAGCGGTCTCGTCACAGGGATTCAGCTGATAACCATCCTAGCAAAGTTGTGAAAGTTGATGCGTAGGTGTGAGTTTTGACCCACTTTCTCCAGGATGACTTTGTTTATTTATGACTCTAATTATAAGTTCTTAGCATTTTCTGCTATAAAGAAGCGACCAAGTCTTAATAGTTACATTTTTCCTTTGAGAGGCCATTAAAGTCCAAATTCCATATTTCTTGCTTTCTCGTAATATCGTGTTTTTTTTCTCTTCTTGACATCAGTTTGTGATTTTAATTACCCAGGATGTTTTGCTCCTATTTATCTACTAATTTTCTACATATTATCACCCGTCAAACTCCGCCTATATTTTATAGCCGGTCCCAAGTTCGAATAAAGGAGGAGGATTGTGTTAGGCCCCGACAGCCAACATAAAATCATGTCGAATCTTATGAACATGGATCAACGATGGCGTCGTATGATCCATGTAGCCGACCCCACCTAGTGGGATAAGGCTTTGTTATTGTTGTTGTTGTATCATCCGTCAAAAGCTAAGGAAGTCCCACAGAACTGAATTCGAAAGCTTCTTATGCCCATTGCACTACAATCGTCTTTTTTTCTTTTCTTTTCTGTAACTTTAATGTGATCGAGTTTGTGATGGATCGAGATGAAACCATGTTACCTGTTTATCCATTAAAGATGTGTTTTTTTTTCTGTTAATTGAAAATTTATATTTTCGTTTAGTTCAATTTTCTGTTGATTTCCCCCAAAATTTAAATAGTTATTCTGTAATAAAAACGATAGTTGTTTAATAAAAGATAGTTTGTTCAATTGTCTTCGTTCTCTGCCATCAAACATTTTTTAATTCTCGTATTTCTTTGCCGTCAACAAATTATATTTTGTAATGATAATTATTATTCTCATTCCATGGATATCAATATTGAATTTTGTGTTGGAAAGCATATCAGGGTATACTCCACTTTGCATCGGAAGTAGGATGGTAAAGATCATAGGATAAGTCCCTACCTCTTGAATAAAAAAATATTATTAAAAATATGTATATAATTCACCAACATAACTCATAATTCAAACTTTGCAGCTCGCACGTCACAATTCATACTTCTGTAAATAATATTAACAATTTCACATAATATGCATTTAAATTCCATTCATCTTTTCTTTTTTTTTATTTTTGTATAAAAAAATGTTAACGAATTAATTTTAAAGATAATAATTACTTAATGCAATCCTTTATTAATAAACATTAGAATAGAAAGTTATCATAACATTTGTCTTTTCATATTTCATAAAAGATAATTACACAAATTGTTTAAGTTTTAAAATTAAATGTCATATTAGTATCATACTTTTAAAAAAAATTTTTCGTTAAAAAATTTAAATATTTTTGACAATATAAATTTGAACCTTTAGTGACGTACTAATTTTCCAGGTTTTCTAATTACATTATATGTTCTAATTTCTTATTTTTTGTATTTTTTTTACTTGAGACGCCATCTACTATTATATTAAATTAATTAAAAATATAATGGATTTTATTAATTCTCATTATCTTAATTTTCTCTAAATATTTTTTTTGTTAGTGCCTTGAATAATGATTTAAAAAATCATGAATATATATATTTCTTAATGTCATGTTTAATGAGCTTTCTAATATTTTTTAATATGTATTTGGCAATCTGAAAGAAAAAATAATGTCTACTAAAATAAATCTAAACTAAAGGTACACAATATAAATAAATTTATATTAGCATATCAATATAATTTCATTAAATAATTATTGTGTGGTTGATGTATTATAAAATAATTTATATTATGGTTATGTAAAACAATTTCTTTTCCTTTATGAAAAAACATTTTATGGATTAAAGGTAAAGGAAGGGAAGGGAAAAAGTTTTTTTTCCTCAATTTGGATGACATTTTGAGGAGAATGAAGGAAAGATTCCTGTCCATTCACCCATTTCATTAGATTTAAAACATTTTATAATTAATTTTACCCACTCTTTCTCTCCTTTCTTTTCAATTCAAAGAGAATATTTTTTTATCCATTTCCCTTCCATTCTCACTTCTCCTTTCCCATTAGTAAGGCTTTTATCCAAACTATGTCTTGTTCCTATCACCAAACAATCTATAAAATTATTTATAAGAACATATTTTGAAGACAAATATGTCATTAGCATCATATATATTTTTTGTTCTTATTTTTGTAACTTTTTGTGACATCTCCTAATTACTAAATTTATAACCTTTTTATAATTAACGGCCTAAATTTTATCCAATATGCTACTTTCAAATTTGTCCCACTATTCCTATGTATAACTCCTTGTATTAGATAAATTTTATAACATAAATTTGTTATGTTTTAGAAATAAAATGTCATAGTAGTATCATATTTTTGAATTAGAAAAATATAATTAAATTTGAAAATATTTTCCACAAAAAAAATTTCAACTTTCAATAAGATACTAATTTTCTAATCTCATCTAATTTCTTATTTTTTTAGTATATATATTTTTTACTTTAGTAACCATTGATTATGATATAGTGAAATAAATTAAATATATTAATAGAGAATACTCATTATCCCATTTTCTCTAAGGGTCTGTTTGGCAAACAACTAATGGAAGGATGAGATGTGGTGGTGTGGCGTGGTGTGTCGTTAGAAAATTCATGTTTGGATAATAAATTATATAAGATGTGAAGTGAGATAATGAAGATTTTATTTGTATAAAAGTCATTTTTATTCTTTATTATATATTTAAAGTATTTATAATCGTTAATTAGGAGTGAGCATGAATCGGGACGACTGGTCGCCCTCGCCCGCACCGATTCGGATTTTTCAAATTTTTTTTCGACCCGATGGATAATTGAGTCAGGACCGAATCTCATTTCTTTGACACTCGACCGGGTCGAGTCGGGACCGAATCTGAGCTTTACGTTCTGACCCGATTGATTATATTATATTAATATTAAATTATTTTTAAATAGTATATTTATGTTTATTTGAATAAAATTTTATATTTAATAAAAAGTTTTATTTAATAAAAATATAGATAAATATTTATTCATATTAGAAAAAAGATAATAAGAGAGAGAGAGAGGTGGTTTAATTTGGTAATAAAAAAAGGGATTGATGTTAATTTGGTCTAAAATAATCTATCCCTCCTCATTCCACCAATTTGATGGAATGAAAAATGTGATGTTTGAAGGACTTAGCTATTCCATTTCACCCCTCTTAACTTAAATAAAAAATGTATGGTGGAATGAAAAATGTGATGTTTGAAGGGCTTAGCTATTCCATTCCACCCCTCTTAACTTAAATAAAAAATGTAACCAGACATGGTATAACTAATTTCATTCCCTCATATTCTACTCCACCCCTTCGTAACCTTCAATTCAAACAGACCCTAAGTGTTTTAAAATTCCTATTATGAATATGTAAAATAATTTCTTTCCTTTATGAATATGTTATAAAATTTATTTATAAATGATAAATTTTGAAGACATATATCCGCTCTGGTGCTTTTCTGTCCACCATTTATATTGATTTTTTTTGTAGTTATTTACTTTTCTCTATTTTCTCCTTCCCTCTTAACAACCAAGATACTTGGATTAAGTTCCATATGAATTATTAATTTAGTCGGCCGATTTGCCTGTAAACCTTTGAATTGACAACCTAATTTAACGAGCTTAAATTTAAAACAATAAGTAAGCGATCTAATTATCTTAGAGTCACTTTTTGGATTCTAAAATTGCATGTTGTAGAGCAATTGTTGTACAACACAACAAAAATTATACTTACATTGATGGTAGAAATCAAAGATGGTACAAAACAAATTAAGCTTTGATCATACGACCGACCTTGAAGAATTTATTACTTCCGCGTAAACAGAAAAAAAAGAACACAAAAAAATGCCAAAGAAAAAGTTTGTGTCTTCAACAAGTCACACTAATTAATTAATTCATGATATATATCAGTTGTCACGCGCCCAACACCTGATCCAAAACATGCACGAAGACTCGGAAAATTTAAATTGGAAGCAAAGATCAAATTATCAGTAGTTAACACTTCGGCAGATCGCCCGGAGGTGGCGGCAGCTTCTGGCTCGGCAGTTCGCCGTCGTTCACCACCCACGCCATCATCAAGCCCCAGCTCAGGTGGACCTCGATGTGGCAGTGCATAAACCACACACCTGTTACAGTCCATGTATACATACACAAAAGTCAACGAGGAGTCATACTTTGTCAATATAGTCAACGAAAGATGCATGCGACCGATCAGAAGCAAAGTTAATTAGTACTTACCCGGGTTGTCGGCTCGGAAACGGACGGCCACCCAGCCGCCGGCTGGGACTCCGATGGTATTCCTTTCGAGCGGGTCGACGAGGTTGAAGCTGCGCGGGTCGTTCACGGGGTCGTAGTTCCCGAAGCCTTGCCCGACCACGTAGAAGTTGTAGCCGTGCAGGTGCAGCGGGTGGTTCTCCGCCCCCAGGATGCTCGTGTCTTGCAGCACCAGCTCGACGCTGGCGTTGAACGGAAGCACCACCACCTTGGTGCCGTTGGTGACGAACGTGTTGTTGGGCGCCGTCCCGGTGTAGTTAAACGGGTGCGGCGGGTTCCTGGGGAAGTCCGCGGTGTAGACGCCCTTGGTCATCTCTGTGTAGTGTGCCTCGAGCAGGGAGGTGGTGGGCAGGACGAAGGATATGTTGTTCACGGACGCCGCGAACTTGGTGCCGTTGGGTCCTTGGCAGGTTTGCCCTCTGGGACAAGGGCGCGCGCCAAGGCCGACGGTGAAGTAGAACCGATTGTCGACCTGCTGCGGCACGTCGGCCGGGTACTGCGCGCTCGCCAGGCTGCGGAGGCTGGCGGTGAAGTTCGTGGCATAGGCGGTGTCGTTGAGAGCCGGGAGAGATGGTCTGAAGAGCGGTAGTTCCTTCATGCTGCCATTTGATTCTTCATACTGGAGAAAGCCTTCGGTGGTGGTGTTGTCGAATGTGCCCTGGCCGGTGGCATAAGGCCTCGCCGCCATGACGAAGGTGGCGTTTTGGATGGTTGGCTTGGTGTGGAGGAGGACATCGGTGGTTTGGCCGGGCGTGATGAGGACGACGTCCGTGTCGAGCGGCTTTGCGTAGCTCGCATCGGTGCCGACGACGGTGAGGGTGTGGTTTGCGACGCTGAAGAAAAGCTCGTCATTGAGCGCAGCGTTGATCAGCCGGAGGAGGTACGTTCTGCCAGGCTTCACCTTGAGCTTAAACGTATCTGCATGCCACAAAGGTACATATTAAAGCCACCAAGTTAGATCGATTTCTGTAGTGCTGCAGATTGAACGAGATACGCCACCTTTGATCGAGCAATTGTACAGTGGACCAGGGAGTCCATTGATGGTGTAAGCATCGGAGACGTTTGGGCCTGTTCCTGTCCAAAGAGACTGGGCAATCACAGCCTCTGTATCAGCATTAAACCACTCTCCTGTTCAGATGCATGCAGAACAAATTAAGCTGAAGTTCTTACAGCTTTCAGCCTGATTAATTAAGATAATTTTTTTACTCTGAATTGCCAATTTTAAGTGCGCAATTAATTATTGCCACCAATTACCGAAGATGATGGGGATTTCCTCATGGGGTTTGGGGAATGGGTAAGGAACGCTACGCTTCGGAAGGATGATGATAGGTCCATGCACGGTGGCTCTCAGCCATGAGAGATGAGCGTGCCACCACAATGTGCCCCTCTGCCCTGTTACGGTGAAGTTGTATACGTAGCTCTGTCCTGACGGGATTGGGCACTGGGTGATGTACGCAGGTCCATCTGCCCATCCACTCCTAAGCTGCCTCACACCATGCCTGTTGCAGATCAATTACCAACTAATGAAATATCTATCACATGAAATTATGAACAATATAATACGGATATCAGGTAAACTCAAATTAGCTTCAGAATGCATATCATATGACTAGCAATGCGTGTCATGGGTACCAGTGAATTGTGATGTTCTTCTGAACGTGGTTCACCACTCTAACTACAACCCTGTCACCTTCTCTTGCCACAATCTTAGGACCGGGGAACTGCCCATTTACCGTCACAATGCTCTTCGTATTGCAGAGTCTTGTCACATTCTGCATTCTTATCTGCATGGTGCACATGTTGGAGAACTTGTAATTAGTAATTGCAGACTTAATTAATTATAAGATCAAAACATGGTTTATCGTGCATGCATGGCTAAACAGGAAGTACAAAATTCAGTAATAGACCTCGAACTTGTAATGCCTAGTGGCGGCATCTGAGGGCTCTGGCATCCCCAGCAGAACAGTTAATACCGCACTAAGAAGGAAAGTTGCCCAAGAGGCCATGTTTGCTTAATCACCTGCAGCAATTGCTATCGACCTTGGCACAGGTGCTTGGAGGTTTCAGGCTTGGTAATAGCATATATATAATATGCAACTATGTAACTTTATAAAATATGTTCTTGTCCAATTTGTTAAGACATGCCAATTGCTGTGAGTTGACATTCAGGAATAGTTGGGTCAAGCTGAACTTTAGAGTGTTCACAAAGTAAGAACAAATATTATTTTTTTCGATGGAAATGCCACTGCAGTTGGATTGCCCCAAAACAATCCTGTAGTTTTTCACGTGCTTATAGTTCAACTATGAGTCTAATAAGTGTCGTTTATTCATCATCCCATGCAATATTATACTTCTATATATGTATTAGTTAGATTGGCCATTGACTTGGAAGCATGGAATACTTGCATTGGAGTGCTGTGGGTGTTGGAGCTGCACACAACAACTTGATTGGTCCCCTGATCGAATTCTTAGTTCTTGCCCCTTCAGGTGTTTCTGCAGCTCCGATGTACCCCACTATTTGATATCTCTTAGTGGCCAAGGGAGAAGTTTGCTCATTGGACAAGTATGGCTGTTAGGCATTCAGAACTGAAACAAGTATAAACTATTGATCAAACAACATAATTCAGATATCTGACATTGACAAGTCGCCAACTTTTGGCAGTGGATCTGTGTCACTGTTGCGTTTGTTTTTCCTAATTATTTTTTTTCTACATGTAGATAGTTTTGAGGGATCTGCCAATCGAGAAAGATTCTTTGAGGTCAAAAGGAAAGCAAGAAGTTAACTGTAATCTATTGTTCATGCATGACTTAATCAGATGAGTGTTATGTTTTATATGAGTGAATGGAACTGCTGGAAGTTTAACTTGATTCGATGCATGCGAAAAAAAGACCGTTGAATTGTCATCTATTCTATATGTTCTTTGATTCTTTTTTGAATCCCAGTAGTATTATGTGTAAAATATCAAAAAGACAAGAGTGTACATCTTAATGTCACAAACGTAAAGAACAATGTAAATAGAGTTTTGAGATATGAAGAAATAAGCTTAATTAAATTTAAAGAAAGAGAATTTAAAATATGAATCCTTTCGTGCATGTTTTTAACCGTACTATTAAAGAATCATTAAAGGATTTCAGATACGTTTAATGATAGACTTTCTAATCGATATGAGTACCATGTTAGCAAGATCATTAGTCGAAAGTTCATGATATGGTATCCCAAAATTCACGCCTTTAATTTCATATGCCGTGACTTGTATGAAATATCCTCATGATGTTATAGGAACTGACGGCATGCCCTATGTACGTTTTCATGTGAATTAATTTCATTTGAATATTGTCCTAATGATTTAACCTAATGGATTTGTGTGCATCATAGTTAAGCTAGAAGTCTATTAATTCTTATCTTTCATAAATTCCCTCTTTCTATTGATTCTTATGCCTTGTTTCAAACTATTATAGCCAAATGACTTGGCACCATGGTAGAACGCGGCAAATGATGTTGGCACCATGTTATGGTGCGACAATATTATCGACAAGTCGCAGCATCGCATCTCGGTGTTGTAGTCTTACATGTTACAACCAGTATTAATCTTCCAAGTGATTGATCAATGTCAATATCACATAACCCAAACCTTGATAATGATAGGATGAGAACCAAACCTTGAGCATGTCAATGCATATATAAGTACTAGTTACAATTAAAATTGATGCCTTTCACAATTAACTATCTAGAACTCCTCATTTAATTGAAATCTTGCTTCTTGGTACAAATATGAAGGCACATGGACATCACTTGTAGGGTTATGATTGAGGTCTGATCAGACAAATGGATTCACAACATTGATCCAAAGTTTTATAACTGACTATTAATTAAATCAATATAATCGACCGATCCAGTCATATCACAATATTGATTATGACTATTAAACATTTGCAACAAATTAATTTGAACTTCGTCTCATGTATTTTTTTTTGTACAAATCATGACATCTATAAGTATACACCACTTCATGTATGTATCTCTTTTTAAAAAGAGCAGTTATCTATTAATGCAAAGAGTTTCCAAACACATAAGATCTAACATCCCATGAGAATGTGTGCTACCAAGAAAGAATATGAGATCGAATCGCAATCAAGATTCGCCGAAAAATTCGTCATGCTATTGGCCTCATGATATATATGTTTACATTTGAATTTATAAATCAATGTAGTACCATGCCAAATGTTCCTCACAATGTTTAAAATCTTCTAGGGACAAGGTGAGGGTAAGTTTCACATATACTCTGGTATTTGAAGTTGTAAATAGAATCTGATGACGATCATGAGCCTATGCTTAAACTTCTAAGATAGTACATATATTTCTCCTTAAAATAGTTGCATAAGTAAAACCTCCATTAGCGTTGCGAAGTAGGAAACCCACACCCCTAGCTCCCTCCGGTTGAGTGACCCGCCAGAATTGAGCTTCGCCCAATGCCTCAAGCTTGTTATATCTAACAAATACTCTATGTCTTGCGACAATCCTCTCTCACACCACAAAAATGGTAGCATGCTTGGACTGAACATTGTCTTCATTCCTCATTTTCCATATGGCTCATAAACAGAAAGCAAAAATAGATAAGAGTAAAGATAGATGTTGGTTCGAATCCTTGCCCTTCATGATCCACTCCCCTAAATGCTAGGTCGATCGAAATTAAAAATTATAGCTCAATTTGAAAAATAAGTTTAAATAGCATTTGAAACAAAACAATAGAAGAAAAAGTGAGACATTGTTTCAGAAGATACACTGCATAGAACACAAGCCGAATTAATAGCAAGGTTGAAGCATGAAATTCTATCCATCATGTATAAGCGTCCATGATTTAATTTCCACAAAGAAATCTTTATTTTTGAGTTAGGAGAATCTTCCAACTCTCAGTCCAAACTCTCGATTTACATGTGGTAGAGTTGCTTAGCTAGATAAGTAATTATAGACATACTTGATGGTGCACTAATTGTGCCCACAAATTATTTGAGTCATTTAGGTCTTTTATAACTTTCTTGACAAGAATACTAAGCGAATGTTATTAAAGTTCCATCATGGGTAGTTGGATAGTGAGCCAACTGATTAGGGTTGCGTTTGGAAATAGAATCACGGTACTTCTTAAGTTCTCGGTAAATAATTGAATTGATAGATTAGTTCGAAGTGTGTTTGAATGGAGTGGAATGTAACGATGAGAAATTAAGGAGTTGATTTGATGGAAAAAAATTGATGTGATGGATGAATTTTTGATGAGTTTTGAATTAAAAATGATTAGTATAATTATAAAGTATAATTTTATTATAATTAAAATAAAGTTATAAATTAAATTTTTTATGAAAAATTTTGTTAAAACATATAGTATTCAAATATAAAAAAAATCATTTTAACACTAATTATAATTAACAAAATATTAATTTTTTAATAAAATAATAAGTAATAAATAATATTATATTAATTCTTTATTATAAATATTTTACATATAATAAATAAATTATTTTATAGGGGTAAAGTGTGCGAGAGAGAAAATAAGACAAGAAAAATTAAATACCAAAAAGAAAAAGTCACGTAAAAAAAGACTGAAGTCCTACAAAAAAAATGGAACCATAGTGCTGGAATAGGGGTCACGCGCCCCCATTTCAGCTCTTGGTTCCACCTTTTTTGTTAGAATTGGAGGCCGCGTTTAGCGGAATTGAGGTACGGTTCCACCCTGATTTCCAATCCAAACGCGGCCTTGATGTCGTCCTTTTTTACCTATGGTGTCTGGCCATAAAAATTTCTTGCTTAATCTCTCCAAACCATCAATAATAGATCTTGAAATGTATGTAGACACAAAAGAATGATATGATGTGCTCTTAAACAACCTCCCCTTCCATCAGACATGGGCAACTTTGTCTATTAGGCATTGCTCATGTTTCTTAGGTATAAGCTTATAAGAAATAGGCATAAACAAACGAAAATTTTTCTTAAAAAGATGAATAGCCATTAGATGCAATCCAACAATATATCCAATTCATGAATAGGTCGACCATGGTGCATGAAATGTGAAATCTATAGGATTTAATGTTTATCATGAAATGCGTATGATAAACATACGAACGCTTTTTATCCGTCCGATCTAATCGGACGGATGGCATTCGTGCGCGGCCTCTCTCTCCTCTTCTCTACCCCCTCTTTCTTCTCTCTCCCCCTCCGCTCTCTCTTATCGCCGTTCGCCGGTGAGGCGAGGCGACCGATTGGGATCCGGTGAGGTGAGGCGGCCGATCGGGATCCGACGAGGAGAGGCGGCCGATCAGGATCTTGCGAGGTGGCCGATCGGGATCCGGTGAGGCGGCCGATCGGGATCCGGCGAGGCGAGGCGGCTGATCGGGATCCTGCGAGACGTGGCGGCCGATCGGGATCCGGCGAGGCGAGGCGGCCGATCGGGATCCGGCGAGGCGAGGCGGCCGATCGGGATCCGGTGAGGCGAGGCGGCCGATCGGGATCCGACGAGGCGAGGTGGCCGATCTGGATCCGACGAGGCGAGGGACGCGATCTTCTCTCCCCTTTCCTTCGATTGACGGCGAGACGACGACGAATCTCCTCTCCTCCCTCGTCGTCGACCGTAATCATCGTCGCTTCCCCTCTTCGACGATCGCTCCTGCTCCGATGATCGCACCCGCTTTGACGATCGCTCCCCCTCCTACGATCGCACCCGCTCCGACGGATCGCTCTCCCTCCGACGATCGCTGTCGCGCCGACGATCGCGCCCTAATCGGACGGTGGACAAGCATGCGTATGGGGGTCATACGCCTGAGATGGCATATGACCCCCATTAAATTCGAAATCTATATCATTTATAATTAAATTGACGAAAGAACATAATTTCTGAAATAAATTAAACAATAGATATATTTAATTTGATGAAAGATTAAGGGGGGTGTGACATTTTAAAATATCAACAAATAAATTAACCATTATCTGGCTGGAGAATATCAACATACAATTAAATTAAAATATTAAAATGTTATAAGGATTAAGGGGGTGTGAGTCGTGACATTTTTTGTGAAACATTGTGCAGCCTCTACATCTCAACCGTTGAATCCGGCGGACGGTTGAGATGAAATCTAAATCTCCAGTTTGGCCGACCTCCTCTCGTGTGCAACCTTTCCCTCTTTTCTGCTCTGGAGCGCTGCATCTCCCGACAGTCCCCGACCCCACGAGCGCCGGCAGCCAACCGTCCTCTGTGAGCGCCGGCATCCCCGACCGCCGGCTCCCCCGACCGCCCTCGACCCCCAGCACCCCCACCTCCGCGAGCGGGCAGCCCCGACCGCTGCGAACAGGTTCGATCTCACATTGCCTCCTCATTTTTGCCCCGATCATCTGATCAGGTTCCTAATTCTCCTATCTGGCAGTGTGATCGGGCATGCTGATTCGTCCAATTCCTTCAGTAGCTTCTTTTTTTTCCGGTGCAATCCTTATGTATCGTTTTTTATTTAACTTTTCATGCTTCATATTATTTATAGATCAACTTGATATTACCAACTTCGACCACTACTATCTTTTGAGGTATTTTCCCTTGCCCCTTTCAATGATCTCCAATTTTGAGGTATTTTTCTCGATTAATTCTAAGCCTCTTTTAATTCCTTTTAGTTTCTTCAGATCTTTTATCGGTTATTTGGCAATTGCAGCAGTTATCCTTCAACTTGGTTTGGATATGTTTTTCCTAATATAATTTGTACGTTTTGGTTCTGATCGTCCGGATTCGTACGGGATTGCTCAGACGCCCAAAGTCTGATTTTTGTTATATGTTCGATTTGGGGATTATAGGTGGTTTCTGTTTTCATGGCGTGGATTGTGTAATTGCGTGAGGAGTTGGCGGACTATCTTGTCATTGCTCCAATCACTCTGAACATTGCATCGGGTGTTAATATGTTTTCATTGTCCTTTTCTGGATCACAACAGGAACTTTTGCAGTGTTTAGTTCTTTTACCAAATAGCAAGTTCTACTTTGTGACAGACATTGCAATATATATTCAGAAAGTTGCAATTTTGTTTGTGTCAATGAGTTAAGAGTAAAGAAAAAATTAGGCTTGTCATTTGTATCAAGAAATATAGTCTACCTTGTACCAGTTGTGGTTTTCCAATTCTGATTTGTCGTTGCCTCTTTGTGATCATGATACTTCCCTTTTTTGCAACATATTTTTCTTTCCTATTCGCGATTTTGATAGGTGCTTGTCATCAGTCTTTTCTTTTTTTTTTTTCTTTTTTTCCCTAGCATCTTATGGTTTTTACAATTGAGTATGATGTGAATAAGCTGCTTAATCATAGTAATGCTAATTTTACCAAGTATTTCTTTCAGTTTTGTTCATCTTGCATATTGAACTTTTTTTTTTCTTGATACCTGGCATGCTTGGAAATTGTGCTATAAGATATTTCATTAAATGAAGATAGTTAATACCTTAAAGTTTGTACCCAATTTCAAGCTTTGAAGCATGGCGGACAATGAAAAGGAGGCAGAGGGAACATCTTCCCGTGGAGCTGACTGGGAAGTTGTGTCCCTTACAGCATCTGCCTATGCTGCTGCTCCTGGCTCCAAAGAATTTGACCAAGACGATGGAAATACTGCGAATGAGAAGGATAATGAACGGCAATCTCCTGATGCATTGTTCATGTCTCATCATTTTGTGTTTCCACCTAGTGAGCACGAAAATCTTCCAATAGAGCCAGAACTCATCGAAATCCATAATGTATTAGAGGGTAGAAGTGTGGATGCTAATGATGGGTTTGATGAAGCTGATGAAGAGAAGCTGTTGACAGAATTTGTTGATGGTTCACATGAAGTTGAGTTTTTTGATGAAGGTAGCAGTGTCTCTATACGAGATGTGGCTTTTAAAGAACGGAAAGGGTTTCAAAGTAATATTGAGTTTACTGAAACAGATGAATATGATATGTCCTATGAAGTTTCTGAAGAAAGTTTGGCATCAACTGGAAACTCTGCAAAACAAAGCAAGGAAGATAAATTTGATGGATCGAACCTTCCTTGTGAAGCTTGGTGGAAAAGGCATTCAACATCCCTCTATCGTCATGCTAAGGAAGCCAACACATTTTGGTCTGTTGTTGTAGCTGCTGCTGTTATGGGGCTTGTGATCATGGGGCAACGGTGGCAGAAAGACAAATGGCAGCTCCATCAACTTAAATTGCAGTTTGGTATCAGCGAGGAGGTAATTGATTTCACTTGGTAAATTTGATTTGTTTCCATTTTTTTTTGAAAGAAAAATAGGATGTTGACACTGGGTCAATCATCCATTTATTAAAATTTTAGTTATAGGTTACAAGAAGGAATGTACAGAGTTACAAGCACATATCATAATTCTCTCCAATCTTTAATATGTCGCCGGGCTGTCAGCATCATATTCTCCGCATACACCCTGTCGCCACTGAACAATTTTTTGTAACATTATTTCCAAATGGTCCATAATACATCTATAGATGTCACCCTTTTGTTGGATGATACATATATATGTAGTTCCTGATCTACATCACCAGCACCCCTGAACGATGCCCAGAATCTATCTTCCGATGTCGAGTCCAATGTCATCACGCCCAGATCAGACCACACTCGTCTGGACCACACACACCCAAAGAATAAATGTGCAGAATCTTCAATTTCATTTGAGCAGAAGACACATGACGAATCCTCAACAGGTGCCCAACACATTCGACGAGCCTTCGTAAGCAACCGACGCCTTCGGAGTAGCCAAGCAAATATCCGAATTCATAGTGGGACTCTCAGTTGCCAAATCAATCTTACAGTTCATGACTACTGCATCATATGGCTGTTGATCCGAACCCTCCAGCAGTGTTTACACCCTTGTAACGTTGAACTGTCCAGAAGCCCAAACCCATCCATTCATTTTTCCTGCCCAGCTACACAATCAAGAAGGCTCAACATATCCATAGTCCTTTGGTCAGATAGTGGAGATCTGAACATAGGCATCCATGACCCCTCCCCAGTGTCATTCCTATCACCACACCAACACTGAGAAACCATTGTCCTATGATCATCTGCTAATGCATATAAGCGAGGACACATGCCTGATAAAGTACCCCGGTTTGTCTAGTTATCCTCCCAGAATCGAAAATCAATACCATCACCCAGCTCTGCTAAGAAAAAAGGTTTGATCTTGAATAGAGTCTTGGTGAGACCCCTCCAGAATGACGAACAACCGTGGAATAGATTAGCCCCCGATTCCCAGGAGAGGGTTCTACCATGGCAAGCAGTAATTACAGTCCACCATAAGTCCTTTTTGTCACCCATAATCCTGTAGACCCATTTGGACAATAAAACAATATTCATCTGCCTAGTATGTCGTATTCTCAGGCCACCGACACTCATCAGACAACACACATTCTCCCATGCAACTAGAGCAACCTCTCTTCTGTGAGTTCTTGAATGCTTTCAGAAAAATTGTATTTGGAGTTGGTCAATGCGTTTGACAACTTTTTCTTGCATCCAGAGCACTGACAAAAAGTAGACGGGCATGGCAGAGAGTACAGATTTAACAAGAACTAACCGCCCTCCTCTAGATAGGGCTGAGCACGGGCTGGGTTGATCCGGTCGACCCAGCCCGCACCGACCTGGTTATCCGAGAAATATTCCCGGTCCAGTTCTAAACCGGGTCGGTACCGAATTCAAAAAATAAAAAACCCGGTGGATCCTGGGTCGGGACCGGGTCCAATGTATAAAAACCCGACCCGTGACCCGACCCGATTATAATAATAAAATAATAATTATGGTAATAATTCTAATTATTTATTAATTTGATGGACATTTCTTCATTTTAAAATGTTTTAAAATAATGTTATTGATTTATTATATGATAAATTGATGTAATCTTAAGCTAATTTGATATTTATTTAATCAAATCGTGATTTGGTTTTATTAATTGTATACACTTTTTTATATATTTTATTTTTTTTAATATTTATTTTGAAACCGGTTTCATTCTCGGTTTTATTCCCGGATTACCGGGTCCGACCCGGTCCCGGTCCCGGTCGAGACCGGTACCGGGTCTAAATTTTTTAGACCCGGGCAAAACCGGGTCGGGACCGAGTCACAGTGGACCCAGACCCGAACCCAGTTTTGCTCTGCCCTACCTCTAGATAGTAACCTAGATTTCCACCCTTCAAGTCATCGCTCAACTCTTTCGACCACTGGCATCCAATCTCTCACAGATAATCTCTTATCCTACAATGGAAACCCAAGATACTTTAGCGGCCAAGATGACCTTGTTGTCTGGAGAGCGTTCGCACAATTTGAAATCTCAGTCTCGGTTCATCCCAAAGGGGATGAAAGATGATTTGGCATGATTAATTATCAATCCTGAGAAGTCACCAGGTGTCCAGTCCAGCAATTGGAAGTTTATCCAAATTTTATTTTCAATTGGAAGTTTGTTGTGTGCCCTTCTCTGTTCCTTTTTAGTTTTCCTTGGTAGGTTCTTGCTAAATATGTAATCTAATTCAAGTTACATCAAATCCTTTGTTACATATATTCATATAAGTTTCACAATCCCTCCTCAAAAAAAGAAAAAGAAAAAAGTTTCACAATCAACTTGTATTCTGAATCAGCCAATTCATGTTACATAGGACATGGAAGCATTTTTGTGAATGACCATATTAACCACAAGTATAAAAAATTTCAGTTCTTTTATGCCCTTTAGAGTGTAAGGTTAATTTACATCATTTTCTCCTCAAACTCGAGTACATAGTGGATCTTGTTTCTGGCTTTTATGTATTTTGCAGTGCCACAAACTCTTTCATTTGGTGCTCTAGAGGTTTATATCCTAATTAGTTTGATGACTACAGGTTTTTAGAAGTTATCCTTTTCTCTAAAAAAAGGCCTCAACAGTTGCTTAAAATTAATTGGACATTGGACTATGCCAAAACATATGTTATTAATTTTTGTGGTCAATGTTTTTGCTTAATTCTTCAGTCTTATTCACAACATGGAATAACTAGGAATGAGGATGGGAGATATGGTGGAAATGGGTTAAGCTAAAGTACCTTGTCGAAACATTCAATTGATTTGCATTATGATACTAAAAAAAGAAGCAATAGTGCTATGCTCATTTACAAAATATTAGGGAGGAAACTTCACAAGCCCTTCCCATAAGACCTAACTTCATAGTTATTAAATTAAAGCACTGAATCCCTTTGAAATTACCTAAGGATGCTCTAGAACTCATAAATTGGTTAAACATATATTATTATTTATTAATAATATATTAACATTTGTTTGATTAATTTTTAATTTAGTTAGTTAGTTTTATAATTTACTTAAACAATGGTTCAAAGGGCAAATGCAAAAAGTAAAACCAAAAAGATTGTTAATATAATTGGGATTGTCACCCTTTCTATTGTCACTTCGTAGGCAATGCAAATTGCCTAGATAATACAGATTACTCATTAGTTGTCACAAGTGAACATGTGATGTAATAGCTGAGATAATTAGATAATTTAATACAACATTATCTAATAAAATATTGCCTCTAGAGAAATGCTTCTTTGAAGTCGTTTGGTATGGAGTAATCTAGATAGATTATGAGTTATTTTATTTAAAATTCTCAAGGCCCACCTGCATTACTTCGTTTGATTTAGTCGCTTTAGTGATTTTGATTACCATCTCATTGGTAACCTAGATAGCAGACAGAGGAGGTGTGCGTGGTTGTAATGTATTTTGACAAAATACTCATTCAATGAAAATTTTTATTTTTAAATATTTTATTCATAAATAAATATCATTCAACGTAATCTTCTTTATTGTCGAAGTCTTTTATAAATAATTCCTAATTTTGCTCCAACTTCTTTTATCTATATTTACTTTTCTATTTTTTGCTTTGTTTATTTGTGATCAAAGTCCAAAAAAGGGATATTTTGGTAATTTCTTCTTTAACTATTTTAACTACTCAGTACTTATCAAATACTATAATGTGATGTTATTGGTATTTTAAATAGTGATAATCTATTTTGATTGTGATCTAAATTACCGATTAATTAAATCAATGATGCACTAAACAGTTTTATTAATATTGTTTCTCAAGGTAGAAAAAGAGTTGGCTTAAGTTATCAAGAACTTTGCTTTTTTTTCTTTTTTGTTCTATGAGAAGGATACCTATAACAACAAATATCTTTCTCCTTATTTCTTTTGATTGATATGATTAAACATCTTGAATATGAATATGAGGTTGAATCAAAATGCATAAAAAAAATACTTTTTTTTTTTTGATGCATAGATTCGGTGGAGGAAGTGAAAATGGAGAAACTTTGTATTGATTTCTATTATCCCAGGTAAAAAAATGGAGAAAATTTTGAAGTTTTTGTGTGTTTCTTCTTGTCATTATCTTATGCTGCCAAGGATGAGTAATCCCTGTATAGGATCGATATATTGCTCTTTACCAGAGAACACTCGGTGTCGCGATAGTCTACAGTTGTTTGCCGATATATGTTTTTTTCTTTTTGAAACTACTCTCTGAAGGCTTACATCTTTTTAGTTCTTAACTGTTATTCTACTCGACAGAAGTTGATCAGGATGATCGGACCAATTGGACGGCTTAAGGACATTCTGATTGGCAGCCATCAGCATCGCCCACTGATCCAGGGGGTTGGTGCTACAGCCAATCTTTAAGTTGATGATGACGAAAACATGGTGCATGAAAAATCTTGCTTTCATAAGCTTGAAATGTTATGTGAAATTTGGTAGTTTTTATTATTCTGGGAGAACAAAAGTAAGTTTTACCGTAGACATCTTCGCTACATGAATTTGCTCGTTATATGTTTTTACACTTTGCTTGTATCCCGAAAGCATTTAAGCAATCTAGATTCCATATTTAATTTCTTTTTGTTGTACTGTACACAGATGGTTCTCATATATTTTAATGAAGGAAATAAGTTAAGATTTACTGTTGAGTTATTTCATTTTTGCAGTGGGTCTGATTTGCATTTACTTTCTTGCGGTACATTAATTCGCTCCGTTCTTCTCAAAATAATAATAATAATAATAATAATAATAATAATAATAATAATAATAATAATAATAATAATAATAATAATAATAATAATAATAATAATAATAATAATAATAATAATAATAATTATTATTATTATTATTATTAATTCGTGCCGTATTGTTTCCTTCTAAATGCGTGTATTATCAAGGAAAATTTAATACTCAAAGAAGATTTTATATTTGTTAAGATAAACCATATTAGAAAATAGACTAATGAAGTTCAATTGTTTTGAGAGTGCTGCTGGTCCACAATCCACATATATGAAGCATCGGCACTTAATAACATTTTGTTAACAATTTCAAATATTTGGCTAAGTTTATGAGCCAGGGTAAAAGTAGGGGTGTTCACGTTATCGTCGTTATTTTTCTTTTTTTTCATTTATTTTTAATATAAAAAATATTTATTATTTTATTTTTAATATAAAATAAAGTATTTTTATATATCAAAAATATTATTTAAATATCTATATACTTTTCTACATTTAAAATAATTTATTTCATACTTTTTTATTTTAAATGATATAAAACTATTCAATTAACTAAAAAATTATTTAAAATTAAAAAAAAAAATCGGGCCTTCGGGTCGGGTTAGATTAGGTTAGATTTTCTAACCCGACCCGAGTCGGGTCGGGTCGAATTTTTTGATTTGATCGTGAACACTCCTAACTAAAAGTTGCCCCATATTAGAAACAGTCACTATAAAATTATAAATACGAGTAAATAGTAAGTTATATTTTTTTAGTAATTTAGCTCACACTCCTGAATCATATTTTTATTACATTTAATTTTAAATTATAAGCTTACAAATTTGGTCTTTGGATTTATTTTAATTTGTCACTTAGTTCGAGATATTTTTTAATTTATTTTTAAAATAATTATAGAATTGTAATTTTATGATTATTTAATATAAAATATTAAAATCAAAGAATAATTAGGACAGAAATATTTCATAGTTATTAAAATATTATTATTAAAAATATATTTCCACATGTATTGATTGCTTTGTTAATGTTTAAAAGTATTTTTACTATAAAAAATCAAAAGTAAAATTATATTAGCACAACGATATTTCATAGTTATTAAAATATTATTATTAAAATATATTTCCACATGTATTGATTGCTTTGTTAATGTTTAAAAGTATTTATTGCTTGTTGTTGTTTTTTCTATTTGCTCCTCAGGTTCTGGTTGTTCAACATGATAAGATTCTTCTCTGAATTGGAGTTACACTTATTTGTTAACACCATCCTTTGTTGAGTCAACATCTTATTTCTATTTGAGCATAGACATCTCGTCAAAGAATATGTTTTTGCTGTGAATAACCTTGTAATATGAAGAAGATCATATTTTGAAGCCTTTTACACCTACATCATATGTCATAACACTTCTTCTTTGAATTTTGGTTGCAGTTTTTCTTCGCTGACATTATAATATGCTGGAAAGCAAAAAACTTTCAGATTAATATGATCAGCAAGATTTCCCTACCATACCTCAATAGGGGTCCTCAGATCAATCGTAGTTGCAGGACTCTGATTCACAAGATAATATACTGTGCTAACAGCCTCAGCTCAGAATGATTTGTTCATATCAGAATTAAAGAGCATGCACCATGCCTTCTTTAAAAGAGTTCTGTTCATGTGTTTTGCTACACAATTCTATTATGGTATATATCTGATCGTGCGATGTCTCGCAATGCCTTCATCTTTGCAAAACTGATCAAATTCAAATGATAAGAATTCTGAATCGTTATCAGTACGAAAGCGTTTCACCTTTCTCGATGCCTGATTCTTCGTCAGAACCTTTCATTATTTGAAAATTTTGAATGTCTCGCTATTGTGCTTCATCATGGATATTTATGTCATCCTTGAGTATCTATCACAGATAGAAAGTATCTAGAACCTCCTAGAGATAGAACATGTGAGAGGACCAATAGTCATGGATGTAATTGAGTGTTGTCTTCGTCTTGTACACGACTTTACTGAATTGATGTCATTTTTGCTTGCCGAAAACGCAGTGCTTGTATAAATCGATTTAAGATATTTTCTGACCATCTAAAAGATTGCGCTTGCTAATGATGCCCAGCCCTTTCTGACCATCCAAAAGATTGCGCTTGGTGATGATGTTCATCCCTTTCCGACTCAAATGTTCAAGTCGTATGTGCCACAACTTAAATGCTTCTTATTTTGATTTGAATGAACTACCTATTGCATACACACCAGAAATCATTGTGCCTTATAGTATATAAAAGGACTTTTGCCGAACTCCTCTTATGATTTCAACATCAACTTTGGTGACCGTGAGAACATCTCCTGTAACATTCATCTGATATTCTTTGGAGTCCAGAACTCCTAACGATATCAGATTTTTCTTAAATTGCGGAACATGATGTATCTCTATCAATGTCCTCACCCGATTATCATGAGTTCTGATCTGAATTGAGTCAATTTCAACTATTTTACAAGCTATATCATTGTCCATGATGTTTTGATCATCAATATTCTGATAAGTTGATAACACTCTTTATGCGAAGTCATATGATAGGAACATCATGAATTCAGAACTCAACTCTCCTCCAAACATTTCTGATCAAAGACCATGAAAATCAAATCATCATCATCATATTCGCTATTCTAGTGTGCTAATGCACCAACCATGTCCTTCTTCTTCTTTTTCTTAGAACAATCATTCTTCTAATGACTCGATTCTTTACAATAGTTGCAAATGTCTTTCATATTGACATTCTTTTTCTTCGACTTATCCTTCTTAACGTTTGGATTATGTCCCTTCTCTACGATTGTTACCAATCATGTGGTCTGAATCTCCATAGCCTTGTTAAACGTTATGTTACAAAGTTAACGAGTATGTAGACTCGATTTTACTTCTCCTAAAGTAATTGTGTCTCTTCCGATATTACAGAGTGAACAAAATTTTCATATGACAGAGAAAAAAACACTAATAGAAGTAGGGGGGCATCTTTATCTTCAATCTTCACATTTATGTTTCATAATTTTATCAACAGAATATTCATCTGATCAAGATGATATTTCAGAGTAGTACCTTATTGCATGCGGAGAGCGAACAGACGTTTATGAATTAATCATATTTGGATGATCATATTTCAACATGTGCAAAGTTATCATTCCATTTCACAAATTATCATTTTTTGTGTCAAGTTATCATTTTTTGGGCAAAATTGTCATTGCGATGTGCAAGGTTATCATTTCTGCATAAAAACAGTAGGTAATTATTAAATTACTGTCATAACTCCTTGCTGCTCTGATTTGATCACATTTGGACAACCACAACTAAGTTTTTAACAAGTTATCATTTTATGGCAACAAGTTATCATTCCTATAAAATGTTATCCACACTTGATTTCTGACCTCATTTACTTGTCATCCTAATTCCTTTGACGCCTTCACTGTTCTGAACCACTCATATTTGGACAATTATGATGATATGATACAAGTTTTCATTCCGGGCAATAAGTTTTCATTAAACAAATGAGGTTTTCATTCCTGCACAACACCAAATCACATTTGACAATAGAGCTGATAATTGTTATTGTCCTAATCCTTATTTGTTTAAATCCTATTCAAAGACTTTGATGCTTGCTGTTTTGGCCTTTCTAGCGGGGAAAAATAAAGCTGTAAAACCTATAAAAGGAGGGGGGACCACTTGCTTTCTTGCTATCCAAAAAGCTGACACTGTTGATATTTTCAGTACCAGAACACTTGACATAATCACAGAGGAATGGAACCCTTTCATCTGCATCCAAGGGTGAGGAGAGAACATATATAAGCTGAGAAAGCTGGAGATTCTGGGGGCGGGCCATTGCAAGGGTTTCTGCAACCAAGGAGCTGGGAAGGAGCTGAGGGCTGCTGCTGAACATTCTGCAATCCTGATTTCCTGTCGACAACCTTCAATTCAGGATGTTTTGTATTAGTTTTTCTTTCTATTGTGTATCAAACTTTGTAACTATGAGGAGCTAAATTCTAACTCTCATAGGATATGATAGTAATCTGGTTTAGTTGTTGATGGATTATGGACATTTCTGATTTTTTGCACTGAATCAAGTTATGATTTTTTTTATTTTTGAAATTCTGATTTTTATGGATCTGTTCTTGACATTGTGAGGTCCTACTTATATTTACAACTGAAAGGTTATCCTTTGATCTACCCCTTGTTCAGAAATGAATCAAGAACCAATGCCAAGTTTCTAGATCCAATCTCAATTAGGAATCTAATTCATTATTTTCTGAAATCTATCTTTCCCAAATCTAATTTCTGATTCTGCATTCCTGATTTCTGATTCCTAGGATCTGTCTATCATTGTAGAACCCCTTATTCCATTAGCCGCTGAGAAGTAGATTGTGTGAGTTTCTTCTTATTCAGAAATGTATTAAGAGGCAATGATATTCCTAAATTTCAATCTGTGATTGGTTTTGACTTTCTTGCTGATTTGGTTATTTCAGAAATCTATTTTCCTGAATTCTGTGGGATTCTTCTTTGTTATTGTAAACCCCTGATTTCACTAAATCACTAAGAAGTGAACTTAAGGTCTTCTTGTTCTTTAGAGATGAATCAATGAGCAATGACAACTGATTGAATTCCCTTATGTAATCATGTGCTCAATGTCTCCAATTAATTAATGCTAATGTGGATTTCATTTCAATTTACAGTTGAGAAACTGATTCTACATCCCTTGCTGTTTAAAGATAAACCAAGAAGCATTAGTATTAATATTGGATTGATTTCATTCCTGTCTAGTTAATTGAAGTAATTCTCTCATTATTAAAAATATAATTGGTTGTCATCATTTCAGACCCTATTGAATTGCATAACTTGAAAGAATTATTGCAATATCATTAAGGGGGACTTGAGTTTATGCTTAATGTTAACTTGATATCAGTAAGGACCTCTTCTAATTCAATTTAGGTAATTAATCATGTGGAAATATGATAATTAGTCCTGGTTCAATCATGCTGTGATAGCAGTCCATTTTCATGTTGAGTTAAAGTTGACATGTATTGATAACTTGTTCCATTCCATCCATAATTAAATTAGATGAACCCCAATTCCTAGGAGAACCTTCCTCATTGATTGATAATCTCATTTAGCCCTTAGTTTAGCCTTTAAAATTCAGTTTAGATAAATTCCCAAAACTCCAAAACAGTTATCATTTTTTGCCACAATTAAAAATCTGTTTTTTACTTTTTCCAATTTCCTGATTTTGATACTTAAGGTAAGGCTAATCTAGATTATTTTAGGGAGTCATTGGCTTCAAATAACTGTGGATATGATATTTTGGTCCATTACGATTGACCTGTACATTTGCAGTAGAGAGTGAGTTAGGGAGTTAAATCAAAAATTAAAAAATATCAAATTTGACCACAAAATCAGCAAGTTATCACTACACTCCATAAAATCACTACCAAGTTTTTTGCGCCGTTGCCGGGGATTTGAGATCAATTAGATTAACTTAGATAGTTTAGATTAGTTGTAGACTAATTATCAGTCCATTTATTAGCCCAATTTTCATTTTTTGTAAGTTATCATTCTGAATTTTTTATTTTTTTGTCCAGTTTTCTTTTTTTTATTTTGATACTTCGGAATTCATTTATGCATGATTTGGATTATCAAAAGGACCATTATCAATCAGATCCTGAACCTGAAAGAAGATTTTTAAGAAGGAGAAGATTGCAAAGGCAAGAGGCAAGAAGAAGAATTTTTGAAGAGGAAGAAGAAGAAGTTAACATGGCTGCACCAAGGACACTCAAGGATTGTTATTCATATAGCAATGTCAGAAATCAACAAGGGAATGTAGTCCTAGCACCTGCTGCCAATTTTGAAGTGAATCCAACATTGGTTACAATGATAAGGCAATATCAGTTTGCTGGATTAGGGCAGCTTCACACCTTGACAATTTCAAAGAAATTTGCAGCACTATACATTTCAATAATACACCAATGGATGCTGTCTACATGAGGCTATTCCCCTTCTCAGTCAAGGACAAGGCCAAGACTTGGTACAAGACCCTCAAACTTGAAGAGATTTCCACTTGCGAGTCCATAATTTAATTATTTCTAACTGAATTCTTTCCACCTAGCAAAATTGATAACTATAGGGATCAGATTGTTAGATTTTATCAATTGGATCAAGAGAACATATGTGATGCATGGCAAAGACTCCAGAGCTTGTTGAGGGCATGTCCACACCATGAGTTTGAAAAATGGCAATTGGTCAATTATTTTCACAAGAGATTGAACTATCCACCTAAAGTGGTATTGGACACTGCTGCAGGAGGAATTTTTGCATCCAGAGATATTGATGAAACCTACCAATTAATTGAGAACATTGCCAAGAACCATCATTTCCTTACTCATGATAGGACAAGAAGGCCATCAAATGATAATCAAGTCAACAACATTGTTGTCCAGATTGAAGAAGGATTGCACAAGGCCTTGGAGAAGCTGAATTTGACACCTAACATCAACAAGGCTTCCAATTCTGAACCTAGGTGTGATGTATGTGGTAATCAATGCCATGTCACAGAGAGTTGCATCTTGATAATGCAGCAATATGAACAGTCTATTGATCAAGTGAACGCTGTGGAGAATTATGGAGTGAAACCCCCTGCTGAGTTTTATACTTCAGAAAATAAGAACCATCCATACTTCTCCTACAAGGCTAATCACTACCAAGGGCCACCCATAAAGAATTCTAATTGGCAGCCCAAGATTTTGCCAAGGAAACAACCACCTCCATATCAAAATCAGTCTTCAACTCCCCCAATGCAAAGACCTCCATATGAGCCACCACAAGCTCAACCCACTCAATTCTTAAAAATGGAGGAGTTGCTGCAACAAATTCTAAAGAAACAAGAAAAGTAGGAGGAGGCAATGCAGAAATTAACCACTGGATATAAGGCCTTGAGTGCTAATCAGAAGTTGCTTGAAAATCAGATTGCCCAACAGACTAGTACCTCAGCTAGACCACCCATGTTTTTCCTTGGACAACCAGAATTGAACCCCAAAGAGCAGGCTCAAGCTATCCAACTCAGGAGTGGAAGAATTGTTAAGGAACCAATGAAGAATGTTGAGGGAAATTCAGCTCAAAGAATTTCAAACTCAAACCCTGCTGAAGACCCAACTGAAGAGGATGTGGTGAAAAATCAGAACACAAATTCTCAAAATGAAGTTAAGGGTAGGATTTTTGACAAAGTGCCTTTCCCTCAAAGATTAGTCAAGGCAAGGCAAGATCAACAATATGGGAGGTTCCTTGAAATCTTGAAGAAATTGTATATCAATGTGCTATTTATGAAGACAATTCAGGAGATGCCCTCATATGCAAAGTTCTTAAAGGATATCTTGAACAAGAAGAGAAGAGTTTTGGAACATGAAACTATAGCATTGACTGAGGAGGTGTCACACCCAACTCCGTCACTAAGTTCTAATTTCAATTATCATAATCTCAGTTACGTTTAGCCATTCCTAAAATAAAATAGACAAAACCTCCCTCCCTTACTTTTTTGTGTTATTAGCCCACACATACACAAGATGGATATATATTCATCAAAGTTTAAAAAGAACTATAAAATATGACATTCACATATTGTCATCATATTGTTTTCACAAACCATCTCGCATATAACCCCACAGGATCAAGTCTTATACAATCTTTCAAAAAGTTTCTCACAAACTTAATTACAACATCTAAGACTATCTATTACATATGCATGCTTCAAAAAAATAAAAGTGAAGGGGGATTAAAGTGCTCCAGCGGCTCGACCTCTTCTCTATATGCAACAAAAATAAGCTCCAAGTCGACTCAACTTGAGAACTTACGAGTATCTGAAAAATTTAAAATGGATATTATGAGCAACAATCATTTGCTCAGTGAGTGAAATAAAAGTACAACATAGGGGAACAATACGAGTGTATATAACATTAAATAATCACATTCTCCATATGATAAAACATTTAAAGCATATCACATATAACATAACTTGTCAAATCATATGAAATCTCATATAAGTAAAAGTAACTCAAAATATCATCATTTTTATAATTAAACTCCACACACGTGTCATTGCACATACTCATCATGAGTCAATATGTATCCCTCTATGATCATGTGTCATACAGTTAAGCAGAGCTTCATAATCAAGAGTCACGGATACGTAGAGCAAATCATGGGTCAATACGTATTCCTTTATGATTGTGTGTCATACAGTTAAATAGAGCTTCGCAATCAAAAGTCTCAGATACACAGAGCAAATCATGAGTCAATACGTATCACAATCATGATTGTGTGCCACCCAATCATGATTCTCAGATACGATGATCGATCATATTTTTTTGTCATAACTAAGTGTTTAACCCTAATTAAGCTTACTTAATCCTATTTAAATATATATATCATATTATTTAGAATTTTTTTGATTTATTCCTAATAACCCTATATAATTACTTTGTAAAGTTTATCGATAATTAAGTAATCATTATGCACTAATCGAAATATTATTTACTATATACAAATATAACTAAATGGACATCCAGACTAACTTAGTATGTTACTTAATTACATGATTATGCACAAATGATATTTCTAGGGCACGTCCGTGACAATTCTCCCATCCTTAAAAAAATTTCGTCCCCGAAATTTGGTTACCTGTTTTAGGAAATAAGAATGGATACTTTTCTCTTATTTGATCCTCTCGCTCCCAAGTTGCCTCTTCTCTTGAGTGTTTTCTCCAAATCATCAAAACTAGTGGAATCTTTCGATTCCGTAGTTCTTTTTCCTTTCTTCCGATAATTTGCATTGGATTCTCTTCATATGACAAATCCTCTCGTACTTGAATAGATTAGGTCTCCAATACATGTGAATGAATTGATCGATATCGTCGAAGCATAGAGACATGAAAGACATCATGAATACATGGTAATTCTGGTGGTAGCGCTAATCGATATGCAACTGGTCCAATGCGTTCTAAAATTTTATATGGTCCTACATATCTCGAACTTAATTTTCCTTTCTTTCCAAATCGTATGACACCTTTCCAAGGTGAAACTTTTAAGAAAACCTTATTACCCACTTTATACTCCATTTCTCGACGATGTTGATCTGCATAACTCTTTTGTCGATCTTGTGTTGCCTTTAATTTTTGTTTGATGATTTTCAGGTTGTCAACAGTCTCTTGCACCTTTTGTGGTCCCAAAAGGACTCTTGCACCTTCTTCATCCCAACATATCAGTGGCTTATATTTTCTACCATATAATGCTTCAAAAAGAGCCATCTTGATACTTGAATGAAAGCTATTATTATAGGCAAACTCTGCTAATGGCAAGTGTTCATCTCAAGATCCCTTAAATTCTAGAATACAAGCTCTGAGCATTTCTTCAAGTGTCTGAATTATTCTCTCTGATTGAAAATCCGTTTGAGGATGAAATGAAGTACTAAACTTTAATTTGGTGCTTAAGGCATTTTGTAAACTATACCAGAATCGTGAGGGAAATCAAGGATCTCTATCAGAAATGATAGATGTTGGAATACCATGCAGTCTCACAATTTCATCAATGTACAACTTGGCTAATGTATTAAGAGAATCATCCTTTCGAACTAGTATAAAATGTGCTGACTTCGTAAGACGATCAACTATTACCCAAATAGTGTCATGATTTCGTTTCGTTCTTGGCAAATCCGTTACAAAATTCATAATGATTTCATCCCACTTGTATTCTGGTATCGGAATTGATTGAAGAGTTCCAGCTGGAGATTTGTATTCTTCTTTTACCTGCTGACATATTAAACATCGAGAGATATATTCTGCTATGTCCTTCTTCATACCGTGCCATCAAAAGTTTCTCCTCAAATTTCTATACATATTAGTACTTCCTGGATGTATAGTATAAGGTGAACAATGAGCTTCCTCCATTATTTCTTGTCTAAGATTTTCAACATTGGGAACACATAACCTGCTGCCAAATATTAAAGTCCCATCATCCTTCAATGAGAATTGTGTTTGCTCTCCGTTCTTTACTTGATTGATGATTTTCACTAACTCTTTGTCTTGATCTTGTACTTCGCGTATCTTCTCGGCTAGAATGGGTCTAATTCTAAAGTGTGCAAAGAGTGCTCCTTTCTCACTTGTCTTCAGCTCAACTCCTAAGGATTTCAGTTCAAGTAGCAATGGTAACTGATACACTTTTATATGGGCTAGAAGGCTCGATGATTTTCGGCTAAGTGCATCTACAATCACATTAGCTTTACTCGGATGATAATCAATTATGGAATCATAGTCCTTTAGTAACTCCATCCACCTTTGATGTAAATTTAATTTTTTTTTGTGTAAGGAGATATTTCAAATTCTTGTGATCCGTAAAAATGTGATATGTCTCTCCATAAAGATAATGCCTCCATATCTTAAGAGCAAAAATAACTGTTGCCAACTCTAAATCATGTGTTGGGTAGTTTAACTCATGTGGTTTGAGTTGTCGAGAAGCGTAGGCAATAACTTTTCCATGTTGCATTAGAACGTAACCCAACCCTTGTCTAGAAGCATCACTATACACCACATAACCTCCATTTTCTGTTGAGAGTGTTAACACTAGAGCAGATGTTAAATATCTCTTTAACTTTTCGAAGCTATCTTGGCATTACTCTGTCTATTCAAATTTTACATTCTTCCGAAGAAGTCTAGTTAATGGAACTACAATCATAGAGAAACCTTCAATAAAACGTCGATAATATCTTGCTAGGCCAAGAAAACTTCTCACTTCTGTCACACTTTTTGAAGGCTCCCATTTTAATACTGCATCAACCTTTGCTGGGTCTACACAAATGCCCTCTACTGAGATTACATGTCCCAGAAATACTACTGAGTTGAGCCAAAATTCACATTTGCTAAACTTTGTAAATAATTGTTTCTCACGAAGTATTTGCAAAATAATTCTTAGATGTTCTTCATGTTCTTCTTCACTTCGAGAATAGACTAGTATATCATCAATGAAACCAATCACAAACTTATCCAAATAATGTTTGAAAACACGGTTCATGAGATCCATAAAAGCTGTGGGCGCATTTGTTAAACCAAATGACATCACCAGAAATTCATAGTGTCCATACCGAGTTCTGGAGGCAGTTTTGGCAATATCAGCATCTTTAATTCTCAACTGATGATATCCTGATGTCAAGTCTATTTTTGAAAATACCTTTGCTCCTTGCAGTTGATAAAAAAGATTATCGATCCGCGGCAAATGATATTTATTCTTTATAGTAACTCTATTTAATTGTCTATAATAGATGCACAACATTAATGTGTCATCTTTCTTTTTCACGAATAATACTGATGCACCCCAAGGAGAAACACTCGGTCGGATGAAACCCTTGTCTAATAATTCTTGTAATTGTAGTTTTAACTCTTTCAGTTCTGCTGGTACCATTCGATAAAGAGCAATAGATATGGGTGTTATTCCTGGAATAAGGTCAATACTGAACTCAATCTCTCTTTGCGAGGGTAATCCAGGAAGATTTTCTGGGAAAACATCTACAAATTCAGATATGATTGGAATATCTTCTAATCGTGGTCTTTCTACCTTAGTGTTAATCATAGAAGCAAAGTAAGCTTCACATTCCTTCTTGATTAATTTATGTGCCACCATTACAGAAATAATACAAGAGAGAAGAATTTGACGTTTACCACATAAGATAACTCTTTCTTTTTCGGGTGACTCAAAGTAAATTTCTTTCTTAAAACAATTTATAGTGGCATGATGACGAGCTAACCAATCCATTCCCAGTATGACATCAAAGTCTGAATATTTAGAGGAATGAGATCTGCTATCATATCTTGCTCAGCAACTTTGACTCTACAATCCTTATATGATTGTGCGACAATAATAGAATCTTTCACGGGTGTATGTACTAACATGGAACATTCTAAAGGACTAAATTTTCTATCGGCATGCGTGGAAAAGTCTTTTGATATGAATGAATGAGTAGATCCAGGATCAATAAAAACATGTGCACTTTTATCAAAGATAGTCAGTGTACTCATCACTACGTCAGGAGTAGCCAAAGAATCAGGTTCAGTCATTGCAAAAAACACGTGCTTGAGTTTGTGGTCTCCCTAGTGGATTCGTCGGTTTCGATGTACTTGGAACATTTTGATTACTCGCTTTCATGCTTGCACCAGGAGTAGCTTTGATTTGAGACTTCACATGAGGATATGCTACTGTTTTAGAAATACTTTTACCATTTTCCATGAATCGACAATCTTGTATTTTGTGTCCCCTTTGACCACATTTAAAGTAAGTTCCTGTGAATACCGAGCATTTTCTAAAATGATATCTTCCACAAGTTGTGCAATATGAATTTGTGCGATATTGTTCTTGTTTTGGTACCACTCTACCTTGATTTTCTGAAAATGTTCTTCTGACTGCATTTGCTTGTGTACTCATATTTTTCTGGTTGGTATAATATCTTTGTGTACCTTGTGATCCATTTTCATGTTTCCTATTATTGTAAAAGTTACCATGAGACTGAAATGTACTATCACCATTTCTTGCCATTTTATTACTTGGCCCAGTCTGAGTAAAGTTTGAGTTTGGTCTTTTCAAATGTTGGCTAACTTGATTTCTTTCTTCTATAAGCTTTTCAGCTCTTAGTGCTGCTGCCACCAATTTGGAGTAGTCATGAATTCTAACACTTTAACTTTTTCTCTGATGTTCAAGTGAAGTCCTCCTTCGAATCGCCTACACTTGTCACTTTCATCTGACACCAAGTTCGGTGCATATTTTGATAGTTGTGTGAACTTTAATTCATACTCAGCAACTGATAATGCTCCTTATGTCAGATTTAGGAATTCCTTCTGCTTCCTATCAATATATAGTTTGGGCAAAAATTTTTTTCAAAATTCTCGAAGAAAGTCCTCCCATTCAAGAGTAGTCAAAAAATTTTGACTTCCAAGAACTGTCTCCCACCAATCCAAAGCATATTTTTGCAACAAGGAAATAATATAATCAAACTTTTCTTCATTAGAACACCTCATCTGATTAAATTTTTTATCCATACGCTTTAACCATGCCTCTGTCTCTAATGGGTCAACTGTACCTTTAAAATCAACTGCACATTGTTTTCTAATTTTGTCATAGAACCTATTTCTTTGCATAACTTGGGAGGTCGGATTTACTCCACTCATAATAGTCCTTAAAGCTTGTGCAAGAACTTGTGCAGCACTTTGATTCTCAATAGGATTGACTTCTCAACAACATGAGGAAGTCTTGATCGACCCGCTGGGATCTCATCATCATGTAAGGGAGAGTTATCATTCACATCTCGTGCCACACCTTGTACCGATGCATGAGATGAAACTGATGGACTCCTATCCGGTCGACCGCCTGGTGGAGCAGAATGACTTGGGCCATGGCCATCATCACGACGCCTACGTGGTGGCATTTTTACCCCTTCAAATAAAAATAAAAAGAAAGTCAAAAGCATGCACTATCAATCTAATGTATCACCTAGCCTTAACTTAGATTATACTGTCTACAGAATCTTATAACCTAAGCTCTGATACAAAAAACTGTCACACCCAACTCCGTGACTAAGTTCTAATTTTAATTATCATAATCTCAGTTACGTTTAGCCATTTCTAAAATAAAATCAACAAAATCTCCCTCCCTTACTTTCTTGTGTTATTAGCCCACATATACACAAGATGGATATATATTCATCAAAGTTTAAAAAGAATTATAAGATATGATATTTGCATATTGTCATCATATTTTTTTTCACAAACCATCTCGCATATAACCTCACGGGATCAAGTCTTATACAACCTTACAAAAATTTCTCACAAACTATCTATTACATATGCATGCTTCAAAAAAACAAAAGTGAAGAAAGATTAAAGTGCTCCAGCGGCTCGACCTCTTCTCTATATGCAACAAAAATAAACTCCAAGTCGACTCAACTTGAGAACTTACGAGTATCTGAAAAATTTAAAATGGGTATTATGAGCAACAATCATTTGCTCAGTGAGTGAAATAAAAGTACAACATAGGGGAACAATACGAGTGTATATAACATTAAATAATCACATTCTCCATATGATAAAACATTTAAAGCATAGCACATATAACATAACTTGTCAAATCATATGAAATCTCATATAAGTAAAAGTAACTCAAAATATCATCATTTTTATAATTAAACTCCACACACGTGTCATTGCACATACTCATCATGGGTCAATACGTATCCCTCTATGATCATGTGTCATACAGTTAAGCAGAGCTTCATAATCAAGAGTCACGGATACGTAGAGCAAATCATGGATCAATACATATCCCTTTATGATTGTGTGTCATACAGTTAAATAGAGCTTCGCAATCAAGAGTCTCAGATACGTAGAGCAAATCATGGATCAATATGTATCCCAATCATGATTGTGTACCACTCAATCATGATTCTTAGATACGTAGAGCGATCATGGATCAATACGTGCACGGAAAGCAGCCCCCAAAGGGTAAAGACACTTGATATACGCCCCAAAGACTTCATGTATATCGAATGCGGTCCCAAAAACCTTTTTCAAACAGCATGGCTAATGAACACATGGAGTTTAATAATATCAAAATACACATGTCATAATCACATATCATTATCAAATAAAACTTATTTTCACTTCACAAGCATTGTTTCCTGAAAATATTTTTGTACAAGATATTACTCCATCATATATGAGATCCTTGAAACATATCATAAATATTTTTCATAGCTCAAGATATGTTTCAATAATAACAATAATAAGGTTTGCTTGGGTAATATCATAAATAAAAGAACTAACATATAACATTTTGCTATGTTGTAAATTTACCCACTCACCTTGTACTTATCACTTCAAGGAGGTTTATTAGATTTCCTCCCTTTCACTTGCAACTTGAGGTTTTCCTATAAACAATAATGTTTTCTTACTTCTCAATCACTAGTAAGGTAATATGCAATGTATGCTCGTGATGTATAAATGCTTATGCACCCTAAAATGCATATAACCTCCTCTAATATCAATTTCTAACTTCAGACATTTATATTCATAAGCTATTCCACACTTAGAACTTTTTAATTCTCAAAAGTTTAACTAGGAGCTATTTCAGGATTTCAGACTGAGTGTCTATCAATCAATAATTCATAACTTCTTAACCACATGGGAAAATCTTATGATTCTAGATTAATTAGAAACTAGACATACTAAGGTTTTCAATTCCCAAATATTATTATCTAAATCCAAGTGAGTAAGTCAGAACATCCCAAGCAATCTGACCTAGGGTTTGTGCCCTGGCAGACTGTGTGTCACTCAAATATTGATTTATATGTTTCTTCATACTTGTCCATTTAACTAGGGCATAATATTCCTGAAATCTAGACTTTATTAGTGTTTTTTCATAATAATTAGAGAATTTAACTCGCTATATATACTTAAAACAAAAATAGTTAATTCGGGTCGCAATCTGTCAATGTCCTGGAATCTGACAGAAGCATCACTATGAAATGAAAAATTCATTTCTCCCAAACTACAAGTTCAAATAGGATGATTCTACCTCTCACCGAACTTTTGGAATGTCTATTTAAGCATATCCAAATTTCAAACTCTAATTCACTCTATTCTTACCGTGCCCTAATTTAAAAATGAAACTTGTATCAGACTCGGGACAGAATGAGTGACTTGCGAAGGTAAGTTCATAACTTCCTCTATAAAACTCCTTTTTAGATAATTCCAGAGGCTATGGAAAGCTAACTTCTAATGGATGACCATACAAAATTTCATAATTTATGGTTTGTTCATCACGAAGTAATGATTCTCTCAATCAGAAGAACAATTTCCGAATCAAAACTCACCTAGAACAGTCGACGTTCCCGATTTTCCCCAGGTCGGTTCGCTCGATTTCTTCCTCTGGTAATTTTTCTACGATGAAAATATAATGTTAAGTGGTTTATATATTTTGTTCAGAATTTTCTGAGGTCTTATGATGGTTTGGAAAAATATCTATTTGAGTAGTTCTCACCTGTCTGCTTCAGCTGCTTAGAACTTAAGTGATGACCAATCACATTTTTGTCATAACTAAGTGTTTTAACCATAATTAAGCTTACTTAATCCTATTTAAACATATGTATCATATTATTTAGAAATTTTTTGATTTATTCCTAATAACCCTATATAATTACTTTGTGAATTTTATCGATAATTAAATTATCATTATGCACTAATCGAAATATTAATTACTATATACAAATATCACTAAATGAATATCTAAACTAACTTTGTATGTTACTTAAATGCATGATTATGCACAAATAATATTTTTAGGGCACGTCCGTGACAAGAGGCTTCTGCAATAATTCAAAATAAGTTGCCTCTCAAATTAAATAATATAGGAAGCTTCTCCATTCCTTGTGAGATTGGGAATAGAAAAATTAAGAGGGTCATGTGTGATTTGGGTGCACCTGTGAGTGTAATACCCTTATCCCTATGCAGAAAGCTGGAAGTTGAAGATATGAAGCCCACCAACATGTCCTTGCAGCTAGCTGATAGATCCATCAAGTATCCATATGGAATCATTGAGGACATACCCCTCAAAGTTGGAAAATTCTATATTCCTGTGGACTTTGTGGTACTTGACAAGGATGAGGACCTGAACACTCCAATTTTATTAGGGAGACCCTTTTTAGCCATTGCAGGAGCTGTAATAGATGTCAAGGAAAGTAGATTGACATTTCAAATTGAAGAGGATATGATAGAATTCAATTTGGCACAAGTTATCAGTAGCCCAACCCTCCAACATGAAGATTTTGAAGATGAGCAATTAAATCAGATTGTGGAGCAAGTTTCTGCAATAATTTCCATTGAAGACCCCTTGCAAAGGTGCTTAATGTTTGATCACTTGAAGGAACTAGAAGATTCAGAGGCTAAGGCATGCCAATCTACAATGAATTCCCTCAAATTAGTAGGAAATTCAGAATTTCAGAATGGAGTCAGGAGGTTATCACTGCTGAACTCCAATCTAATTCAGCTTAAGACAATCCTTCTAAATTGAAGCTCAAGACTCTCCCTAGCAACCTGAAGTATGAATTATTGGGAGAGAATTCCACATTTCTAATAATCATCAATGCCAACTTGCCTAAAGAACAAGTTCAGGAGCTACTGAAAAGACTGAAGCTGTACAGGGAGGTAATAGGCTATTCAATTGAAGATATTAAAAGTATTAATCCCTCAATTTGCATGCACATGATTCTTATGGAGGACAACTACAAGCCTTCAATTGAATGTCAAAGAAGACTCAATCCAGTGATGAAGGAAGTTGTAAATAACGAAGTGCTGAAGTTGTTGAATGCTGGAATTATCTACTCCATTTCAGATAGTGAATGGGTCAGCCCTGTTCAGGTGGTTCCAAAGAAAGGAGGGATTACAGTAGTAAAATCATATACAAATGAGTTGATATCTACCAGGACAGTCATTGGTTGGAGAATGCATATTGATTTCAGAAAATTGAACAAAGCAACCAGGAAGGACCACTTTCCACTCCCCTTTATTGATCAAATGCTTGAGAGGTTGGCAAAACACTCTCATTTTTGCTATTTGGATGGCTATTCAGGCTTTTTGTAGATTCCTATCCATCCCCAAGATCAAGACAAGACCACCTTCACTTGTCCATATGGGACATTTGCATATAAAAGGATGTCATTTGAATTGTGCAATGCCCCTGCCACATTTCAGATGTACATGATGTCCATCTTTTCAGACTTCATTGAGGACATAATGGAGGTGTTTATGGATGACTTTTCAGTTTATGGGAACTCCTTTGATGCTTGCTTGGAGAATTTAACAAAAGTGCTACAAAGGTAAAGGGAATCCAATTTAATTCTGAATTGAAAAAAGTGCCACTTCATGGTTCAAGAGGGAGTTGTGTTAGGTCACATTGTATCCAGCAGAGGGATTGAGATGGATAAAGCAAAAATTGAGGCCATTGAAAAGCTGCCACCTCCAAAGAATGTGAAGGCTATAAGGAGTTTCTTAGGCCATGCCGGTTTCTACAGAAGATTTATAAAAAAAATTTCAATGATAACCAGACCCCTCACAAGGCTACTAGCTAAAAATATTGAGTTCAATTTTGATGAGGATTGTATGAAGACCTTTAATCAGTTGAAAGAAGCCTTCATATCAACTCCTATTGTGCAACCACCAGATTGGTCATTGCCTTTTGAAATCATGTGTGGTGCATCTGATTAGGGGCAGTGCTAGGACAAACCAAAGACAAGAAACACTATGTCATATGTTATGCTAGAAAGACATTTGATGAAGCCCAAGTCAACTATGCCACTACTGAGAAGGAGTTACTGGCTGTGGTATTTGCATTTGACAAATTCAGGCCTTACTTAGTTGGAGCAAATGTGATTGTCTATACTGACCATCAAGCTGTTAGGCACCTAATCAGCAAGAAGGAATCAAAGTCAAGGCTTATCAGATGGATTTTATTGTTGCAAGAATTTGATGTGGAAATCAGAGACAAAAGAGGGACAGAGAACTTAGTTGCTGACCATTTGTCAAGGATGAAAGGAATTCAGGATTCTCCATCAATCCCTATCAATGATTCATTCCATGATGACTTCCTAATGTCCGTATCAGCTGCTCCAACCCCATGGTATGCTGACATTGTCAATTATTTAGCCTGTGGAATCATTCCACCTGAATACCCCTATCAGCAAAAGAAGAAGTTCTTCAATGACATCAAAGACTATTATTGGGATGATCCCCTCTTGTTCAAGAAGTCTCCTAATGGCATGTTCATAAGGTGTGTGCCAGAAGCTGAATTTCAATCCATTTTGTATGAATGTCACTCATGTTCATATGGAGGACATGGTGCCACTCAGAAGACAGCTGCTAAAGTCCTCCAATCTGGTTTCTATTGGCCTTCCTTATTTAAAGATGCTCACATATATGTCAAAAGTTGCGATGTGTGTCAAAGAGCAGGGTCAATTTCTAGGAGGAATGAAATGCCATAGAATGGGATCCTAGAAGTTGAAATTTTTGATGTTTGGGGCATCGATTACATGGGACCCTTCCCTAGCTTTTTTGGATAAAAATTTGTATTGTTGATTGTTGATTATGTGTCCAAATGAATAGAAGCCATTCCAACCATGACTGCTGACTCCAAGGCTGTCATCAAGTTATTCAAAGATATAATCTTTCAAAATTTAGAATTCCAAGGGTGATTATCAGTGATGGAGGCAGCCACTTCATAGAAAGAAGTTTTGAGAATCTCCTAAGCAAATATGGAGTTAATCACAAGGTCTCAACAGCCTACCAACCTCAAACAAATGGCCAAGCTGAAATATCAAATAGGGAAATTAAGGTCATTTTGGAAAGAACAGTTTTCTTGACTAGAAAGGATTGGAGTTTGAAGTTGAATGATGCACTTTGGGCCTATAGGACAGTCTATAAATCTCCAATTAGTGTCTCCCCATACAAGTTGGTTTATGGAAAAATATGCCACTTGTCAATTGAGCTCAAACACAAAGCATATTAGGCTGTCAAGGCACTAAACTTTGATATGAATGCTTGTGGCCAGAAAAGACTCTTGCAACTTGATGAATTAGATGAGATTAGGCTCAATGCCTACCATAATTCTAAATTCTACAAGGAAAGGACAAAGAGGTGGCATGACAACAGAATTTTGAAGAAGAATTTCAAGGCTGGAGACCTTGTATTGCTGTTTAATTCAAGGCTTAAACTGTTTCTTGGAAAGTTGAAGTCTAGATGGAGTGAAATCTTCAAATTCCACAAGGTTTACTCTTTTGGAGCTGTGGACCTGGTCAATGATAAAGCTGATATATTCAAGATTAATGGACAAAGATTGAAGCTATATAACCCCACAGCTATGGATTCAACTAAGGAGGTGTTGATATTGCAAGATCTACCACAATTGCCTAGTTGAACTCAAATGCATCAATGTCTAACCTAAGACATTAAAGAAGAGAACTTATTGGAAGGTAACCCAAGCCATTTTATACCCAATTTTCTCTGTTTTGCAGGAATAATTCAGGGAGAAATCAGAACCATTCCAAACATTTTCACCTAAGGAGTATTTCTAAACCCAATTTCCACTTTCCTCATTGAAATTGCCACTGATAACTGACATTATTTTTTAGTTCGTGCTATAATTATCATATTGATACTTGAATCATCACTCATATCAGTTATCCAAATCTCCTAGTGCCAAATTTCAATGCATTTCTCAAACTTTTTATAAAATGCCACTTGTGCACTCTATTGACTCCAAAAATTTGATATTGTAGATTTCACTAATTTCCTTTTATTTTTTCTGTACAGCATTGAAGGCAAATCAGAAGTATGGACCACCCAAAGCCTATGGTTGACATGAGAGAACAAAAGGATTTAATTGCACAAATCCAAGAATTTGATACCCTCTCAACCCTCCCCCTTGCCTATCTTTTTCACCATTGTGGACAGTGTTGAGAATAAGCTTGGGAGAGAGAATTTGATGTTTTTTTAAACTTTAGACCATGTTTTCAATTTATTTTAATGTCTATATCATCATTTATCACCAAATTATCACTATTTTGAACAAGTAATCACTGATTTCACTCGGTTATCATTAGTTTTAACAAGTTATCACTGGTTATCACAAATTGTGCTCAATCCAATTCCTGCCTCCATTTTAACTTTAAAATGGGTGAAATTCTTCATTATGACAGTTAGTACACTCTAATACCAAGTAGTTAATTTGACCACTAGTCTTCTTGCTTTAATCAGCTTATTAATTCAGATGCATTTGAATCAAAATTTCAACTGAAAATATTTCTTTTTGTGGTTAACACTAGCTGACATTCATGGATTGAACTGACAATATAAGATGTCTAGAAGGGAGTCAATGCTCTTGCTGCCATGTTAAATAGGAAAACTTGACTTTTTGGACCAAGGGATCTAAACCTTACTTGAGTTTGAACTATTGCTCACTTAATGAATTGAATAAAAAAAGAAAAATAGAGAAAAAGAAAAAAAAATGAAAAGTTGCATTTTGCATTGCATGCATGCATAAATAAAGAGAGTGAATTTTCAAAAAGGGAATCTCTCCTGAATAAAGGCAGGATTTTTATCCTATGACCAACATGAATTAAAATCAGGTCTCAACCTGTTTATTGCATTTTCATGAATAAAAGTCAGGTGTTAAACCTGTTTAAGCAGTGAAAATCTGTTCATGAAAGGATTTGTAGTTCAATCTCTTCGTAAAGTTGATAATTCCTGAAATTCAAACTGGTTACTACTAGTACTTCTTTCATGACTTAAATTTGCTTTAGCCTTTGTTATTCCCTAGCTAGTAATTGAATTCCTAGAAAGAATGAGGTGTTGGCAAAGTGAGAAACTCATTTGGTCTTAATCAGTTGGATTTTAATTCATTTGTGAACTGTTCTATTCAAGTTGTTCTTAATTTTTGAATGTTTTGCTTGAGGACAAGCAAAAGGCTAAGCTTGGGAGAGTTTGATCACTAGCTGATCATATTATGTTTTTATTCCATTTTCCATTCATTTCACTCATATCGAACTCTTATTTTGTCTAACTTTTGATCAATTATGCTTGGAATGCAATGAATTGTGATAATCAACTGATCATTCTCATTTTACATTCAATTCCATGTGCATAGAGGTTCTGAATTGCTAAAATCCATAAAGTTATCAATTCTGTGCCAAGTTATCATTTTTTGGACAAGTTATCATTCCAATGTGCAAAGTTATCATTTTACTAATTGAGCTGACTTCTAATGATTATCTTGTCCTAAATCCCTTGCCATTATGAATTAATCATATTTGGATGATCATATTTCAACATGTGCAAAGTTATCATTTCATTTCACAAATTATTATTTTTTGTGTCAAGTTATCATTTTTTGGGCAAAATTGTCATTTCGATGTGCAAGGTTATCATTTCTGCATAAAAGCATTAGGTAATTGTTAAATTACTGTCATAACTCTTTACTGCTCTAATTTGATCACATTTGGATAACCACAATTAAATTTTCAACAAGTTATTATTTTATGACAATAAGTTATCATTCCGGGACACTAAGTTATCATTCCTATGAAATGTTATCCACACTTAATTTCTGATCTCATTTATTTGTCATCCTAATCCCTTTAATGCCTTCACTGCTCTGAACCTCTCCCGGTGAGGCCCGCCTCGTCCAACCTCCTCTGCGACGGACACCACTTCGAGCGTCGCCCGGTGATGCCCGCCTCGGCCGACCTCCTCCGCGACGGCCGCTTGTTCGAGCGTCGGCCCTCCACGACCGTGCCCTTGATCTCCGCACTCAAACGGAAGCGACACCCGCATCGGCCGACCTCCTCTGCGACGGACACCTCTTCGAGCGTCGCCCGGTGATGCCCGCCTCGGCCGATCTCCTCCGCGACTGTGTTGCAGGTTGTTAGATTAATTGGCTCCGATAGCAAGTTGTACTCTAGATTCTATTTTCTTTATGTTATTCGCAGTTCTTCATATGCAGCATTTCTGATGGCTTCAACTACTGAGCAGAAGGTTGGATATGAGAGGCCGGAATGTCTTGTGGACATTTGCAAAGACAGCTATACTATCTGTTATGGTATCTAAGACCATTTCTGATCGGTATGCGACCATAGTTTATGTAAGGGGCACTTCTATGCTTCCTACTTTGACACCGCTTGATTCTGGTTTCTCTGGATTCCTTAAAGGTAGCTCTTTCTCTAACATTTGAACCAAACCCTTTTTCATCCAAAATCAGTGTTTGCTTTTGTGTATGCTGACTATTAGTCTGTTGACAGGTGATCGCGTATTGTGTGAAAAATTTTGTCTTGAAAGGTACAAATTTTCACGCGGTGATATAGTCACATTCGCGTAAGTTGTGAGACATCTTTTAGTTTCGAATTAATTTCTGACGACCATCCTATTGATCTTCTCTGTGAAGTTACATCCACAAATGGTTAGGTTCATTTTATCGTTTGGCTAAGTGCAGGTCCCCTACAAACCACAATGAATTACTTATTAAAAGACTAATTGCTTTGCCCGATGACTGGCTCCAAGTTCCTAGATCATCTGACATAGTGAAGATTCCAGATGGGCATTGTTGGGTGGAAGGTGACAATTCACAATGCAGCATGGATTCAAGGCATTTCGGCCCTGTAAGTTATACGCATCACAATGTTTTCGTAGTTATGCTGTAGCAGAACTTGGAAGTAAACAATGACATTCCAATTTCCAGGACAAGTAACCGTATCCCCCTCATAGCTTTTGGAAGTCTAAATTAAACTGATTGCTAAATTTGGTCAACAAAGAAGTAGCGTAATTATAAGTCTTTGTCACAAGCATGCAGTTCAAACTCATTGTTCTCAACTTTTCCCTGAAAAGCAGGAGCATGTTAAGAGTTTTCTCTTGAGAAGGAATCTGCCATTTACGCTTTTGTTGACCCCATGCATAATCACTTAAGGTCTAAGGTTCTTGGTATGTCTTCTTTGGAAATTCATACTTCACTTTGAGACTCAAGAATGTATATGTTTCTTAATGACCTTCGAATAGGAAAAGACCTATAAGGGAACTTGTTGAAGAGTGTTTTACAATCATAAGCATCCAAGCATTAGCCAACAAACAAATATCCAATGTTTCTGTCTTTGATCTGCGTGCCAAGCATTTACATCACACGTTTTATATGATACTCCAAGTTGCTTGCTGAAACTCAGCAAAGAATTTTTCTTAGAACACTAACTGTGTTTGGATAAAGGGTTATTAAGGGGAAGGAAAGAGAATGAGGGAGGAAAGGGAAGGAAATTGTTACACCCTAAATTGGGGTTGAAACAAAATAGTACGAATGAAGGGGAAAAAATGAAGATTCCCTTCCATTCTCCTCCATTAAAATTTTATCCAAATAAGAGAAAATTTTTTTTTTATCTTCCCCTCCCCCTCTTTACCCTCCTTTTGTCACGGGTCATTTTTTGCTTGATCGACCCGTGCGGTGCCTAGACGTACCCAACGTCTAGGCAAGCTCTTTTGATCGCTTTGCAGAAGCTTGTTTATGTCACTTTTTGTATGTCATAGTTTTTAGGACGCACGGTCCCGAGCGGACGCTTCTTCGGTGGAGGCGTTTGTGAACAAACGGGAACCTCGACGTAACGCTCGATCTCTTGCGACATTTTGGGACACGCTCTTTTGTGGGTTGCCACCTCACGCTCGAAGCACGGTGCTAGATTTAGGAAAGCTTAGAATCTTTGTTGAGTAAATAGAAATGATTACAACGCTTCGGAGGAGCACTAGCGGGTCTCCCCTACTATACCGCAGATTCGGATGGTAGGTTTGCGACGTGTGATGTGGAGGACAAGCTAGAGGGATGCATTTTTCAGGAGTGCAGAAATTATAAAACTGACACTATCACACTTGAAAATAAAACTAAGTATAAAAGTGGGTTGAAAAAGAAAAAAATACATGAAGTAAGATAATTTGACGTGTCCCGGATAAAGCCTCCGGGACACTTTCACCTCAATCCAAACATAGTGTAAGTAAAGAGATCTAAGCTAGCTAGATAGTCCTCTGATGCACTATATAATCCTGTGTTTTCTCAAGATATGTTAAGACTTTTTTTCGTGCAATCATTATTTTGGCACTTCTCACTCTCAGTTTCGTTGTGTTGACCATCTAAACGATTTGCAATATTTTTCTTTAGAGCATTCCAGAATGAGCATCAAAGGATCTCTTTTGCAGATTCCCATGGGATTAATTAAAGGAAGAGCAACGCATGTGATCTGGCCACCTGCAAGAATATCTCCACTTGATAGAAAAATGGCTGCCGAGAGAATCTTCCCACATTGAAATAGTTCCATCCATTGATGTTTCTGTATTGCCGTTGTTGGCATGCAAAAAAATTTATAGCATTGAGATTCTTTCAGTTGGGTTTTTGGATCGTCAACATTAGCCGATGTCATGCTTAAAGCGGCATGTTATCTCAAAGTAATTGTTGATCTTAGCATCTTCTTGACTTCGCGAGATAAATTTATGTTGATTATTTCAATTATAAAGTTTTCATCAGTGAGCTCGGCATGTTGGTCGATTTTATGAATGTTAGAATTTTCAATGTTAACCTTCTCATTAAATTTTGACTTATGCTATTGATCCAATGACAATTTAATGAAGATTTAATTTCGGATCATAAAATTGTTTTATGTATTTGTGGTTTCACAAAACATGCAGGCTAGGAATACTATTGAGACTCAAGGGCAGTTTGGTTAGGGAATAAAAGCAACATGTAATATGTAATATCGTGTTTTTGAAAAATTAAATTTATCCTTGATTGAATGAGAATATATTTTTAAAATATAATATTTTATAATTAATAGAGCGGAATGACGTCGTATGATCCATGTAGTCGATCCCACCTAGTGGAATAAGATTTTGTTGTTGTATAATATTTTATTATAAAGAGTTGATGTTTTATATTATAATAGTAAAAATATTAATATAATATATATGTTTACAATATTAAAAATAAAATATAATTGAAAAAGTTAGAAAACGTGAGAATATAAATAATATTCTTCTATTTTAGAGGAATATTTATATTCTCTTGTTGAAAACAAATACGATAGTTTTACATTTTTTTAGGTGGTTTCACATTTTATAATATTTGACCGAGATATTTTAATTCAGATGGATGTTTGACTATATTCTCTGACATATTCTTGCAGTTATCGACAGGGTTCCTTAAAGTTTGGCATCACCCATTCGGAGGCTGAACAGATGAACCGGAAGTTTCACATTCATGTCTAAAAGCAATCGCTCATAACTGTGCACCCAATTCTCCTCTTGAATAATTGTTTGCCCCTCGGTAGATTGACTCGTCAGGGAGATGACATGCTTTTTTTAAAAAAAAAACAAAGTTCGATATATTAAATTGGAAGACCAAAACGGTCATTGTACAAAATTCTATGCAAACTCGGCGGAGGGTTTACATCCCAAAAGACATCATGCTCAATGGATTTAGCCTATTTCGCAAGACAGGCTGATTACAAATTCTAGGACAATGAGTGCAGTTTGTTCGCTCAAAAAGTGATAAAAGATGTTGGATTTCCTTCATAATTATCCAGATACGCCATGGTGCGTCCTGCTTGCCATTGATGATGTCATCAAGAGTGGAAGAGTCAGATTCAAGGACGACCAGTCGGAAGCCCTGCTGCCAGCAAGCGCGTAGACCGATGAGTGCCGCAAAAGCCTCTGTCTAAAGAGCATTCTTGAGATGATGGTTCGACATACCTGCAGAAATGAAAGTTGCATTAGAATCTCGAATAATAAGCCAAGGTCCGACGGCAAAATGAGCCATCGGAGTTAATCTTGACCCAGGGCTTGAGCGGGGGCTCCCATTGGACAGCAGAAATGTCCAGGGGTTGGAAAACTGTAGGTGTGTGAGATTGAGCCTCAGAGTTGTGGTAATGTTCATATTCCGAGTACCAGGCCAGAACACGAGTCCAAAGAGCCTTAGTGGTTGCCCGTCTGAAACCAAAATGAAACTCATTTCTTCTCTTCCAAATTGCCCAAAGGGAGAAGGCAATGAGAGATTGTAGGGTATTTCTAGATTTAATGTCAAATGCAGAGCCTTCAAAGATCCAGTCGCCACTATGCCAAGATTGAAAAGAATGGAAGTTGTAATTCAACTTAGATTGAAGAAGGTTCCAGAGATTCTTAGATTCAATACAGTCAAAGAAAATATGATGTATATCCTAAACATGTAGGCCAAAGGAGCATCAGGGGTTTTGATTAGGATTAAAATTTGCAAGCCAAGCGAGTGTAGGTAATCTATGATGCAGAAGTTTCCATAGAAAGATTTTTATCTTCGGTGGAATTCTGAGTTTCCAAACATGATTCCAGATAGATCGTCCGGACAAAGGAGGATTCTGCTGGCAGCACATGGAATAATAGATAGATTTAGCCGAGGCTTTTCCTAATAGGTCAATCCAAAATCACATGTCATCATTGGCAAAAGGTGAAAGAAAAATATTTGTAATAAAAGTAACCAGAGAAGGACCAAAACATATTGATAATAAATGCATGTTCCATTGTCCATTATTAGAAAAGAGATCATTAACCATCGTATTGTCAAGTGGCATATCCACGTTAATATAAGTAGGCATGAAGAGTAAAGAAATATAGAAGACCCAGGGATCACTAATAATGTTCGTTGAGCATCCATTACCAATATGCTTTTTAAGGCCAAACCTTAAGAATAAGTTTTCAGCACCAAGAAACTGATTGATTGTTGCTAACTTGAGACCAGGGGTGCAGATTTTCATATTTAGCATGTATTAACTTACTCCAAGGACTTGATTCACAATTTAGGAGACTAAGAATATGTTTAGCTAATAGAGCAGTTCTAACATATTATAACTTTCTAATACCCAGTCCACCATCTTGCCGTGAGTTTTGGATAATGTTCCAAGCTACCAAATGGGAGCCCCTACCATTTCTGTTATTATTCCACAAAAATACCCTCGCCTATTTTTCCAAGGCCATGAGAAGGCCATCCGCAATGTACATTGCACCCATAGCATAATTTGAAATTGTATTAATAATAGAATTAATCAAAACAATCATGCCAGTCATATTTAACACATTAGCTTTCCAACCATTTATACGAGTATTAGTTTTATCAAGAAGAGCATGCTGTTGAGAGATAGTGATGTACTTGTTGGAGATCAGAGCACCAAGGTAGTTAAATAGAAGATGTCCCTGGACAATACCAAGAGTATCAATAATATTCTGTTTTCTTCTACTATTTAGAGATCTTGGTATGTAAACTTCATATTTGAGTGGGTTAATGATTTGATTGGTGAGATTATAGTATAACTTCAAGATGGTTTTTAGACATTTGCAATTCTTAATATTGGCAATCACAGTAATCAATAGATCATCAGCATAAAGCATATGATTAAGAGAGAAGCTATTCAATGAGAAAGAAATTAGATCAGTACTAAGCACAATATTATTCATCAAGGTGGTCAGTACTTGGGTAATGGTGATGAAGAGGTATGGGGATAGGGGATCCCCCTGTCTAATACCACAATAACTTAGGTAAATTACACAAATGGTCCCCCAACTGTAATTTTTAATCAGAACGTCCTCCATCTTTCTTTTTCTTGCACGCTTAGTCCTCCTGACCGGTGATAGTGGGTTTTTCGGTTGTCTTGTTGACGTAGCAGATTTTCTCTCTCCTCCACGCCATTTTATGTCCGCCACGTCATTATAAAAATTAAAAATAATAATAAAAAATGATGAAGTTTCCGCGTCATTAAAAAAATTTAAAAATAAAAAAATCAAAGCCGGAGAGAGAGGAGGGGGCGACCGCCCCCCTCCTTCTCTCTCGCGTAGTAGCTCGCCGCGCGGGAGAGAGAGGAAGGGGGCGGTCGCCCCCCTCTCTCTATGAGAGAGGAAGGGGGCGGTCGCCCCCCTCTCTCTATGAGAGAGAGAGAGCTCGAGCTCGTCGGGGGGCGACCGCCCCCCTACTTCTCTCTCTCTCGAGAAGCTCTGGAGAGACCACAGAGAGAGCTCGAGCTCGTCGGAGCTCGAGCAGAGGGGGGCGACCCTTCTCTCTCCCGCGCTGCGGGAGAGAGAGGGAGGGGGGCGGTCACCCCCCTCTCTCTCTGGAGAGACCAGAGAGAGAGCTCGAGCTTCGGCGAGCTCGAGCTGCCGGAGCTCGAGCAGAGGGGGGCGACCACCCCCCTCTCTCTCCCTCTAGAGAGAGAGAGAGCTCGAGCTCGTCGGAGCTCGAGCAGAGGGGGCGACCGCCGGTCGCCCCCCTCTCTCCCTCTCCAGCGACGACTGGAGAGAGAGAGGGGGGGGGGGGGGGGCGACCGCCCCCCTCTGCTCGAGCTTCAGCGAGCTCGAGCTCTCTCGCCGGAGAGAGAGGGGGCGGTCGCCCCCCTCCTCTCTCTCCGGCTTTGATTTTTTATTTTTAAAATTTTTTTAATGACATGGAAATTTCATCATTTTTTATTATTATTTTTATTTTTTATAATGATGTGGCAGACATAAAATGATGTGGAGGAGAGAAAAAATCCACCACGTCAGCAAGGCAACCGAGAAATCCACTATCATCGGTCAGGAGGATTAAGCGTGCAAGAAAAAGAAAGATGGAGGACGTTCTGATTATAAATTGAAGTTGGGGGATCAATTAAAAATCGGCTCAAACTTGGGGGACATTCGTGTAATTTACCCCAATAAGTTTTAAAATATGGAGATGGCGTTCCATTAATATGACAAGAGAAGGAAGGGGATGTGACACAAGCCATAATCCAATCAATAAAAATTGTGGGGAATTTCATACATGTTAAGGTGGTTTTAATTGCGTGCCAGCTAACTCTATCAAAACCCTTATGCATGTCTGCTTTAATGATCATAGTTTTCCTTCTGCCATGGTTCATGGAATGAGTGATCTCTTGAGTAAGTAAAATATTATCCTGAATTGATCTGCCCGGCAAGAAGGCAAATTGACATTGATCAATAACGCTATTCACTGTTGGCTTAAGTCTGAGAGCAAGGATTTTGGATATGACTCGATATATAATGTTGCAGAGTGCAATAGGTCTGAAATCTGTAACTTTGGCAGGGTTAGATTTTTTTGGGATAAAAATCAATGATGTGAGAGTCCAATCTTTAGGAAGCACTTTAGTGTTGAAGAATTTTTTTTATTTCAGTAGAGATATCAGAACTTATGATTTCCCAATTAGATTTATAAAATTCTAGGGTAAACTCATCTAGACCCGGGGCCTTCCCAGGGGCCAAAGACCACAGATTATTGAGAATTTCATCATCAGTGACAGGGGCTGATAATTGATCACACCAGGTATTATCAATGGTAGGAAGAGAAGGCCAAGATGAGATAGGAATTTGATGATCAGTATTATGTTTCCAAATATTGCTATAGTGTTCAATAAAAGCATTAATGATGTCATTATCATTTTCAAGCTTGTTTTCAGAATCAGTCTCAATTGATTGAATTAGGTTGCTCTTGTACCTGATCATTGAGCTTAAATGAAAGAATTTTGTGTTCTTGTCCCCATCTTTTATTCATTTTTCTCTTGATTTTGACCACCACTTGAGGGTGATTTGTCTCAGTATGGCTGCATGTAGATGATATAGGGATATGAATTTGCCTAATTCATGATCGTTGAGCCCAATAGATTCATCTTTAATTTCAAGAATAGAGATTTGGTTTTTAAGATCAATAGCTTTTGTTTCAAGGTTTCCTAATTGATGTTTGTTCCATAACAATGTTTTGTGTTTCACATCCTTTAGTGAATTATGAATATATGTGTTAGGTGTTCTTTTGTTCCATATATCAGTAACAATTTGCTTTACTTCTGGGTACTCCAATCAGAAGACCTCATATTTGAATTGTTGTGGCTTCCTATTTCTGGAATTAGAATTAAAAAGTATAGAATTATGATCAGATGAACAACGAGGTAAGGAGTAGAGTGCTAGCGATGAAAATTTGAGTATCCAATGGGAATTGATGAGAAGTCTATCAAGTCTACACCAAATTCTGGTCAATCCCTTTCTATTATTACACCATGTGAATTGAACGTCATTTATAGGAGTGTCAAGTAATCCTTGATTATCAATAAGAGTCCTAAGTTTTTAGTAGATATAGTGAGTACAAAGGGACGACCACCTTTTTTATCCATAGGGTGCAAATAAGAATTAAAATCTCCAATTAATGCCCAAGGAAAATCCATAGTGTTAATGTTAGCTAACTCTTGCCATAAGTTCATTCTAATATTAGGTGAAGTACTTGCATACACGCATGTAAGAAAGAAGGTAAAAGAGTCAAAGGTTACAACCGCATGTAATAATTGAGAAGAGGAAGCAATCTGCGTTACCTTAGTAGCATTAGAATTTTGCCATGCTAAAATTATACCACCGGAGGACGAAATGCCCGGGGCAGTGAGATAGGTCCAGTTCTTACCAAGGCGACGGATAATAGTAGGTGCCGACTCGATAGTGGTATGCGTTTCTTGCAAAACAAGAATATCCGGTTTATGTTCTCTAATTAGGTCGGCGAGGCAGTCCCGGACACGACCACATAAAGCCCCCCGACTGTTCCAGGAAATGATTTCATGTGTTCAGATCCAGCGTTGCTGGCCTAGACATGGAAGAGTGTCCTTTTGCCTGCACATGCAAAGATTTTTCATTAGTGTTTGGATCATTGCGAGCTTTCATTTTACCTTTTTGGGGAGCCTTCCGCTTGCCCTTCAATTGTAGCTTCAGTTCTAAGGTTCTCGAAGGCTCAAGTCTGCAATCGAGGCGATCTTTCTTTGGCACTAATCTGGGAAGGGGCATGATGTCAGTGTCCTCTGGTTCTACATCTAATTCACTGTGCGACAAGGCCTCTGGAGATGTTGGTTTCTGGGCTGTAAACAACAAGTTAGTCAAATGATTTACCAATGTTTCATGATCACGTTCGCTAGCTTGTAGTGACGGAGGTGTAGCTTGGCGGAGAGGACGAAGGGGTCCTGGAATGTATGAGGGCAATTGGCAGTATTGAGGGGGAGGCAGTGGTGCTATAGCAGGAGAGGAATGCTTAGAGATCTAGCTAGGGTTTCTGTGAGCAGTGTGGGAGGCATGTGGAGATGATGCAACGACAGTGACCGTGAGGTCCTGCAAGTGTGATAGTGGGGTTTGAGGTACGGCCCGGACACGTGGTCGAAGATTTGGGGGTTCCGTGGCAAGCATCTGATGGTCTAGATCACGAGAACATTGCGAGTCAGAAGAGCCAAAATCGACCATTGCCTGACAATCCGATAGAAGAGAGTGAGGCGGATTGTCAAACCCATGTGGGTACGCCGAAGGGTGCGTGACAGCTTGCGCATAGTAGTGCGCCTGGGGGATGGTGTCAACGGTCAGCATCGGGCCACGTGGCAAGCACTCCGATGGTACGATATCATCCGATGGCGCAGCTCCACCAGCAAGGTTTGCGAGTCGAGGGGTCTCGGAGCGAGTCACCAGCGATGGCTCCTGGCCGGATCCAGCCGGCGGAGGGGTTACCACGTTCGGCCGCCAACCTCCACTGTAGGCCTTCAATCAGGGACCAAAGAGCAACACTGATGAACCCGAACCGCCGTCCAGCTCTCGATTCCCAAACCCGACCGCGGAACATGCCTCCAGCCGATGTCCGATCATCCCACACCTGAAGCAAAATAAAGGGAGATTTTCGTAAGCCACATGCTGAAAGAACTTGGTATTATCTGGTAGATTAACCCATACGCCCTGCTTCAAGGGTCGTGCCAGATCCAGTTCAATACAACATCTTGCATTAGCCGAGCTGTCATCAACCCTGAGGAAATGACCAAAGACATTCGAAAGGTGGATGAGGGATTGCCGGGTTCCCAACTCCCAGGGTATGCCGGGAAAACTGATCCATACAGGGGCGGAGGCGAGGTGATCCTCAAGGGGTTTGAAGAAAGGCTTCGCCTGCGCAACGTGGAAGGCGGTACCTTGGGCCGACCATGGCGTGCTAGTGAGAACCATCAATCTGTCATCAGGGTTAGAGAACAAAAGCATGATGAATCCGTTACCCATTTCTTGAACTTGGAGGGAGCCCGAGAGCTTCCAGCGTGGAACGAGCTCGTTCATAATCATATCAGTGGATCTCTGGGGGCCAAAGGTGCGTCCCAGAAGGCAGCGTTGAAGCTCCTCAGATCTTGCAGTAGTTCCTCAAGGGGAATGGTGATCTCCTCCGTGATAGTTGCCTTCAATGTCCGGAGCTGGTTCGGTGTAATAGAGCCCAACGGTCGGCTCGTTACTTTGCCCGATTGTTGTCGTCTCTTCACGATGTCTGACCAGGAAGTCTGTCGATTAGAAGTGTTAGGATGGGGGTTCGGCGTGGGGAGAAGTGGGGGAAGAGGTGGAGAAAGTGTGTTAGGTCTTGGATCTTGACTATGGAGAGAAATGAGGGCTTTAGGGCTATTGCACTGTTACGATATGGAGGAGAAGAGTGACAGGGAGGGGCTTCAAGGAAGGGCAAGTTGATTTGAGGAAAGATTGGCATGGAGACAGGGTTTCTATCATTCGTCGGAGGATGAATAGTGGTCTGAGAGGGGGTGAGGAGTTTGAGGGCGATGGGGGATCAAGTGGTTGGGGGTCCCTCATCCTCGCTATGACTTTCCCAGGGCAGAACATCAAGTCCCGAGTCCTTGCCTCTTACTCGCAAGCCATGCTTGGGTGAGAGCCAGTTTAGAGCTGAAAACCTAAAATACAAGCTCCATCACTAGTTTGAGAGTGCAGCACAACATATCCTAAGGAACCTAAATAATGGGGGCAAAGACTCAGCCTTATCAAGTCATGCTTTAACGAATAGATTATAAAGATTATTCACATAAATAAACTAAGTGGCAGGACGTTATAACACCCATTTATATCAGCTCGATAAAAAGGTGACCTCTAAAAGAAAATTAAATCGTACTCCATAAGTTAAAAACTGAGATACCTTCAGGTTGTGCACAGTTATTCTTTGTGCATATCAACTTTCCGTTACATTGGTCAACGCGTCACTTCGTGCACCTACAAAACCAATAGTTGCCTGCCACATAGGCTGTCTGCATAGCTGCACAATATAACATACTCATAAAAAGGATGATACAATTAGACGAGTAATCAGCAGAGAGACATCTGAATAATTGACCAGCAACAAAACTAGCAATAGTTACATCGTTAATCTTGTATGCATGTTGATGATAGAATCAGTCTGGTTGTTGAATAAATTGATTAGATGGTTCTTCAGTAAGCACACCATCTTCTTCACAATGAATCATGTGTGTCTCCGGCAACTACAAGGAAGTGAATAATAAAAAGAAGCATAAAGAGCATAAGTTCAAAGGTCGTTAGCAGAAAAAAGATAGGAATAAACTCCAATAGATGGTTAATGAAAAGACTGTCTACAAACCACACTCACCTAACATGACTAAATGTTATCGACAATGTTTACGCTATTGGCCTCACAATATATATGTTTACGCTTGAATTTATGAATCAACGTAGTACCATGCAAATCTTCTAGGGACAAGGTGAGGGCAAGTTTCACATATACTCTGGTATTTGAAGTTGTAAATAAAATCTGATGACGATCATGAGCCCATGCTTCAGCTTCTAAGATAGTACAAGTATTTCTCCTAGTTGCATAAGTAAAACCTCCATTAGCATTGTGAAGTAGGAAACCCACACCCCTAGCTTCCTCCGATCGAGTGACCCGCTAGAATTGAGCTTCGCTCAATGCCTCAAGCTTGTTATATGTAACAAATGCTCTATGTCTTGCGACAATCCTCTCCCACATCACAAAAATGGTAGCATGCTTGGATTGAACATAGGCTTCATTCCTCATTTTCCATATGCCTCATAAACAGAAAGCAAAAATAGATAAGAGTAAAGATAGATGTTGGTTCCAATCCTTGCCCCTCATTGATCCACTCCCCTAAATGCTAGGTCGATCGAAATTAAAAATTAGAGTTCAATATGAAAAATAAGTTTAGATAGCATTTGAAACAAAACGATAGCAGAAAAAATGAGACATTGTTTCATAAGATACACCACATAGAGCACAAGCCGAATTAGCAGGGTTGAAGCATGAAATAATATCTATCATGGATAAGCGTCCATGATTTAATTTCCACAAAGAAATCTTTATTTTTGAGTTACGAGAATCTTCCAAGTCTTAGTCCAAACTCCCAATTTACATGTGGCAGAGTTGCTTGGCTAGATAAGTAATAGACATACTTGATGGTGCATTAAGTGTGACCACAAATTATTTGAGTCATTAGGTCTTTTATAACTTTCTTGACAAGAATAGCTAAGCGAATGTTATTAAAGTTTCATCATGGGTAGTTGGATAGTGAGCCAACTGATTAGGGCTGCGTTTGAAAATGGAATCACGATTCTTCCTAAGTTTTTGGTGAATAGTTGAATTGATAGATTAGTTCGATGTGTATTTGAATAGAGTGGAAGAGGAACTATGGAGCTGATTTGATGGAAAAAGTTGATATGATGGATGAATTTTTAATGGATTTTGAATTAAAAATTATTATTATAGTATAATTAAAATAAAGTTATAAATTTAAAATTTTTATGAAAAAATTGTTAAAAAATATAGTATTCAAATATAAAAATCATTTTATCATTAATTACAATTAATGAAATATTAAATTTTTTAAATAAAATAATAACTAATAAATAATATTATATTAATCCTTTATTATAAATATTTTATATATAATAAATAAATTATTTTATAGAGATAAAGTGTGCGAGAGAGAAAATAAGAAAAGAAAACTTAAATATAAAAAGAAAGAGTCACGTAAAAAAAAAGACTGAAGTGCCACGAAGATGGAACCGGGGTCACGCGCGGCCCGATTTCAACTCTCGATTTCACCTTTTTTTTGTTAAAATCGAAGGCTGCATTAACGGAACCGGGGCACAGTTTCACTCCAGTTTCCAATCCAAACTCGGCCTAGATGTCATCCTTTTTTATATGTGATGTTTGATCATAAAAAATTCTTGCTTAATCTCTCCAAACCATCAATAATAGATCTTGAAATGTATGTAGACGCAAAAGAATGATATGATGTGCTTTTAAACAACCTCCCCTAGTCCCCTTCCATCAGGCATGGGCGTCTTTGTCTACGAGGCATTGCTAATGTTTCTTAGTTATATGTTTATAAGAAATAGGAACATCAAGATAAATAAAACGAAATTTTTCTTAAAAAGATGAATAACCATTAGATGCAATCCAACAATATATCCAATTCATGAATAGGTCGACCATGGTGCATGAAATGTTAAATCTATATCATTTATAATTAAGTTGATGACAGAACATAATTTCTAAAATAAATTAAACAATAGTTATATTTCATTTGATGAAAGATTAAGGGGTGACATTTTAAAACAAGATATAATGCGGGTGCTACGCCCTCCATGCGTAGCACCCTCAGACGCTTCGTTCTGCGTCGACAGATTGGGGATCCACGGTGCACGCTTCATTCACTGTGGATGAATGGCTCGCAATGTCGAACCGGCCGGTCCACGCTTGAACAAAAACCCTCCGCTCACGTTTAGGGTATTTCTCTCTCTTCACCGCGACCACACCAAACGTAGATGACACGTGAGCGCATATTCCCTTCACGAAGTGGCTTGGCAAGGCAATAGTAGATCCAAAACGCGAGGGGGGATTCCTCTTCCGGTAAGCTCGTATGCTTGTTTGATTCTTACCTCATGCCCTAAATGTGACCTCCCACTATCAGGCGCGCCCAATCTTCATCCGATCGCTCCGATCGTGCCTCGATTCCTGACGAAGCAGCAAGGCAATAGCAGATCGAAGACCCTGGGGGATTTTTGCCTCTTTTAGTAAGATTTTCGTTCTTACCTCGTGCCCTGAATGTTACCTCCTGAATGTTACCTATGCAATTTTTTTAGTAAGCTTTTCACATTGCAATCGTTTTGTGGATGAATCCCTAGTAAATTACTCTCACCGCTCATGTGCAGTACATCATGTGCAGGAATCAATGTATGCTATTTTGATTTAAGCATGCATGAGTCATCTGAATTCTTAGGATGTGTAGGGGTTTGAGTAGTACATTGCTTAGATTGTTGAATGCTTTTGACTATAGAACATTACTATTCTATGCTGAATGTTTATGAATTTAGAACATTGCTATTATATCTTTAGATTATTGCGTGTTTATGGATATGAACGAATCTGAAGCTGAGTCTATTCAAAATGCAACTCATATTGTTAATAATGAAGAGTTGAATAACGAAGATACGAAAGAAGAAAGCAATGAGGAAATGGGTGTTGAACAATTTCGATGCTCTAACTCGGTGAAATCATTTGAACTGCTATAGCCCGAGATTGACATGACATTTGACTCCGATGATGAAACATACAAATATTATAATATGTATGCTAGATTAGTGGGATTTTCAATCAGAAGACATGCTTCTCACAAGTCGAAGAGTACATGAAATGTCATAAGTAAACATTTTGTTTGTTCCAAAAAAGGGCATAAAAATCTAAAGGAAGATTATGGAAAGATAATTAAACAAAGGAGGAAAGTTAGGGAAGGTTGTCTTGCTCATTTATACATTGGGTTAAGGAAGGATGGGAAGTGGGAGGTAAGAAAATTTAAAGAAGAACATAGTCATTCGTTAACAACTCCATCAAAAGTCAAATTCTTGCGTTCACAGAAAGGAAATTCAGAAACTTCAAAAGATGCTATTGTCAACTTGTATGGATATGGCATGGGTCCATCAAGGATTGTTAGAGCTCTTAATATATCTGGTGAGCCACTTTTAACAGTGCAGAATTGCATCGATCATCTAGATCAAGGCGAAAAAGTAATCTTGGATTTGAATTCTTAAACATCATATCTTCTTTTTAGAGTAGGATGAGTGGCGATTCAGGCTTCTTTCATAGGTGGGAGTTTGATGCAAATGGCACAATTATGAATTTTTTTTGGACCGATGGGAGATCAAGGAATAGTAATCTTACTTTTGGCGATATTGTTGTATTTGATACAATATATCGAACAAACAACTTACGAATGCCATTTGCTCATTTCACTAGAATTAACCATCATAGAAGATCTTGTTTATTCGGTTGTGCATTACTTGCAGATGAAACATAAAAAAATTTCGTATGACTATTTGAGAAATGGTCAAAGTACATGAGCGGAAAACATCCTACTTGCATTATTATTGATCAAGATATTGCAATGGGAAATGTGATAAGTAAAGTCTTCCCACATACAAAGCATATATATTGCATTTGACACATTAGGAAAAATACAATGATTCATATTTATATGCACGAGGCACTTTCAAAGAGGACTACAGTAAATGACTATATGAATCATCCAGTGTAGATGAATTTGAAGAGGGTGGGTTGCTTCGAAGCAAAAATTTGATATTCCATGTGCCCATTGGTTAGAGAACATGTATAACAAACGCAGACAATGGATTCCTTTATACTTTGAAGACCTATTTACTGCAGGTATACGCACCACACAGAGGACAGAAAGCATCAATGCATTTTTTGATGGATTTGTTAATACAAATACATCGATCTCGGATTTTATAGAACAACATAATTTAACTATCAAAAGTCATCATGGTCTTGAAGAAAGGGAAGATTTTTTCATTATGAACTGTACGCCTACTTATGTAGTAAGAAATCAATTAGAGGTTCACGCTAGCAACATATACACACAATATATTTTGCAAATTTCAAGTACAATATGCACGATCCTTCGACTTGTTTGGGCATAATATTTTGAAAGATGAAGAAAAGTCTATTTACTCGGTATGTCCAATAGAAAAACAAGATGAGGGAAAAAATGTTGTGAAATTCAACAAGCATGGAGACATCTTCATAAAATGTTCTTGCAAAAAATTTAAACAAGAAGGAATTTTTTGTTACCATATTTTATGCATTCTTAGTAAAAAAGGAATTTGACATTTACCTAAGAATTATATCCTTCATCGGTGGACAATAAAAGCAAGGTATACAAGTTATATCTCCCTTCCAAAAGTTAGCATGGTCAAGTAATTGTTGGAAAATAGAAGATTTTGGATTGATTTCAGCTGGGCACTTACAGTTTGGGGCTCCTCTTATAGGTGAAGTTGTAAAAAAATTTAGTGCTTTCCAAATTGATAATGCAATCGTTGATATCGGTCAATCAAGCACTAGTCAAGTGTCTACCGTCCAATCAAATGTTGCTAACTTACAAGAGTTGCAATTTGTTATACGCGACCCAGCTCGTGTAAAGGTTAAAGGTAGGCCAAAAAATGTTAGCAGGATAAAATATTGTGTAGAAATATCCATGTCACAGAATGAGTCGAAGAAAAGAAGTTGCCAAAGGTGTGGGAAGAAGGGACATGATAAGAGAAGATGTCCAATGACAAAGGTATATAGACTCTAATATCACTTCTATTTTATGTTCAACTATTTTACATGACCAATAAATTTTTTTCAACAGGATGTTCAATCGCATACGAGTCAAGAAAATCTATCATCGCATTGCTAACAATTGCTACTTTGCATATCTTGAATGGTAAGAAATATGATTAATTTGTTACATATACTCTTGTGTTACATATACTCCTGTGCTCCAAATTTCAGGCACTTCCAAATTTCAATCTGATGATAAAAAATGTAGGTTGGTGATGAAGTGGAGATAATAGATAGCAGGGAAGTATGTAATGCAAAGGATGAACTTGAGGCACAATCATGTTTTTTTTTAAGTTGCTAGGAGACACTTGATCAATTGGACTTTTTTTTGTTGTATGTTGCTAACATTTTGGAAGTAATGATGTGTACTTGATCATGTTAAGGCTGTGTTTTTTTTATCTAATAATTGTTATATTATTGGATCATGTGTATTCGACAAACAAATATTGTGGATTTGTCCTTTATGTTGTTTGCTAGCAGGATTTTTTTGTCATCAAAGGTGCACTCAATATGTGCCATATCTAATCCTTTATCTATGACTAACGCATTTTGTCATAGAAACTGATATCTAATCCTTCAAGGACAGTGTTAATTTGCACATTCGACAACCATCGTTTGTTACATTGTATGTGTGTGAGAAATAGAAATAGAAATTATCAGGAGTGAACTGGGACAAGCTTCTAAGAGATATGCACTTGCAGTTGACAGATGCAACAACAGGTTTCATGAAGAGAGAGTATGCAGCAACAGTAGGCGTTTTAAGAATGGCAACAGTGAGCTGAAAAATGTGATCACAAACGACATTTCTGCACAGAGCATGCTATCGAACTCTTCTGACGATGAGAAGGCTTCTTCAGACTAGAATCCAACTGCACAAACAAAATTAATGTATCGAGATAGATCTGCTAAAGTGAGGCGCTTGGAATATCTAGCATTATTGAGAGATCAAAGTGAGTCAATATGGCTATCAGATTGGAATAAAAACCAAGTCAACCCTTGCACATGGGACACCGATTATATGTGGCAATACAAATACAAAGAATCGAATAATACTGATTGCAGAAGAATCCATTCCTTTCCTTATAAGAGTTCATAAAGTTTAGAAACAACAAAACAAACTAATACTTACTCTATACATTTGAAGGAATGTCATATGAACATGATCATGATTACTACAATAAGAACCATTATCAGCACTAATTTACACCATCTCTAGCTTCCATCCTCTCGATCCTTCGCAGTAACTCATTTATCACTTGAGCAGATTCAGGTTCAAAATAAGGATCCAACCATCTGAAGTATTCACACGTTCTTTGTTGCTACAACATAAAATTAAAATAACATATCAATTAAAATATAGCAATTAAAATATCAACATAACAATCTAAAAACATATATTTTGCATCTTACTCCGTAGTATCGACAACCTTAGAATCTTTTCCTGGGCCAAAGTTTTAATGACATATAAAATTATATTTTGATGAAACAAATCTCGAAAGATTAAAATTCAAATGCTAAAAAAGTTTAAGAAAAAGAGATAACTTTATGCAAAAGTTTGATTACATAATTGATTATGATGAATATTGAACATCAAAGTTGTGAGAATTATGTTAGCTTTCCATAGTCTTCAATATCATATAATTTGGATAACTGTGCAGAAAGTTATGATCAAAATAGTGCAGGTCGGTCAACCTGCCGATCGACGCAAAGAAGGTCGATCGACAATATCGGTCGACCAAATGAAGATGCCGGTCGACCGATCTAGAACCGGTTGACGCCGAGATAATACCGGTCGACCGACCCAGTGCAGAAGCTATAGAAATGGGGCAATGGTCACATTGACCGATCGAGATGTGCGGTCGACCGGCCTCCTAGTCAAATGAAAAGTAACAATTAAATTTGAAGGAAGAATTTGTGGAACAATTTCTGGATGAATAAAGACTATAAAAATAATGCCAAAGCCAAAGGTAAATGCATCCATTCACTCATTGAAGAAAACTTCAAGTTATCAAAAAGAGATCATTTCTTAAAGTTTTTATTTTATAATTTTCTCTTCTTTCTCTCTTCTCATCTTGTGAGCATAGAATTGTAAAAGAGGTAAATATTTTTGTTCAGAAAAACTGAGAGAGCTCTTGTGTAAAAGAGGTTCAAAATCTTACCTCTTGAGCGAGATAAATAGATTAGCTTCTCAGGAGGAGAGGTTGTCTTGCCTCTCGAAGCGGAGAAAAGATGGTTGATGTAAAGGGCTTTCTTTCTTACCCCATTTGGAACAAAGAAATGGATTAGTGGAATCTCCGACGATCTCAAGATTGAGAAGTCGGAGCGGGGACGTAGGCCAAGGTATGACCGAATCTCGTCAATAACCATCGTGTCTTTACGTTTGATTTTCTCTCTCTCCCTCATTCATATTATGCTTATGATATGAATTGCTTTATTTTAAAAGATTTTAAAGAATCAATTTTTGTGCTTCCGCGATGATCTTTGTGAAATCGATAATTTTGATTTAACACCAATTCACCCCCTCTTGGTGCCCTTTGGGATCCTACATCTTCGATTGGGATTTCGTTGGGTCCATGATGTTCTTATCACAACCTCTTGGTTGCAACGACACTTAGGCATTGTCATTTTACAAAAAAAAACTAAGTGGAGCATAATGAAGGTTTGAGAAATCAACATGAACAATATTAGAAATGTCAAACAATATTAGAAATTTAACCATGAATATAGTATGCCACCGAATTTAAATCATGATATAGAAACAGTGGTTTGCACATTTTAACAAAGAATTCCATACAAAAATAGTGGTTTGCACATTTTAAGCAAGAATCACATTTTTGCTAATGAACTCACCAAGAACAATATTATAAAAGAAAATGGGATAAAAAAACTCCAATAGTATTAGAAATCTTGAGACAAATGGAATCTAGGGCACACATTATATGAGAATGGAACAAGACACAATCTAACAACAAGAATCAAACGAAGAGGGGTGCGATTCAGCCTTACCGAATAGAAATTCCTCTTTTGATCACCCTCTGCCCTAATACTTTTTTTTCCTATTATTCTTGCTGGCAATGTCGCGGCGACAAAGAAAATCAGGAGAGAAGAGGACTCTAGGGCACAAGTTAAGAAGAACGAAACATCAGAGTAGCGAATGATCAGATCGAAAAAATTAGGGTTTGCATTTCTCAAACTAAGATCAGAGTAGCGGGTTGCGAAGAATGTTGTCAGTCGTGCTTACCAAAAGAGAAATCTGCAATTTATATGCTCAGGGCGTCTTGACCATCGTAGATCAAAATCGGCAGAACGAAGTCGTGCTTACCTAATCCGTCGATGCAGAATGAAGGGTGCTATGCACGGAGGGGCGTAGCACCCGCATTATATCCTTTAAAATATCAACAAATTAATTAACCATTATCTGGCTGGAGAATATCAACATACAATTCGAATTAAAATATTAAAATATTATAAGGATTAAGGGGATGTGACATTTTTTTGTGAAACATTGTGCAGCATCTACATCTCAACCGTTGAATCCGACGGACGGTTGAGATGAAATCTAAATCTCCAGTTTGGCCGACCTCACCTCGCGTGCAACCTTTCCCTCGTTTCTGATCTGGAGCGCTGCATCTCCCGACAGTCCCCGACCCCGCGAGCGCCGGCAGCCAACCGTCCCCTGTGAGCGCCGGCATCCCCGACCGCCGGCACCCCTGACCTACCCCGACCCCCAGCACCCCCACCTCTGCGAGCGCCGGCATCCCCGACGGGCCCCGATCTCTGCTTGCGCCGGCACCCCCACCTCCGCGAGCGGGCAGCCCCGACCGCAGCGAACAGGTTCGATCTCACATTGCCTCCTCATTTTTGCCCCGATCATATGATCAGGTTCCTAATTCTCCTATCTGGCAGTGTGATCGGGCATGCTGTTTTGTCCAATTCCTTCTGTTGCTTCTTTTTTTTTGCGGTGCAATCCTTATGTATCGTCTTCGATAGTTTGATTAAACTTTTCTTGCTTCATATTATTTATAGATCAACTTCATATTACCATCCTCGCCCACTACGATCTCACCTTGCTCGTCGCCCCGCTGCAAGCCCACGAAGTTCGGTGGTTGCGGTGCCCGCGCTCGCTGCCAGAAGTCTTACCCTTAGAAGGGTTTAGTATTTGTTTCACTCCAAAAAGAGAACTTTGCTACATTCCTGGTTATGTATATATCGCCATACAAATGTAAGTTTACCAAAGGCTGAATAATTTTATTTCATAATGAGTTTTCCCTTGCAATCACCTGTGTTATAAAGTTTTTAATATTAAATTGGCAAGCGCCTTTACCATGTTTGCCCATGCCACAAGCAATCCACTGCTGAAAAAAATAAAAATAAAAATAAAAAACACATATTTCAAATTCTACTTTAAATTCTTGTAAAAGATTCTTTAACGAAAAAAAAAAAGAAAAAAACAAGTTAATAAAATTGTTTACTTTGCTCATGGGACACTGCAAATAATATTTTCTTGAAAAAATATTTCCTTTTTGATTGTCTGTAACAAAATATTTATTATTAATGTGTGATATATAAGTACTGCTTAAATTTGCAAAAGCGTGGTAATTTTAATACTTCCAGTGGATTCAGAAGGGAAGCAGGACGAGTTTGGGAGGAAGGTGGAGAAGCCAGAAGCTGAGAGAGGGGCAGCGGAGATGCGTTGGCTCGTGGTCGCTGGTCTTCTCACGCTCCTCACCAGTTCCCAGGTCACTTCTCGCTCTTCGCTCTTTTCCTTCCCTCACATTTCTTTTGTGTATGTCAATCTCATAAGATCCTCTTACGCTTCGTTCTGATTCAGTTTATTTGAGAGCTGTGATGAAACCATACCCTTTTGTACCTTTTGTTTGCGCTTTCTTGTTCCATAAACAATGAAGATTGTTGCATCTGTGTGCTCTTCTTTTTAATTCGCTAAAAAAAGCATAACTGTGAATACACCTGATATGGATGATGGGCGAAGAATTTTCGAAAATTAGCTACTGATTGAGGCAGAATCGAGAGATTAGGTTTGTTTCTGCATCTTGCATTCTATCAAGGCAGAATTTTTGCCGCGGAATCTGCTATTTTTGCTCAGTAAAATTTCAGACTTCACTTTTTTTTAACTTAATTGACATACTGTTGAATAGTTTAGTTGATTGTGGTTTATGTGACAGGTTATATTTAATTTCTTTAATGCTAGTTTTAATGCTTGAATTGTGAAAACCCTATGACAAGGAAATCATATTGTTTCTCTGCAAGAGTTCAAAATTTAGTTTTTGCATCACAGGGCATTCTGACGACGCTATCACAAAGTAAAGGCAAATATAAATATGATTATGCCACCGTTCCATTTCTTGCTGAAGTTTTCAAGGTACCTTACATTATGCAAGAATGTAAAGTCCTTACCAATCCACTGAGATTATTTGTTTAATCACTTGGTTTACTCATTTTTAATGGGATTCTCATGTATAGTTTCAATCTATTCTCTGTTTTGAATGCCAGCTTGCAGTTTCCAGTTTCTTTCTTTGGAAAGAGCATAAATCATCTTCTCCTCCGAGGATGACTACAGAGTGGAAGAGTGTCCGCCTATTTCCTATTCCTTCTGTCATATACCTTATTCACAACAATGTTCAATTCGCTACATTGACTTACGTGGATCCTTCGACATATCAGATAATGGGGAATCTTAAGATTGTCACCACTGGTATCTTATTCAGGTAGTCTCCTCGTTTATGATTTTGTCACCTAGGAACATTTTGTATTGTTCAGCAAAAACAATTTAATCTAGATCTCTCTTTAGTTAATAACTGGGATGACACCTTGGGCATGGTTGCCCTTTGTTGAACTTTCTGCATCATTACTCTTTTTCCCATGTATGTAGAGAATTAGTATTTCTTGTGTTATTAGTTGTTGAACAGCACTGGATCATTTGAAGCAACAAAGTCAAAGAGTGACAATAATGTATATATTAAACTTAACTTTGGATACAAATTAGTCTTTTAAATCCGTGGTTGGGATTTTTTTGTGGTGATGAAGCCAGCCAACAACAAACTTTTGCCTCAATTCTAAACGATATTGAATCATGATACAGTGGATGATAAAGCCATGCAGTCATCACAGTCAATGATGCATCAATATAAATGCAAGTTGTTGATGAAAGATATGTGGCATGGCATCTTTTAGAAGAGTAATCATTTCGTTAATTCCTTAAAGTATCAATACAACAACAAACAACAACAACAAAGCCTTATCCCACTAGATGGGGTCGGCTACCTTAAAGTATCAATAGTTGTAAATATTCACTCTGGAAAAAAAAAAAACCTTTGAAAGCATTACGATAATCAACAATACTAGACTGATCACGGAGTCAGCTTAGTCTATTTGTTTTATGCTTTAATCTGACAGATTACCATTGTTTCTTATTCTTGAAGGTTGTTTTTGAGGAGGAAGTTATCGAACCTACAATGGATGGCAATAATTCTGTTAGCTATTGGGACTACTACAAGCCAGGTTGCCTTATCACCCTGGACCTTTTTCTTTATATCCATACTGTTTACATGGATATATATATATATATATATATATATATATATATATTAAATGCCCATTTTACCCCCTTTCTCTTCTCAAGAAGGCAAGTGTTTTAGTTTAGTTGAGAGCATTTATATCTTTTTTTGTTCACTTGAAATTGTTCTTGTTAAATTAAATGTGTTGACCAACTGTTCTAAAAGCTTAAGCAGATAGGGAAAACAACAGTTTTTATGTATAATCTTAATGGTCCCCCTCATGTGTGGGTCGTTGACAATTTTGATCTAATTCAGTCCACCATATGGACAATTAAGAGAGGAAAACATTTTTGTTAATACGAACATCGATGAGGTTTGAACTTAGGACCTTTAGCACCGATATCATGTTAAAGTATGCATTGACTAATTGTCTTAAAAGTTTAAGGCGATAGAAAAAACATCATCTTTATATTTATACTTCTGAAAGAGTTTCTTTAGTCTTTTTGATTAAATCATTCATCACTTGAAATTATGTAATAAATAAACCATATCATCTAATCATGCTTCCCAAATAATATGCCAAGCCTATAAATTAATTCATAATTCTAGGCACAATAGGCCTTATCCAGTCAGCTTTCTGATATAAACCCCTTCTAAGACAAGAAACTGAAAAAACCAAAAAGTTCGAATTGACAGCTAATAACATTGATTCAATTGGCCCTAAAATCCGTGTTTTAAGCCGCGTTCCCTGTGCTCTAGCAATTGCGCTCCCATGACAACTACAAACTGATAATTGTATAGACAGAGAAAAAAGAACATAATTACGGGATAAATTTTATTCTCATTTCTACTTGAAGACGACGACAACAACAACAACAACAAAGCCTTATCCCACTAGGTGGGGTCGGCTACATGGATCATACGACGCCATTCCGCATTCGTTGATCCATGTTCATGCGATTTGACAGGGTTTTACGTTGGCTGTCGGGGCCTAACACAACCCTCCTCCTTTATCCGGGCTTGGGACCGGCTATAAAACATAGGCGGAGTTACCATGTACCAGAAGAATGCTTTTTCATGCAGTCGTTTCTACTTGAAGAAAAAGGATATATTTTATGTTTACTTTACATGTACCAGAAGAATGCTTTTTCATGCAGTCATTTTGAGATTTTTGTCGAAGTTTTAATTCTTGCCAAGGAGTTGCACTGATGATGGTAACCAAAGTCGTATTATTTTAACTTTGAAGGAAACTACTGGATATGGGATGCATGAAGTCTTTTATTGTGTTACAGGTGAAAGGTTGTGGAGAAGCATCATGTGATTCCCTCTTTTCAGCACCCATACAGGGTTATATGTTTGGTCTCCTGTCCGCGTGTCTTTCTGCTCTTGCTGGTGTGTACACTGAGTACTTAATGAAGAAGAACAGCGACAGTTTGTACTGGCAAAATGTGCAGTTATATACGTAGGTACCTCTATCTAGAAAGTACTATCTTGTCTTTTACTTGTAGAATAGTACCATTGTGTAGTTTAGTATAAATAAATCATGCTAACAATTCCACCCTAACCAACTTCCAGATTTGGTTCAATCTTTAACCTTGCACGGCTTATTGCGGATGACTTTAGAGTTGGATTTGAGAATGGACCCTTGTGGCAGCGCCTTCTTAATGGATACACTACCACAACGTGGTTGGTTGTGTTAAATTTGGGATCTTCTGGATTGTTAGTATCATGGTTGATGAAATATGCAGACAATATAGTGAAGGTACTCAGACCCTATCTATTATGATTGCATATTAGATTTGTTAAACTGAATTTATTACACTAAAAGGAGTATGAATATAAAATATAAGTAAGATATAAAAGTGTGAAAATGAGCAATAATATATGCTGCTGTGGTAATTATCCAAATGTTGTACATGTTACTTTTGAGATTGCTGATACGTTTTTACCCAAAATTTGGCATCATCTTGACATTCTAGTTATTTGGAACAACACTGCTTTTAATCATGTCAATTTGAACTAACTCCTTTATCTCCCCTAAACCAAGGCCCTAAGATAACTACTCCAACTAGAGAAATGCCATAAAACTCACTCCATCTTTCAAGAATTCCAAAAACCTCAACTCAGTTAGGTTTTCCTTTGGATATGAAAGTTGTGTGTCTTGTTTTCTGCAAAATATTCCAAAATGATAAAAATGTTGGGCTATGAAGGGACAACATGAACGTAAAGTGGGGGTAGCCGAAATGAGGATGTTGAGATGGATGTGAGGTCATACAAGATTAGATAAGATTAAGAATGACCATATACGTGAACGAGTCGGAGTGGCTCCTATTAGTGAGAAAATGGTAGAGAATCGTTTGAGATGGTTTGGTCATGTTCAGAGAAGACCATTAGATGCGCCAGTAAGAAGAGTAGATCAAATAATCTGGAGTCCGATTAAAAGAGGGAGAGGGAGGCCAAGACGGACACTTGGCGAACTAATAGAGCAAGATCTATTGGTGAATAATATACCGAAAGGCTTGGTTACTAATAGAGCGGAATGGCGTCGTATGATCCATGTAGCCGACCCCACCTAGTGGGATAAGGCTTTGTTGTTGTTGTTGTTGTTGTTGTTGATAAAAATGTCTTTTATCATTGTCATTTTGACATGATATATCTAAGGACATTTTCATAATATTTTTGGGGAAAAAGACAAAGGGAGTTCTTTGATCTTAAATAGCTGGATGGCCTTACTAGATATTTCTTTAGTTGGAGATGTTACTTAAAAAAAAGATGTTAAATGCTAGGCAAGAATTTTTTGCTTATCTATGATTATAATTCGAAACTATGTTTCACACTTGCAAATGTACTCTTTGATGGTCTTTCTCTGATGCTTTCCTTTTTTTGTTTTTTTGGAGTCGGGAAGGATTACTTTTCTAAGTCAATACTCATCTATATTTATAATTTCTCTCTCCAAGAAGTTAATAATGACAAACTTTTCTTCTAAAAAAAAGAATGACAAACTTTGCCCCTCAAAACAATAATTATAACAATCTTTCAAGTTAAATGTGATAGAAAATGTTATGGGTATTGACTGGTTAATATTCTTTAATAGAGCCTTTTAGCAAGTTCAGTTTTGTTTCCTGCATTTTGATTTCAAGGAAGTTAAGGTAATAGCAGGTTGACTTCACTCAAATTAGATAAAAGTACTATATCATCCGCAAATAGCATACAAGATTAGATAAGATTAGGAATGACCATATACGTGAACGAGTCGGAGTGACTCCTATTAGTGCATAGGGTGACTACCTTGGTTTGAGATGTTACCTAATTTCTAAGGTATGACTGCAAAGATATGCTCTCTTTCTATGCTAGACCAGTAGGGATGTTGAAAGAAAAAAATATAAAATAAACTTGGGGTGGTGCCTTTTGTAGGTTTACTTTCGTTAATCGAATTGATATCAAGAACATTTGTGATAGTTTCTATAATGTTTTATTATTCATTTCGTTGTTTCTTGCTTTTCCTTTTTTGGAATGGGCTAGAGAATTGTCATATTTAACTTTTTAGTTGTTTCTTTTGATGTTTACCATCTGATGGATATTGCTGTCTACTTGTGTACTGCAAATGCAAGTAAAGATCTCAAATTCGTTTTTTTTCCCATATTTTAGGTTTATTCAACTTCTATGGCCATGCTTTTAACAATGGTCTTGTCTATATTCCTCTTCAGTTTCAAGCCCACTGTTCAGGTAACTTTTTACTCAAGTTGATTGATGTGTCAGCAATAGCTTTCAGTGGGAAGTTCTGCAACTTTTCTTTGAAGCTTATTTGTGTTCCGTGTCTCTTCTTTGCAGCTTTTCTTGGGCATTGTTATATGCATGATTTCACTGCATATGTACTTCGCTCCTGTACACATGCTTGTGGATTTACCAGCGACGACAAAGGCGCCCTCTGACACCCTAAAGGAAATTACCATTGAACGAACAGGGGATTCTTGATTTGCTATTGCTGTTGATAATGATATGATAGAAGTAACTCAGTTCCTCATTCCTTTGGTGTTCCCCAAATGAGATTGCAACGAAGAATCAGACAATGAATCTCATTGTAAGGGAGTGCTATGAGATTCAATTTCCAGGAACATCACAGCAGCAATTAATGCTTTACTCACACGATATCCATGAAATGGTTTGGCATCAACAAGACCAACCTTAAAAAAATGCCTTAAGAACATCAACATCCATATTTTTGCGTTTTCTCGAATTTCTTTGACACCTTCCATAGGAATTCCAGTACTTAATTCTTCAGAATTTAGATGTGAGAACATGTTGTGTGATTCTTCTTTCTCACACGAGATATGGCTGTGTTTCGACCTTTCCATTATCATTTTAAATACGTCAAGTGAAGTATCAAGTGCATGAAAGTGTATTACTTAAAACGGCGATCTTATTCATGCTCCTAATCAGTTTCATATATTTTGATACCTTTGTAATTTATTTTTGGGTAATGCAAAGGAGGTCGAAGTTATCGAAATTGAAAAAAATAAAATAAAGAGGCGAATAAATTTATAAAAGAGTAAAATGCATATGTAAATTCATAAAGAATTTATACTGTGTCGTGGATCTTAATGTGAAAAGTTAAAATAATTTTACTTATCTTGATAACATCATCAAATAATTTACATACATACAATTTAAGTTTTACAATTAATTTATTTTACATAAAGAAACCCCTTCTTTTTAAAAAATATTTCTTTTCAAACAAATTTTCTTTGTAAATTAGTTTTACTGAATGAGAAGATTATCATAACTGTGTACAGTGGCCTACAACTTTATTTTTCAACCCATTTTTTTTTGTATAACCTTCATTTTATTGTTTATTAGTTTGTTAATCTTTTATTTCGATATAATATATAATCGGTGACTTTTTTTTGGGTTTGGTGAATCACAAAGTCAAGAATCAAGATCTCTATTTAAGTTCATTAAATGCTGAATATAATACAGGAATTGAACCACATCATCCGTATACTCATGTGAGATAAGTTTATTTTTAATTTATTAGAGGAAAAAAATGTAATCGTATACAAAGTCGGGGGCCATGGCACATGCGCCGGGACATTGTCAGTTCAATTGGTCGATCACCAATTCCGCGTGCAACATAAGACATTTACTCAAGAAGTTCGGACGTCCGTCCGTTCGAAAATATTTGCGACGTCCAATTTTTGAACGGTCGCTTTCCGTTGAAATCTCAATTTCCGACGAATATTTTTGAATTTCAAATTTTCTTATAGTGCTCCTGCTACCAACCCAAGCAATTTGTGGAATCCATTCATCGTATTGGCATGTCTCCTTCGTTGATTGCTCTATCAAACAATTAAATCTAAGCTTTTTTTTTTTTTGTTTTCATTAGGAAACCATCCATATTTGAAGCAAAATAATTAAATAGGTGCTCATCTGCTAAGATTATATACGATGTTGCTTTTTTTATATATACGCTTAAGCTTTCATATAATCATCCGGTGATATGAATGAAAGGTACATATTAAATTCAACATTCTTCCCTATATTTGTGCATTCGAGAATGTTACTTACATGTTAAAAATAAATCAACGTGTAAATGCATACGTTTAATTTTGATAGTCTATTAGTGAGTATATATATATATATATATATATAATATTTAGAAGTGAGTATATATATATATATATACATATATATATATATATATATGTTGAAAACATAAAATCATTGAATTTACTCTTGTTAATTATTTCAATTTTTATAAAAATTAGTTAGCACATCAGTCAAGATTAAAGCTGAAAATTATCAACAACTTATACGTAAAGACTTAATTTTGTAAGACCCATGCCAACAAAGTTTGAGATGGACCGACAAGTAGCGTCTTCTTATTTAAACAAGATCTTAAATTTGAATTTTTATAAATATAAAAAATTATTATTAGAAACCTCATTTAGTACTATCAAATATGTGACGAAAAATGTGGACTCAATAGTAATTAGAGCAGCATGAATTGAGTCATCAACGTTAAAGAATTTTGTCGAGCCTACTCATACGTTATCTAAACTAAGAATTAGATTAGGTGATGCCTATGCTCATGAGGTTTTGGCCCCTCTCAATTTTACTAGTATCAAAATTTTTGAATTTCTACATGAATCAAGATTAAAATTGAGAAAAGGAAGTTTTCGAATTATAAACTCAAATTCATCGTCGAATTTTACTTAACAGAATAAATATAAGAAGAGATAATTATGACTGAACGGCCCATACGATCTTTCACAATAAAGTGATAAATGGAACTGTGAAACGACTTATTAGCAGCGTATAGACCCACGAGCAGCGTATATTTTTCCCATTAAAAAGCATCAAAACCATGTGCTCATTCGTCACTTTGATTTGGCTTCTACCACCTTTCTCCACCACGCTTCAGGTATAAGAAGTAAGAACACTTCCATTCCTGATAAGAAGACCTCAACTCTCAAGTAGAGCGTGGCAAAGCGCGCGAGCGAGCAGCCGGAGAAATTGATGATGACCACCGGAGAAGTCGACTTCAGTACGGAGGCGGCGACGAGGAGGCGGCCGGAGGCCAACAATCGGCGGCCCGGGCGCGTCCTTGCCGTTGCCGGGACACCGCGGCGGCTGGTTCGGGCGCATGCTTCCATATGCCGCTGCACTACCCGCGGTACAGCAGTGCGGACTACGAGACCATGCCGGAGCGGAAGCTGGACCGCCAGCTCGCAGAGTACGGCCGGGGCTGCCGGCGCCCGGAGACGTCGCACAAAAAAGGAGCTTCGCCATGGGTACTCTGTTAAAAAAGAGTTGAGTGGAACAGCACTGAGTCTACTTGTCTCTAAGGTTAACTTAATTATGATCGCTGCGTTATTTCCATGCATGATGGCTGCGTTCGCGTACATAGTTGTAGAGTACAAGTGGTAACACTATAAGAAAAATTTAACTTTTCTACGACTTTCCGACGGGAAAGTACCTTTGAAAAACGTTCATTGCAAAGCATTTTTCGACGGGCAACACAAATTCATAGGACTATCATCGGAAGTTCCGACGATTGACGCCCATCAAAAGTTCCTATGTGTATAATCGTTGAAACTTGTGAAGGATCCGTAGCTAAGTTGAATAAATAAAAAAATAAAAAAGCTTAAAAAACAAAAATGAGGAAATTTAGAATAAAATTTAAAAATTAAACCAAAAGTTCTGAAAATTCGAAATTAAACATTTAAATAAAATTAATAAATTGAATAAAAATAATTTTGAGATATTTTATCACATAATTTCCTAAATTAAAATATTTTGTTACATAATCTTATCGTCGTCTGGTTGGTCATGCATAATTTGTTGCAACACCATCTTCATTTGTTTCCGTTGAACTTTTAGCATATGTCGTTGTTACTCAAATTCTCGTCACATTTCATCTCGGACCTCCTATCATAATTTTGTTGGGCTTCTTATCGTACTTCCATTGATCGTTATTCCCATATGTTATCTCTTTGTTCCAAAAGTCATTGCACATTCTGTCATGGATAATCGGTTTACAATCATATCCAATATTCGCATGACTAACGGATGATCCACCGTAGATGTAATCCTTCTTCACATCGACATGATTCGTCCAAAGATGACGAGACGTCATTGGAGTCACTCCATCGTGCATGGCATGTGTAATATGCTTGGATTCTTTTACTTTGAAACACTCATGAAATTTATGAACATTCGATAATAACAAAAATTGTGATCTTCTTAACAATTTTGAATCTACAGTCTTACATATCTCCTGAGCAAACGACGAAATATATTCTTTATCTTCTAATCGGTTTTGAGAAAACTTGTTGGAACAAAGTTTTTATCCCATAACTAATTATATTTTGATTATACAAAATCTCGATTAACTAGAGTTATATATAATTAAATTTCAGAAAAAGTTCAAATAGGAATGAGTTATTTTATGTACTGAATTTGAAATTAATATTTGAATATGTTTAATTCATATATGAACTAACATGTGAATATGAAAGTTGTAGATAATCTTGTTATTTTCTAACAAATAAAAAATCACCTTATTTATGATACTGAAAAAAAAGTTATATTCAAAATAGTAGCAGAAAAGATCGATCAACCAGTTAGCATAAAAATGAAGCTAAAATAGCGAGTGATCGACCAATCGACCAAGTGATCGGTTGATCGGTGAGTGAAAATTTGACCGGACCCACAATTGAAAAAGTGTGAGAAACTCAGAAAACTTCAACGGTCATATTTTTCAATGGTGCGCAGAATAGTCGACTGTTTCGCATGCAAAATATACTCTAACAACTAGTTCTTGATCAAATCAAAGAGCAATAGTCATATTAGCCAAAAAGGCCTATAAAAAGAAGTTCACGGGGTTAAGAATGGGTAAATTTCACTAAATGCCCTCAAACTTTAATCACTTTCTCAGTACTATCCTTCAATTTTACTTTGTAATCAAACTGTCATCCATCTTTTAATTTGTTTCACCAAATGCCCCTAATGTTTCATGGTTGCACTGTCGACATGGCATCCACACGACAAATTTCTCTCTCATCCACATAAGCACCTTGCTAATGTGGCATAATTAAAAACAAAATAATATTAAAAATAAAAAGGATGCCAATGCAAGGAGGAGGAGGAGGAGGAGGGGGGGGGTCTCCGTCAGGAGGGTTTGTGAGGGGAGGATCTCTCCAGCAAGGGGTTCGTGAGGGGAGAGATCTTTTCGGCAGGGGATCTCTCCGACATGGGGGTTGTGAGGAGGGATTTCTCTCTGACAAGGTGGGGGGACGCAAGCTGGGGCATGACCGTCCCCCACTGTCGCCGTCGTCGAAAATGATGAAGAAGGCCCCAAGCCACACCCTCTGACGGCCCAATCCATCGGACAACTCCCCCACCCCTCTACCGACGATGAGAATAATGAAGAAGGCCTCCAGCCACACCCTTTGGCGACCAATCCGTCGGATGAACCAGGTCACCACTCTAGTGGTGCCCTCCATCAGACGAACTCCCTAGAGGGGGATCTCTCCAGCAGGAGGGGTCGCGAGGGTTTGGGGATCTCTCCGACAGGAGGGTTTGTGAGGAGAGGATCTCTCCAGCAGGAGGGGTTCACGAGGGGGGGGATCTTTTCGACAGGGGGATCTCTCTGATAGGGGCGTCGCGTGGGGGAGACAAGGGGGTCAGAGGGGGCTTTGTAGGGGGCTCCGGAGGGGGTCGCAAACTGGGGCCTAGCCCTCCCTCGCCCAACGAGAATGATGAAGAAGGCCCCAGCCACACCCTCCAGCGGCCCAATTCGTCAGAGGAACACCCTGGTCACCGGCCAAACCATCGGACAAACTTGGTCACCACCCAGTGGCGGCCTCCGTCGAACACACTCCATGGTCAGATGAGAAGCCACCCCATGGTCAGATGAGAAGCGACACATCAACAAGGACAACCCCTTATTTATTTTAATTAGTTTTTAATATTTAATCATGCCACATAAGTAAGTTGCTTTCGCGGAGGAGGGAGAAATAAGTTGTGTGAACATCACATCGACATCTTAATCGGGAGATGGCCGATCATATGTCAAAAGGACAATTCCTGAAATAATTTATGGATGATAATATTGAAAAAGTGTTAAGGTTGGAGGGCATTTAGTGAAATTTATTGGGTTAAGAATCAATCAAGAATTGAAGGTAAAACACCAAGCATAAAGAATCAATCAAGAATTGAAGGTAAAACACCAAGCATAAAAAATCATTTTCTTGAACTTCTGAACCATTCATTTTACATCTATGATTCAGATGAAACACACACACTCTCTCTCTTCTCTCTCTTGTGCGGCCTTCTCCTCCCTTCTTAACATCGCCGCTGCCATCAGCATATCATCTCTGCAACTCCCCTCCTCCCTCAGAGAACCACCGTTGACACCCCACCTCTACAACTCTCTTCCTCTCCTCTCTGAGTGCCACTGCCGTGCCCATCCCTGACCTCATACAAGCGCATGCTCCCACCGCAGCGAGCGTTGGCACGCCTAATCGCTAAACCCATGACCATCAACATCCCCCATCATCCCTCGACCCTGTCGAGAGCCGACAACTGCCTCCATCGCCGCAATCTCGACCATCAAAGCAGCTCGCCAATGATCTAGAGGATGGGGATGCCGATGCATCATAGGGTTGCAGGGGGTTGATGCAGATGTTAAGGTTGAGGTCGGGATCGATGCGTCATAGTTGTAGGGGGAGGCCAGGGTACTGATGTGCCGACACTTGCAAGGAGGTCGGGGATGGGCGCATCGATAGCGCTCGGAAGGAAGGAGGAGGTTGTATAGGGGATTGGGTCGAGGACGGGCACATCGCGACGCTCGGAAAGGAGGAGGTTGCATAGGGGATTGCCGATGGTGGCACTCGAAGGGGATGAGGGAAGAGGGCAACACGAGAGAGAGAGAGAGAGAGAGAGAGAGAGAGAGAGAGAGAGAGAGAGAGAGAGAGAGAGAGAATGCAAGATGTGATTTGGACTTTAAATATAAAATGGATTACCCAAATTAAGGCGTTACACAATGTTTCACTCAAGGAGTGTTACACCCTTCGTCGAAGGGCGAAAGTGGTCCTACTTGGATCCATTTTTTGGTTCAAAGGAATCGTTCATTATTTTTGGATCAATCTCTTAAATTTAAAAATAACTCTAAATTACTTAGAAAAAAGGAAAAATCATCATGTATCGAATCAATCTTTTTAGATGATTTTTTTAAACCTTATTTTAGTATAATAATATTTTTAAAAACATAGAATAAATTAAAATTAATATAAACATATTGTGTTTTACGAGTAAATGTAGGATATAGGACTAAAACTACTAGTATTAAGATATAAAAAAAATCTTATTGGGTTTAATGAGCATGTCACACACTTCTCGCGTCACGCGCATGCTTAGGTGTGTTCACGAGGCAGATCAAACCCGATTCGTGAATGAACTTGACCCATCCGGCTAAGTTTGGTCGAGTCATATTGGGTTGAGTTTTAATTTTTTATGGCATGACCCAACCCAACCCGAGCAGGGCCGAGTTGGATGGTCGAATTATCCAACTATCATTTTTTAAAATTTTCTAATATCTTATTTTAAATACTAAAATTATTATTTTTAAATATCTAGATATTTTTGTACATTTAAAATACTTTATTTTATATTGTTTTAAGTTTTCAATGATATAAAATACTTAAATGAAGTAAAAAATAATTTAAAATTAAAAAATAACATGGGTCACTTGGTCTGGCTCGAGATCGGTCCAACCTGACTTGACCCAATATGAATCAGGTTGAATTTTCAGATTCATCGGGTCAATCTCTATGTGGGTCAAACGTCTTTACACATATTCTTTTAATTTTTTCAATATATTTCTTCATTTATAATTTAAAAAATCACTAACGATAACAAAATGTGATTCAAATCATCAATAACAAAATCATATTTATCATTTTAAAAAATACGAACTTATGCACGTTATAATTCTTCAAAATAGATATAATCATTTTTTATAATTTCATATACTATAATATTATTTTTTATTATCTTCATTTTTTAAGTTATCAGTAAATAAAGATATTAAAAAGTATACGTAAACCGTTTGACACACATGAGGCACGAAAAATGTTTATTTTTCAAAAAATATTATATCGATAATAAAAGATTGATGACTTATCAATATTAACTATATAAATAAAATTTGTAAATAAAAATAGGTTCCATAAGTTTCTGCGAATTTTTCAAATGAGGTTCTAATTTGGAGGGATCGATTTTATCCTATTAAAGAACCAATTGTATTATAAATCCCTAATTTTTAGTTGCTTCGAGTCCATGCTTCCGAATCAAATATATTTATCAGATTTTTTTTTCTTACACCCTTTACGCCACTTGTAAAGCAAAAAGTGATATCATTTTTGCATATTTTTCTCCTTTAACACCAAAAGGGTGGGCCGCACAAAACTACAAATTGTACAACGATAACAAGTGACAGCTGTAAATCTCACAGCTTAATCGCCAGTGTCAGAGCATAATAACACGGCATTAATACCTTCTCTCACGTATCAGCGGTCCGTTACAACCAATTCCCTCGGTGTAACCAATAAATTTGTAACGCCTTGCCGCGACGACCATCCGTATCCTGCTCCAACCACGACCGATGAGGGGGTAATATGGTCCTTAAAACCGCTACAACAGTGGCATTGCAGTAATTTTATCCTCCCAATTCAAAGTACACCTTGCCTTCCTTTCTGCGCTCCATGCATCCACATCCACCTCCTGCGTCGTCTTCCCACCCTTTCACTCTCTCTCTCTTTATAACTACTTCCCCTTCGACTTCACTCTCCATCGTTTAGCTTTCTCCGGTGGTTCTTCTTGCTCTCCGCTTCGAAAACATACCGCACCTCTCGAAACCCTCGCCTCCAATGGAGACCCGAGTCAATCAGTCCCCGGCAGCGCCCGTCGAGGAGTCCGTCCTCCGCTCCGGCGTCCGCCGCGCTCACAAGCGCGAGTTCGACTTTTCCGTCAAGGCCCAGGCGGAGATCTCCGGCTCCATCGGCCAGACCCGCGCTCGGAAGGCTCCGGAGGTCTTCGTCCCCCCCTCCTCTCCTCCATGCCATCGTCGTCGTCGGGCCGTCGGCAACATGCCGGGTGTCCGACCGCCAAAAGTTCCTAGGTTTCCTCTCCCTCCGTCATCGGTGGAGGATCCCGTCGCTTCCGGCCCCGGGATGGCCGAGGTTGTCAGAAACGAGGAAAACCTTGGCCTAGGGGGTTTCCTCTCCGCCCCAGTGGCGCATGCAGGGCACATCTCCGCAGCGCCGACGAGGGCCGACCTCGGTGAGGGCTGCTCCTCTGGCGGCGGTGAGGCTTCGGCGTCGATGGAGATCAATGGGCCGTCAGGTACGAGGGCGAGTAGCTCGACGACTAAGAGGCTGATCAGGAACATCAAGGAGCTGCTCGAGACCGGGTTGCTGGAAGGGTTAATGGTCAAGTACGTGGCCGGCGTAAGAGAGGTTAGTGGTGGATGAATTTCAAGCACGCAGGATGAGTATGGATATTCACATTGAGTGTATGGATATCTTTCATTTCTTTGGTTACACATCGGCATGCAGAAAATGGACTCCTGACTTCTTGACCAACATAGTGTCTGCAAAATAAGTTATTTTTTTCTCAGTATTCTGTCAAACTGAGCTTTTATGTTTTTCATTTTTTTTCCTGCACCGTGATATGTTGGTGAATGCAGCAAATGTTGTAAATGGAGTTGATCCCTAATTTGCTTGTTGCGGCTTTAATAGTTCTCAAGGGTAGGCCTTTAAGTTTCCATCTGACTTGACTTATATTTTGCAGAAGTTTGAACTTCATGGTCAGATACATGGTGGCAAAATCTTGTGTCTCTGCAATTCCTGCGAAGGCTCCAAAGTAAATGCTCCACTCAATCCTTTTCTTTCGTCTTCATTTCCTCTTCTTTTGTCTTCATTACCTGTTCTTTTGTCTTCATTACCTCTTTACTTTCTGGAGTTCAAATGTTGACATCTGTTATGTAGCTGACTAATTGGTTACTGCTATTCTTTCTCCATTTTTTTCCTCATTACTTTTCTTTATATATCTGTCTTCCAGTATTCATTTATTTCCCCTTTTTAGGCGATTGCAGCTTGTGAGTTTGAGAAGCATGCTGGTAGTTTGAAAAAGCGTCCAGCAGATTATATTGTCTTGGGGAATGGCAGGACAATCCGTGATGTGCTGGAAAAATGTCAAGCTGCTACAGTTGATACTGTAGAGACAACTATCCGCAATGCAATCAGTCCATGGCCTCCCATTAACAATATCTGTCTGAGATGCAAACGTAAGGAAAAGTTTTCTACTTAGTTATATAACTATTGATAGCATAATTACATTCCCATGCATAGTATGTGCTTAAATGTTTATCCTTCCACAGAGTTGTTCCATGCTTCACATTCTCAGAGTTCCATGGCTTTATGTGGCCCATGCAGAGATCTGAGCCAATCTGAGGCAGCTCATAATTCACGGCACTGGTATCCCAATGCCAGGTATACCAGATGAGACTTGTTCTTTTCATGTCTTATATTAGAATCTTTCAATGCATTTCATTTTCTGTTAGGGACACCTTTCAATGCACTTTTGCAGCTAGAAGAAAAGAACAAAACGTGCTAGAAGCTTTACATCAGTTATCTCTTTTTCTAGTTAATCAGTTAACTCTTTTTCTAGTTAACTTGAACTCAACATTATAGTCATCAATGCATCATTTTGTTTAATTGATTGTTCTGAAACAATTTCCAATGTAAAAATGAATTCCTATTCTATCTTTATGAACTCTGACTATTGTTGTCTTGTTGCAAACTTTTTCAGTTATGATGGTATGCCAGCCTCCAATGAGTTTGAATCAGGAGCTGGAGAACTTTTGAGGAAACAGGTTGATGACCCATTTGGTAAACCTGAAGGTTAGTTATCTGTTAGTATTATTGTTTCAACGCCCTTCATGCTTTCTGCATTGATCAATTTTCATACACTGTTGATTTGGAGTGATGCATGCATCTTGTATTATATATTAATTATTTACTATTATGTACTGGTTCCAACCTTTCAACCTTCAGGTGTTGGAAGTGACAGACAGGTCATTCATTAAAAATTCATACTTGGAGGGGAGAAGTATGAGAGTGCATTTACTGATTCAATTCTGTTTTTTCTTTGAGGGTGCTAATATGGAAAACCAATGCACATTACATGGTTGGCTAAGCATTGCTAATTATCCTTTTCCCCCTCAAAATAAAGAAAAAATATTGAAAACTTGGAAATTCATAACTCAAACTTGCTTTAATGAAATGCTATATTCAATGTACTCACATATCATATTGGCACATTCAGTACAGTTTTTGAAGAGGAGGTTCCAACAATGAAACTACTTTTAGATCATGTGGGGCATGGATTGGGCCATTTGCTTTCCTGTGGGTTCTCCAAAGAAAATTATATGATTTTTCGGAGAGCGCTGAACTCCGCCTATGTTTTATAGCCGGTCCCAAGCCCGGATAAAGGGAGGAGGGTTCCGGCGTAAAATCTTGTCGAATCGCATGAACATGGATCAACGAATGGCGTCGTATGATCCATGTAGCCGACCCCACCTAGTGGGATAAGGCTTTGTTGTTGTTGTTGTTGTTTCGGAGAGCGCTGATAAACATTTTATTTCGTGCTAAGATGCTACTCAACAAATGGAATGAAAGGGGTTGTAAAAAATCATCATATCTACCCACATTAATCAATATTGTGATAAATTTGGTTGAATATTGACCTCAAATAGTAATCCTTTCTACTCAGAAGAAGAAAAAGGAAAGAAAAAGAAAAAATCACTTTGTTGTTCCATCTTTGTCTGCTGAACTTCCCATGGTCCATCAGCCATGCTAAGAATTATCTTGTAGTCTATCATACAGAAACTTACATACTTGCATTAGCTTCCTTTTGATTTGTGAGGAAACTATGTGGTAGAAGAAGAGGAAAGCGATCTAGAGAAGCAGCACATGTCATACATAACCAATGGAAACTAATAGCTCTATTTGTGTCCTAAACTGATGGGAAACTTACTTTGTTTGATTAAAGAGTTCCTAAAATAGTTCCTTGTCGTCTTTGTTGCTGAAACTATTGGCAACGACAATTCTTTTAAGGAAAAATGTTTAGTTCTCCTTTTTGTTTGGAACATTCTTTGAAGGTGTTCCAGCCAGAACCTTTATTATTTTACTCAATCCAGGACCTTTATCTAGTTTCTAAATTTTTTTAAAAAGTTGCCATTATTCCATAGGAACCCATAAAGTCATTCATTATGGTAGATTGCTCTTAGACAGTCATTTAAGAAATGCTATCATAATTGCATACAGTAATTTATTTGTCATTTAAGAAGTGCAATAATAGTTAATTATAACATCTGACTTCTAGCAGTTAAGAAGTATTATAATGGATAACCCTTGTATTTCTACAGAATGTGTTGGATCATCGAGCATACAACTTGACTGCCCATCTCTGATCAGTGAAAACGAGGCCAGAAAAATGTCTGCAGAACATTTTTCTTGTGGAATTGCAGCTAGAAGTGGTGCAGGAACTAGATTCCAAGATCTTAATTGCATCCAGAACATTCAAAAGTCTGAATCACATGAGTCTGAGATAGATCATTGCGAGATATGCAGGTTAGTGACTGCAATGTTCTTCTCAAAGGTTTTAGTCAATTATCTTTGCTTGTAGGTGTTTGAGTATATATCATAATTTGTTGTGATAAGAAAAACTGTTACGAATAATGTAGAAGTATTCTTTAATCTCAGTTTAGTTGAGCTGTACAATTCTGCTTTGTCATAAAATCTTCATTTTCATCCTTGCATTCTTTATGCACTAAAAGAAACTTGATCATAATCAGACCAAAACCTAATCTCAATTTAGCCAAAAATTTATCACATTTCCTAAAAAGACAGAGAGAGATCGCCTGATTGTACAAAATCATATGACACTAATTTCTGTGCTGTTGAAATTGAATGATAAAAACTTTATCATACTTTAGTTTTTCTATTATGTGTTGCAAATACTGCCCAGTTATATTTTGACCCTTGCATTCCATTGCAGACAGGACGATTTTGATGCATCAAGATGTGGTCCTCGCACTGTTCTTTTGTGTGATGAAGTATGTTTTTAGGTCATTTATTTACTTTAATATTATTGACAAAATTATGGTTTTTTGAGCAACTTATATGTGTTGCCTTATTGCCTTCTCGTCAAATTCCTGAAACAGTGTGACAGGGAGTATCATCTTGGTTGCCTGAAGGATTATGGCATGATCAACTTCGAGGTTGTTAATCCATTTTTATTTTCCTTAGCTGTGTGAATTTGTTATTTATTTATTTTCCTTAGCTGTGTGAATTTGTTATTTATTTATTTTCCTTTCTGTTATATTATGACAACAATTATAATCTTATGATATAATTGTTGCTGCAGGGAATACCTAAAGGGAAGTGGTTCTGCACATACAGATGTAAGGAAGTTTCATCTTGTTTACAAAGAATAATTCATCAAAGGGAGATGATGCTACCAGACATAGCTTCACACAAAATTATGATGAAGAACAAAGATAAAGAGCATTTAGACATGAAATGGAGATTATTAAGCGGAAGAAGTACTTTTGCTGACAATAAAATGTTGCTTGACAGTGTAATCTCAATAGTTTTTTAACATTATGATGAACATAATTTTTTTATTGTCATTTTACTATTGCTGCATATTCTTTCTTGTCACTCTTGTTATAATTGTTAATAATTATTGATATAATCTTACAATTACAATTTTAACACAGGAGTCCTTTAACCCGATTGTTGGAGCAAGAGGTAGAGACCTCATTCCTCTCATAACTAAAGGGTGAGATATGTCTCTCTTTAATGCTTGAAGTTCATGAGTCTAAACTCATAATTGCGTTCAGTATCTTGCACTTGCATAACAGATTCTCTTTTGCTTATAGAAGTAAGGGTCAGGATCACAGATATCGCAACATATATTGTGCAGTATTAATCGTTGGGTAAGAGATATAGAATTTAGAAATTCAACTTTAATTATTTATCTTTTGACTAATTATGTGATGATGAAATTGGTATAATTCTCAGTTCATCAGTTGTATCAGCTGGAACCCTGCAGATTTTGAGATGTGAAGTAGCTCAACTTCCATTGATCGCCACAAGTGGGTAGAATCAGAAAAAGGTATGCTTACTTTCTATATATCATACTCTTAGACATATAACCTGTCAATTTGAGGAGTTAACCTATAGGTCATGATTGGTAGGTCGTTATCTTGTTCTTTTTGTACCTTTAACAATCTTTATGCACTTTTTGTTCTGGTTTTCTGTTTCTTTTGATGTCTGGTGATTTAATTGACCTGGAACACAAACAACAACAACAACAACAACAAAGCTTTATCCCACTAGGTGGGGTCGGCTACATGGATCATACGACGCCATTCCAATTCGTTGATCCATGTTCATGAGATTCGACAGGGTTTTACGCTGGCTGTCGGGGCCTAACACAACCCTCCTCCTTTATCCGGGCTTGGGACCGGCTATAAAACATAGGCGGAGTTGACCTGGAACACAAAAATATACAATTAATTTATCTGAAGAGAGCTTCAGGTTATGCTGTTAACTATTGTTTATTGTGTTATTTCTTAGGCCATACCTATATATGCATATGTTCAAAGTATGGTATTTCATAGGAAAAAAACTTCCAGTTATAGTTGGCCAAATTGCTGCTTCACCTCTTGGGCTGATCTTAATGACTAATGGGATCTAAGATAGTCTTGTTGCTATCTCCACCCTTTGTTTGTTTTTTTTCAGTAATGATCTCTCTTTGACTTTGGTAGGGTTACTTCCAAGCACTGTTTCACTGCATACAATCATTTCTGGTATCCATACGCATAAGACATTTGCTTCTTCCAGCAGCAAAAGAAGCAGAATCCATGTGGATAGAGAAATTTGGTTTCATCAAAAGACTGCCAGTTGAGGTAGGTATCTAAGCTTTCAAAATAATACCATACTTTAGACTGTGATATGTCTGAATGAACATGTGCTTTCTTCAGTTGCATAAGTACACAAAGGGTGACCACATGATCTTTGAAGGAACATCAATGCTGTACAAGCCTATTCAGTTATAGTGGCCCTTCCACAAGAAAATTGAGGCACTAAGAATATGTGTCAATCTTATAGCGTCTAACATGTATAGATAATGCAGCATACAACATTTGGCTAACAAGACAGTTTAATTTGTTGTTAGTTATGTGTATCGATATTGCTTAGTACTCAAAGGAAGTTTTACAAGTTCTCATATGGTGAGATAATTCAATTTAAGAAGGCATTCTCGAAACACTAGTTCCATTGCTTCTCAAGGAGAATGCATAGAATAAATTAGACACGCATATTTAAAACTTATTGTAGACATATGTGTTTGATTAGTTTTGTAAAGTTATCTTCCATACAAACATGTATCCGAGGTCCTTAATGAGCAATATCTTAGTTCGTGCCTCCATGCACAATTGTTTCTCATGTTGAGGACAATGATAGAACTCCGCCTATATTTTATAGCCGGTCCCAAGCCCGGATAAAGGAGGAGGGTTGTGTTAAGCCCCGACAGTCAGCGTAAAACCCTGTTGTTGTTGTTGTTGTTGTTGTTGTTGTTGAGGACAATGATAGAACCTTGTTGCATGCAATAAATTATGATCTGAATGAACATGTGCTTTCTTCAGTTGCTTAAGTACACAAAGTGTGACCACATGATCTTTGAAGGAACATCAATGTTATACAAGTCTATTCAATTATAGTGGTCCTTCCGCAAGAAAATTGAGGCACTAAGAATGTGTGTCAATCTTATAGCGTCGAACATGTATAGATAATGCAACATACAACACTTAGCTAACAATACAATTTAATTCGTTGTTAGTCACGTGTATCGATATTGCTTAGTATTCAAAGGAAGTTTTACTCATATACAAGTTCTCATATGGTGAGACAATTCAATTGAAGAAGGCATTCTCAAAACACTAGTTCCTTACAAACATGAATCCAAGGTCCTTAATGAGCAATATCTTAGTTCATATCTCCATGCACAATTGTTCCGCATGTTGAGGAGAATAATAGAACCTTCTTGCATGCAATAAATTATGATATGAATGAACATGTGCTTTCGTCAGATGCTTAAGTACACAAACAGTGTCCACATGATCTTTGAAGGAATATCAATGCTGTACAAGCCTATTCAGTTATAGTGGCCCTTCCGCAACAAAATTGAGGCACTAAGAATATGTGTCAATCTTATAGTGTCTAACATGCATAGATAATGCAACATACAACACTTGGCTAACAATACAATTTAATTTGTTGTTTGTCACGTGTATCGATATTGCTTAGTATTCAAAGGAAGTTTTATTCATATATAAGTTCTCATATGGTGAGACAATTTAATTTAAGAAGGCATTCTCGAAACACTAGTTCCTTTGTTTCTCAAGGAGAATGCATAGAATAAATTAGAAACACATATTTAAAACTTATGGTAGAGATATATGTTTGATTAGTCGTTTGAAGTTATCTGCCATACAAACATGTATCCAACCTTAATGAACAATATTTTAGTTCATGCCTCCATGCACAATTGTTCCGCATGTTGAGGACAATAATAGAACCTTGTCGCATACAATAAATTGAGAACCGATAATCATTTCTTAAACCTCTAGAAACCTCACATGTCCTCTTCAAATTTGGTTATATATAAATGAATTATCTTCTAGGTTCTAAATTTACTTCAAGTGGTTGGCTTTGTGATTAAGGCCTTGTAAGGAGTAGAATGGAAGTTCAAGTTTCAGAAATGATAGTTTTAGGAAGGAGAATAATCTAGCCACCAGAATTGCAGGAAGTCTTCTCTCGCAATTTTCATCATGTTAACTTTAGATTGCTTAATGCAAAACGTTATTTGCACAACTCATATTCTATTTTCCTTATAATAAAAAGAATGCCAATGAGATAAGAAAAAACAATTTTATGCATATGAGGAAGAAGGGTTATTATTCTAGTATGTGTTAAACAAGTGACGGAACTTGATCATCTATGGTGGGGTGGATTCATGGCGGTGACATTCTTGATGAAAATATGTTCTACTTCTTCGTAAACTACATCATTCGAGAGGTCATTTCCTCTATATTTGATTACTGCAGCTGCTGTCTTCAAATCTAAAAGTACTTGTGTGGGGTTGGGGTGCACAGGGTGGGGATGTTTAAGGCATCAATTAACTTACAATAATACGGCGAAAATATTTTTTTATGAAGGCTTTCTAAGTCACGATAGGACTTGATACTGCAATAATGTGTGAGATAAAATGCATATGGAACACATTTAGTCAACATATTTGTGGTGTACCTCTTAGTTGTAGCTTACGCATAAGTTTTCTACAATAGTTTACATATAATAGTTAACTTCGAACCTCAATTGTGAGCTCAACTTCAAATACTTGCCAAGCTAGGTGCATGTGTACTATTTTCTATGTATGAACTTTCTCCTCGAAAAATAATGTCATTAGTTCCTTTGCATCAAATAGCCGAAAGGGCTGGCGGGTAGACAAGTAAAAGAATCGTTTTGCCACATCCCACATACCTGAAAGCTCGTTGATAAAATTGTTATACTAAAAGAATAACAATTTATATCGTATGATGCCCCACACCCTGCAGGCTTCCTTGCAACCACAAAATAGATGGTAGATGTTCTCAGTTCTCGTCCCCACAGATACACAAAATATTATTGGTTTCCAAACTGGTTGTCCATCACACGTCATATACGGGGTCAACCATCCAGAAAACCCTGTTTTGAAGGGGACCATATCTGCCGAAGGAGCCTACAGTTCAATATCGTGTGTTTATCTTAAAATTTTCAGAAGTTAGACGTGAGAATCCTCCCATTATCAATGAAATGCTGTTATGTCCACACATCAACCCTGGAGGCATTCGGACTGGACTGCACTGTTTTTTTAATAGTGTGCTACACTATTACTTGCCGATAGAAGGCCTTTTCCTTCGAATATGGAAGTTTGCAATTTTTAACTTGAACTTTACAATTTTTAACTTGTATCACTCCACTAGTTCCTTTTTGTCCATGATTTTTGTTGATTCATGGAAGCAGAAAAAAATTATTGTAGCAGTTATGACATGCTTTTGTCATTAAATGCATTGCAAAAGATATTTCCTTTTCAGTGAATGAGTAGGTTCTTTCTCTATGCACCAACGGTTTTATTGAAATACAATATTCCTTTTTTGACTGAACTTACTATGACCTGTTTTACTTACCATCTATACTTGCGTAAAGTATTCAGTTACGAGTGGATGAAGTGATTTATCGTATATTTTTCGTGCAGGTTATTCTTTACGTTTGGTCTTCTATTTATGATATGTTCATGAGTAATCCAAAGGTACAGAAAAGGAAACCTTGCTTTCTCACTCTATATTTATCCTTTATTTTCTGATATTTGTTGTGTGCAATGCAATAATTTATTATTGAAAATTAATGTTGTATTGGTATGAGTATGGTACTAGTACCAATCGAGTAATGATTTATGTTTGTTATTTATGCGCTGCAAAAGAATAATTAATTTGATTTCCATCATCAGCACACATGGGTAGATATGTTACTTTAGCATTTTTTACGAGATTGATTGCAAGGTAATCTATTAAGTTTCTCTTTGAGTGAATGAGTAGGTAGCGCCTCTATGCCCCAATTAGTGAAAAACCATTTTCCTCTTTCTGACTGAACCTGCAGGATCTCCCTTAGTTCTTTATTTTAAATTTGTGTGAGAAAAAATAAGGTACAGTTATGAGTGCATGAAGTGACAGATTCTTTCTTACAAGAGTTATACTTTACCTTTTCATATTTTTTATGATATATTTTAGTGCTTCAAAGGTAGTAAGATTTGGATTACTTATTCTGTCCTCAAGAGTTCTCGGAGCTGGTTCTTATATTTCCTTTGATAATTTATTCAGAACTTTATGGATCCAAAGTAAATTCTTCTGTCTCAGCAGTTCCTGCATAGTTTCCAAAGTAAATTCTTCACTTTTAGACTTTTTTCTCTTGGCTATTATCTATTTACTTCCTGAAACTGCTTATGTTTTTCCTTTCACACGTTCATTTATTTCCCCCTGTTTTAGGTCATTGCTGCTTGTGAGTTAGCAAAGCTGTGTATTAGTCTGAAGAAAAGAACATCCAAGAGATATAAGCAGCCAATCTGTTGTATGTTCAATTACAACGTCAACTTCTATATAATCTTGTGTGGAAACGTTAACTTCTATATAATCTTTTCATCATTTGAGTTTAATTCAGTTGAAACTGTTGGCAGCAGATGCCTTAATGCATGCGGGTTCTCTTCCAAATATATATCAGCTTAGCAGTTTGGTTTTTGATGGCTAATTCAGGTAACCTTTGGAGTTGGAAAATTAATCTTCTGCTAAACTGATGACCAGCTCCACTTGTCCAGCTGCCTTTGTTATTTCTGCTTTACATGGATATCACAAAATCACAGCTGCCTTTGTTATTTCTGCTTTACATGGATATCACAAAATCACAGCTCAAGAGAAGGGAAAACAAAACCTTACAACCAACGAGCAGCTACCATTGGCTCCCCATTCCAGGAAATTCGGGCAGAGAGAGCTCTGCCACCACAGGAGAGAAAAAACCTAAGGGACTGAGAAGGAAGGAGACGGGAGCTGTGAAGCTATTGGATCCAAATTTCTGAGAAGCACCCTAAGGAGCTTAAGTGGAAGGAGAAGGTAGCTGTGAAGCTATTGAATCCAAATGTCTTTACATTACTTAACATTGTAATTTTGTTATATGTTGAGGGAGGAGCTGAATCTCTGAGGGTTGTAATGTTTTGTCAAGCTAATTTGGCTAAATTAACTCAATACAGGTTGCAATTGTTTCAAAGTACGACTTGAAAGTTCATTCATGAGTGCCATTTGACTAATTAAAGGTTGAAAGGAGCACACAATCATTCTTCATCAAGGTCTTTCTAGCAAGTGCCACTTGTAATGAGAACAACGGTGCATACATGGTGTCAACATTCTGCTATTTGTGTAACTAATGGCTGAGCGAAATTTCAGTAGCGCAAATACAAGACAAAACTCTACTCCCAACACACATCCAAGAACTTTAATCTTGCAAGATCTGTGTTTGCAACCCGGTTTGCTTCTCTATAAACATCCTTCAATGCAACATTATCAAAATGTGAGCTATTTGTATAAAAAAGGTTGACTCGCATTCTACCATTAGTTGTTTGTACCCTTTTTGTGTGCAACAGCTCAAATTTTTGCTTCCTCAGGTTTGATTTAACCGATAAGCTCTTGGAGTGAAAGCTAAATCCTCCTTGTGTGCAAGTCTTAAAATTTCTACCGAATACTAACGGCCGGAAATACTGTGGCACACTCCACTCATAGATCAAGAAGTTTAAGTTAAACTAAAGTTGGTTGTTTTCAACTAGTAGTAGGATTAGGTTCTAAGCGCTTGATGAGTGCTATTAGTTTGAGGTTCGAATTTTAGAATCATCACATTAGTTAAAGAATCTTCTCAATTTCGAATTAATCAAACGCTAATAATTCTAAACACCGAAAGCTTTCATAAATTTGGATTGGCATCCAAAAAGAAAAAAAAGTTTCAACTATTTATTTTTAAAATTTCTTTTCCTTCGTACTAGGTCCTTGACTTTTCTTCCTAATCGAAAAAAAATAGACGAATCCTAGTTGATAGTTATAAACTTTAATTCCAGCAATATTCAAATTCTTAGTTTAAAAAATCTTTTAATATTATTATTTATCCGACTAATTCGATGTTTGAATAAATCATAATCAAAATAATTGATTTTAAAAATCCATAACACAATCACAGGATTCCTTCCTACACATCTAAGTCCGCCAAACATATCGCAATTGGACTATTTGTAGTTCGCATAAATTAATATTCATCAACGATTGGCTTCGATTTATCACTTCTCGTATTAGACATTTGGACTTTCTTGTAATAGGAGAAAAGACAATTATCATGTCGATATCCAATCGACCCCGCTGATTTAATGGACCTTAAATTTGATTGTTATAAACAAATCCAAGGTATAGTAATCCAACAAGATATGAGTTTTTTTTGGTTACTTTCATGCAAACTTTAAAATTTATCACAAGGCCATAAACATATAGAATATTACAACTCAAGTATTTTTTTTAAAAGAAACTTAATCCTATTAAATACGATTTTGTATGATTTGTTTTTTTTTTAAAAAAAATAGAACGTTGTCTCATACAGCCATTACGTCACAAATAAGAAAACAGAAAAGTTGAAACGGAGGACAAAACTCATATAATACTTAATAAATAATTGGTTTATAAGAAAAATAGCATAAGAGCCCTTCCGTTTTGGGCTTACCTTTAACGGAATAATCTTTTAATCCAACTTCTAAAAATTGAGTTATTTTAATTTCTTATTTATTTTTTATTCCGTATTTGCTGGCTAACTCCGCTTATATTTTATAGTCGGTCCCAAGTCCGAATAAAGGAGGAGGATTGTGTTAGGCCCCGACAGCTAGCGTAAAATCATGTCGAATCTTATGAACATGGATCAACGAAAAGCACGTATGATCCATATAGCCGACTCCACCTAGTGGGATAAAACTTTGTTGTTGTTGTTGTATTTTGCTGGCTGAATAGTATTTTTTATTCGATTTATAAGGAAAAATATAGCATTGCCATTTCTTTTTATTAGGCATGGATATAATAACAACATTAAATACTAACCACTGATTACATTCCATAGATACTTAATGCATGAAAAATACAACGTCTAATTTCTTAAATAAGAGGCTAATTAATATATCATACTCATTAATGCATTTCATAATACCAGCGTATTAGTAGTGATTTAATTCGACGTGTGAAATTAATTGAGTCTAATAAAAATGTTCATTAAATGCCCCAAATTAATTAAAAGATGTCAATTAATGTGAAAACTAAATATGCTATTTAATGTTATATACAGCCAGGCTAATTGATGAGCCACATGATTAAATTATTATTATGAGAGGCAGTGCCGACTTTTCCAAATAGCATCCTGTGTTGAATCAAATTTTTTATTCCATTATTTTTATGTTTTTTTTTATATTTCCGAAGCTTTAGGACTCTGGTACTTGACAAATCCAAATAAGAGTAAACGACTATAACAATATTTTTTTGACCAAGTCGCACAACTACTTCTAACGTCCTCAAAACCGTTCCTCCTACCTCGACAGTTAGATTAATTTCGGAAATACTACACTGTCTACTACACTATTGATCATGATCATTCAATAAAAATGTACACGTGACATCAATATTATAAGAAAATTTAATCAAAGACTTTAATGCGAAAGTTCAAACGTTAAAATATCAAAAACATAAATGATTCATGCAATCTATAGCAAGATAAGAAAAGACCACAATTGATAATCAGTTCACATCTGAGATGAAGCTCAATATGCGGAATAACATTATGTTTTTAGAAAACAAGATCAATTGACAGTTTAAAAGTAATTAGAAGACACTGATAATGTGGACTAGTCATGTGCAACATCCTTCAAGCTCTATGCACTCCAATTCTTCATCAAGCAGATCTTTCACCTGCAAAATTCTAATGCAGGGGAATCGAATACTCGTGAGCAACAAAAATATCAAGTATGATAGAAACATAGATGATGAAATAAGGATCAATGATAGTTATAAACATATCAGCACTAATCAATAATATGCTTTAATTTTCATACATTAACTATAATGGGTCATATGTCATGCATCGACTATACCATATCTGTGCTCCATTCTTTACTCTAACTGTACTTTATCTTTACTATACTTTGCTTTGAACATTATAAGTCTTTGTATTATATTTATCACACTGTTTTCCATGCTTTATCATACTATACTCTGTACTTTGTTATATCATACTTTACTGTGAGTTGTACTACGTCTTTTATATTATTATGATATTCTTAAAGTTAGTTGTCCTATACAAGCTCGACTTTATTAGATTGAGATGGCAGAGGTGCCTCTTTGAATCTGTAAAACCAATAAGTTCATAATGGAATGGGACGTGACAATGCATCATCCATTTCGGAATACAGGTGAAAGATGGCATGCACCTAAAAAATAGTGGCTATTTAAGAACCTATAGGTTCACTGTTTCTTCAGCTAGCTACTTGTCCCTATGTCTCGGTACTATATAATATATTCTTTGGGGGAAGGAGTGTGACAATGCATCATCCTTCTTCGAGATACAGGTGGGAGAAGACCTATGATCTCAGAAACAATGATCATAGAAGACCAGTAGGTTCGCTATCTCCTCAGCTAACTACATGTCCCTCTCTATACCATGCTATGATCTTTGTTTCGTACATTGATGTCGCACATAGCAATCCCGTAGCTTTATATTTACTTTACTTGTCTTTGCTTATCTTTGATAGAGTCTATAAATCAGGACACAATGGGCATAATTGTCGTTGCAATTGGACTTGGCTGTTTTCAAGTGAACCGATTCGATTCTCCTGTTAGGATTCAAGAGAGTGACTCGGATCAAGGTCGGAGTCTGACTCGGACCGAGTCAAATTGAGTCAAAATCTATTTATGAGTTTGAGTTGGTTGAACCAGTTAGTCTGAACCGATGGGTTCAACTAAACCGAGTGGTCTGAACAGGATCGATCGACCGTTCCTCTTGGTTCGGACGAGCCGAACAGGTCGTCTTGGACCAGTCGATCGTTCTTTGTGGACCGGTCGATTGCTCTATAAAGCCGATCGACCGACTTCTTTGTCGGGGACTCCGTCAGACCGATCGACCGTGCACATAAGGTCGGTCGACCGATTCCGCTGTGACCATGGATCGGTCGACCGTTCTTAGTGATCGGTCGGCCGATTTGGAGATCAAGGGAACGCGCGGTGCGGGCCTGATCGGTCGACCGCTTGTAATATCAGTCGACCGCCCATGAACTCGGATCTATCGGGCAATAGGTGGATCGGTCGACCGCCTCATAAAGATCGGTCGATCGATATACAAATGAATAGATGCAAGGCCCTTGCAGGATCGGTCGACCGTTCATAGAACCGGTCGACTGGTCCCTACGATAAAATAGGACCGTCGGTCATCTATTCTGATTCCGACGGCCTTTCGGCCGTTAAACGACGATTCAAATATAAAAAATGAAGGTAACAATTTCAGGATCATGATGGACTATTACTATGCATTAAACGATCAATATTCCTTCGTCTAAGGGATTCGGAACTCTACGGTACCTTTTTCCGACCGATTTGAGTTCGTCGAATCGTTGTCGGTCACCGGTCGTTCCTGGCCGGTGAGGAGGGTTCGCTTGGTCTTCACGAACGCGTCAAGGAGGAGCGGTCGCGTGTCGAAGGATTGTCGATCCGCCAGTCGTTGTGCTCATCTTCGTCGTTTGAGCGTCGATCGTCAGAGGGACGAAAGAGGAGAGGAAGATGAGGGGAGGAGCGGCGGTCGGGCAGGAGTCCAAGGGGGGGCGCGAGGGTCTCCTTGCGTCCCCTTTTATGATATCGGCCGACCCTTTGGCCAGCCGGTTACGGGGTGCGATCATGGGAGAAATTTTCTCCCTTGGTCGGTCGGCCGTTGTCGTTCTTTTGTCTTCTTCTTTATTTTTTTTATTTCTTTCCTTAAAAGTTAGATACATTACACTACTAGCTCCGGGGGCACTTAACCAATTATGCTGATCAAATTGTTTTGAATTTAATTTATCTTCAAAGCACTCTTTGCTCTGGAGCATTGATCCATCACCGTGGATCATGAACGTTAAAATAAATAATATATGAGATTTAATTATTTGACATTTAAAATATTGATTAAGAAATTAATAATTTAAATGTACTCAATATCCCTCCGAACAAGAGAATGTTTCGGAGATAAATTAAATCTAATTATTTTCATAATTTTTTTCAATCATGGTCAATGATCCATCGGTGTTCGGGACTATTAGCATCGACTAATCTAGTGTTCGAGTTCGAGCGATAAGAAATACTCCGGCCAAGGATAGAGATTTTAAAAACCGAACTTGAAGTTACTAACGGCCAGCGTCCCAGAACACAACCCCACTAATCAGTTGTGCCAAACTGCCAATCATCCTTGGTTAATTATTTTTATAACTTGATTCAATTGTGCTCCCTGATGTCAGCGTCACGGGCGTCGCATGCGTGCGGCCGTTACACCCGAAGGGGCGCAAAGTGACGATCTTTACACAAAACAAAGGCCGTTACACCTGAAGCAGACAGCTGTGAATCGCACAGCTTAATCCACCCGTGTCAGAACGTAATAACTCATAACACGGCGTTAATGCTCTTTCCATCCCGCGCGTGACAGCCTCAATTCACATGACATGCGTGCGAAACGGTTTCAAATCCGCCCTGCGCCTCCCTCGGCGCTATGTGACGTTTGTAACTTGTAAACGCCACGCCGCGACCAAAACCTGACCGAGGGCGGGGGTATTACGGTCATTAAAACCGCTACCGCAGTGGCATTTGAGTAATTTGGTCCTCCAAGTTCAGTTCCCTCCTTTTTGCCTGCGTCCTCTTCCACCCCTTCCCGCTCGGTACATAAATACTCCTCCGTCGGCTTCCTCCCCATCGCTTTGCTTGCTTCGGTGGTTCCTTCGCTCTCTCCGTCTGTGGAACCTACAAGATCTACCTCTCCAAACCCTCGCATCCGCTTCGATCGATCGATCGCTCTCCGCTCCCCCGAGATGGAGACGGGAGCCGATCATTCCCCTGCATCGACCGGCGAGGAGTTCGTCCTCCGCTCCGGCGTCCGCCGAGGGCACAAGCGCGAGTTCGACTTCGCCGTCAAGGCCCAGGCGGAGGTCTCCTCCTCCATCGGCCACACCCGCGCTCGGAAGGCCCCGGAGGTCTTCGCCCCACGATCCTCTCCTCCCCGTCCCCGTCGTCATAGTCGGGCCCTCGGCAAGATGCCGGGTGCCCGGCCGCCAAAAGTTCCTAGGTTTCCTCGCCCTCTGTCTTTGGTGGAGGATCCAGTCTCTTCCTCTCCGAAGGTGGCCGAAATGGTCCTAAACCACGAAAATCTTGGCCACGAGGTTCTCGTCTCCGCCTCGGTAGCGCATGCAGAAAGCGTCTGCGAAATGCCGAGGAGGGTCGAAATTGGTGAGGGTTACTCTGGCGGCGGCGAGGCTTCGGCGTTGATGGAGATCAACGTGGCGTCCAGGATGAGGACGAGTAGCTCGACGACCAAGAGGCTGGTAAGGAACATTAAGGAGCTGCTCGAGACCGGATTGCTGGAAGGTTTAATGGTCAAATACGTGGCCGGCGTAAGAGAGGTCAGTGGTGGATGGGTTTCTAGTACGCTTGACGAGTAGTTCTTTGATTTCGTAATAATCTTTTTTCCTTTTTGCGTTTAGATCCATATATCTTAGTTTGAGTAAATGGAGATCTTTCATTTCCTTAGTTGCGCATCGGCATGCAATAATTATGCCTGGCTTCTTGATCATAGAGTTTTGCACAATGAAGTGAAGGCTTTTCAGTTTTCTGTAAATTTATAAGTTATATAAAGGGAATCATAGTATAGCATAAAGGTTAATTTTTTCTCTCGCAATTCTTTTGTCTGCATTGCTTTTGTCAAACGGAGTTATAGTTTTCCTTTTCTTCTTCTACGTTGATATGTTGAATGCTGCGAATGTGTAAATGGAGTTGGTCCCTTATTTGCCTCTTGCGGCTTTGAGAATTCCCAGAGAACTGATCTTTAATTTTCTATCTTAATTATATTCTGCAGAAGTTTGAACTTCATGGTCGGATACATGGTGGCAAAATCTTGTGTCTCTGCAATTCCTGCGAAGGCTCCAAGGTAATTGCTTCACTCGGATACATGGTCCTCTTTATTTTCTGGAGTTTAAATGCCAAATAATGTCATATAGCCAACAAATTGGTTGATCGTTATTCTTTCTCATTTTTATTTACGTCATTATGTTTTACTTTTTATGTCTGTCTATTCCTCTCTCTTCATATTCATTTATTTTCTTGTTTGTAGGCAATTGCTGCTTGTGAGTTTGAGAAGCATGCAGGTAGTCTGAAGAAGCGTCCAGCAGATTATATTTTCTTGGAGAATGGCAGGACAATCCGTGATGTGCTTGAAATATGTCAGGCTGCTACAGTTGAAACTGTAGAAACAACCATCCGGAATGCAATTGATTCATTGCCTGCCATTAACAACAATTGTCTGAGATTCAAACGTAAGGAAACTTTTGTATTTTGGTTTATACAACTATTAATAGCATAATAATTACCTTAAAGAAATATTAATAGCATAACTACATTCCCATGGGTAGTATGTTCTTATATATGTTTAATCCTTCCACAGAGTCATTCCATCCTTCACATTCTCAGAGTTCCATGGCTGTATATGGTCCATGCAGAGATCAGAGTCAATCTCAATCGGCTCAAAGTTCAGAGCACTTGTATCCCATTGCCAAGTATACCAAATGAGACTTGCTATTTTCATGTCTTTTATTTTTCATTTGGGAAACCTTTATTGCACTTTAGCAGTTTAACGCCTTCTTTCTTCTTTCATATTTGTTATTCATCATTTTGTTAGGATCATTATTTATTTTTATGTTTTAAGATTTTATCAACCAACCACTTTCATGTTGGTTTCGATGGTTTATCCAGTTAAATGACACATTGATTGTTCTTTTAGTAGGATTTAATCTATACCTCAGTTAACTAATTTTTGTAGTTAACTTGTTGACATCAACAGTAGAGTCACTGACACTTTGTCTAGTTTAATTGATTGCACAAATGAATTTCCTACTATGTAAAATAATAGGGTGTTATCTCGATGTGCTCTGACTATTGTTGTCTTGTTGCAAACTTTCTCAGCTATGATGGTATGCCTGCCTCCAACGGGTTTCTCTCAGGAACTGGAGAACTTTTGAGGAGACAGATTGCTGATCTATATGGTAAACCTGAAGGTTAGTTATCTGTTCATTGTTATTGTTTTAACACCCATAATGCTCTCAAGCCAATGCCTGTTTTTGATCGATTTTCAAATGTTGTTGGAATGGTGCATGCATGTTATATTATAATATATATATATATATATATATATTAAACAAGCTATATTTTTTTATATTTATATTTAAATTATTTATTATTATGTGCTGGTTCCGACATTTCAACCTTGAGGAGTTGGAAGTGACAGATGGGTCATGCATTGAAAATCTATGCTTTGAGGGGAGAAGTATGAGACTTTATATGTTGATTCAACTCTGTTTTTCCTGAGTGTTAATATTGAAAATCATTTTTGAAGAAGGCAATTTGAATTCACTTAATGAAATTTTAAATGCAGCTTTCTGTAGTCTTTTCACAATAATGCATCATACTTAATGCAAGTCTTTTAAAGTTTCCTCTATATTAATTTATGCTCTTGAACATCTATGGTTTAAAGTTTGTTGAAAATCTTTATGAAGTTTCTTTCCATAAAATAATATTTGTGGCATTATAATCCTGTAGTTCAAATGAAGACAATGATGATCCTCACATTGTCCACCATCATTCACAGTTCTTTCTTATGTTCGTTGTTGAATCTATTGTCAAGGACAGTACTTTTATGGCAAAAATGTTTTGTTCTCTCCATTCTAGCTAAGAACATTAAACGTTTTTTTTATTTTTTGTTAATCCAGAACCTTTAATTAGTTTCTGAAGAATTTTAAAACTGACCACTACAGAGTATTTGACCCCTGGACTTGCTGCGAGAAGTGGTGCAGAAACTAGTTCGCAAGATCATAATCGCACACAAAGCGTTCAAATGGCTGAAACACGCGAGTCTGATATAGATCATTGTGAGATATGCGGGTTAGTGACTGCAATGCTCTTCTTAAAAGGCATAGCCAAGAATGTTTGCTTGAGACATTTTAGTATTTACAATGATTCATTGCCATATGTTATTAATAATATAGAATTAACCAAATCAATTCTTATTCTTCAATCCAACTCAAGCAATCGAGCCATAGAATTATGTCCATAAGCATTACACTTGCTTTTCAACTAGGACTCAAAGAGCCTCATCTAGATGTAAATATAAAAGAAGAGAGAAAATAAATTATAACAAAATTTACCTACTCTGTATTTAGTTAACAAATCAGATCACTAGTTCTTAGGAAACTACAAATCTAGTTTCTTTTTGAAGTGATATAAGTAGTTTCTCTACAGTCATCAAGATCAGGCTTTGCTATTCTGTTTTACAACAACAACAACAAAGCCTTATCCCATTAGGTGGGGTCGGTTACATGAATCATATGACGCCATTCCGCATTCGTTGATCCATGTTCATGAGATTCGACAAAGTTTTACGCTGGCTGTCGGGGCCTAACACAACCCTCCTCCTTTATCCGGGCTTGGGACTGGCTAGCTAGCATTTTACCACAGAATTTATTTCATTGTTCTATACCAAATATAAAGAACAATGAAATAAATTCTGTGGTAAAATGCTAGCTAGCAGCATCGGACAATCATCCCATGCAAATGACCAGTTTCAGCGAAAAAGAAAAGAAACAATTAAAAGAGTCAAGTATAATGGCATAAATGATTATTTAAAAGGAAAACAACATAAAGGGTAAAAAGTTAATGAGTGCAGTTCATGTTAGAAACTAAAATGGTAGTTTTTTTTTTGAAAGGGAACTAAAATGGTAGTTAAAGAGCAATATTTTAAGGGAGGTAAACTGACCACATTCAACTGTTTGAGAGCCAGTTTTGAGTTCAGAATTGGATGCCTGTATGAGAATTGTTCTTTGACAATTGATCTGCGTCCAACAAAATTTGATTCGAATACTCTCGGATGATGAAATACTATGAGCAATACTATTCTGTTTTACAAGTATTGTACATTTACATTTTGACCTTCGCATACGCAGACAGGATGATTTTGATCCATCAAGATGCGGTCCTCGCACTGTTCTTTTGTGTGATGAAGTATGTTTTTCTGCCATTTTTTGAATCTGATTTACTAAATTAATTCTTGTTTGTGCAACTCATATATGTTGTACTATTGCCTTTTCATCAAATTCTGGAAACAGTGTGACAGGGAGTACCATCTTGGCTGCCTTAAAGACCACGGCATGATCAATTTCGAGGTTGTTAATTTATTTTACTTATCCATGTGTAAATGTTATTTATCCATTTCTTCCTTTCTTTTTATATTATGACAATAAATATAATGTTTCGATGTAACTGTTGTTGCAGGGAATACCTAAAGGGAAGTGGTTCTGCACGTACAGGTGTAAGGAGGTTTCTATGTGTTTACAAAGAATAATTCATGAAAGAGAGATGATGCTACCAGACATAGCTTTCAGCAAAATTATGATGAATGAAGAGAAAGGACATTTAGACATAAAATGGAGATTATTAAGTGGAAGAAGTACTTTTGCTGACAATAAATTTTTGCTCGACCGTGTAATCTCAATATTTCATGTAAGTCTTGAATCATTATGTTTCACATCAATATATTTGCATTTTACTAATCTTTTTTGCGTATCCTTTGTTTTCCCAATGCTACTAATTCTACTAGATCATATATAATATATGTTTGAATTTAACCTACTAGTTCTTTTCCTAGCCTACATATAATAATTGTTTAAATAATGATACATATAATCTTGCATGTGACTGTACCACAGGAGTCCTTTAACCCAATTGTTGGAGCAAGGGGTAGAGACCTCATTCCCCTCATGACTAAAGGGTGAGATATTCCTTTTTTCGGTTGAAGAGAGATGATTTAAGATTACAAGTTCATCAGTTACAACTCATATATTGTGCTCAGTATCTTGCACTTGCATAACTGATTCTCTTTATGTACAGAAGTAAAGGTCAGGACCACAGATATCATGGGATATATTGTGCAGTATTAATCGTCGGGTATGAGCTATGAATATGGAAATTCAACTTTATTAATCTTGAGTAGTTACATGATGATTAAATCTGGTATAAATGTCACAGTTCATCAGTTGTATCAGCTGGGACTCTGCAGATTTTGAGGTGTGAAGTTGCTCAACTTCCATTGATTTCCACTAGTATGCAGAATCAGAAAAAAGTATGTTTATTTTCTATGGATAGTATAACTATTTTTTTGTGCTTTCTTAGACGTCTAACTAGACAATATCTGGGTTCCTTATGCTGGGATGAATGGTCTATTTAGGTAACTTGTAGCTGTTTTTGTTTGAGGGGTGAAGTTTTCGCTCTTTGATTTTTCTGTTTCTCATTCTTTTGATATCTGGTGATTTTAATATTCAGGAACAAGAAATTTCTTTACAATTAGTTTATCCAAGGATGAGCTTAATGCTATACTGCTCATTATTGTTGTACTGTATTAGAGTTTGCTTTTCTTAAATTTGTGAACTTCACAATTTGTGAAACAAGTATCCTTCCTGACATGCCAGCTGTAGTCTTAGGCTGGTTGGCCAGCCCAAATTGCTATCTCCACCTTTTGAGTTGATTTAAATGATTTGGTGGGACCTAAACTGTTGTAAGAAAAATATTGTTGCAACAAAACATGGTGATTTTTTATGGAGAGATGTTGTGTAGAGGTTATAATAAAAATAATACATCATGTGCATTTCTGTTAAACGTTGGGGAGGAAATATCTGTTTGTGATCCCCCTCTCTATACTTCTTTTATTTCTTGCGTGCCTTTACATTTGTTTAAACAAATTGGCTGATATAGTATATTGAATCTTATTTAATATCTTGCCCCAAGTTGTTCTTTGCTCTTCTGTTGTTGCTGTTTTCATTTTATAATGTAACTTGCTAACCTTTTGACTTGTTTTTTTCTCAATAACCCTGTTTCTTTGACTTAGGGTTACTTCCAAGCACTGTTTCACTGCATTCAGTTATTTCTGGCATCCTTGCGCATAAGACATTTGCTTCTTCCAGCAGCGAAGGAAGCTGAGGCCATGTGGATAGAGAAATTTGGTTTCATCAAAAGAGTGCCAGCTGAGGTAGGTATCTAATCTTACAAAAAATACTGCCATCAATTAGACTGTGATGTGATCTGAATGGACATATATTTTCTTCAGTTACTTAAGTACACAACGGACGACCACATGATCTTTGAAGGGACATCAATGCTATACAAGCCCATTCAGTTATAGAGGCTCTTTGGAAGAAAAATGAGACAATAGATTATATGTGAACCTAGTCTTTCTTGTGACGAGCTAACCTTACAATGTCTGACATGTATAGATAATGCAACATATGACACCTAGCTAACAAGTGATCAGAAAAGTAATATTCTTGTATAGAGTTAATCTTTTTTGAGAAATAACATAGAGTTAATTTATGTTTGTCCTTTTGATATGGTGAAGAAAATATAGTAGTGGAAATCTTTTAATATGACGAATAATTTAATTGATTCATTTTTTGAAAAAGTATCCATAAGTAGCATTCAATAAATTGAGAACAAATGGTATATGGAAACAGTTAGAAGCCTCACATTTCCTATTCATCTTTGGAAATGTATAAATGAATACTTTTCTAAGGACGAAATTAACTTCCAATGAAGTAACAAATGGTTGGCCTTGTATATTTTTTGAAACGAGAAAGGACGACTAGCAAGAAGGTAGTCATCCAGAAGTTCCATTAATAATATTGTGAGTTACAAAAAAAGTTTGATAGAAAGGCCAACAGAAGGCCACGAAATCAAAATGACAACATCACACTACTCAATATCAAAGATGGCAACATTATTCCGTGCACCGATAATCACCCACGCTCTTGCAGCCCTGTTGACGTCGCAGCCAAAATAGGCAATGAAAGCAGTTGGCAAGAGCCAAACGGTCATCACACAAAATGAAAACTCCTATTTCCTGAAGAGAACGCAAATCCTTCATTCAAGGGTCGCTGACACCAGGCTGCCTAGCCCACTTGGACAGCACACGACTTTTGAACAATTGGATTGCGGACATGCTTTCGCCCGACACCACAGGCCTGAGCCACCGAAGCAACAATGTCCGGGTTATGTAGGAGTTCAAAGTCACCAATTGCAGCTGAGTCGTCAGCCACATCCGGCTCAGCTGATGCCTCAAAGCCCGAGATGTTATTCATCGTGCATGCCCCTAACCCCGGCGTGACCTCCGTGCATGTCCCTGACTCAGCCAAAATCTCTGACTGCAAGGTTGTGGGCTGGGCAGTCCCAGGTCCCAGCGGCGGAGTCAAGGTGACAGACTGAGAGGCTGGAAGGCTAGCGACACCAGCCTCGGCCAACGCAGGCGGAGAGCCATGGGGGGAAGCCGAGACGACGGTGGGAGCGCGGTGCTGGTAAACTCGCAGGCGGGAACTCTCCCCAGGGAGGGTGAGGCAGGTGGGACGTGACCCGAGGGGTGAGGGGGGATGAAATCGGGTCAGGTGCTGCATTCTCGGCTGAGGTCGCATGCATGGGCGGCTGAAAAGTTGAATCAGAGCTGGCAGAAATTTGAATTGCTGAGAATGGCCTTGTATTACAATCCTCGTAAGGAGAAAATAGAGAGTTTGAATTTTAGGAAATATCATTTAATAAGGAATGCGAACCATCCACTAAAATTGTGGAGATAAACTTCTTAGTTCTTTTTGCTATTTTTTTATTGCTCAAGAACAAGTGTAGATGAATTTGCATATAACGCAGAACACCGCCTTGTAAGGATTGTGCTTCATATCCTTTGCATTAAACTAGTAAAAAGCTAGGGTGTAGGTTAACTTCTAATTTAATAGAAAATGGTTGGTCTCTCGAATTTCAAAAAGGATTCAGGAAGGAAAGTGAAAAGAAAAACTCCATTCATTGGAATTGTAGAAATACTCTTCTTTCACAAGTTTTACTGTTAGGAATAGCTTTAGATGAATTTTCATAATGCAAAACACCAGTTGCACAACTCAAGCTCTATTTTACAAATTATCTATATATGGAAGAAGAATTATGCTTCTAATCTGTCCTAAATCATATATGGTGAGCTGGATTAATGGCATTAACATTCGTGCTGAAAATATGCCCACCTTTTTGTACGAGTCATTGTTCAAGAGATTCTTTTTCTCGAGTATTAATTCTATTGATGCAATTACACCTATAACTTCAGATGTGAGTTGAGGCACAGGTAAGGGAAAATTGGCTAGTATGTAAAATTGTGGTATGAGACGATCACTAAACCGGTCTACATCGGAGCTATTGGAAAACATCACATTGGCATTTATTTCGGGAGTGATATGCTATGTAGAGAATATCGGGTCATGCATAAACCTTTAGGGCATAAACTACTTAGGTCAAGTAGAACATAAACTAAAAATGTATTAAGTTGTAAACATGCTATGGACATTAGGTAATAGAGATAGCCTACGATGGAGTTTATAGCGGAGCAGATTTTTGGCGATTACTTAGGCCATCTGGTTATAGTGCAACCACACCTTTTTGAGGGTGAGAGATGGTACACTAAAAACGTTATACACCATATCTCCTTTTTAATCCATGAGTGGGATTTTGGATAGTTACTTCACGGCCCTAGCTCGGAGGGCTCCGTTTGATTTCTTCTCATTCGTGTACATATTTCTGAAACCACTATATAATCACTAGGATGCCTGCCATTACTCACTAGCATCCTTTTCTTGTTCCCAAAAAATGCTACCAAGTTTTTGTAGAATGCCTACTTGAGGATTAAAAGAGAACAATTGGAGGAATAGATCAAAGTCAGTGAGTGTTCCGATGAGGTAACTTCTAGTAATACGATTATAGTATTCACGATAAAATAGTAGGGTTCATGGCATTGACATTGACAAAAATATGTCCCCTCTTAAAGTTTGCAATGTTGCTCGAGGCTCTGAGATTTGATTCACTTCACAAGTGGGGGCCCATTTGAAACCAACACATTATCTACTTGAGGACCATAAGTGAACAAATCAAGGAAATCATCATAAGTGTTTTAACTTCTCTCCAAGAGCAGAAAACATATACAAGAGCTTTAGAAGAAACAAAAAGGCTAGAAGAAGAGAAGGATAGAGATGGACTTTGTCCGACCGTCTTTTCTTTGTTTCTTTTTCTTCTCTGGTATTTTTTCTTCTCCGACACTTTGTTAGACAGTTTCTTGCTTTACCATGTCATTTCTCTTTCATGCTTTTTCTTCGAAAGCTGGCGCCCGTAGCCTTCTACCCTAAAAACATATTCTGGCCAAACCATAAGTACCCAAGAATTCCTGGTGTGTACCCACATTCAACACTTTACAGGTTATGGGTATGCCCTTAATCCCTACGTACAATGCATCATACGCTGCATTGCATATGCTCCACATTTGAAGGCAACAATATATGCGGTGCACAGTTTGTTGTAGTTTTGCTTGAATTTTGTCCATTTTTTAAGAGGGCATAAATTTGGTACATTTAAGACTCAAATTTTCATTCAAGTTGATGGTGTATTTGTCTAGTCATCCATGTGTATTATGCCAAAAGAAAAAGAGGGAATAAATATGCATATGCATCTCACTTTTGTGGTACTTGTAACAACTTTCCCCTCCAAAAGTAATTCCCTTTTTCTGCATCCAAATAGCTTAAAGAGGGTGGCAAGTGACTAGATCCATTGATGTCGAAACAAGTAGACGACTCCATGTTGCCACATCTCACCTACTTGAAAGCTCTTCTACAATTCTGTTACGGATAACCAATATCTGACAATGCTCCATAACTTGCAGCCATAAAATAGATGGCAAATATGCTCATCCCAGAGCCACACAAAATATAATTGGTGTCCATCACATATGGCATACGAGGTAAGAATCTTGCGGCCTCCCATGTACCAACTATCCAGAAAGCACATTTTGAAAGGGTCTCAAAAACTTTGTACAATTCATGATTTTTTATCCATGATTCTTGTTGAATTCACGGAAGCAGAAAAGGGATTAATGTAGGAACTATAACAGATTTGTCATTAAATGCTTTGCAAAAGAATTATTTATTTGATTTCTTTGGCAAGCATGCTTAGTTATGTTACTTCTTGTGAGGAGTTATGTCACTTTTATCATTTTCGAGGATATTGATTGTCAAGGTTCTGTTAGGTAAGCCATTAGCTAGGTTTCCTTTTAAGTGGATTAGTAGGTAGTTCCTCTCTGCCTAATTATTGAAAAACAAACTTCCTTTTTTGACTGAGCTTTGTAGAGTTTTTCATGGTCTTTCTCTAAAAAGCTAACTGTGACCTTCCTGACTTCTCATCTATACCTGCATATCATAGTATTACTATTAAATATTTTGGAGTTCATGGTTACTTTTTCCATATTTTCTTGGGTGCATCGGATTTGAACCATCTTTTTTTAGAGAGGAAAAGGCTATTAAATTGCAGTATCTCCCTTGTTCCTTTTTATTAAATTTTAAGTTACCAGTGTAACTAATGATCTCGCTGATCATTAAGCATGTAATTTCAATTATGAGTGCATTAAGTAATTTATCTCATACATTTTCATTTACAGATGTTTTTTTTATCAAGTTATACTTTATCCTTTCATTTTCTGTTCTGATATTCTTGATTGCTCCAAAGGTGGCAAGCTGTAATTTGCTTCTTCTTGCGTAAACGGTTCTCAGAGCTGGTTCCTAAATGTTTTGTGTCTCAGCAGTTTCCACACAGGTTCCAAAGTAAATTCTTCACTCTTAGACTTTTTGTATTGACTACCTTTTTACTTCCTGAAATTGCATGTTTGAACTAGTTGGCTGGTCGATATTCTTCCTCCAATTTCTTTCTCTTCGTTTTATCTATTTATGTTTCGCCCTTCTTTTTCTCCACGTTCATTTGTTTCTGCTGATTTTAGGTACAACTTTTGGCTGTATATTATTTAAACTCTTATTTTTCATAATAGATATGAATTCTCTAAACTATTAATAAAAAAAGATATAAAAAACTTATTTTTTCCATATATAAATAGGGGGAGCGGCAACTTTTGAACATTTTATATATTATTCTAGAACTAAAAATTAACCACGGAAATAAAACTTACTCGAAAGTCGTGGCTTGCCACCAATTTGTGTTAACTTTCTGCAACATGTGTAACTAAGACAGCTGAATTTCAGTAAATAATAACATATCAATCAGAGGCCTAATGACTCTTATTTATGCTATTATCATATATTTAATTCCTTCAATATTCTGCTTTAGATACCTATAAAAAACACAAAACACTTGTTGATTTGTCCCGTTAGCTAGTTGTAAGCAAAAGGATTTCCACTTTTCATTTCTTTATTTTCACAAAGCCTTAGATCATTGTTTGCCATTTACATATTGCTTTTATTGTTTCATACCATCATTTGTGTCGTATATGAATTGCAGCCAAAAGCGCCATGCAATATCAATTGGATGTCAAAACATTAATGGATTCTTCTGCTATAACAGAGTATAACTTGTGTGTTTCTACGTACCTCGTTGGACTCGTGTATCTTAAAACGTTGCTTTCCATCAAGACATTTAAGTAGAAACTAGTTCAAGATTCTTACAATCTGACTTGCAAATCAAGATATCCCCATTTAGATTCTCACCGGTAAAACTTATGTAGCCCTTTTAACTTACGTTTCCTTTTATTTTATTTTTCCATAGAAATTTACGTACCCTTTTGTTTGATCGCCTCCCTTTGCATCCACAAACATTCAAAAGGTTGAAAACATGAGCAGAATAGTTATGAGATCTGTTAGTTACCTGAACACACGTCCCACGAATTAGTGTTTGCTTAAATTATTCCATTAAATACCATAATTGATTGTTATCATCACATCGTATAACCCTAGTGTTTGTATAAAAGTATTTGACAATTTTCACATGTCACGATATTTCTTTTTTTTTTCTTTTTCTAGTATCAAGCATCAACAAGCGAAAAGGAAGAATTAGACATTAAGCTAAAGAATCCAGCAGAAGAACAAATGGAGAGATGCAGTGCTATATGTTAGTTAACCAAATGCAAGAGTTCAAAGTCATGATAATGTTACACAAGTAGATAAGATAAAGGACATGACACACTTTCAACCCCCCAAAAACCAAAAAAAAAAAAGGAGGAAAGAAAAAGGACATCACACAAAATAGACACACCAGGAGGAGGCAACAAAGAAGTACACACAGAAACAATGCGACACTACAAAGCCAACTTGCTCTGCAGCATTTTAGTTCTCATAACACGAAACAAGTACTCCAAGATACAAGACCTGCATGACCTTGCCAGGGGCCCAGGGCCACCACCCTTTCGGGGCGGTCTGCTGTAACATGATGGAAAATGCCAAAGGATGCACGTTGCCCTACCAAATGGAGGAGCGAAGGTAGGCACGAATGCTGAATTCTCACCTGGATATCTGTAAGACATCTTACACTGCGTTGCATGCCAATTCCTCCAGGTCCCTTTCAAAACTGAGCACAGGCAGGAAGAACGAAACAAGACGACGAAGAGAAAACACCATTTTTTTTCTATTGTTTTTTGGTTCTTTTGTTGGATGATTGCACCTCACCACCTTCGACCAAACATGACCGTACTTGGGGGCGGCCAACGAAACCACCCCTTCGGTGTCACATGATGGAAGATGGTCTACGTTCGGCTTTAAGAGAGGAAGAGGACGTGTACTTGGGAGCTGTATATATATAAATTGCTTCCACTGGTAATGCAGGTTGGAAGGTTCACTGTGGGGTGCTCATCGGTCACCACAACAGCACTGAGCTCACTCTTTGAGGAGGAGGAGAGAGAGAGAGAGAGAGAGAGAGAGAGATTTGATGAATGTGCTCTTCTTTAGGAGGCGGCATCTTCCAAGGATATGCGGCGAGCACCACGGCGGGACTGACATCAACTTTCACCTTTTTCTCTCCCGCTTTCCGTCTCTCGTCTTTGTTTTCTGTGGCATCTTTGGCATATACTTTTTGAAGTAGGGTACGAAGGTTTAGTGCTCACTGCTTTTCTTAGCCTTATTTAATTCCTCCTCCTCTTTCTTTATCCTCCTCTTTTTCCCTTTTACAAAGAATACGTTGCCTCATGTGACTGATAGGGATCTCAAGACGTAGTAATGTAGTATTTGTGATGATGCTTTCAGAGGTTATCGGAGAGAGACCAATGTTCTTGAAGTTGAGCTCGTCCTCATAACAACTTATGTATTTAGTACAAGGAACCAAAGTTGGTCTTTCCACAGTGAAGCATCGGGTGCTTCTAAACATGCGGACTCCACTAAGTTTTGGAGAGTAAAATGTAGACGATTTTAGGATTTTTCGTGTGCCAAAATAATTGGTTAATTATTGTTTGAAAAAAAAAGTAATTGCAAAAGTTCTTTTTCCGAAATTAGTTAATGTAACTTATGAATTTGATCCATCTTTTAATAGGGAAAGAAACATTTTAGAAGCAACTCGGGCTACATATTCTTCTGATGAATTTTGATCCGAAACTCTTAACAAAATTTTCGAGACGGAGCTCCATATATTTTTTTTGTATTAACTTTAGTAATCATTTCATTTTTTTTCTTAAAAATAAAAAATCCAAGTTCGGTAGGTCTTGTTAACCTTCTTTAAGTTGAAAGGTGTGATAATTTTTTGAGCCATCAATTTTTATCCCAAAATATATTTTCGTTCTCATCTTAAGCAGTAAAAAAGATTTATTATTATTATTATTATTATTATTATTATTATTATTATTATTATTATTATTATTATTATTATTATTATTATTATTATTATTATTATTATTATTATTATTATTATTGAAAAGAAAAGAGCTCGGAATATTTTCTTCCAAGAATTGGCATCTGGTTTATACGGAAGAGGATATTCACTCTTCCAATCCAAGTGCTCGAGGACGCCTATTCCAACAAAGCGGTGGACAACCTGTGAATCCAAGTTGGTGACAAATGAAGATCCCACTTCCCTGCAATCATATCAGCGTATCTATTGCGATTTGAGGGAGTGCTCAGACAAACTCAGTTCGACCTACCCCGTTGGATTTGGGAGAAAATTTTGTCCGGTTTTTTTCACTTTGCCGATCATTTTGCCCATTGAAAATTAAATAGGTCACTCTATCAAAATCAACAAAATGGCCACATTATTATTATTATTATTATTATTATTATTATTATTATTATTATTATTATTATTATTATTATTATTGATTGGAGATTAAGTACATTAGTTCCTATTTACAAAAATAAATGGGATATTCAGAATTGTGCAAATTATAGAGGGATTAAACTTATTAGTCACACAATGAAATTATGGAAAAAAGTAATTGAGCATAGATTGAGAATGGAGACTAGTATTTCTGAAAGACAATTTGAGTTCATGTCAGGAGACTAGTATTTACTAAGGAGGATGATGAAGAAGTATCGAAGTAGGAGAAGAGACTTACATATGGCTTTCATTGACTTAGAGAATGCGTATGATCGGGTACCAAGGGATGTACTTTGGAAAGCCTTGCAAAAGAAGAGGGTGAGTGTTGCCTACATTAAGGTAATACAAGATATGTACGATGGGGCATTGACTAGAGTTAGGACACCCGGAGGTGAGACAAATGAATTTCCTATAGGAATTGGCCTACATCAAGGATCAGCTTTAAGCCCGTATCTATTTAACTTAGTTATCGATGCTATAACCGAGAGTATCACAGAGGAGGTACCTAAGTGCATGCTATTTGTGGATGATATAGTACTTTTAGCGGATTCAAGAGAAGAGATTAATACAAAATTGGAAATATGGAGAAATACGTTGGAGTCAAAGGGTTTTCGTTTAAATAGGAATAAAACAGAATATATGCATAGCAATTTCACAAATAAACAATTTAGAGACGATTTGAAAGTTAAGCTAGGGGAGGATATAATTCCTCAAGTGATAAAGTTTAAATATTTAGGATCAATTGTAAGACAAGATGGTGAGATTGATGACGATGTTAATCATAGAATTCAAGCTGATTGGTGTAAGTGGAGGAAAGTCACTGGAGTTCTTTGTGATAGAAAAGTATCCAATAAAGTTAAAGAAAAATTTTTATCGTACTGCTATAAGGCCAGCAGTGTTATATGGTAGTGAATGTTGGGCTATGAAGGGACAACATGAACGTAAAGTGGGGGTAGCCGAAATGAGGATGTTGAGATGGATGTGTGATCATACAAGATTAGATAAGATTAGGAATGACCATATACGTGAACGAGTCGGAGTGGCTCCTATTAGTGAGAAAATGGTAGAGAATCGTTTGAGATAGTTTGGTCATGTTCAGAGAAGACCATTAGATGCGCCAGTAAGAAGAGTAGATCAAATAATCTGGAGTCCGATTAAAAGAGGGAGAGGGAGGCCAAGACGGACACTTGACGAACTAATAGAGCAAGATCTATTGGTGAATAATATATCGAAAGGTTTGGTTACTAATAGAGCGGAATGACGTCGTATGATCCATGTAGCCGACCCCACCTAGTGGGATAAGACTTTATTGTTGTTGTTATATTATTATTATTATTATTATTATTATTATTATTATTATTATTATTATTATTATTATTATTATTATTATTATTATTATTATTATTATTATTATTATTATTATTATTCATGAAGTTACATCAACATTTGCCTACCTCAAGCCGTAAGTAGTGATCAAGTAAAATACTGAGACAAATTATTAGCACATCCATAATATCACAATCCTAGGCTGTATGCTTAACGCGTCAAAATAAGTTAAATCATCACCTCACCTTTTCGTTTTCGGCAAAAAAGATGCCCAAATTCCTTTCCTGGCATAAGCAAAAGCACACAAACAACTTATCATGTAATTACTAACAAATGGGGTGACGCACTTTGGCGTTCACTCATCCTGCCTTGTTCCTTTTATCATTCTAACGAATAACCACTTGATCCGAGCAAAGAAAAAAAGAACACGAAATGAAAATTATAAAAAGAAAGAATTCACACTTGCAGTAGTTTTTTGTACCGCGCCAAAGTTAAATCACTTATGAAATCAGGATGAAATTTACAGGAAAAATAAAAACTGAGGTTATTTTAATTCACCTTATTTTACACTGTACAATCTGTACATGAACACAAAATACAAGTCAAAATTTACTCTATCGACATGGATACAATGAATATTGTACAGAATTGTTCAATATAACTTAAAACTGCACACGGATCCAAAAAGGTGAGCTGGATATGACAACCGTCTGGTAAGATCTACCAGAATCTGTCACTAATGCCCTCGTCACACATCTTGTTCAGTATTGAGTTTTCCCATTTCTTCGTGGCAATTCATTGTGATCAATACACGATAATCTCACTCTTGAGAAATCCTGATAGGCTCCACCCTATCAGGATGTGTAACTGTCCAAGTGAGTGCATTGAAAGCCTTCAGAAGAAGTCCAAGAGCGAAAGAGCATGATGCTCTAACAACTGCATCTGTGGAGCGACTCATTTTGCCAACTAATTCAGCTAGCACCTGGTGAAAAATATGTCAATCTCCGATGGACTATATCATGGTCAGAGGGAAGAAAATAAATGAATATATTGATTACATGTACCTGTGAGTAATATGGTGCTAAAGGACGTTGATCATCAGAATAAGACAGGAGGCAACTAGAGAAATATATTGCATTTGCCTGTATCACCAACCAAGGTGAATCAAAAGCCTGCATCAACAGTAAGGAGTGATGAGACACTAATACACGTTGAACATAACAGATGTCTGGATCATTTGTACCTGGATCAACGATGCCAAGTAACTATCAACTCTAGAAGGGAATATTTGACAGATTTGTTTTGAAAGATCCCTTATGAAATCCTCATAGTCACTTCTGTTGAACAAGAACGAGATATTCTAATTTTCTATTTAACAAGGATAATATTGACTTATAAGTTCAAAACAATCACACTACACATGTACTAACCGTCGTTCAGAAGCAAAAGATGGTCTATTGAAAGGAATAGCAAAGCCCTCCACTTCCACCAAAGGCACAAGTTTTTTTAGCGTGTTCTGTTTATGACAAGAAGACAATTTTTTAAAAGAAAAAAGAAAATTTTAATCTCTACAAAAAGGATCATCTCAGAAAAACTAGTTTGTAGCTCTACCCTGCATGCTTGACGGACACCACGATCATCATCATGAATATGGAGAATCAAGCGAGGAAAGGTGGCATGAACCTGTAGCCAATATGGAAATTTTAAATGATAAAAATGCAATGAAACAAGGATTTTCAGATTTTTTTTATATATAGAAGAAAATGTCCGTCAAACTTCTGACAAACAAGGAATTTCGTAGGTCAATAGAATAAGTAATGACAATCAAGTTTATCACACTTTTTTAAGTGATAATAGAACATTACAAATCTTCTCCTGGCCTATACCTAACTGATAATAGAATGTGGCAACAATCCTTCCAGAAAAAGGATTAAAAGAATGTGGCAACAACCTCTATTTTTTCCCCATTATATTATATTTTCAGGGTTTGCCAAAGAATAAACTAGTAGAAGGTTAAAGTATCCATTGAAAATAACGATAATTTCCAAAATTTTCTGATTCAAATCCTTGCCATCTACAAAAAAACAACCATTGGCTCAACCACTAGACTTCAAAAATGATTAATTAATATTGTTGACCATAAAAAATTGGAAGCAATGCATGTGTAACAAATCAGAAGTATAATGCGTCCATAGACCATCAGATTATCTATCAATATAGCTACTTTCACATCTAGGGACCCATGTGCACACTACAAATTATTTCCCACAATATGAAATGTAGACAAGTTGAGTTACTAGAGTAGCAGCTTTATTGCTGTAATGTGAGCAAAAGTAGAACAAGTTATGCCAGTGACAGCAATGTCTAGTTACCTGCTCAACAAAAGCCTGTTGTTGTGAACCTACTGCGTAGCTGCTTAATGCACCATATGCTGCAAAAGCATTTGAACGCATTTTTGCATCCAAGCACATCTGTAAGGAAAATAGTGAATTAAAAAAAGTTCTAGGTTCCATATATGTGTCGGATGACCTTGCTACTAAAGGAATGGATGCATCCTTCAATTGATTTGGAGAAATAGATATCTTTTAGATGACTATCCAATTACTAGCTGGCCTATTTAGCATGGAGATTTTTCAAGAAATATTACCTGCAAATTTCGCAGCCGAACAGATAAATTTATCAGAATGGGAGCGACGGCATCCTCAGGTGATGTGTTGAGAACCTATAGGAACAGTTACTCATCTAAACAACTGATTGGACACAGAAAATACTAAGAAATGATTCAGGAAGCTCACAGTTAGTAAGCATTGTACTGCAGTCAATTGGACTGAGTCATCAGGGTCTTCAAGTAAAGCCACGATGACCCCAAGTATTTGAGAAATGTATTTAGTCATATGGCTTTGAGGTATCTGCAATAAGTGAAAGAGCTAGATATTGAAAACAGAGGCGTGTGCATGTTTTTCATGATAAGGGATAGCCCTTGGTGCTACTCATAAAAGAAACTAGTGAGTGTAAATAGCAGTAAAAATTATAAAAAGTGAATGGGAACTTAGTTAAGTATGAGACAGCAAACACTTGTACTGTTTTTTTTTTGAGAGGATTGTACTGATGAAGGATAGCAGAAACAAAGGAGTAGCTGTGCGATAAGAAACCAAATTCAGAATATGTTTTCAACCTCTGGGGTAAAAGAAAAGATCCTGAATGTTTGTTGATACATCAAAAGATAAAAGAAAAAAAACTTATGAAAAAGGATAATAACTGAAGTAGAAAGGGAAGAGGATAGATATCAATAAATAAGCATGACAAATAAGTTTCTTTTGAGGAAATAAAATAAGTTTTTGTATAGATAAAAGTTTTCATCTTGAGGTTATGAAAAGGAAATTTTCTAAGTCCTCATTGAAATACCATAAATCAGCCAAGAAAGAACTTGCAACAGCAACCCAAGACCACTGGGTTCGTACCCCAAGAAAAATTTTCAGATGACAAGTTCATAAGAGTAGACCTGAACAAGTCCTTGCAGACAAAGGCTTCTCACAGTTGGCGATTCATCTGAAACATGCAGACACATAATCTCCACCATATTTTCTAACAGGTGATGATTTCCATCACTGCATGAATTAATATCAATCAGTAAATAATCCTTGGAAACAGTAGGCATGCACGTTAAAGAGAGATCAAGGCAACTAGAGCAGGTCATAGTCAGGACACGGATAACAATAATCACACAAGGAGGGGGGAGAGGGGGGGGGATTTTTTTTTTATTTGAGTGGAATTTTGGTAATATTTTTTTATATGGGAAGCTTCAGTCTTTCGATAGCTCTCCCATACACACTTGTGCATCTCTCATTCTCAGTTTTAATACAAGCAGGTGGCTACCATACTCTGTATTCATGGTTTCTTCTCTCTCTATAGAAAAAAAAAAGAGAGGGCAAGACAATAACAGTAACCATGTAAATTTTTTGAAACGGTAGTAACCATGTAAATTGACTCCAGGAAAGTTCAGAAGCAACAGGTGAAGGCAATTGCAAACAAGATCTCATAGAATTCAAATGATGGAAACAAAAACAAAGGTCAGAACCAACAGATTAAAGAAATAGCTGAAGATGGAACAAAGAATGTTCTCATATTTAAGCTAATATGTGAGTTGGTACATGATGGTTTACTAATACAAGACAGTGACCTCATAACTTCTTCACTGAACTCCAATGCATCACTGGTATGCTATACTCTAAACATCATTTAAAAATTATATTAAACTGGATGCATTAGCTAAAGAGAAACACAGGTTAGTTCATTTTCATGAGTCAGACTCATGAATAAGGATGGGTACGACTGATAATTTAATTTGAAGCAAATTCCTTGAATGCATCATCCTACTTGCATAGAAACAGCTTAGAGGGAAATCAAATCATGCGAAAGAGAACAAATGCATTTCCAAAATTATATGAATACTTCTTTCTCATAGCCAAAATGTTGGACGGGCATTTCTTTTTCTTCAGCAAATTGCTGCACTATGCGATATTTCGCAGCAAACAGTTCTAATCACTTCAAAGCTTCTAGCACTGCTTGTTCTTTGCAATCATTTGCTGCTTTGTGGAAATTATGAAACAAAGACGGTGGACAGCTCTCAAAATATTTGGTGCACAAAATACCTATGACGGATAAACTCTGATAATGCTGCACTAGCAGCTTCCCTTTGATACTTTTGGTGCCCCTTGAATGCTTTACTCAAAATCACACATATGGGTGGAACCTGTGAGATATACATTAAAAACATAGTGAAGAAAAAACACCAATAGAAGGTAAATTAATTTTATTGCAGCAAATTACTGAAACATGCATGCATTTGCATGGATACAACCTTACATCATTCCTTCTGGATATTTTAAATGGCATCGCATGCCATAGAATTCTGTCTGATTTCAGCATTGAAATCACAAACTATAAGGGGACGTTTGGTATGAGGTAATGTAAATAGATTACCGGTTATTTTATTTAAAATTCTCAAGGCCCACCACATTACTTCGTTTGGCTACGATTGATTACCGATAATTTTAATTGCTCTAGTAATCTTGATTATCACCTTATATTGCAAGCAGGCAAGGTGGCTTTCCAGATTATCAGCTAGTTGGAATGCATTTTGACAAAATATCCATTCAATTAAATTTTTATTTTAAATAGTTTATTAACAAATAAATATCATTCAACTTCATCTTCTATATTATTTGGAATCTTTTACAAATAACTCTTAACTTTGCTTCATCTTATATATATATATATATATTCACTTTTCTATTTTTCTTTATTTATTTATAATAATATGTTATTAAAATCTGTAGAGCAAGATCTATTGGTGAATAATATACCGAAAGGTTTGGTTACTAATAGAGCGGAATGACGTCCATGTAGCCGACCCCACCTAGTGGGATAAGGTTTTGTTGTTGTTGTCGTATGTTATTAAAATCTGAAATAATTTTTAGGGGTATTTTAGTATTTTTTTCTATCTATTTTGACTATTATTTATATTATCAGTAATTTAAATAGTGGTAATCTATTTAAGTGGTGATCTAAATTATCGGTTAATTATCTAAATTCTTTTGGAGGTTTAGGGCATCGGGGTCATAATCTCTGATGTGGACGTATATGGGACATTTTCTTTTGCACTTTTGTCAATCTTTGAGGGCTGACACAGGCTACTAGAACTGGATTTCACTGTATTATTTTGATTGAACGGGATATGGGTCTGTATTTCCCTCCTGCACTCTCCTTATCACACCCAACAGCAATAACCAGCACCATCTCTCATTGACAAAATCCAACGTCAACATTTCTTGTTTCCCTTTCTTCCATCTCACAGTGCAAAATGTCACTTGCATCAATATTTGATTCATGATGAGTTTTATTCTACAACTTTTATCTTTGTTTTGTGCCATGAAACAACCGGACAACCATAGGAACCTGTTGGCTGCAATATCAGTTTCGTCATGATGTGATTGTTAAATACATTGTGCATTTATTTCTGGTAAACAATCTGTTATGTGATACCATAAATATATCCACATAAATATGACTCAAATACACTCAGTAAAACAAATTTCTGAGTTAGCATAGGCTCCCTTATCTTTACCTCTTTAGGTCTTTTTATTGAGGTGCAGCACGCAACTTCGCGAATCAGATCAATCCATTTTTCTTTATCCTTATGTTCTCCATCTCTAGCCAAAATCTAAAATTCAAGAATAAGTTTCCTTCTCATTTCTCTCACTTTATACTCATAATTAAGAAAGGTACAGTCGAAAGGAGCAAAATGTTTTCCTGTGCTACCTTTCCCAACTCAATGTCCCCAACGCAATCACAGAATGCCTGAATTGCGGTTAAGAATGACCTACAAGATAAAAGAAACATTGAGAAATTGACATCCCAAACAATTAATAGAAAAGTACTCTAACCTATCTGGAAGCTTCCAATTTACCGTAAGAATTCATGTTGATCCAACACAGCAAGTCCATGACAATTTCCAAGTAGCAGTATAAGGACAGAAATAACAGAAGAAAAACTTTGTTCAACTGCTTTCTTCCCTGTTCTACCACCACCTCTGCAGTCATTTACAGATTAATATGTTCATACAGAAATTTAAAAAAAAAATGTTGCGAACCAGAATGTGAAGCATGGTCAACTAAATCTAATGATTCGCACCTGAAAAATGCAGTGAGAGCAAGAATAGATGCTTGCAGAATGTTGTCATCATTTAGTGACTCCACAGGAAGGATAGCATTCTCTCCATTTTCGATATTAGATTTAAGAATCGGTGTCTGATCAAGAACAGATACCAGATGCTCTAGAAAGAAAGTCGAAAGGACAGCATGTTGTGAAAATGCCTAAAAGAAGATAGAAAGAGTGTAAGATGAATACACAAGTTAAGGCTAAATTTACCAAAAAGAGAAAAAAACAGAAAGAACATGAAACAAAAACTGCAACTACAGACAAATCCTTCCAACTTCGACCTGTAACTAGGACATATGGTTGTCTCATCATCTTGTACAAAAAGAATAATGCAACTGAAAGAACTAAACTACATATGAAAATGCATGTAAACCAAGAAATTGCATATCACACAAAAATTACTAATAGATAGCAAGTAGATAAGCAACTCTAGCTTTTGATGATTCATACTGTCTATCAATAATTAATTATCATTTACCTTTATGTGGACCTTTATGATTTTTTATCTACATTAACTGTGTATTGCTGACAATTCAGCCAAATATGAACAAACACAAACCTATATTGTGTTCTAATCCAAACTATATGGTATATACCTAATACAAATGAGTTGTTCCTAGAGTTAAATAAGAAGTGCATTATTTTTTTTTCAGGTAATTATTCAGGCATTGCTTCCTGTTTAGTGGTTTTAATCAACTGTCCTTATACAACCCTCATAACCTAGTTGATTTAATAAAAGTTGTAATGCCATAAACCCAATGCTGTATCACAATTTTGAATGAGTTGAGTATCTAACCAATTCGAGTTGTATATCTATCACATTATGGAGACACGTTGTCATATTTTACTTTTTAAGCAACCTGCAAAATAACTCAAGAATCCATTTATTACTACTAACAATTAAAAGTCATATTGGACAGGTACATACAGGCAAGAAGGGACGTCATGCACAAGGAAAACAAACCAAATATAGTTGTAGAGCCTGTCTTATTGCAAATACATATCTCATGTTACCAGTATCATGTCTGTAACTGTAATAGGTGAACATCAAATGCAGAAGAAATATAATACAAAATATCTTCCACAAGAAGATTTATCTGCTCCATTAGGATAATAACATTGTTACCAGGCCCTAAATTGTTCACTTAATAAAAAAATCAAATTAAGTTATCCTAAAGAAACTTAAAAGATAATGATGCCCCTCTCATCATCTTTGCACAAGAGGATCCACACATTTCTGACTGTCTTTAAGTTCCATGTGACAATCCCCAAGTATGAAGGGAGCATCCTTCCCATACTTGGATGGTCATGTCTTCTTTTAGATATAAAGATATATACTTGTTGTGCAATGTTCTTTTGTATCTCAACTTGAATAGCAATCCAAGTGTGCCTTTGAGACAAGCCATACACTGACATCTGATAAACTAAGACAGGAAGAGTAGAACTGTGACATACTCCATTTTTGTTTTCAATTATAAATAAACATCATTTGAATTCTGTGAAAACTCACAAAAAATGCATCTTGCAATGGCCAGCCACCACGAATTCTGGACACATCCTTCGTCATTACATCACGTCCAGCAGCAGCTAATACTTCATTGAAGACAAAAGTTGAGTTGGTGTTCTCAGCCAAGGATGATATCTTATTGAAAAAGTACAGTCATGGATAACAACATCTACTCAAAGCAACTCAAACATTACTTAGCATGATCAGGTAATTTCCATCTCATACATAATCAGAATGCCTACTGAAAGTCAGACTTGAAGGATACAGCATGGAGGACTTCCTGGCGTGTATGTTTGTCAGTTACAGCACTAGTCGCTGAAAGCAATGATTGGGTTGCCCTGAAATGATCGTCTGGTTAGATGATGAATTACAAATTTCTAATTATAAAGGAAAACACGGAAGCTGAGCTATCTCATTAGTTGAAACCTCGAAATATCAGCTTCATTTAGCTCATTTCCTCGTTTAGTGATGAACTCAGTGACAACTAAAATTGTTCCGTCTGCTGATTGTTTGATTTTATCACATATTCCAGAATTGCAAGTATGCAATGAGATAACTAGCTGTTTAACACAATGAATAACATGAGAAACAACACATACAGGTAGATCATGAATTGAGGAAGCATATAAGAAATTACCTCATCCTTTGTTAATAAAACACAAACAGATGAGATAACCCTATTGAAAATCTCAGATTGATCGATAGACGCATCCTGGAAAAGGTAAACGAGATAAAACCAGCTTTCAAACTTGAACCAAAGACACTAATTTAATTTATGGAAATTATTGTGTACCCTTCTCAGAATTGATATCACATCTTCTAGAGATGACAAGGCATTGTATGCAACTTCAATATCAACATCATTTCTGGAAGCAGAAAGTTTTGGCAGAGACAAGGAGATGCTAAAAAATAGACAAACAATCTGCAACATGAACTATACAGATTACACTACCTCCAAACTAAATCTAAAATGACTGATTTATAGTTCAAGGAACCAAAGATAACCTGTGATGCCATCTTTCTAACTTCATAGTTTGTGTCTGCACATCGTGGAAGATAAGTCATGATCCTTTCCCCCAGGCATAAAGAGTCCCGGCTTGGTAACACAAATGCAGCTGAGATAAGTAGAAACGAAGATCAACATACAGCGCTGCTTCAACATGTTCATAAACAAAACTAATAAGAATACACTTATTACATGGTAAGTTGGAGAAGATTCTTTGCCCAACACGATCCCCTTGTTTGTTGTGTGTACAACTTGATTGACAACCAAGCCCACAAACTCCTCCAGAGAAAAGGGAACGAAATTTGAGAAGCAATTCATGTACAGCCGCACAACCCCTTCTTCTTTGATGATCAACTGAAGATGAGACGTATACATCTAGCTGTCTAAGAATATGCAGAAGTTGCTCTGCTCGACTTCGCCCATCTTCACCACTGAAAAAGAAATGGAAATAACAAATGACAGCACACAAAAAGACAATAAATAGTTGGAGTAAAAAAGATATGCAATACCATTGCATGGACATCCGAGTGATTTCAGTCTTTAGCACTATATATAAGTTGGAGTTGACTATGGGTGCGCAAGGATGGGGCATTGCAAATACTCATCTTCATGCTCTTTTTGGATCTTAATGCCAAGATGTAATAGTATAATTTCATAAAACATTTTTATCAGTAGGGGATGGTAGAGAATGGAAATGCAAATGGAACTCCTGACCCAAAGGGACACCAAAATATTTTTATAACAAGCTTAAAACTCATTATGAATCCTACATTAGATGATGTAAGAGCAAAAGAATCTGATATTTAGTTAGCTTTGTTTCATATTTATCCCTTAACAGTTACAACAACAACAACAACAAAGCCTTATCCCACTAGGTGGGGTCGGCTACATGGATCATACGACGTCATTCCGCTCTATTAGTAACCAAACCTTTCGGTATATTATTCACCAATAGATCTTGCTCTATTAGTTCGCCAAGTGTCCGCCTTGGCCTTCCTCTCCCTCTTTTAATCGGACTCCAGATTATTTGATCTACTCTTCTTACTGGCGCATCCCTTAACAGTTAGTACTAAGTAATTTGCTTTCAGACGAGTCCTGGTAACATTAAAATAAGTGATTTGCTGAAACATATTTTAAAGCCATGCTGACAACTTGGAACCATAAACCGAGGAAAAGCTGTCGCCAGAGGTCCCCCGGGTGACCAGTCCCGCTGCCAAAAGGTGGTCTCTCTGGAGCCAAGTGATGGAACCATAAACTTTTTTTTGAGAGAGGAAAGGATGACAACCAAAAGTTAAAGTTGTCATCTAGATATATATATAGCTGTGGTAAAGAACTACATGTACAAGTGAAAGCTCTATAGAAGAGAGCAACAAAAGAGGGAGGGCTGCACAGTCCCTAACCAAAGCCCCACTCCCGAAGAAGAAAAGAAGCATGAAATACAATGCTCTCAACTGTGCCCTGCTCCCCACAAAAAAATAATCCGATTACGCTAAAGCCAAATGGCCCAGGTACCGTCCAAAAACGATGCCAGCAATGCTCTCCACCCCAATCACTGCTGCCTAGCGAAAAAACGAAGTGAGAGCCAAAAGGGGTCAGCTGCTGAAGGAGAAGCACCCAAGGTGGCCCAAGTGCCCATCCGCGTCCAAAACTCACGGGAAACCGAGCAATCAAAAAAGAGGTGATCAGTGTCCTCCTCCGCGTCACCACACATGGGGCAAGAAATGTCAACATGGGGCGCCCACGTCGCCCTATACACTCTGGTGAGGAGTCTACCGCGCCGCAAGAGCCAAGCAAAAATCTTGACTTTCAAAGACAGCCGAGAGCGCCAAATGAGTCTGCAGTCTGCCCTGAATGAATCTGAGGATGAGAGAGTAGGCAGAAAATGGAGATAAAGGCTGCGCGCTGAGAAGACCTCCGTGGTCCACACCCACCCGTCGGACCTAGAGGGGTCCGGCCAGAAGGGTGCGATCCGTTGTAATAACTCCAAGAATTCAGAAAAGCACTGATCAGAGAGTGGGGAACTGAAGAGGGGAGTCCATGAGCCAGAGGCCAGGCTCCGACCACGTCTCCGCAAACTGGCACACCTGCGGGACCAAAGCTGCCACATCCCGCCAAAATGTAGATGCCCTCTGGGGAGGATATCCCTGGAGTCCCAAGAAAGATCCCCCCATAGAAGGTGAAGAATAGTGCATGCCATAAGCTGTCATCTGGCCCCATAATCCGTACGACCCACCGAGCTAGGAGACCCCGATTGGTATAGCAAAGATCCCGAATGCCTAGACCACCCCGTGAAGTAGACTAGAAAATGTTGTCCCATGACACCAGATGGACCCACGGTGGTCTGGCCTCCTACCTGCCAGAAATATTTGCTCCTGAGAGTGTCCACATGCCTGAGAACCTAACCGGACATCTGGAGGACAGACAGATAGTAGGTCGGGAGCGATGAGAGGACGGATCTGAGTAGAATGAGTCTGCCACCACATGTCAATAATCTCCAGCTCCAGCCGAGAAGTCTGTGCTCCACTCGCTCAGTGACTGGAGTCCAACCGTGGGAGCCAATGTGGCGACCAAAGAGAGGAAGCCCCAAGTATGTGATGGGCAAGGAACCAATTGGAGTGCGGAGCTCCACCACAATGGGTTGCATCCTCTGCAACCATGCCAAAGGGGGTGAAAGAAGACTTGGCATGATTGATCTAGAGACCGGAGACCCTGACGAATAGCTCAACCAAGATAGTGACCCTCCTGGTCTCCTAATCCGTGCCCTCGATGAAGAACACCGTGTCATCCGCCTACTGCAGGATGGGGACTAGGCTGTCAGCAAAGCAACTGAAGAGGCCGGCTGCACAGGACGCTTGGGTGCATCTAGCGAGAGCATCAACTGCCAGCACAAACTACATGGGAGCAAGAGGGTAGCCCTGACGGATTCCCCTTTGCGGTTGCACCCAACCTCATGCCCTCGCCCCATTGGTTAGGACCAAGAATGAGGTAGTGATAATGCATCGCTTCGTCCAAGTGATACAAGTCATAGGGAAGCCTCTGACCTGCAATGAATGCCAAAGAAAGAACCATGAGACCGTGTCATAGGCTTTAGAGAAATCTACCTTCCACATGAAGGCCCGACAACTGGTGCTCCTTCAACGGGCAATGATCTCTAAAGCTATGGTGTAGCTATCCATGATGGAACACCCCTGGATGAATGCTGACTGTGCGGGGTGGATAAGCTCAGGTAGGACATCCCGAAGTCAATTAGCCAATACCCGAGCCACCAAGAGATAAATGTCATTGGAACGCTCTGTCGGGAATCGGTTGGGGAGCGGGAGCATGAAGAGTAGGAATCGGTTAAGGCGATCGAAACCCCGATTCTTGTTGGTGAACTCCTGAATGACCGCCATGACGTCTTCTCGTACCACCGACCAAAATTCCGATAAAAGATTGGGAATCCATCGGGGCCAAGGGATGCCTTGCTGTCGAGGTCCCGTAGGGCCTGAGTAACCTCCTCCTCAGGGTCCGTAAGTTGGGGGAGGTCCCCGGGGGACCCCGGGGGACCACCTCCAGGGTCCGTCTCCTGGATGAGTCACGGTAGGAGGTGATCCGCTGTCCTAAATCTTGAGGTGGTCGATCCTGTTTTGTAATTGTGTGATGTACTCTGGAAATTATTAATTTATCACAATGAAAGGAGATAGCCGGTCCCAAGCCCGGATAAAGGAGGAGGGTTGGGCCCCGACAGCCAGCATAAAATCCTGTCGAATCTTATGAACATGGATCAACGAATATATTGTGTTAATGCTAGGTCGTTACCCGTAAGTAACGCGCTGTACAGCTCGGTTACAGTGATAAGAGAGCAAGAGCCGCTGCATCCTCGCCTGAATGCAGTGTTAAATGAGCAAGGGCTACCGCACTCTAATGGACGGAGGCGGTTAAAGAAGCTAGTTCATGAGACTAAGGTCAGATTAGGTTCTTGGAACATTGGGACGTTGAATGGAAAACGCCTCGAGGTGGCACAAGTAATGGACCAGCGTAAGATTAGTATCTTATGCTTGCAAGAAACTAAATGGGTAGGAGAGGGAAGTAAAGAGATTAGGTTAAATGGTTCCAAACTTTGGTACACAGGTAAGGTAAATGGAAGGAATGGTGTTGGTATTATCGCGGATGCAGAATGAAGGAAGAATGTTGTGGAAGTTAAAAGGATTGAGGATCGAATCATATCCGTGAAAGTAATTGTTGGAAATGAGACTATGAACATTATTAGTGCATATGCACCCCAAGTAGGAGCAGAATCACATCTCAAGGAGAAGTTTTGGGCAGATATGGAGGGTTTGATTGAAAGTATACCAACAACCGAGAAAGTTTATATTGGGGGAGACCTTAATGGACATGTTGGTAAAGAGGCAGGACCACATGCAAGGGTTCATAGTGGTTTTGGTTTTGGGGAGTTAAATGAGGAAGGACAAATTATTATTGATTTTTCTTTAGCATACGACCTTAAGATTATCAACACTTGTTTTAGGAAGAGAGAGGAACATTTAATCACATACAAAAGTGGAACTCATAGGTCTCAAATCGATTTTTTCTTGACAAGAAATACTGATAAAAGACGTTGTACTAATTGCAAAGTAATTCCTGGGCATGGGGTGACTACACAACATAGATTGTTAGTTCTTGATATGCAAATGAAATGTATAAAACCAAAATCTCGAACAGTTTTTGATCGAAAGATCAAGTGGTGGCAGTTAAAGGGGGAGAAGCGAGAGACTTTTAGAAGTAAGTTATTAGAGGAAAGTGTGTGGGAGTTAGAAGGAGATGCTAGTATCATGTGGGAGAATGTGGCAAAAAAGGTTGAAACGATTGCTAAAGCCATTTTAGGAGAATCAAAAGGTTTTGGACCACGAGATAAGGAGACTTGGTAGTGGAATGAGGAGGTCCAAGAAAAGGTGCGTAATAAGAAGAATTGTTTCAAGGCGATACACTTGGACAATAGTTCTGAGGGAAAAGTATCGTTTGGCGAAAAGGGAGGCTAAGAAGGCAGTTAGTGATGCTCGTGCTAAAGTATATGAGGGGTTTTATAAGGAGTTAGGGACAAAGGCTGGTGAACAAAGGATTTACAAGATTGCAAGGAATAAAGAGGAGTCGAGAGATTTGGATCAAGTAAGATGCATAAAAAATGAAGTTGACAAGGTTTTAGTTACTGAAGGAGATATTAAGAACAGATGGGAAGAGTATTTCTATAAGCTATTTAATGATGGATGTGAAGGTTCCCGTTGTGATTTGGAGGACTTGACAGTTAGCGAATGTGAGCTTAATGGGTCATGTTATCGTAGAATTAGAGTCTCGGAGGTTAGCGAAGCTCTTAAGAAAATGGAGAATGGTAAAACCGTTGGACCGGATGGTATACCGATTGAAGTTTGGAAATGTTTAGGAGAAAAATGTGTGTTGTGGTTATGTAAACTATTTAATGAGATTTTACGGTCGAAAAAGATGTCTGATGATTGGAGATTAAGTACATTAGTTCCTATTTACAAAAATAAAGGGGATATTCAGAATTGTGCAAATTATAAAGGGATTAAACTTATGAGTCACACAATGAAATTATGGGAAAAAATGATTGAGTATAGATTGAGAATGGAGACTAGTATTTCTGAGAGACATTTTGGGTTCATGCCAGGAAGATCCACTACAGAGGCGATTTATTTACTAAGGGGGATGATGGAGAAGTATCGAAGTAGGAGAAGAGACTTACATATGGCTTTCATTGACTTAGAGAAGGCGTATGATCGGGTACCAAGGGATGTACTTTGGAAAGTCTTGCAAAAGAAGAGGGTGAGTGTTGCCTACATTAAGGTAATACAAGATATGTACGATGGGGCATTGACTAGGGTTAGGACACCCGGAGATGAGACAAATGAATTTCCTATAGGAATTGGCCTACATCAAGGATCAGCTTTAAGCCCGTATCTATTTAACTTAGTTATCGATGCTATAACCGAGAGTATCACAGAGGAGGTACCTAAGTGCATGCTATTTGCGGATGATATAATACTTTTAGCGGATTCAAGAGAAGAGATTAACACAAAATTGGAAATATGGAGAAATACGTTGGAGTCAAAGGGTTTTCGTTTAAGTAGGAATAAAATAGAATATATGCATAGCAATTTCACAAATAAACAACTTAGAAACGATTTGAAAGTTAGGCTAGGGGAGGATATAATTCCTCAAGTGGCAAAGTTTAAATATTTAGGATCAATTGTAAGACAAGATGGTGAGATTGATGACGATGTTAATCATAGAATTCAAGCTGGTTGGTGTAAGTGGAGGAAAGTCACTGGAGTTCTTTGTGATAGAAAAGTACTCAATAAAGTTAAAGGAAAATTCTATCGTACTGCTATAAGGCCAGCAGTGTTATATGATAGTGAATGTTGGGCTATGCAGGGACAACATGAACGTAAAGTGGGGGTAGCCGAAATGAGGATGTTGAGATGGATGTGTGGTCATACAAGATTAGATAAGATTAGGAATGACCATATACGTGAACGAGTCGGAGTGGCTCCTATTAGTGAGAAAATGGTAGAGAATCGTTTGAGATGGTTTGGTCATGTTCAGAGAAGACCATTAGATGCGCCAGTAAGAAGAGTAGATCAAATAATCTGGAGTCCGATTAAAAGAGGGAGAGGGAGGCCATGGCGGACACTTGGCGAACTAATAGAACAAGATCTATTGATGAATAATATACCGAAAGGTTTGGTTACTAATAGAGCGGAATGGCGTCGTATAATCCATGTAGCCGACCCCACCTAGTGGGATAAGGCTTTGTTGTTGTTGTTGTTGTTGTTGTTATCACAATGAAATATGTGGTTTACCATCCTTTTCCCTCTAAAAAAACTCTAGTAATGTTCAAACCGTAAACAGAAATGTAAATACGTAGGTTCAGATCAGTATCTCTGTCCAAAAATTATTCCATTCTGGAGTCAGTGTGCATAGATGATAAAATAATGAAGACTTCAAGAACAATATTTAAATGCAGTTTTCCAAATCTTTTTAGCAGAACGAAAAATGTTACAATAATTGTGATGCAACTCAAACGTAGACATTTCATGGGTGATTTCACCTTCTTACTGCAGTAATATTTGCCTTGTAATTTGATAGGGATAAGAGAAAAAGCAAGGGAAAAACAACGAATAATTATTCTTATTTGTTACAATAGCAAGAACCATTACGTATATAATGACTGCATTCTTTCCAAGAAATAACTATATAACTCAGCAATCTTAGTGGTACTAGCATTACCTTGTAAGTAGAATAGCACATAGAAGAGCAATAAGGTTGTCAACAAGTGGACCAACAATATCTGAAGGATCACTTGGTAAAGTGAAGAACACTAAAGTCGCCTGTCAGATGACAACACTAAATTAGCGCATGAGAGAAATAGAACATGCAACATCGTCAGCCATGAGGAAATTTTCAATTACCTTCATAACGCGGTTTCTTGCTTCCACTGGCAACCTTGGCTCTATTGAGACCATCGTCTTGCATGCACTCAAAGCAAGACTCTACAAAATTTTAACAAAGCAAAAATAGAAAAAAATTGTCACTAAGTGCTCATTTGAAAACCATTAGAAACTGGGGAAACTCGTATCCACCTGAGTGTGAAGAAATTCTGTGCTCAAGTCATTGAAATCCTCACTTTCATCTCTGCCCATCAGGGTTAGCACATAATCAAGTAACTGATCTCTTCTTTTCAGTGGGAATGAAATACCCATTTCAGAAGCATTAATTACTGCTCGACCTGGATAGTAGCAAATAATAAACATATTTACAATCCAAATGATAAAGATACCCTTTTTAGAAGGGGTAATAATAAAATTACCAAGTAGATCAATTGCAGTAATAATGGCTTGTTTTGCAGTGGGATGCTGTACATGAAGCAGCCGCGAAAGCATATTGGTGCCCTTTAGTAACAAGAACTAGTTTAGACAAAGAAGGCATAATTTTAACTAGAAAATGGAAACATTCAAGAAGATGTGAGACAAGCATCTCATGAAGAATTGGCCTAACAGAAAATAAGTTTATACCATGAAAAGAACGCATGTAGAATTGAACAAGTTTCTGAGGGTTCACAATTTCCCCATTGATTTGGTTACATTCTTTGTAGAGGAGGCATCCAAGCATCACAAATTTTCTATGGGACCAGGCCTAGAAAATAAACTCACCTAGGGCGTTTTCCTTATATGTTTACCAAAGATTTTTTTTTTTTTTGAGAAGAAAAAGGATGACCACCCGATTATGAAGTTGTCATCTAGGAATATATGGAACTATGGAATGAGAATGATATACAAGTGTGAGCTCTCAAAAAGAGGCGACAACAAAATGGAAAAGTATATCAGCTATCCAAAACCCCACTCCCGCAAAAGAAAAGAGATGTGTCAATACGCTCTGACTGACATCGCTCCCCATAAAAAATCACCCGGTTACGCTTAAGCCATATGGCTCGGGAACCAGCCAAAAAAGCCGCTAGTGGCGCTCTCCATCTCTACCTCTGTCGTGTCAGAACCTGAAAAGATCGCCATAAAGACTGAGAATCCGAGGGGAAGAGATCTCTTATGGTCGTCTGCTGCCACATGCCGCATGCTGTTGGGCACTCTAAAGATAGATGATTGACGTCCTCCTCCGCCTTACCACACAAAATGCAGCTCGTGTCCATGTGAGGCATCCATTTGCCCTATATGTCCCGGTGAAAAGCAGGTCCCGACCCATGAGCCAAACAAAGATCTTAACTTTCAGTGATATTCGGGATCTCCATATGAGTCTACAATTTGTCATGAAATCCTCTGATGTATCCATGTCCGGAAGGAATCTAATATAAAAGCTACGTGTTGACCAAGACTCTGAAAGCCATTCCCAGCCGTCTGACCTGGAACGATCGGGACAGTAGGGAGCGATCCTCTGGTGAAGCACCAAGAGCTCAGTGATGCGCTGGTCTATAAGAGCTGATCTAAAAAGGGGGTCCAAGAGCCAGAATCGATGACACCAGCTTCGGACCAAGTCTCTGCCACTATCGCGTCAGGATGTGCTGCCAGAGCATATAGAGGAGGGAAAGCCTCCACCAATGGGTCCCCGAGGAACCAGCTGTGCCGCCAAAACGAGAACTCCTCTCCAGTGCCAAGAGAGGGTATCATGAGTGGGTGCACTCGCAAGAGTAGAGCCGCCACTCCCCTCCAGAAAGATGAGGCCCCACAAGGCAAGATAAGCCTCAACTCTCAAGATAGGTCGCGCCCATAACAGGTGAAGAAGACCGAACTCCATAAGCTATTCTCAGGCCCCATGATCCACCTGACCCATCGAGTTAAAAGAGCCCAGTTAGTGCAGCGGAGGTCTTGGACCCCCAATCCTCCCTGAGAAGTGGGTCGGCAGACACTACTCCATGAAACAACATGGACTCCTCGCCAATCAGATCCGCAGCCCTGCCAAAAAAATCTACTCCTCAAGGAGTCCGTGCGCCTGATAACCTGCTCCGGTGCTCGAAGAACCGTCATGAAGGATGTCGGGAGGAGGATGAACCGACCACCTCGAGATAATTCCCAAATATATCATACCAGTAGAATTCTCACCTACTCACCTAGTTCTTTGTATGCACATTATATTGAATTTTCTCTGCATCATCATATTTACTAGTTCTAAAACTTCCCTTAATGATATTCCAAGTTGCTAGCCTTACCTATGATTTTAGACTAATTCCTCATCCACACTGGTGATAGATGATTCAGGAAACTTGGCTCAAGTTCCACTACTGACAATTCATGCCCATAAAATTGTGACAATTTCTGTTGACTGTAAACTACCTAATGCAATAACCAATCATGTCTTTTGGCCTTCTGATGGACAACTCTGTCTACATTTGTTAGACACAATATACCTGTCAATTATATGTCAAACCAACACAGGCAGAAAAAGAACTATAGACAGTGGGAATGAAAATGCCACAACAATAAAATCAAACAATATTCGTGGCCAAGTAGCCCGTCAGATGAATTTTCTGTATTACTTTGTAAGAGGTGTACCATGCATTAATGTCTGATATGCTTTGACTAGAACCAGCATGGAGTTGTACTGGTAAGTTACAGCAAATTGACAAATAAAGAAACTAGCAATTTGGGTACAATATTGTTTTGGAGGACTTTGGTACATATACCGTAACACATAGGACGGTACAAACCATATCATTGCCATGAGGACAGAGGTGAAGCTATGTGTATATACTGTAAATCAGATAATTTACATTTTATTTAGTACAAACAAGTAAGCTATGAGTGGGGATCCGGATAGTCCATGGTATGGCACCTATTAGCGTGGGAGCCTTCCTTGGCCTTCCCCTTTGGATGCTACCTTTGACCATGGATGTACAAACTTTTGCAAGCTAACATATAATATGCGACGGACGACTCACATAATCAGCAGCCATTCTTTTCCTCTTCCAAAAAAGAATTATGCTAAAAAAGGAATTATTGAGATACCCTCATGCATCATCCAACGAATTATTAAGACCCCTTTTTACTTAGGGCACCACTATTACCACTCCAAAAAACACTACTGTCACTATGATGTGGGTAATTGTGTGTTTTGGAGTGGCAATAGTGTCACCTTTTACTTATTTTTTATTTTTTGAAAGTAACCTTTTACTTATTAATAGCCAAAGAAGATATGTGACAAATAAAATTAATTTTCATCATTAAATATTCTGAAATGCAAAAAAGCAACAGGCCAAGTATTCTAATTCTCAATTGAATATTGGATTATTCATATTGAAGAAACTTCACAAGCGGGCATTTTCATCATTGCTTTCCAAGCATCCTTTTGAACATCATAGTCTTAGGGAGAATCAGAAAAAATAAACATGAAGATTATGGATCATACCACAAGTGCATTTATTCGGGCTTCTATGACTGTTGAAGGAGCATATCTAGCAGCATAGCCATACATTAAAGCTAAAGCTGCATAAGTATCATCAGCATCCTCCAAGGACACTTTACTGAAGAAAGACAGAAACCTACAGCACATGGTTTACATTATCATCAGTTGCAAAGAATGAAAATTAAGATGAAAAACTACACAATAGATATCGCAAAGTTCAAAAGTAACGAATTCCCGACATGATGCACAGTTCTTTATAAATAATAGCATTCGTAGTAATCTTACCATAAGGAACCATCTAATGATGCCACACATATAACTTTTTTTCAATTTAGAAATATGTTACATAGATGTTTATGTCTATACTTTCTAAGAAACTGAAAATCGCATATGCACATCAAAAAATTGATTTTTTTAGGAGAAAAAGGATGACCACCAAAGTTGCATTTGTCATCCATCATGTACAAGTGTAGGCCCTCACAGAGAGAGCATAAAAAAGATGAAAAGTGTCTCAGCAAGTCAAAACCCCACTCCCAAGAGTAAGAAAGGAGATGTGGTGTACAATATGCTCGGCCTGACATATCTCCCCACAAAAAATGAGCCGGTTGCACTTGGCCTAGGCACTAGCCAAAAATGTCACCAATGGCGCTCTCCACTTCTGTCTCTGACGAGCCAAATTCCAGAGTGATCGAGCAGATGAGAACAGGACACCAAAAAATAATGTATCAAAAAATATTTAGGGTATCAGGTGGGGAAAGAGAGTAGTTGATTTAATGTAACCCACTCTTATGGTTTCTAACTTTTACAGGAAGGAAAAAATGGCATCATTGGTGAAGCGGAGTCCCATGATTGAAAAGATAAATCAGCAAGAAATACAAGTATCAATTGTAAAATCCAATCTTTCTTGGGGTCTCAAACATGTCAGCAAACCATACCAGTGTTTTCAACACAAGTCCCATAGAATTCTAGTATATTAATCGCTGTTCGAGAGTCTGTAATTATTTATTACCATTTGTTAAGAATATAAAATTATTGATGTTCTCTTCCTAATGGCTTAAGCTTTTAGAAAAATTTGTTAGCATATCAAATTTAACATGGTATCAGAACTAAAGGTTCTGAGTTCAAACCTCGTTAAGCTCTTGTTAAAAAATGTTTTCCTCCCTCAATTGTTGTCCACTTGAGAGCTGGATTAAATCAAAATTTTTACCAGTCCACACGTGAGGGGGAGTGTTAAGAATATACAATTGTTGATGTTGCTATTTCTAATGGCTTAAGTTTTTAGGAAAATTAGTTAGCACATCAAAAGTTATGATTAAAAATATTGCCATTTTTCGCTAAATTTTTGCTGCAAATCTCATATCTTAAGTATGCAAAATACTGGTCATGAGTTCTCAAACTCTGATAAAAAGATTCCCAAACTTCCCTTTGATGTTTTTTTTACTGATGTCATTGTTTTTTGCTGCATTTCATTTCGAACTGTTTTTTACTGATGTATTTATAGTAGAATGTTCATATTTTGCTCGTGTGCAAATACTTAGCACATCAAATTTAACATCATTAATTGTATCCCCGGTACTTTAGTCTATGTTTCAACAAAATGTTTCTCCTTCAGAACAACAGGTATCCCCATGTTTTAAATTAAGTATGCTGTCATATAAGATTTAAATTGTGAAAGAGTATAACTTAGAAAATAGTGTTTTTAAATTATGATATCATATAACATTCAAATAAATGGGTTTCAACCAAACAGATTACAGAAGTACCTTAGAACTATTATGTCAGGCATTGTCCAAAATATTCTTCAACTTCTCCAGTACGGTATCCGAATGTTTTTAAATTAAGAATAGTAACATATAAGATTTAAATAAATGGTTTTCAACCAAAAAGATTACAAAAGTACCTATAGAACGTACTATGTCCAACATTGTCTAAAATGTTCTTTAACTTCTCCAGTACGGTATCCAAATGTGAAGCAGCAATCTAGAAGACAGAAGCAAGCATGAAACATATAAATACAATCAACATCCTAAAAAAGCTGCCAAATAATTTTACTTACCAATCCCATGCCTTTAGCAAGACCGAGTCTATTTATTGGGACTGAGATATTTGCATGTTTATACATCCACTGTATCTTCCCGAAAACATATATCTTATCATCAACCTTTTGAAGAAGCATCCCCAAGCATCTGCCAGAAAACAGCAGAAAAAAAAAACATAAGAACATTGACACAGGTTTAGAGAGTGAGAGGGGGTTGACATGGGTTAGAACCAGGATAAAAAGAATGTTCTCCTGAGAACATCCAATCCTGTAGCCACCAGCTTAGGCATTCTAAGGACAGTCATAAAAGTAGGTAGTGAGGGCTGACGACAGCACAGTATTCAGGAACAAAGATGCCCACCTCATGAAAGTATCCTGGCACACCATCCCTCTAATTTCTGCTTCATTCACAGAATTAATGGGACCAATCACTGCAAGGTGAAGGTTATTCACTGTACCATTGATGTTACACTAGGCACCCATCAAAAGTTGCATTAAGTGTCCTTCATCTTGTTGACCACAAAGTGGGCAGCATAGTCATTTTACCATAAAAAATAAAGCAAAATCAAATCCTGAATGATTGTCCAAGGTTACCCTGTAAATCCAGTATTTTAACCCTTGGATCACATTCAAGATTCTTTCAGTTATCCTTTCAAAAAAAAAAATTCCTTCAATTAGATCCTCTGAAAAATCAAAATAAAATATTTAACTATTTCAAAGCATTTCTTATTTAAACTTATACTTGGTTCTGAGGCACCATAGTACAAATAACCGTTAGTCTAACACATCTGACACATTGAAACATGTCCAATTTAATAGGCCTTTTAAATGTGTACTAAACCTTAGACCCTTTTTGAGGAAAATGTGCACTTAAACATTGAATTTGGCATAAACATCTTCATAACAGCAAAACGATCCTTTAGAAGAAAGGCTTAATCACCCTTTATTTTGACCAACTTATCCCTAAATTTTATGGGTATGAATGCGCAATATTCCCATGTAAAACCTCTCTTTAGAATCATTCAAAATGTTAGTTTACCATCACTCTCCTAAAACGATGGTATATTCCAGATAACAAGGAATGTTCAAGTTTTTTCCAAAAAAAAAGGATGTATTCATGTAACTTCCCTTAGCGATAGAAACAAGGAGTGGAAAGCATAATAGGAGTCAAGATATTACCTATGAAGAAGTGCTGAGTGCTCTTCATCAGCATTATAGAGATCATATTGTCTTGCAAAAGCATCACCCAACGAAATGACCCATTCTGTGTCATCCATGACATCCAAAGATTCTGCTAAAAACTGTCGGAGAAAAATAGCTATCATGGTGTGGTCAGAAATTTACAGAAGAAGAACGAGGACAAGTAACTACGAAAATCTAACAATGCACTAGCAGATAAAAAGAGATTATGAAATTGAAAAATCATGTAACGTTTACACATCAAGAAATCAACAACCAGAGGCTCAACAAAAAATTTTGCAACACTTATTTGTAAAAAAACATGAGCAGTTTATATGATGACTCATGCCTACTAAAAAACTAGAGGTTACCTACATTTATTATCATTTCATCCCAAATCTCTTGGTAAGAAGTATCCTGCTTTAAATCATCAGGGTCACTTATGTAGGCCTTCATTTTTGGCACCTAAAACTTGCCAAAGAAAACTATGTAAATCATGAAAAAAATGATATGAAACTTATTGCATTAGATTAGACAACATAACAGATAACACCAAGCATAGCCTACATGTCAGAACACGATTAAAATGACTGCAGGAGCTATGTGAAAATTAAATGACAAAGCTTTTCCATGATAATATGGTGAACTGGATATAGTATAGATTTGTATATAAGGCCCCAATAAGTAATAATGCTACGATAACATCAACAACCATTAACTAGATGAAATTACAAGGAAATTATACTACAGATTTAATTATTTGTGTTTCATATGCAGCAATGTGATGAATATAGTCCACATGGAGAAAAGGAAACAAGTACAATTATCACATTTTCCAATCATCTAAAGGAATGCAAATACTCCAAAGTACCTTCTAAAATAATACTCCAAAATATATATTATTTCTAGTAAAAATAATTTCTATGAAACAAAAAAGAGTTATCTTTAATATCCTGCAATGAATTTACATGCAGGAAATCATAAGACATACTCACAGGAAGGTGGCAAAATAACCACAGACACAGAATGTTTTGTTGAAGTTGACATTTCATCACATCATCTTGAACTGATAGAGCATTATCATATGCTCGTATTCTTGCAACATATTTCTCTATGCACAGCATGTCCTAACGCCCAAAACAATTACAATCATAAAACACCATCAAGCTTGACATGTCTATGAGACCTCAACAATGGCACAGTCAATTTTATACCAACTTCTGTGGAACTTTCAAACACAATTAAAAGAAATTGAAAGGCAATGTATTATTTCTTTTATACGTGATCCTACTTAGGATTCGTGTCCTCCCAACACTTGTACAGTTTACTCTTATAGTTTTCAACACAAGTTTCATAAAGGCCTGTTACTCTCAGTTATTTGCTAACAGGACTTTTATGTCACGCGAAACATTGTTTGTTGTCAATACACAGGCAAATAGCATAAATTACTCAATTGAATTTCATAAATCACAAGGACAAAACATTTTAATTATCCTATCTATAAGTACAACTCAGATGAAAAGTGATAATGGTTAAACTCAAAACGGTAACTTGCAAATCTATGCCAATACAATCAAATGAATGAGTCAAATCAGAACTTGGCTTGCATAACGATAACCAACCAGCATTTCAGTCAATCTGATAATAGTAAGAAGCATTCAGACTTTTGAAAACTGTACTACAAAGCAAGTCATACCTCATCTTGCCAGAATAAATTGAGATTCTTTGGAAACAAGGGTCCCAAACAGCATAAAACCTGAAGGAATAATGAACATTAGCTACAAATTGTTACATCTTAACCCAGGGACATTTTTCTTCTTCAACCACTGTGGGAAAGGGTGTGGGGACGGTTACAGTTTGACTAAAATGGATCAGCTATTTCATGCTTAACACAGTCATCCAATTAAGCTGTAACCTGTAATGTTTTTAAATTTTATTTGGAGGAGCAAAATGATGACTAGATATAGTCATCCATGCATATGTTTATCTAATGTTCCAAAGGATTTACATGTGTGGCATAGCAAAACAAGCAAAAAGGTGAGGACAAAGAATTAAAAGAACCCACATAACTCTCTAATAAAAAAACAAATGTGATGTACGATATTCTCTATGTTACATTTTTCTCCATTAAAATCACATTGTTGCTATGAAGCCCGATAGCCCAAAAGCCGTTAGTGTTGTGGCTGAGAGTTGCACATCGGATGGTGCATAAGTCATGAAGAAAGACGCATGGCCGTGAGTCTAGATCTATCACTGTCATCTGATTCCAAACCTCCTTCTCAATCATGCATCTCAAAAAAGGTGTAGTTGAAGTCCTCACAACCTTGCAAAGGACGTGGTAACAAACCACGAGTTCACTGCAGATGGTATACTCTAGTGTGGGCGTGACTGTGCCTAAGAAGCCAGGTGATGTTGATGGTTATTAATTACATATACAAAGATACACAACTTAGACCATTCATTGGAGATAAACTGAACACCAGACACAAGAAGAAATATGACCAAGGAGGGTTTGAATGTATATAAGATGTATTTTTTTTAACTTCTAATACTAGACAGAGATTAATGTTGTTGGACTTGGAACCTGACTGCAACAACCTAGCCATCCCCGGCAGCCCTTGCCGGCACACCATCCTGTCACCCGCAGCGTCACCTGTGTCTCCAACAATTCCTGCTGGGCAGGCCACCTCATTTTCCCCTCCCCTCTCTGCCTACTTGCTCATCTTTACTAGCATGCAACCGCATTCAACACCTTGACGACAAGTGGGATTTGTACTCCCATCCTCACCATACCCCACAAGATCAACAGAGCCTTCTGAAAACTAGATGTTTCAAATGCTTGGGCATCAGTCATTATGCATGAACCTGCTACAGCCCCGTGAGTGGTCTGGCACCCAAAACATAGGTGTTTTGTGTCTTCATCCGTGTTTGATTATAAGCAGCAGTTCTTTGTTTCTTCAAGGAGCAACATTGCTTGTATAAACATGTGAGAGCCTCCTCCTCAAGAGCCGTATAAAAACTTGATCTTCAAAACGTACACTGGATTGCAAAATGAATTTGCAATCGATCATGGGTGTGCAAAGCAACTTGTATGCTAGCTTGACACTAAACTCTCCCCTCGATCAACATCAGCCATCAAAAACTGTTTTTTGGCCTCCTAAAAAAAGAACTGTTTTTTACATTTTTCGAATGAAAAATATTTCAAAGCCATCTATCCCCATGACCCACCCCTTTCAGATTCTTTAAAACCTCCTTAACTTCAGCTTCAGTGAGTGGTTGAATCAGATGACTCTGCAGTGTGGGTGTTGTCATCCCTGCCCAGCCACCGCAATGATCCCTCTTCTCACATTCTTGTGGCTGAGCAAAAATAGTCAACAGCTGGCTCAACCAACCTGATCCCTGCTTCCAATTTCAGTGCCTTAACCCGTGATGTGCTCAATTTTACCTGCCCTCCTTGACTGCTGGCAAATAAGTGAAAGAATCGTGCATTAGAATCACCCTCCCCGAGCCAAAGCCACCTAGATGTTTATCTCCATTGGTTTTCCAGTTTGTTGTCGTCCTGTTTGAAATATCAGTTCAGGATATTAACACCTCATACGATAATGCCCTAGCATCTTCCAATCTGTCAAGTGTTGATATACTTGCAAGAGCCTCCATTTTACGTTGAAGTGAAGTTATACAAATGTACTTTGGTACGAGTGAAAACAATTATCTATGCAGTTTCCATCCCAGAAACAAGGTCCAACTGGCCAAGGAGGAAGTAGGGAATTTTTTTTTTTTTTTTGAGGGGGGAAAGGATGACCACGGGATTGCGGTTGTCATCCGGGTATATATATAGTTATGAGAAAAGTCAACATGTACAAGTAAGAGCTCTCCAGTGAAGAGCGGCAAAAAGGAAGTGTCCCGCCTAACCAAAACCCCACTCCCGAAGAAGGAAAGAGATGTGAGGTACAACACTCTCAACCTGACATCTCTCCCCACATAAAATCACCGGGTTACGCTGGAGCCAAATGGCCATGTACCGGCCAAAAATATCGCCAAAAGCACTCTCCAATTCTGTCTCCATTTGGCCGAACTGCGAAGTGGCTGCCAAAACTCGCCACAGCCGAAGGAAAGGTGTCCAAGCTGAACGTCTGTCGCCAAATCTCCCGAGACGCCAAATCTCTCACGAACACCTAAAGCACAGGTGAAAAATGTCCTCCTCAGCTTCCGTGCATAGGGCGCAAGATGTGTCAGTGTGAGGCCCCCATCTTGCTCCATATACTTGAGTGAGGAGTCTATCTCGCCGCATAAGCCAAGCAACACTTTCAGCGGTACCCGCAAACGCCAAATTTCTACAATCCCTCTGGAGCTCCTCTGAGATGGTAGTGACAGGTAGGAAGGGCAGATAAAGGCTGCGGGCTGAGAAGGACTGTGATAACCAAATCCACCAATCCCGCCGAGAGGGATCTGGACGGAAGGGGGCGATCCTATGATGAAGTGATAGTAGCTCTGCTATGCGCTGCTCCGAAAGTCGGCCGCTAACGAGCCCCCGGGGAGCTAGGTGTGCTGCCAGAAAGAGAAGGCCTCGCCGGAACCGAGCGATGGGACCATGAAAGGGCGTACTTGGGGGCGCAAAGCTGCCACTCCCCACCAAAAAATGAAGCCCCACGTGAAAGAATGGCCCTCAACTCCCATGACAGCTCCTGTCCATAGCAGAACGTGATGACCTCGTGCCATAAACTATCCTCGGGATCCTCCCCACCCACCGGGCCAGGAGAGCCCTGTAGGGAAGTTGTTCCACTGCTGAGCCACCATTTCTAGAGATTGGGATACAGCAGCCAGGATTTTTCAAATTTCAAGTAGGTGCCACATCAGTTTTCCTTGGGGGTAAGATCAGAGTAGGGAAGTTGGCCTATTTCTCTAACAGAGAAATTTAACAATACATTCAGTTCAGCATCTTGCACTTCTAAATATTGTCAATCGACAAAGCTGGCAATAAGATAAAAATATAGTAATGTACTGGGAAAACTTAATCGAGTCTGAAAGCATACAGTTAAAATTTGTGTTGCTAACTGCTCCCTTGCCAGAGGATTATGCAGAAGCACGATCAAACGAGCAAAAAGATCCTACGATGACAAGTTAAAATCTGATAAGTGCTATATAAATTTCCAAGATGGTCATATTCATCATTTGTTTCTACCTCAGAGCTAGGAATATCATTCGGAGAATTAAAATTACTAGATATAGAGCTTGTGAGAGAAGGCCTGAGCCGGCATAACTCTGCTATGCACTTGCAAACCTGAAAGAGTTACGAAAAAATGAATATTGTAGAAGATAAATTTTAGTCCTAAAAGAGATAGACAACAAGATAGATAATCTATGAACAACATTGAATCAAAGAAAAAAAAAATTAAGCCATCAAATGATGAGTTCAAAGAATGTTTTCACATACCGTAGCAACTGCACCAGTATATTTTCTTGGTACAATCATCTTTAAAAGAAATGGCCACAAAATATGCTGCATAAGATTTTGCAGCAATTATATGCCACAGTAGAACAGAGCAAAAAAACGAAAATCAGGTGAAATTTGGTGATAGAAAAATATGGAAGAAGTGAGTAAGTTTCTCAACAATTTGATTTTAGCTAGAAATACAAGATACCTCCATCTCAGGTATGGTGATAGCCAATAGAAGGAGTCCTTTCTCACACACTGCCCTCACTTCTGCAGGACTGACATGTCCAACTGATACCTAAAAAATTTAATCATACGAACTTTGTTACAAGCAGATGACATTTAAAGCAAAATTTAATAACAATAAGAAATTTAGCAAACCTCCAAATTCTTATTTTGAAATGGCTGAAAAGGACTTTTAGAAACAGTTTCCCTTGAAGCCTTGAATACTTTAACTTCCTCATCTGATATAGCACAGTGGCGCACAAGGTACTCCACAAACTGCTCAGCAGCAGGACCGCTCAGATAACAATGTGAAGCCATGACAACTATTAACTGACACCCAAATATAACAATGTTAAACAAAGCATGCCACAAAGAATACAAGCACCAAAAAAACAGAATCCTTCTTTAGTTGTCGTCTAGTGAACAACAATCAACTCATATAATCAGGTTTCATCTAATGCCAGACAGCAAGTCAACAAGCTTACCTCAGCAAGCGCCTTCCTCGCACCCAAGCTTTGCTCATCTAGTAGCAATTTCACAACTTCAACAAGTGATACCCTTTTGACATGCCAAGCTTCCAGCAACCTTAATTAAAGATTCATTTGAGTGCTAAAATTTGCTCAAGGCATTATGATGTAAACAGTTATCATTAAATCAGAAACAACCTTGGTAATAAATGTTTAATTACACATAGAGCTCCAACAATTGACTCTTCATCTTTTGACTGACATTTCTGGCAAAGAAGCATTGGAAGAAATAATTTGTGAGATAATAAGGAAAAACAGGCCCCAGTTTATTTCGTATCAGGTACAAATTACTCTCCTTGTAGAAAATTATAACTCAACAAGATCATACAATTTCTCAGTTGACCATGACACTCACATTCAAAAGGAAGGCGCATAGGTCTTCAGGATATACTGAACCAATCACAAGAAAACAATGTTGAATTTCATTGTAAGTCTGCAAACAAAACACTTAATTAGAAAATGGAAATTAACCAAAGTGAACATCAATCTACTTCTTACAACAAAATATACAATTACTGGTAAAAAGAAGCATGCTAATGTCAAGTTACATTCACATTGTACAAACAGTAAATGCTGACATGTTATATACCACAATAATGTCAACAAAAGATGCAGAGATATGCGTCACCTCCGTCAAATCCCCACTCACTAAGAAGAAACAAAATATGATATACAATGTTCTCAACAAAAAAGGAGAAAAAGGTTTATCACCAAGATTCGATGTTCTCATCTGTATATCTATTAATGAAAAGGATTATATGTACATGTGTAAGCTCTCAGGAGAGAGCGTCAAAAGAAGCAGAGATATGTGCCACCTCCAGCCAAAACCCCACTCATTATGAAGAAACGAAATATGATGTACGATGTTCTCAACATGACATCGCTCCCCACAAAAAATGATTATTGCGCTGGAGCCATATGACCCAGGCACGGCCAAAAATGATGCCACAGCGCTCACCATGACAAACTCTAGCCCCCAAAAGTCCAGAGCGACTGCCACAGAGCACTCAAAAAACAAATGACCAACGTCCTTGACCGTCGCACCACATAGCGTGCAGGAAAGTGCTAGGTGCGCATCTCGCTCGGTAAGCTCTGGTACGAATCCTGTCACGCCGCAGAAACCAATCAAAAATCTTGACTTTAAGTGGATCCCCGTTACAGTGGAACTATTTGACGGCCAGACATGTCATATCTGTGAGCGTGATCGGGGATCTTCGCCAGCAGCGCTCATGGTCGGACGTTGTGGCAGGCAGCGGCACACACATGACCGCCGCCGACAGCTCGTTGGGAATGGTGGCCAAAGCCTGCCTCCTATCCCGTGCCCAGCAATGTGCTGGGAGACGCCTGGTAACTGATTTGCGAAACAAGGCGATCTGTGCACCCGATATTCCCCTAGGCACCACGTGTCAGCCTCCTGCAGAGAACACAGCCATTTAGCGGGGTATTGCAGGAGCTGAGACACCGGTGCAGGAACAATGCAGCTCAGCCAAGTGAAATCTACAGATCCTCCAGAGTCCCAAAATGCATCACACAGGAGACGAGACAATTGCCTTGGTGACATGCAATACACCTTTGACTCCCTCTGCCCCAAATGTGGCCCTTGGAACTAGCAACGCGTGCAACCATGAGAAAACCAACCAGCAGTGGCAGCACCCTTGATGATTGAATCTGTGGATGTAGACGCATCACACTTGGTTGCTGCTCCCTCAGGGCTATGGTGCACGCAACAGGGACCCAACAGTTGGAAGGGACAGTCCTTATCATTACTGAGGGGTCAGCACATGGTCCATGCGCTCTGGATGCAAGTTGCGATGCAGCCACACAAGCAGGGACGGAAGTCATTCCTGTGCGAAACATGGATCTTGTTGCATTGGTGGATCAAGCCTGCGGAGTCAGGTGAAAACGAAGCAAAGACCCAGGTCTACCACAACGTGTGCCTGGTGCCATATTGCGGGACGGTCTACCCCATGAACATACTCTTTTGGAATGTCCGTGGAGTGAGGGATCTGGAGCGTCGTCAAACCTTTGCAGATATGTCTGCCGCTGGGGCGCTGATGTGGCTCTCTTTCAGGAATCCAAGCTCACATTGGGGAGCAGACTGGCGGTTCTCAGATGTTCCACCACCTGGCTTTGGGCTCTATTTGTCAGATGGGGGCTGTTTGCTGGGCTGGAAGGATGACCCCTCTTGGAGCTGATGAATCCGGCTGGGGCAGCACTCCGTTTCCACCCTGCTTAGTGTGATGTTGCTGGCCTTCTTCTAAAATCTTTCTGTAACTCCTCCTAATATTAATTGAACCTTGGATGACTACCATCTTGCTAGTTGTCATTTCTCGTCTCAAAAAGAAAAAAAAGAATGTCAGGTACATAAAGTATTGAAGACCATGGAAATGTTTAAAATAAAGGTTTTTTTTTGTGGCAGAAAATGGATTGCTACCAGGGTCGTAACCATCCTGCTTCATTAATACAAAGACAAATATACATAAAGCCTCCCCTATTGGCCATCATTCAGTCGCCCGCAATTTGCTGATTCAACTGCATGTGTGATGATATTTTCCGCATAGAACCTTTCGCCCCTGAAGATGACTGTGTTCGTTGATGCCAAATCACCCATAAGATAGACAAGACCAGCACTCACTTTCACGAAGAAACATATACTATTATCCAACTGTCGATCCCCATTATGAAATGAACTCTATCTTCCACCTGGTTGCTGTCTACATTTCAATGGCCATCCTACACTAAAGGAACAATGATTTGTATCCTCCACTGGATTACATTTCTTGAGGAAAAGAATGAAAACTAAATTAGGGTGTCATCCAATGGGGAAAATGTACAAGTGTAAGCTCTCAAGGAGAGAGAAAAATAGGAGGAAGAGTACATCCACTATCCAAATCCCCACTCCCAAAGAAGGAAAGAGCCATGATGTACAATACTGGCAACCTGAAATCTCTCTACATAAAAACATAACCTGATTGCGTTGGAGTTAAGTGCCCCAGGCACCGGCCAAAAAAGTCACTAGCAGCGCTCTCTTTAACCATCGATGACTCTAAGGGACTGACAAAATGCCTCTGGCGTAGGGGGTGGACCACCAATCAAGCTCGGCCGCTCTCGAGTTACGATGCACCTGAAGAATATGTCTGCAATATCCTTCTCCGCCTCACCACATAGGACACAGGGTGTATCTCGCCCAGTGAGGATCCTGTCATGCCGCATAAGACAAGTAAAAATCTTGACTTTAAGCGATACCTTGGCACGCCAAATGAGTCTGAAGTCTGTCATGAGGGCGTGAATGGAGCTAACCAAGAGGAAGCAATTATAGAGGTTGCGAGCAATAAAGGTCTCAGAAAGTCATACCCAACTATCGGCCCTAGAGGAGTCCAGCCGGAATGCACCTATCCGAAAGAGCTAATATGAAAGTCGGGGTCCACAAACCAGGACCACCGGTTTCTGGCCACACCTCTACAACTGAAGAGTCAGGATGTGCCACAAGGGCTAGTACATGGGGAAAAGATTCCGCCAAAGACCCCTAAGGAAGCCAATCATGATACCAAAAAGGAAAAAGTCTCACTAGAGCCAAGAGAGGGAACCATATGCGGTCAAATCAGGGGGAGAAGAGCTGCGAAGCTCTGCCAGAACGTGGAGGCCCCATGAGGCAGAATAGCTCGGGAATTCCAAGAAAGATCCTATCCATAGCAAGTGAAGAAAACTGGACGCCATAGTCCACCATTGGGTCCCATGATCTGCCAAACACACGAGAGCCGATGTGGAGGTCAGAATGGGGAAGTCCCAGATACGTTATCAGCAAGGCGCCAATTGGAGTGCGAAGCTCAGCCACGGACATTCACCTCCTCCGAAGCCATGCCAAAAGGGATGAAGGACAAAAAGGGTGGCGTCCGCTTACGGAACTAAGCTGCCTTGGAAACCCTGAAGCGACCAACCTCGCACGAAGCATGAGAGCACCTCGCACGGGCATCAGTCGCTAGTACAAATAACATGGGCCCAAGTGGGCAACCCTGTTAAACCCCTCTCCGTAGCTGAACCCAGCCATCACATCCCATTGACCAGGATTGAGAAAGAAGTAATGGTGACACATCGCTTCATCCAAGTAATTTAGGCCGTGGGAAAACCTCCGAGTGCCACAAAAAAGACCATGCAATAATGTAATAAGCTTTAGAGAAGTCGACCTTCCAAAGGAAGGCCTGACAGGTGGTCCTCCTCCAGTGCGCGACAATCTTAGTGGCCATACCATAATTGTCCATGATGGATCGGCCATGAATGAAAGATGACTGAACCAAATGAATGAAATCTGGAAGCACCTCCCAAAGACAATTGGCTATTACCCGAGCCACCAAAAGGAAAATGGCATTGGATAAGGCAATCGGTCTTCCTCCACACGCTCGGCCGGGGTGCGCTTCGAAAGCATGAAGAACAAAAACCAGTTAAGGCACTCAAAGCCTTGGTTCCCACTGATGAACTCTTGGACGTCATGACGTCCTCCCGTACCACAAGCCAAAACTCCTTGTAGAAGAACATCGAAAACTGTTTGAGCCTAGGAATGCATCACTATTGAGAGAAATATGCTTGTCAGCGAGGATGGGGATTCTCCCAGGTGACCACCTCTAGGAGGTTGTCGTTAAGAGGTCTCCCGGTAATATACTGAAATAGCATCCCCAATGTGCTGCTGGCCAACAATCTGCTGCCCGTGGACCACCAATCGATCCGATTCTGCTGGCGAAGGTGGAAGAAATCTGTTTTTGGCCTTTTGGCATCACCCTCACGAAGCCAAGGCTGACAGCAATAAACACAGGTAAAAATCCACAGAATTTTGCCATTGGAATCTATATGATTTAGTGAGTAGCACCCAGGTGACTTTCCACATCATGACACAATCTATCATCATTTCTACATTTTCCGTGCAGAAAAACCTCTTGTGGACCACATCCACCTATCATGTTTTGTTACATCTATAGAGTATCCGGTCAGCTTTCTCAAAAGCACGAAGTCATCAATGCACTGGTCGGATAGATTTAATGAGAATGATGTCAACCATGCAACATCGAAGGCACCCGAGCAGGATCAACAGTCAGCCACCGTAACATTCTTGTCTTCTGCAATGGAGTCCTCAGGAATAGGCTTGCTAGTGTAACCTGTCCTGTCCAAGGATCCAACCAGAAATGAATCTCTCTCCCATTACCTAGAGACAGAGACATCAAAGGCCTAATCTTAGGAAGCATAGTCATCACTCCCTCCCAAAAAGATGCCTGGACTCCCATGTTTTTTTTTCTTTTTGAGGAAAAGGATGTTATCGTAAGAATGCGTTCGATGCTGGAGAAGATGGTCTTGGGAAAAATGCACATTCCCTTAAAAAGGTGGCTTGCTCTGTGATCTTGACTTCTTTGTTTGTGTCTAGGATATTTATGTTTCGACATTATGTTTAACTATAACTCCGCCTATATTTTATAGCCGGTCCCAAGCCCGGATAAAGGAGGAGGGTTGTGTTAGGCCCCGACAGCCAGCATAAAATCTTGTCGAATCTTATGAACATGGATCAACGAATAAGAGCGGAATGACGTCGTATGATCCATGTAACCGACCCCACCTAGTGGGATAAGGCTTTGTTGTTGTTGTTGTTGAGAAAAAGGATGAACGCCAAATTAGGGTGTCATCCATGTATATATGTCATTATGATGTGGAAAATGTACAAAAGTAAGCTCTCAAGGGGAGAACAAAGGGAAAAGTACATTCACTACCAAATCCCCACTCCGAAGAAGGAAAGAGCTATGATGTATAATACTGTCAATCTGACATCTCTACCCACAAAAAATAATCCAGTTGCGCTAAAGCCAGATGGCCCAAGCACTGGTCAGAAAAGTCTCCAGTGGTGCTCTTCAGTGCTGTCTCTGGCTGACGAGGGCTCTGATGGACTGCCAAAATGCCTCCAACGTAGGGGATGGACCACCAATCAAGCTCCATCACAACCAGACCTCTCGAGATACGATGCACCCGAAGAGTAAGTGTGTGATGTCCTTGTCAGCCTCTCCACATAGAACACAGCACGTGTCAACGTGGGGTGGCCATCTCGCCCTGTACAGTCTAGTGAGGATACTGTCGTGCCGCATAAACCTAGACTCCCCATGGCATGCATGGATAATCAAGGACCAAAGATCCTCTGATTACTCATAATCCTGCACGCCCATTCTGCTAGTAAGGCTTCATTAGCATGCCGAAACACTAACATTGATTCAAATAGATAGAATTGTGGAATCCAACAAATTAAACCCAAAAGTTCTTTTGAGACAATTGGACCCTAAAGTTATCCAAGAGATTAGTTCACTAACATTGTTTTATTATAATGGATAACCTTAGACTTTGAATATAACATATGCTTAATATCAGGGAAATTACAATTTAGCAAGTGTGATTGCTGTCTAACTTGTTTGCATTAGAGAATTTAGCAAACAGAACAATGGCAATATCACATTGCTCCAACAAGGACAGAAACAAAAGCTAACATGCTTAATAGCTGATCATGGCCACAATGATCAGAAACTACAAAGTATGGATGAAAAATAGAAGAGTTATCAACAGTTAGACTTTTAGATGAAAACCAATGGAAGTTTAAAAAACGGGTGATCTTCATCTTAGCATAAATATTTTCTGTTAGATACTACCAGAAAGAGACAGCCTAAATTAAGAAACCGAAACATAATTTAGGAAAGGAAAATTACAGCTTACTAGCTAATACTAAAGAGTCACCTTGAGGCCAATTGAAAATCGGTGATCAGACTTGCTACTAAAGCTTGCTACTGGAAGAAGCGTGCATAACGTAGCTGTGAGTTCCTAGAATACAGAGAACGTGGTGTATTATGAAACATTTTTAGAAAGTTATATTGAAACATTCGAAGTGTACTAAGAAATCCAGAATTATTCAGATGTATCAATTTCAAATTCTCAAAAGTTACATATTTGATAATTGAAAAGAATAAAGATTTGTCATTTCCAAGACACGATATCCTCACAAGAAGGAAAGTTGCAACCAAATAATTGCAGGTAAGTTTCAACATCTTACTCCAACTATACTCTCTTTCCCAATTTGACTATCAAACTTTATTTTGTAATATAACGATCCTCCATTGTTTCTTTTTAAACGAGAAAGGGTGACTAGCAAGCTGGTAATTATCCAGAAGTTTCATGAATAATAATAGTAGGGGTTACAAAAGTTTGATAGGAAGGCCAACAGAAAACTTCAAGGCCATGAAACCAAAATGACGGCATCACACTACTCCATATCAAAGATGACCTCTCTATTCTACACATCATTAACCACCATCACTCTTGCATCCGAGATGAGGAGTTGACAAGAACCACACCGGTCCTCCAATTTTATTTTTTTTTTCAGTAACAATCCTTCTTACCTGTGAAAATGGATTTACAAGTAACATTGCATAAGCCTATTCTCTCTACTCCATATTAAACACAACAACAACAACAACAAAGCCTTATCCCACTAGGTGGGGTCGGCTACATGGATCATATGACGTCATTTCGCTCTCGTTGATCCATGTTCATGAGATTCGACAGGGTTTTACGCTGGCTGTCGGAGCCTAACACAACCCTCCTCCTTTATCCGGACTTGGGACCGGCTATAAAACATAACCCTACTCCATATTAAAATGTTAATAAAAATAATATTAAAATAATATAGAATGAAAAAAATGGGAGGGGATGCTTCTCCCTCCTGACACGATGGCAAGAGGAGAGGGGACAGCTCCCCCACCCCCCCCCCCCCCCCCCCCCACTCAAAGGTGTGACAGAGAGAGAGAGGAGTGGGGGGCTGCCGCCCCATCCCTCATCACCCCCTGCTCAGAAGTTGTCAAGGGAGGGGGACACAACCTTTCTCTCTCACACACAGCTGTATATATACATATATATACGGGCCACTGGTTGTACAGCGCAATTTCCGGAATGTAATTTCTCTATATCTCTCTCTCTCTCGTGCACGCATGAGCAATGGCCCCCTCTTGTCACTGCATCAAGGGAGGGAGGAGGTTGCAACCCCTCCGATTTTTTCTTTTTTATTTCATTCTGGTATTTTTTTTTAATATCATTAATATGTTGATTTCAAGGAGAGAATATGTTAATGCAATATGATAAGATACCACTTTGTATTAGTTTGTGGGTTAGTTAAAAAAGTAGTGGGTAGTTTTTTTTGTATTTAATTATAGTTATTGTAACTACTTTGCATGTTATAAATACATGCATGGGTTTTACATTTAAGGGAGCCTTTGAAATGTGTTGATCAATTATCTAATTGGAGTTTGGCCCACTCCATACGAACTATTTTTTATGGAGATAAGTCACCTCGAACGGATGAGTTATTAGTAGTACTTGTGTTTAAGATTCTTGCACTTTTACTACTAATAATAGTTATCTTATTTTTATTTTCATAGTCATATTGTTTAGTTATATTTTCAGTTCATATCACAATATCACATCACTAGAAGGAAGGGTTGTTAATGAAAAGTTGGAGGATTGTTCCGTTTACAAAATAAAGTTTAATGACCAAGTTAGTAAAAAGGGAATAGTTGGAAGACTGTTGCTGAAAATTACTCAAATAATTTCCTTTTTATGGTCAACTCATCCTTTTCTAGTTCTTCTATCAATAAAAATACTAACACTCTAGAACTACATCAAAAGCAAAATTGAGAAACTCCCCATCATAGTTGTCAGGATCCCGATTCGGGTAGTAAGATCTTACGATCCTCTGGACAGAAAACGATTTCGATCCTACCCGGAGGATCTTAAACGTAGGATCCATATTGGATCTACAGTTGGGTCTTAAGTTCGGTAGGATCTTACGATACTACGATATTGGTATAAATTTATTTATTTGAATAAAACATTAAAGGTAAACGTGAGAAATTTTGATTTTACTTTATATATATATATATATATATATTGTATATGTTAGTCTCACTTTCATGAACTTTAATATCTTCTAATAATTTAATGTTATGTTATGAATCTAATACTATATTATCTTTCATCAAAATTAAATTTTATTATTGCACGTATACTAAGAATTATATATTAAATTTTATTATGAATCTAAGAATTATACTGCATTTTAATAAATATTATAGTTCATTAAGATCAAATATTACATATTATTATTTAAGTGTTTTTTAAGAATATATGATATTTTCTTTCACATGATACAAAAAAATATCTATTATATTTGAAAATAAGAATAAAATATTAATGGTAATGTTTAATTAACTTATATATAAACTAACATTTATGAATAAATATATTACTTTAATAATTTTATATTAAAAAATTTATTAATGAGGTAGGATCTTACGATCCTCGACCCGATCCTACGATACTCGACCCGATCCTACGATACTCAATCCTCGAAGCCCCTTAGGATCCTACCTCGGAAAGCGATCCTGACAACCTTGCTCTACATCTTAAATATAATGTGCTGCTAAGCATGAAACCATGATATCAAAGCTTCAAGGAAAAAAAAAAGACAGTAAATAACATGCTGCCATTTGACATGTACCATTCATGGTTAACTAATTAAAAAAAACACAATAGGTCAATTCCACTGATTCCTATGTATGATTTCTCAATCGATACTAGCTATTGAAATGGTTGATGATCATTTTTTTTCTCTACTCAAATTTGTAACTTGAATATATGCAAGGGACAATAGTGATGCCATTTGTGCAAAACATTGGTTCACAAGCATGACATCCAATGCTATGAACACATCAATCATGGAGAAGAGACAACTAAAGCAACAAGAATTATAAGAAATATAAACTTTCATTAATCCTGAATTGTATACAAATTTTTATGCTGAATAGAAAATTCTAGCTTCTGCAAGTGCTGGCTGAGAAGTAGGAAAGTACTGCTTAAACATTGAGATAAAGTTTCAAAGGTAAATCGACATAACCTCACAGTTTTTTAACCACATTTCTAAGAAGATGAAAAGATTATGAAGCATTTCTTTTGTGCAGAAAGATTGACACACTTGTACTACATCTCGACAGTACTTGGTAGTCACCTTTCCCTTCCCCTCTCAAGAGAACAAGATTTTTATTTTATTTTATTTTACTTAGAATTCAAGATATCAAGACTAAATCGTTAACAAACCCAGTGAGAATATAAGGTAATGAATCTCCTCAAAAAAAAAAGGAAGGTAATGAAATAAGCACAAAATATATAACACATGCAGAGAGAAAACAACATGAATTACCTCAAAATCGAGTAGAGGAGGGCCACTCTCTGATAGCAAACAGGCAGTAAGAATATTATGCAGACTTTTGGTAGCTAGATGAGCAATCTCCAGATCTTTCTTGTATCTGATATAAAGGAAACAAGAAAATATGCAATGATTTATCATCTGACTGGCGTGAACTCATATTCTATCTCCTCAAAAAAAAAAACTAATATTCTAAAAGATAGCTTCATTGCAACAAACTCACAAGTCTTCTCTGTAAAAAGATACTCACAAGTCCAAAATTGTAGGGATGAGCCGTGGTAGTGCTGCCTTTAACTGTGAACGGGTAATAAGTCCAACCATTTGCCCTAGTGCCTCCACACTAGAAAGACGTACCTGCAATTGTTGGGCAACAAGTTAGCCACAAATGTTTTTCCGACATATATGACTTTCTTTTAAAAGAGGAAAGAATGGTTATCAAGGACATTCATCATAATCAAGCGCACAATTCATCCTAGCCTTGATGCATATAATTAAGTATAAAAGTTCAAAACACCAAATAAAGAACACTGGTGTCGCATACACTGAGACACTTTGAGATCTCCTCGAATTAGAAAGCCATGATACCAATATTTCAAAAGTGTCAAAATAAGAAAGAAAACAATTATCTGGCTACTTAGAATTTTTAAAAAGGAGACTGCATTGATTGAGTGCATCTTAGGAACAAGAATTTGGTAGTTAAGAAATGAGAATAAACAAAAAACATGCAACAATTAGAGAAACATAAAAGAAGTGCATGCCTGTAATGTGATGATACATATAAAAAAAACATTATTCTTCCAGAACATACGCCACGTACACATTAGCCTAGGTCAAGTAAACACGAGAAAAGCAATATAATACTGTTTATACCATATATTTCAGGTTGTTCATCAAATGCTTAAACACCGAATATAGAAAGAAACAAGAATAGCCTTATTCTAATATTCACCTTTAAGTCTCGTGAAGTTGCCCAAACTCTTGATAACAGTTCGAAAACAGAGTTCATGAATGACCTGACATAAACGTAACATAAGTTGAGAGACTAGGATACAATCATGGGTAAAGAAATAATGGACATAAGCTTACATTACATCACTATCAAGAGCTGAATTGGAAGGAAAATCACCAATATATTGCCAAGCAGCCTGGCACCAGCATTTGAATGCTGAAATAGAAAACAAATATCCATTGGACCAAGTGCAGTTCAGAAATAGTTACCACAAACCCAGAAATGATGCTTAGTTATTTCAGTGATGTATGCTAAACAATATTAATGATGACCAGAGATTCCTCCTGGCATAGTAAATCTGTAATGGAACTTGTTGAACAAGGAGATACCATTAGCAAATACTGGTCGCTGGGCATCTCTTATACTTCCAAGAAGGGGTAGGACACGCAAAAGAACGTCTTTCAACCGTGGGGTGAACTGAAAAGCTTTAGTTAAGACAAAGTAAAATGAAAAGTTTTAGTTCCACCATTTTATTAGACAATAGATATTAAGAAAGAAGATAAGCTACACCTTCACAAGAAGCAAAATCTGCAAGTATCTGAACCATGGATTGTAGGGCTACACTAGATCCAGACAAATGAAGAAAAACTTCCTCCATCATCTGTAAGCTCATAAGTGAATTTTCATTATATCAACCAGAATACATTATATAGGATGTGGGAACCATAAGAATGTCACAATAATCATTGAATGTTGATCAAATATATGAAACCATAAAAAGATTGACCACAAAAGTTTAAAATATATGTATTTCGCAATACCAAAATCAAGAACCAACAGAAAACAGCTTGTCGAACTGCTCAGATATACTTGCACGTGGTAACAAAGACAAATTACTTATTCAACATGAAACTTGACCTTTAATTTACTTAGAAAGTGGGGCGAGCAGACATGAGATACGTCTATTTTGGTTGACATCATGCTGTAGTACTTACCTAGACACTAACACCCATGTTATCGGATAGACATACATTTGTTTACAACTTATCATGAAAGGAGATAGAAAATCACATAAAATCTGGCAACTAGCAAGTCTTTGATCAATGGTTCAGAAGACTTCAACTTTCGAAGCTTCTATCAGAATACAATGCACTAGTCTTTTACTCATTTGGTTAGAGTATATAATGTAATGTTTAATTAAGCTATTTGCATGTGCAAGTTATTATAAAGTAAAGACAGAAGAATCTCCGGCAAATAGTCGCCTTCATCATAAAAGTTTACCAAGTCAGGTGCATGTGATCCAATCGAAACCAGCAAACTCACTGCTGCCCTTTGCCAATCAGTATTGAAGTCCTGGAAATGGAATGGGTAATCCAAGTCAAAAAGAATCAGTTTCATCCTTAAATGTTTATCAAAGGCTGACTCAGAAACAGCTGACTATTTATTACATGTCAGTGTTCAGAATTTCATCACAGTCGGAAAATCATAATGACGTGATGACAAAGAAATTCTTATGCGAGCTTAGAGGTGTACTTGGTAGAGTGAAGAAAGTTTGTAGGTTGTTATGGACAGGTGGATTGGGCAGTCCCACTTGAGGGGAATGCATGACGGGCTATAAACTAGGTGGATTTCTCATAGGTTCATAGGTTAATCATAGGTGATCAGTCCCTTCTTTTGTTATAGTAGGAAGCTCTTTTGGAAGTAGAGGGTAATGGGCAGAGATGTCTCCTTTTCAGGAAGGGCATGGCAGTCCTTCTACCCAAGGTTCTGATGATCTCTTCAAAAATAAAAGAACTAGCCTGTGATGAGGATTTATTTTATCATTTTTCATATGACAATAGGCTCTCGCAAAGCTTTCTCTACTACAATGATTAGTCTTCTCAAGGGGATTTTGCAATGAAAAGACCATTGCCGTAGTTGTGGATTAAAAAAACTTATATTGCCGCTAGCTGTTCAAGATCAAAGGTCTCAGGATAATAGGTTTCCATATGACCTGTATACGAGGTGCCCTTGGGGCATGGACATTTAGAGTTGAATTATAGGTTAATATGGAGGGCTACACCATTGAGGATCTGATTCACCAAACATAGAGTGAACGAGCCTCTATAACCTTTGGATGTATCTCATATTTTCTGCAGCTATATTGTGGCCCATGGAGAACACGTATCCTAATGGGGTGATACTTTCATATCTGGACATCACATGACAGTGGCATCAACTATCTTTAGTCTATGGTATTTAATCCAATAAAATTATTTTTGAGGGCTTGTTAACATGTACAAAGCATCTGAAACCATGCAAAAGTTAATTGAAAAAGGAGAGAACATGTAATTAATGAATGTCCAAGTTCATATGTAAAATTATCCTTCATGGCTTAACTGAAGAAACATGGATATCAACTGACTTTGAATAGTCACCTTCCATCCAAAGGAGGAAAAAAATGAACTCATAAGACACGTATATTAAATCTGAAAGTTTGTTCCTCCCATGAGAAGTTTATAATTGAAAGTTAATTCAGCAGAAAAGAAAAAACAATTTAGAAGTAAAAAGTACAAATAGAAATGATGATGACAATAAAATAGAAAGTTATCTAATGACCTGGCACAAACACAGTTTTCACTGCTCAATAAACACATGCTTTTGTTTTAAGTGCAAGAATAAGAATAAGAGCATGCATATTGTGTCTTACGAATCAAAACAGCAAAGATGTTTATGGCATTGCTTCCATTTAATGTGATATGCGATTTGAATAGCCTGTGCCAGTTTAAATAGCAAACAGATTTTTCTTCAATGGGATAACAGTTTAGATAGCTCAATTTAACTAATAAACCAAATGAAAAAATATGACCAATTTAACTAGCAAACAAAACTCCGCCTATATTTTATAGCCGGTCCCAAGCCCGGATAAAGGAGGAGGGTTGTGTTAGGCCCCGACAGCCAGCATAAAATCCTGTCGAATCTTATGAACATGAATCAACGAAGGCGTCGTATGATTCATGTAGCCGACCCCACCTAGTGGGATAAGGCTTTGTTGTTGTTGTTGTTGTTGTTTGTAACTAGCAAACAACTTAACTTTTTTGAGAGAGAGAGAGAGACAGCTTAACTTTTTTTAAGGGGATAATGGCTTAGATAGTACGAGTGTTTGGCATAGTTTCACTAACAAACTAAATAAAAATTCTTCTGTAGATGTAGTGGTTCAATCAAGGAAAAAAATAGTATACACAGACTTACGGTAACTTATACAATTTGCATTACTACAAGTGTTTTGAGATAATTTCAGTTATAATACATAAGCAATCTTTTTACTAAACATTTCTTTACCTCTAGAATTATGTTTGTATAGATTAAAAAACAAAAGTTTGATTTCATTTTACTTTTTATATAATAAGAATTTTCAACATAATTGTAAATAATTATGCGAAACTAAGAAGTTAAAGACAAAAAGCGAATGAAAAGTTTAACCACTGCTTTAAAAGCCACTTCAACTAGCATTTTAGGACCTTTAAGTCAACTGCCAACACTATTAAATTGGTTTACTAAACAGGTATGTTTATAAAACATATATGTCAAAACACTACTCACTATTGAAACACTCATTTCAATGCATGTGAAACAGTGATGTTATCATCTCTACAGGTGCCAAAAACACCCTTACTGAAATACTCCAAAGATCCAAATCTATTACGAGACAATCCTAATAGAATTAGAACATTATAACTATCAAGGCAAACTATCCATGAAAATAAATGGGAACCTCATGTACCTCTTAAACTGGAAATTCTCGAGTTCCAAAATGAAAACAAGTTCCTAATTGCTTTATCAAGAGGTTTCATCCTGTTACATTGACAAAAATTGGTTTTCGCTACTTTTCTTGTAGGCCTTCACAAGGTGGGAATTTAATTTTCTTGTACAAGTCCATGGGGTAAAAAAATGAAACAATTCACAGCTGATGACTGGAATGGAGTTAGCAACCTGGCTACTGGTTCCAGATCCGTTGTAAACTTGTAATAGAAAACAAATAGTTTAGATATCTTATGCTAACCACATTTTGGCATTTCTTGTTTAATTAATCAGACTAACGCATAAAAGAACCACAGTTTTCCTTGGATAATTTACATTGGTCCGATACTCATACGGTCATACCTTTGATGAGATGATCTCCGCAGTTGCTATCTTGGCGAGCTTTGCCATGTACGTGGCCTCGACATCTCTCCGATCCATTGCTCGAACACCACAAGCCATAACATGAAACACTCCCGCCATGTTGCTAAATCTCTACAAAAAGAGGTAAACCCTGACCATCTCCCCGTCGAGGAAACAAAAGCAAAGCCAATAAATTAAATAACACCGAGATCACATTCACGTACCCGGCGCCCTCCTTTGGATACCGCAACGCAGCAATCCAATACCAGAATCGGGTTCCTGCAACGCGAAGATATCGCAACATCATCAAACCAAAAAATACACCAGACGAAACAAATACAGGATTCACGCAGGAGTACATGGGGGCGATGTCTTTGAGGGCGGCGAGAGAGGATTCGCGGACGACCGGGGACTCATCAGCCAACGACGAGACAAGCACCTGGACGGCCTCTGCAAGGAGGAGACACCGGTGAGCGTTAAATTGAGGAGAGGAGAAAGGTGGAAGGAGCTTCTGGCATCGGACTGAAGAGTCTTACCGATGGCGGGGACGGAGGCGGAAGCGGAGGCGGAGGCGGAGGTGGAGGAAGAGGAGGCCGCCATGGACGGAAGGAGTGATAGATAGATCGATCGGTCGATCGACCGATCAGAAATGAGATGGAGAATTACAGAGGAAAGAGAGAGAACGAGAAAAAAAATAATGAAAAAAAAATAAGAATCAAATATTTCAGGAAGCTGACAGCGCAGCAGCGGAGCGTTAGAGAGAGAAGAAGAAGAAAAGAATGCGTACGGCAAAAAGAGAGGAGGGAAAGAGAGAGGTCGGAGCAGAGGAGAGGAGAGAGAAAGAATGTATAAATGCGTAGGAGTCGGAACATTGATGGATGCTGAGGAGATTGATTTATATTTTCGTTTTGTATAAATATTATTATCGATACATAATAGTAACTAATTATAAAAAAAATAACTATTTTAATTCAACGTTAAAAATTCAAATGTATTTTATTTTAATAGCACTGTTTTTTTTTAAGATTTGATGGTAAAATCTTCAGACGGAAATGATGAAATTTTAGATACTTTTCGATTTTAATATTTGATGTAGGATCCTTTCACTTTATGTTTAGCTTACCCAAGAGATGAAAAATATAAATAATAAGTTTAAATGTGATATCGATATCTTCTCATCTCATACATAAACTCAGTGTAAAAAAATTAAATATTTTTCGAATTTTGATAAAAAAAATTATTTTTTAATTACTTATTACAAGTCCCTCTCAAGTTTGGATTTGGCTTGCACGTGTTTTTTTTTTCCACGCCTAATGGTCAACTCAAACGAAGCGGAAAATGAAAAAAAAAATCAAGAATGAAATAGAAATATTCGCTAAGTTATTCTGATTTTTTTGTGTTTACTTATTAGTTCAGATAAAAGGCACTTTATTATATTCCCTTGGAATCCTAATTGGATACCTTGATTTTGTTCAGACGAAGAAATTAATAATGATTTTGTTTGGACGAAAAAAATTATTAGAGATCCGTTAGGTTTAATTAGGATGAAATGAATTTAAAAATTTTACATCTTGGTTGAATATAACTTTTAAAAATTATAAGATTATGCCAATGATTACAAATTCATTACATGACTTAAAATTAAGTTCACAAAATTAGCAGTTTTGGAGGATTACAAAATAATTATATATATATTTTATCTTTTTTTTCTTTTCGATCCAATGAAAAGTCAATAACTTTACTTAAGGCTAATAAAGATATTTACCTAACTTAATGTTTTATAATTCATGTTTCATAATTTATATTAAAAAAAGTGAATCAGATTAGATCAATCCATATTATGATTCATATCCAAAAATAGTTTTTATAAACACTCATCAACCCTTATTCCGCTAGCTTAACACATTTATTCGTTATCAAATTACCAAACAAAGTATGTTTGAATGGAGAGTTTAGTAGAAATTATTAGGTTTAGTCGAAATCACTTAGGTTTTAAAAATTAACACCTTGTTCGGATATTTGTTTTAGAAATTTGATTGTGATTTAAAATTAAACTCGTCAAATTATTATTTTTCAATTTCTTTTATATATCATATCCATAATTTTTATCATAAAAAAATTTGGTAATACAATGTATTGAATAAGCAGAAGACCAAAATTCCTGTTCTCTTTTACTCTCTCTTCTCTGTAGGATGACTACTTGTAGGATTCCATATTCTAGATATGACATTCAAGGGTTAGAGGAGAATGAAAGGAGATTTTAGGTGAACTATGTAAAAAAATATATACAAATTTCTTTCTCCATCCTTAATATTTTAATGTGCTTAAATCAAGGAACATAAGAACACCAAATTCCTATGTGTATTGTGATGAGCCTATTGCACATGATAAATAGATGCATTGCATAAAATATTTACAAAAGTTTTTTTTTTCTATTTTACATGTCATATACATGCATGCATGTGTATATATATATATATATATATATATATATATATATATATATATCATGAGTCCATGTCAATCCTTCGATGCCCGCCCAGATTTGTAGATGTTTGATTCTTGAGGAACATATTCTTCTGGCACGGGTGCAGACCAGACAAGAAAGGTGTTCACCTAGTCACTTCGGATAGCGTCTCTTGACCTACTTCACAAGGAGGATTGGGGCACGTGATATTCGCTACACCAACTAAGCACTTTTTGTTCGGTGGATGGGCCGATTGTAATATCCCTGACTTAATCATGGATGATTAGATATATGAATGTGATGACATATTATCTAATTCATAAAAATTATGAATGTTATGTTAAGACATATGCCTCAACGTTAATTATTGGAATGCGAAAGTGATAGAAATTTACTTAAGGCATAGAAATGTGATTTTTGAAAAAGTGAAAATTAAGAAATTAAAATCTCGATAATTATTCTTATATATCAAAGAATTCTAAAAGTTATTTTTATTATTTTTAGGAGGCGTTTTACTTAGGCAAAATGTAGACACAAAATAAAAAAAACTATAAAATCATGATTTTTGTTCTTCTGACAAAAAATTAGATTTCAATTCTTTGGTTATTTATTTTTTAAAAAAAATATTTTATTTGAATCCAATGAGAAGTAGTTTCTTATTTACAAGCAATGTCTTAAGTAGATGGAGAAAATAAATAAATAAATGAAAAGTCCAAACTATTTACTTAGACTGCATTAGATGTAAATAAACTCAATACCAAGATCACTTTCCTACCTTTATTTTTGGCCGACTTAAGCTCGGTTTCCCCTACCTTATCTTTTACCCTCTACGTGTTTTACCACTTCTTCACCTCCCATCTGAAATTCAAGTGAAAGAAGAGACCATGCGCTACTAGTGAAGGAAATTGGAAGAAGAGAATGGAAATTAGGTTTTAGCATGTAGTAAGTGATACTTGATTTTCTTTCGATTTAATTACATACCTTTTTAATTAGGATTTCTCTGAATCTCTCTCATCTCATTCACTCTCAGATTTCAGCTAATCATAAGGCAAAACTCATATTGTTCATGAGCAAGGATAACTCTAGACATGTCCAAATTGCTCCCAAAACTTTAGCTATACATTTCCATATATTTGGTGCTTAAAAATTATGAAATTTACTTTGATTGATCCTCTATGAGTCTACTTTCATTGAGATTTAAAATTAAGTTAATCAGATGTCCATAGAGAAAGTTATGTTCTCTTCTTTAAGGTGCTATCATTTTGTCCATCGAAACTATTACTTGAGTCTATAAATTATGTATCAAATTCAATATATTGTAATTATTTGGTAATTTAGGGTCTTAAATGTACATATGTTAGGTTTCATTGACAATTACAATTACTCAAAAAATGATACATGCAGTGAAAGTTATAAATGTTTAACTGAATGCTAGTATTTGTTAAATTTATTATGTTCAATTGAGATAAATATAAAATCAAGGAATTTTATGAGTTACATCCTAAGAAGTCTAATATTAGGGAAAATTAGAAGTACTACTATTTTATATAAATCATAAAAGTAATGTCACTTAGTCTGCCAGAATACATGAACAACATAAAAGTTAGGTTGAATGTTGATTTTCCTGAGAATAAACTATAATGAAATAAGATTTGAAACTTTTACAAGTTAATGAATATGTAAACTAGAACTCATGAAAGGGATGATGCCATTTGATTATGGATATGAGAAGATAAAAAATTTTCTTTACTATGTATGCAATTTGTCATAATATTAGGTCAATCTTTATGATAAATACTTACTCAAGTTATAAGAGTTAATGTATGAGTACATTGTAACATTTTTCAATCATTTATGTTTCATGTATGATATATTAGTGTTCAGACATAGAAGTAATATATCTCTTACTATTATTATTATAGGAGTAAGAGAGCGATGTATGCAAAATCTAACATATATTTAGTATTGCATTTAATTTTATTTTGAATCATTTTTTAATAGCATGCATCATGTTATGAACTTATTTATATTAATTTCATAAAAATAAAAATCTACCCAAATGTTATATTTTATTATTTAAGAAACAAAAAAACTGTATTACAAAGTCAATGGAGAAAATTATGCTCAAATCGAAGTTAAAATGGAGTGAAGCTATCAATGGTGAAATGGCGCAGAAAGACTTTTCACGGCCGTGAAATATAAGTAACGGGCCGTTAAAATATCTTTTTCTGCACCAGAAAGTTGTCAAGGCACGACTGTGACTAGCCTTTCACGGGTCATGAAATCCATAATTTTTATACGAATTAGACACTATAATGATCATGAAGCACCTGTCACAGACCGTGAAAACACATTTCTAATTCGATTTGGACATTGTTTAAGATGTGAAATCATTGGTACAAGTCGTGACGGACTCTGGATACGAGATTTTGATGAATTTTTAGAATAATTTCAAGTGCACAAGGATTTATACTAAGATGATTTGGAAACATATTATGGCTCAGAATTTCAAGTTTGACAAGATCAAAATCTCATAATTGATTTTCCTCCTAATTTATTTTATTTTACATAGAAAAGATTTCCGTTTCTTCTTCGATCACAAGAAAACCTGAGCCCTTATAAATATAGTCTTTCTACCATCTGGAGAGAGGGTGCTAGGACCTGAAACTTTTGTTTTGGAGACAAAAACATAGAAGTGTCTTGAAGAAGAATCGAGAAGATTTTTGCACGGTGTTCTCGAGCGAGGATCGTGCAACGATTGATCGTTCATTTCATAGAGTACTTCCAATTTTTTTTTATGTTAGGATGCATCATATTATGCTTTGAAGTTCAATCTTTGTAATCTAGAAAATTTAGTTTAGTTTTTTAAGTTTCAAATTTATTTATGCAAGAGACTTATTTTTAAGACAATTTGTGAACCTTCTTTAGCGATTGATTATAGTTCGTTTAACTTTTAAGAACATGATTGTATAATTAAATTATTAATTGGTTATTAATTGGGAAGTGTGATCATTCTATTAATTCATAATTTCTATTAAGCAATTCATGTCATAATCTAATAAAATCGGGTGGAGTATTAGATTGTGTGATCTGACAAGTTAACATAGGTGAGCGATTTAGTAGCATAGGAATTACAACTTAAATAATTCTAATATGAGTGGGATTGAGAGTAGATTCAGGTGGTGTATTCTCATCTTATTAGAATTAAGAATAGTTAGTTTAAATTACCTAGTTATGGATATAATACTTTATGTGTTTTACTCAATCTAAAAGTTGAACTTGAATATCTTTTGATTAAATCAATTGCTACATAAGTGAAACAAGTTTGTTCTTAATCATTTTAACCCACCTTAAGGACCCTAAACTTTAGTAGTTTAGTTTAGCTTTCGTATTTTGTTTTTTTATTTTCTACAACTTTTTTACCCAAACTATGTTATCTTTTATTAGTATATAAAATTAGATTAATTAAGTAAATTAATTCCACATGTGTTCATCACTCTATTTATTATATAACTTGTTTGAATATAAAAAATTAGATTATGCCGATGATTATAAAATCATTACATAACTTAAAATTTAGTTCATAAAATTAGCAGTTTTGGAGGATTAAAAATTAATTATATACATTTTTCCTTTTCAAATGAATTGAAAGTAAATAAATTATTAATAAAGATATTTACCTAACTTAAAGTTTTATAATCCATTAGATTCAAAAAAAATGTGAATTAGATTAGATCAATCTAGGTTATGAATTCATATCCAAAAATAATCTTCATAAACACTCATTGACCCTTATTACACTAGCTTAACACATTTATTCATTATTATATTATCGAACAAATCCTCTGTTTGGATGGAGAGTTCAGTAGATATTATTGGGTTTAATTGGAAAGACATAGGTTTAGTTCAAATACCGCACCTTCTAGAACCAGGGGAGTTCCCTTGCTCCTGCTATGTACGATTAGCCAGCCTTGCGGTCTGAATCTGAGTGGCGGCATCTTATACTGTAAATCTTCTAAAAGATATACAATGGATCTTATGATGTATTCAATTCCCGATTTTAATTTTGTAATGGGATTCTGTTTTATGATTTTTTCTACTTGATATCACCCTTCAATTCGAATTAACAAAAGACTACGAGTTGAGACCGTCCGTGCATCGTTGACCTTCGTGGGCTCTCCCACAATGCCGTTTTCGTGGTTTAGGCTACTCCCAGCAGATTTGTATTCCTATATATCCACTCGTGGTACTTCATCATGGATTGTAAATGCATGAATGTGATGAACTAGGCGGTGAAGGTAGAGCCCCAATTGGTAGAATAGATGGAGTTTTTCAAAAAAAAAAACCTGCCAGTGGAGGAAGACTTCCTAGGGATAAGAGACATAAGGCTGAAGAGAGAGCCATAAAAGGATCTTTCGTGTATAATCCTGCATAATCTCGAATTATCGGTTCCGGATGTAGATGGATTTCAATAAAAATCCTCATTGTTTAGTTTTTTTTAGAAATTTGATTATGATTTAAAATTAAACTAGTCAAATTATTATTTTCCAATTTCATTTTATATATCATATCCATAAACTTTTATCATAAAAATCAATTGGTAATATCATGTATTGCATAAGCACAAGAGCAAAAATCCCTTCACTTGTTCTTTTTTACTCCCTCTTTTCTTATCCTTACTTGTAGGATTCAAGATTCTAGATATGACATTCTAGGATTAGAGGGAAATGAAAGGAGATTTTAGGTGATGTATGTACAAAAACATACAATTTTATTTCTCCATCCTTAATATTTTAATGTGCTTAGATCAAGGAACATATGAATGCCAAATTCCTATGGTTGTGTTTGGTATGGGAACTTTTAGTTCTCGTTAGTCCCTGAAAACTAATCAATTTGATAGAAAAGTTTAAGTTAGTGTTTGGATGAAAAATGTAATGATGAGAAATTAAAAAATTGATTTGATAGATAAATTTTAGCAGTGTTTGAATAAAAAGAAATAACTAAAGATATATTTTATTATTTTATGAAGATTATTTTTATATTATTAATTATACAATATTTTTATAATTAGAAAATTAGATAGAAGAAAAAATTTAAGCTAATAATTAATAAATAAAAAAGTAATATAAAAATTAACATCATATTTATATAAAATAATTATATAATTATAACTTATTTAGATTGCCATGCTCAATAAATTAATTATATTATACAAATATTATTAATAATTATTATAATATCATATTATCTAATTTTTATTATCATATATAATAAGTAAAATAAATAAAATTATGTACGTAAACATTTAAAGAAGAAAATATAATTTTCATAATAAATAATAATGGAAAATTTTATTTTATTAGAACACTAAATAAATTGTAATAAATAATAAATGCACTATTTTTGTTATTAGACATAAATAAATTATAAATTTATGATAATATACATAATATATGCATATAATATATACATATAATATTATTAATAAAATAATAGCTACTAGGTCTAAAAATAGCTCCACCTACTTTTAGACCTATTAGAAAAAAAATTTAAAAAAACTTGGACCATTCTTACTGTTAGCAGGAACACTTATCTAAGTTCCTGCTCACAGCAAGAACTTCTGACTGGAACTAGTTCCAGCCAGAGGTCAAGTGACAGGAACTATAATTAGAATTATATTTTGTAATTTTTCATATCTTTCAATTTTATAGTCTAACTATAGCCATCTTTAGTTTTTCTTATTTGTATTACAATTCTAATATATCCTCTTACTTAATGTGGAACTTTGTTGTCCTAATTTTAGAAGTTTTTTGTCCTAATTTTTTAGGACTTCAGTATTATAGTTTGTGTAGAAGTCTAAATTTTTCGAGGGGATTATGAATTTCTATTTTGTTATATATAATTGATTATTTTTAATCATTTTATCCTGATAATAAAGTCATTTTTTTCTTATCATATTGTCTAGTTCTTTAATTCCTACCCATCAGTAATAGGCTTCAAGGATTAAGAATCCAAGTTGAGAGGCCTCATGTTCATCTTTTTTTATTGGACAATTTGTTTTGTGCTTGGATCGTGTGATATATTTTCACCTTGTCAACTTTGAGACTCGTGAAGCCCCAAGTTTTTGTCCCTCTACTTCTTTGTTTCTTGAAGGTCCATTGTCTTCCTATTGTGATGTTGTGTAACACATTATTCCACATTGGTTTAGTAAATTGATGAGTCTAAATTGAAACCCAATTTTGTGACCTATGATCTTGGACCTTTTAGACTTTTTTTCTTGAACCATAAGTCTTCTATTAAGGTCTATTTTCAATCAGACTTTGTTTATATTCAGTTGAGTTACAAAATTCTAATGTTATTTTAGCCCAATTTTGTTAAAATCTTTTCCAATAAGTTTGGTGGAACCTCTTTTGATTATACTATTTTAATCCATTTTTTGGTTAACTTGATTTTGAATCATTAATTTATTTAATTTTGTTGTATATTTTTGTGTGGCTCCTTTCTTTAGGATGTATTACAAATATTGAAGTCAAGAAATTTGATGCCATATCAAGCGATTGCAAATTATGATGTTGGTGCTTTTAATGAGAGAATCGTCATGAGGAGGATAAAGCCCAATGATGTGCTTGATACTAAATGGACAAAATTAAGAGATAAAACTCTTTCGACGATCACAATTGTTTCAAAGATAAAGTACTGCAAAATCACGTTTATAAGAATGTCGTTCCCGATGCATGATTGCAATGGGAAAGCCTTTATATATGTCAAAGTATCCGTCGAATAGAGGTTGATTGAAGCAACACCCTATGTAATTTGTGTATATCTAAAGGGGCCTCTCTAAATAAATGTATCATATAATTTACTTCAATCATCGTTGATTTAGACAAAATCAATGTCAAAATTGAAGATGAAGATAAAGTTTTTTATTGTTATATGTTGTTTGCCTCCTCCATTTTTTTAAAGAAATGTTATGATTTGTTGTCAGGAGGATATTTCTTTTGAGAGGCATCAAGCTAACTTGTAGAATAAGGAGAAGAATATCTACTTGATTTTGGTGATAAACAACACTTAATGAGAATGTTGTATTATTTGTTGATAAAGAAATGGTCAATGATTAGGTGGTTCTAAAATTTGATTGAAGGGACATTCTGGCCAAAGATCATGGTCAATTTTAATGATGTGATTTCTTACTATTGTAGATAGAGAGGAGATATGTAAAATTGACTTTTTTTTAAAACTATAGGTGATATTTTATGTATTGTTGATACTAACACCATAATTGAGATTTCTAACAAGTGAACTTTGGATACATATACATCTTAGCATATCAACTTGTTTGTGTGATGAAAGTGTATATCTTGCATACAAAGTTGCATATTGAAACCACTATAAGTTAATAGGAGTAGTCACATATTGTGTTGGATCCAATCAACCCCTAATCCAGTGTTGTAAGACATGGACTCGTCGGACCGATTGGACGGATACTAAAATGGTTCATGAGTCATTTAAAACTCGACCGTGTGATTGATCCGCTTTGACTCGGTCAAATCCGGTCAAAATCCGAGTTCAATCGGCCAACCCGATGGGTTTAACCGATCCGACCGAGTCAAATTGTAAAATATTTAAAATAATAAAATATACAAAAATTATTAAAACTTTTTAGAAATATTATGTATACATATCTTTACTTGAAATTTATATTTAACGTTATTTTTTATCACATATATAAAATTTTATCAATATTTTTATTTCTTATAATTAACTCACAAGATTTTTTATTTAGAAAATATTCAATTGATGCTTTAATTTATGCTTACTTTATTATATTATTTGATTTGAATTATTTTATTTTTTTCTAAATAAGATATTGCATATTAATAATATTACAATGGCCACTTTAACTTATTTTATTTTTATTAATTTATATTATCCGATCCAATCATTCGTTTCGACTTGGTCCAATCAGTCGGACCTGACTTGTTAGACAATCCGGGTTGATGGCCAGGTCGAGTCTTACAACATTGCCCTAATCTCGACACAACCCACCCAACTTCAGGTTGGTTTGGCTTTAGACGTCTTTTGGGCAGCAAAACCAATGAATCAAATCAGGTTTAGTTTTCATTTTTTTATTTTAATCTTTTAAATATAAAAATATACTTAATGTTTTATTTTAAATCATGAAAATAACAATTTTATTTCCTTTGTATTATTATATTTCAAGGGACTTATTTTAATAATTTTAACTTTTTAATCACATAAGACCTTTTAAAAATAAATAAAAATAATTTAATTTTGAATAAAAAATTAGATCGTCAGGTCAAGTCAAGTCGACTTAGGTTGAAAATTTTCAACTCGTACCCAAATCGACCAAGAGTCGAGTCATTTAGATTGGGTATGACCCGACCAAGAATCTAACTTACAACTTATCTTGTAGGGGTATTTATTGGATTGGATTGACCTGATGAATCTGTCAAACCTACCTACCCATGTATGCCTGATTTAAAAGAAAGTTTGATATCTCTTGATGTGATTAAATAGAAAGGACGTAAGTATAGAGCTCAAGATGAAATTCTCAAAGATTTTTGCTCTCTTCTAATTAGTTGTTATATCATTTGAGACTTGGTAATATTTCAAAGAGAAATTATCTCTTCTCTTTTATGGTACTTTGTCTAAACAAATTGATGAATTGGATAAATATGAGCATTGTGTCTTCAATAAGAGACTCTTCTTTAGCACTACAACTTCTAGAGCTAATAATATTATCGACCATATCCATCTTGACCTTTAATAGATGAGTCCTACAAATGTTTTGTAAGAGAACATATTTAGTGGTTTCACACAACTATGCACGCACCTCAGCATGTTGGAATCGTACAAGATTTTTGTTTGAGAAAGTTGGTTTTATGTTTTTTAAACTTTAATAGAGAAATTTAGGCAAAAGTTGTTTCTACATCTTGGTACTTGATTAATTGATTTTTTATTGAGATCAACAAGTGTAAAATTCTTGAGGAGTTGTCATACTTATACTTATGAAGATGAAAGATTGATGATAAAGCCAAGAAGTGTTTCATTTTAAACATTATTTTACTGTTAAAGGTTACCAATTATGGTATCTTAAATTGTTGAAGCTTATTATTAGAAAATTAATTGATAAATCGATTATGTTACTAGAGGCATGGGAGTTAAAGCTTAATTATAATTAGCATTTTGCGTTAGTTTGATTCCACCTCCTACGTTCCTCCCTAATTTTGTTTTCAATTTATCATGAATCTCAGAATGGCATTATCACTTTTGAAGTTTCACGCTTTAGAGGTTCAAGTAGATTAATTCAAGTTACAAATGGGTGTGAAATATCTGGTAAGGTTATTATTGCCTTAAATAAAATGAGGTTGAGGTTAGTTTCTAACTCTCCGTGCCTTCAGAAAATTTGATCGGAGTTGTCAACAAGAAAAGCTATTCGGCGTGAATGAATTTGTAAGAAGAAGAATGACATATCTTCTTATTGGATGTCAAGCACGAGTCTAAGACAAGATATTGGATGTCAAAAGGAAGAGAGATCGCACGAACATAGAAGAACACAAAAATTTATGAAGTTCACTTTGTTACGTCCTCGAAAAAAAACAGTTCACTTTGTTATGAAATAATAATGATTATAAAAATTTGAAATAATCTAACCATCATGAAATTTATATATGCATTCTTTTTACAAATGATGTGAATTATAGACCGACTGCAAGATTCTCATAGGAAAAATCTACGTATGACTACATAGGGGATCACAAAAGGGTTACAACAAAATTCAGATTCAAAGCATTATATGTGTTACCAAATCAATATTCCAATTCGAAGATGAAGATTCTAAAGTCATTTTCAATTTGGTTGATAATCCGGTGGTTGAATTATGGATAATTCAAATCGCATAGGGAAAAAAATTGGAATTATGGTTAAAATTCTATTTTATAATTTTTATCTTTAAGTTTTTTAGTTTGATTATTTATATTAGGTTTCTAATTTTTTTATCCTACTTAGTGTAGAGCTATATTGTCCTAATTAATTTAATTTTTATTTTCCTATTTTTTAAAGTTTTAGGTTGTGTAAAAGTTTATACTTTGTAAGCCTAAATAATAGGGTTTTTTTTATCATTGATCCCGATAATAAGATTGAATTCTGATTTCTATGCTCCAATAAATGACATCAGAGTATATTATTATTTCTTGATCTCTAATTATATGAAGAAAAAGAAAAAGAGAAACATAGGTAGAGAAATTTGCAGTTTGAAATACGACGTCTTTGCAACAATATTGGACCACGTGCATAACAAAATTTTGGGCGATGATGGTTGGTGGCAAGGGAATGTGGGAGGGCAGAACAGAGGAATTGGACTTTCCAGAGCTCCATGATATTTTGCTTCATCGAATCATCTATATGACTATATGGGCAACAAAAAGGTGTCATGAGCTCATGTATAGACGCTTGATGCATTTAGACTAATCTATCAAACTGTTTAACCATTAGCACTGGGAACAATTATTATACATCTAATATACATGGAAAACTAGAAGAAAAGGCATCAGTCGTCAATGTCAGCATGAACATAATCCACGAAAAGGAAGTTCTTCTGGAGCTCGCGCAATGCGTAGGCAACGGAAGCACTTATAACTGAAGCGCCAGCCAACAAGATCCTATACTGGATCTCCGAAGGGATTCCTGCAGCTGCAGCAAAGACTACGAAGGCACCTATCAGCAACTTTTGCCACGTCTGGAAAGCCTCGTTGGCAGCCTTGCATGAAGAGCACTTCAAGGTGTGTTGCTCAAATCTGTCCAGCATCTGCAAGTTGCAAAGTCGTTTTACAAAGTAAATTTGGTATTCGATATCTTTAAAGTTTGAAAATGAGGAAGACAAGGCCCAGCAACCCAAAAAGGCAAGCAGAATTATGCAAGGAAACAATGCACTGTTTTATAAGAGGCCATAGTCAGGAAACTGTAAGATCTTTTCTTCTGCAAGCTGAAAGAAGTTGGTACCTGACGTTTGGATAACACAGTTGACGGCAGAGGCTGTTGACTAGCATATCCGAACCACTCAGGTTGACTATTGCCATGTTTTCTTAACCAATTTCTGAATGCTAGAACCAAACGATCCGCTTGTGTCGGAGTAAAAGTGATATTTGTGTACTGTTGATTCACATCAGTGGAGGACTCCATAGATTTACATAAGAATATTTTCTCTTGACCCTGAAGCACAATCATATCACCATCATATACTTTGTTTGAAGTCCAGTGCTCGTACCAGCGAGGAACCAACTGTTGAATCGAGATTCAAATAAATTAGATGGAAATAAATCTTTCAACTCAAAGGCAGTCATTTATGTAATCAAGCATGCTATCAGTAAAAGGGATGAAGAAACAGAACCTGCAACTACAATAAGACTAAAATTAAAACCTCAGAATCCCTTGTATATGATTAGTTAACACCCAAAACTAGTTTCTTAAGTCAATAATATAAGCATATTCCTTGCTATCATCGATATCGGTCCTAGGAAAAGATATTCGTTTAACCATCAACATCATAGCCTCATTCATAAACTAACTTTAGCAGGGTATGACATTAAACCCGTACCATTTGCTAAGACCGAAATGGAAGTTCATGTATACCATAAGAACAATAAGTTTACCCGAATGGTATACCATAAGAATAAGAATAATAAGTTTACCTGCCACCACGCAGGCCCTGGCATCGTGAACTGGAAGAAGTTACGAGCACTACAGACAATGGATCGGGTTTTTCCTGGTGCCATGGGGATATTAAAGGAACATATCCATATTACCCATTTTTGGTCACCAGAAAATGGCAGTTTTGTGTCAATCTCTATCCTGAGATAAATGCATGAAATGATGAAATATATTAGAGGCAGGATTCTGAACAAGAGAAAAATAATCAAATAAGAATATGCTATATTTTTTCAAAATAAAAATGAAGAAACAGCACAAACTTCAATGCTGTGTAGAAAAATACTGCAACACGGATGCAGTTATACATGTATATTACTAAGCATCAAGATTAACATATCAATTGATCACTCTATAATTGATGTCTAGATTGTTTGAACTTAATTAGATCATGTGAGGGATTAAATGCATTCAATATTGGTCTTCAGAAAATGACTGGAAGTCTTATCTTTCTTCCAACATGTCCTAGACGTTTGCTAAAAAAATGTTCCAGCAGTTTGTCGAATAGGAATACTTTCTTATTCAATGATTTTTTTCTGGAGCATCTTTCTCTTGACATGATTCCAGAAGGTTCTAGGGTGCTTAGTATCTTACCAATTAACCCAAGGTTCCAGACATTTATTAAACAGTGATAAAATATTAGGTTATTGCCAGGTCAAAGCATATTAAGTAAATAGGCACTTGTTCATCATTGCAGGTATCATATGTAAGCAAACTTCTTATACTTTCAGTTAGCGTAAACACACTCATCACATGCCATTTTCAGCTGACAGTTAAAAGCATTGGATAAGCAAGATTATGAAGAACATTAAATGTGTAGCTGGAAGACTACAAAATTTGGAAAAACAAAAAAAAAGGAAGAAAAATTGCCAAACGATAACACAATCAAACTTTAAATACATTCTGTCCAGAGAAAAAATAAATAGTACTACATATCGACTTTGACACTTACTATGGCTGTTCCAAAATTTTCTTATCTGAATAGTATACTCTGGAATCTCATTTAAAGGAAAACTTAATGAGTAACAACATTGTTTATTAGACAATAGTTTCCACATGGCAAAAACATATTAAGAAAATTATTAATCGAAGAATGAATAGACAAAATTATGGAAGACATGCAAACCCACATTCACGTCCTGTAGTTAACTAGGAAAGTCTAAGCAATATGTTTAGCCATGATGAATTTGTTGACAAATAGTTCATACAAATAGCACTTCCATAAATTTATAAAGTAAGACAACACTTACTTATTCATAGCATAGCAAGGGGCAATAAATGAAGCAGAAATTCGAGGATTCCCAGCATTTGACCCAGAATACCCCCAAGCGCCAGCAGATTCTAGCTTAAATGGTAGAGGCTTGGCTCTATCCCTTTTTCCAGTGACCTGTTAAGAAGGCCCACCATATGAAGGCAACACAATATGGTCATAAAGGAGAATGCTAAATTGGAGAATGATTCACCTTAGACAGAACATGTATGGTAACATTTCTAGAGCAGCATGTGCAGCCCAAACAAACAATGTGACTAATAAATTAAAAATGCCAGACGCATACGCATACCTTATGATGTGCAAAGTCTATATGTGAAGGATCAGAAACATTCTCCATCAGCGTGTCGTACCCATAGAACAGATCCCGTTGAATAGTCACGGTCGAAAATTTTGGATCATCGAAATCAGCAGGTAACCTAACAAAAGCCCATTAAACAAGCAGAATCTGAGCTTTCATGTCTATTGTCTAACTGTAGATGGCAACAACTCTTCTCTTGCTTGCTAAACTAAGTAAACTTACATTGGAGGCTTAGAAGCGGCAGCCTTCTTCCAGCCATTCTCATCAGGCCAAACAAAGAGCAGACCCTGGGAGACCAAGGTAGGGAACTTGGCAACACAAGCCCTGGGCGACCCAACAGCCCGCGCCTCCGGCCCTTCGCTCGTCGCCTGAGGGATCCTGGCGCAGGCGCCCTTGCCATCGAACGACCACCCGTGGTAGGAGCACTGCAACCATCCACTCTCATCGATCCTCCCCTCCTATCCAAAGCATCATTGTTCATACACCGATTCAACAAGAACAGTAAGATCAAGCTCCAAAACGAGGTCTTACAGAGAGAGGGGCGAGGCGGTGGGGGCATCGGTCGTCGAAGGCGAGCCATTCCCCGGAGTTGGGATCCTTCCAGAGGACCATGTCGCGGTTGAGGAGCTGGAAGGGGGTGGGACGGGCAGGGTCGAGGTCCTCGATGAGGGACACAGGGTACCAGTGATCCCTCCATGAGAACTTCTCCTCCGAGGATGGGGAGGCGGAGATCTCTTCCGGATTCGCAACCTCCTCGTCCGACGTCGGAGTCGGGGCGGTGGGTGACGATGGGGCCGCAACGCGAAGCGGACGCCGGTGAGATCGGCGGCGGCGATGGAGGAGAGTCTTCCAACTAGCGACAGCAGTTGTGGCAGTAGTTGCAGTTGCGTTGTAACTGAAAGACGGGAAGAAAAGAACGGATTTTGAGAGCTGCGAGTAGAGGGGAGGGAAGAGGAGGGAAGCGGCCATCGGTTAATTTTTTTCTAATATGAAACCAGAAATGCGAACAGTTTCGCTACGTTTAAGACGATAGGAATGATGGATTCAAAAAGTCACATGTATAAATAGTGAACGGATCATGGATTGAAAAAAATAAATAAATAACCAAATGGGAAATAAATATCTATCATTATTTTAATTTTATATCTCAACCTCAAAATAAATCCAATATAAAATTCTTGTCTTTTACATGATCTGGTAATAAGTTTAGGAAAGCTGATAAGCATTAACAATCGGAGGTTGGATATACATTATGCTGTTTTAGATTTTTTTTTATATTTTTTTCCCGATAAGAGAATTTGGAATATTTAACAGCATATTTAATACCAACAAGAATCTGGTTTTAGTGATATTATTTGAATTTTGGAAACAAAAGCCAGGTCCGACGAGAAAATTAAACACTAGTACTCTCTCTCTCCAGATAATTTTACGTAATTATTAACTGAAACACTAGTAGGAGAAATGGTTTAATGATTTTGTGTCTCCATTTAATGATTTCGGACAATTAATTAGAGCGAAGACTTCTGCCCTAAACCCAGTTCAGTTATATACCTTGCAACAGGATAGAAGAATCACTTAACGGGCACATTTAGAACATTGACGCTATAATGGATTCCGGCAGAGTACACTGATATGATATAAGGGATTTCACATTTGTCATAAATTAAAATTTAAAATTGCTATATTATTATAATTATTTATATAAAAAATTGTACTATTCTTACATGAAAATAATAAAGTTATACCTTATATTTATAATAACTATTTTTAATACAAACACCCACTAAAAATTAATTCATCACATATACTTTTTTCTATTACATAAACTCTCTGATTCCTCATCATTACGTTCCACTCCTTCCAAACACACCTCAAGCTAATCTATAAATTCAATTATTCACGAAGAACTTGGGAGGAACTATGATTCCATTTTCAAACACAGTATGGAAGTCCATTCTGACTTGCTGAGTATGATTCTTGACAACTAATTTCATTTTGTGCTATCAAGAGTGCCATCAATATGATGCTTTCTCTTGAATTCCCATAAGCAGGCTGAGCTAAATTTTTATTTAAATAGGTCAAATATATTGCAAAATAAAATATTTAAGTCTGACCTATAGTTTATAACGAGCCATTAATATAAACTTAGTCTGACTTGTTTGATTAACTTTTAATGTCTAGCCTAACTTATTAACCTATTAAGCTAAACATATTTTTTTGATGATCTACTATATTAAATATAATAAAGTTTATTTATTAAAAAAATAATATATATGAACTAAAGAAAAGATAATATATTTTTTCTAAATATATAATAAAAATAGTAATATTGGAATAAAAATGAAGAATTAAAAGATGAATGAATATTTTTATTATATATATAATATAATATATATAATATAATATATTAGTAAATCTTGGCCTGATAAGCTATAAGGCTAGGCCAATTATTAAGAGACTAAGTCTCTTTAAGAAAATAGGTTTTATTCAATATTTCAGCCTGTCTTATTTTGATAATAGGTCGAGTCGAACTAGGCCAAAAATAAGTCGAGCCACGAGTTGCTCACGAACGGTTCGACTTATTTCTAATCCTAAAAATGCATGATAAATTTAAAATTTAATGATTGAAATTAAAATCGGATGCACGATATTAACAAGTAACTTATTCATATTTCGATAAATCGTTCTTAAATTATCATGATTTTCCATATTAATATCAAATTATTGACTTATTTTTTTATGATTTTTTCAATTTGATCATTTCTTTATTTAATCTCAAACTATTGACTTATTTCGATATCATTTCGTCGACTTTTATCAACTTTTTTGTTATCTTCATTTTTTCAGATGAAAAGTCGAAAACATCTTTTCCTTCGACTTTATATTTTCCTTATGACCTTTGCAACTCCGAAGGATATTTTTGAATTTTTATAAATAAAAATAATTAAAGATAATAAAAAAGGTTGACACGTATTAAAAATATGGTGATAGCTTAAAAATTCAAAAAATAAATTCATAATTTAAAGTTAAATATGAAAATTATGATAGTTTAAAAATAATTTATAAAAATAATCCTAATTTATTCTTATTTTCATAAATTACTCATAAATTATCATAATTTTTTACGTTTAATCCCAAACTATTAACATTCAAAATAATTTCTTAAGCCACATAAAGACGACCGTTATTCGCATTGTTCACATGCGAAGCCGCTGCAAGCCCACCGTTTCGGGTTGCATACCAAGATTTTGGCGTGAGGAAGAAGAATACTTCTCAAGTTCCAACCAAACCAAACAAATAACAGACGTGGGGGCTTCTGCAAGCACCTCGGACCACAGTTTGAGTCACAGTCTTCGGTCTTCCACCCCACAACGACGCAGATGTGAAGAAGTTGCCCACGTTTCAGACTTTATTTTCATTCCCCAATAATATTGCATCATTCCCATTTTATAACAAAGTGATTCAGGAAGCACAAAGTGACTACGGCCGTTTGATTATAGAATATTTTTTGAAAAATAAATAATTTTATTTAAAAGAATATAATATTCTTCTTATATTCTTATTCTATCCTTTATTTGATTCGATCGGAATAAATTTTAAATTTATTTTATTTTATAATAAAAATATTTTATTATAAATACTTGACATATAATAATTATTATTATTATAAATAATAATAATATAATAATATATGATTAAATTGTAAAAATAAAAATATATATATAAAAAGATGAGACGAATGTGATAAATAGTTATTCCTTTATTTTGATGGAATAAAAAATTAGTATATCGTGAAATAAAAATATGGTATCACGATTTTCTAGATGGTTTCAACAAAATCGAGTGTTGACCGACTTAATCCTATTCTACTATATGTTTGATGTCACCTGAATAAACGTTTATTCATCACTTTATTCTCCAACCAAACACCGCCTACAAGTCACCGTTCAGTTTTGCTATATATCATATATAATAAATGACGCATGACCTCCACGTAGGATGCCACATAGAACTCAATTTTTTAATAGATAATTCGGTGTATATTTAGTTAAATTAATTTTAAAATGTAAAAAAAAATAGCAAGGATGGAGATGAGGTTTGTGTTGTAATTATAAATTTTATTTATGCTCCTTGGAACTTTTGCTAAAATTATATTTTATATATTCTACATGTTTTTTTATTAAAACATATCATATCCTCTCTCTTTCTCAAAATTGTGTGGTATTTAACTTTAATATTATATATTAATTTAATATATGTTGTATTTTCTGTCAAAAAAATATGGAACACATATGATGAATGCCACGTGCCATCCTCATCAGCAAAATGATGGTTAAACTTAATCATCGGTTGGAAAGACTATTTAATTAAATTATGGAAAAAATGATTGTGCTATCACTTTTAAGGGGTAGCATCATCATACCTCTATTAATCACCATCTATTTCATGATGAATGGTAGATCAAAAAATTGTCCAACTAATCAAGACATCATTCATCATGAATTGAATGATGATTAATAGATGTATGATAGTGCTACATCATAAAAGGGGTAGCACAAACATTAAACCCTTAAATTATAAGTTAGAGAAACTTTTGATTACAAAATAAAGTTGGTTCAACATACGAAGGATCTCGAACTTGCAATCAACAACTAATCAATGCATCTTCAAGTGACGCACTTTTCTCATCTTCTTTCTCAAGGTATTCAGAACAACGATGCAATTTCGACTCAAGACCTTGCGACGGGTCAACTAACAACAAATACTCCTAGGCCATACAACATCCTAGGCATATGGAAGATCAGAGCATCAAGGAACACCTACTTATTCAGTTAAAAATATGATATCATTATTAGGAAATTCAAAGTCAGACTTGCCCCTTCTTTTTTTTCTAGTGTTGTCATGTTGTGCCGAAACTGCAGGTCAAGATCTTTCTAGTAACAAGCCTGGCTAGAAAGTCGGAGCGTGCTAGGTGTTCGTCGTTGGCGCACCTCCTAACTATTGCCCATTTATATCGGAATAATCTTTTAAGAAAGGACAATTTTACATATTTTTGTCAAATCCTTCCATCATTAAGTATGGTTGGTACCATTCAATGTGTTTCGATTTTTTCGAACGGAAATAATTAAATGCATAAGAGACCATATCCTTTTTTTGCAGCATGCTCTTCTATTTTAGGACTCGTAGGGGTTGTTCACCCTACTTAGTTGACTAACAAAGGCTTACGAAACAAAGTAGCAACTTTGAAATGGAAATTGTTAGGAGCCTCACTTGCCACTGCCAGGCACGCACCCGGGGCGACCATACCGAATTAGTTGGGCTCGACGGTGGGCCAACCTTTCAACCTGTGGCCAGTGCGCTCAGTAGCGCCGCGTGGGTTGGACAGTCGGCACCACTTCCCAGATATCGACGATAGGCTACCGAAAAAAATAGATAGATCAGTGATCCAACATTTGGAGAAAAGAAATAGGAATGATTATCTATCATGGAAAAATTGATATAGAAAAGCCGGCTATCGGAGTGGTGAAGCAAGAGATATCGTCAATGAATGAGTGGATTCTTTCGATCCTCTTCTAAGCTCAACCTTGAGGATGTAGTGGATTCCTTCCCTTATGTTCTCACTGAATGAAGATAGAAATGGAGTACCAAACGGGATGGACACACTTCCCATCGGTGATGCTTAGCACACTACTCAACATTGTGCTACTCGATAAGTGTAATTAGCTTCTACTTGATGCTTGAGTGTCTTTGGAGACATAATAGGAGTGATGTTGCAAGGGAAGAAAAAATTAAGAGATTTTGTTGCATGTTTTATTGTATATTTTTCATATTATATAATTTAAAAGGCTTGTGCGGGACAAAAATTTCTCCGTCATTAGATCATGATTCAGTGGTCATAAATGATGCACAATTCAATAGTTTGTTTTTTTTATTTTGAACCAAAACCACTAATCGACTCAAATTGGCCAAAAAAATACCACAATGCTCTATCAATCGTGTCATTTATCTCCCTATCACCGCAATGCTCACATCCTCTCTCCAGTCTTCCTTCCACTTACTTCAACCCATTGTCTCATGTTGTGTCGCCTCCTTTGCAAAGGAGAACCTATCCTCTCACTCGAAAGACAAATAACCCTTTCACTCGAAAGACAAATAGATCTAATCCCTTCATCCATTGTTCCTATCTTGAGATTTCTTATTCATTTGAGCATTTATGTCTTAACCCTTTCATCTTCTGGCTCCCCTCTCTCGCTCGTTGTAGTGCTCGCACCCTGTATGTCCTCATCATGCATATCATTGTTGGATTTTGTCTGCAAAGGGTAAGTCATAAGTTTGTCATTGCATCAATGTTGACATTGAATTTTGAATCTAAAACAATATTCAATACAATAATATATACAAAAAGATCATAAAGTGAGCTTGTCCTCATGACAAATATATGTTGATGACATACTTCTAATATGAAAAAAAGAAACCGACAATATGTGAATGACTTTAAAGTATGATTGTCATCTTGTTTAAATTTGGAGAAAATGGATGAAACGATATATATTGTTCCAGTTAAGATTTTGATATATTGTTCAAAATAATTATCTATTTTCACAAGAGACGTATATTTGAATCCTTCTTTCAAATAGCATATATATACATACAAATATTTTAAGAATATAGGATGATATCAAAATAAAAAATAAAAATACTCAAAAGAATATACTTATTTATAAATATTATATATATGAAATAAGTAACCATTAAACATTCATATTTATTTTTAAATCTAATATATATTATGGAGCACAATATGATTTTTTAATATAAATAATAAAATATCAATTACATAATAATGGAACTGAAAAAAGTTCAATACTATATTAAAATGTTAATAAAATATTAGTTTATATTCAATCTTAGAACTCAGTTTTAGTAAGAGGTGACATAATTATAAGCTTATAAAAAACATCAAACTATTGAATGATGTTAGAATTACCTAAGTGAGAATAACATATTAAAGATAAAAAATATAAGCAAAACAAATTTAATTGAAGTCCTTTATTTTTTCTTTAAATATTTTATTGTAATAATCATGTACAGTTATCATAATCCTAAAGTCTGAATTTAGATATGTGTGACATCTAAGAAAAAATTATACTAAAAAATTGAAGAAATGAGGGTGAAAAAGAATCAAATTCTTATGTAACTGATTCTAATAATCAATCACTAAAAATAATTACTAAAATTTTCTGTTGTGCAAACTTGGACTGTGGCAATTTCTTTAATTAACTGTGTGATGTTCCTCTTGCCAATCAAAACCATCTAAACAAAAGGAATGATAGGTTTTCTAAAAAAAATCACTTCATAGTTGCTTGTAGTTACCAAATATTGGAATAATTTAATCTCTAACTATCGGTTGATAAATTGAATTAGTTTCTCTAACAAATATAGTTCTCTTACTTTGCAATATGCCATACCAAAAAATAAGTTGTGTAAGTAGCATATTAGAGAATTAGTGTTATGCATATGTTAAGAATGACATAGTGTCTCAATAACAATAATTTAAAAAATATATCATAATATGTATTATCTTAAATCATTTAATTATATCTAATTTCCTTTCATGACATTAATATCACATTGGATTCACAAATATATATTTTGGCATTAACCCGTTATAATTGGTTGATCAATTAACACAAAATTGATATAATTAAACTTTGATTTGACTTATTTTTTTTTCTAGAATGTCCCACCAAATCACATTATTCATGATGCGATTTTTTTTATAAAATAAAGAAGATGGCAAGTTAATCATACATGTTGTAAAAGAGTGAAAATATGTCTGATCCCACGTGGACTTTTTATTTTATTCTTATTGGATTAGAATTTTAAAGAAGTAATAATCTAAAGTTGTGATGAAAAAAATTCAAAGAAATAAATCCAACAACAAAAGATGTAAAATATCAAATATGAGAACACTAAACTTTATTAAGTATTCCTCCACTTTTATTTGACATGAACAATAAAATCATATTTGATGGAACAATTAAAATATGATTTAGGACTCTAATCAAATGTCCTCTTTGTTTCGTCAATAAAGTATTTGAAGAAAGTTTGACCAAATCATTTTTCAAATATTTATGAATAAAACACAATGTAATTCAATATATCTCAAAGACTCTCAAGTGAGTGAATCTAAGTCAACATCCTTCTAAATCTCACTGAGTAGATAAGAGAGAGATATGAAATGCTAAAACAAATAAATTCTCAATAAATTCACAACACTCATATTAAAAAATTATTAAAAAAAATTCAAATGATAGCAGAGTTAAACAAAGTAAAGCTTAATAAAAGACTACTCCGTATAAGAAGCATGAAAAGAATATTAGAGTACAAAAGATGAATAAGAAAATGAAACTCTAAAACTTTAAATGTGAATCTGAATCAAGTAAATACAAAATGACTCTCTTTTTAAATTGAGAATTGGATGTTTTTCTCATATTGGATGCCTTCTTAGGGTGAAAGGGGAGCCTTTTTATAGTGACGACAAGAAAAATCAGGGAATCAACATGATTGTGTTATTAATGACATTGACCATATTGATTAGTACTCTAATTATATGTCCCCTTCTCGGTATGTCAAATCTGGTGATATAAATAACACAGACTGTGTAATAAATGACAAGAGTCGTGTTGACTTTTGAAATTATGGTGTTCGTCAGCTTGATATCTTCACGCTATTAGGAATGGACACGGGCCATTTTGAATAGACATGGTCCTATTGTTCAACATCTAGTAAGGCACTCCACGTTCCATTTTATCATGGGCACAACTTGGATAAACACGGCCCATGTCAAAGGATGCGGGCTGTTTTCTTCTCCTGAGAAAAAAATTCGCATTCATATCATATAATTAAAAGAAACCAAAATTCTCATTAAAATAACAAAAAAACGATGCATGTTTTATTCACATTCAACTTATTAAAGTGCAAAATAATATGTACAAATGGACATGCATCAATTCATGATTAATTGGTAATAGCCTAAGATAACAAACATTCTATCAAGTCTAAGTATATGATAAAAAAATCTTAAGGATAAAAAAACAAGGCTTCGAACTTTGTCTTAACATCTCACACAACAATAAGATAAGATCATTCTTATGCCATCCTATTTGATTAATTTTTTTACACACATGGCATGAATTATATGATAGAATATTCTTTCGTTTTCAAATACAAATGGTATACAAGTGACATATACATATGACAATAAAGATGACAAGTATTTTACACACTTGACACGTATTTAATTTTGAGTTAACTGATATACTTATTATAATTGGTCTCTTTGAACTCACATATGACAATAAAGATGATTATGAAAATTTTAAACTCACCCGTTCATTCATTATAATTATTTTGAGTAGTAATGTAATTAACCAATATTCACTTTTTATTCTCTTAATTATCATGTGGATAATTAATTTGAATTGTTGTCACATTCTTATTCATTAAATAAAGTAAATGATTATTTGTGTAAGGGTCAACCATTTTTTTGTGTAAGGGTCAACAATGAAAGAATGCACAAAGACACATTAACATATATCTATTTTATAAACAATTCTTAGTATTATCAACATTGAAACAATGTTTAGAAAATGCAGTGAAAAATTGTACATCAACATCTGCATAATCCTCAAGACTTTGTACATTTAACAAAGGTCTCTCTCAAGAAATATACTTTATTAACATATTCATAATCATATATCACATAAAAATATACTCAACTTTGACTTCCTTATATTTCACTATGGTGTTCACATATTCTCATTTAATATCAATATTTCATTTTGCAATGATATTTTGGACCTTTAACGTATGCAATTTTTTTTGGCACAAATACTAATACGAAATTTGTATTACTAATGGTAACACTAAAATGATAGAAAAAAAAACCATACAACTAACAACTTCCTATGCTCCTAAATAGAGCACAATGTATTATGCTTCAATTGTTGATAGGGCTATGCAAGATCACTTCTTAATACTCTATGATATGACTTCATTATTTAAAAGAAATCATAACTTGATATAGATTTTTTTTTTTGTTATCGACATCTTCTGTATAATCAATGTTTGTATAGTTTTATAAAACACATGTCATTGCCCTGATAAGAAAAGACATAATCAATAGATCCCATTAAATATCGTAAGATTTTCTTTGCTATTTTTAAATGTGTTATACAAAATATAAAACTGATACATTATTCAATATGTCAACGACATGGATATTAGGTATTGTATACAAAATACCATACATTAAATTATCAACTTCACTATAATGAGGAGCTCTACTTATTTTATCAAGTTCTTGTTGAGCCTTAGTACATGATATGTTACTTAAAATTTCACTTTTATCTACGAGAGCATTCATGTTCTTCGCGAGTTGAGTTTGATCCGATCTGGATGTGATCTCATTCACCTAATTTTGATCACATTAGATCACCCCTCTTTCGAGTACCGGACCTGATCGAACCCGACTCGACGGATCAAGTTGAATCGAGTTATTCAATCACCATTTTTTCTTAATTTTTTTATTATGTAATATAAAAAATATTATATAGTATTTATTTTAAAAATCATGAAGTATTGAAATATTAGTTTACATATTTAGAAAATTTATTTTAATACTTTTAATTTGTTTATATAAGATATACTTTTAATTTCTTTTCCTGTGGCTTTCCTGCCAGAGAATTAGACTTGTAAAGTTACAAGTTGTGGGGGGTCACCCACCTCACTCTCCTAAAATACCTTGCATCTTTCTATCTGCTTCTTCTGGAGGAAGGTTTTATTCCATTTAGCCCAAGGTCTTAACTCTTAACAGCACATAAGATAGATACTTTCTCCTGAATGATACTGAAGATTGTTGGGTTTTTTTTCAAGGACCCATCTGGTGTAAATGTAGAAAGGTGGGATAGTTGGTGTTGTCTCTCTTTTGGTTTATACTTGTTTTCTGTATGTCATACATATACGGCTATAACAATTCTATTTTCGGCTTTGAAAATGTATATTTCAGTCACTTCAACTGATTGCTCTTTCTCAAAAGTTGGTGTTTATTGTTACTATTTCTACACGAGAGAAATTACGCATCGCGAGAAAACCCGAGAAATTTAAGGCGACGCAGAATTGTACTAGATGGAAGAAACAGAAGAGGATTACAAGATCAGATTGATCCAGGATTGCCCAGGATGGTCTTACAAGCCTTGATTACAAGTCCTTTTATAGGGCCTTGGAGAAACAACTCCTACTCTAACTTAAGGACCTAATCCTACTAGGCATGTAAGTCCCTTCTCTAGAAAAACCTCCTTGGACTAGGAGTAGAAATCTGACTTCCTGAAGACCCTTGAAGATCTCGACCAACTTGAATTTCTCCCTAGAATCAAATTGGGTCAGGCGCCCACCTGGTGCCCGCCATGCCCTGGCTGTCCAGTCCGAGTCCCACTCGGACTGGACTCCTCCAGGTGTCCCTGCTGTCTTCAAGTCTTCCTCCACGTCCAGACTCCATATCCAAGTGCTCTTCGGTCCAGAAGGGAGCTCGGCCCTCCAAGAATTCGCCATATCCTTCTCGACATCGGAAACCGGCCGACTCCTATTCCTACTAGAAGTAGGAATCCTTCCGACCTTGCACTTCTCGTCCAAGCATCTCTCGAAGTCTCTCTATTACTTCTTTGGATCCAAACAGATTTTCAGTTAAAGTAGGATTCAAGGCATTATTTAACAAATCTCCACCTTGAATTGAATCCTACAATCAGATATCTAACACTCTCTGCCGCCGCCAATCCCTGTTCTGATTTTTTACAGCCTTGCCAGACGCCCTATGACGAAGTTCACGAGTATGTAGACTCGATCTTACTTCTTCCAGAGTAATTGTGTCTCTTCCGATGATAACAGATTGTACGAAATTTCCGTACGACAGAGGAAAAGACACCAACAGAAGTAGAGCAACATCTTCATCCTCAATCTTCACATCTATATTTCGTCCAGTAAATTTCTCGACGTTGACTTTGTGCGATGCCATCTCTACGCCTGACGGAGGATCGATGATGAAGCCTCGCTCTGATACCAATTTGTTACGATTTCTGCACGAGAGAAATTACGCATCGCGAGAAAACCCGAGAAATTTAAGGCGACGCATAATTGTATTAGATGGAAGAAACAGAAGAGGATTACAAGATCAGATGATCCAGGATTGTCCAGGATGGTCTTACAAGCCTTGATTACAAGTCCTTTTATAGGGCCTTGGAGAAACAACTCATACTCTAACTTAAGGACCTAATCCTACTAGGCATGTAAGTCCCTTCTCTAGAAAAACCTCCTTGGACTAGGAGTAGAAATTTGACTTCCTGAAGACCCTTGAAGATCTCGACCAACTTGAATTCCTTCTTGGAATCAAATTGGGCCGGGCGCCCACCTGGCGTCCGCCACGCCCATGCGCGCCCTGGCTGTCCAGTCCGAGTCCCACTCGGACTGGGACTCTCCAGACGCCCCTGTTGTCTTCAAGTCTTCCTCCACGTCCAGACTCCATATCCAAGTGCTCCTCGGTCCAGAAGGGAGCTCGGCCCTCCAAGAATCCGCCATATCCTTCTCGACATCGGAAACCGGCCGACTCCTATTCCTACTAGAAGTAGGAATCCTTTCGACCTTGCACTTCTCGTCCAAGCATCTCTCGAAGTCTCTCTATTACTTCTTTGGATCCAAACAGATTTCCAGTTAAAGTAGGATTCAAGGCATTATTTAACAAATATCCACCTTGAATTGAATTCTACAATCAGATATCTAACACTCTCTACCGCCGCCAATTCCTGTTCTGATTTTTCACCGCCTTGCCAGACGCCCTATGACGAAGTTCACGAGTATGTAGACTCGATCTTACTTCTTCCAGAGTAATTATGTCTCTTCCGATGATAACAGATTATACGAAATTTTCGTACGATAGAGAAAGAGACACCAACAGAAATTGGGCAGCATCTTCATCCTCAATCTTCACATCTATATTTCGTCCAGTAAATTTCTCGACGTTGACGTTGTGCGATGTCATCTCTACGCCTGACGGAGGATCGATGATGCTGCCCAATTTCTGTTGGTGTCTCTTCCTCTGTCGTACGAAAATTTCGTATAATCTGTTATCATCGGAAGAGACATAATTACTCTGGAAGAAGTAAGATCGAGTCTACATACTCGTGAACTTCGTCATAGGGCGTCTGGCAAGGCTGTGAAAAATCAGAACAGGAATTGGCGGCGGTAGAGAGTGTTAGATATCTGATTGTAGAATTCAATTCAAGGTGGATATTTGTTAAATAATGCCTTGAATCCTACTTTAACTGGAAATCTGTTTGGATCCAAAGAAGTAATAGAGAGACTTCGAGAGATGCTTGGACGAGAAGTGCAAGGTCGAAAGGATTCCTACTTCTAGTAGGAATAGGAGTCGGCCGGTTTCCGATGTCGAGAAGGATATGGCGGATTCTTGGAGGGCCGAGCTCCCTTCTGGACCGAGGAGCACTTGGATATGGAGTCTGGACGTGGAGGAAGACTTGAAGACAACAGGGGCGTCTGGAGAGTTCCAGTCCGAGTGGGACTCGGACTGGACAGCCAGGGCGCGCATGGGCGTGGCGGACGCCAGGTGGGCGCCCGGCCCAATTTGATTCCAAGAAGGAATTCAAGTTGGTCGAGATCTTCAAGGGTCTTCAGGAAGTCAGATTTCTATATCCAAGTGCTCCTCGATCCAGAAGGGAGCTCGGCCCTCCAAGAATCCGTCATATCCTTCTCGATATCGGAAATTGGCCGACTCCCATTCCTATTAGAAGTAGGAATCCTTTCGACATTGCACTTCTCGTCCAAGCATCTCTCGAAGTCTCTCTATTAGAATAAGACTCTTGCTCAATTCATCAGCGAATCTTACTGTTTTCAGTTCATTTATATGTTACTCTGTCCATCTTTTCTCCTTACAGTTTCCTTCTTCATTTGGATTATTCTTACTCAAACTCATGACCTAGCTCAAGCATTTTTTTGTTCCACTTGAAAACCACTCACCAGCTTTATTATACTGCAAAAAGTCGCATCATATTTTCCAATTTTTCGAGGCATAATTTTACCAAAAAAGATATCTCGCACGTGGTCATATAATACTATGCACCTGGTCCTTCCCTGCATTTGAATCCTTCTAATTTCCTGCTGTATTGCCTCTCAGATGACCCACAAGCCGCATGGGACAACGACGGTGCACCTCTTGCACTCCCCAATTTACCAAGACCTTCTCCGTGCTGGACACCACACTCGCACTCTCCGGCAGGTCCATGCTCGCATTGTCGTTTCCGGCCTTCGCCGCACACGCTCCCTCCTCACCAAGCTCCTCATTCTCACCGCTGCTGCAGATCGCTCCAGCTTGACTTCCTATGCCCACAGCCTTCTCCGGACCATACCTGACCATGATGCCTTCCTCTTCAACTCCCTCATCACATCGTCCTCTAAATCAGGTCGCTCGAGTGAGGCCATCTTCTTCTATCGCCGCATGTCCTTGGCGTGTGTCGAGCCCTCTAATTATACCTTCACCTCTGTCATTAAAGCCTGCGCCGATCTCTCTGCTTCCAAAGAGGGTCTCGTCATTCATGCGCGGGCTATCATTGGCGGTTTCGATGTGGATGTGTTCGTCCAGACTGCATTACTGGCGTTTTATGCCAAATCAGGGAATCTGCTTATTGCCAGGAAACTGTTCGACAGAATTCACCAAAAGACGACTGTTGCTTGGAATGCTATGATTGCTGGGTATGAGCAGAATGGTCTTGCTGAGGAAGCTGTAAAAGTGTTTCGCATGATGCAGGGGGCAGGGCAAGAGCCTGATTCGGCCACTTTAGTCAGTTTGCTCTCAGCATGTTCGCAGTTGGGTGCTTTTTCTTTAGGCCAATGGATAGATGAATATATCGTAAATAAGGGTATGGAGATTAGTGTGGTTCTTGGAACTTCACTCATAAATATGTATGCTAGGTGCGGGCATGTTAGAAAGGCTCGTGAGAAATTTGATGGTCTACAAGAAAGAAATGTCGTTGCATGGACTGCAATGATCTCAGCGTATGGAATGCATGGGTATGGTAGAGAAGCACTTGAGGTCTTTCAGCAGATGAATTCATGTGGTGCAACACCAAACGATATCACATTTGTGGCGGTTTTATCAGCATGTGCGCATGCAGGATTGGTCTCTGAGGGTCATGAGGCCTTTGTGTCTATGAGAAGAGATTATGGATTGATTCCACGAGTTGAGCACCAAGTTTGTGTGGTTGATATGCTTGGTAGGGCTGGGCTTCTTGACGAAGCAATGCACTTCATAAGGAATCACATAAACGAAAGGCCAGGACCTGAAGTATGGACTGCCATGCTTGGAGCCTGCAAAATGCACAAGAACTATAAGTTGGGAGTTGAGGTAGCAGAACAACTTCTGGCTATTGATCCTGAGAATCCTGCCCACTACGTGCTTCTCTCCAATATACATGCATTGTTGGGTAGAATGGATGGAGTTGAGAAGGTCAGGAACATAATGATATTTAGGGGCTTGAAAAAACAAACTGGGTATAGTTCTATAGAGATCAACCGAGTGACCCATGTGTTTCGCATGGGTGATACATCTCACCCACAGACATTAGAAATTTACAGATATCTGGAGGAGTTGATACACAAAATCAAAGAATCAGGTTACGTGCCTGAAACCGATGCAGTGCTACATGAATTGGAGGAGGAAGAGAGAGAAGTTGCACTAAGATTTCATAGCGAGAAGCTTGCTTTAGCATATGGGATTATGAGTACCTGTGATAATACCATATTAAGGATTGTTAAGAACCTAAGGATCTGTGATGACTGCCATTTGGCCATCAAGTTTATATCAGTTGTTTCAAACAGGGAATTAATAATTAGAGACAAGCATCGATTCCATCACTTCGTACATGGAAGATGTTCTTGCCAAGATTATTGGTGAAACTGCTTTGACCAACCATGTTTCTCGTGAAATCAAAAGATAATTTCACTTATTGCTTGGTATGTGATGGGTCTGATGAGATTGGGCTGTAAATATCTGGAAATCTTGAAACAGAGAAAAACCAAAGATTACCCATTTTGCTGCGGTGATAGTAATAATGTTATTTCCCAATTGTAACGCTAAGCAGACTTAGCAATGCATGCAATAGCTGCCAATGTGATGAATGTTTATCTTATAGAGAATGAAATGAACAAATTGTTACATATAAAATTGAAATGAAATGAACAAATGTTTATCTTCTCATTTTTTAGCTTATTTATGTTTTTTTTTTCAAATTATTTTTTTAATCAGTATGTGAAGTCTGATGCATTCCACCTAGTGGGATAAGGTTTTGTTGTTGTTGTTGTTGTATGTGAAGTCTGATGCATGTTTGTTTTAGATAATCTAGTTTTGTCTGATAATTGTGGCAACTGGCAACTGAATATTTCAATTGATGTAAAGACAACTCGCAGCTCAGTATATATCTTTCCAAGCATTTGCCTTCAGCCATGGTTCCAATTGGTGTAATAATCTTAATCTTAAATCACATTCAAATTTTTTTTATGAGTGCAATAATAATATATTTAGGCTCTATGTTTTAAGTATATAAAAGTAAATGCTTGATGGTAGGAACAAAATAAAACCTCATTGCCATGTAACCTGGGAGGTTTTTCATTTCAATTCATTAAATTTGGGTTGCTGGCAAGAATCTTCAGGCTATCAAAATGCAGCTTGGCTTCTCTTTTCATTTAGTAGCTTACACATTCCATGTTCTGTTTTTTCTACTTTATAGTATTCAATATGTGTTTGCTTTGGGGCTTGAACTAAAGAGATGTTTCTTATAATCGCTTCTGTTACGATGCTTAGAGAACCATTGGAATACAGAGAACAATTCATTAGGCATCAATAGATGAAATGGGGTTGTCTATGGTGCGTGTAAGATATATAATGTTGACAACTTTTCCCTTTTCTCAGCTGATAAGCCTCAAATTAATATACTTATTGACTGTCTATATAATCGATGTTATTTTTCAAGTAGCTAAGCAGCACAAATAAAACATGGAGATGTCCGAGGAATCCTCATGATCCGTAAAATTTTGCACATTAATAATCCATTGCTTTGGTTCAGAACACACTTTGAGTTGCATTGGATCGAATTATATTTCATTTTAAGGCTTCAGTCAAACTAAGCCGAACCGATCCAAACTCAATTGGATCAATTTGAGTCATGGACCATTTTTTATATTACTTAATATAAATTGTAATTTATTCATTTTAAAATATGAAATGCATTTGCCGAAGATTTCAATTTTTTATTTCTATATTTGAAGGTTTCCATTTAATATTTTTAAATTCTAAATTAAATGTAAGCTTTAAAATTTAAATTAATTAAAAATAAAAAATCCGGATAATCGGACATGAGCCAAATCGGATAATGCAAAGCCGGGTTCACCACCTTTAGACGATGAACAAAGTAAAGATATCCTATATAAAAAAAAATATGGCACGGTAGAGCCAATAACTTTATTGTAACCTAGTATTGGGTTTATGGTTATTTTTCGAATTATGAAATCTCCCTTTTAACTAGGGCACATTAAGAAGCAAAGGGACCAGGCTTATATGAAGGCGTCGCCTCTCATTTATTTTATTATGCATAGTCAAAATATAAAATTATGAAATAGCATAGGAATTAACCTTTTCTTTTATAAGAAATATAAATGTAATATGTAGAAGCTGGTTTTCAAATTCAGATATTTATTTTTGTTGGTTACTTTATATTATATAATTTAATATGCATTTACATTGTTTAATTTAATAATTATTTTAACACTATGTTTTACAGTGAATTATATATAGAGAGGTATAATTGGGCCATCAAGATTCAAGGGGTGAACAATTTTTTTGTGTCATGTTTTTGACGAAAAAAAATCTCAGTGCCATGGATTGGAAGTTGGAACACGTATAAATGCGATCTAACGGTCCAGATCTACCAAGGTATATAATAGATTTCCCAAGGTACCGTGCTCTTTCTGTTGTCGCTTTTCCCACAGCATCTTTCTTTCCCCGTTTCTCTTCGGGCATTATCTGGTGATCTATTGATTTCTGCTGCTGACGGAGAGCGAAGTGCAGCACGAGCTAGGGAAGAAGATGGCGCAGGACCAACGATTTTGTTGCATCAACTGCGGATGGCCGGTCACAGAGTTATACATCCAGTACTCCCCGGGCAACATCCGTTTGACAAAATGCGTAAGAGAAACTCCAGCTCTGGTGGAATTGAATTTGTTTGCCGAACATGGATGCTGCATTCTTTAACTTGTCTGCAGGACAACTGCAAGTCCGTGGCCGATCCGTACATCGAATGCGAGTTCATGGTAGGGAGGAAGAAGCCCTTCTTTTATGCTTACTTCTGCTTCGCCCTTTAAGTGTTCTAAAATCTGTCTCCGTACTAGTTGCTTTGGGGTTTAGGTTCTTTGCCTTTTGAAATCAGTAATTGGGTTTATGTTGGTGTGAAGTTCCTTGAGTTGGTTCTGATGTTAATAACATCTCAATCTTATAGCATAGAAGATATTCTCTATTGGGTAATCCGAAACTAAATCAAAGAAATTTTGCTTCCTACAGTCGGATATCGACAAGAGTTTTTATGCTTGATTTGGGTTCACATTGTATGTTTCCAGTAACATCTATCATGGTTCTTCTCCATACAGATTATTCTGATTGATTTAATCCTACACAAGACTAAGGCATATCGGCATTTGTTGTTTAATATGCTAAATGCTGGAGTTGGTGATACCAAGGTAAGCATGTTGAACATTTTGAGACTTATGATGACAGTGAAAATACTTTTAATCATTGTGATATGTATATATTTTTCTTTCATGAAACTTCAACATTTCTTGGCTTAAGGCCATGTAAATGGGTTTCAATCTTTTGCCAAGGCAGCCTGCACTTTTTGCCATGGTTCAAGTGCAACTATATAGTTGTCATTGTTTGATAACGTTGTATGGCGATCATGTAATTCTACATAATTAAATGATTTATTATATATTGGATCATATTTTATTTCATTTTAAAATGATTTTTACTCTATATCTCTTCATCTTTTTATGTTATGTTCATCTACAATAATTCATATGTATTTTTCATATATAATTTTTCATCTTTACTGATGGAAATGTTTATTTATACATGCTGTTATATTGTAATTTGCAGGATTTACTATGGAAGACAAGTTTACTTTATTTTCTCTTAGATGCATGTATCCTTCAAACTTACTTGCCTTCTCAAGGTATTAATTATGCCATTTAACCTAAGGTCTTAACAGTTTAAGATAGATACTTTCTCCTGAATGATGCTGAAAATTGTTGGGTTTCATCAAGAAGCCTTTTGGTGTCAATTTGGACATGTGGAAAGGTGGGATAGTTGATGATCTGTCCATTCTTGTTCTATACGTGTTTGTTGTCCTTACATTTCCCTATACCAATTTTATGTTCTGCTTTCAAAATGTATATTGCAGGCACTACTACTGGGTGTTCTTTTTCCAAATTTGGTATTTATATCTTTTGTGCTTATTGGGATAAGGCTCTTGCTCAATTCATCAATGAATCTTACAAGGTTGATATTTTACCAGTCTTACAGTTTTCCTAATTATATGTTTTCTATCCAATTTCTCTATTTAGTATTTACAGTTACCCTCTTCATATGGATTACTCTTTCACGTTAAATGGAATTTCCCTTTTTTGTAAAAAAAAGAATGTTCCACTAATCTTAAATGGATGCTTAATATAATCCTTTATACTTTCAATATATCGTGTCAAAATTATTAGTTTATGGCATCCAATCCTCAAAGCATGATCTTGTTAGCACTGAATTGGCCATAGTAATTTCAAAATCGTTTGATAGTTCCAAAAGAATAATACCTATACCACGCACTCAAAATAATAATACTTATATTAATAATCTCACCAGTCAAATAATATTGTCATATTGTAGATACAAAGGGATTATCCTGGCCATTCTTATATCTAGCTACTTCAAGTTATTTCTCGTTTCAATGATGGTATGAATTCACACTCATTACTCTTTCCTTTTGTCACTTTTGCTCAGAACATTTTTTTCTCTTATTTTGCCATTTCAGAGGTACTGTGCACTTTTCATCATTGACTTTAACTTTGTACACTGTAGGTCTGGAAGTTTCCACCTTCTACATTATTCATCATCGACATACTTGTTTTATCATCAAATGGGCTCTCTCTGAAAGGTACAAGCATTACCAATTAAAGCTTCAAAGTTTATCTTCTACCCATATAATTGATGATGAGAATATTCTTTCCCTTTCTTTTTGGAGGGAGAAAAGGATGGCTAACCAATTTTGTCAGTCATCCAAATGTATTAAAAGAAAGTATAAGATGGTTAATTTGTCCATAGTTATCTGCATTGTTTTACATCACAGACCTGTGATTCTTAGTTAAAGGCTCTAACTTTTGTAAATTGAACTTTTTTTTTGTCGAAAGCTCCACATAGCGTTTGTTTTTTTTTTCATTGACAAATGTTCCTGAAGTTATGCCTTTTCTTGAGTGTTTTACGAATGATTTTATATTGATGTGTATCATACATTTATAAGGCGTGTTACTGAAGTCTGAATTGCATGCTTTAACCGTGTAGTTACTTCAATTGCCTCATAGTCACAGTTTGCGAAGGTTGATGATTGTTCATCTTTCTAGACATGATTTTGCCTTTTCTTATACCATCTCTGACATTCTACCTTGCGGTCCTGGCATGATGAAATGTTATTTTACAGTTGTAACAAAGTTGGGGAATGCTGGTTAGGAGCCTGCTTCTGTGCATATACGGCCAAGTTTTTCAGTCAGCAATGTCTACGTAATCTGTTACTTCTTTCTTCGTAGATATTGATTGTTAGCTTAAATTCTTTCCTTTCTCCCTTTTTTCCCTTGAAACGGTCAGGGACTTCTTGTTAACTCTTGTTGATAGATTCATATCATGACTCATCAAACTTGGTAGATTAAAGATTCAGGAACCACGCGGAATCAAATCCAACCAGATTGAGCTTTATTATCGGCTGATTTACTTTTCTTTCCTTTTTTTTATATGAATTGCTGTAATAAAATTTATTTAAACATGAATCAAGGCTTTATTTTTCAAATAGTACAGTAAATTTTAAAGACAAGAAACGTTTTATTCAAATGTATTTTAGATTTTCTAGTAATCTAAACTTTGAAATATACCAAACCGATTTAATTAAAAAAAGGTGAAAATTTGGCTCGTCGAGTTTATTGTCTCACAGTACCCGATCCGTACAGGATCAGGAATTGTTTTCCTTATCAAACTGATTTTTAACTCCTGCTCGCATGGAACAAAGTTGTGCTTCCACCAACCTCAAGAAAGGAATAAAGTTATTATCAAGAAATAGAAGTAGATCATCAAGATGAATAAAAGTCTCCCAAACCCAAACTGTCGTTTTGGTTAATAGACTTGACACGTAGAATATGATTAATTTGATCAAATTTCGTTTTCTTAAAAACTATCCTGAAAATTATAAAATCTACGTTTTTAGAAACACGAATATTTCTATTCTCTTCTTTTCAACTTGTTACAATCGTATTATATTTCTTATAGTTTATCCATGTATGAGTATATTATTATTATTATTATTATTATTATTATTATTATTATTATTATAATAAACATCTATTATTCATAATAAAATATTATTTTCAAATTATATTATTTGAACTAAACGAGAATAGGAATATAGTTACTTGAAATTCAAGAATAGGATATGAGATCATTTTATTATATTAAAAAATCTCATCTAACCAAACGACTTTTTTAGATTTTTTTTATTTATTTTGAAGAAAGTGAACTTGGAAATTGGCTACGGCTAATAGTTTTGAATCGATATCTTGTGTGTGTGTGATGCGTTGCATCTTGACAAATGACAAATAACCTAGTGGCCTAGCCTTACTTTACTTTGGCTTAGCTTGGTTTATTTGACCTATTATATATGATTTGATCTATTAGTTTACAAGAGCGGGTTAATAATTAATATATTTATTGAAGCTATCAATTTAAATCATACATTTATTTTATATATTTGATTATTAAATAATTGATTTAAATTGGAATAGTTGAGCCAAATAAGTAACAAGTTGTCATTTTATTTTGGCCTATCATAGATCACATATATCATATTTGACCCATTTAATTCTTTTTTTGCTGGGCGTAACTAGGTCTGCTTATCGAAAGTCCTAGACCATGCGTTCTTTGCCTAATTCTTTTCTAAGTTAGTCAATATTATTACATGAAACAAAAGCAATGGGGGTAGTTATTGTCCAAAGAGATCGTGATATGTTGCAGGAAAGATGTCAAAGTATCATATGTTAAAGTATCAATTGTTGTTATGTCCACGTAGCAGTCATTAGAGCGTTATGTTCTCTCATGTGATTTTACACTCTGTTTATCTGAAATGTTTTGCAGTGTTATATGTTTTTTTGTTTTCTTCTCTAACTATAAAATGCATCGGAGAGGTCTTTATAATTCTTGTTCTGTATTGAATAAAATTCAAATTCCTCCCAAACTTCATCTCTCTTCTTCCGATGTGAGGCTTGTCAATGGTGACTTTACTGCTTCTATTGGTTGATTACGTTTTCGTAACTTCCGATTGATTCACTGGATTGGTACTGTTGCTTGAGTTCATCTTATTGATTCATTAGTTCGCTTTTTGAAATGTCGACTTTTGGATCTGTTTCATTTTCTTCATTTGGATCTAATTTTGCTTCACTTAGTCGTGAGATGATGAATCCGCTTCTTCTAGCTCCTTCATACGCCTGATATTGTATTGATTTCGGCGCAATTAACAGAATTTGAAAACTATTCAAATTGGAGCAATGCTTTGTTTAACGCCTTGTTGGCAAAAAAACAAGCAAGGTTTTGTGTATGGTTCCTTTACGATTGATAAGGTTGATCCGATCTATCAAGTACCAACCTCTTTGGAAAAGATATAATGCTCTAGTATTATCTTGAATCATTGCTTCTACTGCTAAAGGATTAGTTAATAAATCCTCTTTTACCCTTACAACAGATGTAGTGTGGGTTGTTTTAAAATAGATATTTCAAAAACATAATGCTATGTGAATTTATTCTGTGGAGAATGAAAATTTTCTACTGAAGTAGGACGGGAATCTAACTATATCTAAATACCATACCAAACTTAAAAATTTGTGGGAGGATTTCAATTCGATGATACATGGATTATCTATTTTAGATGCTTTAAATGAATTCAATGAATATCAGAATCAAAGGAATCTTTACATATTTTTAATGGGCCTATCAGATGAATATAATCATGTTAGATCACATATTTTACTCATGTCTCCTTTGCCTTCAGTAAACGTGGCATATTCTTTGTTAATAGAGGAAGAATAGAGGTCTAAAAGAGTTGTTAATACAGAAGTGGATCCAGTTGCTCTTTTAAGAAAGAAAATTACAGGGCAGAAAAATAATGTGATATGTGAATATTGCAAGAAGATTGGACATAAAAAATCTCAATGTTACAAAATTATTGGCTATCCGACTGGCTTCAAATCCAAAGGGAAACCTCAGAATTCAGCTAATGCAGCTCTATTACATGCTGCTGTGGAAGATAATGGAAAGTCAGTAGTGGATACTGACTCTAAACCTAATGCAGCTTTTGAACAAGAATGTTCAACCTATTGTTCCTACGCCTTGAGCTAACATGGCAGGTATTGTTCAAAACAAGTTTCATTTTGCTCCTTCCAAAAAATGGATTATTGACTTAGGTGCCACTAGTCATATGACTTCTTAATTGACTTGTGAATGTGAAAACTTTGTAAAGACAAAATAATGTTTCCTTGCCCAATGGAAATATTTCCTTGGACACACACTCTGATTCTATCATACTTAATTCAAGGCTAAAGTTGAATGATGTGTTATATGTTCCAGATTTTAGTTTCAATCTTGATTGAGTTTCTAGATTGACAAGAGATTTGTCATCTTTCATCAAATTTACCTCAAATGGCAGGGAGAGGTAGATTGGTGAGCAAAGAAGTGGACTCTACTATCTTCATGAATATGAATGATTGAATAATGTACTGGCTATTGCAAAAACTAAAGATTTCAGTGTTTGGGATAAGAGGCTAGGACATCTACCATATGATAGAATGCAATTGTTACCTTTCATTAAAGGCTATAGTGCTAAAGAACATATACATTGTGCAATGTCCTTTAGCAAGAAAAACTCGTTCTTCTTTTATTCAAACTGAAAGAAAATCTGCTAAATTGTTTGATTTGACTCATATTGACTTGAGGTCCTTTTAAAACTCCAACTTATGATGGATTCTACTATTTTGTGGTTCTTGTTGATGATATGCCAAGAATGGTGTGGATATACCTGATTTGAGCAAAAAATTAATTGTTATTCTATTTTACTCAACTTTCTTAATCTGCTCGAAACACAATTCAGCTCAAAAGTTAAAATTATCAGATAATGGCTCAGAGTTCCATAATTTGAAGTGCAGGGAGTTGTTTTCGGCTAGGGGCATTATCCATCAAAGTACTTGTGTTTATACTCCTCAACAAAATGGGATTGTTGAGAGGAACATATGCATTATTGGAGTAGCACTTCTTTATCGGTCTCATTTACCTATAAATTTCTGGGGTGATATTGTGCGGGCTGCAGTGCATATTATAAACAGAACTCCTTTAAAAGTCTTGAATAACAACGTACCCTATAGAAAGTTTTTAAAAGTCCTCCTGATCTTTTTCATTTGAGGCTATGTGACTAACAAGTTAATTCTGGATAAATTTGATAAAAGAGCTAAGCCAACTGTGTTTCTGGGATATCCTTCAGTGTAGAAAGGTTACAAATTAATAGATTTGGAGTTTAGAAAAGTTTCAGTAACTTGAGATATTAAATTTTGTGAAACAATTTTCCTTTCAGTGACCGAGAGATATTTAGAAAATTAAATACAAGTGTTGAACACTCACTTCATGAACGAACATAGATTATTTTACAACATTGCCTCTCCAGAATTCTCAATCAGATATTCAGTTAGAGAAAATTAATAATGAGTCCACTGTTTCTATTCAGTCTTCCACTATTCAATCCCCTCTACAAGAGCCTACTGAAGTTTTTGAAGCAATATCTTCTTCTCCTATAGTTACAGAAATTTCTCCTGCTGAGAATTCTCTTATTCTACCAAGGCTAAAGAGAAATACTAAACCACCAGAGTAGCTAAATGACTCTATAGTCACTTCAGTTGTAAAGTAGGATTCTCTTCCCTATGATATCAGGAATTTCATCTCTTATAACAAAGGCTCTATCATTTATCATTGCTTTCTCTCAACTTTGTCTAAGGTCGAAGAACCTTCTTCTTATAATATGACAATAAAAGATCCCAGATGGATTAAGGTCATGCAAGAGGATTTGGAAGCTTTGCAAAACAATGAAACTTGGGAGGTTGATTCTCTTCCACCGGGCAAAAAATCTATTGGTTGCAGGTGGGTTTACAAAGTGAAATTTATGTGGAGAGATTGAAAGGTTTAAGGCACGACTGATCGCTAAGGGCTACAATAAAAAAGAAGGTATTGATTTTAAGGAGACCTTCTCCCTATTGCTAAGTCAGTTACATTCTATGTCTATTGACCATTGTTGCCCAACAAAAATGACTTTTGTTCCACTAGGATATCAACAATGCTTTCTTGAATGGGGACTTATACAAGAAGGTCTACATGCGAATCTCAAATGGTTATGGCAGCAAGGGGAGTATGATGGCAAAGTGTGTAAACTAGTTAAATCATTATATGGACTTAAACATGCATCAAGGAAATGGAACATCAACATCACCAAAATCTTATTAAATTATGGTTTTCTTCATAGCAATAATGACTACACACTCTTTACAAAAAGAAGGGGGATGATTTCCTTGCTTTACTGATTTATGTTGATGACATTTTGGTGGCTGGAAATAGCATACATCTTATAGAGTCTACAAAAGCTTCTTTGGCATCTTACTTGAAGATGAAAGACTTGGGGGAATTAAGGTTCTTTTTTAGAATGAAAGTTTTAAGGTCAACCTTAGGATTTTTTTTTGACACAATGGAAATATACTCTCAGCCTTCTTTCAGAGCTTAGACTCTCAAGTTCTAAGCCTTGTGCTACTCCATTTGAACAAAATTTAAATTAACTACACATGAGTATGATCTTCACTTCCCTGCAGTTGTGCAAAAGGGTGATTGTTAGATGAAATCTCCTGAATTGTATCAGAGGTTGATTGGTTGGTTGATTTATCTAAACCGCACAAGACCTGTATTACCTTTGCAGTTAGACACTTGAGTCAATTCATACATGCTCCTAAGCAATCACATTTGGAAGCTGCCTACTGAGTCGTGAGGTATCACAAACAAGTTCCTGGAAGAGGTGTGTTGTTCTCTGTGGAAAGAAGTAATCAAGTCACAACCTATGTCGATGTGGATTGGGCTTCATGTATTTTCTCCAAAAGATCAGTGTCAGCCTTTTGTGTGAAGGTTGGAGCATCACTTGCATTGTGGAAATCCAAGAAGCAACCGTTGTTGAAGGTCTTCAGCTCAAACAGAGTCAGGAGCCTTGCACTTGTCATGGCTGATCTTATGTGGTTGGGCAGAGTATTTTCTAAACTTGGCATGCCTTTGCAACATCGCTTTACAATTTTTTCAGACAGTCGTGCAACCATTCAAATCGTTGGTAGTCCAGTGTTTTATGAGCGAACAAAGCACATCGACGTTTAATGTCATTTCATTAGAGAAAAAAATGAATAAGCTGATTCACCTGTAATACATTTTGACAAAGGATTAACTTGTTGGTATGCTGACAAAAGCTTTATCTCGACAGCAACACAAGTATCTCACATCCAAGTTGGGGCTTTTCGATTTATTTCAACCCCCAACTTGAGGGGGAGTGTTGTCCAAAGAGATCATGATATGTTGCAGTAAGGATGTCAAAGTATCAGTTGCTTTTATGTCCACGTAGCAATAGTTAGAGCGTTATGTTTCTCCCATGTCGTTTTACACTCTGTTTATTTGAAATATTATGCAACATTATATGTTTTTTGCTTTCTTCTCTAAATATAAAATGCATCGAAGAGGTCTTTGTAATTCTTGTTTTGTATTGAATAAAATTCAAATTCCTCCCCAACTTTATCTCTCTTCTTCTGATGTGAGGCTCGTCAATGGCGACTACTGGATCGTGAAGTTTTTGACAGTAGTATCCTTATTTAACCGTTTCCGAGTAACTTATTATAGTAGCTCTTAAGACCTAATTATAGTGAAATAATGACTTTTGTAAAATTTCAAATTGAAAACTGATTTATAATTGGGAACCCGAATGTCATCATAATGGCACACATCTTGTGCAAGTTATGTGCTTTTTTGTTTTGAAATTCATTTTTGTCTTGTATTAACTATTAAGTACTCTGGTATCGAAAAAATTCCACACTGTTATTATTACTCGATTGACTGGTATCTATCCATTTCACTTTCGGTGATATTGACTCCAAATTACTCGTCCCTGTTGCATAAGTGGAACTAAAAGAAGTATGAGATAGGAGGGGATTTTATCTCTTTTTTTCGTTCTATTAATTAGTTACTGTTAAATTTAATATGTTAATCAATTTTTTTAAAAGTTTAAGTCATTAAGAGGAACGGTATCATTGATTTTATATTTTTAAAATTTTTCCTCACGTGCGGCCTGTTAATAATTTTTTATCTAGCTCAACTCATCATGTGCACAATAAATGAAGAAAAATACTTTTTTCTAATAAGAATTTAACGAAATTTGAAATCTGGTATCATACTAACTAAATTTTTTAAAAGGTTAAACCCATATGAAGAGCAAAGTGTTGATAATATCCGAAAACTAATGGTATTACGCTAAATATAAACCATGCATTTTACGAAGGAAGATGGTAGTAGAAATATTCTTTCTTTCACATAGATGGCAAGATTACATTCGTTAAAAAATTAGCCTGAAACCAACGCTTACGTATTAACCATCTCCATGCACGAAGATAACTTTATTGTTGCCTACGTGAAGACTTATTGTTTTAAGCGGATATATGTATATGCTCCAAGACTTCAAATTATTGTGATGTGCTGAGCAGGCCGGAGCGTTTAGTAGTGGCCATTTCCTCCGCCACTGCCGTAACCTGAACCAGACCCATAGCCGGAGCCGGAGCCGGAGCCACCGCCGCCTCCACCACCACCACCTCCTCCGCCGCCGCCACTTCCTCCGCCGTGTGCACCACCGGCGCCGGAGCCATAGCCTGATCCGCTTCCAGACCCGTACCCTGATCCACTTCCACGTCCACTTCCTGCACCGCCACCGCCGCCGCCGCCACCTCCTCCTCCACTCCCGTATCCTCCCCCTTGCGCACCACCGGCACCGGAACCATACCCTGAACCAGCGCCGTAACCAGAGCCAGAGCCCGCGCCGCCTCCTTCACCGCCGCCGCCGCCGCCACCGCCGCCCTTGCCGTAACCCCCAGCGCTCCCTCCGCCGACACCGGAGCCGTAGCCTGAGCCGGACCCAGACCCGTATCCGGATCCGGAGCCCCCGCCTCTCCCTTCGCCTCCTCCTCCGCCGCCACCTCCTCCTTTCCCATACCCGCCTGCACCAGCACCCTGACCGTATCCCTCACCATAGCCGGATCCGGAGCCATAGCCGGAACCCTTACCGGAACCGCCGCCTCCTCCGCCACCTTCGCCTCCCCCGCCGCCTCCTGCGTAGGCTCCAGTTAGGGACCTAGCAGCGGAGGCCAGCTGAAGGCCGAGGAGGACCACGAAGGTAAGGGCCAAAGCCCTTGTGCGACTGCGCCTCGACATTGCTGTGGATTGTGTGGTGGACTTGGGACTGGGATGAGCATGCATGGAGGGGGAGAGGGGGTATTTATAGGCGTTGTAGGCTTCGTGTGCATGCTTAGTAACTTAATTAGAATTCAATGATATTGAGGTCATAGTGATAAGACTACGCAGTTTCGTGGTTCATAGGAGATGATTCATGTGTGAAATGTGGACTTCTAGTAAAGCAAGCAGTGAAGCAGATTAGTGGGTGCAATTTGGCAAAGAAAGCTATCTGTTGAAACGAGAAAGATTTCATCTCTCTCTCTCTCTCTGTCCTCAATTCTTTTTCTAAGTGGATTCTCTCCAAATCTGCAAACTTATCCAACTTTCATTTTGTCTGATAAATTTAGTTTCCATACACGTTTTTGTTTCTCCCTTAGCAGCTCTTTTTTGGTTGTCCAATAAAAATTAAGGCCACGCAAGTAACTTTAGTTTGCACTTCCACAAGTGTATCAATGGCAAGTGTTGTGGATCACATTCTCCACTCATAAACTTTAAAATGACATGTCACTTTAGATCGAACGTGCCCCATTAACTACCTTAAGTAAATGGTATGTTATTTATACGGCTGATATAATTTTAATTTAAAGGTCATAATATGTCATGACTCATAAACAAAATTGAAGCTTAGTGTTATTTTGACCGATGTCGGCAGCAAATACGTGTTTTTAATCTTGATTAAGTTTTTTTAACTACTCAATAGAGCACATACATATACATATGTTTCTTTGAAATAAAAACTTATATTAATTAAAGGATATTTTTTTTCTCAAACTGACATGTACAATGAAATGTCAGAAATAATTTAATATGCGATGATAACTCGATAAATCAATCAAAGCGGAGAGAAAACATATGGATGATAGAAATGCATGCAAATTCTATACAACAAGCATTAATCATATCGATCTTTGGCTAGTTATAGTACGACGCTAAATAGAAAAAAAAAACATGGAGCTGCTTTACACTTGGATCTTTGGCTGATAGAAATATAATATTATAGAACGAGAATTATATGTAAAGCATTTCTATCATATTATATTTAGCTAAATATAATATAAGTGGCAACCTTAAGGTATTATAGAAAAAAAAACCTTAAGTGCCAAGATAGCTGTTTTACACTTGGATCTTTGGCTAGTTCTTTAATCAATTAGATCTTTGGCTTTGGACAATTCTGATCAGAGATAACTTATATATATATACATATATATATATATATATATAGGATTATCTATCAGGTTATGAACCACCACTTAGCAAACGGTCCCGATTCATTAAGAATTTAAGATCCGGAATTCGGTATACAAACTCTGTATAAATTGTTGTTGCACATGTCCAAGAAAGCTCGACAATGACAACGTCATTAAGCACTGTCACCTACTTCCAATTAATCAGCAAATTTCTAGAATAAATCAAGCGTACGTCAAAAGGAGCATTAATGGCCTAGGAAGGAAGATTAATGACTTCACGGAGATATCCATGCGTCAAAAAGATTGTGGTTTGAAGTACGAAGTCCAATTTTTTCTCTTAAAAATATCATTTTTCTACCGACACGAGAAAGCATGCATGCGATAAACTTTATTAATTTCACCGAGTGGAAACAAATGAACAGTAATTCATAAGCACAGCATTCAGCAGCTGGCGATGCCAAGTAGCCGTGTTTCACATATGGCCAAGTAGAAGCTACAATGACATTGAATTAGCCACTGGAGTTTGATGAACATTTTGGCCACGAAATGATTCAACTTAATTTGTTCGAGTGATAAAAGATATTGGTGCATAGCTAGTGATGGAAAGATCACACAAACAAGTCAAACTAGCTACATAGAAAGAAATGGCATGGCGAAAAAAGATCTGATGAGTGAGATTGATATATATATGTGTGTGTAGAATTGACTCTATATGCTATCATGTCACCTCCCATGCATGCAACTTGCTCGGCGTCGATGGTGTTTGCCTAATAAGTCCGAGATGCGTACCGATCAATCAACTTGACTGCTGGACAGTGAACTATATATTACAATTTAATGGTGCGTCTCCGAACGCCGCAGCAGCCATTGATGAACTCAGAGAACACCAACAGCTCTAGGTTTTGTCCGTGTATATACCTTGAAAATTTTCTCATGCAACATTCGAACAAATGTGTATTCTTCCTTCTTAATTATTATCTCCTCTTCCAGTAATTAACTAGAAAATAAAAGAAAAACTTTAGCTCTCAATTATTTAACCTAATTATTGTAATTAGGTGGCTGCTGAAATGTTATGGCCAACGAGTTATTTGTATTTATTTATCTATTGGGGTTCGGGACAGATATTATATTTGTGGTTGATGATTGCAGCTATCTTATTTAAATAAAAGATAGGCTTATCCCGTAAAGAACAGATGTGTGGTAGATCGATTTGATTTGTATGGCTGGATGTTACTGTATACATGTTGCAGCATTTTACTTTTTTTGTCAGGAATTTAATTGAGTACTAGAGTTACGAGAGTATACAGCTACAGTCAACTCTCAGCTGTTTTCTATTGTCATCGCTAGCTATGATGCTACCCAATATTGTATTGTACATCGATCGTCTGCTTTATGCCCAAAAGTCTTAACTATCCTTACGTATAGCTAATCAAATTATCCTAAATCATGATCCTTAATTAATTAATGAAAATTTACGCACCATCACGGCTGAAAAATTAAATGATGCACCTTCTTTTCCGTTTCCAAATGTCGTTTAATTAAAGAGATAGTACATCGCATTACTTCCAAGCATCCTAGAGTTTTGATATATCATTACTTTCACACGCTATAAGAAAATTGTGAATTCCCGATGCATAGTTTCTCTCACAATTTTCGACGTAATTTGCGATAAAAAGATAAATCTTTTTGAAATATCGACGATAATTTTTCGTCAGCCCTGTCCCTCAGTTATTACCGATAGATTTATAATCCTTGAGTAGTTCCGACGGATCTGACCGCCGGTAATTAAATTAATAATAAAATTATATATAACAATTTGGCTATCGTCGGAACCAATAGCTAACTCCTATAAAAAAATATCATTCGGAACTATCGACAGTTCTAATGGATCAAAGATTCTTGTCGAAAAGTCTTTGCGATGAGAAGTTTTCGAATGGATTCTTTTCGTCGGAAAATGATATTTTTGACGGATTTTTCAAAATTTGCGACGGAATAATTTATGGAAAAATCGATTTTTTCTTGTAGGTACACTTATTATCCAATTATCTGAGTAATTAGGCAACGTTGGAACACAAACCCACTACTAATTTTCAAGACATATCTTTATTTTTTACGGTGCATCTGATTAGGCATACAACAAACAAAGTGCAATGGGCCAATGACTCACATCCTAGCAATGTGTTGAATGGCCTACTCATCACTTTTCGAGAGCAAGCTGATGCGAATCAAAGTTCAGTAGCAATGTTGAAAACTAGGACGCTGCCCATGCATAGGACTTATATTACGCACACTTAAAAAATGGGCGGTACGTATTCGTTAAAGTTGCAAAATGTAAGACTTCGTAGGGATATGACTCATAAAATATTATTCAAAAGATAAGGTTTGGCGGATCAGCAATTTGTAAAGACTCCAATTGATTAAAGAACGAGAATTATATGTAAAGCAGCTATCTTGGCATGTGTTGTTGACGATAAAGTATCCAAATGTGTGTGTGTGTGTTTTTTTTTTATACATATGACCTCACTACACACCACTCGAAGACGAAGTGCGCAGTGCACTCCGAAACTACGTGCATGCACTGTTATGGACTCGGATTTCGTCGACCAAAAGCCATGCGAAGAGCTCTATAAATACTCATCGCTCCCACTCTTCAGAACCATCTCATCTCCAAGTTCATATTACATACACAGTCATCCACAATGGGCAGAAGCAACCGCACCAGGGTTTTAGCACTCGCCTTCATCGTCCTACTCGGAGTTCAGCTCACCACTGCAGCTAGATTCCTCGGTGGAGCTAGCGCTGGTGGAGGCGGAGGAGGTGGTGGAGGAGGTGGTGGTGGAGGAGGCTCTGGAAAAGGCTCCGGCTACGGTTCCGGATATGGTTCCGGGTACGGTGAGGGTGCTGGTGCAGGAAATGCCGGAGGGTATGGTAAAGGTGGCGGCGGAGGTGGCGGCGGCGGTGGCGGACAAGGCGGCGGCGCTGGTTCAGGCTATGGCTCTGGATCTGGCTACGGCTCGGGCTATGGGTCTGGTGTAGGCGCCGGGAATGCTGGTGGGTATGGCAAAGGCGGTGGCGGTGGCGGTGGCGGCGGCGGCGGCGGAGGACAGGGCAGCGGCTCTGGTTCGGGATACGGCTCTGGCTCTGGTTATGGAGCTGGCGTTGGTGCAGGTACCGCCGGAGGCTATGGTAAAGGTGGTGGTGGTGGAGGCGGCGGCGGCGGCGGCTCCGGTGGAGGCAAAGGAAGCGGCAGTGGATCGGGATATGGCTCTGGAAGCGGGTCTGGCTACGGCGCTGGCGTAGGAGGTGTTAATGGTGGAGGCTACGGAAGCGGTGGCGGTGGCGGTGGCGGAGGTGGCGGCGGCCAGGGCTCTGGATCTGGTTCCGGCTACGGCTCAGGTTATGGTTCTGGTTACGGAAGCGGTGGAGGCAACGGGCACTACTAGATATGGCTCAAGTTGACATACTGCGACAGAACTTTTATCTATAGAACATGAACAAATAAAAGTGGCGCTTGCCCACTATTGAATAATACATGCAATACTCTCTCTTATTAATGTTAAAGAATGGACTCTTATGACTCCTTTTTTTATTTTCACTTGTTTTTTTTTTTTTGATATTTGGAATGTGCAAGTGGTGACCGGTCGTGTGTCATCCTTGTATGATCCAATATCTCCTTCCAAGCCAAGGACGATTCACCGCATACTCACTGATAACCTCATCTCAGGTGAGATGCAGAATGAGTTAAGCTTAAATATGTGGCTTATGGACTTCAAACAACGCATTGCTACATGCATGGATCACGTGTTATTTAGCAGTGTCACACATTCAACCAAATTCTTCTTTGACATTGGAAAGTTTACTGCCGTAGATTGGCAGATATATATATATATATATATATATATATATATATATATATATATATATCTTTAACTCGAATGAATGGCACGGAAGAAGAGTTTAATTAGGCGATCGAATCCAAATTACTTTCCTGGATGCATCTTGGATCTTCTCATAATGTTTTATTTTTAACTCATATGTTTTTTTAATAGGAAAAGTGCATAAATATTAAGTTATAACAGTTTGAAACAACAAATGGGCAAGATCAGGGGAGGATCTCCAACCCACAAAAAATTGGAAGCCAAGATACGACCTTGTTTCGCCAAAAAATCAGCCTCAACATTTAAAAATCTACTTATAAAGGCCGGTACAAAAGTGTTGAAATGTTGTAATAACATTAAAATGTCTCTCCATATGTTCTTGATGCGCCACGGACAGCTGGTGGAACCCTTGAGGATGGCAATTAAATAGCTGAGTCAGTCTTGAGATGGATATCCAGAATATTATGCTCCTTACACTGCTTCAGCTCCCAAAATTGGCCCAAGCCTCCGCCTCCAACGCGAGGAGAAAACACGATGAGTGAAACATGCAAGAAGAAAAGAATTATCAGAATTAAGTATATAGTAGCCTGCTCCCCCTCTTTTTCCGGATTCCAGGAAAGAACCATCAGTGTGCAAGATACAACACTGATGGATAGGGGACTCCCACAATGGACCCGGGGGTTCCATAGGGGGGGGGGGTTCCTCATAATTGAGGGGGTCTTCATAGTAAGAGAGACAAGCCAAGACCCTCATCCATATGGCATTGACAGAGGTCCTAAGAGAGTTGAAGTGAATATCGTTCCTATGTCTCCACAGGCACCAGAGAGATAAAGCAATGAGAGTTGTAATGTAGTTTCCTGATTGAGAAGTTAAATGACTAGCTTCCTCCAGCTAGGCACCCGAGGGCCACTTTTGGAAGGAGAGAAAAGTATAATTTGTTTTCTGCTGGAAGAGGGACCAGAATTGGAGACTATAGGGGCATTGATAAAAGAGATGAGAACAAGTTTCCATATTCAAGTCACAAAGTGTGCAAAGGGGATTAATAGAAGAGTCAAAGGAATGAAGCATGGCTCTGGTAGGCAGCCTGCCATGTAGTAATTTCCAAAGGAAATGGTGCACTTTTGGAGGAACCTTAATATGCCACAACCTTCTTCATCCCGGCCACTGTCTCATGCCATGGTAATAGGTTGGCGTCTCCATGAATCTGTAAACTGATTTGGCATGAGGGACACCATGTGTATCAGCCCCCCATATCCAAGTATCATCATTGGAACCGACAGGAATATGAATACTAGTAATTTTGTCAGTTATATCAGGAGCAAAGTATAAATGAAGCTTTTGTAAATTCCAAGTGTTGTTCTCAAGTAAATCACATACTTTCATATTATTTAGGACCTGGTCAGTGCTTATAAAAGTGGGTTTCCAGCATAAGGGAATGTCAAAAATCCATGGGTCCCTAAGGATTCTAGTGCTAGCTCCATTCCCTATCAGCTTTCTAAAGCCATGTCTACACTTCCTTAGAGTTGAGATGATTAGGCGCCAAGACCATGCACTACTATTAGAGGGGTGGCTCTCCCAAGGATGGATAGGCCCATACTTGTTTAGGCATAGTTGAGTCCAATTGTCTTGAGAACTATTTAGGACAGCAAGCACCCTCTTGGCAAGAAGAGCAGTTCTGACATTATTGAGGTGTTTTAGACCCAATCCCCCAGGGACTTGGGGAGAGTCACAGTGTTCCAGTTTATAAGATGCATACACTGCTTCTCTAAATCCTCAATGAGGCCATTGGACATATGAATAGAGCTCATGAGATATAAAGGTATGGAGCTCAACACTGATTTGATTAAGGTTGTTCTACCAGCTTGAGAAAGGGTCTTGGCCTTCCACCCCCCAATCTTATGTGTCACTTTATTAAGAAGATCCTTTGTAGTTAAGTGCTTTTAAGTAAGTAAAGGAAAGGAACCAGAATTCATGTTGAGTGTATTCAAGATCTTGTGTTTTCTGGAGATATTAAACTTAGTTGGAAAATATACTTCTGATTTTGAGAAATTTATCTTTTGATTTGTGAGATTATTGTATTTTTTAAAGACATGTACTAGGGCTTTGCAATTAGGAATTGTTGCAGCCATGGCAATAAGGATATCATCTGCAAATAAAAGGTGGCTGATAGAGAAATCATTTATATAGAAGGGCTTGAGAGAGTGGTTTATAGTTGCTTCCCTCATGAGAGTGGAGAAAACCTGAGAGACTAGTATGAATAGATAAAGTGAGATAGAATCTCCCTGTCTGATTCCACAATATGCATTAAAGAAGGGGGATACAATACCATTTATACAGCAGGAGAAAGATGTAGTTGTGATACAAGTCATTACTAACTCAATGATCTTAGGAGATAAGTTCATAAGAGATAAGGTTACGAAGATGGCTTCCCAAGATACTTTATCAAAAGTCTTCTCCATATTAATCTTGATTAGCAAGTTCTTTTTCCTCTCATATTTCATACTATGTGCTAGTTTCTGTGCAATTAAGATATTGTCCTGGATTGATCTGTTAGCCACATAGGCTGATTGAGCCGGGTCAATTAGGTGTTCTAACGTTTTTTTAATTTTGTTGGCTAATAATTTGGAAGTGATTCTATAGAGCACATTGCATAGGGCAATAGGCCTAAAGTCTTGCACATAAATAGGGTTAGCCTTTTTTTGGGATGAATATCAATGATGTGTTGTTCCAACCAGGGGGTAGGGTACCATTCAGGAAGAAATTGCTAATGTATTGAGAAACCATAGGACCTACTAATTCCCAATTATTTCTGTAAAATTCAATGGTGAAGCCATCCATACCTGGGGCCTTCCCAGGGGCCATACTCCAGATACAATTCCTAATTTCCTCATTTGTGACTTGCATATCCAGATTTTGATGCCACTCAGATGAGAGTGAAGGGAGAGATGGCCAAGCTTCGACCCCAGGTTGTGGGTCTCCACATGGTGCCCAGATGTTTTTATAAAATTGTACAAAGTACCTTTGGATTTCTGCAGGCTCAGATGTGAGATTGCCACTTTGGTCCTTAATTGAGGTTATAATGTTTCTTTTCTGCCTAATTATGGTTGTTATGTGGAAAAACTTTATATTTTTATCATCATTTCTAACCCAGTTTGTTCTAGATTTACTCTACCATTTTACGCTTATTTGCCTTAAGAGAGCTGCATGCAGATTGTATGCATCCCGAAGGTTGTCTAATTCTTGCTCAGTGAGTCCAGAGGAGTTGTCCTTTAATTCTAAATTAGTGATATGTTGTTTTACTACAGACACTCTATTTTCAAGCTTGCCTAGCTCATCCTTGTTCCATTTAAGGGTATTCCTTTTTATTTTATTTAGAGTTTGCTCCAAATTTGTTTGATCATTGGTGAGTTTGTACCATTCTCTTTGGACAATATTCTTTGGTTCATCATATTCAAACCAGAAGTGTTCATACTTAAAAGGACGAGGAGAGGTTCTTTGGTTAAGGTTGCATGATAGGAGGAGTGGGGCATGGTCAGAAGCACACCTTTGCAGAGTTCTCAAATTCATATGAGGGAAGTTGGTGAGCCAATGTGGGCTAACCAAGACCCTGTCTAACCTACAGATGATCCTAGCATTACCCATCCTATTGTTACACCATGTGAATTGGCAACCCTGGAGATCCATGTCTATAAGGCCCTGCCCTAGAATAAAGTCTCTAAGAGACCTATAAGATCTAGAGAGCGCAAAAGGTCTGCCTCCCCGCTTGTCTTTAGAGTCCAGCATAGAGTTAAAGTCCCCCAAAATGATCCATGGTACATCCCCCATATTTAATTCCGAGATTGAATTCCATAATGAACTACGAAAGCTCGGGGAGGTACTCGCATATACACATGATAATAATGAAGAGAAGCCACTAGAAGTAACAACTAGATGGAGAATTTGAGGATTAGAGTTGATGAAAGATACCTGCATATCATCGGCATGCCAAGCTACCAGAATACCTCCTGAGGAGCTTGTGCCACCTACAGAGAGAGACTTCCAACGACTACCAAGTTTTTTAACTACACTACTAGCACTAGTAACAGTTGTATGGGTTTCAACTAATGCAATAATATCAGGGTTATGGTTTTTTATCATGTCCTTTAGTATGTCCCGCACCTTACTTCTAAGGGTGCCCCGACAATTCCAAGTTATGATGCGCATAATGGGGAGACGTCATGTGGCTCAGCCTCCATACCTGTAAGAGAAGAGAAACGAGATTCAGAATGTTTGGCGGTCAGTTGTTTGTTATGCTTACCTTGCTTCGTCGATTTGCGTTTGTTTTGGACTTCAGGAGATGGTGAAAATTTTCTTGTAGCCTTCCTTCTGCGCTCCTGTCGTGGGGGAAGGATGAACTCCGAGTCACACTCCCCTTCCTCAGTGTCCTCGGAGAGTGAAGTTTGCTGCACTGCCTCCTCGTTTGAGGTCGTGTTCTGAGCCTCCTCTAGCTTGTCCATCGTGTGTTTCACTAGATCATTGTGCGAGCGAACATTAGGGTTTGGAGATGGTGCCAACTGAGGGGGAGGAGGGGAAGTGTGAGGAGGGTTTGCTGGCGAGTGATCACGTGGGAGAGGGGATGTTAGGTGGAGTATATGAGTGGAATGGATTTGATCCGAGCCATCCACGTCAACGTGTGGAGGACCCGTGTGGGATGGATCCAATCGTACGTGAGAAGTGGAGCGATCTGAAGCGTCCACGTGTACCCTTGAAGTTGCCCGTTGAGAGATGGAAGGTTCAAGAGCGGTCCGGGTCGACTGCTCCCCGGTCTGCTCAGCCCTTTTGCCCGACCGGGTTTGAGGCCGCTGCCGCGACCGGCTACGGCCACGCCTCGAGAATACAGTCGCCGCGGTACTCTCCGGCTGCCGGCCTTGGGGAGCCCTCATCCACTAGCCATAGAGCAGCACTCCCGTTGGGGTAACTGAAGAGTCACCAAGCGAAGACTGCTCCTCCGGCTGCCATAGTCGGGGACAGTCCTCCAGGCGATGTCCTGCCTTTCCACATCTGAAGCAAAACAATGGAAGTCCTTCATAGGTTACCTGTTGGAAGATGCGAGTCCCATTTGGCAGCTGGATCCATAGCCCTTGTTTGATCGGCATCGAGAGATCCAGCTCTATACAGATCCTAGCAGAACAGCCTGTCACTTTCTCCGATGGTTGATCGTCTATCTTGAGGAAGTGCCCAAGGCAAGACGCCATCCTCTGCAGGGAAGCGGGGATGCAGAGCTCCCAAGCAAGACCCTGAAAATGCACCCAAACAGGAAGATGCCTCATCTGCTCCTCCAGCGGCCTGAAATAAGGCATAGTTTGTGCTAGGAGCAGCAACGATTTATCGACCGTCCATGGGCCCTGCGATAGAACCTGCAGCTTCTCAAAAGCATCTGAGGCTTTCCATCGAGATCTGCTCTCCCAGGAGGCGGCCCGTGAGACTGCAATCGATCTCTGCTGCGCGCTCCGCCACCTCAGCTTCCGAGATGGAGACCACATCCTTTATGCTTTCCTTCAAAGCTCGCAGCTAGTGAGGAGAGATCTTAGCATGGGGAGGGGGTTTCCTTCCCCTGACCACATCGGACCACTTCCTGTGAGGAGGGTGTCCCAACGGTAGATCTAAGAGATTTTTCTGATTAGGGTTTGAAGAGAGGGAGTCAGAAGGGGGTGGAGGGTCCGAAGGCTCTCCCATTCTTCGCTAGCAACTCATATGTTTGAATCTTCTCTGTTTTCACTACATCGAGTTCAGAATATCTGAATAGAGAGCTTTCTGCTGTTGGGATCACAGAACCGTTCAGGATAACTTACGCTGATACGGATGATGTCAGAACTTACACCCAATGCCCTCCAACTTTTGACTTTGCTTAGAGATGTCCTCCAACTTCACTTTGTAACAGAGCTGCCCTCCAACTTTTGACTTGTTTCACGCGATGCCCTCTTTACCCGAGATAGGCGGTCTCCCGGTTTTCGATCGACGTGGCATCCACGTGGCTAAATCCTCTCTCCTCCACGTAATTAGGCATCCGACGTGGTTTGATCCCACGTGGCAGTACATACTTCTCTCTCCTTCACGTGATCTGAGTTACTAATTCGTGCGATCCAACTTCCCTTCATGTTCGCCATTTTGATTTCATTGCAGGTGGTCGGCGGCTGAAAGCGACCGGATCGGGGGGGGCGCTTCTTCGGTGATTGCGTCGTCATCTTCCCTGGTCTCGATTCCAGATGTGTTTTTACGCTAGCGGCCCGCTAGGGTTCCAAATCCCTAAAAATCTTTGCCTCGAAGAATGGCATCGTGGAAGGGGGTAAGGAAGTGCGACTGCGGAGAAGAAGCAATCATTAGGACGCCGTGGACAGAAAGTAACCCTGGCCGTATGTTTTATGGCTGCCGAAATTTTGGTGTTAGTTCCCAAATTTTTTTCCCCTTTCTGTTTGGTTTTCGCAGTTTCATTAGGTGACACTTTCAGAGGATTCAATGTTGCGACTACTTCGAGTGGCTGCCGTTCATCATCATCCCACTTCTTTTATCAGTGGGTGAAGATCGAGAAGCTTGACCATGCGCTCGAGGAGGAGAAGGAAAGGAATCGACTATTGGAATTCCAGATAGAAGATCAAAGCAGTGATATTCGAAGATTGAAAACCGAAGTTGAAGCTGTGAAAGCGAAGTATTATCGAATTTTGAAAATTGTACGTTGTTCTCTTTTTCTATGTCATGAGTCTTATGTAGACAATCAGATTGTATTAAGTTGTATTTTGAAAATGTATTAGTTGAATCTTCTTTTCAATGAGAAATCTTATTATTAGTGACATTTGTTTTGGAATATCCGTGTCCGTTTATTGTATATGATTCGTGGTCGACTGTATTTAAAGAAAAAGAACCAAAACACAAAAGCTCAAGAAGAAAAATAGGATTACCCTCTAACTTTAAAATATAAAAAGAATTGCCCTCAAACTTTCAAATATGCCCCCCCAACTTTGTCTCCATCTTTGTCTCGTAACAATTAGTGCCCTCCATCTTTTGGAGAATAAAGTACAATGCCCCCCCCAACTTTGTCAGTTTTGAACACAGTGCCCTCCAACTTATATGAAGTTTAGCGAATGCCCTTCAACTTTATGTTTTTACGACAATACCCTTCGCCTGTTTTGAGCTCAAAACGTTCGAATACAAATAATTTAACGTTGTGAAAGTGTAATTTTGACAACTATATAATTTTGTGAAATAGAAACACATCAAGATACATATCAAATCCACAAACATGCACAAACATTAATAATTGTTTGCCAACGTCCATAAACTGTTACTATCCAAATGTTTGCCTACATCGACAAACTGTTACTATCCAAATGTTTGCCAACATCGACAAACATTAATATCCAAATGTTATGTATAACTGTTTGCCACATTCACAAAGGATAACAACAAAAAACATCCACATAAGCATATGTACATCTTATGAAGAGTTCGTCATTAAGTGCGACGCCTTTTCCCAGCGTTTTTTCGCTTTTTCTGCACGGTTGCTTGAGAAGCCTGAGATGCACCCTCGGCCTGAGATGTGTGAGATGCCTCACATCCTGTTGGAACCTGAGATGTGTGAGATGCCTCACATCCTGTTGGAGCCTGCGATGCCTGAGTTGCCATGCTTTTGCCGCTTTTTCGCTGCATAAAAGAAAGAATCATTACTTTTCAAGAAGGTAATAATAAAAGGGACAAATTTCCATTAAGCACTTACGTGTGATCTTTTGTTGTGACCAACCTCTCCACAAATCGTACATGTCATTCGAACCCTTCCTCTCTTGGATAATTTTTCTTTTTCGGCTGAAGACTTCTTTGCCTTTTCTAATTCTTCTGCCTCCTTTCTCCTAGTTTTTTGCTTTCTTCCTCTTCTTGTGTTAGCAAATGATGGCGGATTGATCGGTGTTGGCTCCTCCACAACCGGCCACTGATCGCGTCCATTCAAAGGCTGTATGACATGTTCATAAATTTTTAATAAAGTTTCTTTGGAGTAACACTTATCTACATAAGCATATGGGTCCTCGTTATTTCCAAATATACACGCAGCGTGTACACACGGGATCCCTGTTAGTTGCCATCGTCTACAGCTGCAAGTCCTCATATCCATGTCAACTACGTATTGGGCACCCTCGGAGTTCACTTGTACTTTTGGGCCACCTGAATAAGCAATGAAAAAACCAATTAAGATGGATTGGATAGTACGATTATTTACAGACAGATGTGGAAACCGTTCAAACCTGAATAAGTAGGCTCCCATAATATGGCATCTTTCTTAATGGCTTCTATCTTTTTGCATATTTTGGGACATATGAGCCCGTTATGTTTCTTCATTGCCTCTTGTTTCCTAAACAATCTTACCATCAATTTTGTACGGATTATTTCCATCAATGTTATTATCGATTTCTCCCTCGCATCAAGAAGGTACTTGTTGTAACACTCGGATAAATTATTCAGCAATATGTCACATTTTGGCACCTCCGAGAAATAGGCCCTGCTCCATGAATCAGTCGAATGTTCTCGAATCCATTCCCTTGCCTCCGGGGACTTCTTTTCTAGTTCATCCAGAAAGTATTGCATTCTCTCTGGAAATGCAGCTCTAGCTATGCTCCATATTCAAGACTCTTGAATCCCTTGGACCTAAAATTTGCCCACATGTGTCGAACACACATCCGATGTTCAGCCGACGGGAGGATGTTGCGAACGGCATTAACAAGTCCCTGCACATTAAATCCATATTTTAGTAATGAAGTTTAGGAATTTATTTTGTTGAACGGTATACAACGAAGATTTACCTTTTGTCGATCGCTCATCATCGTCCAACCTCTACCATTGTTCATATCGAGGTCCCCGCGCAGATGCTCCAAAAACCATGTCCATGTAGTTATGGACTCATTCTCCACATATGCATGCGCAATTGGGAACATGCAGTCATTAGCGTCAATACCTACAGCTGTTAGAACAAAATGTTAGAGGAAATAATTAGACAAATAAGACATTTGAAGATGTTAGACAAACAACCTGTTAGAAGCTATCCTCCAAAATCTCCTTTTAAGAAGCACCCATCTAGGCAGACTAGTGGTCTGCAGCCAGCCTTGAACCCATCGGATAGTGCTTTGATGCATACATACAAACCCTTCCACTAGAGATCTTCAAATAAACCTGTCACCGTGCTCCCCGGGTTTGCTCTCAACATCTCTGCCCGATATCTATACAGTAGCATGTACTGCTCTGCACCAGCTCCATGAATTGTCTTTAACGCCAAGTCTTTGGCTCTCCACGCACACATCCGTCTTACAGTATAAGACATGTCTTCACTTGGTCATAGAGGCCCTCCCATCCTGGGTCACTACGAAAGTATGACTCGTATTTTTTTGCAAGCCTCTTGTATGTTACATGGTAATTCTTGAAAATCTTTGGACATGTATGCTCAGCTAGGATCCTCTTTATCTGCCAGGTTGAATCTTGGGGATCCTTCAAATTCTTTAGAGAGCACATCACCCTCCATTCACACTTTTTGTGGCATGCAACTACTACCCTTTTGTTATCAATTTTCGGGAAGCACACTTGAAACCTATTTTTAATCCCGTGCACTTTGCATGTCTCAATAAACTCCTGTTTGCTACTGAATAGCATGCCCACCTCAAAAATAGGATCTTCCATACCCTTGGCTGCATAAAAAAAAAGATCATTGTGTCTTACTTCACCCTCCTCGAAATCAAAGCCAAATTCTGTTACAAGGCGATCCGAGTCTGCGTACTCTGAAGCTGAACAGTTGGCAGCCAGATATATCACGTGTGTATCATCCCACTGCATCGGTCTCTTACCCTTATTAACTTCAGCTTGGACACCTTCATCCTCGACACCTTCACCTTCATTAACTTCACCTGGGACACCATCAGCTTGAGCCTTGATCACTAGCTGACCACTATAGATTTTTACCCCATTTTGGATGCATTTCACCTTTATTGAATTCCTAAATTGCCCAACTTTTGGCCAATTATGTTTGAAATGCATGGATTGTGAGAATTAGTTGATATTCCTCATTTTATACTTAATTCCATGTGCATAGAGGTTCTGAAATGTCAAAATCCATAAATATTTTAATTCTATGCCAAGTTATCATTCTAAAGCCAAGTTATCATTCCAAATGCATAAGTTATCATTATTTTAAGTGAACTGATTTTCAATGATTTTCTTGCCCTAAATCCATTACTATCATGAATGAATCATATTTGGATGGTCATATCTCAACTTGTGCAAAATTTTAAGTCCATTTGAACAAGTTATCATTTTTCCATTGCCAAGTTATCGTTAAAGGGCAAAACTATCAATTCTGCACAAAGACCTTAAGCAATCATTATATTATTGTCCTAACTCATTGCTGTTCAAATTTGACCACATTTGGATAACCACAACCAAAGTTATGACAAGTTATCATTTTTAAGGCAATTAAGTTATCGATTTGGCACCCAAGTTATCATTCCTATGAAATCTTATCCACATTTGATTTATGACCTTATTCACTTGCTATATTAATCTCTTGGATGCTTCTAATGCCTTGAACCACTTGTAGTTGGATAAATTTCATGATTAGTGCAAAGTTATCATTTCCGGGTTCCAAAACTATCAATTTTTTATATCGATTTCCATTCTTGCACAACACCAAATCTCATTTGATGTTTGAGCTGACAACTATCATTATCATAATCCTTATATGTTAAAATCTCATTTAAGGATCTTTATGCTTGTTGTTATGGATTTTGTAGTAGGGAAAACAAGTTGAAAAAAGGTGGAAAAGTTGGGGGGACCACTTGCTTTTGCTGTCCAAAAGCTGCTGCAACAGCTAAAATTCTCGGACCATTGGACATGTGGCTCACATCAGGGGCTATGGAACAATTTGATGCTGATCTAAGGGTGAAAGAAAGTCATATATAAGCTGAAGAAACCCTGGAATCAAGGAGAGCCTCCATTTGGACGGCTGTTGGACAGGAAGTTGAAGTGGAGAGGAGGCTGGAGAAGACCAAGCTGCTGCTGATTTCTCCTGTTGACAACTCTTAGTTCATGATGTTTTCTATCAATTCTTCCTACTATTGTGTATCAATCTTTATAATTATGAGGAGATAAACTTTATTTCTCCTAGGATAGGGTAGTAGTCTAATTAGCTATGGATGGGATATGGACAAATCTGATTTTCTGCACTGAAATCTAATTTCTAGTTTTGCAATTTCTGATTCCTATTTCTGAAATCTATTTATATGAATCTGATTCTATCATTGTAAGATTCTAATTGTATCTACAACTGAGAAGTTATCATTTGATCTATTCTTTGTTCAGAAATGAATCAAGAATCAATGCCAAGTTTCTAGATTCCATCCTAACTAGAAATCTGATTTCCTGAATTCTGAATTCTGATTTTCTTGATTTCTGATTTCTGAATTGTTCAATTATGTTTTCATCATTGTGGAGCTCTAATTAAATTGATAACTGAGAGGTTACTTATGGTTTCATTCTTGTTCAGAAATGAATCAAGAGGCAATGGTGTTTCCAAGTTTTAATCCCTGAATTATTGCAAACATTTCACTTGCTGATTTTTTATTTGTAAAATCTGATTTCCTTAATCTTTGGATTCTGTTTTGCTATTGTAAACCCTTGATTTCATTAAATCACTGAGAAGTGAATCCTAGGGCTACTTTGTTGTTCAGAGATGAACCAAAGAACAATGACAAGTCTGAATTCCAATGAGTGATATGTGCTGAATTTCAATGTTTGCTAGGTGCTGATTTCCTAAATTTCCATTGCTGATTTCCTGAAATGTGCGGAATCTGCCTTGTTATTGTTAAGCCCCTGATTTTATTTAATCACTGAGAGGTGTACTTAAGGTTTTCTTGCTGTTCAGAGATGGACCAAGAAGTAATTGCATGTGCCGAGTTCCCATATATAATTATGTGTTGATTTTATCCAACTCTTTAGTGAAAATGTGGATTTCATTTGAATTTGCAGCTGAGAGGCTGATTTAAAATTCTCTTATAGTTTAAAGATAAATCAAGGAGCATTTGCGCTAATGTTGGATTGATTTCATTCATGTTTAGTCAATTGAAACAATTCTCTCATTTTCAAAGTGTAATTGAAGGTTATCATTTCAGATTTCACTAGTTTGTTAAAATTCAACAAGGGACTTTGTTTTAAACTTAATGTCAACTTGATTTCAGTGAAGGACTTCTTCTAATTCAACTTAGCTAATTAATCATATGAAAATGTGATAGTCAGCCTTGATTCAATTGTGCTGTGAAAATAAATTATTTTCAAGTTGAGTTAAAATTAACATTTAATGATAACTTGTCAATTCCATCCATAATTAAATTAGATGAACCCCAACTTCTATGAGAACCTTCATCATTGATAGACAACCCTTTTTAGACTATAATTTAGCATTTACAATTCAGTTTATATAACTTTTCAAAAATCCTAATTCAGTTATCATTTTAGCCCTTTTTAGAAATCGATTTTAACTTTCTTTTAAATTCTTGGATTTTTAACTTTAGATAAGGCTAATTTAGATTGTTTAGAGAGAATTGGACTTCAAATCACTGTGGATATGACATTTGGATAATTACAATTGACATGTATACTTGCAGTAGAGAGTGAGTTAGGGAATTGAAACAAAAATTGAAAAAAAAATTGACTTTTGAACAAAAAATCAGCAAGTTCTCATTAAACCCCTAAATATTACTATCAAGTTTTTGGCGCCGTTGTCGGGGATTTGAGGTCAATTAGATTAACTTAGATAGTTTAGATTAGTTTTTAGTCCATTTGTTAGGCCAATTTTTAGATTTTGCAAGTTATCATTCCCAATTTTCCACTTTTGTCTAGTTTTTCTTTCTTTCTTAAATTTGATATTTCTGAATTCCTTTATGCAGGACTTGGACCATCAAGAGGACTTATATCTATCTCAACCAGGACCTGAAAGGAGATTTAATAGAAGGAGGAGACTTCAAAGAGAAGAAGCAAGAAGGAGAATTTTTGAAGAAGAAGCAAACAATCCAGATTTAGAAGGGGATGTTACTCAAAACATGGCTGCACCAAGGACACTCAAGGATGGTTACTCACCTAGCAATGTCAGAAATCAACAAGGGAATGGAGTCCTAGTACCTGCTGCCAACTTTGAAGTGAATACAACACTAATCACAATGATAAGACAATATCAATTTGCTGGTTTGGAAAATGAAGATCCACCTTCACACTTGGATGATTTCAAGAAAAATTGCAGCATTGTTCACTTCAACAATACACCAATGGATGTTGTCTATATGAGGCTATTTCCTTTCTCACTCAAGGACAAAGCAAAGACCTGGTACAAGACCATCAAACTTGAAGAGATTTCCACTTTGGAGTCCATAGTTCAATTGTTTTTAGCTGAATTCTTTCCACCTAGCAAAACTGATAACTATAGGGACCAAATTGTCATGTTTTACCAATTGGATTAGGAGAACATATGTGATGCATTGCAAAGACTCCAAAGCTTGTTGAGGGCATGTCCACACCATGGATTTGAGAAATTGGCAGTTGGTCTATTATTTCCACAAGGGTCTGAATTTTCCATCTAAAGTGGCATTGGACACTGCTGCAGAAGGGATTTTTGCCTCCAAAAATATTGATAAGGCCTACCAATTAATTGAGAACATGGCAAAGAACCATCATTTTCTTACACATGACAGGACAAGGAGGCTATCTAATGAAAATGAAGTCAACAACATTGCTGTCCAGATTGAACAAGGGTTGCAAAGGGCATTGGAGAAGCTGAATTTGTCACCTAATGTCAACAAGACTTCCAATTCTGAATCAAGATGTGATGTGTGTGGAAATCAGGGCCATGTCACTGAGAGTTGTAATCTGATAATGCAGCAACATGAGCAAGCCATAGACCAAGTGAATGCTGTGGGGAATTATGGAGTGAAGCCCCCTGCTGAGTTCTATACTCTAGAAAATAGGAACCATCCCTACTTCTCCTACAAGGCCAATCACTACCAAGGGCTATCAATGCAGAATTCTAATTGGCAGCCCAAGATTTTACCAATGGATCAGCCCCCTCCATATCAAAATCAGTCCTCAACCATTCCAATGCCAGATCTCCTTATGAGCAGTCACCACAACCTCAACCCACTCAATTCTCAAAGATGGAAGAGTTGCTGCAATAAATTTTGAAGAAACAAGAGAAGCAAGAGGAGGAATTGCAGAAGTTAACAAACGGATATGAAGCTTTGAGTGCCCATCAAAAAGTTCTTGAAAACCAATTTGCCCAACAAGCTAGCACCTCAACTAGGCCACTAATGTTTTTCCCAGAGCAACCAGAAGTCAATCCTAAGGAACAAGTCCAAGTTGTCCGGCTCAAGAGTGGAAAAATTATTGAAGAACCCATGAAGCATGTTGAGGACAGTTCAGCTAAAGCAAATGCAAGTTCAAAGCTTGTAAAAGAGCCAATGCAAAATGTAGAGGTCAATCCAGCTCAAGTGAATTCAAACTCTAAGAATGTGGAAGGAAATTCAGTTGAGGAACACTCCCATTCAGAACCTAAAGAAAAAGAAATTGAAGATGCTGCTTAGAGAAGTCGGAAAAGGAACTTTCAAAATGAGGCCAATAGAAGGATCTTTGACAAGGTACCATTCCCACAAAGATTGGTCAAGGTCCAATTGTCACAAGTTATTAGTAGGCCAAATTTTCAAGAAAATGATTTTGAAAAGGGGCAGCTGGATCAGATTGTACAGCAAGTTTCTACTATAATTCCCATTGAAGATCCATTGCAAATGTGCCTAATGTTTGATCATTTGAAGAAATTAGAGGATCCAGAAGCCAAAGCATATAAATCAGCTATGAATGCACTCCAATCAGTAGGGAATTCAAAATTCCAAAATGGGGTGTTGGAGGTTTTCACTGCTGAACCCCACACCAATTCAACTCAGGACATTTCCTCTCAATTGGAGCTGAAACCTCTTCCTAATTCAGGGGATTCATATATCATACATGAGGATTCTAGAGATGAGAAGCTAGTAGACTTCTGGGATAATGAAGGAGGGGTACATCCAAGTGAAAAACAAAGGCCAATCATTAACAAACAAAGAGATCCATACTTAATTAGTGAAGCTGTCCACAGATTGAGATATCTACTTAATCATATCATACTATTTAAACCTCATTGAGATGAAGAAGTTGTAATAATGTCTAGCCTAAAACATTAAAGAAAGGCACTTCTTGAGAGGTAACCCAAGCATTTTTATACTTATCATTTCTGTTTTGCAGGAATAAAGAAGGGAGGAATCAGATCCATCCACAAATTGACTAGAAGGGAGTATCCCTACCCTTAATTTTAATTTTTCTCACTGAAATCCTATTGATAACTGATATTATCTTTTCACTCATGCTGAAATCATCATGTTAATATCTGAATCATCATGCCTATCAGTTATCTCAATCTATCTTAGCTGAATTTCAGTGCCACTTTAGTGAATCTCATTGCATTGTTGCATTGTGCACCCTAAAATTCTAACATTGCAGATTTCACTGATATCTCTTGTTTTTCTGCAGGATCAGATGCAATTCATGAAGTATGGAAGACCTGAAGAGTAGGATTGAAATGCAAGACTCATTGGAAGGGACCAAATGCAAATTCCATATTTTCATACCCTCACAATCCTCTCCCTTATCTTAACTTTCCAACACTGTGGACAGTGTTGAGGCTAAGCTTGGGGGAGAAAACCTGGTGCTTTTCTAACCTTTACACCATGTTTTCAATCTGTTTTAATGTCCATATATCATTTTTCACCAGGTTATCATTGTTTTGACCAAGTTATCATTAGTTCCACCCGGTTATCACTATTCGAGTCCAATTCAAGTTTTACTTTTATTTTGACTTTAAAATAGGTAAAATACTTCATTATGACAGTTGGTACACTCCAATACCAAGTGGCCAACTTGGCCATTAGTCTTGTTGCTTTAATTGGCTATTCAATTCAGATGCATTTGAATAAATTTTCAGCTGAAAATTTTTCCTTTTTGTGGGTCACACTAGCTGATACTTATGGATTGAATTAGTAATATCAGATGTCTAGAAGGGAGTCAAGGCTCTTGCTGCCATGTTAAATAGAAAAACTTGACTTTTTGGACAAAGGAATCTAAACTATACTTGAGTTTGAACTATTGCTCTCTTCATGAACAGGATAGAAAAAAAGAAGAATGGAGAAAAGAAAAAGTGAAAAGTTGCATTTTGCATTGCATGCATGCATAAATAAAGAGAGTGAAATTCAAAAAAGGAACCTCTCCTGAATAAAGTCAGGATTTTTATTCTGTGACCAGCATGAATAAAAATCAGGTTCAAACATGTTTACTTGTATTTCATGAATAAAAGTAAGGTGTTAAACCTGTTTAAGCACTGAAAATCTGTTCATGAAGGGATTTATAGTTCAATCTTGTAGTAAAGTGGACAATTCCTATAATTCAAACATGTTATTGCTAGTACTTCTTCCATGGCTTAAATTTGCTTTAGCCTCTGTGATTCCCTAGCAAGAAATTGAGTTTTTGAAAAGAATGAAGTGCTGACAAAGTGAGAAACTCATTGGATTCAATTCAGCTGACTTTTACTTCATTTGTGGACTTTTAATTCAAGTTTGTCCTTAATTTCTGAATGTTTTGCTTGAGGACAAGCAAAAGGCTAAGCTTGGGGGAGTCTGATCACTAGCTGATCACTATAGGTTTTTACCCCATTTTGGATGCATTTCACCCCTATTGAATCCCTAAATTGCCCAACTTTTGGTCAATTATATTTGAAATGCATGGATTGTGATAACTAGTTGATATGCCTCAGATGCGACCTGTGCCCCAGCTCCAAAATCCTGTGCTCTGCTCTGTTTTCCCTTCTGAATATTCTCTTGAAGATCATCATCATCCTCTTCAATGTTGTAGTCTTCAACATGCAGTTGGTCTTCATCCTCAGCGTCAGTGTCATCCCTAATGTCTTCGTTCTGTATCTGTTCAGGCTCATGCTCAATTTCTTCTATAACCAATCACCTAGGAGGTGTAGGAGGTAGTGGCAAAAAATGGTCTACGTCCTTCTCTTTCAGATGCCACACGTACAAATCAACCTGCCCTACAATAGCTGCTTGGGCACACATCTCCAAAATTCTTTCGTCGTTGTCGATGCTTCTAAGTCCTGTTGTCAAATCCTTCCCTGGCTCAACTCAGTGATAACACACTAGCCCTCTACGCCAATGGTTTTAACCATGCTATCGATCTCAACCAGGGACATCAAGTCGGGGTCGCAATCACAGTAGGTCTTCACCTCCCCATTATGGTAACTCCATTCACCTTTTCACCGTTGAAATGAATACACAAATTGAAAAGTTCAGGGACTGCAATAAGTACACAATAATCAAAATTAGAAGCAAAAAATTAGAACAACATAGCATTACCCTAAACCCTAATGAAATGTACTTCTGCTTCTTCTAAAAAAAGTAACTAATTACCTTTGCTTCTCTTCCTTCCATCTCCTGTCATTGTGAGCTTTCTAGAAAAGGAATCGTTCAACTGCAATAAAGAATGAACAGTTAGGGTTTTGGGAGACCACATTAGGGTTTAGGATTTCATTGGGGGGACCAGATTAGTAACAAAACACACGATTTTTTATCGTCTAGGGATAGGGAACTTGTCGGAAGGGAATGATTTAAAATTAAGATTACGGTGGGACCTATAAATGAGGGTTTAGGGTTCACAGTAAATCGACATCAAGCACACGATGCACGAAAGTATACGAACAAGTGCACATACCGAAAAGCAGATGTCGTCGGTGTCCTTCCTTCCTCGCAGTGTTTCGACGACCCTTTGTGCGATGGAACCTAATAGTCGACGACAACGAATGAGAACGGACAGCGACGCTTGGGCGAAGACGACGACCGACGAACGCGAACGACGATCGGCGAACGGCGAAGGGCGAACCACGAACAATATTTCACGCGAACGGCGGTGAAGAGAGGAATAAAGAAATAAATTCACGTTTTGCCAAGTTGATGTACTTAAGTGGGTTTAATACGTACTGCCACGTGGGATCAAGCCACGTCGGACGTCTAATTACGTGGAGGAGAGAGGATTTAGCCACGTGGATGCCACGTCGATCGGAAACCGGGAGACTGCCTATCTCGGGTAAAGAGGGCATCGTGTGAAATAAGTCAAAATTAGAGGACAGCTCTGTTACAAAGTGAAGTTGGAAGACACCTCTGAGCAAAGTCGAAAGTTGGAGGGCATTGGGTGTAATTTACCCTACACTTTATAATCACTGCATTCGTTTTCTGTAGCAATGTAAAAGAGTTTCTTCTTTTTATAATGCAAGAGATGTTTTCTTTTACTTCCACAAGCTTAAACTCCCGCAAAATAGTATTGATTAAGCGATAGATTGCTCCAATCAGAGCATCAGAATATTATCAGCAGAAACTAGTTGTCTGCTGAAGCTGTCATGCACTGATCCCTTAGCAAACATTCATTCCCTTGTTAATTCAGCTTTAAGAAACCTCTATTTATTTGGCAGGGTAATATAATTAGAAAGGAAGGCAAATCGATGAACAAGTATATGGATTATTGCCTATGTTTTTTCGCTTTTTTTTTTCTGAAACTGTAAACTAGTCGCATCAATGATTTAGAGTTCAACAGTACGTACGCTTCTCCTCCTCCAGTAGCATATGCAGACCAATAGCATGAACCGTACCAGAACAGGATCCCGACCCCGTATAATCATGACCATTAACGTGGATGAGATGAACGCCAACTTTTTCTATAATAGATGACAAAAAGTTTTATCGAAAAAAATATGACAAAAAGAATTAATCTTCAAATTATTCTTTTTAAAAAAATCACTAACCGTGATTTAAACATTTGGACAAAAATATTTTAATATAAATGCTTATTATAATTAAAATATAAAATTTAACATCAAGTTTAAAATATATTTAGATAAGGGTTCCAAAAGATAAATTATACGAAGCAATCATATCAACAATAATGCACAAAGAAAAAGATGACATATAAATTAATAATATAAATAAAAATAGTTTGAAAACTACCTTAATTTATTAAACCCCAAATTTCAGATTCTTTTCGAATGTAGATGCATGTATTGATTTGATTTTCTTTTCAAATTTTAATTATAGACCTAATATAAGTGGCAAACGCATGCTACACATGGATAATTCTGAGACGTTATACTTGTGATATATAGCAGTCTGAGCCGCTCAACACAACAAATCTTCCATTCACATTCTCTCTCTCTCTCTCTCTCTCTCTCTCTCTCTCTCTCTCTCTCTCTCTCTCTAGCTTGCTTTTGCACAAGTTCAACCATGCAAAAGCGACAATGACGTCAACGCCATGAAGCATCTAATTCCAGTTATTCAATAAATTTCTAGAGCGAACCAAGCGTACGTCAAAAGGAGCTACTGATGGTCTAACCATGAAGACCAAAGCGTCATGGCGACATCCATCATTTGTTGCTCTTAAAAATGTCATCTTCTACCGACGTGGTGCGTCGTGTTAAGATTTAAAATCCAGAGTTTAGATCAGTAATAATATGTAAGACGGGCAAGCACAGCATTCAGCGGCTAGAAAAAAAGTTAAAAGAGGCCGTGTTCATATGTGCAAGTAAACCAGTGGAATTTGATGGATACATTTGGCCGTAGAAATAAGTCAACTTTGTTCTAGTGATCAAAGATATCGATGCTTAGCTAGTGATAGAAAGATCAACACAACCAAGTCAAGCTACGAAGAAAAAACTGGCATGGGACAAAGATCAAATGAGTGAGATTGATTTGTATGACTCTGTACACAAAATATTAATTAATATATCACCTCCCAGTTAGTCCCATGCATGCAAGTTGCTCATCGACGTAGACGATGCTGCCAGACAAGTCCGAGACGCGTACCGATGGAGTGAGCTGTTACGTCTAATTTGGTGGCGTCTTTGAAGTGCTAGAAACGCGGTCGCAGCCGTTGATGAACAGGAACAACGCTGGGGGACGTCCACATCGCCCCGTCACAGTCTCTTATTAGTTCTCGTCTCTGTGTGCATTGAAATATTTCTCATGCAACATTTCAAATGTGATTTCTTTTTTTTTTCTTTTTCTTCTCTTCCATTAATCAATCTAGCTATGGAACATTATTGATCCTCGGTTTTGCCAAAATACTCTAATATTATTGGCAATAAAAAAGGCATATTTTTTTCGGGATTAATATTATATTTGTGCTATATGATTATAGATAGTTTCTTTACATAAAATATAGAAACAAGTCAGAAGAGCTTATCCTGTCAAGAATAGACCCGTGCTATATTTTTTTTAAGTGTGCGCGCTATATCAATTTGACTTGTCTCGCTGAATGTTACCGTACAAGTTGCTACATTTTTCTTTAGTTGTCTGGAATTTAATTTGCATAAAGTCCTCATCCAGTAAAATTAGTTTCACACATACTCATACACACCGTAGGATTAGTGAGCATACATTCTTCAAGACTTCAAGCTAGCAAATTAAGTTGCTTTCGTTAGATTCAAAGTACTTAAGCTCCTAGCACCACTTTGTATATCATTAGATCGTTAAAATCGTAACTATTATATGTTTAATTAACGTTTATCAGTTCTTTCGGTCAAAGCTCATTCGAGTACATATAAGTACTGTTTAATTATTTCAGCGTATAAAAAAAGGGGATTGGGAGAAATTGAACTTGGAGGTCGTATACAACCGATGTTGTATTGTAATTATTCGTATGATTTATGCCTCAACTTCTTAACTATCGTCAAACTTAATTTTTGATAGGTTTCAACTTTGTGGTATAATTAACTGAGTAGAGCATATATATATATAGGTAATCAAATATATTAAACGAATATTAAGGGGTTAAGGTCCAGAGACATGCAAGTAACTTGTTCTCATTTAAGGAGTTCTGCAATTCAAAATTTTATCTTTGATCTATATATGATTATGATTTAATAAATCGAAAAATGTAAATTCAGGATCCTTCTTTAATTAGTTAATGAAAGTCGACGCACTATGTTCGACCGGAAGGAAATGACGCACCATATTTTCTATTTTCATTTATCGCTTTAATTTAAAACAGTGCATAACATAATTATTTCCAAGCATCAAGACTTGGATTTCTCTCTTTCTACACATGCTACCTGATTAAGCATACAACTCACATACACATCACTATGCAATGACACACCTCCTAGCAATGTGTTGAATGGCCTAACTCGTCGCTTTTGGAAGAGCAAGATGAAACAAATTAAAGTTCACTAGCAATGTTGAAAACTAGAAGCTGCGACGCACATTAATTACACACACTTAAAAGAATGGTATTCGTTAAAGTCGCAAAGTAGAAGACTTCGCTGGGATATGGAGCGTACATATTAGTAAAAAAGATTAGGTTTGGTGGATCGTCAATTTGCAAAGACTCCAGTTGATTAAAGAACAAAAATTAAACCAGCTATTTCGCAATGTGTCGAAGCCTTTTTTTTAACATATGTCCTTATTACACACCACTCAAAGACGAAGTGCGCACTGCACCCCAAAACTACGTGCATGCACTGATATGGTCTGGGGATTTCGTCCAAAAGCCATGCAAAGATAAATACTCATCGCCCTCACTCTTCACGATCATCTCATCCTCAAGTTTACTTCGTACATACTCATCCATAATGACTAGAAGCAATCGCACGAGGGTTTTAGCCCTCGCCTTCATCGTCCTACTCGGCGTTCAGCTCACCACTGCAGCGAGATTCCTCGGTGGAGCTAGCGCTGGTGGCGGCGGAGGCGGTGGTGGAGGAGGAGGTGGTGGTGGCTCTGGAAATGGCTCCGGCTACGGTTCCGGATATGGTTCCGGGTACGGTGAGGGTGCTGGTGCAGGAAATGCCGGAGGGTATGGTAAAGGTGGCGGCGGTGGTGGCGGACAAGGTGGTGGCGCTGGTTCAGGCTATGGCTCTGGGTCTGGCTACGGCTCGGGCTATGGGTCTGGTGTAGGCGCCAGGAATGCTGGTGGGTATGGCAAAGGCGGTGGCGGTGGCGGCGGCGGAGGACAGGGCGGCGGCTCTGGTTCGGGATACGGATCTGGCTCTGGTTACGGTTCGGGTTATGGAGCTGGCGTTGGTGCAGGTAGCGCCGGAGGCTATGGTAAAGGTGGTGGTGGTGGAGGTGGCGGCGGCTCCGGTGGAGGCAAAGGAAGCGGCAGTGGATCGGGATATGGCTCTGGAAGCGGGTCTGGCTATGGCGCCGGCGTAGGAGGTGCTAATGGTGGAGGCTACGGAAGCGGTGGTGGCGGTGGAGGCGGAGGTGGCCAAGGCTCTGGCTCTGGTTCTGGCTACGGTTCGGGTTATGGTTCCGGTTACGGGAGCGGTGATGGCAACGGACACTACTAGGTGATTCAAGTTCGCAAACTCCATGTACTCTGTAATAAGACGTAGGACATGAACAAATAAGTGGCTTGCCCATTACAGATCAAGTACTACATGTAATGCTCTCTTTTGTTAATGTTAAAGAACGAATTTTTATAAATCCTTTTGTTTTCACTTGTTTTTTTTTTTTTGTTTCTTCCTCTTTTTATATACTTCGAATGTGAAAGTGGCGGCCGGTCGTCTGTCGTCCTTGTAATGATCCAACATCTTCTTCCAGGCCAAGGATGACTTGCCACACACTCAACAGATCAGCTCAGCTCAGCTCAAGAAGAATGCATAAATATAGTTGAACTTAAAAATTCGAAGTATCCTTTGCTACTCCAAGGGATCGGCAAGGAAAAAGATATTAATCAACGATTGAATCCAAATTACTTTCTAGCACTAACTAATATTGGGTGCAAAATTAATCCACGATTTCATGGCTCATCTTGGATTTTCTTATAATGTTATATTTTGGCCTCATGATGTCTTGTGCATAATGGGTGTTCCTCTGTTTCCCCCTCCTCAAGTTCAGGCTATCTGGGCAGAGCTGTCTTGCTGCTGAGCTCTCAGAATTTGTAGCTAAGTTATCCTGAACTCAAGAAGGCGAATTTCAGGACTCGTTTCTGAAAATTAATTTCAGAAAATTAATCACCGCACTCCTTTCTGCAGCAGAGTTGAATTCTTCTTAGTACTAAAGATTTTCCTTTTCACAAGCTTAAATTCCTGCAAAATATTATCGGTTAAGTGATCTACTGTCCGAAACAGAGCATCGGAATATTTTCAGCAGCAATTCGTGTGCAAAGCTGAAGTAAGTTAATAGACAGATCCTTTAAAACGTCCATTCGCTTATTAGTTCGGCTCAACGAAGCCTCTTTTATTTATTTTGCATGCTGAGTACAATAACTAGGAAGGGAGGCTGATCGATGAACATGTACATGGTTTATTATCTTATATTTTTTTCTTTTCTCTAAAGACTATAAACTCAATACAAGAAGGCTTCTCGCAGTAATCATTCAGAGCTCAACGGTGCCCTTCTCCTCCTCCTCCGGTAGCATATCCAGAGCCATAGCCTGCACCGTAACCAGAACCGGAGCCCGACCCTCCGCCGGAGCCACCGCCTCCGCCGCCTCCACCACCACGCCCGCCCCCTCCGCCACCGGAGCCGCTGCCGGAGCCATACCCTGAACCGCTCCCGCTTCCCTGTCCCCCTCTGCCACCGCCTCCGCCACCTCCTCCTCCTCCTCCACCACCTCCGGAGCTTCCCCCAGAACCGTATCCCGAGCCCGAACCATGACCAGAGCCGTAGCCGGACCCACTGCCGCGTCCTCCTCCTCCTCCACCACCGCCGCCGCCACCGCCTCCGCCGCCACCACTTCCCCCTGCACCGTACCCTGATCCTGAACCATATCCACTCCCGGAGCCATAACCTGACCCGCGTCCGCCTCCTCCTCCGCCTCCCCCACCGCCTCCGCCTCCTCCTCCTCCTCCTCCATGCCCTCCGCCACTGCCTTTACCGGCTCCTTCCCCGTAACCGGAGCCATAGCCGGCACCTGAGCCCTGGCCGGAGCCGCCGCCACCACCCTCTCCACCTCCTCCTCCGCCGCTGAGGCCTCGATCGCGATGACCAAATGTTTTCAGCTGGACAGCGCTGGAGAAGCCACAGCTCATCAAAAGAATGAGGGCAAGAGCAACAAGCTGCTTAGAGTTCGCCATGACTATTTTTTTTATCTTCGGGATGTAATGTGCAAGTCCAGTGGGGTGGAGAGATCACACTTATTTATAGGGGCGCTTGGATCGCATGTTACATCTGTTCGAGGGGCGACGTGGATTTCACGAAGCGCAAAAAGTCAATAGAATTAATGCGTAATTTTGACTCTTTGGATTAAGGTGCATGGAGGGTAAGGGGAAAGGGAAGAAAAAAAAAATGCTCATGTTTGGATAAAATTGTAAAGGAGGGGGATGGAAAAAAAAATTCATTTTTTTTCTTTTTATTCCTTTCCTTCTCTCTCGTTTTCTTTCCTCACATTCTCTTCCCTTCCCCTAACTAATGTTCATCCAAACATAGTGTAAATCTTGCTTATAAGCTTTATTTTTGACCTGTAGCTTATTTCTCCAAACGGTAAAATTGTTTTTTTATTTATTTTATAATTATTGATAAAAAAAATGTGGGTTTGTATTTCTTCTATGGTGTGAGGAAAAATTGAAGTGGGTCTGTGAGTGGGTTGGTGGTGGTTGCATCATCCATGTTTTCCTTTTTTTTTCTTTTTTTTTGCGCAAACTTAGAACAAAATTTATCAGAGTTTTTTTCTTTAAAAAAACATCATCCATGTTCAATTTGTGATTTTGCAAATTAGAAGAAAATAGATCAGAGTTTTCTTATTATAATAATCCAAAATTAACCCTGTTAAAATTTAGAGAGGATGCTTGTGGTAGTTCCAGTTGAAAGTAAAAAATAAAAGAAATTAATCTTGTCTAAATAAACAATATTTTTGGGGCACAAAAAATAAATAAATAAAATATTTTGTAGTATGGGGGTATCTAGGCTAAGGAAAAAATGGGGGTTCCCCCATCTAAAATGGGGGAACATTTCCCTCATTCTACGGCGCCCGTCCGATCTCGCGCCGTTGTAGATCTGAAAACCGCCATTTTAAATGGTGGAAATTGCGTGAACCGGCGGGCGGGCGTGAACCGGTCGTCGCGTGAACCGGTCTGATTCGGCCAATAATAAAAAGGGGCGGCGCAGTAAATTTCGCCCCTTTCTCCCTCATTTTTCTCTCTCCCTCTTTACCCCCTCCTCGCGCGACGTCAATCGGCACGGCGTCCGGTGACTTCGACGACGACGTCCGCCAACGCCGACGACCAGATCCGCCGCCGATCATCGCCGACTTCGGATCCGAGCCACAATCTGCTGCCGATCATCCGATCCGCGCCGAAGGGACGCCGCCGACCAGATCCAAGCCACCTCCACCGCCGCCGACCAGATCTCTAAGCTTCCACGACCATATCCGCTCTTCTTTGACCAGATCCGCGCGATGAGACGACGACGACGATGAGGTACTTTCCGACCAGATCCATCGGTTTGTCCTCTTTTCCTTTGCCGGTTTTAATCTCGGGCCGCCCTCCCCTGTCTTTGCCGACAGATCCGCCGTCGGCCGCCCTCCCCGCTCGCACGCCGCCGACCCTCCCCGCCCACGCACGCCTCCGCCCTCCATGCTCGCACGCCGCCGCCCTCCCCGCTCGCATGCCTCCGCACTCCGTGCTTGCACGCCGCCGCCCTCCATGCTCGCACGCCGCCACCCTCCGTCGCACGGCCCCGACCCTCCCCGCTCGCACGCCGTCGCCCTCCCCGCTCGCACGCCGCCGGCCCTCCCCGCCCATGCACGCCTCCGCCCTCCGTGCTCGCACGCCGCCGCCCTCCCCGCTCGCACGCCGTCGGCCCTCCCCGCCCATGCACGCCTCCGCCCTTCGTGCTCGCACGCCGCCGCCCTCCCCGCTCGCACGCCTCCGCCCTCCGTCGCACGCACCGCCGCCGCCGCCCACGCACCCCTGCCGCCAGCCCTCCCCGCCCATGCACGCCCACGCACGCCCCCGCCGCCTTCGTCGCACCGGCACCGCCGCCGCCGCCGCACCACAAAATTTGAGACTATTATCGGTGCTTGAATTTGTATGTTCTTTGAATCCTGCTTACCTTAATAATGCCTGCTTGTTTTGTTTATCTGTTTCTTATGCATGACTCGATAAAGATGATTTTTGGATAGGCAAATATCCTGCTTCTACGTGTGTATAAGTTCCTCTCATTTAAGGCAAAATTTCTCAATATCATTTTCCTTTAGCTACACAGGCTTAGTCGTATTCATTATAGTTGACAAGCTTGCTATGGCCGTGACAATGTCATCAAGAATTCAACTATTTACGCTTTCCAAGCATCTTCTGCAGTCGAGTGGTCTTATATAAATGTTTTGTAAGATTGACTGAACCTTTTTTATACTGAAATATTTCTCTGATATACTCCATCTACGTTATTCTTCAGTTAGTTGGATTACTTGTTCCGAGCATTTGAACGAAGGAATATATCTCTATCTGAAACTAGAAAATTGTAATTTGTACTCAACTATGTTGTTTAACTGAAGTTTAATTGTACTTAATTATGTTTATCTGAACTTCAATTGTACTTAGTGTTTCATCGCCCTTGTATGCATGCATGTTTTAGGGTTTCACAGGTCAGTCATGTCATCTTCTACCTCTTTCATATCACGTCAATTAGATATTCCTTTTTGTGCGTGTGGTGATAAGGCAATACTACAAACTTCATGGACAAATAATAATCCCGGGAGACGATTTTGAGGGTGCTCTCATTATCGGGTAAACATACAAATGTTGATTGTGCATACAAATCCTGTAGATGAGTCATCGCATTTCTAGCAATATGCCAGGTACAAAAGATGTGTTTCGTGTGTGGGAAAACCATACGTATGGCATTCCCCATCGCGATGTCCTAATCTGTAATGATACATTGTGGATGTCTTCCAAACATGCATTCAGACCATTGTTCAAACAACCATGTGAAAGTATCATCTGTCTCATCTGCAAGTAAAGCACATCCAAATAAGCAAAATCTACAATGGTGATTAATTCCTGTGAAAGGTGCAAATGACATTCTTAAATTATTGGTTCGATATGTTGTATCAAATATAACGACGTCACCAAAAGTCAAATAACTATCTCTTGACCTATCATCAGCGCAAAAAAAATTCAGAACTGTGCCATCTGCATCAACCTCCCAACTATGAAAGAAACCCGGATCAGAATGTACCTTTTTTGAAAATTATAGATAATTTACAAGCATTCGACAGAAAAAGTGCTTTTTCTTATAGTTCTCAAATGATCAATACAATTCTAAGTTGTTATAAGAGGTTCTCCAGACATATTAAGGACTCTGACAATCTTAGATGGACCCATACCGAATGCATGTAGATGACCAATAGCTTTTTTAGAAGTTGCGCTGATTTGATTATGTGATCTTAAGAACTTTACCTTGGAAGGAGTTGTCAAGCAATGACTGTGCTCTTCTTGAAATTTTTTTACCTCCCATTTTTCATCTTGTCTTAGAACAACATATAGATGAGCATGACAATCGTTCCTAACTTCTCTTCTATGTGTAAAAGCTTGTGTATGCTCTTGTCTAATTCTCTTGTGCCCTTGTTTAGAACAAATATACTTTACATTGATTACATTCCCTACAATCTTGTGCCTATGTGAAGTTTGTTTTGTCACAAAAAAACCCACTAATTTAGCATACATGTTGTAGTCTTCTTCATCTGTGTCAAATAACATTCCAACATAGGATTTCGGTAACTCATATGCTTTGACAACAAAGTTAACATCTTCTTCAGGTTTGTCATGTTCAATATCGTCTTCATTCATCCATTCTTCTGTTAATTCTGCCATGTTAATAGCATTATTCTCATCGTCCATGTGCAATTTTACCTAAAAAATACAAATAAATTCTCATTAGAAATTCACAAACATGATGAAATTGATGAAGATTTTGTTCACTGTTGCATGATATAATTAACAAATTGCAAACAAGAATGATTAAACAAACATATTTACACATGAAAATTAACTCACATCATTTAATTAATCTTGAGATATTTAACTACTTGCATGATAAAATTGATTACCTAAGTACAACATGATCTATGATCAACTACTTACAATTTAAGGTGATTATTACATAATTATAATGTCACTATTTAGAAAGGTGATAATTACATAATTACAAGTGATCAATTAAAAAGTGTTCAACTAATTACGACAGGGCGTCGGTGTCGTGCAACGAAGGGCGGCGGCGGCAGTCAGCGGTGGTGCATGCGACAAAGGGCGGCGGTCAGCGGCGGTGCGTGCGAGCGGGGAGGGCGGCGGCGTGCGAGCGGAGAGAGCGGCGGCGTGCGAGCGGGGAGGGCGACGGCGTGCGAGCGGAGAGGGCGGCGTGGAGGCAGAGAGCAGCGAGAAAACGGCGCGCTAGGGTACAAGCGACGGATCTGGTCGAAGAAGAGCGGGGAGGGCAGCCCACGGCAGATCTGGTCGAAATCCGAGCAGATCTGGTAGTGGGCGGCGGTGGTGGTGGCGCAGATCTGGTCGTCGTCGCCGGCGGTCGTGATGGTGGCCGGTCGTCGTCGCGCGAGGAGGGGAAAAAGAGGGAGAGAGAAAATGAGGGAGAAAGGGGGCAATTTTTACTGCGTGGTCGCTTTTATGGGGTAAAGAAGATCGGTTCACGCACGGCCGGCTCGACGACGTCCGGTTCACGCACGGTGTAAAGAAGCGGCGATTTTTGGTTCTACAACGGTGCCCGTCCGATCGAGATCGGACGGCCGCCGTAGAATGGGGGAAATGTTCTCCCATTTTAGATGGGGGAACCCCCATTTTTTTCCTAGGCTAAATAGATCCTCAAACTATTATTATATCAAAACTAAATAGATTCGCGAAACATATTTCTATTGATAAATGCTTAATTCTAACCATTTTGATTATGATTCATGATTAGAACTATTAATATACATGAATTTCACAATTCATGTATAAACCATCCATATAAGTAATTCTAATAATGAATCACAATTATGGTTCTAAGATCTATTTAATGGTTAAAATTAAGTTTCATCCGATGTAACTAAATATTTTGATTTGCATATTATTATTATTACTATTTATAGTTAAAAAGGAGTATACTGCACCTTCTATATTATCCGATACTTAAATAATAGGTTCTTCAATCTATTACATAAATATCTTTTTTGTTATACAACAATCCAATAATCATATACACCAAATATAAAATATATATTTAAAATAACGATATATACACCAAATAAAACAAGCTCCCAACTCATTCCACCACTTAGAAACAAGATGCTCAACTATCCGGATGCATATTTAGATGAAAGCCTTCCATAAATATCCTGTCGTGCCCATGGCTAAATCTTGTCACCAGGGTAACGTTGCATCTTGGCAGAAGCGGACGCCAAAGCCAAGCCAACAGGGCGCCATCGAGACCTCCCTGCAGCACTAATCCGATGGCCCACCAAAGTCTGGCCGTGGCCTTCCACCTTCTCGTCCTCGCCTCCGTCGCGTCCTGCGCCAGGCCCGTCGGACACGGAGACGCCTTCGAAGGCGCTGTCGTCTCGCCCCCGGGGCCGGAAGGCGAGCTGGTCGAGGGGCGAGAAGCCTTCGAGTTCCTGGACACCCTGCACTGGTTCTCCTCGGCGGCTTCCGATTCGCACGACCATTCGCACGACGCCGCCCCGCCCGTCGTCGATCCGGTGGCCAGGTTCCACCAGCACGTCGAGGCCGCCAAGGATCGGGCCGTCCAGAGCGTCGCCCCCATGGTGCCTCAACCCGTGAAGGACGCGATCGACACGGTGCACGCGGTCGGCGAGGCGGCCGAGAACGTCAAGGACGCTGTTTCCGACGTGAAGAATGATTTGAAGGGCATGATTTATAGTGCGGTGGACAAGATGTTGTTCTCTGCAGCACCAGGGCGTGAGCAGGAGGCGACCTCGATGGCAGCCTTGTTGGTGGCTGCGACGATGGCAGGAGCACTGTTCTTATGAAGTAAATTAACATTGAGACGTGTAATATATATTTTTTTTCGGTCAATTAGTGCACTCAGCAAACAACGATTTCAAGAAGAAAATTTGTTTCATTACGATCCTCTATTTCTTTTTATGAGTTATGACAGAACCTTCTGTTAGGAATATCGCTTCCTCGGCCAAGAATAAAGACAACGAATTAAAAAAAATAGAAAAAGAAATATAAACACGATGGCAATGATTAACGTGATAAAATTCTCTTGATCGGTGTGAAGAGAAAAATATTCACGAGCAAAGAAAGTCGTCAACAGAAAAAATTCACTATGAGCAAAAGAGAGTGAAACTTTAATCTCATGTATAATGACCCAAGTCCTGTGCTTCCATCTCAAATCATTTTCTTTTTTTTCTTATTTATTACATAATTCAAAATACATCAACAAAGATTTTATATAAGATTTTCAAACTCGATAGTTTACGTAAACTCATTTTGTTCCTAGTAAACTCGAAACGTAAACTCATTTTGTTCCTGGTAAATTCAAGTTGTAAACTCGAAATGTAAACTCGTAGATACTACGTATAATATTATATAATATAAAAATATTTCATTACATAAAAAATTTTAGTATGCGTGAGAAAATTTGGATATGGGACCTCGCAACATCATCTAGACTTCGATTAGGTTTAACTGCTCTTCAATTTTGAATCTAATTCTAAAACCAGTCCCGATCTAATTTAAAATCAAATCACTCCGACTTGATTGAGATTAAATCACGATAACCTTATTGTCCTGACTTAAGTTTTAAAATTAAAATATTTAAATAAATTAACAAAAATATAAATAATTTGAAAATCCTATATTATAATTTATTGCCAATAAGATCATTTCATGCCTCGTATATTTTAAAAAATATAATATAATGTATAAACAATACATGCTTAATATATTATAATATATTTTATACATTATAATATTATCATAAACATGTATAAAGTAAAGCATAAATCATTCTTCTTCCAATTATATTCTCAAAATATAATTTAAATAATTAATTAATAAAACTATCGAGTTTACGTGTGAACTCTTATGAGTCTATGCGATTTCATTCGATTCTATCGAGTTTACTACGAGTCTACCCGAGTCTACTATCAAATTCGAGATTGAGCCGAGTTCACTTGATTTTGTACTCCAGAGTCTTAAACTCGTAAGAGTTTACGAGTTAACTCGAGAGTTTAAAAACCATGATTTTATATATTTCCAAGTGAGAGTATTACATGCCATATGCGACGAAATAAAAAGTGACTTGTCACTTAGATCTTATATTATGCATGTCCTTATTTCTTGAAATTATTATGACCTAGCATGGATTCGGTTAATTAATCAAGGGAATGAGTCGATTAATTAATCAAATCAACCTAAATGATTTGTTTATCCCGTCCATAAACTTTGGTTATAAAAAATTTCGATATGAATTCATGAATTTATTCAAAGAAAAAAATATTGTTAAATAGATAAAGATCGGAATAGTTTAAACAAAAAGTAAAGATCATTTTTCAACTGAACATAACAAAAAAAACAAGTGATTGGATAGAACATTTAATTAAATAACAAGATCTACAAAATTTTAAACCAAAGAACATTGATTAAGCAAATTAATCGCAACATGATGGAGTCAAAAGAATGTTGTTTATTAAAATTTTAAAATGCATACAAATTTATCATAAATAGTATAAATATTTACAACGAAATAACTTAACAAATAATTTAATTTGACTTATCGGTTGACATTGATTATTAATTGATTGTTTTGGTTAATTAACCTAATTGATCCCGATTAATAAAATTTTTATCCGTTAGCAAACCACACATTACAAGAAAATTAACAAAAAAGTCCTTCGCTATTTAATAACTTTCCGGCTATAACAAAATCCTTTTCCAGTAGCGACGCATCGACGACTCACAGGTCGGCTGTCGGAATTCGAATATAATATAATATAATATAACATAATATAATATAATATAATTAGGATTTTATTATCCTCTGTATGTTTATATATAAATAGTATGAAGAAAATTAAAAGTATAATATTTATATACATATTTCCTCGCTTGGCCCCTTTAATTTTAAGTCCGACTCCGTTACTGAATATAATATAATATAATCAAGATTTTATTATCTCATGTATGTTTATATATAAATAGTACGAAGAAAATTAAAAATATAATGTTTATATACATATTTCCCCCTTGGCCCCCCCTTAATGTTAATTTTAGTTAAAGTTGGACAGGACTTCCAGCTATGCTTCCACTTAAATAGACAAAACATGGTACAAAATAAAAATATTTAAGACTGATCTATAGTCTGTAATAAGTCATGAATATAAACTTAGCCTGACTTGTTTAATGAACTTTTAATATCTGACCTAACTTATTAGCCTGTTAAGTTAAACATATTTTTTTATAATTTACTAAATTTAAATAATAAAAAAAATAGATATGAACTAAATAAAAGAGACACCATTAATATATTTTTTTCTAAACATATAATAAAAATAGTAATATCAAACTCAAAATTAAAGATTTAAAAGACGAAGAATTAAAAATTATATATATATATTAATAGTAATATTGTCCTAATAAGTTATAAGATTAGATCAATTATTAAAAGATTAAGCCTTTTTAAGAAAATAGACTTTATTTAATATTTCAGCCTGACTTATTTTGATAATAGGTTGAGCCACGAGTTACTCACGAATGACTCTCTCCGTTATTGAATATAATATAGTATAATATAATTATGATAATAAACTAACGTCTAGTAATTAATAATATTTAATAATAAAGCTCCATTGAGGAATCTAGTTGCGGTGGTGAGTTGAACGCGGGAGAGGACGATGAAGACGAGGGCTAAAACCGTCGTTGCAGGATATATCCTTTTTAATCCTGACTTCTCTTTTGCTTTTGCAGGTGCTACGAGCAGGATTTTTCATTCGGCTTTAGAGGCGGAGGTGTGGGCTTTATGGTATTCATTGCAGGAGTGGCATCGAAGGAATATTTTGAATATCTCATACAAATCAGATTCAAGCATGCTGATCGATTTATTGAAGAACTAAACTTCTTGTCTGTGGTGCATTTTTAATATCATGAAGGACATTTACTTTTTGTTGCAATCCTTTAGCTATTTTGTATCCAATCACATAGTTAGAAATCAGAATATTCTAGCTGATTTTGTAGCGAAGCAAGGAAGGAGTCTTGCTTCAATTTTTTTGTGGGAAGGAAATTCTCCTTATGATCTCGCCAGCTTATGTACTGATTTTACATTCCACTTTAACAAAGATTTCCTTTAAAAAAACCGTCGTTGCGATTGCTTCTAGCCCTTATTGAGGAGTAGGGAAGATTGGTCTCGAAGAGTGGGGGCGAGGGGCATTTATAGAGTTCTTTGCATGGCGTCCATAATATAATAGTGCATGCACGTAGGTTTGGAACGCTGTGCATGCGCAATGCGTGTTTCAGTGGCGTGCATGATGATGAGGACCACTTGGTGAATTCTGTTAGGATTTTTTCACGTGAAAAGTACGAAAATTTTATAAATTTAAGGCGATGTAAAATTTTATTTGATGAAAAAAGAAGAAATTACAAAATTAAATTATTTTATGTTTCAACCTCTAAAGAGTTTATATAAATTACACATCGATTGAGACTATGAATTAATCCTTTTATATTATGACACTTATTTCGTGATAAGAAAATAAATTAATTTTGAATAATAAATAGAATATCCTATAAAATTTTCACTCAGGAGGCTTCGTCCCTTGCACCTTTCGTAGGGGGATCTTTAGACGACCCCCTGGCTCGCTGACCGTGCAGCGAGACCCTTGTAAGGAAAATTTGTTGAAGCGTCTGACTAAAAAAAATGAGACCATATAAGATTACGATTGAGTTTAAATTCAAGACATTATCAACAAATTTAATTGAGGACCATTTTAGGGAAGAATTATTGCGTCCAAATTGCTCCGAGTGTAAAAAACGAGTCTCGCCTCAGGCATGAGATTTGGAATGATGTTAAATTAATCTGGTGATCAATAATTATGCACATAACCTTTTATCACTGGGTAAGTTGAATGATCGATGATCCAAATTGGAATAGCAACAGAACCTTTTTATATATTTTCTACATGATATATATATAAGTGTCTCTGCAACAGAATCAAATTGCAGATCTACCAAAGCTTATCCTTTGCATCACTTTATTCAGAATACATATAAGTGTCTCTGTAATAGCCCTGCAATATTATAGCCAGACGCGCGTTAAAATATTAAAATATGCAGCTCCATTGTTTTGATTAATTGCATGACTATTGAACTTATATTTATCAGAGAAATGAAAAGGTGACCAGCTTTGCTTTCTCAAATGTGATTATTAGATAGTTCAGCACATTGCTAAGATGTGCTTCAATATGTATATAAAGAAATGTAGATGCGGTCATATTTCTGAATTCGGTATAATCATATATCACATTTATTGTGCTAGTTAATTAACTATTGAAATATTGTGAACAATAATTTAGTGCAATGATATACACCTTCACTTGGAGATCAAAAGATTACGAGTTCCCCATTTCCTCATCCTATTGTTGTAATGATCCTAGAATTCCACTATCTATTTATTTTCAATAGTTCCTTTTCCTACACTAGGTCCATGAATCTCTAATTGTGATCGAAAAAAATAAATAACTCTCTAAATATTGATGTGAATGTCTTGATGCTTGAATCACTCTCTATATATAATTTTTACATGTGTACCTATATATACGTGTCCATTTGCATAAACCTGAACGTCTTTACTGACTTGAATTTACTAAGATAGAAAATCTCAATTTCCTGACTTCAAGTCCTGAAAAGCGTTCATTGTAAAAGAATACTAATTAATAATAAATTTAGTTCAAAATAATTCACAAGAATGAGTTACATTAACATTAATTAATTTTAAATAACTTATAGAGCCACAAAAGACCACAAATTAACCGGACTATTGTTCTGTGCTTTATATAATAAATAAAAATAAAAATTGCTATAATCATGAGCCACAATAATAATAATAATACTAATAATAAATAAATAAATAAATAAATAAATAGATCGTTGACTGTAGTGTGGTCGATGTGGACTTGATGCAGCTGCACTACTTTTGTCACTCAGTGAGCTGCAGCGGCGTTCGGAATCGGAGGTCTTGAGTGCATGCAAACCAAAACAACGATCACTCTCCAGCAGTCAAATCGATTCATACGCGCTGCGTCCACCGTCTCGGACTCGTTATTAGGCAAATCGCATATAGCGTCAACTCACGCTTTGTCTGATCCTACTGCCATGCCACTTTTTCTTCGGTTGACTTTGTTGTGTTGATCTTTTTTATCACTTGCTTTCCACTTTCCATCTTTCACTCGACCAAACTTGACACCAAAATTTCCATGGCAAATTTCCATCTTTCACTCCAAATCCAAGCATATTCCACTGTCTCCGTTTTAATTTTGTTTAGCTCTATTTGGCATGCATATACGAACGCAGCTAGTTAGTGCTTTTCCAGTTGCTAGTTGCATGCTGTGCTTGCACATCTTAATTATTACCATTCAGTTGTTTCATTCGGTAATTAATTAAGGCGTATCAACCACGTACCCAATGTTTTCTCCTGTTCGTTAGGAATTGATGGCATCCTTTTTTTTCATATTAGAACATGATCTTAATCATGGAACAGTAAGTTCTGGTTATATTGATGCTTTTAAGAATTGAACTAGCATTTGTTAAAAAAACAAAATAGGCATATTTAAACTTATGCAAGATCGACAAGTTGTAGTTTTCAAAATCTTAGACATCTTAATAAGTAGGTTATCATGTTTAATAGCGTTGTCACTGTCGACAGATTAATCAATATTGCACCGGTTCTCTTGGACTAGAGCAAGCACAAACAAAGAGAGCAAAGGAACAAAAGATCATAGAGGTAGGTCGATGGATTTAACATATGAATGAGTTTTGATAAGCAATAACAGTATATTTAACTTTTTATAGTGCATGCACAATATTCATTGCCCCATTATTTCGGTCGAAATTGAATAAGAACTGGACGTAGATACTATTCTTACATATGAAAAAAAATCAGAAATGACACCACACACAAATTAACACAGATGCATATAATAGTTTAAAATTAGAAAATTCCTTAAAATTATCAGTAAAAAAATACAAATCACTAATAGAAACTCTACTTTATGAAATGTCCTCCACAGTTAATATGTCCGAGAGTTATCTCCACACAATATTAGTATTACGTGGGTTCTTACTTCTTAGTTGCCACAAATTTCTTCAATGTGTTTCCTAATTCTTGGCGAGTGTGATCAATTCAACACTCGAAGTTTATAAACTTTTCTGAGTGCGAATAGATAAATGTTGACCGAGACATTATTGATCGAGATGGTATGGGCCGGAAAATAGCTAATGAACCCGACCACTCGATTATTATTATTTTTATTATCATTATTTATATAATTCCAAGCTTATTTCGATTTAAAATGTAAAACTATTAAAAATAACAATATTCCAAATATAAAAAAGTTAAAACTCTGCTGCTTCATAGGAAAGTACTCCTCAGCAACAATATAGATGGATATACCATATAATAATTAATTATGCAGTTGCCTATGCATACCTTCTGATAACAAGAAAATTTTCCAAATTAAACATATTAAAAAAATAAGTTATATATATAGTGTCACACGCTTTCGATTGATTCTCTTGAATTCATCAGTGTTCTAACCTTTAAAGAAATAGCTCGTAAGATAAGCTAAAGTTGATTTGGACAGACTCCACTGGCAAAAAGGAATCTAAGAAAGAGAGAGATGAAAATTTTCAACTCAGTTGGCTGAATCGCCACTTGTTCCTTTACCAGAAGTCCACAGTTCACACATGGATCATGTCCAGAGACCTCCAAATCTGTGTACTTCCTCTTATCACTAGCTACGACCTCATGTTAATTATTGGATACTAACCACTGGCCATGCATGCAAACGAACCCTTATATATACCTCCTCTGGCTTCCATGCATCGTCATCCAACCACAAGCTTACTACATAATCTCCACTGTAATGGCGAGACGTAGTCGCACAAGGGCTTTGGCCCTTGCCTTCGTAGTCCTCCTCGGCCTTCAAGTGGCCTCCGCTGCGAGGTCCCTAGCGGGAGCCTACGCAGGGGGCGGAGGCGGCGGCCAAGGCGGGGGTGGACATGGCGGTTCCGGTAACGGTTCCGGCTACGGCTCCGGTTCCGGATACGGGGAGGGATATGGTGAGGGTGCTGGTGCAGGGTATGCAGGAGGGTACGGAAGAGGAGGCGGCGGAGGAGGAGGAGGAGGTGAAGGAGGAGGCTCTGGCTCCGGCTACGGGTCTGGATCCGGCTCGGGCTATGGCTCCGGTGTTGGCGGAGGAAGTGCCGGGGGATATGGCAGTGGCGGCGGTGGCGGCGGCGGCGGCGGCGGCGGTGAAGGAGGCGGCAAGGGCTCCGGCTCGGGCTACGGGTCTGGCTCTGGTTCAGGGTATGGCTCCGGTGCCGGCGGTGCACACGGGGGAGGATACGGGAGTGGCGGAGGAGGTGGTGGTGGCGGCGGTGGAGGAAGTGGAAATGGAAGTGGATCGGGATATGGATCCGGCAGCGGATCAGGATACGGCTCCGGCGCCGGTGGAGCACATGGTGGTGGAAGTGGTGGCGGCGGCGGCGGCGGTGGAGGCGGCGGTGGGTCGGGTTCCGGCTCCGGTTATGGGTCTGGTTCCGGCTACGGTAGTGGCGGAGGAAATGGCCATTACTGAACGCTCGAGCACAGCATTCTAAAACGATAAATCTTGACGTTAACATCATTAAAATTACCCTCATGCATGAAGGTGACAACAAATAAATGCGTTATAGATTCGGTAATTTGTGAAAGAATGTAATGTAAAATAATAAGGTTGTTTACCAGGTTAATGAATAGTTTGCTTCGGTGTTGTGTTACCTTTTCAGTTCTTTTATACTTTTTTTATTTTCATCAAATTATTTTTTTACCCTTAAGTTGTAGATCTATACATATATATATATATATATATATATATATATATATGTATATATATAACACAAATATAAAATAAAAATGGATGAGGCATCCCAAACTAGACTTTGTTATGGTTTTAAATATTTCAGTATGCAAAAGTAAAAATGTCATTTGATAATAAAAAAAATGTAAGATAAAAAATTGAAGAACAGAGAGATGTGAAACACGTGAGAAAGGCAAGAAAACACCTCTACTTATTCAAATTAATCAAATGTATGCGAGACAATAATTATGTGAGCTTAATTAAATATTGAATTAAATTAATCAAATGAAAGTTAATTTAAATATTTATTCGATCGCTATAATTTAAATATATATTGGCATTCAAGAAGAAAGCAGAAGTAAAAATAAACTCTAGGATAAATTCAAGAAGCTTAATTTTAATGGATTTAATTTCTTTTTAATTTAAGATATAATGTGTAAACTATAGTTTAACGAAGGTTTTCATATTTATTTTATTATTTATAGACAAGTTTGATATGGTATGGTAAAGTCTTAATTAGCTACTTAGATTGAATTGCATGATAAAAGAGAAATAACAGATCGAACAGCAAAAAAAAGTTTAATTTTCATTTTAATTTGACCGGTGGAAATTAATTAAGTTCTGCTCATTCAAGATAGTACGTACAGAGAGAATTCTCAAAAATGTAAAAGAAAATTTTAGATCGAAAAATTAAAGATAAATTCTTATGAAATTAATTATTTTGAAATTGAACTCAGACGACTAACTCACTTTTAATCAATTATATCAACTAACTCGTTTAGAAAAAATAAATTTTTTATCCAAACATTTAAGAACTTGACTCGTGTGAGTTTTCTGGTCAATACAATTTCATTAATCATTACCGGTTTAATTCGATGACGTATGAGACCCGATCTTATTGGCCTTCCAAACAGCACTATAAGTAATCCTCTTGAAGCTGGTATAAGAAGCAAAATAGTATTTTTTTTCCAATTAAATTGACTTTTAAAAAAAATCAGTGAGACAATTAGATCCGGTTCATCTTGATAAAAGTATATTTGCTAAACAAAACATTATTGCTTTTTAATTGCGTCAATTAAAATTTAATTGCACGGAGTTGAAGTGAAATGAATAAGTTTCGAGTTTGAACTTTTATAAATGTACAAGAATTTTATTGAAAATCTCATCCGTCATAATGAAGCGTACTATTTCGGACGACATCAAATTAATCAGACTTAATAATGAGACTCCATAATGAATCGTGACTTCAACTTAAAATCAGTGCGATTCATGACAATCGGCGCCACTCCTTCCCGAATACCTATTGAAAAAATAAAAATAAATTTCACCTACTATAATATGTTATTGCTGTTCGTCAATGTGCTATCGAGCTGCCGCAGCCGCGTTCCTAGCACTTAGCGCATGCAAACGGAAACAACTCACTCAGCAGTCAAATCGATGCATACGCGTTTGAGTCCACAGTCTCTGACTTGAGATGCAAAGCCACGGCTGTGATCGACGTACAAGTTGCATGCATGGGGAGTGATCTATGTATGTATATAATATGGAGAGTCAACTCATACTCCATCACGTACCTAACCTACGTACCAATTAATTAATCTCACTCATCAGATCTTTTTTCCCATGCCATTTTTTTCTTCGCCGCTTGACTTTGGCTGTGCTGACCTTCTTATCACTAGCTGTCCCACTCCCATCTTTCACTTGAACCATACTTTGAATTTAATCACCACCAAATTCCACCGGCTGCATGCCCCTATAGTTTTCCGAGCGGTTTTAGCTTTTTGTTTGCATACATGATGTGCTTGCTCGCCTTATTACCGCTCATTCGTTTCACTCGGTAATTAAGTAAGGCGTGTCAACCACGTACTGCATGCTTTCTCCTGTCGGCAGAAATATGTCATTTTAAAGGGGGAAAAAATGGTGGATTCATACTTGAACCAGTATCTTTTGGACGAATTGATCGACAAGTTATATAGTCTTCATACATATCTATTACAATAAAGTGCTCTTTTGACTCTCGATCATTTGCTCCAGAACTTTCATTGAGTAGGTGATAGTGCTTAATGGCGTTTGGCATTGTCGTTAATTAATTGCATGACTCTAGGCATAAACAAGGCTAAAGTAGTTGCATTATTAGGTCAGGACCGAATGCTGCGTCTTATATGAATGGACAGTTTGGTACAGAGTTGGGAAACTACTCTTGTAGATATCACATATAATTAATATGAAAAATGATCCATCCTCCTAAAATTTTAGCCTAATAATGCTCATAACACACATTTTTAAAATATCCCTAAAAGTTGATTAATTTACTAGATAGCATATATATATATATATATATATATATATATATATATATATCCTAGTTGTGTTCTGACGTGGATTCTCACTGTTATTATTTTTTTATCAGAATTTATTCATATCGTTTATGTTCGAATATCGAATTAGTCGGATGTTAATAATCTTTAATATCCATAAAATTCGACTGAAAAAATTAAATTAATATATATGCTCCCTGAATATTATCCATACATGATCATATATTGTACGTGTTATTCGCAGGCAGCCACTGTTTTTCTTCAATATTATGTTTCTTAATTCTTAATTCGTCTTACTTTCATGCAATACTAAGTTAAAAAATCCTATGTATTTTTACGTGTTATTAGCTGCCACAGCCATGCATATTTTTTTTAGGCTTTAGCCATGCATATATCTACATACCATTGAAATAGGTATGTATATATGTATGTATATGCTTGCTCCAAAGTGATCCTAAAAAAATAGTATTATGCATATTCAACCCATAATATATAATTTAAAAGTGTGGTGATCATGTGATTCAACACTCTCAGTTAATGGTAAAAGTGAATGTGATAGACTGTTCGAAGTGCAAATCAGAGTAAACTAATCAGGTTAAGCATCCTTCATATCGACCGTCCTCAATAATTTTAATTAATTAATTGCTAATTGAAAGGTGTCCTTTATTATGCTACTACTACAAAAAAAAAACAAATTGAATGTAAACACAACACTGCTGCTGCATATATTTTATTAACGCAGGAGCCAATATGACAAAGTACCTGCTAAAGGAATATCGCTAAATTAATTTTATTAGAGATGAGAATAACTCAACTAGACTGGTGAATAAAGAGGTTTATTAATCTAATTATATTTTTTCATAGCAAGAAAAAGTAAAGTCGGATAAGTTTGGGGATTAGGACAGAATCCACTCAGAAAAAAAGGAAGTAGGAATGAGAGATGAAATCTTTCAACTCAATTATTTGGCAAATTGCACTTCATGTATCTCACGAGCCCTATAAATACCCCCCTCGCCCTCTCCATGCATCGTCATCCCAACCACGAGTTTACTACAAAATCTCCACTGCAATGGCGAGACGTAGCCGCACGAGGGCTTTGGCCCTTGCCTTCGTGGTCCTCCTCGGCCTTCAGTTGGCCTCTGCTGCGAGGTCTCTGGCTGGAGCCTACGCAGGAGGCGGAGGGGGCGACGAAGGCGGCGGAGGCGGATCCGGTAACGGTTCCGGCTATGATGCACGGGTACTCCAATTTCGTCGACGTACTCGTACCGGATACGTACCCGGTACCGATACTTTATAGGTACTTGTGGGTACTCATACTCATACGTACTCAATAAAAAAATAATTTTTAAAAATAGGTACTTCAATGGGTACTCGTACCTATGCTATTGGGTACTTCGTATTAAAATTTTGTCAGATAAAATTCTAAAAAAAGATAATAAATGATTGATGATCATAAAAGCACTAATACTAGATAACATGATACACATATATTTTGCTACGTTTTTATTAAATGTGAACAATAAAATCTATAGATGTTAAAGATGAGAAGTCATAAGGAGAAAAAAGACTATTAGTAGCTCCTCATTTAAACATAATCAGTAAAGTGAATAACTAATTATTTATTTTAAAAACTTAAATGATATGAAGATACTAAAAATCTTATGAAATTTTATTTTATGTATATATTATATACTTAATATATGGTCGTATCCGTACCCTAATTTTTTAGAATTTGACGTATCACGTACTCGTACTCGTACCCGGTACCGGTACCTTATCCGTACCCTTGCAACATAGGGTTTCGGTTACGGCTACGGCGAGGGATACGGTGAGGGTGCTGGTGTAGGGTATGCAGGCGAGTACCGCAAGGGAGGAGACGGTGGCGGCGGCGGAGGTCAAGGAGGAGGCGGGGGCTCCGGCTCCGGCTACGGGTCAGGCTATGGTTCTGGTGCCAGTGGTGCTCAGGGAGGAGGATACGGGAGCGGCGGAGGAGGCGGAGGCGGCGGCGGTGGTGGTGGAGGAAGTGGAAACGGCAATGGGTCAGGGTACGGATCCGGCAGCGGATCAGGCTATGGCCCTGGCGCCGGTGGTGCACACGATGGAGGAAGTGGTGGCGGCGGCAGTAGCGGAGGAGGAGGCGGCGGTGGGTCTGGCTCCAGCTCCGGTTCCGGCTATGGCTCTGGCTCTGGCTCCGGTTACGGCAGCGGCGGGGGAAATGGCCACTACTAAACGCTGCCTCCGACCTTCTAAAATCAGTTATAAATGACATGGTCAAACGCTTCAGCTTGAAAATAGTAAATCTTCATGTAGCATCAATAAAATTCGCCTGATTCATGGCGATGATAAATAAATAAGTTATCGATTCGGTAATTTATGAACGACTGAGATCCCCGTTGTCATATTTAAGAGAGCATTATGTTTGATGTTGCCGATCTTTAGAAAAAAAACAAGATTATGTTTCTTACAACTCAACTTCTCGTGTCTCGAGGTCCTAAAAGTAATATATCTTTATTTTTGAACCATACATATATATGTTATGAGAGCAATCATAAATTAATCAATTAATTAATTAATCATAAAAGTAATAAGCAACGCCACGGCTGATCGACGACGTACAAGTTGCATGCATGGGGACTGGGGAGGGATCTATGTACGTATATAGTATGGAGAGTCAACTCATACTCCATCACGTACCTAACCTACGTACCAATCAATTAATCTCACTCATCAGATCTTTTTCCCATGCCATTTTTTTTCTTCACAGCTTGACTTTGGCTGTGCTGACCTTCTTATCACTAGCTATCCCACTCCCATCTTTCACTTGAACCATACTTTGACTTTAATCACCATCAAATTCCACCGGCTGCATGCCCCTATAATTTTCCGAGTGGTGTTAGCTTTTTGTTTGCATACATGATGTGCTCGCTCGCAGGGACGGCCAGCATGAAATTTTAGGAGGGCCAAAAGGTAGATAATATAAAATACATATATATATTATTTTTTTAAATTAAATTAGGAAATATTAAAATAAAAACGAATCTGAATAATTCATTTGGTAGAATGGCAGAACAAGCCAAGAAAAAACTGATTTATTCTTAGAGGTCATCGACTAATAATATTATTTTATAATTAAAATTATTATTTCATTTAGATTAAAATATTTTTTATTCGTCATGAATTTTTCCTTTTTACATTGATCATGTTAAAGGAAGATATATGGAAGTAACTTTTTTATGACAATTAATTAATTTGATTTTTTATAAAAAGGAATCAAAATTATTAGTATATATATTATATTTTTATAAATACACATATTATACTATAATATTTACAAATATACACATATTTCTCTCATTAATATAATGACATATTATAATTATGTCAAGATCACAAAATTAGGGAACCTTACCATATATTTTCTATATAAATAATATATACATATAATGTTTAAAAAAGTTAAAAGAGTTTAATTGTGTCAAGTTCACAAAATTAAGGGGGGGGCATATATTTTATATATGTATATAATAATACATAATATTATATAAGCAATATTGCAAAAAGCTAGGGGGGGCATGGCCCCCCTAATAACTATATGCTAGTTCCGTCCCTGCTTGCTCGCCTTGTTACCGCTCATTCGTTTCACTCGGTAATTAAGTAAAGCGTGTCAACCACGTACTGCATGCTTTCTCCTGTCGGCAGAAATATGTCATTTTGAAGGGGGAAAAGGTGGTGGATTCATACTTGAACCAGTATGTTTTGGACGAATTGATGGACAAGTTATAGTCTTCATACATATTTATTACAAGAAAGTGCTCTTTTGACTCTCGATCATTTGCTCCAGAACTTTCATCGAGTAGGTGATAGTGCTTAATGGCGTTGGCATTGTCGTTAATTAATTGCATGGCTCTAGGCATAAAGAAGCCAAAGCAGTGACTCCTGTTTTATTAGGTCAAGTTTGTAGGACCGATTGTTGCGTCTTATGTGAATGGAAAGTTTGGTACAGAGTTCAGAACCTACTCGTGTAGATATCACAGATAATTAATATATATGCTCCCCATATCACAGATAATTAATATATAATAGTTTGGAGTAATTCTTTTGATCAAAATTTATTCGTACCGCTTCTATCCGACTGAGAAAAATTAATATATGTGCTCCCTGAACTATACATGATATAGTGTACGTGTTATTATTAGCAGGCAGCCACTGTTTTTCTTCAATATTATGTTTCTTTTTTAAAAAAAATATTATGTTTCTTAATTCGTCCTACTTTGATGCAACACTAAGTTCAAAATTCTATGTATTTTTGCGTGTTATTAGCTGCCACAGGCAGGCATATTTCTTTAGCCATGCATATATTTGCATACCATTAAAATATTTAATAGGTATGTTAAGTATGTATGCATGATCCAAAGTGATCCAGAAAAAAAAACATAGCATTATGCATATTCAACCCAAAATATATAATTAATAAGTGTGGTGATCATGTGATTCAACACTCTCAGTTAATGGTAAAAGTGAAAAATCAAAGTAAGCTAATCAGGTTAGGCATCCTTCCTATCGACCGTCCTCAATAATTTTAATTAATTAATTGCTAATTGAAAGGTGTCATTCGTTATGCTACTAGTACAAAAAATAAAAAAAATGAATGTAAACACAACACTGCTGCTGCATATATAGGACCTTCCTCAGACATATATTTTATTAACGCAGGAGCCAATATGACAAAGTACCGGCTAAAAGAATATTGCTAAATTAATTTTATTAGATATGAGAATAACGCAACTAGACTGGTGCATAAAGAGGTTTATTTTAATTATATTTGTATTCTTCTTATCTCCTAATCTTTTTTGTTTGTATAATAGGCTCACCGCTGCTTGGCAACCTCAAAAAAAAAAAAGTTATAGCAAGAAAAATTAAAGTCGGATAAGTTTGGAGATTTGGACAGAATCCACTAATAAGAAGAAAGGGAAAGAAGAATGAGAGGTGAAATCTTTCAACTCAATTATTTGGCAAATTTATCAGAAGTCCGCGTTTCACACATGATGACATGAATCATGTCCCAGGGCAACTCCAAAGCTGCGTACTCGTAACTCACGAGCCCTATAAATACCCCCTCGCCCTCTCCATGCATCATCATCCCAAGTTCCCAACCACAAGTTTACTACTACTAATCTCCACTGCAATGGCGAGACGTAGCCGCACGAGGGCTTTGGCCTTTGCCTTCGTAGTTCTCCTCGGCCTTCACTTGGCCTCCGCTGCGAGGTCCCTGGCTGGAGCCTACGCAGGAGGCGGAGGGGGCGGCGAAGGCGGCGGAGGTGGAGGCGGATCCGGTAACGGTTCCGGCTACGGCTCCGGTTCCGGCTACGGCGAGGGATACGGTGAGGGTGCTGGCGCAGGGTATGCAGGCGGGTACGGCAAGGGAGGAGGCGGTGGCGGCGGCGGAGGTCAAGGAGGCGGCGGGGGCTCCGGCTCCGGCTACGGGTCAGGCTATGGTTCAGGGTATGGTTCCGGTGCCGGTGGTGCTGAGGGAGGAGGATACGGGAGCGGCGGAGGAGGAGGCGGCGGCGGCGGTGGTGGTGGAGGAAGTGGAAATGGAAGTGGGTCAGGGTACGGATCTGGCAGCGGATCAGGGTATGGCTCTGGCGCCGGTGGTGCACACGGTGGGGGAAGTGGTGGCGGCGGCGGTGGCGGAGGAGGAGGTGGCGGTGGGTCGGGCTCCGGCTCCGGTTCCGGCTATGGGTCTGGCTCTGGCTCCGGTTACGGAAGCGGCAGCGGCGGAGGAAATGGCCACTACTAAACACTCCGACCTTCTCACATCACTTATAAATGACATGGTCAAACGCTTCGGCCTGAAATAATAAATCTTCATGTAGCATCAATAAAATTCGTCTGATTCATGGCGATGATAACTAAAAATAAATAAATAAGTTATCGATTCGGTAGTTTATGAACGACTGAGATCTTTATTACCATATTTAAGAGAAAATTATGTTTGTTGTTGCCGATCTTTACAAAAATAACTTGATATTACAATTCAACTTCTCGTGTCTCGAGGTCCTAAAGTTTATGTATCTTTATTTTTTATCTCTCTCTCTCTCTCTTTCAATATATATATAAAGAAAATTCAATGAAATATTGTTTCTTAATTAAACCCATTGTTATTTTTTATGGGATTATGTGAAATATATTTACACTACAAGAAAAAGTCGTATTTCCGACGGTCCATTTTCGACGGCCCGAAATCCGTCTAAAATATCAACGATTTTTTCGGTGGATCTTCCAAATCGTCGATATTTTCGTCAGATAATTTTTGACGATTTAACCCGTCTAAAATTTCGATAGTGATAAATTCGTCGGAAGATTTCGTCGAAAATATTTATACTTCGACGATTATGACCGTCGATAATTTCGGCGATTTATCTAACCGTCGAAACTTTCAGCGGTCTGAACCGTCGAAAAATTTCAACACTGGTTGCGTATAATTATTGAACTTATCGACGATTTTGACCGTCGAAATTTGCGACGTTCAAAGCAACCGTCGATATTTCGACGGTCATAACCGTCGATAGTATTTAAATAAAATATTCTACCTTAATTTTTTTCGACGGCCTCAACCATCGAAAATGGAGATTTATAATTTACACAAACTATGTATCTGTCGATGTTTTTAAAAATTTATCATTATGGGAATCGACGGCTAAAACCGTCGATATTTTGACGGTTTGAATACCGTCAAAACTATCGACGGTTTTTCCAACGAATTTGAGCCGTCGAAACACGAATTAATATAATATTATATTTACCTATGTTGCGGCGGTTTCGACCGTCGAAAAGTGGTTATATAAAAACCCGACCGCACTCTTACTTTGAACGTCCGTCCGCTGCCGCGCGTTTCGTCCACCGTTCGTCCGGCCGTCGACCACCTCCCGCCCGAAGCTTCCGCCGCCGACCATCTCCGGCGCAGGTAGGTCCGATCCCCGCCTTCTTTGATATATAATTTTTCTCTCCTTCGACCATCTCCGTGCGGCGGCCAGATCCGGCCGCCATTCGCGCGCGGCGGCCAGATCCGGCCGCCATTCGCGCGCGGCGGCCAGATCAGGCCGCCCTCCGCGCGCGGCGGCCAGATCCGGCCGCCCTCCGTGCGGCGGCCAGATCCGGCCACCCTCCGTGCACGGCGGCCAGATCCGGCCGCCCTTGCACGGCGGCGGTCAGATTCGGCCGCCCTTCGCGCGCGGCGGCCAGATCCGGCCGCCCTCCATGCGCGGCGGCCAGATCCGGCCGCCCTCCATGCGGCGGCCAGATCCGGCCGCCCTTGCGCGGCGACGGCTAGATCCGGCCGCCCTCCGCGCGCGGCGGCCAGATCCGGCCGCCTTTGCGCTGTAAGGCTAACATGTCGCCACGAAAGCTTCCATGTTTAGAATTATAGTTGAGAAACCTTTAATCCCCTCCTCCCACTTCCTCTTCATCCGTTTCAATTCTGACTTCTGAAATATTTTATTGCTAACCAATGTTGGTTTGCCTGTAATCAACATCTATCATAGTTAGCACTGAGTCAGCTGGTCATTGCACCTACCAATAGCAGTACATCATATATATTGCACAGAATCTGAACCAGGGCCCAAATAGACTCAGCACTGAGTCAGCAAGCCATTACATCTAACTGTATTGGTGATGACACAAAAGATGCTACTCTATGGACAGATTTAAGCTTTCTTTTGGTCTTCTAACACCTTAAATTATTCTGTCCAATCAGTCATCTTTAGTTACACTCCATGTTTCTTTGGTAAGAACTTCTTGGGCAGGGAATTATTTTCACAATTCCAAGTACTCATCTTCCATCCAGAATTCAATGAACAGAACCTTTTGCTGAGTGACAAGATGGGGCACCACCTTATCAAACAAACGTTTACGCAATAAAAAAAGATACGTATTTAGAAAGGATGATGAAACATTTAGTTGAAATATTTTTTTCCTCCTTTTGTTTGATGGAAAATGATCATGAGCAAAAAGGGTCAAAACTGATCTCATTTAACCAAAAAAGAAAAGTTTGAGCTTATCCAACTTTTACTCAATTCTTTTCTTCATTTGGGAAAATTCAAACGTTCAGAGCAATGCCCTAGTGTGAGCTCGTCCCTAGTGTCAACGCTCCCTTGTGCGAGCTTGCACACCGATGAGAAAGAAAAAGGACAATTATGTTATATATACTTATTATATGCTATCTCTATACCTAGCAGTATGATTAGTAAACATTAGCTAAACAATCTGTTCTTCCTCAGTTGTTTCATATTCATTTTTCTTTCCTTATACAATTTTGTATGACTGAAATTTTTTATGATTTGCAAATAATGCAGTCATTATATCATACTTGAACGATCGTCGATGGATGTACAAAAGAAATAATCCTGGTCGTAGAGGCTTGACACAAGAATTTATAGATGGCGTTGACTATTATGTTACTGTGGCTTGTCAATCTTTACAATTTCAGTGGGAGGGAACAATTAGGTGTCATTGTTTGAAATGTGCTAGCACAAAGTTACAGACGATAGAGACTGTCAAAGTTCACTTATATAGAAAGGGTTTCGAACCCAATTATTGGGAATGGGATGATTTAGGCGGAGGAGCGCCTTCGACTAGCGTCCCAAATGAAGGTCTTCATTTTGTAGATCCTGAACCAACATTTGCTTCGCAATATGAACAGTCTGTTTATGACGCAGCTGCAACTGAGTATGGCAATATTAGATTTGAGCAGAATGAAGAGGCATCAAATTCAGAAGCAAGAGATTTTTATGACTTACTAAACGCATCGAGCCAACCCTTATGGCCTGTGTGTGAAAGTCATTCGAAACTATCACTTGCTGTTAGATTGTTGAATCTAAAAGCCGACCATAATATTTCACAAGCATGTTTTGATGCATTTCTAGATATTTTAAAAGAGGTCACACCAAATGGGGCTCGTATTCCTGAAAATTTTTATAGGACAAAAAGATTGATCAGTAAACTTGATCTTCGCTCAACTAAAATAAATTGTTGTCGTGATGGTTGTATGTTATATTACGGCGATGACATCAATCTAAATGAATGCAAGTTTTGTCGGGCCGAACGATATAGAGTGACTAACAAGTCTCAAGTCGCTGTGAAAAGAATGCATTATTTGCCTCTTATTCCAAGGCTTAAAAGACTATACTCGTCTATAGGGTTAGCGTCGCAGATGAAGTGGCATGCACAGCATAATACTTCTGAAGGTGTCATGCTTCACCCATCGGATGGTGAAGCGTGGAAACATTTTGATTGTAAGCATCCTGATTTTGCTAGGGATCAAAGGAACATAAGGCTCGGATTATGCGCAGATGGTCCTACACCATATGGTCAAACTTCAGTTCCTTATTCATGTTGGCCGGTAACAATAACACCTTATAATTTGCCACCTGGGATTTGTATGTCCGCACCTTATATGTTTTTTACATGCATTATTCCTGGTCCTCAGAGTCCTAAACAGAGGATAGACGTGTATTTACAACCTCTAATAGACGAGCTAAAAGAACTGTGGGATGGTGTCGTCGCTTATGATGTGTCGACCAAACAAAATTTCACATTGAGAGCTGCCTTATTGTGGACTGTTAATGACTTTTCAGCCTACGGGATGTTGTCTGGTTGGATGACTGTAGGGAAATTAGCTTGTCCATCTTGCATGGAACACTCAGATGCGTTCACTTTGAGAAATGGGGGTAAAAATACTTGGTTTGATTGCCATAGACGGTTTCTTACACCTGATCATCCGTACAGAAATAACCGAAATGCATTTCGACGGAATAGGGGTGTGGAAGACATGGCTCCGATCAGACGCTCGGGAGCTCAATTACGTCGCATTGTCAATGCTTTATGCAGAATTGTCGACGACCCAAATGTCACATACAATGAGTATGGTGTTTGTCATAATTGGACCAAACGAAGTATATTCTGAGATTTACCTTATTGGTCTGATTGTTTGATACGTCATAACTTGGACGTCATGCATATTGAGAGAAATGTGTTTGAAAATGTATTCAACATCGTAATGAACATTAAGGGTAAAACAAAGGACAACATCAAGGCGAGACTAGATTTGAAGGAGTACTGTCGACGGTCAGAGTTGCACTTAGTGACTTTACCTAACGAAAGATTATCTAAACCAAAAGCAAGTTATGTTCTCACTAAGGAGCAGAAGACCCAAGTGTGTCGCTGGATCCAAGAGCTGAGAATGCCGGATGGTTATGCATCAAATCTGACCCGATGTATGGACATGAATAACTTACGTTTGTTTGGCATGAAAAGTCACGACTGTCACATATTCATGGAAACTTTGCTTCCTACCGCTTTTTCTTCACTCCCGGATAAGATTTGGAAGCCGATAACGGAATTGAGTCAATTTTTCAAAGAATTGTGTTCTACAACATTAACGGTGGAAAATATGATCCAATTGGAACGTAATATTCCGATAACATTATGTAAGTCGGAATGAATATTTCCACCGGGATTCTTTGATTCCATGGAGCACTTACCTATTCATCTGTCATATGAGGCAAAGGTAGGTGGACCAGTACAATATAGGTAGATGTATCCTTTTGAAAGATATCTCAATCGAATAAAAAGGACGATTAAGAACAAAGCACGTGTCGAAGGATCCATTTGTGAAGCGTATATGATTCAGGAGATTTCATACTTCTATTCTTACTATTTTGAGTCCCATGTTAAGTGTGTGAGGATCAGAGTCCGTCGAAATGATGAAGTTCCAGAAGAACAGTCTGATGTGGCATCTTTGTCGCTCTTCAATCAGTTAGGACGACATTTTGGGAAGCCAAGGAGTAGATGGCTCAGTGATGCAGAATTCAAGTCTGCCACGAATCATGTCCTTCTAAATACGCCGGATGTGCAATACTACATTAAGTAAGTTTAATATCCATGCGTTCTTTTGTTTAACGTCTTCCCAAACACCATTTTGATTTAACCATCACTTCATATGTAGCGCTTTCTTGCAATACTACATTGTCCCTGAAGAACATATACAAGATAGAATCGAGAATGATTTCGCATCGTGGTTTAAGGAACATGTAATTATCAAAATATTCTAAACAATTTGATGTCTTCAGCGTCTAATATACTCATTTATTTTCATATTAGGTTCTCAATACCGGCACGGCGTCTGGTATCCATAATTTGGCATGGGGACCGGCTCGAGAGGTGAAAAGTTGGCCGGTGTATTTTGTGAATGGTTATAAGTTTCACACTGAAACTTGGTCGATCGGAAAGAAAACCGTGAACAGTGGAGTATGTGTCGTGGGATTCACGGACGGAGGAAATGAGCGTGACTACTACGGTGTTCTCAAAGACATTATTCAGCTGCAATATACTGGAGGTAATAAAGTCACATTATTTGAGTGTAATTGGTTTGATCCAAAGGAAAGGAGAGGGATGCGAGTTCACAAAGATTTCAAAATAGTTGAAATACGTCACAATAGGTGTTATGATCGTTTTGATCCTTTCATTATTCCATCTTCTACAAGACAAGTATATTATGTGCCATATCCGGAGAAGACCATGGACAAATCACAATGGTGGGTTGTAATAAAGACGAATGCAAGAAGCAGGATAGAAGTTGATGGTGCATTGCAATGTGCCTTTCAAGATGACTCGTAGACGTCTGTGGCCCCTATTGTCGACACCGAATTAGTCGACGATCTACATGATTCGGAACACGTATTTGAAGACTTCAATAATGTCGACATACAAAATGATGAAAAGAATTCGGACGAATATGTATTTGAAACTACGACGACTTCTGATGATGATGATGACGGATACCAGTCATGTGGAAATTCAGATGATGAGTAAAGGTGTCTTTACTTGTCGTCACGAATTATCAATTTATTTTTACCTTACAACTAGGATATTTTATTACGAATGTTGTCATCTTATGGATTGTTCATTTACGACTCATATTCATTTTGTTTGAGGCAATAGTTTGTTTGAGGCGTTAGCGATGCATGTGAACAAACAATCGGATCAACAAATGCCTGACGCGGATGATGCATTCTTATATTCGCTACCATCTCGTGAGTGTTTGAAATAATGATCAGAAGAAGTCATTCGCAAAAGCTTATTTGAATTAATTTGTTTATTTTTTTATAAGCGCCTCCGGATATTAGGAATTGGTTCTCGAGTTATACGTACAATTTCGTTCCTCAAGATGCAACACAAGACGTAGCCGAACATAGTCAGGTCGAGACGTTGTGACATTTGAATTTTTTGTCAATTGTGAATTTGACTTGTAATAAATTTTGTACTATGCAGATGTATCGATTTGTTAAAAGTAAAAACAAAGGAAATGAGTCGATCGTCCCTAGAGCTCTCAGTACTCCGTGTGCTCCTCCGTCAGTCACGGGCATTCGCATAACAGAGCATTCTTCTCCTCCATCAGCTCCTCGATCAGCCACGAGCATTCGCATAATAGAACGTTCTTCTCCGCGGGGTCCTTCCTCTCACGCTGATATTACGGACTTGGATACACAATTGCCACAACAACCCGTCAGAGCTCATTGTTCCGTGGAAGACTCGGACCAGGCTTCGTCAAATCGTGTTTACAAAGCATACGTGCAGCCAGATGGGAATTTAGGGTAAGTGTTATTTTATGTATATCGAATCCTTATTCATGCTTTGATTCAGCCATGACATTTTATAATTCTGTGTCCTTCAAGATTTGTACCGTCGAAACCAGCGGCTGCAGCAGTTACTAAAGTATTACGACATAGGTATACTGAAGCGTGGCTTACATGGAGGGAAGTTCCTTATGCCACGAGACAGATGTTATTTAATGAATTTCAGGTATCATTAGAAGCCAACATCATCATTAATATTTTTCTTCGTCATGCACATTAATTATTTTTAAACACTTACAGGCTGATGTGTGGTGGGAGCCCGAGCATACGAAAAAAATGTGGAAGGCTTTTAACTCTCGGTGCTCAAAGAGATTGTCCGCGATGCTTTCTGAAGTTCGAGCTGACGGAGAACGACCCAATTGGATCCCCGAGGCCGTTTGGATCGATTTGCTAGGAAAGTGGTCCACCGAGGAGTACAAAGTGAAATGCGAAAAAGCAAAAACCAATCGAGAGTCCGACCAGGGAGCGTGCTTGCATTCGGGCGGATGTCTATCCACGAGTACGATTGCTAAGAAAATAGTAAGGTCTTTCTCCGAACTCAGGACGAAATATTATACTTTAAGAAAATGGTAAGTAATTTGCAAATTTTAAAATATTATCTCATTGTAGGAGAAAGAGACGGGTGGACCACCGACTCAGGATGAAATATTTCTCCGAACCCATCAGAAGAAGAACAAAGAATGGGTCTCGAATTATGCCCGGGAGACATATGTATGTAAATTTTTGTGCCTTTACTTTTTTCTAAATTGCAAGTTAATAATTAATTAACAAAAATTTGAAGTCGATCACCTAGTCGTCGTTTGTAGTTAATTATTTTCTTTATATTTCAGGAGTCTTATAAAACAAAAGAAGTTGATCATATTACGCAAGACACGCAGGAGGGGACCACACCGTTGACCCCAAGACAACTTTGGACGGACCACGTCGGCGTGAAGAAGGGTCGCATTTACGGACTTGAATCTTCTGTGAGTGACACAGATATTGAATATGGTCGACGAAGTACTTCAGGTTCATTTCCTTATACTATGCAAGAAATTGTGGATCAGATGACTATCAAGATTAGGAAAGAGGTCAGACAGGAATTCGAAGAACGTGAACGTCGTAACAGGGATGAAATGAAGAAAATGATGCGTGCCTTCATGCGTGGCGAATTGAATGACGACGACGCCGAGGTAGATTCATATATAATACATAATTATTTTTGGAATTTGCTTTAATCTGATGCATCATTGTACTCATTAGATTCATATGCACTTTGACACTAACTTAGATTTTACTCTTCATCCCTTTCAGTTAGATCTGCAGACTTTCAAAGTTTTCACCGAAAATGGAGTGCAGATAGCTGGATCATGTAAATGTCAGTACTTAGTATAAACTTCAACATACATTAATGATCACCGCATGAAATCATAGGAAAAAAACTTAGCAACCTTATTTTAATGATAACTTTGGCATTTTGGATTTTAATGGTAATGATTATTAAAAGTCATATGCATCTTTCTATTATTTTGGATGATTATGTTCGATTTTGCTTCAATTTTGAGATTCGGCGTTAGCTTGTTAGTTTACGCATCTTCTATTGAATTTATCAAATTATGTTGATGTTAAATTCAAATAATGTTTTTATATTTTAGATTTTAGATTCAATTAGATTGTGATTACGCATCTTCAAAACTGAATTCATGTTTTTTTTGCATTTTATATGTTATAACTTTTACTCTATTTCAGTTTTGTGCAGTGATGTTTTGCGACGAAGATGATATGCGAATTGAACTTCAGCTCTTCGTCGTGACGAAGGCGTTATGCCGTTCAATTTGTGAATTCATGTGATGTTAAATTTGTTTGCTGTTTGGATTATGTGAATTAAGCACGCCGTTCCATTATTTCGTTCCATTATGGATGACGTTATGGATCACATTATGGATTACGTTTCATGTTTGGATACCTTATGCCGAATTGAACTATCTGTGATGTGATGTAATTGAATCTGTGATGTGATGTGCTTTATATGTGAATTACGATATTTCAATCTGTGATGTGCTTTATAATTGAACTATCAAATGTGTTGTATTATCTAGGAATTATCTGTGAATTCACTATTTTTTTTAAATTTTTTGACGTTTCCGACGGTCACAACTGAAATATTGTAATTTTCAGCGGATTTTTTCGATACTTACCGACGGTTATATCCGTCGGTACACAATTATCGACGGTCGTAGCCCACGAATAAAAGCCGTCGATACAAGATTGTCGACGGTTTTAACCGTCGATAATATCGACGGTTCAAGCCGCCGATATATATCGACGGTTAAAACCGTCGATAGTTTCCACGGTTCAAGCCGCCGATATATATCGACGGTTAAAACCGTCGATAGTTTCCATGGTTCAAGCCGCTGATAGATATTGACGGCACGAATCGTCGATACTATCGACAGTTTAAGCCGCCGATAAATATCGACGGCTCGAACCATCAATACTATTGTCGGTTCAAACCGTCGATATATATCGACGGTCCTGATCGTCGATAATATTGACGGTTCGCACCGTCGATATTTAACGTTCGACTGCCGCGCCCGCCAGCTAGACCGTCTGTAATACCGACGGTTCAGAAAAAACCGTCGCAAAATATTTGCGACGCCCATTTTTCACACGATCATTGTCCGTCGAAAGAACCGTCGGAAATCGTGATTTCCGACGGATCTGGCAAATTTACCGACGGTTAGGACCGTCGGTAAAAGGCAATTTTCTTGTAATGTTATATATAATTCAATTTTATACTTTCAACTCATTAAAATAATAAATTTATGCTTAGAATTCTCATTTTTATCTAAACACCTTTAAGAACTTATCTAGTCCACCAGCTTTTAGTTGCAATCATTACAAATTTTATCGATTTTTTTTAAAATTGATTAGTTTTCCATAACTAATAAGAACTTAAAATTTGAGATCCAAATACTACTTTAGAATTGAAAGTTTTCACTTCTCACACGAATCTCACGAAAACTATTTACTATATTTAATTTTTATAATTCACGAACTATGAAATAGTATTTTATTATTATTCTTTTATGTTTCCAATAGCTTCTGTCGAAATTTTCGTTGGGTCATTTTTATAACAGAAAGTTATTTAATTTTATAATTTAAAAACCTATATTTTTATTTTTGACGAAGTGGGAACCTGATATTGATCAGTTTTATAACTCGAAAACTACAAAATAATATTTTTGTTTTATTTGTTTATGCATAATTTCGATCGTGTTGCTCTTCGAAACTTTCATTGGATCATCTAAGGGTCTTCACGGATCGGGTCGGATCGGGTCAGGTCGGGTCGGGTCGGGTCAAAGGGTCCGAGGGGATTGGATCCGACCTGGTTCGGGTCGTAATCCGACCATCCAATTTTTTTTTAAATTTTTTCTTACTATTTTATACTTTATTTATTATAAAAATATTATTTAATATTATTTTAAAAGCATAAAATATGGTTTCTAACTATTTAATATTATTTCTACACTTAAAATATTTTATTTCAGTTTTTAAAATTTTTTAAATTAAATATAAGCCTTAAGTTTAAATAAAAAGGAAAATAATAAAAAAAATAATAAAAAATCGGATCAATCGAGTCGGGTCGGATCAACTCGGATTGAATTTTTTCAATCCGAACTGGGTCGGGTCCGACCCGACCACTGATCCGATCCGACCCGAACCGGTTCGGATCGGATCATCGGGTTCACGGGTCGACCCGATCCCATGAACACTCCTAGGATCATCTACCCGTCCGATCTAGTGGTTGTTTCCATCAAAATTTATTTTTATTATATTTAATTTTAAATATCGGTAAGCATAAAATAATATTTCACTTTTTTTTATTTTTTTTATATCTTGGACAAAAATAACTATCGCAACTTCCGACGAGATGCATGAATTAGTGACGGTCAAGTTCTAACGAAAGCTAAATCTGAATTCGACTATTTATTTCATTCCTCGCAAAAATTATCACAAATTGATCAGAAAAATTTTTTTGCCGCTACAAATTTTGTTGAAATTTTTTTTTCTTGTAATGAATAAAGAGCTGGTTCGCACTCCACTCGAACCACACTTGACAGTCCATGCCTAAAATCTCCATCAATCTTTCATGCCCCTCTACTTTTCCGAGTGTTGGAATTAATCATTTTAATTTTTAGTCACTACTATTGTGCTTTTGTTGTTTGCATGGATGCTGTCTTCGCCACGCCTTATTAATTAATATTTTTTAAAAAATTAAATAGTTATAATATAATATTAATAATTTTATATTCTTTACACTCTTCCTCGTGCATGCATAGAGTGATGATCATTTCATTTAATTCAGCTCTAAGAGATAAAAATATTTTTTTCAATAAGAGGCTAACGAGATTTGATCTTTGATTCTAATATTATGTTAAAATTAATGTTCTTACCAATTTTTTATAAAAAGTTAAATCTTTAGAAAGAACAATATTCTTAATCAATAATCAATATTACCATTATTTTGTCTCACTCGAAAGCTTATTAACGTTTATTATTTATGCTTTAATTCGAAAATTGAATTAGTCAATTTATTAATAAATTTGAATATGGGTGAATAGATCATAATCATAAAAAGAACGAATTAACGCGTATCAACCAAGTAGTGCATGTTTTCTCCTGTCGGCAGAAAAATGTCATTTTAAAAGGGGGAAAATGATGGATTTATACTTGAACCAGTATCTTTTGGACGCATGGATTCGTAAAATTTATACTCTTCACACTTTATTTATCACACAATTAAGTGCTCTTTTGACGATCGATCATTTGCTCTAGAACTTTCATTTGTTGAAAGGAGTAGTTGATGATGCTTAATTGATGGCGTATTGGCGTTGTCATTGTCGTTAATTAATTAATTAATTAATTGCATGGCTCTAAACGAAAAAAATAACGTAAAACGAATGTAGAACACTAATATATTCATTATAGTAATATAATATGTGTATATTAATTTAAAATATATTTTAAATAATAAATGAGATTGAGTTTAAAATTATCAAATTATCCAATGATCGTAATCAAGTCATGTTAATAAATATGACTAATTCAATTATCATAATTTATTTATTGATCTTAGATGATACTTTTGTGTTATCAACTTATCCCAATAAACTAAATATATAATTAATTTAATCATGAATTGTAAGTATTAAATAATTAATGATAAAAATATAATTATATATTTAATTATAAGACCTCAATGGAAAGGATTATCTAAGCCATGGCTATATTTACAAACCATTAAATTATTTATGCATATGATTGATCCAAAGCGAACTTGGAAAAAAAAAACTAGCATCAAGAATATTAACCCAAAATATATAATTTTTTAGTGTGGCGATTACGTGATTCAAGACTCTCAATTAATGATAAAGGTGAATGTGATAGATGTTGAAGCGCAAATAAAACTAAAAGTAAGCTAATCAGGTTACTCATCCGTCATATCTACCGTCTTCAATAATCCTAATTAATTAATTGCTAATTAAAAGGTGCCCTTCGTTATTCTACAAGCCTTGCTGCATAGGACACTCAGAAACCATATATGTATATGTTGAAACCATATATGTATATGTTACTAATGCAGGAGCCATTTATGACACTAACAAACGTTGCTAAACTAATTTTGTTAAAGCTGAGAACAACACCACTAGGTGAATCAATAGTCTTTTTTTTAATTAGATTTTTATCCTTATTACCTCTATATCTTAGAGTTTGTTTATATATATATATATATATGTGTGTATAAGGCTTCTTGGCAACCTAACGATTTTTTTTAAGAAAAAGAGATTATAATAAGGAAAAAGAATAAAGTCGGATAAGTTTGGAGATTTGGACAGAATCCACTCAGAAAAAAAAAGTAAGTATGAGAGATGAAATCCTTCAACTCAATTATTTGGCAAATAGCACTTCTTCCTTCATCAGAAGTCCATGTTTCACACATGAATCATGTCCCAGGGCAAAGCCCAAAGCTGCGTTCTCACGTCTCACGAACCCTATAAATACCCCCTCGCCCTCTCCATGCATCGTCATCCCAACCACAAGTTTACTACTACTAATCTCCACTGCAATGGCGAGACGTAGCCGCACGAGGGCTTTGGCCTTTGCCTTCGTGGTCCTCCTCGGCCTTCAGTTGGCCTCCGCTGCGAGGTCCCTGGCAGGAGCCTACGCAGGAGGCGGAGGGGGCGGCGAAGGCGGCGGAGGTGGAGGCGGATCCGGTAACGGCTCCGGTTCCGGCTACGGCGAGGGATACGGTGAGGGTGCTGGTGCAGGGTATGCAGGTGGGTACGGCAAGGGAGGAGGTGGTGGAGGCGGCGGAGGTCAAGGAGGAGGCGGGGGCTCCGGCTATGGGTCTGGGTCCGGCTCAGGATACGGCTCCGGTTCTGGAGTTGGCGGAGGGAGCGCCGGGGGTTACGGCAAGGGCGGCGGAGGTGGAGGCGGCGGCGGGGAAGGAGGCGGTGTAGGCTCCGGCTCCGGCTACGGGTCAGGCTCTGGTTCAGGGTATGGCTCTGGTGCCGGTGGTGCACATGGTGGAGGAAGTGGTGGTGGCGGCGGCGGCGGTGGAGGTGGCGGTGGGTCGGGCTCCGGCTCCGGTTCCGGCTATGGATCTGGTTCCGGTTCCGGCTACGGCAGCGGCGGAGGAAATGGTCACTACTAAACGCTCCGGGCCTTCTCACATGCATCATCACTTATAAGTTATCAATGACATCGTCAGCCGCTTCCGCCTAGAACAATAAAATCTTCATGTAGCATCATTAAAATTTTGGATACATGGCGATGATAAATAAATAAGTAATGGATTCAGTAATTTATATACTTTGTTTTTTAATAATATATATATATATATATATATATATATAGAGAGAGAGAGAGAGAGAGAGAGAGGGGGGGGGGGGGGGGGGGGGGTGGGGGGATGGATGGATCTCCTTTTGTGAGTATAAAACAAAACTCCACACCTAGAAAAGCAATCTTTTGAAATTTTATCGGGAAAGAATTAATTCAAACTATTAAAAAAACCACATAATAGGAGGAGTAAACATCGGGACTATGATTAGAACTTTTCAGTCAATTACTAAATTATTTTATAATAATATGTATGTACTATATATATGTACATACATTAAATTTTGACGTGTGACCGTAATTTAAATAAGAGTTTAATATTTATGCTATCACTTTTAACGAGTTAATAATCATTTAATTCATGAATGATGAATTAATTGCTACTTCTTAATAAAAAGGTAAAACAGTCAGTTTTTTCTATTAAATTGTAATACTTTTTTTTACTTTTAGTTATTTATATGTGTTAAATCGTCGAAAGTAAAATAACATAAATGAAAGTAAAAATGATGTAGAGCTGTTTGGTTGCGGATTAAGGACAAATGTATTACTGATTAAAATTCGAAGAGAAGAGAAGATTATTTGTATAGGTCGATTATTTTCATTGGGTTATCTCTATTCCGTCAAAATTGAATAATATAATAACCCATAAAATAATGGTTCGATCAGATTAAACATGCGAGTTGTGCATGTGTTGTCTCCATGTTGTCTTCTCTTAATCTTAATCTATCGTGTTTGAATATATTTTAAGGATTATCTACTTATTTTAGCAGATAATCCGCAATCAGACAGTGTTTTTGTGCGAATGCGAACTATTCGTACTGAAGAACGATTTCTTAATTTATCTTTTAAATATTCATTATCTAGTTGCAATAATCGGGTGTAAGTAGTTATACAATGTTTTAAGAGATGGCATTATTATGTCCGCATAAATATAAATAACTGTATTTTAAACCGTTTTTATAGTACTCATTATTTATGTCATATTTTAGAAAAATAACTGAGTTCTCGATCATGTTTTTTGTGAGTACAAATTATTTATTAGAATTTTGTGCTGATAAAAAAATTGGTTATTTGTATTTTGGTAAAAATAAAAAACCGTCGTATGAGAGAGAGTTGCAGTTTGACTAGGAGTAAACGTGGAAATTGAAAATTTTAGGAGGGTTTTAAAAAATATTTTCACCTTTTTAATCTATTTTCTTCTAAAGTGTGAAGCAAAATAAAAAATACAGAACACTAAGGCAATAAACTTATATATAATATATATATATATGTGATGCCTTTTTCTTAGTTATATAAATAGATGTTTTATTTTTATGATTTTAGTAAACAAAATAAGCATTAATGGTAATTGGGCCCTTCGCATTGCCCAAAAAAACCTTCCAAATGGGCCTGCGCATAGTTTCTGTCGCCGAAATATTTATTTTGGATAATTTTACTTTTCAATATACGATGTTTTTATTATCAATCCTAAAATTATTATTGTCACTATAAATATTTATTTTGATCAATTTTACCTTTCAGACTTTCATTTTTTCATTTAATTTTTTATGTTATTTCTCTTACGTCGGCTTCTCATCATATTTTTTCTTTTTTCTTCATACACAGATGTCACTTAAATTATTTAATATTTTTTCTTCTTTTTTTTCTCTTTTTTATTGTCAACGTAACCAATCGTGATTACTTTTTTAAGATAAATAAAGCATGACAGAGATTTGTAATTTAGGGTGCGGAGACATTTTGTCAATTTTTAATTCAATTTGTACTTTTTTCGATGTGATGATTTGTAAATAAAGGAAAAGTAATAACAATGATAAATGATAAACAACAACAACAACAACAAAGTCTTATCTCACTAGGTGGGGTCGGCTACATGGATCATACGACGTCATTCCGCTCTATTAGTAACCAAACCTTTCGGTATATTATTCACCAATAGATCTTGCTCTATTAGTTCGCCAAGTGTCCGCCTTGGCCTCCCTCTCCCTCTTTTAATCGGACTCCAGATTATTTGATCTACTCTTCTTACTGGCGCATCTAATGGTCTTCTCTGAACATGACCAAACCATCTCAAACGATTCTCTACCATTTTCTCACTAATAGGAGCCACTCCGACTCGTTCACGTATATGGTCATTCCTAATCTTATCTAATCTTGTATGACCACACATCCATCTCAACATCCTCATTTCGGCTACCCCCACTTTACGTTCATGTTGTCCCTTCATAGCCCAACATTCACTACCATATAACACTGCTGGCCTTATAGCAGTACGATAGAATTTTCCTTTAACTTTATTGGGTACCTTTCTATCACAAAGAACTCCAGTGACTTTCCTCCACTTATGCAATGATAAATGATAAAGTTGTCCAAAATAAATATTTGGAGTGGCAATATTAATTTTAGAAGCGGCAGTAACACTCTTAAAAAATTAATCATCTTAAATAATGCGTCTAAAGATAAAATGTTAAATTTGATTGACATCTCAAAATCGATCAAATAAAAGATAATAATTCTGAATTTAATTTTTAAAGTGGTCAAATTTTTAATTCCTTTCTTTTATTTTCACTCTAAATTCAGAAAGCAGGAGTGTTTTGATATCTTTATGATTCGTTAATTATTTCGGATTTAATTAAAAATAACCCAAGCGACCTGCCCAACGGTAAACTAATAATGGTTACAGTTAAATATAGTCTAGAAAAAAACTTCTACAATGGAAAAGTAATGTGAAATCATATTGAGTTAAATTGCATGAAGAGTAACAAGTGATTTTTTTTTTCAAATTCTTTGTTTCAGGAAGGAAAGAAAATAATAATTTCATTAAATGGAATACTTGCAATATGAAATTAATTAATTAATTGTACTCTTCCGGATGGTTCATCAGATAGACCTATGGAAACCTCCATAATTATCTCAGTGGGTAATCATTGTGTTTGTATGCACTAATTATGCATGCATGACGACCGGCATTTAATGGTCTGGAAAATGGAAGAAATACTCAATTATATATAGTGAAGCCTTCGTGTTATTTATCATTCTCTCATCATCAATCTTTTTGTCGTAATTATTTATTATTGTCAATGTTTTCGTAATTAAACCAACGATTGGATCAGTCCGACTTAGTTCGATCGAATTGAACCAAATTTTATTAAAATAATATTATTTATAATAATTATAAAAATATAATATAAATTATATGATATAGTATATGAATATTATACTAAAAATTTATTAAAAATAATGTAACATATTTTTTATTAATTAAAAGTTTTATAATGATAATATAAATAAATTATTAATAATTTAATATCTACTTGATGATGATAGATGTTATATTAATAAATTTTATCTTGAATTATTTTTATTTCTTTTTTTTAACATTGTCCTTTTATTTCTTTTATTTTATGCCCTTTGATAAATTTTTATTCTAATATTATTCAATTTTAAATACTTGTCTTTTTATTTTAATTTCTATTTAATTATATACATACGATACTTCTTCATCTTTAAGTTTTCTTATATTTTTTCTTTTTTTATTTAATTTTCCTATTTTTTATTATTTTTAATATATTTTTTCAAAATTTGCGATTTTGATCGGTTCAATGTCAAAATAAATTTTAACACCAAATCGGACCGGATCACTAGCCGGTTCGCGATTGAACCAGCCGGTCCGGTTTTAACAAGATTGATTATTGTTTGAACCTTATCCTTTGTTTATACAAATGTATCAATTTATTTGATTTTTTTTCTAAATTAAAGTCACGTTAGAAAACATTTGAATACCCTTGAAATGGATGGTCCAATCTTAGTACCGATTGGTTCACAAGTAATTCTAAAATTATTACCACTAAGCCCAAATTTTAATTGAATTAGTCTAAATTATTAGTCTACTACATCGAAATTAATACCGAGAAATACAAATTGTAACTCCAATTGCACGTAAATTAAAAAAAACTACAAGATAGGAACTAAGAAAATAAATTGCACTAACAAAAACAAAAATGCTATAATAAAATAAAAAAATGACAATGTGCCCCCATCCCAGTACTCTGCAAACGGAAGAAATATTAGTTCTACATTCGAATGGTACCATGGGCAGATCCACTTTAGAGAATGGCATTTTATAATTTATACGTTAGAAATAAAAAATACAATAATTTAAATGTTTAGGGAGCGTTTTTTTTTTCTCAAAGAAGCTACAGTTAAGTAATTAAATGAAGATTTAATGAATCGACCAAGTTTAATTTAGAAAATTTATTTTTAATTAAAAATCCATGTTTATGTTACCATATCTATTTATATTTTGAATTTTTTATATTTTTGTTTCTATAAAATCAAAGAACGATTTAATATTCTCTGAACCAAAAAAACATACAAAAAACAATATGTTACAATAATATGTATTGAGGGAAAAGTATTTTCTCAAAATTTTATACCAATTTTTTTGCTTTTAGTTGGTTATTTTATTACAATTTTTTGCTCATTTAACTTTGCACTACTGGATTTTATCATTTATTTTATTTCTTATGTTATTTGAATTTAAAAATTATCTCAACTCTGGTCGATAAATTCCTTTTTTTAATTTCTGATACGATTATTATGTTAATGTCTATTCATGTAATTATTTTTTATAAACCTAAAAAGATATATTTTTTGCTTTCTAAAATTAAATAATTTATTTTATAAAAATGAATAAAGTCTTCCGGGAAGATTGAGGATGAAATTCTCTATGGAGTTAATTATTAAACTAAAAAATAATGTAACAAAAAAAACTTGTCAGAGGGATCTGATCGTAAAATTAGGATGCTTTTGGGTTAACAACGGTAATAAAAAACATTAGAAATAATTATGATTACTTTTTTTCCCATTTGTTGGAATAAATAAAAATATAAAAGAAGAACTAAAAACAATTTTCTGCAATTCTGCTCTTACCTACTTTTTTGTGTCTTCACTACTTGCATCATTTTGGCATCCAAAAATAGCTCCAACTCCCCCGCGTATAAAAGACAAGTAATAATGATAAAATCTATCTTACCTTTCCTTTTTTTTTATCACACAGATATAATTTTGCTCAAAGCGGTCGGTGGTCACAAGGTCTGCGTCCCCCGGACACAACTCGACACTTCTTTTAATACTTCCCAAATCTGCACACGATAAAACCAGCAGGACGAGGCCTTCGCGTGTGTACTCAAACAACACTTGATTCCCCTTCCTCGCTCGCTTGCCCCCCAACTCCGAGATCCAGATCCAAACCATGATGGGCGCCGGCGCCGGGGCCTTCCGGCCGGATCGGTGGACGGCGCTCCGGCGCAACGGCGGCAACCTCTGCTTCGCTCTTTTCGTGCTCGGCGTGCTCGTCTTCACGATCATCGCCGCCACGTACCAGCCGGACGACCCGCTCCTCCACCCTTCCTCCTCCAAGCTCACCTCCTTCCTCACCTCCACCTCCAACGCCACCTTCCTCTCCGACGTCTCCGTCCTCCGCACCGGCGAGGACTTCGCCAACGCCTCCGCGTCCTCGGAATCCGCCCCCGCTGCCACCGCGGTCGAGAGCGCCCCCTTCATCAAACTCGCCGACATATCCGAGGACGCCCCCGCCGTCGTGACCGCGACCGCAATGGACGATGTTTCCGCTTCCGCGGCCGGCGGCGGCGGCGGCGAGTGCGATGTGACTGCCCCGATCGACTGCGGCGACCAGGAACTCTTCCATCTGATGATGCGCGTCGCCATAGAGACGTTCGCGGACATCCACTTCTACCGGTTCGGGAAGCCAGCCACTGTGCCTGGTTCCGTTGACTCCTGCGACATGGCGTGGCGATTCCGCCCGAGCGACGCCAAGCGATCCACCATGTACAAGGATTACCGCCGGTTCCACCTCGCCCGCCTGTCCAATTGCTCGATCTCGGTCACCAAGATCGACGACTATCACTCCGGCGTGAACGCCCGCAAGCGTCACCGGTCGAAGAGGGGGTCCCGCGGCAGCAGCGGCGGGGACGCCGTCTTCGAGCCCAAGAAGGTCGCGGAGGCCGTCGAGAAGGTCGAACCGGTGCCCGTCGTTGGTGAGGCGGTGAATGACGCTCTCCCGGTGATTGAGTCGGAGTCCGCATTCAGCTCCGGGAGGTATCTCATTTACGTCGGCGGTGGCGACCACTGCAAGAGCATGAACCACTACCTGTGGAGCTTCCTTTGCGCACTGGGAGAAGCCCAATACTTGAACCGCACGTTCGTCATGGATCTAAACGTTTGCCTCTCGTCGATCTACACAAGCACTGGTCAGGACGAGGAGGGCAAGGACTTCAGGTTTTACTTCGATTTCGAGCACTTGAAGGACTCCGCCTCTGTCATCGACCAGCGTCAGTTCTGGACGGACTGGGGGAAATGGGAGAAGCAGGACAAACTGAGCCTTCACTACATTAGCGACTTCAAGGTGACCCCTATGAGCCTTGCCGGAGTTCAGGACACCTTGATAATGAGGAAGTTCGGCGACGTGGAGCCCGACAACTATTGGTACAGGGTTTGCGAAGGGGAGACTGAATCCGTGATCCAGCGGCCATGGCATCTCCTGTGGAAGTCCCGGCGGCTGATGGAAATTGTCTCCGCAATCTCTGCGAGGTTGAGTTGGGACTTCGATTCGGTTCACATCGTGAGGGGGGAGAAAGCAAAGAACACTGAGTTGTGGCCGAACCTCCAAGCCGACACTTCGCCTGATGCGCTTCTGACTACTCTCGGGGACAAAATTGACGAAGGAAGGCGGCTATACATTGCCACCGACGAGCATGACACCCAATTTTTTGATCCGTTGAAGGATCGATACACTACATTCTTCCTTGACGATTTCAAGGATTTGTGGAATGAGACCAGTGAATGGTATGCGGAGACCAAGGAGCTGAACAATGGAGCACCTGTTGAGTTCGATGGCTATATGAGGGTCGAGGTTGATACAGAAGTCTTCTTGAGGGGTAAAAAGCAGCTCGAAACATTCAATGATCTTACCAAGGATTGCAAGGATGGTGTCAATACATGTCCTGCCACTTCATGATCTCAAATGATATTTGTGGTAAACCTCGAATTCTCTAAGACCCCTTATAGTGGCGTCTTTGCTAGATCTTGCTGTAACATAAATTTATTGTTCTAGTCATTGCCGTCTGCTGGATTGTCTTGATCTAGTGTCATCTTATCTTATTTTAGTATTTCTGCCATTTTAACCTGTCCACCCCCCTAACATTTTGTAAGGTTTTAGTAGAAACTTCATAACTATATCCCGTTTGGAAAGAACATTACTTCAAAAACCCACTTGCCTGAACATTTTCTAGTCCCTCATGCTTCGATGGATTTCAGCTAGTTTTACTATTGTTTCAGTTTTCTTGGATTTACACAGTTAATGTTTAAACTGAACACGGCTTGTAAACTTGAGATTCTCTTCCTTTTTTCTTAAATGTTTAGTACTTTCTTGTTGACTCCCGCAAGATCTAATATTGATTTTCCTTTTAACTCTAAAAGAGATTTCTTTTTTAACTTTAAACCCAAAACGGCTGTAAGCATATATGCTAACGTTTCTCTTATATATATTCTTTAAAAAAGTATGTGGGGAAAACATTCAGAAGACTGTGATGACATGCTTTCCAAGTGGCTAAACCATCATCCATGTTTGCATTGTTAAAGGATTGCATTAAATTCAGAAATCAGGCACATCATTTGTTATTTTCTGGCTGGACATATTTATCACTGCAATGACAGAAGTTGCTAAAACAAGAACCTGTGTCATGGTAGGCTTCATTGTCAGTCCATTAATCATTTTGTATAATATGGGTAAGGTCTGTAGGTTTAATAAACTTCACAAGAGGGTTTTTTATAAAGCTTGATGTCACCAAATGTGATGTTTGTTCTAATTCAACCTTGAGCAGTTAAATCTTTCTTATAAAAAAAAGATAAATACTATTGTCGAAAAAAAAGATAAATACACCTCTGTCATAAGAAAAAGAAAATTACAGAAAAGGAGGCAATCAATGCCTGCATTTTACTTCTATACATGTAAAAGTAGCATGGCACTTGTAATGGATGTAGTTCTAGGGTTTGGCCACATAAATGTTTAGAATTTAATCTCATGTTATAAATGTTTAGAATTTAATCTCATGTTATAAATGTTTAGAATTTAATCTCATGGATTGCCCAAATTTAAGGGTTGCTGCCATTTAGATGGAAAGCCTGTATATGTACTTGTTGAGTGCCTTCGATAAAAGCACAATATTCAGGTTTGATGTTATCATGTTATTTATGCTGCCTTTGAAGTTTGCTTTTAAATTTCACACCTGCCAATTAGTTCCATCGGTCAAATGGAGCATGCAAAGTCTGCTTTTATGAGCAGATAAAAGGAGCGTAGGCCTTGATTTTGTTTCATCAATAAAAGGAGAGAGTAGAACAATGTTAAAAGTATTTTTTTGATATAATATATTTGAATGGCAAGCATAGATTACTGTTACCCTTTATCCTCATTGTTGAAAAATGGAACAGAATTTTTCTCGTGTTGCCTCCCTTTTAATTTTTTTTGTCTCTGTAGGTATTAGTTAGATAAAACAACATATTTCATCTCTGTTAAGAATCAACGTAGTTTGCGGAGAATAACAGTTTAAGACTTTGCATACGAAAGAGCCAACACTTGTACTTAAAACTATGAGAGTTTTCTATGGTGTATCTAAATTAAAAATTCATATTGCTGTTTGTAGAAATTAATCCAAACAAAAAAAAACTATTTAAGGTTGTTTTACACTGTATGGTGAATTGTTAAACCAATGTGAAGACCTGAGACCTTCGGAGTTAGATAATGAGTCACATTAGCTAAAGAATAAGGTAGCAGGCACATAAATCGTTCAGTTTTGGTTGCTTTTGGAGTCTGGTTGCTCCATTTAAATTGTGTGATGTCAGTTCTCGCCTATTCTTGTCTCTAGTTCTGGTGCTTTGTCCGGAAGTATAAACAGAAAGTTCCCAGCATTTCCAACATATATACATAAAATCTGATGTTCCGTGCTACTGATGTGATGTGCACACTACAGATTTACGTTTTTTTTCTTCTAGTATATTAAACATTGTGCTAACTTTTTCCACGTTCAGATTCTCCGGAATGTGTAATAGCATTTACTGCTTCGCAAGAATCCAATTTCTCGGTTTTGCTGCTGTCTACATGCTTTTCAATATATAAGTTGGCAAGTTTGCATATTTAATATCATGTACTTTAATATCATGTGCAACTGATCTTGAGGAAACTTCGTTTATGTTTTATAGCCGGTCCCAAGTTCGGATAAAGGAGGAGAGTTGTGTTAGGTCCCGACAGTCAGCGTAAAATCCTGTCGAATCTCACGAACATGGATCAACGAATATCGGAATGGCGTCGTATGATCCATGTAGCCGACTCCACCTAATGAGATAAGGTTTTGTTGTTGTTGTTGTTGCTTATGGATGATACCAAATTGATTGAAATTCTCTACTTACGCATGTCTGCAAAGGATAAATATTTTCAATATATAAGTTGGCTCGATCGATTGCGAGAGGATTCTTAGACTGATCCAACAAGCCTTAATGTGGATGCTGTTGTATTAAAGTTACTTCTCTGTTGTGGGCTCTGAGCTACAATCTAGTGAAAATAATGAATCATCGGGAATTGAAACTTGTGAGGTTAGAATTCATTTTCAGAATCCCACGGTCAATCTGTTGCTTCTTGTTTCAAACTGTAATTCTCCGCCTATATTTTATAGTCGATCTTAAGCCCGAATAAAGGAGGAGGGTTGTGTTAGATCCCGACAGTCAGCATAAAATTTAACAGAATTTTATGAACATGAATCAACAAAGGCGTCGTATGATCCATGTAGCCAATTTCATCTAGTGGGATAAGACTTTGGTGTTGTTGTTTGTTGTTGTTATATAGCACACAACTCCAAAGTAAATTATATATAATGAACAATTTGATTATCATGTATTTCATATTTAGCTGGTAAATTTGTTTTATGCCTCCTGTTTACTTCTGAGTTGAGGGTATTTTGCCAATGTATTTCACCCTTTTCCTGTAGAACAAACCTGTTATTATATACTATTACAGCCAGTAGTTGCTGATCTGTAGTTTGAAGAATCATTACATCATCTTATGTAATTGTTTTGACATTCAGAGTTGTGGTTGAGTATGAATAAGATCAACTGCATCATTGCCAAAAGAAGCAATTGTTTGCCTTCTTTGATGCTCAAATGTGCCTGCCTCAAGTGTAGTTCTTGTAAAATTAGGGAGAAAATATAGGTTCCTTAGTGTTATAAGGGCCCTTAGAGCTTTTGTTCGAAAATTTTCCCAGTATTTTAGAAATCACTTCTTGTTTTTTAAGGATTGTGCCTGGTATGCGTCCAAGTCTTCTTCAGATCATGTTTGACACTTGCACCCATACTTCAGTATGCCTCTATGTTCGAGATACTAAACCCTGACTATGATGAGTTGTCTGACATGCAACTCACTAGACTGGCATGTGATGATTGTTCTAGTGGTGTGCATCTTTATGCCACCTGTTTGGCTGTTTGCTAAGATAGGTAATTTTACTTGCGGAATGGGCTAAACTGTGGTTACCTTGCATGCTCTAGGTAGACTTAAGCTGCGTTTGGTTTGGAACATTTCACGAAACATCGCGAAATGTTCCCGTCACGTGAGCTCGACGAGAACATTTGTCCAAATGTTCTTGCCTATTTGCTTTTTTTTTCAGCCGCAATCTTTGACTTTTTTTTAATTTCATCTATTTTTTTAATTCTTTTATAATGTATGTATATATAATTTATAATATATTAATACATTATTAGGGATATTATAAAATAATTTATTAAATGTTATTAATTAAAAACTATAAAATAATTAGTTCTAATAATTAATAAATATTTTATTAATTAAACTATACATTTATTTTTTTAAAAAAATATATTATATTTGGATCTTAAAATATACGTAAATTGTAGTATTAATAATATTTAAAATATTTAATCAAAATAAATAAAAATAATATTAATAATATAATGATTTACGTAAATTATAATATTAATAATATATTCTTATTTACTATAATTTTATACCTCATAAAATAATAAATTATATTCTTGGTTCTTACTTTTTATTCAAACACCCACTAAAATTTATTCATCACATTAACTTTTTAAATCTCCATCATTACACTTTTTCATTCAAACATCAACCCAAACTTTTCTATCACATCAATTAGTTCTCGAGAACAAAAGTTCTCTCAATATTCCCGTACCAAACGCAACCTTAAGGTATATTTCTTTCATCCTTTCATAGGGTCACTGAGATGACCCTCATTTTTGTGATACCATATCTGTCAACGACCACCATATAATACATATATATAATATTATATACCTAGTAAGTTTAATGCTGATGGAAATCTTTATGTGTAAGCTTTTTAGATAAGTCACAACTATAAACATTGCCCAAAAAAAAACTTCTCAATATACACCTTGTTTAAATAAATTAATATTTTATTTAAAAGATTGATTTATACGTAGAGACTTACACCTTTGTTAAATTTTAAGATTTGTTTATATGACCTCACTGTGAGTTTGTGACTGCAGGCAACTAGTACATTACATTTGAAGGCTGTGATTCCTTCAAACAAATTTTGAAGGCTGTGATACATTATCTACTACTCCACGAGAGTACGGCGACCAGTTATTTCTACTCAGTTACTTCAGTTCGTTGCTGTAAGGTTAGAAGCATATTAGGACGAAATTGATCTTGTACCAAGAGAAGCTACCGGATTTTGCATCTCTGCTTTTCTGTTATCTCTTGTAGAAAGTGTACCAAAGCCCTTCTCTGTTAAACATTTGTCATGTAGAATGAAGTAATTATGTAGTAGTGGAAACTTGAGAATAGGTGAAGCCATGCTCGAATAGCCACATAACTATTTTTCTAATGATGCATTTCTAGATATGTCACAAATGCTAGACAAAACGTTGTACTCGATGCATATTAACTTGAAGGCTAGAAAAATTATTTCAAATTTAAAACTCACCCACCCGCATGTTCCTATAGTAGGAGGAAAGGACGTGCGAGCCATATTCGCAAAGGGCATGAAATCAGGGTCAGTTGAAGCACTATGTTAGGCAAATTTCGTGGCTATAAAATGCTATGAACCTCTACAAAGGGCATTGGTGTAGTACCAGAGACAAAGAGAGTAGATGTAAAATTATTAGACTTGGCAGCATCAACACTGATTGTGGAGAGGGGATGACCAAGATGATTCATCCTTCTTTGTATTTTGAAGTTATGCATAAATAATTGAAGAATTTTGATACACTTGGGCCAACCTCAATTTAAGTTTTGATCTGCTCTCGTAGTTCCAATAGATTCACGTGTTTTAGTTCTTGTTCATAGCAAGAATTTGAAGGTTCGAGTCATATTCCTGCCTAATTGTTACCCCTCCTGCCTAACCAGGCACATTCACCTTTACGTGACCACCCTTCACTTGAAGAAAGAGAAAATGTCCCCCCTCGACTAAGGAAGGGAGCGATGCGTTGCACCTTCAATAAGTACATCTTTCAGCTCATCAATCTTTGAGATTTAGTCATATTCCACTTTTTTTTTCTTTCAATCTCTCGGAATTTAGTCAACCTGTCGTTGTTTCTTAACAGTGGTCGGCACATCAACTTGCTAGTGTTGTTGAATCATGTCGAACTATCTTTGAGATTGCATCTTTCATAGTTCTAGGTATTGCCCATTGACTCATTCAAGAAATTTCCCCCAAATGAAAGTTTAAGGTTAGGGTTTTCTTTTCCTTTCAATCAGTAAATCTGCCATGCATTTGACTTATGCCTTTTTTTTATCATATACACATTTTCATCTTCATGTATATTATATTTAGGGTTAGAGGTTTTTTTTTTTTTTTTGCATCCAGATTTGTTTTTGCATTTAAAAATGGGTTCAGGGTTTACTCGGCATATTGTTGTCCTGATTTATTTCTTTTTTTTTAAACTAGGATGTAAATATGACAATATGTCTAATTGGTACAAGCAGGTGACAGCTTTCTGAATTATTGCATTTATTGTTAGCACTACCATTGTCTCCACAAATTGATAATTCATTATTTTCTTTTTCGATTACGATAATTCATTGTTGGTATTATCAATGCCAATGTAGTCATGATTTCCAAAAATGGTAAGGAAAAGATGTATATCCACGCCGAGAAAGTGAGATATTCTCCTCAGTCGTCGAAAAAGAATAACATATTAGTTACAACGGTGATGTATAAAAATATAGATGGGTACTAGCTATAATAATAGGATAAATTTCACGAATCATTCTTCAACTTTGAGTACGATAGTATTCTATCCTCTAACTTCAATCTAACCATACTTTCTTCGAAGTTTTGATTTCTTGCGCGGATTGTCCTCCTGACCGGTGATAATGAATTTTTCGATTGTGTTGTTGATGTGGCGCAATAAAAAGCAATATAAACAAATAAAAAAGGTGGTCATGAGTTTCTCGGTGATAGTCAGTTTCTAGCTGCCCCCTCCCCTGCCTCTACTTCATACACACAGGGGGGAGGAGGGGCGTACGAGCCCCTTGCATGACCAGTCGATGCAGAAAAAGGATGGGCTTCGTATCATACATGTCGTTGCTCCTCCTCCGGGAATTCGAGCTAGAGAAATTCCTCTCATTTGTGATGACGAACAATTTTGTTCACCGTCGGAGGTGGCAATAATGGGACTATGGGAGCCTCTTGGTGGCTTGGTTGCTAAAAGTGATGGCTAGATGTGGTTGTCACTAGTGGACGCGGCAGAGGCAAGTTAATTTTTGACAGCATGTCAAGAGGTTGGATGGATTGTAGTGGACGGTGTTCGACGCGAGGTGATAGAAGATGGACGCATCGCCATTAGGCACAACCGTGGCAGTGCCACCCATGGCCATCTCTAGTTGTTCTAGCTTCTACACGACGTTCGCCATGTTCGACACCTGGATAAAAAATAAAAAAGAAAAAGGTGGCAACCCCATGGCTACTACCCCTCGCGGGAGCCGAAGGAAGGGGGTGGCGCCCCCTTCCCCTCTCCTCTCTGGCGCTAGAGGAGAGAGAAGAAGGGAGTAACGTCCCAGCTTTGCGTGTGAGACACATGAGGGGAAGAGGGGCGGCCCCCTCTGGTGTGTCGTACGACACAAAGGGGGAGGGGAAGGTGCTCGCGAGGCGGGCGACCACCCCCTTCCCTGCCTCTATGCATGAGATAGGGCGGAGGGGGCAGCTGTCCCCCTCCCCCACTGCATCGCACGACGCACCAAGGAGGCCTCCCCTCTTTCCCTCCGCTCCGTCTCAAGCACAGAAGGGCAAGGGGGGGGGGGGGGGGGGGGGTAGGGTAAGGGAGCGGCTGCCCCCCTCCCCCTTTGCATCGCAGAGGGCCTCCCCACTTCCCCTCCAACTGCGTACTCGGCTCGCACGCGCAGAGGCGGAGAGGGGTCGACTCATCTCCCCATCGACGTCAGAGAGCATTGGAGGGGAGAGGGGGAGGGTGTGCCGCCCCCATTCCTCCCGCTCCAATGAGGGGAGGCAACCTCTTGCCTTTTATTTTAAAAATGTTATATTATTTTACTATATTTGTATTATTTTTTATTTTTATAATGCCACGTCAATAGAGTAATAAAAAAATTATTATCGACGGTCAGAAGGACAATGCGTGCAAGAAGATAAACTTCGATGATAGTATAATTATAAATTAAAGTTGGAAGATCATTTAGATAAGGATCCAAAGTTAGAGGATGGTTCGTGTAATTTTCTTGATTCTATAGTTCAAAGTATGACAATCTTTTGTTAGACCACTTCAATGGAACAAAGGAATATGCCAATTTCAACTCATAAAAAAATTAGAAAAGGAAAAAAGATAAAATTCGGATGGATTCAGTGGCATATGAACTTGGGAAAAAAGATTGGGAGGAGTGTTGAATTTGAGATGACAAAATGACTTGAGCTAAACTAGAGGAGAGGAAACCAAATCTTAGTACAAATGTTCATTTGTAAATTGCTGAGGTATATAAAAAAAATAAGATTGATCTATGGACATTTATAATATGTGATAACAAAATCTTAGGAGAATGAATAATGAAGATAATAGTAGAGTTATAATGGATTGCTTACCCCCTAAACACCACCTTTTATCATGGACCTTGTTGCACTTCATTTGCCACAACTTTGGTGACCTCAAATGTTGGTTTTTGGTCTACTATCACCTTCGTCACCACACCAATGATCTTCAACGGCCATAGGTTGAGTGTAAGGCTTACACATCTGCCATATGCTTTTTTCTTATCATCACTTTATTACGCCCAGATTGAGTGATGTTGATGCTTCTTCCACTACAAGAAAATAGGAGATTAGCGATCCAAGATATGCGACGCTAGGGTGACACTATTACATCTCCGTTGTGAAGAGCGTCTCATTGGCGTCTATTTAGCGCCACAAAAATGGGACGATGCATATCAGTGGCTACTAGCGTCGCAATGGAGTCAGAAAATGGGACGCTACTAGCGCCACTACTTGATGCTATCTCGACGTTATTAAGACGTGAGGTTTGCGACTGTGCGCAGAAGATAGACGTCGCTAAGTCGACGCGCAAGGGGCGCAAGCTATGAGACGCTACTTCGACGCCCACGTGTCACTAGACTAGACGCTAGGAAGTCGCTGAGGTGATGCAATATAATGGTGTACGCGTCGCCAATGGGACGCAACTATGGCGCTAATGACGATATATTTAACTTAGCGTCGACAGCCTTTGTGACGCGAATGGGACGCTATGGAGACGCCATTTACAGATTTTTCTTATCTATTCAATCCTCATTTTTCCCCTTCCCAAATCATACAATTATATACTGCATATAAAAATGCATTGATATTCATCACAGGCAATATAAAAGCATCACAAGCAGTATAAGAGCATCACATGCAATATAAGAGCATCACAGGCAATATAAAAATATCATAAGCATAATATTGAATATAAGAATGCGAAAAGGAATAAACCGAACTAACAAACTATATGTATATCTAAATCTATAAGTAGCAAAAACATTTTTTGTATTCATGGGTTGTTTCTATCATAGGTTTGAGAGTTATTGTTATCATTCCGGACATTCGACCCAGACGTGCTCGGTTCATGGTCTCGCGGGGATGGATTCTGTGTTGGGATCAATCCCTGAATCACCTACAATATCGGAACCAATTGTTGCGTCAACTGTTCCAACACCTGCTGCGACACCTGTTGCGATATCTGCGCCGATAATTATTGCGATAGCTGCTGTGATAGCTGCGTCATATCAGGTGCAGCGGATGAGCTCGGAGCAGATGCACCTCATGCATATCCTCCGATTCTCCTAGCTATCTGAGCGACTGTGCTGAGGTCACGCAAGTATCCCCCTCGTGTCGTGCCGGCCACCTCCTCCCAAACAGCAGGGTCCTCTACGAAATAAAAAAATTATACAATCATATAATATATAAATTATATATCAAGAAACACAAATTAAAAATATGACAAAACCAACGAAGAAACATTACCTGGTGACTGAGTACTCGTATCATCTCCATACTTTTCAGCCATTTTTGCATTATACTCGTCCTATAAAATTTAAACATTATGTATTTCAAAAATAGTGCACTAACGGCAATAACCAAATGACTATATCATGAGACTTACCAAAAGCCTAAGGGCAGTGTGCGTGACTAGGTCGTTTGTCTTCCGACTCTTATGCGTGGCCTCATAGACCACACGAAAGTCTACGGGGCCGACTTCTTTCTCCTCCTACAATAAAGTTTCAAATTTGATAACATAAGTATAAGTCAAAAGTTTGATAAATTTAATTTATATGTAAATTACCATGCATCGTCGATGCTCGTCAAATCGCATCGATCCCCCTGTTTGGATGTGGGCCTCGGACTTCGAAAGACGGTTAACTCTTGCCTTTTTCGACTTCCTTTGTCATCGTTCATCCGTCCTTTGTGAACATTAAATACTTATACTTTTAAAAAACTATAATTTTCATAAAAATAATGTAAAAGTATAAATACTTACCACTTCCTATAGAGGGACTCTAAAACCGAGCGCCTAATATGTCTTGGGCATATTTGTATGCTCTGCTTCAAAGTGAGGCCGACGGACATGATGACCTTGCAAAATTTGTATAATCGATTTCGAAAGTATTTTGCAACGACCTCCTCAAAAGCTCTCCGAATCGTCCTTAAATTAAAATCCTGATGAAACTGATTTATCTCCTACAAATAGAACATTAAAACTTAGTAATTTTAAAATAAATAGAAATCCAATTATGTAACCTAAATAGAAGATCGTACCGTAAAAGCTCGAAAGATGTCATCCCGCACTTGAATTGTGACATCTTTCCAGGATCCTGCCCCTTCCGATAAGTGAGAAAGAATGAGAGCAGTGACATCCCACACGGTACTAGCGGGTATGAAAGTGGTCCTACCAATTAATAATGGCAAGCATCCGGTCAAAACAACTTTCGGAAAGAAATTGAATTTTGATTTTCACGTGCCCCTTCTCTGTGCCACCTCATAAATGATGCAGTTTTTCAGAAAGAAATAGTCGTTGTAATCTTGAAACAATCGAAAAGTATTTAAATATTACATTTACCATATTTTTTTTCGAACTTTGAGAATTCTTTTTTTGCTTGAATATGGGCTCGCCACAAATAGAACAACTCATAAGTGAGTTATTTTCCTTGTAGTACGACATGTAATGATTGCGGCATGCATCAATCTTCTGATATTCCAACTCTAAATCTCTCATCAATCGTTTGCACTTATAAAAATGTCCTGATAATTTCTATGAAGTTGGAAGCATACTCTTAATAATGGCAAGCATCCAGTCAAAACAACTTTCGCTCATATTAAATTCTGATTTTAAGTTCATTAGTTGTGCCACTGCAGAAAGTGTAGTTTGCTTCACGCATCCATCCCATAAATGTTCATCTGCTTTTTCGAGAAGATTATAAAACTTAGAAGCCGAAGGATTCGGGTCTTCTTCAATCAATGTTTCGCCAACATTTTCTCCTAACATTGCATTTCGTATCATGTCCTGTACGGATTGCTCGAGTCGCCCACAATGGTATCTACATTACTTATTTATTTAGCCCATCTTTCTTCGTCATGAAAGAACCAATTGGTATATGTAAGTACGAAATCGTTATAATATAAATCCTTCTGCACATCATATCTTACTTTCCACTGATAACATTTGCACTTCCGGCATGGACATAAGATTTCGCCATATGAAGAAGCAACACCTTCATTTTGATATGCCACATTAATAAATTCATCAACATCATCCTTATATTCTTCAGTTATGACGCCATGTTTATCCTTCCAACTACGATATGGCTTTATCATTTCTATAACAGAGAACATTAAGCCAAGTAATCAAATTCGTGTACTTGAAATGTGACGAAGTCCAAAATCACATATTTCAAGTACTTCATCTTCGAATCATAATCTCATTTTATCACCAAGAATGTGGAAGTACATGAATTAGTTCATAAGTTAACTTAACAATTGGCTTGAGATCGACCTAAGATCTGAACGATTAAAACTTTTATCGAAATGTGTAACTATTAAAACTAGCAAGATGTGATTCGTAATCACTGACGCATTTGAAAACTTTCAAATCGTTGCTATATCATACAACATTAAATTATGCAACTTCAGCAAGAAATAATATCGAGCAATTACTGCATGCATTATAATTTCTATTCTTCCGCGAAGACTAGCTTGATCCAAAGAGATGATACTTAATTTAAGTAATACTTAACTTAATTCATAACATGAATAAGTAATACTTAACTTAACATGAATAATTAACTTAATTTAACTTCATGCATTAATAATTAACTTAACACACATGGTGACGGGCTAGTACCTTCTTAACCGGAGGACGACGAAGGGAGGAGGGCGACCGAGACGACGGTGGAGGTGGACGTCGACGGCGGTGGAGGGAGGACGCGGCGGAGGGCGGACGAGGCGGCGGTGGACGCGAAGGGCGGTGGCGGAGGTGGAGGGCGGACGAGGCGGCGGCGGAGGCGGGCGGCGACGGCGGTGGAGGGCAGTGGAGGCGGAGGCGGCGGTGGAGGGCAGTGGCGACGGAGGCGGGAGGCGACGGTGGTGGAGGCGGAGGAAGGAGGAGGAGGAGGCATCGGTGGAGGCGGAGGCGGCGGGCGGCTGTGGAGGCGGAGGGCGGCGGCGGCGGTGGAGGGCGGACGAGGAGGAGGAGGCGAAGGGCGGCGGTCGAATGCGGAGGGCGACGGCGGCGGTGGTGGGCGGACGAGGCGGAGGGAGGAGGAGGAGGAGGCGAAGGGCGGCGGTCGAATGCGGAGGGCGGCGGCGGCGGTGGTGGGCGGACGAGGCGGAGGGAGGAGGAGGAGGAGGAGGAGGAGGCGAAGGGCGGCAGAGGCGAAGGGCGGCGGCGATGGAGGGCGGGCGTCAGGCGTCGGACGTCGGGCGGAGGCGGCAGTGGAGGGAGTCGGAGGGACGCGGTGGAGGTGGCGGGCGTCGGGCATCGGAGCGCGTCGGGCGGGCAGCGGACGTCGAAGAAGGTAAACAGTAAAAGTGAAAACGAAAAAGAGGGGTTAGGGATTTAAGTCATTTTTTAGCGTCGCCAAATAACGCGACGTTACGTAGACGTCATGTAGGCGCCGACACTGTCAAAATTCAGCTAGCGCGACGCTATAGAGAAGCTAATGTGTCACTAAGACAACATAGCGACACTATAGCGTCGTCGGGACGTTTAAATGGTTTAGCGTCTCAAGTGTGCGACGCCATTGAGACACTCATTAAAAGTTTTTTTAAATTTTTTTAGTATGTATGAAATTTTATTTATCAATATAGCATCTCATCGCATTGTGCTCCATTCCAATTATTTTATTTCCTTCCGACAATCTATCATGTATGTATACAAAATTATAAATATGTATGTATATGTGTATAACACAATTGTGTGTGTATATATACATATGTAATATATGCTTTCGTCTACGTGTGGGAGATTAAGTTACAACAATGTGTTTATCTATATGTATTATAAATATATATATGTTGATAATACGCTATTGATAATATGTTGATAATAATGTAATGAATACTAATATAATATTTAATGAATTTATTGATTGACATATAGTATATATAATATATAGTGTTTAAATATAAAACAAGTAGCGAGATAAATGTAGATAAGTTATGAGTAACACAGTAGCGTCTAAATAGCGTCGCCTATCTATGAGATGCCATATAACGTTCTTTTAGAGTCGCCAAACATGCGACGCTAGTTTCGCATCTAACGACGTCGACGTGAGAACGGCGCTAGGTGCTGTCGCGTATTTCCAGATAGTGGCACGAAATAATAGCGTCTACATAGCGTCTCGATTGCGCTAGAATTAGCGTCCATTCTTTGAATAGCTAAGAAGACGCTATCGAGAGGTAAGTAGCGTCTCATTGTCGTGATGCGAAGTAGATGCTATAAAGACGCTAGTGACGTCTATATAGCGTCACAGCTTTTGGCGACGCTACTTTGCGTCACTAAGCGCCCATTTTCTTGTAGTGTTCTCATGAAACCAAGTAGTTGGAATGACAATCGCGCAATCATCATGGATATGCTTGAATCCCTCTGACTTCGTGAATTGCAAGTGTTAGTTGTTTTACTCTGACTTACGAATGTTTCTATCTAGTATGATTGTATGTCTCTACATCTTATTTCAATTCTAACGAGAAAAATATCTCAATAGAGCCTAAATCACATAATTAAATGTATTAATATTTTATTATGTGATAATTTTATGTCATGATATATATGTTAAAGTGGAAGGTCCAAATTTTGGTGTCAGAGGGGACAATATCGAGTATAGAGGTGAGCCACTACGCTACTTTTAATACTGGAGGATGCATTAAAAAATTATGAGTCTAGGGTGGAGGCAGACGGGACAATATTTTGCCAAGTATAGAGATAAGTCATTGCGTTAGTCTGAAACTGAAGGACACATTTTAAAAAAATCGTGTAGGTCGAGGCGCAAAACGGATAATGTTCTAAGCAATTGCAAAGAAGTTACTGGATAAAAAAAACATAAAACTCATAATGAATCCAATCATCTTTATTTATCACAGCAATAATTCTTGGACCCCAGAACCATCATTTTGCAAAATAATTATTTGTCATTTTGCCGCAAAGTACGAAATATATTCTTTTAAATTTGGTTTGCCTATATAGACATTTGAAAAGGTCATATTTATTTATTATTCTTGTTGCAATAGCATAAATCAAAAATTGATTTTAAAATAATATATGTGCATACGTATTTTAATAATTAAAAAATTATACTTGCATTCACTTGATAGGAAAATTAGTATAAATCAAATAAATGGTTTTGAATATTCATGCTATTAAATAATAATTATAATTTTATATAAAGTCAAATTATGAACTTAAGTTTAATGTTTAATTTGCTTTATTATGGCTGTTAGCAAGAAAAAAAGATATAATTTAAAGTAATCATATAATATCATGCACATTAATAGTTAGCTTGTATATTTGATAAACTATTGTAGATGATGGAGGTTGAAATGTTTAAGAAAATAATACCAAAGAGGCTAAAGTGATAAAGATAAAATATTTTGAAAGAAAAGTTGAGGATTGACATTAATATTTTTTGAGGTGGCAATGACCATCGTACAAGAAAAAGTAAATATTTAAAAATAAAGGGTCACATAAGTTTCACTAGTGGAATTTGAATTTATGACATCTCGATTTGGAAGTGGAAGGGTGCACTATACTATGTTATGCCCTTCTTTTCAAATAATAGTCTTTTGCAAGACTAAAAAATGAATCTCTAATTATCAAAGTTACAAAAATAAGTAACATATAAACTTTGGTGTGGTGATAAAGATTGTTGGTACATCGCCTAAGTAAATATTGATTATTGACATCGACACAATTCCCATGCTTTTCATGAAAAATGTGAATTGAAATTGTCAATTAACCCGTCTAATTCTCAAGGTAAAGAGTGATGAAAAATAAATACAGCATATAAGCACACTGTGATGCACTAGCTTGCTTAAGTATAATATTGTTTATTAAATGATTGAAAGTTTTTAAATAAAACTTTCAATTGAAAAATAAATTAAAAATAAACGCGTACCATTTAAAATAAAAGTGTGCACACATTGAACTATTGATTACTCCTATGACTCAAGTTTTTCTAAAAAAACTTGCACAGATCTATATCCTCAATCGCTTTGAGGACACAATATTTTATTTTAGTTTAGCATCCAATTGTCTTTAGATTATCACCACATCAACAAAATCAAAATCGATATTTTAAGAATTAATGCAACTTCAGTTCTATCTGAATGAATTTTGTTAATATGCAAAATATATCGTACAACTAAATCTTAACACCAAAGATAAGTAAAACTCAAATCATCCTCAAAGTGAAAATGATAAAAATTGAAGGAAGAAGATTGTCCACTAAAAAAGTAATATATATATATATATATATTGAATAAATTTCATCAAATACCATTTAACTTTAGGGGTCTGTTTGGATTGAGGGTTATGAAATGGAGGGGTGGAATATGAGGGAATGAAATTAGTTATATCATATTTAATTATATTTTTTATTTAAGTTAAAAGAGGTGGGGCGAAATAGTTATTCTCTCTTTCATTAACTCTCTTTCTTACACACATTCATTAATATATTATATTTTCTTATAAGAATATATATTTATTTATAATTTTTTATTAAATAATTTTTTTAGTAAATATAAAAATTTATTCAAAATAAATATAAATATACTATTTAAAAATAATTCAATATTAATATAATATATTCAACCGGATCGGAATGTAAAATTTGGATTCGGTCTAGACCCGACCCGGCCGGGTGTCAAAGAAATAAGACTCTCTCCTCTCCTGATATTCATCGGGTCCGAAAAAAATTGGAAAATCCGGACCGGTGGGGATGAGAGTGACTAGGTCGTCCAATCACCCTTAATTAACGATTATAAATACTTTAAATATATAATGTAGGATAAAAATGACTTTTATACAAATAAAACCTTCATTATCATAGCCCACATCTTATAATGACACATTACACCATTCCACCCATCACTCATCACGTCACGACACTCCATCCCTTCATTTGTTATTTGCCAAACAAACTCGATGCTATTTTCAAATTTGTCATTAATTTTTTTAATTTGTTTCACCAAATATTATTTTCATCGGTAATCGATCATTTTTCGATTATATTGCGGACGTCCTTGCGATGATATTTTCTCTCCTTTATCCAAACAATTTGTCTTCTTTATGCAAACAATTTAACGATGTGGAAATATTTAAAGAATAAATAATATTAAAAAAAATGAAGCGTCGCTAGGATTGGAACGGAGCTGAAACGACAATCGTCGGTGGGCAAAAAAAGGGTGGCGGCGCTTAAATCCAATCGGACCCCTAAATTAAAGCAAAATGATTAGCTTAGACAATATTAGATATATATTTTTCATATTTATATAATAATTAAAATTTAAATACTTGACCTTATGAAATTAAATATTAAATATTAATATTTATTTTTATAATATTTTGTCCCTCCTTTAAAAATTTTCTGGATCCCGTCTCCGCTAAAAAGTAATTATGTTTATTTTACTCGCAATAAGTATTTTATTACATATCAAGCAATTCTAGTTTTTTTATTGTTTTCGTTTAATAGTTTTGTAACCTGATTAGATCGCGAAGGGCAGAAGAAAAACGCAAGAAGGGCAAAGAAAGCCGAGAGGGAAGATGATCTATCGGAACTGGTCGCTGCTCTCGTCGACGGTGGTCATCTGGGGCGGCGTCGGCACTGTTGCTCTCGCCCAATTCTTTCTGTTCGGCGGCAAGGTAAATCCGCTTTCCGCCTCGCTCTCTCTTCTAGTTTTTCTCCTGGATTCTTTACAGAAATCGCAGTAGTGAATAAAGGGTTTTTTGGATCGTTCTTCTGGAATTACATTGCTCTTCTAGAATTATATGTAAGTCTGTTGCAATTTTGCATCCATAGAAGAGGGATCTACCGAATGGCTGTAAAAGATCGATTTGTTTAGTTAGAGCATGAACATGGAGATGGAGAGCGATAGGTTTTTTTTTATTCAATTCCTATCTCTTTTTTATTTTACTGAAAATGTTAGGAAATATCAGTGTTTAAGGTCCAGATCTGGTGGCTCCATTGCGATACCTTGAGCCAAGTTCATTTCTGCAGAATTGAAATCCAACTTATATGTCTCTTACGTTATACCTTTGATTCTAGAGGCCTGATCGGTAAAAGTAACCCATGCAGAATGTATTACCGCTAAAACTCAACTCTGTCATCATTTTCTCAAACTCGTCTTAAATTTACCAGTGAAGAAGTCTAAAGGTTTTTATTGGACTCGTACAGGTGCATGCTGGCGCATCCAATAAGGAAAACAAAAATAGAAATAAAAAAATGTTTTCACTTTTTTCTTGATAGTTGTATAAGCCACAATAGGATCAGAGTGCACTAGGTTCTATTGTACCCTTCCTCCTGAAGCCAACTCTGTTTTTACCCTTCCATAGAGCCCCCTCCTCCCAATTCCTCTACTACTCAATTACTGTTCCATTATTGATCTCCCATAATGTTTGGTTTAGTGATCCCTTACTACTCAATTCAAATGGACAGCCCAAGCATTTCCCCGAAACCATGATCCAAGTCTAATACTCAGCTTTCTACTGCTTACATAGGTAAATTAAAACAAATAAACGCATAGAACGAAGTTCGCGACCTCCTCCCCCCTCAAAAATGAAGACAAAATAGTAATAGGAAAATATATGAAATCAATAGAACCTTTTACTTCCTTTGGCCTTTGGAACAAGCAACCCTCTTTTCTCAAAGCTTTTATACCAGTCTCTTGCAAGAGTGTAACAACCCTAGGGAAAGAAAATAATGTGATTCAGTAAAGCATCAGGTAAAGACAATGGCATCTGGAAAGCCTTAAATACCTTCAGCTTCCTTAGAGAACCAGAAATCTCCTTAAAAGCCAAAAGACTCCTTAGTCAAAAGAACTTGAAGAGGAGCGGGTTCAAAAATGCAGAAAATAAACAAAACTCAGTGTGCCGATAGTAATATCACCATACGAGACAAATTTTCAGAGAAAAGGCTGACATTGTTAAATGCCGATGAACACTCAACACATAATAAGGCCTTACATGGATATGCCTTGGAAGCTGATAAATGATAGAGGGCACCCAATTTCATATTAACTATAATTGATAAAGCTACACATTTGAGGGTCAAAGCTACATAAATGATGAGTCATGAACAATTAAACCTTCAGAAGTTACCAATCTTCAAAGCCAAAGGAAGAAATTGAAATTAGTGGAAGCCTTCTAGTTCACTGTTAAATCTGTTTTTTAACAAAAGCAACTTATCCAAGTCAATATTTAAAAAAACTATTTTAATCCTGAATGAGATGAGACAGACACGAAAAGTGTACAAGTTTTTCACAGGAAAAGAGGAAAGATGCTTAACCAACAAGTATTTCATAGCAGAACCAATTAGAAGATGCATATTCATGCTACCACAAGCATGCCATAAATGTAAAAGTAGTAAGTGACTTATTTATGCGCATCAAGCATACATATCAGCAGCAACTCAGGAACATACAAACAGTATGTTCTCTAATAATTTGATTGCATAATGATCGAGAACGAAGCAGATACTTTTGAACCCCAGCTTATAGAGGAACATTTAGATATATCAACACCAAAGCATATAGGAAGGTGGATTTCGGTCTTTCTTGCTTAGCTGAAAGTCGTCTTGTATCCCTCCTTTGTTTTTCTTCATCATCCTCTGCTATTTCTCTCATAACGTCTGGTAAACTGTATCAAGAAATAAAATGGTCGTAGGCTGTCACTATAAGGAAATACTGCAGGGGACTTAATTTATGATCACGAGAAGAGGGAATTACCTATCAATTTCCTTGAAAACATTTGCGAGCTTCCTTGTTTCAGCTTCTGCCTTTAGCTGCTCCTTGTGCCTTGCTCTTCGATTTAGCTCTACGCATGTTACTCTCTTTGTTTTGAATCGCCAGCTACAACAAGATAGTTAAATAGCTATCATGAACTAGATGAATAACAAAACTGTAAGTCCTATACATCAAAACCGGAGCTAAATATTCAGCATAATAAGGAAGGGCATGGGACATCTCCACAGCATAACAGCTTATAGGATCATAGTGGAGGAGCCCAAACAGAAGCGACTATAAAGTTCAATCAGATCTGCCGAAGACCATTTCATATTGTTCAACTACAAATGCAATTGCAAGTTGATGGGAGCCCAATAAAATCCATTAATATAAATGAAAACATTATCATTTAAAACCCCCTAGAAAAGCCATCTATTTTCTTTAATACACCAATTAAAATTTGAATCAACTAATTACTAATCCTGTAGATCAAGTGCTGGAACTACACAAAGAGAAATGACACTTTGCTTGAATCATCTAGATGAAGCGCTGGAACCACACATGGAAAATGACACTTTTCTGGTCCTTAAAAATCTCACATTAATTTTGACTAGCATTTCCCACGAATGGATGTGAATGATCCAACTTGTATGATCTTGTAGACTCAAATATGCAAGTTCGCAAGTGGATTTGAAATTTTGATTCTTTATTGAAGGTCAAAAGGTTAGGTAGCATGATCTAAAAACCTATATGTATTATACCCTAAAAAAATCTGTATGTATTAATTATGAGAAAGATGTACAAATAAAAATCAAAATATTGAGTTAGATGACAAAAGAATTAGAAATAATTTCCCCTCTAGTCATAAAATAGATGTGGGGTAGAATATTCTAGACAACACCCCACCCTCTAAAAATGTTGTTGTTACAGTACCTCCAAATGGGACCTAAAGTCAATGGATGGCCTGGCCATGCAGCCATCTAAATGTGTCTTGGAGCCTCAAACCAAAGCAATGGGAATATGAGATAAATCATTTGTATTCACAGGAGACACTAAAAGAAGAATAGAAAAAGGCTAAGTAAATTCCCACTCCGTTTCAAAAAAAAAAAAACTAAATTCCCACCGATAAAAAGTAAAGTGTATTATGTCATCACTCAATAGTCATTGCATCGAATAACAAATCACAAAGGCAACAACTATTCCTATTATTCATTGGTCCCTTCTACTCGAATAAATGTCCAAGATAATATTCAGAATTCCATGTTTACATGAATGAACACATTTGGGTAAAATGCAAGTCAACAGTCTATTTACACCATCATGCACAGAAACACTGAAAAAGAATGCAAGAATTTATGCCTTAAAAATCAGAATACCATAGTCAATTTTAATGTCATTCAAGAAATAGAGAAGTTGATAAAACAATGCTCAACCCTAAATCTAGAGTCAGTAAAAAAATCAGAGACATTTATAGTGAGAAGACATACTCCAGAAAAATAAAGACTATCGTCCTCTCAAAATTTTCCCACAGATCCTAGCATGCTATCAGGAAATATGAATATTCTTTGGAAGAAAGGCAATGCGATTATTCTCAGTTATAAAAGGAGATGCCAACATTAGCCTTAACATGACCATGAATGTATATACATTGTAAGTTCAAGTTCAAAAACCAAAGTAACATCAGCATTAACATGACCATGCCAACATCAGCCTTAACATGACCATGAATGTATAGAAGGGACCTTTTTGCAGCTAGTCTGTTATTAACTTATAGATTTCAATGGTTATCCAAGCACATTTAAATGGATCAGTAGTAAGTCTCTTATTTATATTTGTTTTCCAACCTGATAGAAGCAGTAAACAAGTCTAAAATTTTTTATTGGCCGCATGATATTTTCTGCCTCGCTCAGGTGGATGCTGGTGCATCAAAGAAGGAAAAGAAAAACAGATATAAGTGTTTTCACTTTTTCTTGATAGGTATATACGCTACAAAAGGATCAGAGTGCACTAAGTTTAAGAAATTTGACAAGTTTTAAGGCAATTCAATCACAGAGTTATTTAGAGTTGTCTTGGCATGCTAATCTATGCTAATTCTAGTAATCTGAGGTGTGTGAGTTAGTATTCCCAAGTCACCTTTCTCACATCTTGGAGAAAAAATTGTGATATATCTAATCTGACCTCCTTGCTATAAGTCTAAGAATTGTCATCTTTATGCATGAGTCTTCAGATCCTTGCAAAATAGTGAAAACGACTTACTTTATTTTGTATGAAGGTTTTGTTCTTACTATATGACAAAGTGTGGGTTTAAGAAACTTTGAAGGCCACTGAATATTTTGATCTTTTTTTTTCTCAAAGACGAATTTTCTTTTCCTCCTTGATTGATGGATATCCAATAACCCGGGTGCCGTGCCAGGTACAAAACCCTTAATTTTTTTTGAAAGTACAAAACCCTTGATATATTAAGGAATGGGGGAGAAAATATATACAAAAAAGAGTTCTTATTGGCTCTCTCTCTCTCAAAAAAAAAAGAGTTCTTATTGTGTTTTGTAGATATGCAATCATGAAGAGGTTAGTCCCTTTTATAGATTTTTTAGAGGGAGGCCTAGTTAATTTATGCTACATGTGGGACCGAGAAAGAGCAAGAAATAGAACATTTCTGTAAGGAAATCAATCCTGATATGAAGAAGGCCTTCTATCGAATTGGGTTAAATTTGCACCATGTGTTCTTTGTTCCATTTTTCTTGGAAATACCAATTCCTTCAAATAAATTATTCCTATGATATAAATGACTCTAATATTGTAACACATTCTTTACCATGTTTTTTTTTCATGTATGATATACTATTCATTTAATATGAATTTTTGGAGCCTCTCTTAGATGGGTTGGCTATGAACCCAGGGATGCGTCGGAGATGCTGGAGAGGTAAAGAGATAAGCTCGATAAATTAGGATTAAAATTATATGAATATACATCAATAAATATTGGCCAAATAATATTAAAGCAAAAGACGGCATGTCAAATGGATCAAAGTAGCCAATTTCAAATTGGATCAGAATGAGGCTTAGCTAGTGTTGACGATAATGATGATATGCATTATTATGCTTGTCCTGTATTTTATAAGTACGTATGCTTGTGGAACTAATTTGGCATATCGAATAGCCACCCTGATATTTTTGTTTCGTTCAACAGTGATGTCTTAATGCGTTTTCAACCTGCATGTTATTTGTCGCTCAACTTAGCTGGTATAAGCTAGGTAGAAACTACTGTAAGCATCATTTCATCATGATATGATGTTAAAAAAAACAAAGGTATCATCCTTTATCTCCTAAAAAAACAGGTATATTTTCTTCTAAAAAAGGTATATTTTCTACACAAATTGGTAAATTTAATTCCAGATGGTTCTCCACAGTGGTATTGCATAGCAGTTCTCTATAATTCAACTTCATGGAGTATTGAGTTATCTTTGCCTAGTTTGGCTCAGTGACAAATTATATATTATTCAAGAATCTTCTTCAACTTACTTTGGTTTTGTTAACTGAATTATGAAGCAAAATATTGTTGTGAATATGATTGATCATATAACATATATTAGTATACAATTGTAGTTGGTATAGGATTTAGTTTTTTGACATGTTTGTGGGTCAGTGCCCATGCATATGATATGTAATATCCTCCAAAAATCATCTGGTATCGACTCCATGTTTAATCTAATGAAACATTTAACTCCTCTTTGAATCCGCAGGAAAAATTTACCAAATATATGTGTCGGGAGGGTGAGAAGCTCAGGCAACAAGATAGAGCTGTGATTGCTCAGACCATTAACAGAGCATAATGGATCAAAAGATGTAAAGTTAAGATGTGTGCGGCACCTTTAACTTGCTCTCTAATTCAAATGTTTAGACTACAAGAGAACTGTCTCTGAGTTTGTAAACCAAAACCATTAAGTGATCTGTGTCTCAGCGACAGCTTTATAATAATGTTCTCTTCTGTTGACTTGTAATAATGTCCTGATTTCGCATCTTATGTCATGCGACAGTAGAAAGTAAAAAATCCGTTCCTTAATTTCTCTATGAAACTTACATTTTCTTACAAGATATATATACATTCTTGTGTATCCAATAGAGATTTAAAAATCGATTGGAGATAAGAAATAATTTAGGCAACCAAATGCATTATGGCTTCAGTTTATCTTTCTTTTTTTATATGTTACATGGGGTTTATTTTTGTTAAATGTTTAATCATCCCATTTTTTTCAAATACTCGTTGCTTTTGCTATCTTCGGGTTGCCTTCAATAATTTATCATTTTTTTCTGGCGAGTTTTACACTTTTCATGATAAAAGTAAAAAGGTTTTACAAATCATTATGGACACTACTTTTTCCCTTTACTGGCAGAAATATGAGATTTCCGAATTGTACGGTATTGTATTGTGGAGATATTGTTGATTCTTTATTATAGATTTGACAAGAAAATATCATTTTTTGTGCTTATAAATTACTACTTTCAAAGACAATAAGAAATAAATCTAACATTTTTTAGAATAAATTTCACTAAATATCTTTCAATTTTACCCATTTTTTATGATACTCTTTAATTTTAATTTATAATTAGATTGTTCACTAATTATTATTTTTTTCACTGAATGTCTTTTTTACCATCGGAGGTGGCGACTCACCGACGGGGGTGGGTGGGTGGGGCATTGTCGGTGAGCTAAACTAGGATGGGAGGCAGGGCGACGACGACCTTCCACAATGTCGCAAAGGGGGGAACCATCAGTTGACTAAACTTGCCGAGGGGGCATTGTTGACGGGCTAAATCAAGAGAGCCGAGGGTCATCGGCGGGGAGGGGGCAAATCGTCGGCGGGCTGAACTAGGAGAGCTGGGGGGTGTTTTTAAATTTTTATTAATATTTTATTTTTTTAATATTGTCACGTCAGCGTAAAGAGAAGAGAATATGTCCTGTCAGTGCCATATCTGCGCCACGTCAGCTCCACGATCGGGAGACCGCCTATCTCAAGTAAAGAGGGCATCGCGTGAAACAAGTTAAGAGATGGAGGGCATCACTGTTATAAAGTGAAGTTGGATGGCGTCACTGAGTAAAGTCGAAAGTTGGAGGGCATTTGGTGTAATTTTTCCTATCCATTGAGATTGATCAATGCAAATATTCATGAAATACATTCTCTAATCCCATACTAGAGAGTTGTCAAACTCATTGTTAGTTTTGTATGCTTTCCCCTTGCCCTAATCCAAAATCTTACTAGTTTGATATATTACTATATACATTTTTAGATTAAAAGATAAATTAGACTTCTTTTAAATTATTTTAGAATGATTATGACGATTTCTTTGTCTAACAATTGTTCTAACAAAGTTTTTAAATACTTAAATCGTGGTTCTTTCGAGTTTTACAAAAATAAGTGAATTGATATATTAGCCCAACGGGCACAAAGAAGTACATTATATTCTACGAGGAAGAGGCGCAACAAGTGATGTGAGATGGAATAATCAAATTCACCTCGCCACCCAAAAGTGGTCTATAATTCTGAATTCAAATCGTAAAAATACTTTTGGAGGAAAATTAATATTTTATAATAAAATTAGTTAGTTATTATTAATACCAAAAAACAAAAGAATTCACACTCCACAAGCTAAAACAAGGACCGACTACTTCTACTTCTCACATGATGGGGTAAATTATATCTCAATAGTCTTCTAACTTCAATTTGTAAATGGAATGTCCCCCAACTTTGATTTTTTTTGCACAGTTCGTCCACTTGGCTGGTGATAGTGGGTTTTCCAACTTCATCACTTATGTGACCGCCACATAGACTATCCACATCATTTATAAAAATAATAATATAATATAATTAAATAATATTTAAAACAAAAAGTGACTACCGCTGCGCTCGTCAAAGCCGTTGCACTCTCTCTTGTGTGTGGCAGTCGGCGCGGTGCACAAGAGAGAGCCGACTGTCGGGGGGGTCGACGCCCCCTCCATCCCCCCTTTCCTCGCGCGCCAACGAGCACATGCGGGAAAGAAAGGGGGCATCGCCCCCCTCTGTGCTTCGTTGGCAGCGAGCAAAGGAGAAAAGGGGGCCCGACGTGTCACGACCTCGAGTTAAACCGTGATTTAAATCGGAATTTGCGACTCATTACGGATGATCACATAAAATCGAGAAAGATTGCGAAAACGTGATGTAAATATTTTTTTTAAGTATAAGAAATAAAAATATATCATTAAATAAATTACACAATATGTGATGATCATTTCAGAGTAGACCAATACAACTTAAGTTTGATATTATAGAATATTCATTCTTCTTTATAATGTACAAGTTTTCGTATATAAAATATACATAATTAATTCTCTCGATATTCTAACAAAAGAATATGAGAGACACAATTCTTCTCGATTTCTTACCATCAAGGGTGTTCGAACCCTTCTAAGTTTATCACCTGACATGATCCCCAAGTATCTATACTAATTTGAAAAAGTTTTAGAAACAACAGAGCGAGTGAGACATGAAAAAGCATGCAACACTCATAATATCAAAATAGGTATTTTCATATATTTAATAATTACATATGTAGCATACTAATCAGAAGCATCACATTGAATATGTAATCAATATCATCTAAATCATATCAAACATATGCATGCAAATGCAACACTCTCATATGAATGCACAGATCACCAACTGGCCAATAGTCGATAGGTGGACTTTAAAGGTGGCTCTCATCGTGATCAATGATGTAGCACTTAGTTCCATTATACTTCATCCCTTTCTAGAGGTGACCCCCACAGATTCTAGAGATGACTCCCATTGCGACTCTTCATGATGTAACACTTAGCTTCATCTTATCTCATCCCATTACTAGGGAACAAAATGATGGATTGACATGTATATGTGACTTTCATCGTGATCAGCAATGTAACACTTAGTCTCAATCATCATATATATACATATGGAGGCAGATGCAGATGCATGATTCATCATATAATAATTATATCTCGAATATCAAAATATAAATCATATCGATTACTCATTTGAGTGAAACATGACTACACTTTACAATAACAATTCATAAACATCTCACACATATTTTTCAATGTGCAATCAATTGGTCTATCTTTCCAACATACTTCTCATAAGAACTTTTTCAAAGATATATTAAATACATATCACAATATCAGGAGACGAATCATATCCAATACCCATTCAATTGGAAGATGATTTCATTTTATAAAATCAATCCATATCATATCACTTATGCTTTTCAATGTACAAACAAATCAATCAATCATTCCAATATAATTTTCATAAGAACAAATCCAACACATATTCAATATATATCACAATCAATGTCACATCAAATTCGAAAGAGGTGAATACATAAAGTAGAAGAACCAACTTACCTGACATGAGTGATATCAAATTACTTTTCATTTTTTTCCTTTCCCTTATTATTCTTCTGATCTTATAACATTCTTATCAATGCTATGGTGTGCAAACAAATATGTCCTACAGGTACGCAACAATGATAAAATCTATATACCCCTCATGCCTTTAGTCCTATAATTTAATTAATTGGTCAATCGTAAAAGTTCATCTTGTAACTTGGCAGCTTCCATACCTTATGAAATAAAATTCATATAACTTAATATAAATAATAAAATAGAATGATTCAAATTTTACTTAGCTCAAGATTAAAGAATACTGAATATGTAAACATTTCATATTTTATTTCCCTATGATTGGTTCTCAGAAAAATCAACAATTAACCCAAATTTTACACTACAAGAAAATTGCCATTTTCGGACAAGCAATTTCGGACGGATAGAAATCCATCGCAATTTGCGATAGATTTTGTGACGGAAATGTTTCCAACGAAATATTCGACAATCACAACCGTGGGAAATGAAAATAATAAATGATGCAATTTATTATATTATTATTTTATTTTTCGATGATTAGGAACGTCGATATTTCCGACGGATGTCCATCCGTCGCAATTTTCAACGGAATTTTCGACTGTTGTAACCGTCGAAAATAAAAATAATAAATTATGTAATTTCCGACGGTTACAACCGTCAGAAATGAAAATAATAAATTATGTAATTTGTTATATTATTATTTTATTTTTCAACGATTAGGAACGTCGATATTTCCGACGGATATCTATCCGCCATAATTTTCGACGGTCATAACCATCGATAAATATATAATAATATAATATGAGGAGTATTTTATTAATATAATTAGCGACAATCCAAACCGTCATAATTTTCGATGATTCCGATCGTCGGTAATAATTAGTGACAGTTCAAACCGTCGGTAAAATAAAAAATAAATATTATATATAACTAAATATATTATTTTATTTTTATAATTACATAATTTTATTTTTATAATTAAATAATTTTCGACAGTCACAACCGTCGATAACTTTAAAAATAATTAATATTTGCTTTTCCGACGGTCGGAGCCGTCAGTAATTAAAATTTCACTATCCCGCTTTTTTTTCGTTTTCCCGCTTTCTCATCTTTCCATATATATATATATATATATATATACATATATATACATATATATATATATAATCTTCCCACATTGCACTCCATTATTTACTTCTCTCTCCCTCTCTCCTCTCTCTCTCCCTCGACGTCCCTCGATGACCCGCCCGGCGTCCTCCCGACCGGCGACCCTCTCCCTCCCGGACGACAATCGCCGGTGACCATCGCGCCCCCTCTCTCTCTCTACAGAATGTGGCCGCCAAGCCAGTTGTGGTCACGGGCGGTCGGATTTGCCGCCGGGCGGGCGGATCAGCTGCCGGGCGGGCGGATCTGGCTGCCCGGCGGCAGATCTGGCCGTGGATCTGACCGGCCGCGGCCTGATCGACTGCCAGCCGGCATTATCTGGCGGCTGGCTAATTTTTTTATATTTTAAAACTTCTTTCCGATGGTTGCGATCGTCAAAAGTTCGACGGTTGCGACGATCGTCGAAAATTTCGACGGTTTGTGACCGCCGAAAGTTTCTGCGGGTCACGCGACCGCCGAAACTTTCGGCGATCAAAATCGTCGATACTATCGACGATTTTTTTCTGACCATCGAAAAATAATTTGCGACGATCATTTTTTTGATGGTTCGATTTCGTCGATAAATCCGTCCGTAATGAGATTATAGACGATTTTGGGGCTGATTACAACAGCCTATTTCTTGTAGTGTTATATTATTTCTACGTGCTGATAGATTGAGTGGCCATACATTTATTATTTATATAAAATAGGAAATAACTCATATGATAATTTAAATTTTCTCTAAACGTAGACTTCTTGAGATGTAACTGATCACTAGCTGATCATATTAATGTTTTACCCCATTTTCAATTAAGTTTATATGTATCGAGCCCTCATTTTGCCCCACATTTGGTCAATTATGTGTGAAATGCAATAGATTGTAATAACTAGTTGGCCATCCTCATTTTGTATTCAATTCCATGTTCATAGAGGTTCTGAATGTTTAAAATCTATAAGGTTATCAATTCTATGCCAAGTTATCATTTTTGGACAAGTTATCATTTCAAGTCATGAAGTTATCATTTTGCTAATTGAGCTGATTTCTACTTGTTATCTTGTCGTAAATCCCTTACTATTATGAATAAATCATATTTGGATAATCATTGTTTGATTTGTGCAAAGTTATCACCCAATACAAAAGTTATCATTCTTGGTGTCAAGTTATCGTTTTGGAGGCAAAATTGTCATTTCGATGTGCAATGTTATCATTTCTGCATAACAGCATTAGACAGTTGTTAAATTACTGTCCTAACTCCTTGCTGCTCTGATTTGATCACATTTGGGTAATCATAACTAAATTTACAACAATTTATCATTTGATGGCACAAAGTTATCATTCCGGAGCTCAAGTTATCATTCCTATGAAATATTATCCACACTTGATAATTGACCTCATTTACTTGCTATCATAATCCCTTTGATGTCTTCACTGCTCTGAATCACTCATATTTGAACAATTACGATGATATGGTGCAAAGTTATCATTCCGGACAATAAGTTATCATTAAATAAATAAGGATTTCATTCCTACACAACACCAAATCTCATTTGACAATAGAGCTGATACTAGTTGCTGTCCTAATCCTTATTTATTTAAATCATATTCAAGGACTTTGATGCTTGCTGTTTTGGCTCTTCTAGCAGGGAAAATAATGCTGCACAAGTTGGAAAAGGAGGGGGGACCACTTGCTTTTTGCTGTCCAAAAAGCTGCTGCTCTGCTGATATTTTTTCTGGACAAGACACATGGCACAATCAGAGAGTGATGGAACATTCTAATTTGCATACAAGGGTGATTAAGGGTCATATATAAGCTGAAGAACTTGGAGAGAAGAGGGGGGTCTCGATTGCAGAATTGCTGGACCAGAAGAAAGAAGGAGCAGGAGAAGAAGGTTGCTGCAATATTCTGATTTTCTATCGACAGATTATCATTCAGGATGTTTTGTATCAGTTTTTCCTTCTATTGTGTATCAATCTTTGTAATTATGAGGAGCTAAATTCATTCTCTCCTAGGATAGGGTAGTAGTCCAATGCATGTATGGATGGAGTGAACAACACTGATTTCCCTCTATGATATTGACACTGTTTTGATTCTGATATGATGCTTGATTTCTAATTTCTGAAATCTTGGAATGTTTGTCATTGAAAAACCCTAATTGTATCAGCAGCTGAAAGGTTGATTTGTGGTTCTTATCTTGTTCAGAAATGAATCAAGATATAATGACACTTCTTTGATTTAAGTTTGATATTAAGTCTGATATGAATCTGAAAATTTTGATTTCTGTTAGGATCTATTTTATCACTTGAATTCATTATTTGCAATTGAGAGGTTGATTTGTGGTTCTTCTTGAAGTTCAGAGATGAATCAAGAAGAGATAATAATATGTTGGATTCCAAACTATGATTACATGCTTAATGAATCCAATTAACTAATGTTAGTGTCGACCTCATTTCTATGTGTGGTCGAGAGACTGATTTTAGGTCTCCTTGATGTTTAGAGATAAACCAAGAAGCATTGGCATTGGCATTGAATTAATTATATTTCTGAATGGTCCATTGAGTAATTTGTTCCATCATCATGTGTGTTGGCTAATAGTGGTACCAAATTAAACCTCATTGAATTACCAATTCTGATAGGATATTGTTAATATCAGTAGGATATCAAAATCTGTGCTCAAGGATAAATTGATATTATGAAGGAATCTTTTCTTATTCAACTTAGCTAATCAACCATGTGAGAACATGATAATTGGCTTGATTTAATTCAGCTATGATAACAACCCCTTTTTAAGTTGAGTTAGAATTGATTATATTGATAACTTGTTGAAATCAATCCATGCTTGAATTAGATGAACCACATTCCTAGGAAAATTTCTCATTGTTTGATAATCTCATTTAGTCCTTAATTTAGCATCTAAAATTCAGTTCAGATAAATTCCTAAAACTCCAAAAACAGTTATCTTTTTACCACAATTAAAAATATGTTTCCTACCTTTCTTAATTTTCTGATTTTGTCACTTAAGTTAGGGCTAATCTAGATTATTTTAGGGAGTCATTGGCTTTAAATCACTATGGATACGACATTTGGGTCTATTACAATTAACCTGTGCACTTGCAGTTGAGAGTGAGTTAGGGAGTCAATCAAATTTCAGAAAATTTTCAATTCTGACTACAAATTCAGCAAGTTATCACTACTCCACTCATTTTACATCAGTAACTCATAAAATTTCTAGGTTTTATATCTTTCCGAAGTGAGAATGATAAATTTATCAACTTCTAACAGGGTAAATTACAAAATGGTCCTCCAACTTTGAGTCGATTTTCAACTGGTCCCCAACTTCAATTTGTAATCAGATCCCTCATCTTTTATTTTCTTGCACGATTAATTCTCTTGATCGGTGATAGTGGGTTTCTCGATTGCCTTGTATATGTGGCCGACACGTGAGACGTTTCTCTCTCATCCATGTCATTTAAGTTATCCACATCATTTAACGCTCCAAACTAGGTAAATTACACCGGTCGTCCCCCAACTTTGAGTCGATTTCTAAATAGTCCCCTAACTTTAATATTATTGCACGATTCATTCACTTGACTGGTAAGAGACAGTCTCCCGATTATCTTACGACGTGGCATAATAAAATATAATAAAAAATTCTAACTAACTGACATCACATAATAAAAAATATATTATAAAAATTTAAGGATGCGAACGAGCTGGCAGAGGGGGGTGGGTCAGGCCCCCCTCTCCAAGCTCGCCCTTTGGCGAGTTAGTATAGGGGGCGTTGACCCTCCTCTCCAAGCTCGCCCACTGGCGAGCTTCGCACAAGGGGCGCCAATGCCCCCTCACGAGCTCGTCGACGACCCTAAACGACTCAAAGTTGAGAGACTATAAAAAATAAAAAAAGATAGGACTGCTGACGAACTCGTGAGATGGCGTTAGCGCCCCTTGTGTGAAGCTCGCTAGTGGGTGAGCTTGAAGAGGGGGGTCGACGCCCCTATGCCAGCTCGCCAAAGGGCGAGCTTGGAGAGGGGCACTCACACCCCCCTCTGCCAACTCGTCTGTGTCCTTAAAATTTTATAATATTTTTTATTGTATGATGTCAGCTAGTTAAAATTTTTTATTATATTTTATTATGTCACGTCGTAAGATAATCGGGAGACTGTTTCTTATCGGTCAAGTGGATGAATCATGCAATAATATCAAAGTTGGGGGACTGTTTAGAAATTGACTCAAATTTGGGGGACGATTCGGGTAATTTACCTGGTTTGGAGTGTTAAATGACGTGAATGACTTAAATGACGTGGATGAGAGAGAAACGACTCACGTGTCGGCCACATATGCAGACAAGCGGGAAATTCACTATCACCGATCAAGATGACTAATCGTGCAAGAAAATAAAAGATGATGGACGTTCTAATTACAAATTGAAATTAAGGGACCAGTTAGAAATCGACTTAAAGTTGGGGACCATTCGTGTAATTTACCCACTTGTAACATGATTAGCCCTAGGTTCCATTCTGACAAGTTGGGAGAGGTTCGATTAAACTTTTATAACTTTCATTATACATATTGTTTTCGAGTGATTCCAACTTTACATGAAACCTAACTCCTGTATCTATATGACCTTATCAATTAATTGCATGACCTATAGAATTTACCACATGATTTACAAAATTGGATAACAGTTTCGGCGGACAGAATGATAACACCTTAAAGAAGAGAACCTAACTTCCAAATCTCAATTGAAGTAGACTCTGAGAGGAATAATCTGAGTAAATTTCCTAATTTTTGAAGCACCCTAACTTATGAAAATGTATATATAAAGTTTCAGAAGAAGTTTGGAGATGCCTAGAGTTAACCTTACTCATGAGAAACATGGCTTTTACCCCATAATTAACTAAGGCCGGAGAATGCATGAGGTGAAAGAGGTGCATAGGAACCCTAATTACAATTACATGTATTTAAAGTCAATGGAATAATAGTAGAAGACCCGAGATGAAAACCCTAGTTTGTTCTTCTTTTCCTCTGTCTTCTCCTTGGTTGTTCTTGAACACTCCATCCTTGCTTAGGGCTGGATGGGGTTGATATGGAATAAGAAGGAAGGTTATAGCAGATAAGGTAGGATGGGTATAAACCGACTTGCCAGGTCAAGTTTGTCCTTCATGTTAGCATTATTTACATGTCATGCCATTTAAGTAAATGGCTCCTCTTTTGCTTATTATTCATTTATTTAAGACATTACATGTAAATAAGAAACTACTCTCAATTTGGATTCAAATAAAATATTTAAAAAATTTAAATTTTTGCCCGAAGAACAGAAATCGTGATTTTACGAATTTTTCGATTTTGCATCTATATTTTACCTAAGTAAAACACCTCCTAAAAATTGTTAAAAATAAGATTTATAATTCTTTGATATATAGGAACAATTACAAGGACTTTAATTTCCTTAATTCTAATATTTTCAAAAATCATGTTTTCCATGCCTTGGATGAATGTTTGCCAAATTTCAGCTATCAAACACTATGAGTTATAACTACTTAATACATACGTCATTTTTCTTATAATTAATATGATGTAATATTAACCCATGTGATTACATGTGAATTAAATTTGGGATATTACACGGCGTCCCCCTTTCTCCGTCGCTGGACGTGATGGAGAGAGGATGTGGGGGGGGGGGGGGGGGGGTCGCCCCCCTTTTTTGCTTCGCCGGTTGCGAGCCAAGGAGAAAAGTGGGGCTGGCGCCCCGCTTTCTCCTATCGCCGAAAATTTTTATACTTGCTCAATGTGCCCTCCGGCACACCCCCATTCTCGTCCCCATCTTCGGTCGTTGCTACATCCCGTTCTCCCCTTCACTCGTCGGGAACCTCGTGTTCTTTGACGACGAGAGATCAGATCGTCTGCTGCGGCATCGACCTCGCCAACTTTTTCCTCCGTCACCCCGCTTTTTGACCTGTTATGCCAATTTTGTTGCATCACCACCAGGAGAAGCCGCTCCCTTCATCAAATCCCTGCATCTGGCGGAGCGTTGACACCCATGTTTCTAGCCGCATTCCTCACTGGATCGAGCTGTGGAGCGACGCGGCCTCAGATCGCCGTCGTCCGAACTCATCATCATCCTCCTCATGTTCATCCTATGAAACAACATCATCACTGTCATCGCCGGCGATGGACTTGGCACAATTCTCAAAATCCCAAACGACGTCGAGGCAGCCTGAGTGGCTGGAACTCTACCTGGATCGAATCAGTTATGTTCTTAAGGTGGGTGGGCAGAATTGGAAGTCAAGGAGATGGTTAGAGTCTCCGCCTTCGATGTCTTCGACTTCGGGGACGACGAGACACACGTCAGAGCCAGTCTTGGGACCCTTCTGAGTGTTTTCATCGACGTCGAGGCGGCGGTCGACTCACTGCCGGTAACGACGGATTGGTGCTCCGATTCATTTCGTCGGGCCGGATGGAGCTCCGACGAGGTATCCAACACTCTGTTCGTTGATCTCGTTCGCTGGCGGCGAAGGGAGAGAGAGGGGGCGTCACCCCCTCTTGCCGATCGGCTCTCTGCACACGAGATAGAGCGGCAACTCCGACGAGCGCGGTGGTAGTCACTTTTTAAATATTATTTTATAATATATTTTTATTATTTGTTTAAACGATGTGGATAGTCTACGTGGCGGCCACATAAACGATGAAACTGAAAAATCCACTATCACCGGTCAAGTGGATGAAGCGTGTAAGATTGGGGGACATTCTAGTTATAAATTAAAGTTGAGGGTCGTTAAGATATTTAGTCAAAGTTGAAAAATGATCTATGTAATTTACCCCACATGGTGCCATGACTTAGTAATACCATTTGTGTATGTATAAAATAGCAGATAGATAAATCAAGTTGAGATTGGTTAAACATGACTAGGATCAAGGGATTAATAACTTAGATTTTAATTTTTAGAATAACTATTTGATAAAAAAATTTAAATCGTAAAAGAATATATAATAAGTAAAACGTCATACATTTTTTTATAAGATCACGAATTTATAAACTCAAACAAATCAAAATTTTAGTTTCCACGGTGTTTTATAAGGTCACGAATTGTTAAAGAAACGGATCAATATGTTTGCTATTTCTCATACTTATAAATAATATTTGTAAATTTTAAATAAAATCAAAATTTCAACTTAATTTGTTTAATTATGGAAATTAACAAAAATGATAGAAATGGAAAAATAATATACAAATAAATATATAGACTAGTAACACTTTTTGTATTTGATAAAAATTTCAGATGTAGATTAGAAGGTTAAGAAAATAATAACAGATAGGATAAAAGGATAAAGGCAAAATATTTTATAAGAAAAGTTGATGGTTGAGATTAATGTTTTTAGAAGTGGCGACAGAGACATCTTTCTCTTGATTTTTAGAAGTTTTTTAAAAGGCATTGGTTTTTGAAGTTTTTAAAATAAAAATTACAATTTAAAGTTATAAATGCTAAAAAATGTATCAATATTTTAAAATAAAAATGAGCACATACACATTGACAAAAGAATATACAAATAAATAAATTAACATTTTTTGTATTTCATAAAAAATTCAGATATAGTTTAGAAGGTTAAGAAAATAATAGCAAATAGGATAAAAGGATAAAGACAAAATATTTTAAAAGAAAAGTTGAGGGTTGAGATTAATGTTTTTATAAGTAGCAACAAAGACATCTTTCTCTTGATTTTTAGAAGTTTTTTAAATGCTAAAAACATGTATCAATATTTTAAAATAAAAATGTGCATATACACATTGAACTATTAACTAATGCGGTAATTCAAATTTCTCTAAAACATTGTCATGAATTACATCGGCAATCGCTTTGATGAAACAATTTTATTTTAGTTAGCATCCAAATGTTTTCTAGGATATCCTCACATCGATGAATGTAGAATCCAAATTTGAAGAACTAGTGCAATTTCACTCATATATGAATGAAACTTATTAATATGCAACATATATCTTGCAACTCAGTATTAACCCCAAAGCTAAATAAAATTCAAATCATCCTGAAAAGTGCATATGGGAAAAAAAAGAAAGAAAAAAAATTGTAACACCCCGAAAAATCATCATAAAAGTCATGTGGGCAATTAGGACATTCAAAGTTGTGTTAACTCGTTCGTCATCATGTAATCATAAAAATATAATTTTTGACAATTGCAACAGAAACTTAAATCAATAAAAATGACCTTTTAAATCTAATGAAAGACTTCAGAAAACCATTTAAAATTGGGAAAACATCACTAATAGCCATTATTAAAAACATCTTAAGAACTATAGTCAATTAGAGTTGATAACAATATGACTCCAATTAACCCTAGACCATTGTGCAATCATCTCGTCATGAGCTGAGTTGTCATCCATCCATACATCAGTTACCTGTACGGATCCATGGTGCAAGATTTTCTAGTTAGAATATGTAAATGTGATGTCATGATCATAGACATGATACGACATTATTTGTATATTCATTCTCATATGATACAAAAATAAAGATATACATGTCATGTACTTACATATGATTCTACATGTCAATCAATAATAATAATCTATCATCATGCATATAACATAAAAGTATGGTAAGACATGTAATCATCTATCATTATACTATTAGCATGGAAACATTCATAACAATCATTAATCCATTTCATAATCATATAAGCGTTTTGCATTTATCTTAACATTGGCTCATTAACTTACATAAGGGTTGCTTCATAACTCTTTCGAACTTTCACTTTCGTAAGCATCAATCCATCAATTTTATCATTGGCCCTTATAACGTTATATTTTTTTTATAGTTGTGATTTATTTCGTTGTCCTCACAGTAGGCTAACTGTCTTGGAGATAATTCTCTCCTTCGTCCGTATGTGACTTAAGAATACACACACTGGTGTCGATATGAAAACTATCATTATTTAAGAAAATACATACACCGAGGTGTAAGAATGATTATTTCCTGACAATTCGATAAGGCCCATTGAGGGACGACATGTAATATTATTCACAATTGAGTTCATTATCCTTTCCAAACAACAATCAATTACATCTCTTGATGTTCAAATTTTGACCAAGTTACGTGGCAACATACATGTCATGCATCTAGCTTCATATACAATCAACAATTATTCTTACATGCCACAAATACATTGAAAATAAATTTTAAAATATCATAGGAGCCTTCAATGGTCAGTCATGACCGTGACAGGAGTGTCACACCCGTGATCGTGACCTAGAAAAGTTTGTTTTCCTCTAATAGTTGGTCACGATCGTGACTACGTGACACATCCTTTGCCACGGGGTGTGTCCCCATGAACACAATAACGAGTGAGCCCAGTTTTGAACTCGATCTTGAGAGCTTCTCGCTCACGGTTGTGACTTGGATGGTCACGGAAGTGCTCGACACCTTCACGACCATGACAATGTCTATCACGGGCATGACCATGGGCCTTTCACTTGGGCGACTTCTAGCCTTTCACTCATGGTCGTTCTGAGGTTCATCACGGTCGTGCTATGGTCCAAACATCTTCCGTCCAACTCGATTTTCACTAGTTTGTTTATCCAAAAATCTTGGGTAAATAATATAATTCATTAAGGATGATACATACATATTTTCTAGGCATTTGTGTATAATAAGAACATAGGAAAATATGAAAAATTATTCAAGTTCTATAATTTAGGGTTCACCCCCAAAACAAGACGAATATAAACATGAACATACAAAAACCTAGCTTTTATATCTGTGAAATTCTAAACATGAAAATCAAATCAGATCTAAAGATGTGCATGAAAACCCTCAGTCATAATTCCTACCAAGAACTAGGATGTTCTTGAATATCTCAATCCAACCATACAAACATCGAGACGGGAGATAGGGGTTGGATCCCCTTTATAGAACTTTCAATTTTAGTTCGTTCTTCTCCTCTTTTTTTCCTCTTCTTACTCCTTGTGCTCCCTATTGATCCTCTTCCAAGCCTAGTCGTCAGGTGCACATACGAGGAAAAGAGTCTCTAGAAAGATATTTGAGCATTAAATTATTTTGGCTCAAAGACTAAATTGCCCTTAATTAAAAATTTGGGATCTTACAAATATTGTCTCCTAAAATCATATATATATAATAAAGTCTTATTCCTCCTAATGTTACAAAGAAATTTTTATCAAAATATGTAATTAAATTCAACTACGAATGTACTTGAAAATTTGAAACTAAAGCTTAAGGCATCAACTCAATCCAATGAGCGGTGCGGTGGAACTTGTAGACATATTTATCGTAGAATTTTCTTATAAGTTGCATCCCATTTTCTGCATAGGAAAATGACATTATATCACTTTTATAAATCTACGATTGTCTTCATCCACGTACAATCAGCGAGACCAAAGAAAAACCTGTCTCTTATGCTCAATCATCCAACTTGAGGATATGAATCTTCCCATCATCAACATCCACAAAAATTGAAATGAGCTCTTGTGAGTTTTTTTATGCACGCTCCGATCATAATCATGGATTCGTTAAAGAAGTCATATATGGCTAGTTTCTCGTCGAGGCCTAAATGAATCTCATCTCCGAGGAAGAGGGGCCTCGAGTATCATCCCGTGAAGTTTCCCTCTTCATGATCGGCCTTGAATCTTGTCCATTCTTTTTCTCTAGTTCGACAGTGACAAACAAGAGTAAGGTCGTCGATTGCACATATCGCGATGACCGTATCATTGGAGGATGTCGGTGACGTCAGAGAAGTTGAACATGTAACGATCTTTACATTTTTCTAGTAACAACATATATATATTAATGAATTGATGCATTCTTCCTAAGGTTTGATGAATTTTTTTGTTAATAGCATTGAAGCATTCTTCGTTTTTTTTTTCTAATTTGTTGATTTAGTAATTCTCTCATCCATATATTTTAATATCCTCTTCTCTACCTTCTCATGATCTGCATAACCTCCTCCCATGACCATAAGCTTACACTTTTGGCTTATGTATTCCAAATATAAGAAGGACATCCTCCCATTCAGTAGCTATTGCCACTAGCCAAATATCTTGTGAAAGGGTATACAAGTGAAACTAAAAAAGTAAATTGTTCTAATTTGTTTTCTTGGTTTGGATCAAGTGCACCTTTTTTTTTTCAAATTTAACTCTGTTACGAAAAGAGGGAGAGATAGATCGCACAAACACAAAAGAACACAGAAATTTATGAGGTTCACCCTAAATCGGGCTACGTCCTCGGACGACGGCGCAACTCTCTTTATTATAAAATAATGGTGATGTGAAATAACTCAGTTGTCATGGAGTTTATATAGCGAAACCCCATAGGAAAAAATCTACTGAAGTGTTTGTCTACGTAGAGGACAATTGGTTCAAATTTAGGGCATTATCAACAAACTCTTTATACTCCTTTAATTGTGCTAATCATTTTTTTTTCAAACTCTTTTTACTCAACTTTCTTCACCATAGTCGCCTTCTTCCTAATGACATGTGAATTATAGGATGCAGGTGTAGGGTAGGACTGCATATGAGTCATCCCCAACCTACTTCCCATGATGCTTATCATCATGGTCGTGGTTCGGCTTTCGTGGTTAGAGCATATACATCGGACTAGGATCTCAACGTGGGATATGAACGACGCTCCTGGCTAGTTGTCCTTCCATGGCCAGTGGTTCATGCACATGTGTAGGGCGGACCAAAGAACCTATGCCATAGGAATTTATCCTCAGTGCTTACCAATTATATACAAATACCAACAATGGTTTAAAGTGGAATGGTAAGCCTCTTCTGATCATTCAAATAAGTCTTGAGTTAGAGTTCTTGAAAATATAAAAAAAAATTATTAGGAACTTCATTTGTCCAGGTACGTGATCCGGGGAGATTTTATCAAATTAACTGAGCTCGATGATAGACTGACATTTCAACTCATGGATAATGAGTATAATCATTAATGTTACACGAGTTAGACCGACGGCTGGCTACTGAAATGAAAACATGAAAAGTTGTACTATGTTCTCTCTCTCTCCTCTCTTGGTTAAATGTTTGCTTTTTACTAATGTTTCCATTTTTTTTACAAAACTTAGTAACAGTTTGTTATTGTAATGTGTCATTCTTAGGCTGTTAGCTTAAATATTAAAAATACTGTATAGAGGATACGTTTTAATACTGTAAAGAAAGGATACATTTTAATCATTCGCTAGGTTGAATATTGGAAAAAAGATATACAATTATTCATCCTTCTATATGCGAACATCATATTTTATATTTTTTTGTGATAAAAAGATATGTTAATAATAAAAAGGATAGATCATAAGAAAATATTATATCCCATGTAAATATTTATGATTTATAGATATTTTTAGATTTTAAAATATAATTAAAATACGTTAATCTTTTCTCATCTAAACATCCACCACTTTACTATTGAAGAAGGCTTTAGAATTATTAAATATTATTAATTACCACCTTATAATTGAAATCTATAATACAAAAAACTTTTTTATAATTTGAAGTTTATTTTATCACTATATTTTTTAATAGTATATATTTAATGTAAAATTAAATTTTGATGAGATTTGATTATACAAAAATATTAATATTATTTTTAATGGCGTTCCAACTTCTTCTATCCTACGATGAGATTTCGTCTTCACGCTTCCGATCAGCAAACGATCCCTTTTTTTTTTCTTAAAGAGCCCAAACCATAAGGAAAAAAACCCAGGCGATGCCCTAGTTACATCCGCCCGCCTGCCGCTGTTGCCGCCACGCGCCACAGTCGCTCGCCGTGATTCGCTCGCGGTGAGTCGCCGGTACCCCCTTACTCCTACCTCACTCAATCTCTCTCTGTCTGGCTGTCGCCGTTCTTTCTTTGGCACGCACCATTCTTTTTCTCCCCCTCCCAATTCTCGAGCAGGGAATCTCCCTAGTTCTCAGCGTGCTGCTCCCTGTTCGCGAGCAGGGCTGCGCAGGGCTTGCAAGCCTCGTGAAGAGGGAATAACCGGCGACCTTTTCTTTTCGGATCGTTGGAATTGTTTGTTTACTTAATCCATTTTTCAATTAGTTTTAAGATTATGTAATTTTTTTAGGATTAAGATTATATACCCTCCGGATCGTTGGAATTGTTTGTTTACTTAATCCATTTTTCAATTAGTATGTAATTTATTTAGGATTAAGATTATATACCCTGTTAGACTTTTAAGTTAAGAATTACTGAATTAGGATTATATAAGTAAAGTCGTTGTCCTTAATTAGGTTTAACTATTTAATTTAGGTTTTGATTATGTTGTATACTTGTATAGATTGTTAATGAGTTAGAGATTTAGTTGGAAACACAAACACAAATGTGCCAGAAAGTGGAAGTGGTGGAACATCTACAGCTATAAAAAGTACTTAGAAAAAATGCTTTGGTCCTTTGACATGTTTTTTTGAGGAGGTCCTATTGACATGTTGCTTTTAGAATATTTGATAACTCCATGAACATTTTGCTTTATTACAAAGAAATTACAATATTATATTTAGGTTCGTGCTAATTAAGATATACATAAATAATCTGGTAGTGTGTGTTCTCGATTTACAATTTTTCTGGTCCTCCATGTCGTGTTCGCTTTAAGTGTTTTTTTTTTTAGAAGACCGCTTTAAGTGTTTGACAACATTGACTCTAACAATATCATTTTTATTGTTTTCGTTTAATAGTTTTGTAACTTGTGTATGATTAATTCATCCTTATTGTATATCATAGAATGCGAAGGAAATAAGAAAAACGCGAAGGAAAGAAGTCAAAAGAAAAAAGGAGAGAAGATGATCTACCGGAACTGGTCGCTGCTGTCGTCAACGGTGGTCATCTGGGGCGGTGTTGGCACCATTGCGCTCGCCCAATTCTTCCTGTTCGGTGGCAAGGTAAATCTGCTTTCTGTCTCCTTCCCTCTTCTCGTTTTTTCTCCTGGATTCTTTACAGAAATTGCAATAGTGAATAGAGAGTTTTTTTATTGTTCTTCTTGAATTACATTTTGTAGTTGGTTTGATGAATATATGTGACTGCCGCAATTTTGCGTCCATAGAAGAGGGCATGGTTGTCAGGATCCCAATCTAGATAGTAAGATCCTATATCTTACAATCCTCCGGACAGAAAACGATCTCAATCCTACCCGGAGGATCTTAAACGTAAGATCTATATCGAATCTATAGTCGGGATCTTACAATCCTAACGATCCTACGATATTGGTACAAATTTATTTATTCGAATAAAAAAAAAGTAAACATGAAGATCCTTGAGAAAATTAGATTTAACTATTTTATTTAAATACATTGTATATGTGAGTCTCACTTTCATGAATTTTAATATCTTCTAATAATTTAATGTTATGTTTTGAAACTAAACTATATTATCTTACATCAAAATTAATTTTATTATTGCACGTATACTAAGAATTATATTGCACTTTAATAAATATTATAGTTCATTAAGGTCAAATATTATATATTATCTTTTTAGTGTTTTTTTAAGAGTATATCATATTGTCTTTCAAATGATATAAAAAAATATCTATTAGTCTTGAAAATATGAATAAAGTATTAATGGTCAATGCTTAATTAACTTATATATAAACACAATATTTATGAATAAATATACTACTTTATTATTGTATATTATTGTATATTTATGAATAATTTTTTATTCATGGGGTAGGATCCTATGATCCTCGATTTGATCCTACGATCCTCGATCCTCAATCCGATCCTACGATCTTCGAGCCTCGAAGCCCCTTATGATTCTACCTCGAAAAGCGATCTTGACAACCTTGGAAGAGGGATCTACAACTGTAAAAGATCGATTTATTTAGTTAGGGCATGAACATGGTCTTTATATCGAGATGGAGAGCGATAAGTTTGTTTTGGTTCAATTCCTATCCCTTTTTATTTTGTTGAAAATGTTAGGAAATATTGGTGTTTAAAGTCCGGATCTGGTGGCGTCACTACGATACCTTGAGCCAATTTCATTTATGGAGAATTCAAGAGCAATTTATATGTCTCTTACGTTATACCTTTGATTCTATAGGCCTGATCAGTAAATAACCATGCAGAATGTATTACCTCTAAAGCTCAAGTGTCATCATTTTCTCAAACTCGTCTTAAGTTTACCAGTAAAGAAGTCTAAAAGTTATGGTTGGAGGCATGATATTTGCTGCCTCGCACAGGTGCACACTGTTGCATCCAATAAGGCAATAAAAATAACTATTTTCACTTTTTCTTGATAGATATATACGCCAATAGGATCAGAGTGCACTGGGTTTTTGAAATTTGACAAGTTTAAGGCAGTTCAATCACAGTTATTTAGATTTGTTTTTGTACGCTAATTCTAGTAATTTGAGGTATGTGATTTATTGTTCCCAAGCATCCTTTCACACATCTTTGAGAGGGCATGCCCCAAAACTTTTGTGATATATCCAATCTAGCCTCCTTGCTGTGAGGCTAAGAATTGTCACCTTTATGCATGGGTCTTCAAATCCTTGCAAAATAGTGAAGAACGACTCCTTTATTTTGTATGGAGGTTTTGTCCTTACTATATGACAAAGGGTGGGTTTAGGAAACTATGAAGATCACTGAATATTTTGATCCATTTTCTCGAAGACGAATTTTCTTTTCCTCCTGGATTGAGGGACATTCCATAACCATGGTGTTCTTTTAGGTACAAGAGCCTTAATATATTGAGGACTGAGAGAGAAAATATATACACAAAGGAGTTCTTATTGTGTTTTATAGATATGAAATCATGAGGAGGTTAGTCCCTTTGGTAAACCTTTTAGGAAGAGGCCCAGTTAATTTATTCTACACGTGGGACCGAGAAAGTGCTTGAAATAGAACATCACTGTAAGGAAATAATTTGAGATGGTTTGGTCATGTTCAGATAAGACCATTAGATGCGCCAGTAAGAAGAGTAGATCAAATAATCTGGAGTCCGATTAAAAGAGGGAGAGGGAGGCCAAGGCAGACACTTGGCGAACTAATAGAGCAAGATCTATTGGTGAATAATATACCGAAAGGTTTGGTTACTAATAGAGCGGAATGGCGTCGTATGATCCATGTAGCCGACCCCACCTAGTGGGATAAGGTTTTGTTGTTGTTGTTGTTGTTAAAGAAGGCCTTCTAACAAATTGGGGTGAAATTTGAACTATCTGTTCTTTGTTTCATTTTTCTTGATGATACTTCATTATCCAGGGTGATGAGACAGAGGAGGGGTTACAAAGATAAATTGGTCCTCTGTATATTCACACATAATCTTTAATATGCATAGATGATGTGCAAAAGGTGTTTTGTCTCATCAATGAAACTTTTGGATGACTACGAGTTTGCTAGTCGTCTTTTCTTGTTTTAAAAAAAGTGTTTTGTCATCCGTTTCTTCCTCCAAAAAAGTAGCATTGTTCCAAAGTTGAGTGGAGCAATTATATTTATTTGACGAGGCCACAACATCAATAAAACAGTTCAGAAGGAGTTTATGGTCTCTCTCTCTAGAAACAAGGAATCTCTGGTGCTCGGGTTTTTAGTAGATCTACTGATTGAACACCAAACCTCCAAAATAGAAATGACGAAACTTAATCTGTATTTAAAGGTAATTATTCGGATGGAGTGGAAAAATCTCCAGGAATACAAGATTTAACAAAATAATATGCCCCTAAAACGGGTCCTGTCCACATATTTATGGAAACAAAGAAAGAAACTAACTTGTAACTACTATATATCTGGAGGACATGCATTGGTAGTTTGTGGACAGGTGGTGGTATTGGGCACCCACTGTGTGGGAAGGTGGAGTCATGCTGGTGGTGGCAGGAATGGGATGCTGTTGTTCCGAGGAATGTGATTGAACATCTCTAGGTTAACTATATTGAATATGCTTTTCCTCATATGAATTTAAAGTGGAAATTCCAGGACTATTACCACAGTCATCCAATTGGTATTAATGATGCAAAAAATGGGGGAATTTACATGTGCTTATAGAGCAAAAAGATGGTGAAAAAGGCAAAAGAAGGTGCAGCGGGATCCCACGAAGAACTTCCCCCGACTCTAATAGAAATTGTCTGTGTGATGTACAATATTCTCGATGTAACACTGATTTCCCTAGAAAATTGTACGGTTGCACTACAACCACAATGTTCATATAACAGCAAAAACCCCAAGCCATGGGCGTTGCTCGTCCTATGTCCCTCGTGCTGCCACAGCTCGTAGAGAGGATCAAAAGCTATCAGGCATCGAGATGTTTGTGTCTGTGTAGCGCATCTACCGCCAGATCTCTGTGGCTAACTGGAAGAAGAGATGATAGTGTCCTCTATGCAGCCCCACAAAGTGCAGATAATGCGTTTGAGCTGCCCATCTCGCCATGTAAGATCTAGCAAGGAAAGAGATTAGAAAAATGACTATTTAGAATGGAACTCAGCATTTAGCGGTTAACTGTTGTTGAGAAATGTCTTTGCTTTAATAAGGTGTTATTGGAAGTACCAATTCCTTTAAATAAATTATTCCTATGATACAATTGGCTCTAATATATTAGGGCATCCTTACCATTTTTTTTCCTGTATGATATGATATTCATTCCATTTGAATATTTGGAGCCTGGTGTTCTGCATATTTTTTAGGACAAAATAAGATACCTTAAATGGTTAGCTATGAACCTAGGGATATGTTGGAGAGGTAAAGATATATGTTCAATAAACTAGGATTAGAGTTATATGAATATGCATCAATAAATATTGGTCAAATAATAGTAAAGGAAAAGATGGCATGTCAAATGGATCAAAGTAGCCAATTTCAGATTAGATCAGAACGAGGCATAGTTAGTGTTGACGATAATGTTGATATGATTAGCAGCTTGTCCTGTATTCCATAAGATAGTAGTATGTTTTCTTGCGGAGCTAATTTGACATATTGAATAGCCACCCTGATATTTTGTTTCATGTGTCAGTGATGTGTTATTGTTCTTTTTTTTGCCTGCATGTTATTTGTTGGTTGACTTAGCTGGTAAAGCCAGGTAGAAAGTACCGTAAGCTTCATTTCATCATGATATGAGGTTGAAAAAAAAGAAAGATATATTTTCTACACACAATTTTAAATTTAATTCCAGATGGTTCTTCCATAGTAGTATTGCATATCAGTTCTCTATAATTCAACTTCATGGAGTATTTATCTTTGTGTAGTTTGGCTCAGTGACAAATTATATGTTGTGTTTTTCAAGAATCTTCTTCAACTTATTTGGTTTTGTTAACTAAATTTTGAAGCAAAATATTGTTGTGAATATGATTGATCATATAACAGATATTAGTATATTTTTGTAGTTGGTCTAGGATTTAGTAATTGAGACATCTTGTTGACATGTTTGTAGTTCAGTGCTGATGTATATGATACGCAATATCCTCCAAAAATCATCTGGTATAAACTTCATGGTTAATCTAATGAAGCATTTAACTCCTCTTGGAATCCGCAGGAAAAGTTTACTGAATATATGTGTCGTGAGGGTGAGAAGCTCAGGCAACAAGATAGAGCTGTGATTGCTCAGAACATTAACAGAGCATAATGGATCAAAAGAAGTGAAGATTTGTGCGCCTCCTTTAATTACTTGCTGCCTGATTCCAATGTTTAAACTTAATATTTTGCACAAGAGAACTTTCTGAGTTTGTAAATGGAAACCACTATAAGTGATCCGTGTCTCGACGACAGCTTTGTAATAATGTTCTTTTCTGTTGGCTTGTAATAATGTCCTGATTTCGCATCTTATGTCATGCGACATTTGATTAGGCAACCAAATGCATTGTCTCTTCAGTTTATCTTTCGTCTCTTTATATGTTACCTTGGGGTCTATTTTGGTTAAATGTTTAATCATCCCATTCTTTTCCAAACTCTTTGCATTTGCTATCTTCATGGTGCCTTCAATAATTAATTATTCTTTCTAATGAGCTTTACACTTTCCATGATAAAAGTAAAGGAATTTGCAATTCATTATGGACACAAAATATTATTTTTCATTTACGGGCAGAAATATGAGATTTTTGAATTGTATGGTATTGTATTTTGGAGATATTGTTGATTTATATATCTGACAAGAAAATGTCAAATTTTTGTCCTTATAAATTACTAGTACGTCGTTACATAACAATTAGCTACTTTCAAACACAAAATAAGAAATAAATCAATAATTTTTGGGGGCACAAAATAACCATTTTTTGGGAAAGAAATTGAACTGCTACTACAGCAGTCGCATTCAATCTCAGTAATTGTCTCTCGAATGACATAACTCTACTTGATGATAACTTTATTTATAAATGTTCTACTAAAAAGTGCCAAATGGAAAAAGAAGGAAGAATAGATATAATGAAATATTATTCCAGTGTTTTAAAAAAAGTTTATCAAACGAAAAATGCAATAAAATTCAAGTACAAAAGTACTTGAAAAAAAATGAAAACTAAAGCTCTAAGGCATCAGCTAAATCCAACAAGCGCGGCGAAATTCGTAGACGTCTTTGTCGTAAAATTGTTTCGTAGGTTGCATCTCATTTTTTGCACACGAAAAGGACATGGTATCACCTTTGTAAAGCATCTGCAGATAAACTCGTTCTTGCACACTTGTGACTGCCTTCATCCACATACAATCTACAGGTCCGACGAATAGGAACTTGTCTCTGATGCTCTCTAATTCGACCCATCTCTCATTTGCATCGTCGAACTCGAAGATATGAACCTTCCCACTGTCAACGTCCACAAAGACTGAAATGAGCCGCTTGTCATTCATCTCAACCAGGTAATACCTGTCATTGCTTTTGTGAGTCCTTTTGATGCGCGTTCCGATCACAATCATGGATTCATCAGAGAGGTCGTATATCGCCAGTCTCCCGTCGAGGCCGAGATGATAAATCTCATCTCCGACGAAGAGGGGCCTTGAGTACGATCCTGCAAAGTTTCCTTCTTCATGATCGACCTCGAATCTTGTCCATTCTTCGTCTCCGGGACAACAATGACAAACAAGAGTTTCATCGTAGGATGTGTACAGCGCGACGATCGTACAATCGGAGGAAGTCGGCGGCGACGAGAAGTTGAACATGTAACAAACTGGGAATTGCTTGTCGGGAACCTCAACGGTCGCCTGCGTCAAGGGGTTGAAGAAGAAGATTTGTTCGCCCTCGCCGGCGATGAGAAGCAGCCAGCCGTAGTTTGAGCATGCAATGTGAACATTGGAAGGCAGATTCAGAGTGTCGATGGTGAATTCTTCGCCTTGACGCAGAGGGTCGAGGATCACACATTTCTTGCACCCCCATGGGAATTTGAGTTGGCATGGATTCCCGTAAAAATGAGGGCATTGGAGTTTAGGAGTTTCGCAAACTATGGTCCTCCAGCGCTTGAAAACTCGCGATGATCGAATGAATAAGATGATGTTGAGCCGACTCATGATCAAATCCAGAATGCCGTCCGGTAAGTACGTCCAAGGACTTTGTTCTTCTTCATCTCTCATTTCTCGAGTTTCATCGTGATTTATTTTGCAAGATGGAATCTGGTAATCGACGGTTTTATACAAGTTAATAAATAAAATAATCTTAAATGCAAAGGTTCTTTATATATGTCTTGAAAATTATTTAAATAGAAGAAAAATAGAGTAGTGGATATATGGCATATGTATGTATCCAAAATGTGGCGTATTATTTTTTATTCTTCTTCTTCAACTGTCACTAAAATATTATTTGCAATAAAAAAATATATCTAAGTGAAGACAAGATACCTCGGTTGCCACATGCAACTTTGTTAGATCATGACTTCCCTCCTGGCTAGAATTTTTCTTCTTTCTTCCTTTCTTTCCCTTTGCCATTGACAGAAAAGATAGACTGGTTGGGGATGATATAAAGTTTGAATAATAGAGTTGTAATTGTGCCTTCACTCTGCAGATCCTAATGTAACAGGCGGTCGAAATAGAAAATAACAGTGCAAAGTTTGATGGAAAAAAATATGATGAAGCGGTTCATATTTATAAGGGCGCCGAGAATTAGATTCTTTATTATGTAGAATTCTAATAGGAATAGGATATTATAATCGTATTACTAATTAAAATCGGAACTGATCATATAGAATCCTAGTATATCAACCCTTGGATCGTGAATGAAATCGGAACTGAGATTCATGCTCACCCCTAGGCCCTCGAAGTCTCCATATGGTGCCCCGGTACTCTTTCAGAAAAAGCATGATGGTTCCCTCCGGATGTGCATCGACTATCGGGCGCTCAACAAGGTTACGGTGAAGAATACTCCATTCCCTTAGTGTCGGACTTGTTCGACCAACTTGACGGTGCAAGATGGTTTATCAAGTTGAATCTTCGTTCGGGCTATTGACAAGTCCGAATCGTGGAGGAAGATGTGCAAAAGACGGCATGCATCACAAGATGCGGCTCCTACAAGTTCCTCGTGATGCCTTTCGGCCTCACCAACGTTCCGACGATCTTCTGCACCATCATGAACAAGGTATTGCAACCATTCCTTGACAAGTTCGTGGTTATCTACCTTGACGACATCATGATCCACAACTGCACTTTGGCGGAGCACATCAAGCACATTGGGCAAGTGTTTGAAGTGTTGCGGCAGAACGAGCTCTACGCCAAGTGGGAGAAGTATGCCTTCGCTCAACCGGAAGTGCACTTCTTGCGATAAGTCGTCAGAAGTGGCAAGCTAAAAATGAATGGTGCAAAAATTCGATCCATTATGGAGTGGGAGCTGCCCAAGTGGGTTCCTGACATGCGTTCGTTTCTTGGTCTGACGAACTACTATAGACGGTTCATTAAGGGGTATTCACATGTGACGACCCCTTTGACGAATCTCCTCCGGAAGAATGTGAAGTGGGAGTGGACGCCTACATGCCAGGAAGTGTTCGACACCTTCAAGAAGGCCATGATGGAGGAACTGGTGCTTGTCCTACTAGACCACACCAAGCCTTACGAGGTACAAACATATGCTTCGGACTATGCTATTGGAGGAGTTCTTATGCAGGAGGGGCATCCCGTGGCATTCGAGAGTGGCAAACTCAACGACACGAAGCGACGCTACGCCGTTCAGGAGAAGGAGATGACCGCGGTGATCCACTGCCTTAGGACATGACAGTACTACCTTCTCGAGTCACGATTTCACATCAAGACGAATAATGTCGCAAAGACACAGAAGAAGCTCTCTCAAAAGCAAGCAAGGTGGCAAGATTTCATGGCGGAGTTCGACTTCCTAGAGTACAAGCCCGGTAAGATGAATGTCATTGCTGACGCCCTTAGTCGAGCACGGAATTGGTGGCCATGAGCTCCTCCCAAGCCGACATGATCGAGAGGATCAAGAAGGGATTGTAGTCGGATCCCACAGAAAGGAACCTGTTTGAGCGAGCAGAGGAAAAGAGACGCCGCTTTTGGGTGGAAGATGGGTTGATCTTCATTAAGGAACGTCACATCTACCTTCAACTTATGACGCGTTATCATGCAAGAGTGCTATGACTCCAAGTGGACGGGGCATTCGAGCATCCGTCGCACTTTAGCACTCATCGAGGACAACTACTTCTGGTCAAGGATGGAGGATGATGTTGAAGCTTTTGTGAAGACATGTCTTGTTTGCCAGCAAGACAAGAATCTCAACCAAGCATCCAGCGGACTTCTAGAACCTCTGTCTATTCCAAAGCGATCATGGAAAGATGTTTCCATGAAGTTGTCCTCGACCGATTCTCTAAGTATGCCTTCTTCATCGCCGGCTCAGTAAGTTGTTCAGCTACTAAAGCTGCGGAGCTATTCATGAAGTATATAGTCAAGTATTGGGGCCTACCGCAAAGCATAGTCAACGATCAGGATGGGCAATTCATTGACAACTTCTGGAAGGAACTGTTCAAGATGATGGGCTCCAACCTGCATTTCTCGACATCACTTCATCCTCAAATCAACGGCCAAACAGAGAGGGTGAATTGTATCTTTGAAATCTACTTGCGGCACTATGTGTATCACGGACGTGCTCTACAAACATCATCTTTGCATAATCATGCATTTCATTAACATATTAAGTTAGTTTATATGTTCATTTAATGATATTTGTATATAGTAATTAATATTTATATTAGAGCATAATGATTATTTAATTATTGATAAACTTTACAAAGTAATTACATAAGGTTATTAGGAATAAATTGTAAATTTTCTAAATATTATAATATATATATGTTTAAATAGGATCAAGTAAGCTTAATTAGAATTAAAACACTTAGTTATGACAAAGAAAATGTGATTGACCATCACTTAAGTTCCAAACAACTGAAGTAGACAAGTGAGAGTTGCTTAAAGGGATATTTTTTCAAACCACCTTATGTCGTCCAAAAGTTTTGAAAAAAATATATAATCCACTTAATATTATCCTTTCACTGTAGGAAAATTACCTGATGACGAGCTCAAGTTAAACGACCTGGGGAAAATCGCGAACATAGGTTGTTCAAGGTGAGTTTTGATCCGAAAATTATTCTTCTGATTGAGAGAATCATTCCTTCATGTTACCAAACCAATTATGAAATTATATATGGTTAATCCATTTGAAGTTAGCTTTCCATTTCCTCTAGAACTACCTAAAAATGAGTTTTATAAGGGAAGTTATGAACTTATCTTCTCTGGTCACTCATTCTGTCCTGAGTCTGATATAGGTTCGACTTGTAAATTAGGGCACAGTCGTAATTAAGAGAATTATGGTTTTAAATTTGGATATGATTAAATAGACATTTCAAGGGTTCGGTGAGAAGAGGAATCATCTTATTTTGATATGTATCTTGGGAGAAATGAATTTTGCATTTCATAGTGATTCTTCTATCAGATTTTAGCACATGGACAGATGATTACCCGAATTAACTATTTTTGTTATAGACTTTACAGTGAGTTAAATTCTTAATTTTTATGACAAAACACTAAGGAAGTCTAATTTTCAAAAATAAATATGACCTAGTTAAATAGGCAAGTATGAAGAAATATATAAATCAATCTTTCAGTGACACACAGTCTGCCAGGACATAAATCCTAGTCAGATTTCCTGGGATGTTATTATTTACTCACTTGTATTTAGTTAATGATATTGGGGTTGGAAATCTTAGTATGTCTAGTTTCTAATTAATCCATAATCATAAGATTTGCCTATGTGGTTAAGAAGTTATAAATTATTTATTGACAAATACTCAGTATGAAATCTTGAGACAACAACAAGTTAAACTATGGAGAATTGAAAAGTTTTAATTGTGAAATAAACTATGAACAAAAACACCTGAAGTTAGACATTGATATTAGAGAGGATTATATGCATTTTAGGATGCACAAACATTCATGCATCATGAGCATGCATTGCATATTACTTTGTTGTAATTGAGAAGTAAAAAGACATTATTACTTGTAGAAAAATATCAAGTTGCAAGTGAAAGAGAGGAAATATAATAAACCTCTTTAAAGAGATAAAGTATAAGGTGAGTGGGTAAATTTACAATATAGCAAAATGATATATGTTACTTCTTTTATTTATGATATTATCTTAAGTAAATATTATTATTAGTATTGCTATTGAAACATACCTTGAGTTAAGAAAGATATTTATGATATATTTCAAATATTTCATATGAGATGGAGTATCCTCTTACATCAAAATTATTTTCAGGGAACAATGCTTGTGAACTTAAATAAGTTTACTTGATATTGATACATGATGATGACATATTATTTTGTAAGTATAAAACTCCATGTGTACATTGATCATGCTGAATGAAAAAGGTCTTTGGGGCATACATCGAGTGTCTTTGCCCCTTGGGGCTGCTCTGCGTGCACGTATTGACCCATGATATGCTCTGCGTATCTGAGAATCATGATTGGATGACACACAATCATGAAAGGATACATATTGACCCATGATTTGCTCTGCGTATATGAGACTCTTGATTGTGAAGCTCTGCTTAACTGTGTGACACACAATCATGAAAGGTACGTATTGACCCATGATTTGCTCTACGTATCTATGCATCTTGATTATGAAGCTCTTCTTAACTGTATGACACATGATCATGGAGGAATACATATTGACCCATGTTGAGTATGTGCAATGACACATGTGTGGAGTTTAATTATGAAAATGATGATATCTTGAGTTACTTTTGGTTATATGAAAGTTCATATGATTTAACAATTTATGTTAATGTATGATGCTTTAAATGTTTTATTACATAGAAAATGTGGTTATTTAATGTTATATGCACTCGTATTGTTCCCCTACGTTGTACTTTTATTCCACTTACTGAGCAAATGATTGTTGCTCATGGTACCCATTTTAAAATTTTCAAATACTCGTAGGTTCTCGAGTTGAGTCGACTCGGAACTTGTTTTGCTGCATATAAAAGAGATCGAGCCGCTTGAGCACTTTTATTTTCCCCTTCACTTTTGTTATTTTTTAAGCATGCATATGTAATATATAATCTTAGATGTTGTAATTAAGTTTGAGAAGAACCTTTTATAAGGTCATATAATACTTGATTCTATGGGGTTCTATGTGGTTTGTGAAAAAAATATAATGACAATATGTGAATGTCCTGTCTTATAGTTTTTCTATTAAACTTTGATGAATATATATGTGTCTTTTGTATGTATTGGCAAATACCACAAAATAAGTAAGGGAGAAGGTTTTGCCAATTTTATTTATAGAATTGTTAAATATAATTAAGATTATGATAATTGAGATTAAAACTTAGTCACGAAGTTGGGTGTGACAATGTGAGTGCCAATCAGAAGGACTGGACGAAGCTACTCGATATCGCACAATTCTCCTACAACCTACAACGAAGTGAGTCGACCAATAGGAGTCCCTTTGAGATAGTGACGGGGCAGCAACCTCTCACTCTATAGGTCGTCGCCACTTCTTATGGTGGCAAAGTCCCCATCGCTCACCGCATGGCAAGAGAATGGCATGAGCAGAATGGTATGGCTCGAGCATGTCTGCATAATGCATTGAAGCGCATGAAGAAGTAGGCGGACACCTGTGGTAGTTTAAGCAGAAGATTGAAAAATTTGAAGCTGTAACTCCAGGAATGTCGCTGACTTGAGTGGGGGAGAATGTCTCGGGGGTCTTTCCTGTGGACCGCATAGTTATTTTACTTCCTTGTATTTTTCCTTTTCAACACACTTTTGTACTTAGTTTATTTTTCAAGTATGATAGTGGCAGTTTTGTAATTTGCACTTCAGAAAAGTGCACCCCCTTGACTTGTCCTCCACATCACACGTTACATATCTACCTCCCGAAATGGTGATATATTAGAGGAGACCCGCTAGTGCTCCTCCGAAACCTTATAATAATTCTTATTTACTCAACAAAGATTTCAAGCTTTCCAAAATCTAGTATTGTGCCTCGAACATGGGGTGGCAACCTATAAAAACGTCCCAAGCGATCGAGCGTTCAATCGAGGTACCCATTTGTTCACAAATACCTCCACCCAAACGTCCGCTCGGGATCAAGCGTCCCAAAACTGTGACATTCGAGAAAATGACATAAGAAAGCTTCCGCAAGTGCTCAAAAGAGCTTGCCTAGACGTCGGACACGTCTAGACGTCGCAAGAATCGGTCGAGCAAAAAATGATCCCGTGACACTTTCACCCAATCAAATAGACTCTTAAAGAGTACCAGTTCTTTTATTGTACATATGTGACTGAGAAAGAACTAGAAATAGTGTATTATTGTAAGGAAATGGATTTTTAATATGAAGAAGGCATTCTAACCAATCAGGATGCAATTGAACTATCTGTTCATTATATATATATATATATATATATATATATATTGTGATCCTTCTGGATCATCCAGGATGACGAGAAAGAGGTGGGGTTACAATGATAAATTGGTCCTCTGTACATTTCACACATAATCTTTAATAGGCATAGATGGTGTAAAAGACGTTTCATCATCCTTTTCTTCCAAAATAGTAGCATTCTTCCATATGAATAGCATTGGTAAAGGCTATAATGCCAAGGAATTGTTACGCAGGGATACAGGGGAGGAAGTTGAGTGGAGCAAGTATCTTTAGTTTACAAGGTCACAACATTGGAAAACCAGTTCAAAAGGAGTTTGTGTGGACTCTCTCTCTCTCAACAAAAAAAAAAACGTTAGAATTTTGATAAGAGAGAAATTATGCATTGAGAAATGCAAGGTGACATAAAATTTTATTAGATAAAAATAAAAGAAAATTATAATTTAGGTGATGCTTCCAGTAGAAATTTTCTGCGTCCACAAAGATTCAAACTTAAACAATGAGGAGCTTCTATCCACTCCACCCCAACTCCAATTGATTATAATAATTATTACTATTAGTAATAAAAAAGAGTTAGCAAATATTATTTATATATGAATAATAGAGTTTTAATTGCTAGATTATGGTAATTTCTTTCTACTCACCTTGTCTTCACCCACGCCAGACTCCGCATATCTTGATGATTCAATCCGCGGTCGAAATAGGAAAAAAACAGTGCAAGGTTTGATGGAGAAAAAAATATGATGAATTCGTTCCTATTTAAAGGAATATTTAATTAAGAATCATTTTTTTACCGTTTGAATAAAAAAACGGGTCTTACTCCTATTAGAATAAAAAATAATTATGCCTATTTTGTTTCTAGTACACATAATTATGAGTAATTAAGTTTAATTTATGCCGATTTATTTAAATAAAAAGGTCCATCATAATAAAACTAATTTATGCTTGATTTATCACCTATGAAAATATAAATGTAAATATAAATACGTAGCAAAAGGAATTATGAATTAAAGAATATCAAGCTCCCTCTTTGGTCAACATAACGCGAACGAAATGATTGTTAGAAAGGGGAAAAAGTATGAGCGTCTGTTTTCTCCTCTCTCCGTCTAGTTTTTTTGGACTCTTATGTAGGAATCAGAACAGATTCGTGGATTATTCATCTGGATGGATTTGATGAATATATATGCAGAAGCTTGCGAATCCAAACGAACTCCTAGTAGGATTAGAAATAAAAGAAAAAGAGTGCTATTGAAATAACTAATTTTAATCAAAGAAAAATTAATTATTCTTACTAATATTACCATCAATTTTCGATGGTCATATGGGGCGGTGTTGGCACGGTTGCCCTCGCCCAATTCTTCCTGTTCGGCGGTAAGGTAAATCTGCTTTCTGTCTCCTTCCCTCTTCTCGTTTTTTCTCTCGGATTCTTTACAGAAATTGCAATAGTGAATAGAGATTTTTTTATTGTTCTTCTAAAATTACATTTTGTAGTTGATTTGATGAATATATGTGACTGCCGCAATTTTGCATCCATAGAAGAGGGATCTGAGTGGCTGTGAAAAATTGATTTAGATTTCTTTGGTTAGGGCATGAACATGATTTTGATATCGAGATGGAGAGCGATAAGTTTGTTTTGGTTCAATTCCTATCCCTTTTTATTTTGTTAAAAATGTCAGGAAATATTGGTGTTTAAGGTCCGGATGCAATTTATGTCTCTTACGTTATATTATACCTTTGTTTCTATAGGCAGGGATGGAGAAAGTGAAAAAAATTTGTTTCGGTTAAAAAAATTCATTCATTATTTTTTGGATGATTTTTAAATTACAAAAAACCAACCTAAAATTATTTAGAAAAAGGAAAAATCATCCCAATTTTTTCGGGTGATTTTTTCGGACCTTTATTTTAGTAAAATAATATTTTTGAAAATTATATAATAAATTATTATTAATATTAACATATTTAATTTTATAACTAAACATAGGATATACTATTAGAACTATTGAGGTAGAGTTTTATAATGTGATTTGAACATATTAAAGTATATAAAAAATATTATACCAATAACAAAAATAATTACTTATAAATTAATTATATAAATAATAAATAATAAATAAAAACGGACATGGACCTTACGAGTTTTTCGAGTAGGGCCCTGGTTTAAGCGAATTAGTTTTGCTCTATTAAAAAACTATTATAAATCGTATTCGGTCTCCTAATTTTCAATTTTTTTTATTTTATTTTTTGAGTTGAGTAAGTTTTTCGGATTGATGGAATTTTTCTTATATTACTAACATACACCATAAAATATATACCTTAAAATATAAATGAAATAAATTAGAAGTTAATTAGTTTTAACTGAATAAATAAAAATAGTACTAAACGATACCAAAGAAAAGAAGGATAAAAGAAAGTATAATAAAAAATAGCAACAAAAAAATGCAACTCTAAAAATATAGGCCGCGTGTTTTTAGATCCACAAATTATATTTTAACTAACATCCAATAAATGAAAAGTGAATATATAAGAAAACAATCTGGAGCTGGAATCGATCACGAGACCTCCAAAATCTTAGAGGATGCATTTACCAGCAGACCAGCTTTGATTTTTTGAACTTGCACGGGGAGCCACTATATATTCGTTAGGCCTGATCACTAAAACCCATGCAGAATGTATTACCTCTAAAGCTCAACTGTCATCATTTTCTCAAACTCGTCTTAAATTTACCAGTTAAGAAGTCTAAAAGTTGTGGTCGGACGCATGATATTTGCTGCCTCGCACAGGTGCATCCAATATGGAAATAAGAATTAGAAATAAAAACAACTGTTTTCACTTTTCTTGATAGGTATATACGTCAATAGGATCAGAGTGCACTAGGTTTTTGAAATTTCTACGCTAATTCTAGTAATCTGAGGTATGTGATTTATTATTCCCAAGCATCCTTTCACACATCTTTGAGAGGGTATGCCCCAAAACTTTTGTGATATATCCAATTTGACCTCCTTGCTATGAGGCTAAGAATTGTCACCATTATGCATGAGTCTTCAAATCCTTTCAAAATAGTGAAGAACGACTCCTTTATTTTGTATGAAGGTTTTGTCCTTGCTATATGACAAAGGGCGTGTTTAAGAAACTATGAAGGCCACTGAATATTTTGATCCACTTTCTTGAAGACAAATTTCTTTTCCTCCTGGATTGAGGGACATTCCATAACCATGGTGTTCTGGTAGATACAAGAGCCTTAATATATTCAGGAATGAGGGAGAAAATATATACACAAAGGAGTTCTTATTGTGTTTTATAGATATGAAATCATGAGGATGTTAGTCCCATTGGTAAACCTTTTTAGGAAGAGGCCCAGTTAATTTATTCTACACGTGGGACCGAGAAAGTGCTTGAAGTAGAACATCACTGTAGGGAAATAAATTTCCTTATATGAAGAAGGCCTTCTAAAAAATTGGGTGAAATTTGAATCATTCGTTCTTTGTTCCATTTTTCTTGGTGATACTTCATCATCCAGGATGATGAGATAGGGGGGGGGGGGGGGGGGGGGGGGGTTACAAAGATAAATTGGTCCTCTGTATATTCGCACATAACTTTTAGTATGCATGATGCGCAAAAGGTGTTATGTCTCATCAATGAAACTTTTGGATGACTACGAGCTTGTTAGTCGTCCTTTCTCGTTTTAAAAAAAGGTGTTTTTTCATCCGTTTCTATGAGTGGAGCAATTATATTTAGTTTACGAGGCTATAACATCAATAAAACAGTTCAGAAGGAATTTATGGACTCTCTCTCTCTCTCTTTAGAAATTAGGAATCTCTGGTGCTTTGGTTTTTAGTAGATCTACTGATTGAACACCAAACCTCCAAAACATAGATGAAGAAACTTAATCTTGATTTAAATGTAATTATTCGGATGGAGTGGACAAAACTCCAGGAATACAAGATTTAACAAATAATATGCCCTTAAAACGGGTCCTATCCACATATTTATGGAAACAAAGAAAGAAACTAACTTGTAACTACTATATATCTGGAGGACGTGCATTGGTGGTATTGGGCACCCACTATGCGGGAAGGTGGAGTCATGCTGGTGGTGGCAGGAACGGGATGCTGTTGTTGCGAGGAATGTGATTGAACATGCCGTTGTTGGTCCCACGAAGAACTTCCCCGCCTCTAATAGTAATTGTCTGTGTGGTGTACAATATTCTCGATGTAACACTGATTTCCCTAAAAAATTGTACGATTGCACTATCACCACAACGATCATATAACAGCAAAAGCCCCAAGCCATGGGCGTTGCTTGTCCTATGTCCCTCGTGCCTCCACAGCTCGTAGATTGGATCAAAATTCAAAAGCTATCAGACATCGAGATGTTTGTGTCTGTGTAGCGCATCTCCCTGCCAGATCTCTGTGGCTAACTGGAAGAAGAGATGAATAGTGCCCTCTCTGCAGCCCCACAAAGTGCAGATAATGTATTTGAGCTGCCCATCTCGCCCTGTAAGATCAAGCAAGGGAAGAGATTAGAAAGATGACTATTTAGAATGGAACTCGCATTTAGCGGTTAACTGTTGTTGAGAAATGTCTTTGCTTTAATAAGGTCAACATGGATCATACGACGACATTCCGCTCAATTAGTAACCAAATCTTTCGATATATTATTCACCAATAGATCTTGCTCCATTAGTTCGCCAAGTGTCCGTCTTGACCTCCCTCTCCCTCTTTTAATCGAACTCCAGATTATTTGATCTACTCTTCTTACTGGCGCATCTAATGGTCTTCTCTGAACATGACCAAATCATCTCAAACGATTCTCTACCATTTTCTCACTAATAGGAGCCACTCCGACTCATTCACGTATATGGTCATTCCTAATCTTGTATGACCACACATCCATCTCAACATCCTCATTTCGGCTACCCTCACTTTACGTTCATGTTGTCCCTTCATAACCCAACATTCACTACCATATAACACTACTGGCCTTATAGCAGTACGATAGAATTTTCTTTTAACTTTATTGGGTACTTTTCTATCACAAAGAACTCCAGTGGCTTTCCTCCACTTACACCAACCAGCTTGAATTCTATGATTAACATCGTCATCAATCTCACCATCTTGTCTTACAATTGATCCTAAATATTTAAACTTTGTCACTTGAGGAATTATATCCTCCCCTAGCCTAACTTTCAAATCGTCTCTAAGTTGTTTATTTGTGAAATTGCTATGCATATATTCTGTTTTATTCCTACTTAAACGAAAACCCTTTGACTCCAACGTATTTCTCCATATTTCCAATTTTGTATTAATCTCTTCTCTTGAATCCGCTAAAAGTACTATATCATCCGCAAATAGCATGCACTTAGGTATCTCCTCTATGATACTCTCGGTTATAGCATCGATAACTAAGTTAAATAGATACGGGCTTAAAGCTGATTCTTGATGTAGGCCAATTCCTATAGGAAATTCATTTATCTCACCTCCGGGTGTCCTAACCCTAGTCAATGTCCCATCGTACATATCTTGTATTACCTTAATATAGGCAACACTCACCCTCTTCTTTTGCAAGGCTTTCCAAAGTACATCCCTTTGTACCCGATCATACGCCTTCTCTAAGTCAATGAAAGCCATATGTAAGTCTCTTCTCCTACTTCGATACTTCTCCATCATTCCCTTAGTAAATAAATCACCTCTGTAGTGGATCTTCCTGCCATGAACCCAAATTGTCTCTCAAAAATATTAGTCTCCATTCTCAATCTATGCTCAATCACTTTTTTCCCATAATTTCATTGTGTGACTCATAAGTTTAATCCCTCTATAATTTGCACAATTCTGAATATCCCTTTTATTTTTGTAAATAGGAACTAATGTACTTAATCTCCAATCATTAGGCATATTTTTCGATCGTAAAATCTTATTAAATAGTTTATATAACCACAACACACATTTTTCTCCTAAATATTTCCAAACTTTAATCGGTATACCATCCGGTCCAACGGCTTTACCATTCTCCATTTTCTTAAGAGCTTCGCTAACCTGCGATACTCTAATTCTACGATAAAATGACTTATTAAGCTCACATTCGCTAACTGTCAAGTCCTTCAAATCACAACGGGAACCTTCACATCCATCATTAAATAGCTTATAGAAATATTCTTCCCATCTGTTCTTAATATCTCCTTCAGTAACTAAAATCTTGTCAACTTCATTTTTTACACATCTTACTTGATCCAAATCTCTCGACTCCTTCTCTTTATTCCTTGCAATCTTGTAAATCCTTTGTTCACCAGCCTTTGTCCCTAACTCCTTATAAAATCCCTCATATGCTTTAGCACGATCATCACTAACTGCCTTCTTAGCCTCCCTTTTCGCCAAACGATATTTTTTTCAATTGTCAGAACTATTGTCCAAATGTATCGCCTTGAAACAATTCTTCTTATTACGCATCTTTTCTTGGACCTTCTCATTCCACCACCAAGTCTCCTTATCTCGTGGTCCAAAACCTTTTGATTCTTCTAAAATGGCTTTAGCAACTATTTCAACCTTTTTTGCCACATTCTCCCACATGATACTAGCATCTCCTTCTAACTCTCACACACTTTCATCTAATAACTTACTTCTAAAAGTCTCTCGCTTCTCCCCCTTTAACTGTCACCACTTGATCTTTCGATCAAAAACTGTTCGAGATTTTGGTTTTATACATTTCATTTGCATATCAAGAACTAACAATCTATGTTGTGCAGTCACCCCATGCCCAGAAATTACTTTGCAATTAGTACAGCATTTTTTATCAGTATTTCTTGTCAAGAAAAAATTGATTTGAGACCTATGAGTTTCATTTTTGTATGTGATTAAATGTTCATCTCTCTTCCTAAAATAAGTGTTGATAATCTTAAGGTCATATGCTAAAGAAAAATCAATAATAGTTTGTCCTTCATCATTCAACTCCCCAAAATCAAAACCACCATGAACCCTTGCATGTGGTCCTGCCTCTTTACCAACATATCCATTAAGGTCTCTCTCAATATAAACTTTATCGGTTGTTGGTATACTTTCAATCAAACCCTCCATATCTGTCCAAAACTTCTCCTTGAGATGTGATTCTGCTCCTATTTGGGGTGCATATGCACTAATAATGTTCATAGTCTCATTTCCAATAATTACTTTCACGGATATGATTCGATCATCAATCCTTTTAACTTTCACAATATTCTTCCTCCATTCTGCATCCGCGATAATACCAACATCATTCCTTCCATTTACCTTACCTGTGTACCAAAGTTTGGAATCATTTAACCTAATCTCTTTACTTCCCGCTCATATCCATCTAGTTTCTTGCAAGCATAAGATACTAATCTTACGTTGGTCCATTACTTGTGCCACCTCGAGGCGCTTTCCATTCAACGTCCCAATGTTCCAAGAATCTAATCTGACCTTAGTCTCATAAACTAGCTTCTTTAACCGCCTCCGTCCATTAGAGTGCGGTAGCCCTTGCTCATTTAACACTGCATTCAGGCGAGGATGCAGCGGCTCTTGCTCTCTTATCACTGTACCCGAGCTGTACAGTGCGTTACTTACGGGTAACGACCTAGCATTAACACAATATATTCATTGATCCATGTTCATAAGATTCGACAGGATTTTATGCTGGCTGTCGGGGCCTAACGTAACCCTCCTCCTTTATCCGGGCTTGGGACCGGATATAAAATATAGACGGAGTTTCTGAGGAGAAGTACCAATTCCTTTAAATAAATTATTCCTATGATACAAATAGCTCAATAAACTAGGATTAGAGTTATATGAATATGCATCAATAAATATTGGTCAAATAATATTAAAAGCGAAAGACGACATGTCAAATGGATCAAAGTAGAAATTGGATCAGAACGAGGCGTAGTTAGTGTTGACGATAATGTTGATATGATTAGTAGCTTGTCCTGTATTCTATAAGATGGTAGTATGTTTGCTTGCGAGCTAATTTGGCATATAGAATAGCCACCTTGATCCCCCTCAAAATGAATAGCCACCGTTTTGTTTCGTGCGTCAATGATGTGTTATTGCTCTTTTTTTGCCTGCATGTTATTTGTTGGTTGACTTAGCTGGTAAAGCCAGGTAGAAACTATCGTAAGCTTCATTTCATCATGATATGAGGTTGAAAAAAATAAAGATATATTTTCTACACAAAATGGTAAATTTAATTACAAATAATTCTTCCACAGTAGTATTGCATATCAGTTCTCTATAATTCAACTTCATGGAGTACTTATCTTTGCTTAGTTTGGCTCAGTGACAGATTATATGTTGTGTTATTCAAGAATCTTCTTCAACTTATTTGGTTTTGTTAACTAAATTTTGAAGCAAAATATTGTTGTGAATATGATTGATCATATAACAAATATTAGTATATTTTTGTAGTTGGTCTAGGATTAGTAATTGAGACATCTTGTTGACATGTTTGTAGTTCAGTGCCCATGTATATGATACGCAATATCCTCCAAAAATCATCTGGTATAAACTCCATGGTTAATCTAATGAAGCATTTAACTCCTCTTGGAATCCACAGGAAATGTTTACCGAATATATGTGTCGTGAGGGTGAGAAGCTCAGGCAACAAGATAGAGCTGTGATTGCTCATAACATTAACAGAGCATAATGGATCAAAAGAAGTGAAGATTTGTGCGCCGCCTTTAACTACTTGCTGCCTAATTCAAATGTTTAAACTTAATAATTTGCACAAGAGAACTTTCTGAGTTTGTAAACGGAAGCCACTATAAGTGATCTGTGTCTCGGCGACAACTTTGTAATAATGTTCTGTTCTGTTGGCTTGTAATAATGTCCTGATTTCGTATCTTATGTCATGCGACATTTGATTAGGCAACCAAATGCATCGTCTTCAATTTATTTTTCGTCTCTTTATATGTTACCTTGGGGTCTATTTTTGTTAAATGTTTAATCATCCCATTCTTTTCCAAACTCTTTGCTTTTGCTATCTTCATGGTGCCTTCAATAATTAATTATTCTTTCTAGTGAGTTTTACACTTTTCATGATAAAAGTAAAGGAATTTTGCAATTCATTATGGACACAAAATATTATTTTTCATTTACTGGCAGAAATATGAGATTTCCGAATTGTATGGTGTTGTATTTTGGAGATATTGTTGATTTATAGATCTGACAAGAAAATGTCAGATTTTTGTCCTTATAAATTACTAGTACGTCGTTACATCACAATTAGTTACTTTCAAACACAAAATAAGAAATAAATCAATATTTTTTTGGGGCAGAGAATAACCATTTTTTGGGAAAGAAATTGAACTGCTACTACAGCAGTGGCATTCAATCTCAGTAATTGTCTCTCGAATGACATAACTCTACTTGATGATAACTTTATTTATAAATGTTCTACTAAAAAGTGCCAGATGGGAAAAGAAGAAGGAAGAATAGATATAATGAAATATTATTCCAGTGTTTTAAAAAAGTTTATCAAACGTAAAATGCAATAAAATTCAAGTACAAAAGTACTTGAAAAAAAATGAAAACTAAAGCTTTAAGGCATCAGCTCAATCCAACAAGCGGTGCGGCAAAATTCGTAGACGTCATTGTCGTAAAATTGTTTCGTAGGTTGCATCTCATTTTCTGCACACGAAAAGGACATGATATCACCTTTGTAAAGCATCTGCAGATAAACTCGTTCTTGCACACTTGTGACTGCCTTCATCCACATACAATCTACAGGTCCGACAAACAACAACTTGTCTCCGATGCTCTCTAGTTCGACCCATCTCTCATTTGCATCGTCGAACTCGAAGATATGAACCTTCCCACTGTCAACGTCCACAAAGACTGAAATGAGCCGCTTGTCATTCATCTCAACTAGGTAATACCTGTCATTGCTCTTGTGAGTTCTTTTGATGCGCGTTCCGATCACAGTCATGGATTCATCAGAGAGGTCGTATATTGCCAACCTCCCGTCGAGGCCGAGATGATAAATCTCATCTCCGACGAAGAGGAGCCTTGAGTACGATCCTATAAAGTTTTGTTCTTCATGATCGACCTCGAATCTTGTCCATTCTTCGTCTCCGGGCCGACAATGACAAACAAGAGTTTCATCGTAGGATGATGTGTACATCGCGACGATCGTACAATCGGAGGAAGTCGGCGACGACGAGAAGTTGAACATGTAACGAACTGGGAATTGCTTGTCGGGAAGCTTGACGGTCGCCTGTGTCAAGGGATTGAAGAAGAAGATTTGTTCGCCCTCGCCGGCGATGAGAAGCAGCCAGCCGTAATTTGAGCATGCAATGTGAACATTGGAAGGCAGATTTGGAGTGTTGATGGTGAATTCTTCTCCTTGATGCAGAGGGTCGAGGATCACACATTTCTTGCACCCCCATGGGAATCTGAGCAGGCGTGGATTCTCGTAAAAATGAGGGCATTGGAGTTTAGGAGTTTCGCAAACTATGGTCCTCCAGCGTTTGCAAACTCGCGATGATCGAATGAATTCGATGATGTTGAGCCGACTCATGATCAAATCCAGAATGCTGTCTGGTAAGTACGTCAAAGGACTTTGTTCTTCTTCATCTCTTGTTTCTTGAGTTTCATCGTGATTTATTTTGCATGATGGAATCTGGTAATCGATGGTTTTATACAAGTTAATAAATAAAAGAATCTTAAATGCAAAGGTTCTTTATATATGTCTTGAAAATTATTTAAATAGAAGAAAAATAGAGTAGTGGATATATGGCATATATATGTATCCAAAATGTGACGTATTATTTTTTATTCTTCTTCTCCAACTATCACTAAAATATTATTTGCAATAAAAGAAAATATATCTAAGTGAAGACAAGATACCTAGGTTGTCACATGCAACTTTGTTAGATCATGACTTCCCTCCTGGTTAGAATTTTTCTTTTTTCTTCCTTTCTTTCCTTTTGCCATTGACAGAAAAGATAGACCGGTTGGGGATGATATAAAATTTGAATAATAGAGTTGTAATTGTGCCTTCACTCTGCAGATCCTAATGTAATAGGCGGTCGAAATAGGAAAAAAACAATGCAAAGTTTGATGGAAAAAATATGATGAAGTGGTTCATATTTATAAGGGTGCCGAGAATTAGATTTTTTTTATGTAGAATTCTAATAGGAATAGGATATTATAATCGTATTACTAATTAAAATCGGAACTGGTCATATAGAATCCTAGTATATCAATCCTTGGATCGTGAATGAAAGGCTGAGATTCATGCTCGTATCTCAACCCTTCGATTCAGATCTACGGCTCAGATACCCACGTATTTTTTTTCCTATGAACCCTAACGCACGCTCACTTTTCCTCTCAACCTTCTCTCTCCTCGGCCGCCCCCCCGGGCACCGCCGATCTCGCTCGCCGACGCGGCCGACCTCGAGCACCCCTGCCACGACCCCGACGCCCTCCGCGCTGCCTTCACAGGTCGCCTTCCCGCACCACCGCCGCACGCCGACGCCTGCCGTACCCACGCCGACCTCGCACGACCTCCGACCCCGAACCACACCGCCGCGCATCGACCCCGCACAATCGCCATCCCCGTACACCGACCTCGCACCTCCGCTCGGACGCCGCCGACACGACCGTCCACTCGCTGCTGTAATTAATTGTTAATGCATGTTTAATTCATTTATTATTGCTTTTAGTTTATTTAGGACGATTATTGTTTGTAATGAATTCTTGTTGAGATTGGATTGTAAAAGTTCAATTCTTCTGCCGTCGATGTTGGATTGGTATTCCTTTGATTTTATTTGAGTTGTAAATGTGACAAAATGAAAGTCGAGACAAATTGTAGTTGATTTTTTTCGAAAAAAAACAATTTCCCTTGTTCGTCGTCTCTCAGTCCGCTCGCACGCTCACTAGTCACTCCTTCGACGACGCCCTCGTACACCGCCTGATGCTAACTACTCACCCCTTCCACGCTCGCCTAGCCGCTATCCGAATCTCTCGTCTGCTCCCTCGCCCACTACTCATTCCTTAGTGGGCTCCCACGCCCACTACTCACTCCTTACACGCTCCCACGCCCACTACTCACTCCTTGCACGCTCTCGGACGCGCACTATTATTCACCCGGGAAAAGAGGTCCTGCTTAGCATTTAAGCTAAGCAGGCTGACGTCCGATGAATCCCACGGTGCATGAACAAGCATCCAATACAGTGCGCTGTCATTCCAATTCATCTCTCTCATACACACTATCAATCCCACGGTGCGACCTGCTCATGTGCAGCTCCGCCGATGGCTTTGGCTGCTCCGCTGACGGTGACATCATGGATCGACGACGATGAGGTTGCTCCTTCGCCCTTCGTCGTTCAACGATGAGGTAACATCCCGAGTTAAAAGCCTTACGTTTTCTGCATCGCGCGGTTGCCCCCTTTCTCACAGTTGCTCCGATCACAGCTACATTTTGCATCGCCGACATCCATTTCTCATGGCTTCCCCCTTTGTCACGGCTGTCCCAGCCGCACGCGGCTGCCCCCTTTGTCACGGCTGCGGAGTCTTCTTCTGCACGTCTCCGCTCTATCGCCGCTCGCCGCTCGATCGACGCTTTGTCCCCGCTCGCTCGTCGTTTGCCGCTCTGTCGCTGCACGGTCGTTCGCAGACAAGATACTCACCATCCGATTCAATCTATTCCAGATCGGACGGCTAGGGAGGATAAAAAAAAGAAAAAAAAAATGACGTTGCGCGCCGTCGGATTCCAATCGCATGTCTCCGCTGCGCGCTAAGCAGGGCCTCTTTTCCCTATTCACCCTTCCGATGCTCGCCTAGTCGCTACTCGAATGGAGGGATAACGCGCGCGGATGATAAAGATAGTGTCCTCCATTTTGTTCATACAAGAAAAATGGAATAGCACTCCATACTACAAAGAATACTCACTTCTTTGCTCGACAAATGTTCAATTAACATTTCATAATTTCATTCCAATGCACAATTAACGTTCGACAGAACATTTTAACATTCTGCAAATGCTAATGCTCACAATTCACAACAAAATTCATACAAATACAATTTCATTTTTGAGGTAATTGCTAACTATTCTTCGTCCGACACTCGAAGTTACAACACAGTTACATGTTACGACTACAAATTACAACAAATTTGTAGTTCATCATATTGCAATTCGAAATTACGAAATTCAGCTAGAAACTACATGTTACAACTCAAAATTGCGAGGTGGGGGCGGCGGCGGATCGCGAAGCGGTGGCAGTGACAAGGGATTGCGAGGCGGCGGTAGATCACGAGCGATGGATCGTGAGGCAGCGGCGGATCGTGAGAGATGGATCGCGAGGCGGAGGAGGATCGCGAGATGGAGGTCAACGGGGGTCGTGGCGGATGTTGGCGACAACGGGCGAGCTCGGCGGCGGTAGGGGTGAGCATCGGTCGGTTCGGTTAATTAATCGATTGGATAAGTCGGTTAATTGACCGAATCGACCAAAAAAATTTTAACCGTTATCCGGACAAAAAAAATTGGTAACCGATTTCGGTTAACCGAAAATTTTGGTTCGATTCGGTGAATTAACCGTTTAACCAAAATTAAATATATTATAATTTCATTTATTAAATTCATGAATTTTGAAAATATATTAAAGTAGAAATTAAATATGTACTCAAAATAAAAGGTAAATATTAAATTTGAACTTTGGTAATAAGATAAAAAATATTAAATAATTAGAATACCAAATTAAGTTAAACAAAAAAAATTATAAAACTATAATAAGTTTTTGCCAAAAACTAATATAATAATATAAAAATGTTATTTTTAGGTTAATTCGGTTTTTAACCGAAATTTCGGTTAATTATTCATAACCGTCCAAATCATTTCGGTTAGCAAACTTTTTATCCGTTAACCGAACCGAATTTGAATTGGATAATTTGGTTTGGTTAATCGGTCAAAAATTCGGTCGGTTAACTGTCGGATATGGTGAAACGGTTAACCGTGCTCACCCTAGGGCGGCGACGGGTGAGATATGTACAAAAGTGCCATATGGGAAAAAAAGAAGGAAGAATAGATATAATGAAGTCTTATTCCAATGTTTTAAAAAAGTTTATCAAACAAAAAATTCAATGAAATTCAATTACAAAAGTACTTGAAAAAAAATGAAAACTAAAGCTCTAAGGCATCAGCTCAATCCTACAAGCAGTGCGGCGAAATTTGTAGACATCTTTGTCGTAGAATTGTATCATAGGTTGCAACTCATTTTCTACACACGAAAAGGACATGATATCACCATTGTAAAGCATCTGCAGATAGAGTTGTTCTTGCACACCTGTGACTTCCTTCATCCACATACAATCTACGGGTCCGACGAATAGTAACTTGTCTCTGATGCTCTATAGTTCGACCTTCGTCGAACTCGAAGATATGAACCTTCCCATCGTCAATGTCCACAAAGATTGAAATGAGCTGCTCGTCATCCATCTCAACTAGGTAATACATGTCATTGCTCTTGTGAGTCCTTTTGATGCGCGTTCCGATCACAATCATGGATTCATCAGAGAGATCGTATATCGCCAGCCTCCCGTCGAGGCCGAGATGATAAATCTCATCGACGAAGAGGGGCCTTGAGTATGATCCTGTAAAGTTTCGTTCTTCATGATCGACCTCGAATCTTGTCCATTCTTCATCTCCGGGCCGGCAGTGACAAACAAGAGCAAGATCGTCGGATGCGTACATCGCGACGATCGTACAATCGGAGGAAGTCGGCGACGGCGAGAAGTTGAACATGTAATGAACTGGGAATTGCTTGTCGGGAAGCTCAACGGTCGCCTGCATCAAGGGGTTGAAGAAGAAGATTTGTTTGCCCTCGCTGGCGATGAGAAGCAACCAGCCGTAGTTTGAGCATGCTTGGAGGGCATATTCGGAGTGTTGATGGTGAATTCTTCGCCTTGACGCAGAGGGTCGAGGATCACACATTTCTTGCACCCCCTTGGGAATTTGAGCAGGCATGGATCCCCGTAAGAACGAGGGCGTTCGTGTTTAGGAGTTTCGTAAACTGTGGTCCTCCAATGCTTGCAAACTCGAGATGAATTGTAATAGATTTTTTTTATGTAGAATTGTAATAGGAATAGGATATTATAATCGTATTACTAATTAAAATGTCATAGAATCCTAGTAGGAATAGAAAATTATAATCGTATTACTAATTAAGATCGGAACTTGTCGCTACTGTCGTCAATGGTGATCATCTGGGCAGCGTCGACACCGTTGTCTCGCCCAAGTGTGTTCATGTTTGGTGGCAGGGTAAGCGTCTGTTTCCTCGTCTTTCCGTCTCCTCATTTTTTTTTCCTGGGACTTGGAATCTTTTGTAGAAATCAGAACAGATTCATGGATTATTCATCTAGGATGGATTTGATGAATATATATAGTTCTACTGTTATTTTGCATCTATAGGAAGCGATCTAAATGGTTGCGAATGATCGATTCGTTTAGGTACTTAGGTTTTCTTGCCGAGACAAGGATGCAACTTTTGGCTCTGTTTCTATCCCTCTTTTTTTTTTGGTTAAAACATGTTCTAAAATATTAGTAAGGCTCGGAGCTGCTGGCTCCACTACGAGACCTTGATCCAAGTTCTTTTACAGTAATTTTTTTTACTATATTATACCTTGATCCAAGTTCTTTTACCTTGATCTAAGTCGAAAAATTTTGACTGGACGCATGATATTTGCTGCCTTGCACATGGATTCATTCCATGCTGGTGCATCAAGGAAGTAAAAAAAATATCTCTTGTACTTTTTCAGTTTTTCTTGATAGTTATGGGTTACGCTAGGATCATAGTGCATTTGGGTTTTAGAATGTTGACAAGGTCAATGCAATTCAATCACATAGTCATTTGGAGTAATCTTCATATGCTAATTCTAGTAGTCTGAGGTATGCGCACCTTTTTCACATCCTTGAGGGGGCATGTCCCATAATTTCTGTGAGATGTCTAATCTGACCTCCTTGATATAAGACTAAGAAGTAAGAATAGTCACCTCTTTGCACAAGTCTTCAAATCCTTGCAAAATATCGAAGAGAAGCTGCCTTTATTTTATTTTATTTTTATCAAAGTTTGCCATTTCAGCCATGTCCTTGCTATATGAAGAAGGGTGGGTTTAAGAAAATCCGAAGGGATTTAATGGATAACCTACTCATTCAAATGGGTAGGAATTTTCTACCTACCCTCACGGCCGTCGGATTCATGATCAACAGATGATCTACAAAAAGCACGGTTCAGATGAATTAATAAGAAAAAATCGGTGGTTCAAACTTTGGATCGGCCCTTCTTAATGTTTCCAACACATATCAACTTCAGAGGGATGAAGAGCAGCAGTAATTGTTCTTTGCTATCTCCTTGAATTTTGATCATACAAACTCAAAGCACCTTCCTGATCAGCTCTGGAGCAAAAAGAACCAACAAAAAAAAAAAGAATGGCTTACCAGCCCTGCCATATTCGATCCGGCAGCATGCCCTCATCCCTGATCAGATTTGTGGCATTGGAATTAGAATTCTTCAGATTTTAGAATTATCTGTATGCAATGAATAATGGATTGAGCAACTTGACAATTTTCTAATTAAAGAAATGTCAAACTGCCTTGCATACATTTTGACAAATGTTCAGTTAACATTTCACAATTTCATTCTAATGCACAATTAACATTTGATAGAACATTTTAACATTCTGCAAATGCTAGTGCTCACAATTCACAACAAAATTCATACAAATACAATTTCATTTTGAGGTAATTGCTAACTACTCTTCGTTCGATACTTGAAATTACAACAAAGTTACATGTTACGACTTGAAATTACAACAAATTTATAGTTGATCATGTTACAGCTTGAAATTATGAAATTCAGCTAGAAACTACATGTTACAACTCAAAATTATGAGGTGGTGATGGTGATGGTGAGGGATCGTAGGCGGCAGCAGCGCGCGGCGGAGGTCGGCGGGAGGTCAGCGGCGGCGGACAAGATCAGGGCGGACGAGCTCGGCGGCGGCGAGCGAGATATGTACAAATGTGCCAGATGAAAAAAAAAAGAAGGAAGAATATATATAATGAGGTCTTATTCCAATGTTTTAAGAAAGTTTATCAAACAAAAAATGCAATGAAATTCAAGTACAAAAGTACTTGAAAAAAAATGAAAACTAAAGCTCTAAGGCATGAGCTCAATCCAACAAGCGGTGGGGCAAAAGTCGTAGAATTGTCTCATAGGTTGCATCTAATTTTTTGCACACAAAAAGGGCATGATAACACCTTTGTAGAGCATCTACAGATAGACTCGTTCTTGCACACCTGTGACTGCTTTCATCCACATACAATCTACGGGTCCGACGAACAACAACTTGTCTCTGATGCTCTCTAGTTCGACCCATCGTTCATTTGCATCGTCGAACTCGAAGATATGAACCTTCCCATCGTCAACGTTCACAAAGACTAAAATGAGCCGCTCGTCATCCATCTCAACCAAGTAATACCTATCATTGCTCTTGTGAGTTCTTTTGATGCGCGTTCCGATCACAGTCATGGATTCATCAAAGAGGTCATATATCGCTAGCCTCCCGTCGAGGTCGAGATGATAAATCTCATCTCCGACGAAGAGGGGCCTTGAGTAGGATCCTGTAAAGTTTCGTACTTCATGATCAATGTCGAATCTTGTCCATTCTTCATCTCCGGGCCGAACAAACAAGAGTAAGATCGTCGGATGCGTACAACACGACGATCGTACAATCAAAGGAAGTCGGCGGCGACGAGAAGTTGAACATGTAACGAACTGGGAATTGCTTGTCGGGAAGCTCGACGGTTGCCTGCGTCAAGGGGTTGAAGAAGAAGATTTGTTCGCCCTCGCCGGTGATGAGAAGCAGCCAGCCGTAGTTTGAGCATGCAATGTGAACATTGGAGGGCAGATTCGGAGTGTCGATGGTGAATTCTTCAACTTGACGCAGAGGGTCGAGGATCACACATTTCTTGCCCCTCATGGGAATCTGAGCAGGCATCGATTCCCATAAGAACGAGGGCATTGGAGTTTAGGAGTTTCGCAAACTATGGTCCTCCAGCACTTGCAAACTCGCGATGATCGAATGAATTCGATGATGTTGAGCCGACTCATGATCAAATCCAGGATGCCATCCGGTAAGTACGTCCAAGGACTTTGTTCTTCTTCATCTCTTGTTTCTCGAGTGTCATCGTGATTTATTTTGCGAGATGGAATATGGTAATCCACGATTTTATACAAGTTAATAAATAAAAGAATCTTAAATGCAATGGTGCTTTATATATGTCTTGAAAATTATTTAAGTAGAAGAAAAATAGAGTAGTGGATATATGGCATATGTATGTATTCAAAATGTGGCGTATTATTTTTTATTCTTCTTCTCCAAGTGTCGCTAAAATATTATTTGCAATAAAAAAATATATCTAAGTGAACCTCGGTTGCCTTAGCCATTGAGAGAAAAGATAGGCTAATTGGGGGTGATATAAAAAAATTAATTATTCCTATCAATAATAAAAGAAGTCAGCAAAAAATATTTATGTTTGAGTAATTTCTTTCTAGTCACGTCTCTTCTCTGCCTTCACTCTGTAGATCCTGATAATGATGATGTAAGGGGCGATCGAAATAGAATACAAAAATAGTGCAAGGTTTGATGGACAAAAAAATAAGATGAACTGGTTCTATTTATAAGGGCGCCGAGAATTAGTTTTTTTATGTAGAATTGTAATAGGAATAGGTTATTATAATCGTATTACTAATTAATGTCATATAGAATCCTAGTAGGAATAGTATATTTTTTTTAATTTCGAATAAAATAGTTATTATAAGTATTAAATATTATGATATGTCTTTGGGATAATGTATATATAAGAACTCGAATGATATTTCTAATCAACTTAGATTTATCTAATGAATTTTTTTAAAAAATAAAATTTTCTAAGGATCATTGATTTGATTAGCACTTATTTGATTTCTTTCCATGCTATTAGAACTATATATATCTATAATTTGAATTAAATTGAGATTATTTATTAAATATTAATACTTTATTATTAAATGACATGTGTCATCTTATGGTGAGGCCACTTGTCATGCTCTCTATATTGAAGAAAACATGTGCTGTGCTTGTTGATGGAAGAAAGCAGCAATGGAGAGTTGTCCAACTGATTCTGGATTATTATACTTTATCCCATCTTAGAATAAAATAACTAATTTCTATCTTACACGTTTCCCTGTAAAATATCAATTTCTTCTAGTTTGGTGTTGCTTTCAATATAGGATTAAATATAATATATTGAAATTTTCAACCAAAAAATATATGATATATTGAAATTACAATTTTACCTGTCCTAGAAGAGATATCAATACTATACAATCAATTTTTGTTTTTTTTTTCTTTGAATGAGGATTGAATAGTATTATTGATACATCACATACCTTTGTGATTGGTCCTATCACAATGGGTTAGGTAAATATTCTATCGAATTAGATATTTTTAAAGTTTTCGTTCAGAATATGTATATTCCACTTTTTCAAAAGAATACGTTATTTCTCAAAAGTTTACTATTTCCTAGTTTAACGTTTTTAAAAATAATAATTTTGTCCTTTATACTTTTTGTGGAATAAATCATATGTTTAGTTGTATTTCGGTGAATATCCATCTATTATATCACTTAACCCCGAACCAAATGGTAATGTTCTATGCACATTTGTATGTACTTTCCACCCAAAGTTAAAATGTATATTGTGGTTATGCGCATAATCTACATCTATATCTTATGCAAGTCTAACCTCTATATCTTTACATGACTTATTTAATAAGATCAGACAAATGGAGAAAGGTGATAAAAAGGAAGGCATCAAACCATCGATATGGGTCAACTTGTATGTTGCCCATATTAGATCACCATAATCTGATTAGAGTTCATATATAGGAAAATTTAAATCTAAATGAGTGGCTATTCTTCGCTGTTAATCAACTTTGAAGAATCTTCGTATTGTAATTCCTAATGTTTTTTTCTCATTTTTATTGTAATTTCTAGTCCATTTGCATTTGTTGATGTCTTTGGTTTTCTCGAGCAGCTAAATATTTATGTCCTAGGTTTTGATTATGCTAAGATGTAGGGTAGGGTCGACAATTGTCTTAAATTATATATATATATGGTATCCAATAGATATTATCAAGTTCCTTAATGGTTCATTTTAATGTGATTGTATATTTGAGGTGATTAACTATCGATTTACTTGCTTTGGTAAGTAATTTAACTAGGTATATTCATATATGCATATGCTTGTACCCTAAAAACTAATGGGAAGCCAAGACATTGTATTCCCTTAAAACGAGATTGAATGACATTACAGTAGAACAAGAGATCACTGAATAGTTAATGTCTAGTAGATGTTAAGTAAGTGGATTTGAATGAGTTCAAGCCCTAAAAGTTACACTTAATCAATATAAACATTGATTTAGGTCTCTCTATTAATTTTCATTAGCTCTTTGATGCGTAAAATGATGTAACAGAATAAAATCGCTAGCAAGTGCACTAGTCGCTCAAGTAATATAGTAATATGAGTAAAGAGTGTCGAACTTACGAAGGATATTATTAATAAAATATTTGATCTTATAAATTAATAAGAGAGGAAAAACATGAATTTTTGGAAATAGGTTTTGTAATTGTAAAATAAAGAAAATAAGATAAAAATAATACAATGGTGTTGAAGTTGGTCTTTGGATGATAATAAATTAAGGATAAATATGTGAACTAGAAAAGATAAATTAGAATTCTTAAGATGGATTAGGAATTTTTACAAGTTATTAATTTACAAAATTAAAATCACAGAGTCCACAAACTGGTAATTCTGTTATTTAATCTGGCAAATCAAACTATCTTAAATTTAATCAAAATTGAAGTCCCACAAACTGATATTCATGCAGATGATATTAAATTTAAGATGCATTAATATAAAAATCCTAAACTATTAATCACTCCACAAACTGGTGTAGATTAACAGACCACACAGATCTAATTCTTCACACACTAGTTATTAGACCTATGTCAATTTTTAATTTCACAATAAATTATTTAATTTAACTAAATAAAATCTAAAATCAAGTAGTCCACAAACTGGTAATTACTTAACTTAGAAATATAAATAATTAAATTAAAAGCACTAAACATAATTAAAAATTGATCAAAATAAATTTAATAGTAATAAAATAAGGGTTCATAGAAATTCCCTTCAATAATAATCTCCTAAAAAATAAAATCACTAAATATGGAGTTCATCCTAGAATTGTAAAGAGACAATGAAATACAAATGATAATCGTAAGAATTGCACCAAGAAATAAATCTGGATCCTCGAATATTTTCGGAGCGTCTGGATCAGTCGTCCGATCAACTCTCCCTCTTGGTCGAAGCCCGCGAAGCTCATGACTCACTGTGGAAGAAAACCAAACTTTAAGGCACAAATTGGGACAGATGGCTTCTTCATGTATGTGCGAAAGGTTTTCATGCGGATCACGGTCGGTAAAATCATACGGCCAACTTTAAATTCGGCTAGAAATAAAACTTGGTTAAGGATAAAAAGTTATCCGTTTTGCACCCGATAATAAAACTTTTCTTGATGATTCTCGGCCACCAAATATTGTCTTTTGTACCCAATAATTGGAGTTATCGACCAATAAACTTGCTCAATGATAAACTTTTGTATCCAAAGATATCGACCGATAAGGATAAAACCTTGGATTTTGCGATCGATAAACTTGATTTATATGGTATATTGCCTCGAATCTATTGGAGTTCACGGCCGATACAACCTTGGTTAAGGATAAATCTTCATGGGATTTTTGCGGCCGATATTCACTTTGCATCTGAATTGTGACCGATACATCCGTAATTCATTTAACTTGATAAAATATAATCCCTTGGACGTGTACTCGACTTTTCCTGTAAGGACCCCTCCCCCCATCCGCGCCCGTCGATGGGGATCCGATGGGCGCGGCTTTGAATTTTAGTTTTTTTTTAAATCCATTTTCTTTTTTTTTGGTTTTCTTTTTTTTTAATCCATTTTCAATCTGAGCTTCTCCCTCCCTCTCGCGCTCGTCTCTCTTCTCCCTCCCTCTCTCGCCCGGCGTCGGCGGCCAGATCTGGCTGCTCGGCGGTCGGATCTGACTGTGACCGGCCAAATCTGGCCACTCGGTGATCGGATCTGACTTCGGGCGGTCAGATCTAGCCACTCGGCGGCCGATTTGGCGTAGGCGGCCGGATCTGGCCGCCCAGCGGCTCTTCGCGTCAGATCGGCCGCCTTGGCAGTCGGATCTGGCCGCCCAGCGGCTCTTCGCGTCAGATCGGCCGCCTTGGCGGTCGGATCTGGCCCCTTGGTGGCTGATCTGGCTGCCAATGGCCAGATTTGGCCCCTCGGTGACCGATCTGGCATGGGCGGCCGGATCTAGCTGACCGTGTCAGATCACCGTTCTCGCCCCCCTCCGCCGCTCTCGCCGAGGTCGCGTCCGTCGCTCTCGCTGAGGCCGTCGCCGCTCTCGCTCCCGTCTGCCGCCCTCGTCGAGGCCACCGCCGTTCTCGCCACCCTCCGCCGCTCTCCGACCCCGCTCGGGATCTGCCCCGCCGCGCTCCGACCCCGCCCCGACGCGCTTCGACCCCGCCCGACCACGCTCCGCCCGCCCCGCCGCACTCTGACACCATCCCGCGGCGCTCGGACCGGGTCGGAGCGCGGCAGGGCGATTGGAGCGCTACGGGGTGGTGTCGAAGCGTGGCGGGGCGGTGCGGTGGCGGAGCGCGGCGGGGCGGGCGGAGCGCGGCGGGGCGGGCGGAGCGCGGCGGGGCGGGCGGAGCGCGACGGGGCAAATCCCGGGCGGGGTCGGAGAGCGGCGGAGGGTGGCGAGAACGGCCGCGGCCTTGACGAGAGCGGCGAACGGGGGCGAGAGCGGCGGCGGCCTCGGCGAGAGCGGCAGCAGCCTCGGCGAGAGCGGCAGACGGGGGCGAGAGCGGCAACGGCCTCGGCGAGAGCGGCGATCTGACGCGGGCAGCCAGATCCGGCCGCCCGCGCCAGATCGGCTACTGAGCAGCCAAATCTGTCCGCTGGTAGTCAGATCCGGCCGCTGAGGCGGCCAATATGACGCGGGCAACCGCTGGCGGCCAGATCCGACTGCTCGTGCCAAATCGGCCGTCGAGCGGCCAGATCTGGCCGCCCGCAGTCATATCCGGCCGCCGACGCCGGGCAAGAGAGGGAGGGAGAAGAGAGAGGGAGAGAGGGAGGGAGAAGAGAGATGAGCGCGAGAGGGAGGGAGAAGAGAGAGGGAGAGCGAGAGAGGGAGGGAGAAGCTCGGATCGAAAATGGATTAAAAAAAAGAAAACTGAAAAAAAAGAAAATGGATTTAAAAAAAATTAAAATTCAAAGCCGTGCCCGTCGGATCCCCATCCGATGGGCGCGGATGGGGGAAGGGGGTCAGAGGGGAGGACCCCATTAAATCCTAATCTAAAATATGTTATATTTTGCATGCATCACTCTTTTATTCCAATATAATCACATAGATAACTTACACGAAAACAAATAACTTTTTATTTTGAAGATCTTTATTGTGGAATTGATATATTTACATGTGTTAACTGAACATTTAATTTGAGTAGATTAAGGACTAACACTTATCGCTTATCATTAAATCCTAAACCTAACTACTATATATAGCTCAATAATTTTCATCTTCACCACTAAATACTAAGTCCCTCATTGGTAAACAAGACATTGTTATCATTTTTTTATCAAACACTAATTTTAGAAATATGTAGGTCCCACATTAATAATTGCATAATAAAAAAAAGCAAAGAACACTTTATTCTTGCTTCACCTTAAAACATCCTTGTTCTTGTCATAACAACATAGTGAAGATAAATAAATATTGATCTAGAATTTTTTTTTTATCAAACAGGGCCAAAGGAAAGAACTAGGAATAGAAAAAGTGAGCTCCTTTTCTTCTCTCTCCGTATAGACATAGAAGTTCATAAAGTTAAAGTTGTTGAATACACGGTGAACATCATTTGGTTACAATAAAGAAAAAAAACAAATATTTCTAGTTGGTGTAATCAAAGGATACGTGGAAGCATAATATTCTTTAGGAAAATAGTTTTTTTTGTTTATTTTCCACTCCAAAGATGGAGAAATGCTTTTATTTCTCGATCGATATTCTAGGAATAAAAAAGTATATTCCCGAGAAAGCCTAGATGCTAATGTTATAGAAGATGGATGTTTTTAATTAGAAATGCATGTGATATATACGTGTCAAGTGAACATTACTAATAATCAAGTATCCATGTGCGCGTATGCATAATTTTCTCTACTACGTACAAAACATGCAATATTTTTAAACAAACACAAAACTCCACGTTGATCTATTATTACTATTTAATACTCTTATATTATATATATATAGAACTAGACCGAGGTCCCATGTACAGCTAAGTAAAGTCAAGTTTAATAATATATATATTTTTTGAAGATTGCCATTTGTTGCGAGAATACTATGTTTATTATTCATCCTAAAATTGTGAAGTATATACTTTGTTCAATTGTAATTTATTAGCATATTGGAACTTTAATTTCTATGATTCTTTTGGTCATAAAGATTAGTCATATAGGCCCTGAACGTTAGAACCAAATGAGTTCTTGGTAACTTTTGAAGTTGACGATTTGGACGAAAGTTTATGAAAAATTTTGGAAGTTGATTAATCAATCGGTCTCAAAGTTGATTAATCAATTGGTCTCATAATCAGCGCGTGATCATCAGAACTTGAAACTTCTTGACGTGAATGAGATTTTTTCTTCGGGAACTACTGTGTTCATTAGAACTTAAATTTCGATTGACCCAATCAAAATTTATTTGTTATTTGACTGAATTTCGCTTAGTTCTCATGAAAAAATCGCGTCCAAACATGGTCATAAAGAAATATAATTACATTTATATATTATAAAATTTTAGTGCTTAAACCTGAAAATTTAGTTTCAACAAAAAAATGAGATACAAATAAAATTTTATATTTCTAAATTAATGAGTGAATTTTTATAGCCCAATAACCAACCGGAACTCGCCACGTGTGACAGAAGATGGTTTCTTCGGCCGTAAGAGAATTTTATCAAATTTATTCCCACTGCACCGAGGTAAGCTCCAGTGGCGCCATCCTTCGCACACTACTCCGGACTCTGTGTGTCTTCTTCTTCTTCTTCTTCTTCTTCTTCTTCTTCTTCTTCTTCTTCTTCTTCTTCTTCTTCTTCTTCTTCTTCTTCTTCTTCTTCTTCTTCTTCTTCTTCTTCTTCTTCTTCTTCTTCTTCTTCTTCTTCTTCTTCTTCTTCTTCGTTTCGATGGATTCTATTTACTGCAATGTACCACGACTACGAGCAGACTACGAGCATTTGCCATTATTCATTATTGTTACATGTATTATTTTCTTTTTTTTTATTTTGCACGTAAATGTGCACTGTTTAGATGGCATAAAAAAGGTTTAAGCCTCGTAATTTGATTATGTCCAATCATATATTTAAAATATAAATTGTATTTAAATAAGCAACTCGAAAATAATATAAATTACACATGGTTTCTTGAAGAAAACTAAGCTGAAATAAGCCTTATTAAAAATTATTTTCCGGAGAAACTATTTTTTAATGTTTAATCGTATGCAAAGGTAAATAGTCATGTTTTTATTATTCGATCAAGTTTTTTTTTCTGTAAAAGATAAGAGAATTTTTTTCTCAAAATTATATATAATTCTTAGTGAGTGCAAAACTTCGCCTATATTTTATAACCGGTCCCAAATTCAGATAAAGAAGGAGGATTGTGTTAGGCTCCGACAGCCAGTGTCGAATCTTATAAACATGGATCAACGAGGCGTCGTATGATCCATGTAGCCGACTCCACTTAGTGAGATAAAATTTTATTATTGTCGTCGTCTTAGTGAGTGCAAAAATAAATAGTATTTTGGATAATTTTCCTTGCGAATGATTGAGATTAATAAAAAAATTAACTTAGTTTTTAATTGAAAATGTATGTACCGCAGTGTTCCTTGTTTTCCTTTCCCGGGGAAAAAGATGTAAAAATTCAATAATAATGCACTTTTTGAAAAGTGCCTCACAATATGTTAAAATTTTATATTATATTAATGGTGCCCGGCCTCGGATGTAGAGAACTTTTACAAAAGTAAAGAATAAAAAAAATAAAAAATTAGATCAAGTGACGATAATTAGGTGGTATAGAGATGATTGATGTCTTTCAAGTTTCAAACGGTCATAAGAAATTTTCCAGAGATAAAAATCTTACCTTTTTTTGTCCTAACCAAAGTATTTTTATTGGGAGGAAAATTATAATCTCAAAAGAAAAATAAGGAAACGAAAAAAGTACCATGAAAAAAAAAACATTTTTTCTCAAAGCAAATGCAAAGTAAATAATGGGTTGAAGAATTATTCTATGCTTGTTGGCAAGATGTACTCTGCAAATGGCGTTAACATGTTCGAAGTTTGTATGACGCCAGAGGAGTCTGAGAGACATTGCTGGATTGTACGATTGCGAGGCGTCCTTGGATGGAGTGGAAACCTACAGGAGGTCCTCTGGATTGCCGTCCATTGCTTCCAAATGCTTCCAGGCCGCCAACATCGCCGCGCTCCTTATCGACGATGGCATCCCTTTCGACAAAATGCACGACATGGCGACGCACAAGTCTTTTGGTCCCGCCGTGGGCAGAATCTTGCGCATCGAGCACTTGGCGGAAACTATTCTTAATGATGTGAGCTTATGATTCACTTCTTTATTCTACGTTGTGATACCTTCTGTTGAAAGACTGGTTTGTGTCGGGCCGTCATTGCTAAAGCTCTTACGTCATTGCAGGAGGCGCTTGGAGCGTCGAAGTGGACTCTGGATTCTTTTATTGAAAAGTTTGTGACGAGAATAAAATCATATCCTCTGCTGTAGTCTTGACATATTGATTTTGGTCTACTTTCATCTCTTGGAGGCATATACATTTGTTTGTGTTTTTCCTGAGCTTATCTCCTACAGTTGCTGGTGAGATCGTTGCCTTGAAAAGCATAGCAGCTTATAGAAGCGGTCTAGATATAAATCCTGAGGTAACCAAAATTGCTGCAGAGGAAGGCCTTCTGGAGGATATGAATGGTACTTTCGGAAACAGTCTCTGAGATGCCCATGAAGTCCAATTATAATTTGGCTGTGTATTGTAACAAAGATGATTTCCTTATTCTGTGTCAATATTCTTTTCAGCAGGGAAGCCCTTACGGATCAAGAACAAGAAATTGATCGATTATTTATTCACATGTGGTTTAGAAGTTGCTGTCTCCTTGGACTTGCCTATGCAAATCCACACCGGGTAAGGGAAAACATGAAGAATTTGTTATATTTTACTTTCTAACTGGTTTACTTTGTTTCACGTATTTCATGTTGATTGATGATCACACATGGATCAATTATATAATTGCAAATCTACTTTTCAGCTTTCTACTCAATAATATCATTGGATTCAACATTTCATTGATCCTTTGGCATCCAGAATCAGTTGTGGCTTATTTTTAATTGAAAGGAATCAGTCTTTTTCTTCTGGGATTGCAAAATGAATCATGAATCGTTAACATCTATTGAACCTCTGTGCTTAGCAAATTTACGAGCATTAATTATATATGGTTTTGTCTTTTTCCCCAAAAATTCAGCTTTGGGGACAAGGACATGGATTTGAGGCAGAGCAATCCCCTGCATCTGAGAAAGGTTCTGGAAGACAAGAGGTTTTCCCATTCTCGTATTATTCTTCTACATGCATCATACCCCTTTTCAAAAGAAGCATCTTATCTTGCTTCAGTTTATTCGCAGGTTTGATATCTTAAGTACTATCTGAACCTTTATTTTCTCTCTGTATCCATTGTTGTACTTAAAATATGTTGTCACAATTAGATCTATCTTGATTTTGGATTGGCGATTCCAAAGCTTAGTGTTCATGGAATGGTTGCATCTTTTAAAGAACTGCTGCATTTAGCACCATTGAAGAAGGTAAATATTTCATGAACATGTTCATTACTGCTAATAGTCAATAAACTGGCATCATATTCATTTCCATGCAAACGTGTCATTTATGTTACAAGCTGATAGTTTCTGTTATGGTCACTATGAATTGTTCATTTTTATCTTTACTTTCTCAAGATGGAATTCTCATGATTCTTCTATACCTTGACAAAGTCCCATTCATGCTTTAAATCCAAGTATAGAAGAGGAAGCTTCGTCATCTAGATAATTTTACTACCAAAGTTCCAAGGCTCCACTATGTTGTTTTACGCATTTGCGTCAGTAAATACCAGTTGATTTTTTCTGTATTTATGCTCATGGACGAGCAATCCTATTTCCATTATTAATAAGTGATCGCAACTTTTTTCTCGTTGATATAAAGAATGGTTTAGTGAGTGATATGGATGTGCTTCTTCACATGGGTTCCATGTTGTATCTTATCTTTCTTCAGTCAAGAAGTTTTCTTTTTCTTTTACGTTTCGGGTGAATGAAGAATTTTTGTTTTAGCTTGTTATTGACTTGATCTTTGTTTGCTTTCTGATGAAATTGTGGTTTATAGGTTATGTTCAGCTCTGATGGCTATGCATTTCCTGAGACCTTCTTTCTCGGTAGGTTCAAAATTTTGCTGATTTCCACAGATGGGATGAACAATTTCTTATTGTAAGCTGATAGTGATTGGTGAAACCAAAAGCATAAGCCACCTATTCAATCTTCATGTTCATTGTATTTAAAACACAAGAAGTTATCTTTCTCATTAGCCGTTTGTGGCGAAGGTCATATGTCTCCACCTATAGTCAAAATCTTTATGGTTATTTTTGAAATGGGAAAGGACGACAAGCAAGATGGTAGTCATCCAGAGTTTTATTAATGTTAAAGTGAGGTTACAAGATTAAAACAAAAAAAATCCAGGTTTATGGTTATTCCCCTTTCAAAGAAATGTTGATGGTTATCAGAATCTTTCTTAATTCTTTACTGAAAAATCCCTCCATCTGTTTTACATACTATCAGTATGCTGCGTGCTTGCATTGATGTTTGTTGTTGGCAGTATCATCAGGAAACATATTATTTTGAGATATTTTGCTATAGTTCCTTACTTTTCCATGGTATGCTTGGCATGTCATCTGTTCTTCAGCACATGAATAAAAATTATATGCAAACCTTTGTGAATACTGTCATCAAATGTATTTATAGTCTTGATGATTTTAGATGCAGTCTGTCCAGGACTGAGTTCTTGAGATTATCTATTGCAATGCTTAATTTCTTTTCACCTTGAAAGCACACTGTAAAAATTATATGTTGATTTGATAAATGAAGTGTTCAAGTACTTTCAACCAAAAACTTCCCCTCCTAAACGCCACTTTTCCCATGTAAGGATGCTGATTCTGTTGGATACACTTTTGGAATGCAATGTAATGCTGAACCCAAACTCTCATTATGAACTGTTTGTGCTTTGTATGAGATAAATGGACATTTGGATATGCTAATTAATGAAAATGAACTTTCTGATTTTAATATTAACTTTTCTAGTTTTATTAAAGGCTTCATAATTTTCTGTTATTCTATTCATCTTTTTCCTTTACTTCTTTGCGTAATTTCCTCAACTAAATTTCACTTTGTAGGAGCAAAGCGTGCACGTGAAGTCATTTTTGATGTTTTATCTACTGCATGTGATGATGGTGATCTTACTATTCCTGAGGCTTTTGAAGCAGCTGAGGACATCTTTCGAAGAAATGCTTTGCAACTTTATAAAGTAAATGATATTACTAGATCTGTTGATAATCAAATCAGAATGTCTGTTGATAATCCATCCAAGAGCAGTACATCACAAGATGGTATCACATTTGTTCGAATTATTTGGGTTGACAACTCTGGGAAACACCGATGTCGAGTGAGTATGCTTCGCAAGAGTCTTTACCATGAAGTTTATCACCATGTTTTCGCAAGAGTTTTTGTTAAATAAAATTCTCAAAAATATTTAGATGAGCTAAAATTTAAGTTATTAGGAAGATACTCATATTTGTATTTATAATTTTAATGTTCACATGTGGGATGCTGATAAATCCTTCCAGCCTAAGCCACCACGTGGAACATATAAGAGAAGATTTTTTTTCTTTTTTAGTAAAAGAGTTGTTGGAGTTTGATCTATACGCCTCGACCCTGCTTTGTTATCATATCAGATTAAATGAGCTACCAACAGTCTCAAAAACTTAAGCTGTCAGAACATCTTTCTATTTATAATCTTAATGGTTTCAAGTCATCACTTGCCAATAAAAGTTCTCTTTTTTAGGTTAGAAAAGTGATGTTTCTTTGCAGTCCCTTTCCTTTGACAAGAATGCTCTAAGTCTGCATTAACATTTTCTAAACATGTAAGGTTGCTGCCAACATTTAATATGCCATTTTTTAGATGGATATGCTCTTCGAGAAACATGGTAAATATGTTGCAGACTTTATGAACAATTCAAATTCTGGTTAAAATATATATTTATTTGCTCATGGAACAGAAACAGACCCTTCTGATCACAATTCAAGGTTCAAAAGGTGCCAAAAGAGCTGCAGGAATCTATAGAAGCTCTCAGTGCAGACAATATTTTGATTGACTTTATTGGTGAGAAATTGATAACTGCAATTATTGGAGTTCGAAAGGTCAGCAAATTGAAATTTCATGTTCAATAATTCACATTCATACAGTAGTTCTGGTAGTTTTTTTCACTGTGTCATACATGTTTCATGATTATTGTTTTAGTGATTCACTAGAAAATTGTAGAGCTTTGTAGACTCACAACGTGCTGATGTCCACAAACCACTCTGAATCATAAGGATAGCAAGTCCAAGCAGTGGTGGATGAAAACAATGCACGACATATACTTCATTAAGCTGGATACACATCCGAAAGTAGGACCAGTAAATGATCTAGCCATCCTATAGACTTCCTAGTAGACATTTTGTGGTCCTACTTTCTGATGTGTATCCAGCTTAATGAAGTATATGTCGGGCATTGTTTTCATCCACCATTGCTTAGAATTGCTCAGTTTTATGTATATCATAGAAAATGGTTTCCTTCATAGAATTCAAGCTGGTTGGTGTAAGTGAAGGAAAGTCACTAGAGTTCTTTGTGATAGAAAAATACCCAATAAAGTTAAAGGAAAATTCTATCGTACTGCTATAAGGCCAGTAATGTTATATGGTAGTGAATGTTGGGCTATGAAGGGACAACATGAACGTAAAGTGGGGGTAGCCGAAATGAGGATGTTGAGATGGATGTGTGGTCATACAAGATTAGATAAGATTAAGAATGACCATATACGTGAACGAGTCGGAGTGGCTCCTATTAGTGAGAAAATGGTAGAGAATCGTTTGAGATGGTTTGGTCATGTTCAGAGAAGACCATTAGATGCGCCAGTAAGAAGAGTAGATCAAATAATTTGGAGTCCGATTAAAAGAGGGAGAGGGAGGTCAAGGCGGACACTTGGCGAACTAATAGAGCAAGATCTATTGGTGAATAATATACCGAAAGGTTTGGTTACTAATAGAGCGGAATGGCGTCGTATGATCCATGTAGCCGACCCCACCTAGTGGGATAAGGCTTTGTTATTGTTGTTGTTGTATAGAAAATGGTTTCCTCTATATTCACTTTAAGAAAAGTTTATAATTTTATTTGCCTTTGCACTCTTATGATCACTTTAACTTTGATGTTGCAGGCTGATGTTGATTTTCGTTGATCCATGTTCATAAGATTCGACAGAATTTTATGCTGGCTGTCGGGGCCTAACACAACCATCCTCCTTTATCCGGGCTTGGGACCGGCTATAAAATATAGGCGGAGTTTGATTATTACAATAAAAATAAAAAATGCATATAAACAACTCATTTACCACTACTAGTGAGCTACTCAGTGCCCCCTACATATCCTTGTGTTATATCAAAATAAATGCTGTCAAGGCACAGCCATGTTGGAACTTCAGATGTTCCGTTGGGGAAGTGTCATGAATTATAAATTATTCTTCCGGCTGATTAATTGTGCATTTCTATTGTCATTCCGTTAGGGAACAACAAATCTTCCAGATGATCAATAAAGATTGAACTTTTCTTATCGTTTGATTATCATGGATGAGTCCATTGGCGGACACTGTTTGCACTTTATTCACGATTCCCAGTCAAAGTTTTAAGTTCTGAGATTTGATCCGATACATCAACCTCGTTGTATTTTGGTAGAAATTCTCAATCCCCCATATCGGCAAATATTTCCTTTGTCTTGTCAGCTACTGTTAGTACTTAATTGGTAATGCAGTTTAGGGTTGAAACAACATTAGTCCCCCAAGGATGCTAGAAAATTTTTTACGTCATTTTTTTATGCAAAATGGATGCATAGTCCTTGCACCTTCGGGCGTTGCACAACCTCGCCATAAAAGACGATCCGTAGCTCCGATCATCTTGTCTCTAGGCATGCGCAAAGTTTGCCTAATGTACAAATTTATTCTCTTCAAATCAAACAGTACGAGAAATAAGAATATTTTTATTTTTTCGGAATAAGGTATTCTTCTATTTTATTCTCTAAAATTTTATCCTACATTCAAATCCACTTGAGTTTAGGCCGGCGTGTATGTACTACATATAGTACATATTTACATCATCAAACAAATATAATGTGTGATAAAATGTGAATATACTTTATGTATTATATTCAATGTTATTGAAATCGGACTCTACCGGATGATTCAATTGTGACTCTGACAATTGATTCGGTTCGATGGTCATGTCAAAATTCGTTTCGCCGTTGAACCAGGGAAAAATTAATTGAACTGAAAAATCAGTTGACCCGTTGAATCGGTTAAATTCAATTCAATTTATATTTTATTTTGAAAAAGAAATAAAAGAAAACAACAAAAATAGGAAATTAAAAAAAGAAGGAATAAAAATTGTAGTTATCCATCTCTAGCTTTATTTTCAGCCTTTGAAATTTTTCTTTGTCGACCTTTTAATTGCAATTCAGTTTACTCCGCTTTATTATGGAGATTTGTCCTTCGAACGGAGAAAATATTAATAATGATTGTGTTTAAGAGTCATAATTTTACTAGTTCGATAACATCTATTTTATTTTTCATCTTCATAGTTATATAGTCACTTATACTTTTACCATCTATCAACGGGTCAAAGATACTGAACTCATATAAGTAAATGATATAATGGCAAAAAATATGCAAAGGATAAGCTAAGATTCATCTTCGAAAGCGGGCATTTTTTTTGTCATTCATCTCCTATTAAATATCCCAGACAGAATCAATTATGTCTCCTTTTTTAAAGCACGTAAAACTCTTTTCATCACTTCTTATTTAACAAACTTGATATATATATATATATATATTATATATGTCAAGGTGTCAAGGGCAATATGATATAGTAACTTTCCTTAAGTATAACACTATTATATAAATGTTAGAAAAGTACAAATATTATATACGCGTCTACCCACGACTTTCGTATTTTTCGCATACCTCCCGTGAACGATGCCACTTTTCCACTTAGGTCCACTTAGGTGAACATCTGTTAACTTTCCCTTTAATTTTTATTATTTTAATTTATGAAATGGCCCAATTGCCTTCGCGCATCTAGGTCAACAAAGAAATTGGGGAGCTCACTTATTTGAACTACGCGAGGGTAATTTGGTCATTTCATAAATCATAATAATGAAATTTGATGGAAAAGTTAACAGATGTTGACGGATAGACATAATTGAAAAAAAGTGACATAGTTTAGGGGAGATCTACAAAAAATACGAAAGTCGTGGGTAGACTCGAAAAAACTTCATAGTTCAAGGGAGATCAAAGGAAAAAACCTTTATATTTTAATTAGCATCCAAGTGTTTTTTAGGATATCGTTGCATCAATGAATGTCAAATTCAAATTTGAAGAATTAACGCAAATTCAATCCTATATGAATGAAGTTTGCTAATATGCAATTATATATATATATATATATATATATATATATAAACTCAAATCATCATAAATAAAAAGTGTCAGATGGGAAAAAAAAAGGAAGAATAGATATAATGAAGTCTTATTCCAATGTTTTAAAAAAAGTTTATCAAACAAAAAATGCAATAAAATTGAAGTACAAAAGTACTTGAAAAAAAATGAAAACTAAAGCTCTAAGGCATCAGCTCAATCCAACAAGCGGTGTGGCGAAATTCGTAGACGTCTTTGTCGTAGAATTGTCTCGTAGGTTGCATCTCATTTTCCGCACACGAAAATGACATGATATGACCTTTGTAAAGCATCTGCAGATAGACTCGTTCTTGCACACCTATGACTGCCTTCATCCACATACAATCTACGGGTCCGACGAACAGTAACTTGTCTCCGATGCTCTCTAGTTCGACCCATCTCTCATTTGCATCGTCGAACTCCAAGATATGAATCTTCCCACTGTCAACGTCCACAAAGACTGAAATGAGCCGCTTGTCATTCATCTCAACCAGGTAATACCTGTCATTGCTCTTGTGAGTTCTTTTGATGCGCGTTCCGATCACAGTCATGGATTCATCAGAGAGGTCGTATATCGCCAGCCTCCCGTCGAGGCCGAGATGATAAATCTCATCTCCGACGAAGTGGGGCCTTGAGTACGATCCTGCAAAGTTTCCTTCTTCATGATCGACCTCGAATCTTGTCCATTCTTCGTCTCCGGGGCAACAATGACAAACAAGAGTTTCATCGTAGGATGTGTACAACGCGACGATCGTACAATCGGAGGAAGTCGGCGACGACGAGAAATTGAACATGTAACGAACTGGGAATTGCTTGTCAGGAAGCTCGACGGTCGCCTGCGTCAAGGGGTTGAAGAAGAAGATTTGTTCGCCCTCGCCGGCGATGAGAAGCAGCCAGCCGTAGTTTGAGCATGCAATGTGAACATTGGAAGGCAGATTCAGAGTGTCGATGGTGAATTCTTGGCCTTGACGCAGAGGGTCGAGGATCACACATTTCTTGCACCCCCATGGGAATCTGAGCAGGCATGGATTCCCGTAAAAACGAGGGCATTGGAGTTTAGGAGTTTCGCAAACTATGGTCCTCCGGCGCTTGCAAACTCGCGATGATCGAATGAATTCGATGATGTTGAGCCGACTCATGATCAAATCCAGAATGCCGTCCGGTAAGTACGTCCAAGGACTCTGTTCTTCTTCATCTCTTATTTCTCGAGTTTCATCGTGATTTATTTTGCAAGATGGAATCTGGTAATCGGCGGTTTTATACAAGTTAATAAATAAAAGAATCTTAAATGCAAAGGTTCTTTATATATGTCTTGAAAATTATTTAAATAAAAGAAAAATAGAGTAGTGGATACATGGCATATGTATGTATCCAAAATGTGACGTACTATTTTTTATTATTCTTCTTCAACTGTCATTAAAATATTATTTGTAATAAAAGAAAATATATCTAAGTGAAGACAAGATACCTCGATTGCCACATGCAACTTTGTTAGATCATGACTTCCCTCCTGGCTAGAAGTTTTCTTCTTTCTTTTCCTTTGCCGTTGACAGAAAAGATAGATTGGTTGGGGATGATATAAAGTTTGAATAATAGAGTTGTAATTGTGCCTTCACTATGCAGATTCTAATGTAACAGGCGGTCGAAATAGAAAAAAAACAGTGCAAAGTTTGATGGAAAAAATATGATGAAGTGGTTCATATTTATAAGGGCCGAGAATTATTTTTTTATGTAGAATTTTAATAGGAATAGGATATTATAATCGTATTATTAATTAAAATCGGAACTGGTCATATAGAATCCTAGTATATCAACCCTTGGATCGTGAATGAAAGGCTGAGATTCATGCGCGTATCTCAACCCTTCGATTCACATCTACGGCTCAGATACCCGCGTATTATTTTTCCTATGAACCCTAACGCACGCACACTTTTCCTCTCAACCTTCTCTCTCCTCGGCCGCCGACGCGATTCGACTCCTCATCTCTCCTCTCGATTCGCCTCATCTCTCCTCGCCCGCCGACGCTCGAGCCCTCGCCGTCGCCTGTGCCGCTACTTCGTCGAGCTCGCGTTCTCGCACGCCGTCTCCGCCTTGACCTCGTGTCCCCTCGCCACCGCCTCGCGACCATTCGCCGAGCTCACGTTCAAGCACGCCGCCGCCGCCGCGCTTCGACCTCCGCTGCCACGCGCTTCGACCTCCGCCGTTGCCGATCCTGATATCTCACTGTTGCCTTTGTGCCGATTGAGCCATCGCCGACCAGATCTTTCGCGCACGCTGAGCTCCGCCGCCGCCGATCTCGCGCACCGCCGACGCCGAGCTCGCCCGCCCCGCCATTGCTGATCTCGTGCGCCGACGCGGCCGACGTCGAGCACCCCCGCCACGACCCCGACGCCCTCCGCGATGACCTCCGTGGCAGATCGCCTTCCCGCACCACCGCCGCGCGCCGACTCCTGCCACACCCGCGCCGACCCCGCACCACACACCACCGCGCATCGACCCCGCACAGTCGCTGTCCCCGTGCACCGACCTCGCACCTCCGCTCGGGCGCCGCCGCACGCCGCCGACCCTCGCACGACCGTACTCGCTGCTGTAATTAATTGTTAATGCATGTTTAATTCATTTATAATTGTTTTGGTTTATTTAGGATGATTATTGTTTGTAATGAATTCTTCAACCTTCCTGTTGAGATTGGATTGTAAAAGTTCAATTCTTCTGCCGTCGATATTGGATTGGTATTCCTTTGATTTTATTTGAGTTGTAAATGCGACAAAATGAAAGTCGAGACTAATTGGAGTTTATTTTTTTTCGAAAAAAAAACAATTTCCCTTGTTCGTCGTCTCTCGTCTGCTCGCACGCCCACTGGTCACTCCTTCGACGCCCTCATACACGCCTGTCCGTCAGACGCTCTCGTCCGCCCCCCTTCCGACGCTCGCCTAGCTTCTACTCGAATGGAGGGATAACGCCCGCCGATGATGAAGACAGTGTCCTCCATTTTGTTCATACAAGAAAATTGGAGTATGGAGTTACTCCATATTACAAAAGATAACATTTTGCAAATTGCAAATGCTAATGATATATAATATTTATCATATTTGATAAATTATTTATGGGTGGATGGTGCAAATTTTTTTATTATATGTATAATATACAACAATACTATAATATACTTAGTATAGTATTATATATAATATATATATATATATATGTATGTATATAAATTTAAAATTTGTTTAATTTAGTATGTAATGAGATCAAATTAAATAATTAACCAATAATTATACTATATATTTATTTATAGAATATACAATATTCTCATAATATAAAAAATATTTTTTTGTTGCTTCTAACATAGAAATCAAAGATATAAAATATAAAATATTTAACGAGTATAAAATTATATATAATAATCAAATTCAATAAAATTTTAATTTATTAAGTGTAACAATTTTAATATCAAATCTTAAAATTAATTCAATAAATGTATGATTTGGTTGTTATTCTTTTTTTTTTTTGTATAACTACATTTTGACATCATTCATATAGATAGCTTGATTTAATATACCATATTAAATATAGTATTTTATTATTATTCGGGTCTACTGACCAATGTGCTCGATTCGATGACAAGTCAAAATTTAGTTATTCAAAATTACCTCGACAAAGCTATTGCAATAGCCAAATATCCAGCCCTTGATAGTAGAAATGCTCGGCCAATTACAGTTTTGGTACCAACTACCAAGGCGTTTGTAGAAAGGAGGAAGTAGAGATATATAAAAGAAGCATTTTAATCAACTTCGGTGAAGTTTTTGCTATTCCAATTTAGATTTCTAATTTCAGTCTGAATTCATTTTTTGGTAACCAATGGATCGTAATATCATAATAATAGGTAGAAAAGAAATTATGCCAATTTTGATAGTCTATGCAAGATTCCTTAAATGTCAGTGACAGAATCTTTCCAAAAATGTTTTATCAATTAATTTTCATTTGCACTTGTCACACATTCGAAACTTGCGTCCAAAATAAAATGTTCTTTATTCCTCTATTTCCTATCGGCGCTAAAACCCAGCTACCACCCAACTAAAATGGAAGAAATGCATGCAATCATGTTTGCTCACAAAAGGAAACAAGTACAATCATACCGATAGATGATGAAAATATGACCACGAAAATGGAAATAAATAAAGTTTATTGATAATTCCATAATCATTGTTAATAATTTGTCCATTCGAGTGGAGAAATTTTCATAATAAATAATTCATATAAAGTAAAGCAAACTTGTGCCTCCTTTATGGGTGCCGCACCGAAATTTAAATGTTTTACCAATTTCACGAGTTACTTTTTTGGTTTTCTGGTTAGAGAAGCTCTGAGACAATCTCTTCCACCTATGATTGAATTTTTCCCTCCATGTTTTACGTTTAATTTTTAAACATTTGTTTACTTTTAATTTTTCTTCACCTTTCTTTACTTTTCCAATAATTACCCCAAACATTTTATTATTTATATTTTCTAATATCTTTACATAATTTTTTTATCTAACTTCTATTTACTTTTTTTAACATGGAAGGGAAAAATGGAAACCACATTTTTTTAAAAAAAAATAATTACCTCAAACATTTCAATATTTCACATGTTATATTTTTAAATTTTTTACATATTTTTCCTATTTATTTTTTAATATGGAAACAAAAAATCTAAAATTGCTGACTCACTGACGAACTTTCATATTATTATTTTTAAAATTTTATATTATTTGTTATTTTTAAGTGAACCCATTGACGATTTTCCTGCTCCGCACCGGTTGATAGAAAGACTTTTCAGAGACCGTAGTGAATCTGAAACACATTTAAGTGAAAATTATTTTTTTCGGTAATTTATTGCACAGTGAATTTGTATGCAAAGTTACTATTCGTTGACCAATAACCAGCGGCAACGCCGGCAAGTCGCCACGTGGGACACCAAGATAATGTTAGTATGTTACTAAATTTGTACTCTCTTTTTTTCGGTGGTAAAGACTAAAGAGAGGACTCAAAGCGCGAACGACGCACCAAAACCACGGGCATCGACGCAATCTTCGTTGCCGCGATCTCAGGGACAGCGATAGCCTTTGCACACCACTCCGGACCGATAGGTGTTCGAGAGAGAGAGAGAGAGAGAGAGAGAGAGAGAGAGAGAGAGAGAGAGAGAGAGAGAGAGAGAGAGAGAGAGAGAGAGAGAGAGAGAGAGAGAGAGAGAGATGTCGGCGGACGCGGCGAGAGAGGCTAAGTACGGAGAGCTGCGGGCGACGGTGCAGGCAGTTCCGGCGATCGACGCCCACGGCCACAACCTCGTGGCGTTGGACTCCTCCTTCCCGTTCCTCCGTTGCTTCTCCGAGGCGGAAGGCGACGCCCTCCTTTTCGCCCATCAGACGCTCTCCTTCAAGGTTTTGTAAACGTCAATATCAACTTCTTCTGGTTCTTTATTGTTTCGGTAGATCCATTTTATTACAACGTATCACCGAGTATTTGCTACTTTTGTTACACGTTTAATGTTTTTTCTTTTTCTTTTTTTGGTTATTTGGAGCACGTGCACTGGTCGGTTGGCTTTCAAAGGATTTGGATTTAATGAAATCTAATCATAAAATTTTAAATATAAATATATTCAAATACCCAACTCGAAAAAAATATAGTTCGAATGAAAAATATAAAGGTAAATAATGGGTTGAAGAATCATTCTCTGCTTGTTCGCAAGATCTACTCTGCAAATGGCGCTAACTTGTCCGAAGTTTGTTTGACGCCAGAGGAGTCTGAGGGACATTGCTGGATTGTACGACTGCGAGGCGTCCTTGGATGGAGTGGAAGCCTACAGGAGGTCCTCTGGATTGCCTTCCATTGCTTCCAAATGCTTCCAGGCCGCCAACATCGCGGCGCTCCTTATCGACGATGGCATCCCGTTCGATAAAATGCACGATTGGGCGTCCCACAAGTCCTTTGTTCCCGTTGTGGGCAGAATCTTGCGCATCGAGCATTTGGCGGAAACTATTCTTAATGATGTGAGTATTACTTCCATGTTTCAGTTCTTTATTCCACGTTGCGATACCTTCTGTTTAAAGGCTGGTTTTTGTCGAACCTTCCTTCATTGCTAAAGCTCTTACGAAATTGCAGGAGGCACTTTTAGCGTCGAAGTGGACTCTCGATTCTTTTATTGAAAAGTTTGTGACGAGAATGAAATCATATCCTCTGCCGTAGTCTGACATATTGATTTTGGTCTACTTTCATCTGTTGGACGCATATATATTTGTTTGTGTTTTCCTGAGCTTATCTCCTACAGTTGCCGGTGAGATTGTTGCCTTGAAAAGCATAGCTGCTTATAGAAGTGGTCTAGATATAGATCCTGAGGTTACAAAAATTGCTGCAGAGGAAGGCCTTCTGGAAGATATGAATGGTAATTTCGGAAAGAGTCTCTGAGATGCACAGGAAGTTCAACTATATTTTGGCTGTGTACTGTAACAAAGATGATTTCCCTATTCTGTGTTACTGTTCTTTTCAGCAGGGAAGCCCTTACGGATCAAGAACAAGAGCTTCATCAACTATTTATTCACGTGTAGTTTAGAAGTTGCTGTCTCCTTCGACTTGCCTATGCAAATCCACACCGGGTAAAGAAAAACATAAAGAATTTTCTTATATTTTACTTTCTAACTGATTTACTTTGTTTCACGTATTTCATGTTGATTGATGATCACACATGGATCAATTATATAATTGCAGATCTACTTTTCAACTTTCTACTCAATAATATCGTGGATTCAACATTTCATTGATCCTTTGGCATTTATATCATAAACTAGATCAACCAATCTTTTACCTTGTCAAGAGTCAGTTGTGGCTTATTTTTATTGAAAAGGATCAGTCTGTTTCTTCTGGGATCGCAGAATGAATCATTAACATCTATTGAACCTCAGTGCTTATCAAATTTACCAACATTAATTATATACGGTTTTGTCTTTTTCCCCAAAAATTCAGCTTTGGGGACAAGGACTTGGATTTGAGGCAGAGCAATCCCCTGCATCTGCGAAAGGTTCTCGAAGACAAGAGGTTTTCCCACTCTCAAATTGTTCTTCTACATGCATCGTACCCCTTTTCAAAAGAAGCATCTTATCTTGCTTCAGTTTATTCGCAGGTTTGATATCTTAAGTATCATCTGAACCTTTATTTCCTTTCTGTATCCATTGTTGTATCTAAAATATGTTGTCGCAATTAGGTCTATCTTGATTTTGGATTGGCGATTCCAAAGCTTAGTGTTCAAGGAATGGTTGCATCTCTTAAAGAACTGCTGCATTTAGCACCATTGAAGAAGGTAAATATTTCACGAACATGTTCATTACTGCCTATAGTCAATAAACTGGCATCATATTCATTTCCATGCAAACGTGTCATTTATGTTACAAGCTGATAGTTTCTGTTCTGGTGACTAAAGTTTGAATTGTTCATTTTTATCTTCACTTTCTCAAGATGGCATTCTCATTATTCTTATGTACCTTAACAAAGTCCCATTCATAACTTAAATCCGAGTGTAAAAGTGGAAACTTTGTTATCTGGAGGGCGCCATTGCTAAAGTTCCAAGGCTCCACCATGTTGTTTTACACATTTGTGTCAGTAAATACCAGTTTATTTTATATGTATCTCATGCCCATGGACCCGAAATCCTATTTTCACTGTTAAAATCTTTGTTTACTTTCTGATGGAATTGTGGTTTATAGGTTATGTTCAGCTCTGATGGCTATGCATTTCCTGAGACCTTTTTTCTCGGTAGGTGCAAAACTTAGCTGATTGCCACTGATGGGAACAACAATTTCTGATAGTAAGCTGATAGTGATTGATGGAACCAAAAACATAAGCTACATATTCGATCTTCATATTTATTGTATTTGAACACAAAAAATTATCTTTATATTTCTTACTGTAAGCTGATAGTGATTGATGAAACCAAAAACATAAGCTACATATTCGATCTTCATGTTCATTGTATTTGGAACACAAAAAATTATCTTTATATTCCACATATAGTCAAAAAACTTTTATGAGGTACATGCCTATGGTTATTTCCCTTCAGAGAAATGTTGGTGGTTATCTAAATCTTTCTTAATTCTTTTTTGAAAACTCCATTTGTTTTACATACTATCAGTATTCTGCATGCTTTGCAGTGATATTTGATGTTGGCGGTGTCATCAGGAAACATATTATTTGAGTTTTTTTGCTATCATTCCTTACTTTTCCATGGTATGCTTGGCATGTCATCTATTGTTCAGCACATGAAGCAAAATTGTAAGCAAACCATTGTGAATACTTCATCAAATGTATTTATAGTCTTGATGATGTGAGTTGCAGTCTGTCCAAGGCTAAGGTCTTGAGAGTATCTATTGCATACTCTCACCCTTGAAAGCACACTGTATATGTTGCTTTGATAAATGAAGAGTTCAAGTACTTTCAACCAAAAAGTTCCGAACGTAAGGATGCTGATTCTGTTGGTACTCGTTTGGAATGCAATGTGATGCTGAACCCAAACTCTAATTATGAACCGCATGTGCCTTGTATGAGATGAAAGGACATCTGGATATGCTAATTAATAAAAGTAAACTTACTATTTTATGTAGTGACTTTTTTGTTTTATTAAAGACTTCATAATTTTCTATTATTCTATTCATATTTTTTGTTTTATTTCTTCACATAATTTCTTCAATCAAATTGCTTTTTGTAGGCGCAAAGCGTGCACGTGAAGTCGTTTTTGATGTTTTATCTAATGCATGTGACGATGGTGATCTTACTATTCCTGAGGCTTTTGAAGCAGCTGAGGACATCTTTAGAAGAAATGCTTTGCAACTTTATAAACTAAATGGTATTATTGGATCTGTTGATAATCCAATCAGAATATCCATTGGTAATCCATCCAAGAGCAGTACATCACAAGATGGTATTGTATTTGTTCGAATTATTTGGGTCGACAACTCTGGGAAACATCGATGTCGAGTGAGTATGCTTCTTCTGTTAGACCAATTTATGAACCTCTATGTGTGTTATGGTATTTTATCAAGTTTTGCCAATGTCAACATGAGAACCTAAAATACCAGATAAGGTACTACCATAAAAGGCTGCACAATGCTGACATTATATCATCACTACCACCATGCTAGTCGTCCTCTCTCTTCTCAAAAAAATGTCATTGTTCCTTCCTAGGCATGTGACCCAAAGGATAGATAACAGTACAACACGCTGACATCTTGGTTAAACGCGACCTAAGGTTTTACATAGGTGATTTCTTAAAGGTATACATGCCATAGCTAGTGTGATTTGATCAATAATGTCAATTGGATTAGAGCCTACATAACAAAGGTACAAATGTCAAGTATTTGGTGTATGAGAAGTTGAAGGATTGTTAATTAACATGTCGAAAAAGAGAATTTCATGTTGATTTATCACTGGATAGAAAAGGGCAATGTTCAAACCTTATGCTCAATAATGGTAAAGTGTATATGATATGATACTAATTTGTATTACTTGAGAAAACAATGTGTTGGTTAATACTAGTGGGTAGTTGTATTGGTAGTTTTGTACAATTGTGGTAACTATGTTTTCATGTCATAAATACGTGAAAGGATTTTAGATTTATGGCTTAAAAAGTGTTTATATCAACCTTGTAGTTGGAGTTTGGTTCACTCTGTATAGATTATTTATTATGGAGATTTTTCCTCGAACAAACAAATTATTAGTAGTGATTGTGTTGAGATTCTTGTTTTCAATTAAATTGTCATATTTTCAGCATCTATCAGTAATTGCAACTTTGTTTTCTTTAGCGAGGAAACATGATTGCACTTGTTAGGATGCATTTCTTTTATTTCACTTGGGTGGTAGTTGGGTTTTAGCATGTGCGACCTTATCCGTTCATTAAAATTGGAATAGAAAATCCTTCACAGAAGTTGATTAAAACTTTTCTTTATATCTCTGCTAAGGCTGGAATCATATTGCAATCACTTTGTCATAATCATCTTGAATAACTAAATTTTGACCTCATGTGAATTTAATACTCTTTTTCCATGCAACATTACTTTCATCTATTTTCTTGCATTGTATGATAAAAAACTGTCCAGATCAAACGTGCTTCCTATTCCTATTATTGCAGAAGGTATTGCCAAAAAATAGATAGGTCTTATTATTTATTTTATCATGGCTGGTAATCTCTATCATACTATTCTAGTCACTTTATAGATTTTGTTGATTGGTTCCTTTAGGGATCTTTAATAGAAGATGAATGACAAAAGAAATGTCCCTTTTGAAGATGAATCTTAAATTGGCCTGTGGATATTTTTATGCCATGATATCATGTGCTTATTGCACTTCAAAAGTTCTTTATATTTCTTATTTATTTCTCTATGAGTTCAGTATCTTTGATCCATTGATAGATGCTAAAAGTGTAAATGACTATATAACTAAGAAGATGAAAAGCTAGATAGATGTAATCAGTAGTAAAATTATAAAAACCTTAAACACATTAATCGTTAATAACTTGTCCATTCGAAAGGACAAATCTCCATAATAAACAATCTGTATGGAGTTGACGAAATTACAATTACAAGGTTGATAAAGAAAATTTTTAAAGGCTGAAAATAAAGCTAGAAACCATCAATATATTTATAACATGAATTGTTAGTTACTACAATTGTATAACATAACTAATAATGAGGAACCTGAAGATGTAAATTGTAGTTATCCATTATTATCTCAATCAGTTCATTATCTTTTTAACTAATGCAAAATGATATCTTATCATCCTTCCACTTCAGATTCAGTAATGTGATTTTATATCTGTCAGTAGTGTGTGTCTTGATATAACCTATAATGTGTGCAGGCTATTCCGGCGCAACGGTTTTACAAAGTTGTAAAGCACTTAGGGATTGGTTTGCCTGCTTGTTCAATGGCTATGACTTCATTTTGTGATGGTCCAGCGAGTGGGACCAATCTTACTGCTGTGGGGGAGATAAGGCTGATACCAGATTTGTCAACAAAATATAGAATTCCATGGTAAGGCACAATATCTGTACCACTACTACATGTCATCATCTGTGATGATATCTATGTTAAGGTGTTTTCCTACTCTAGAAATCTTCATGATAATGTTGCTGTAGGCATATTTGAGTTAGTCTATTAATACGTATCCACGAAAAACTGAGTAGAAATGTATAGGATAGAAAATTGCGCACATGAATTTGAAATGCTGATGTCCATGAAGATTGAAAAGTTGGCTATCATAAAAAAATTCAGATGATACTTGAGAAATGTTCTTGATTTCGATAGTGTAGAAAGACATAATACATACTTTGGAATTCCAGTAATATTCTACCGTTTAATCAGAAATTTATTTTGGGTTGAAATATTACAAATATTGGCTGCACTAAATTGCTAGTATATAGTTAGGGAGTGAAAACTCTGTATTTCCTCAAATGCTGCTATAAGAGAAACCTTTTTCACCAGCAGTCATTTAACTTTCATAGTTATATCTTCTGGTGAATTAATGGGATCTATGTGAAAAAGAAAAAAAAACTGCATATACATCCATAGTTAAAAAAATAAGAAGTTTGCCCCTTGTGAGAATAGACTTATTTTTAAGAGTACATTTCAGATTGATTTTGTGTAATCTGTTCATTATTGCAGAGGTAACAGAGGGAGTCTAAAGTATGTTCTGTTCTCGATTGTCCTATTCTAAAACTTTCCATGTACATGCAGTTGCTTGCCTATTTCTATTGACCGGATATATGATATTTTTTTTTTTGAATCTTGGATGGATGACAATATATTCGTTTTATTTATATATTCTTGTAAAAGATTTTTACAGGCACCTTAGGCCATATGCATCAGGTTCCTTTTATATATAAATACATGTTTCATCCACAGGTCAAGGCAAGAAGAAATGGTGATGGCTGACATGCATATAGCACCTGGTGTTTCTTGGGACTATTGTCCAAGAAATGCCTTACGAAGAGTTGCAAAAGTCTTGAAAGACGAATTTAATCTGGTAAACTCACATTTAGAAGACTTTTTTTCTCATAGGTTATAATGGTCAATCTTTTTGTTCATTAATTCTTCCAGTAATTATAATTATTGAGAATTTTTCACACGCAGGTAATGAATGCTGGATTTGAAAATGAGTTCTACATCCTCAAGAATATAATAAGGTACATCATTTTTTTTTAGGGTATAAGGTAGATGTAGTTGAATAGTTTTAATTGACTTTTTGTTGTAAAGTTACCTAAGTTGATTTATTTTCTTACATCAGTGAAGGGAAAGAGCAATGGGTTCCATTTGATATGAGTCAGTATTGTGCTACTTCAGCATTTGATGCTGCCACTTTGCTCTTACAAGAAGTTAATTCCATGCTTCAATCCTTGGACATCTCAGTTGAGCAGGTATATCCTTGTTAAGGGCAATTTCTTTCCAATGAAATATGACATATATAATTTGAAATTTTATCACAAAATTCTAGTGGCAGTTCCAGTTGTTTTACATACTGTAGTTCTCAACCATGTTAGAAGTATGTTATTCTTGTGTCAATGGTGATTTTAAACATTCTTATGGGACACATTAGTATTATGGAGGAGAGTTGGTAGAGGCTCATTTTTCTCACCTCATTGTGGTTGTGTGTTCATGTCAGCTACGCATTAATTAGGCTTATGCTTCATGTGAAAAGATCAATGCCCTACAAACTAGTTTACTCATTTCTTTTGTTCTTTCCCTATTTATTGGCTATTGTTTGAGTCATTTCATGCCTGCTAATGAACAAGTGGGAGTCGTGGTTTCATTTGATCTATGAAACTAATAAGTGTTGTGGTTAACAGTAGTTCGTGTTTCTATCTTATTGTCATTTCGTTGGTTGGTTGGTTTATTTCTTTGCATATATAAGTTCAAAGAACATTTTGGCTCAGGGCACAGTCTCTTTTTTGTTGTCATTTGATTAAAATTGAAAGTTATTTTATTTTGACCTTCTCTATTATAACAGCTGCATGCAGAGGCGGGAAATGGACAATTTGAAATAGCATTGGGGCATAAAGAATGCACCCTTGCAGCTGATAACTTAATCTATGCTCGTGAGGTTATCAGGGCTGTAGCAAGAAAGCACGGATTCTTAGCAACATTTCTTCCAAAGTAAGTTTGTACTGTACTATTTCATTTTTTACCCTTGTGTGTAATTTTTTGTATCACATAATTGGCACTACTGGCTACAGGTTTTGCTGCTTAGAATTACTTCAGATTCATAGGCGCTCATTAGTTTTCTTCCATCCACATTGACATTAGTTTTCTTCCATCCACATTGACCTTTAAATCTAACAAGCTAATTTGAAACGGTTGTTGATATTACTATAGGTATCGTTTAGATGATATTGGATCTGGATCTCATGTGCATTTAAGTTTGTGGGAGAATGAAACAAATGTCTATATGGGATCTGAGGCATCAAAGCATCGATATGGAATGTCAGAAGTTGGAGAAAAATTCATGGCAGGAGTTTTCCATCATCTTCCTTCTATCTTAGCAATTACTGCTCCACTTCCAAACAGGTTAATGTTGTGATTAACGGGTAGCTAGTTTTTCTGAACCCAATTTGCCATTTCATCAATGTGCACTGACATATGATTTTCACAAAGCTGTGCATTTTGATTATGATCAAATATTGATGCCATTTTTGTTTCATCGATATCTGTTATAATTATCCTATTTGTTTTGCATGAAATAGCATATGCCTTCTTTTATCAACATATGTCTCTGGCGTAAATCTTGTCATTATTTATTTCTACTGTCTAAAAATTTCTGGTGGTAAGAATTACACACCAATTGAGTTGGTCTACAATGGTATTTTGAATGTAGTTATGATCGTCTTCAACCAAATACATGGAGTGGAGCCTATCACTGTTGGGGAAAAGAGAACCGAGAAGCTCCGCTGAGGGCTGCAAGCCCACCTGGCGTATCTAGTGAGCTTGTTAACAACTTTGAAATAAAGTCCTTCGATGGAAGCGCTAATCCATATATAGGCCTTGCTGCCATAGCTGCTAGTGGGATTGACGGCCTCAGAAGAAATCTTTGCCTGCCAGAGCCTGTTGGTATGGTTAAAATTCTGAATCTATACTTCATAGATGAGCTATAAATAATCTCGAAAACTTAAGCTATTAGGTAGATGCTCATATTTGTATTTATAATTTTAATATTCTCATCTGGGATGCTGATAAATCTTTTCCAACCTAAGCCACCACGTGGAACATATAAGAGAAAAAAATACCTTTTAATAAGAGAGTTGTTGGAGATCTATACAATTTATTGACCCTGCTTTGATATCATATTAAATTATATGAGCTACCAGCAACCTGAAAAACTTCAGCTCTAGGAAAATACACGTCTTTATATTTTTCATCTTAATGGTTACAAGTCATCACTCACCAATAACTAATTATGTCCCTTTTTTAGGTTAGAACAACAATGTTTTTTTCTTGTCCCCTTCCTTTGACAAGAATGCCCTAAGTCTGCATTAACATTTTCTAGAAATGTACGGCTGCTGCCAACATTTGATATTAGATCTTTTTTTATATGGATATGCTCTTCAAAAAACATGGTGCATATGTTTCGCAGACTTTATAAACAATTCAAATTTCTGGTTAAAATATATATCTATTTGCTCATGGAACAGAAACAAATCCTTCTGATCACGATTCAGTGCTCAAAAGATTGCCAAAAGAACTGCAGGAATCTATAGAAGCTCTCAGTGGAGACAAGATTTTGATTGACTTTATTGGTGAGAAATTGATGACTGCAATTATTGGAGTTCGAAAGGTCAGTAGTTTCAAACTTCATGTTCCATGATTCACATTCATACAGTAGTTTTGTTAGAACTTTGTAGAGTCACAATGTGCTGTTGTCAACAAACCAAACCACTCTATCAATCACAAGGACTTTTAGAAAGTAAGGAGTACTTTGTATACCAAATAAGATTTATTTTAATGTTGAAGTTCTGAATTATATGTAGATTCAAGTCAAGTCTCATAAATTTGTAAACTCGTGAAACCTATATAATACATAAAAATATGTATAAAGTTATCATTTTATTCGATATAAGATATTATGTTATCTTTTAAGCATTCTTATTTTGGTGTCATCATCCCCATAACCTTCGTACCGTTCCAAATATTGGATCCTTATGATATATTTATTCATATTGTTTAATTCTCCCTTTCAAGAAAAAAATATTGTTCAATTTTTTAATTGTTGTGGTCCAAAGAATTAAATATTAAAGAAAAGTTATTGGTAATCTTGTTTAATACACCAAATATTTTTATACTTTTTTAGGCACTACATTAATGTTATATTATTCTTACTTTCTTTTTGCTATCATGTTTTAATCTATCATGATATTTTATTTTTAGACATTTTAGTATAATTAGAAAAGAAAATAATAGTGAAGAAATATATAATATAATAAAAAAGGTTGAAGTAATAGCAAAAAGTAAAATTTACTTTGACAATAGGATGAGTTTTCAACCTGAGAACAATGCATTCTAAGAGCACCTGTTAACCGAAAAAGCTGCCAGAAAGTCATAGAGTTGCTGAGTTTACTAAATGACCCATGAGTGATTGGATGTATCCATGCAATTTAATGAGTTGAGACACATTCAGGTCCAAGTTCACCCATATTTATGTTTCCAAATCGAGTAAAGCTGATTATGAATCACGAAAACATCAAATCATCGGCTAAAAGCAGTTTTGACAATCTTGGTATCAAACATTACAATCCCCACTGGTTGCTGGACTTTTAAATTAAATGGATTGCATACTCTAGTCTTGTGCCCACACCTCGGGATGGAAAATGTCTATTAGGATTTAGGAAGCATATAGGATGGCTAGATCATTTAATGGTTCCTACTTTTGGAGGTGTATCCAGCTTAATGAAGTATATGTTGTGCTTGTGCATTGTTTTCATCCACCACTGCTTAGAATTGATCAGTTTTATGTGCATCATAGAAAATGGTTTCCTCTATCCTCACTTTAAGAAAAGTTTATAATTTTTTTGCCTTTGCACTCTCTTATGATCGCTTTAATTTTTATGTTTGCAGGCTGAGGATGATTATTACAGTAAAAATAAGGATGCATATAAACAACTTATTTACCTGTATTAGTGAGCTCCTGACATAGCTTTACTTTACCCGCTGCCCTCTACATATCCTTTTTTTATATCAAAATAAGTGCTGCCAAGGCACAGTCTTGTTTGAGCTTCAGATGTTCCACAGCTGATCAATTGCGCATTTCTATTGTCATTTAGTTAGGGAACAACAATTTTCCAGCTAATCAATTCAGATGGAACTTTTCTTATCGTTTAATTATCATGGATGGTGACTCCATGATGGTCACTGTTTGCTCTTTATTCAGGACTCCCAGTCAAAGCTTTATGTTCTAAGATCTGTATCTGAGACATCTACCTCGTTGTATTTTGATAGAAATTCCAAGTCCCCATATCGGCAAATGTTTCCTTTGTCTTGTCAACTACTGTCAGTACTTAATTGGTAATGCAGTTTAGAGTTGAAACAAATATTAGTCGCCGAAGAATGCTAGAAATTATTTGACCTCATCATTTACATGTTTATGCAAATTCCTTGCACCTTCGGGCGTTGCACCTCGCCATAAAAGGCGATCGGTAGCTCCGGTCGTCTTCTCTCTGTGCATGTGTGATTGCCAGACATATTTAGATCATCAAACAAATATAGTGTGTGATAAAATGTGAATATATTAGGGTAAATTACGTCAAATGAATTTCAACTTTGACCGTTTTTTCAGTCCTATTCTCTAACTTTTCTTTGTAACAAGATTGTCCTTCATCTTTTTACTTATTTCACTCGATATCTTTTTCACCTACAATCGGCCTTCTCTCGATTTCCTTGCCTATGTGGCGTCCACACAGTCATTTTCTTCATATAAACGATCATCTAACGTGTCAACATTAAATAATAAAATAATATTTTAAAAATTTTCTCTCCTGCCATGTGTCAACGAACATGAGAGGAGTGACGGGAGGTTGCACAGGGGGCGAAGGTCACACAGGAGGCGACCCCCCCCCCCTCCATCTTCGCGCGTCGACGAAGATTGCACAGGGGGTGACCCCCCACCCTCGAGCGCCGGCGAAGGTGGGGGGAATCCCCATGCTCCAGCGAAGGTCGCAAGGGAGCGATCCCCTCCACCCGTGCAACCTTCATGCGTCGGGGACCCCCACCCCAGCCCCCGTGCGACCTTCGTCGGTGTGCGAAGGTGGGTGGGGGGGTGGGGGGGTTCGCCGCCCTCCCCCTAGACCTTCGCACAGGGGGATGATGAACGTGGAGGAGAGATAATATTATTTTATTTTTTAATAATGTCACGTCAATCAAATGCTTGCGTGGAGGAGAGAAAATATGCTATGTAGGCACCACGTCATCTTAGAGATCGGATAATGAGTGATTAGCGGTGAAAAGAACATTTCGTGCAATGACTTAAAAGATGGAAGACATTCGTGTTACGAATTAAAAATGGAGGATATCTTTGAGCAAACGTTAAAGTTAGAAGGAATTTGGTTTAATTCTGAATATATTGTGTATTGACTCCAATACATATTGTATTCCTTGTTATGTCATGCATGCATGTAATAATATACATTTAAATCATCGAGTACATATATAAGTCAAAATGTAATTTTATCCTTGAATTGTCCCTCAACTTTACTAAAATATTTGTCCCCAGTCCCCAAAGTTGATTGTTCATTTTATTATAATTTTTTTTATATATCAACTTATTGATTTTGATATATATATATATCCTCTCCAGTGGATTAATAAAAAGGATATCATTATTTTAATTAAAAAATTTATTTACATGGTTTTTTGTTACTTATTTATTGGCCCCTCTCAAAATATTTGTGGGCTTCATTCCTGTATCTAGTTCTCCAATTTTACTTTGTAGTTTAACTTTGGATAAATTCATCAATTATCTTTCAACTGGTACTCATTATCCTTATTCAATTCTCCAATTTCGTAACTAAATTGTGACTATCAATAATTAGTTTTTCCATTTCCTTGATGGAATGACATGCCCCTAATTTCTTTGTCCTCCATGTTGTCAAAGTAATAATTATTTTTTCCTCAAACTCTCCAACAATTTGAATAACATTATTTATTTATAATAAAATATTACTAAATAATGTATAATTTTACTAAATTATTTTTTATCAGTAATGTCAAGTTAAAATTAATAAATACAATTATAATTGTTTTATATTTTTAAAATAATAAAAAATATGTAATATTCTAAATAATAAATATTAATAGTATATAATTGTGTGAATAATAATAATAATAATAATAATAATAATAATAATAATAATATAATTTAAACGAATTAATATTGTTAATTATGACATTAACAATGATATAATATTTTTATTGTTATCATTATATTTTTATATTATTTCATATTTTATTTAAGAAATATTTGAATGGATAGGAATGAAAAAAATATAATATTGTCACTTCGCAAATAATTTGCATAGGCAATTCAGATTATTTATAAATTAAAACAAAATAAATAAAGTCATGTGGTGGATCTAAATAATTAAATTTTATATTATCAGTAACCTAGAAAGATTACTTTAGAGAGGATGAAAAGATAATGAAGGAGAATGAGCGTGAATAATTACTCTTATTTAGTTAACATAATTAAATGGAAAAGAAGGATAGAAATGAATGATTTTAACCTTAAAATGTATATTTATGTCTTTAGTCTATGTGGTTAACTGTAAAGAAATATCTTTATTTCGATCTATGGTTGAAGGAAAAATGAAATGGTAGAGAAGAAGAATTAAGGAGAAAGGAGAGAATTTTCTCCTTAAAAATCGATTTTTCTCTTTTCTTCTCTTATCGTCATTTCATTCTCCATCAAGTAGATTTTTTTATTAAGGATCAAAAGTGTCATCGCATATTTCTACATAGACAAAAATAAGAGAAGATGATGTATCGGAATCATTATTTTAGTCCAAGTCCGAAATTTGAGAAATGATATTGAAGATCGATTCATCATCGAGTTCAACTAATATGATTAGATGTTACAAGTCACGTGCACCGACAATAAGTGATATTTAACAAGAATTTTCTATATTGATGAGACTCGAACTCAAAATCATATTTAAATAAAGATGAGCCGCTTAGTACTCCGCTTGTTAGTGACATGAGCATCGTTGGGAATGTTGTTGATGACATGGGTACTAGACCTTGGGTGGGGGAGAGGTGGCCATTTCCATCGGCCTTCCAAGCATCAGCGAATTATTCGTCCACTTGCGTATTGCGAATATACGTAGACAGCATCTGGTTGCATGATGCTCCCGCACAATTAGTGCCAGGAGCCAAGTAATTGGCCGACACATTCATATTTGGGTTTAAATATTTTATTTATTATTTTGAATAACATGAAGAAGAGAAAAATTAGGGATCTAATATCCACATCATCACGGAAATCAATAAATTGGCTAACTACGATTATCAGGATATAATGCATATAAATAAAAAACTTATAAAAGATGAAAGACGATTAATTATGAAACGAGGACTTGATAAGGATAACTCGTGAAGTTAGAGGATAAATTAGTGAAACTTATTTGAAGTTAAATTTTTATTGTTAGATGTGAGGGCGAGAAGAAAACTCATAATTGACATCTTAAGAAGAGGAAGGACAATTTATTTATACGTTGAAAAAAATGAATAATAATTTGATGAAATTACTCTATTTTTTTTTGTTGCGGCACCGATCATTACGGTGACGGTAAGAATTATACGTAATAGTCTCAATTTATCATGGAGCCAAATTAATTTAGCGTCGCTTCAAACAACACACTTCGTTATCACGAATGGAACTCTCAATAAAATTTTTAATAACGTTTTAATATTTCCTCTTTTTCTATTTGAATTTTAATTAAAAGTGCACTCCGATTAAAACTTCTGATCTTAACATCTGATTTTTCTTTGTTTGTCAAACAATTCCTTTCTTACCTGCTCCGAGTTAAATCTCTCTCCTAGGCTTTGTTTAGTGCAAAAGTCATTTCCATTAAGAGAGAGGGAAGAGAAAAAAAAAAGGAAAAGAAAAACATGGAAAGAGAAAGGAAGAGAATGAAGAAAAATAGTTAACCTTATTTGTATGATATGAATAAGAAAAAGATAGTGGAATAAATATTTAATAATAAATTTATTTAAATTATTTTATTTCTTATATGTGTATGTATATGTTAAATTTATAAGTATGTTAAGTTTATAAGAATAAATATTAAATTTTAATTATACATTTTTTCTTCTTTTCACTCCGACTTTAACGAAGAATAAAAATAAAATATTAAAAAAGAATATTCTCATTTTAACTCGTACCAAACACATCTAAAAGTCGTATAGGAAATTAATTTCTCCCCTTGAGCTGAACATATAATAGAAAAAAAACATTAATGGATAATTTATGACAAATCTTTGGAGCTGTCACTGGTCTGCTCCATCTAAGTGTCATGCTGATAAATAAAACCCTTTAGCAGTATCATGTGTGTGTCATGAAACAGTGCGTAGAACAGAACAAAAATTTGGTGTCATTGTTGGTATGGCAAAGCGACATGGAGGGGGCAGGACAGGACGTATACATGCCAACCACAAGATAACCCCCCACAAGGGGCTGCTGAGGTTGGTGGTGCACCGAAATATCACCACTCCCATCTCTCTTCCTTGAATCCTAATCAAATGTAATGGAGACAAACTCTTCACCCATCCCTTCCAAACATCTGTGGTCTCAGTTTGCATTTTTCTAAATACATAAAACAAAAAAAACATATATTAGCAAAAGAGAAGAAAACAAAGCAAAAGGATAAAAGCATTTGCTGAGTATTTATTGAAGAAGGTCGCCATTTTTTCCTTTAGAACTCTTGAGGTCAATTAATTGTAGGGTAAATTGTACAAAAAAAAATCTTTATTCTCAAATCTAACATAAACTTTTTTTTTTTGCATAAAAAGTCACGACCTTTGATTTTATTCTCAAATCTAACCTACACTTATATTTTCGCATAAAAAATTATGAACTTTAATTTAAATCTTAAATCTAACCTAAACTTTTATTTTTAAAAATTTAAAATTAATTATAAATATAGCGTATTACTGTATTATTATTAAAAATAATGATCATTACATAAACAAGTCATAAAAAATAAAATATTAAAAATTAAAATATTTTTGACAACTTTGATAGTAAGTTAGTTTAAATTCTTAGCCTATTGTATTAGATTTTAAATTAGTTAATTATATTTTAAAGAAACTAAAAAATAGTCTAATTATAAAATAGGTTAAAAATTTAAACTAACTTGCTATCAAAGTTGTAAAAAATATTTTAGTTTTTAATCTTTTATTTTTTATGACTTGTCTATGTAATGATTACTGAATTATTATTTTCAATAATAAAACAATAATAGTCTATATTTATAACTAATTTTAAAATTTTAAAAATAAAAGTTTAGGTTAAATTTGAGACTTAAATTAAATTTCATGACTTTTTATGCAAAAATATAAGTTAAGTTAGATTTGAGAACAAAATCAAAGTTCGTAATTTTTTATGCAAAAAAATAAAAGTTCATATTAGATTTGAGAATAAATCGAAAGTTGAGTTTTTTTTATGCAATTTACCCTTAATTGTATAACCACCTCTAGAAAACAAAAAAAAAATGAATTCATTGAAGAAGATAACATTTTGGCACTTAAGCTTCAAAATGGTTTGATCAGAGCTTCTGAAAAATCACGTAGTTAAAAATGATTGATTCTGTTTACCAGAAATTTTGGTTATCTATTTATGTATTTGTCTATTTATTACGTTTTGTGATTAAAAAGTTATCAATCAATAATATATATAATATTGATCAAAGCTAATTAAAAATGGGATTATCTTTGAAGGCAAGAGTTCTTTCATGGAACAAAGTACAAACATTCTTTTTTTTTTTAAAAAAAAAGCTATGCATATTGTCGCTATGTCATCTTTTTAGGGCAAGTTGACTGGTTTGGCTTTAGTGATTAACTTTTGATGATATATAAAATATTGTACAATATAAGAGTAAAATGGTTATATATAGAGAGGAATTAAGATTTTAAAAGTTATTATAGCGTCTTTATAAAAAAAGTAAATATATCTTTGATAATAAAAGAAAATTTACCGACAGGAGGAAAAAACTTAACTAACTTTCTTGAAAAAGATTTCTTTTTTGATAACAACCTACCGATATCCAGATTATTAATAGTATTGAGTTGTGAATGAAAAAAGTTGAAAACCCGATCAACACGACGATTCTAAAAATAAATCTTGAATCTACTACGTCCGTCAAAGCACTTGAGACACAGTATACTATCACTGCACCAATCGTGGTCATCGGTTTCTAGAAAAAAGATTTTGAAGTCCAAAGTTTAAATTTCGAGTGAAATTAAATTTATTTTTAAATTTCTTGCATTACCCCAATAACGTCTTCTTAATATCAGGAAAAAGAAAATTAAAGAAATAAAAATCAAGCAACGTTAGTACCTCCTCGTGGCTTGTGCCGTCAATCATTAGATGCACCACAACTGTAAATCTTGACCGTTAATTACGACCTCAACTTTGTGTGTTATTATTCTCCGTCGATCCCTTTTTTTTTCTGGTTTGCAGATATATTTTAACTCATAATAACACCATTACGCTCTCTCTCACACACACTCGCGTCACCTGCTGTTTTGTAGTATTTTTTGCTTTTTGGTACGTCGTACGCCGCATGTGTTTGCGTTATTGCGTCAGTCACTAATAATACAACAAAGTAGCACGTAAGCTGTAAGCAGGCGCTCGGCTCGGCACCCGTCCTCCTCGTCTATGCTCGCGCGCGGAGCCGTTTTGGTGCGCCTTACGGGGGCGGCGAAGGACGCAAAACGGCACGGGACGCAAAACGCAGTTTAAGGCGGAGGGTGGCACGCGTCAACCAAGCAGGACGACGCAGCAGCAACAGCAGCAGCAAATGCCAACGAAACGGCTGTAAGAGGTGAGAGAGTGGAGAGAGGAGGGAGGAGAGAGAGACAGAGAGAGAGAGAGAGAGAGAGAGAGGGGGGAGGAAAAGCAAGCATCCATTTTTATTTTTATTTTTGTGGGATGTGAACTCTCTCGTCGGCCACTCCTTAATCCTCCTCCGTGTGCAAAGGAAGTGTGGGGCGGAAGGATTCGTTTACCCCGTCCGCTCCCTTTCCTCATCTCGCTATCTTTCTTTTTCTTTCTCGTGCCTTTTTGGTGCGCTTTGCTTTCAATTTTTCTACTCCCCCTCACTTTAATCGCCTCACCCACCGCCACCTCTCTCTCTTCAACCCTCAGCATTCATTTGTCTGCCGCCGCCGACGGAGATCTCGAGGTTTCTTGATTAATCGCTGCACACGAAGTGTAGATAAGAGGAATATTTGCAGATCGAATGGGTTCGTCGTCGGTGCCGGCGGGGGGAGGCTACGAGTACTCCTTCAAGATCTTGCTCATCGGGGACTCCGGCGTCGGCAAGAGCAGCCTCCTCGTCAGCTTCATCACCAACCAGCTCGACAACCTCGCTCCCACCATCGGTATCGCGTGGATCTCTTTGCCTCGATCTTAGACTTCCTCTTAATTTGTTCTCTTTTGATTTGTTGCAACGGTGACGGCTTTGTTTGGCGTATTCTTAGATGACTTATATGGGTAGAAGGGACACTTTCGGGCTGGTGGATCTCTTGGATTTTTCTTTTTTTTTTTCCTTTTTTTTTGGGTATTATAGTACGATAATTGATCAACTACTATGCCATAATTCTGAAATTTGGCATAATCCATTTACCATGTTCAGATGTTGGATTAATTTGTGTACTACTGCAGTATACATGTTGATGTGCTTTGGTTGAATAATTTTCTTGTTTTTTCTTTTTTTAGATTACATAAACATTCTTTTTTTCTTGAACATATACCATCTCTGTCATTTATATTTATATTTTAATTTTGTGCATCTTTTACATGTTGGTGCATATAAACTTCAGTGGAAATGTTGATTAAAGGCCATTTGCTTTGGAAACTTACTGCCCACATGAAAAAAACTGCATATGCATATAGCTAGTGGGCTTTAGGATTGAATAATCTCAAGGAGATATTTTCACTTTTTGTTTGTCACGATTAGCTCCTGTTTGTAGATTAAGACCAGGATCTCATAGCCCATGTTCAGATATGACCTTATAACTTTTAAGACACAACCAAATTGATCTGACAGCAAAAAGACGCCAAAGGTTGTGTGCATAATATTGAAGACAAATTACTGCCACAAATACTGACTTTATAATCTCATGAAGTCTTATTGTCTCTGATAGGAACATCAAGTGCAGCGAACCTATATTTGCATTCATGTCAAAGCATAAAAAACTATTTAAATCAATTTATGCTTATGGTTGTGTTTACTGCTCGTTCTTTCTAATTTGACCCTGTCTAATTGTTTACATGATTTTGCCCTTCATTTCATTTTAGGGGTGGACTTTAAGATCAAGCATCTTACTGTTGGCGACAAAAAAATGAAACTCACAATTTGGGATACTGGTCAGATTGAGTATATTTTAATGTTTGTCTTTCTTGCATTTATTATCTTCTTGTTAAGCATCTATCACAAAATGTTTAACTAAAAAATTTACCTTGATGGTTTTGTGTAACTTGAAAATGATTTTTTGTTAATTATACAGTAGCTACTTTTTGAAGAACTTGTGCAGAAATATGATTAGTCACTCTGTACGAAAATTTTGTATCTCCAGATGAATATTCTATACTTAGCTCAAAGTAGATAATCTTTGACGGAACTATATTTTGAAAGAAAAAATGTAGATTTTTTTCAAAGGTAAACAATTGTAACTGCTTGTTTTCAGAATATTTTTACCATGAAACTAGTATTATTTCCAAAGGTAAAAAATTGTAACTACTTGTTTTCAGAATTTTTTTACCATGAAACTTGTACAGTTTTTTCATAGATTTTCTTTCAGCATTCTTATAGGAGAAGATAATGTACCAACTTCTTGACATGTTCCGTTTCAAAAACTTCTTGACATGTACTGACTCGTTTGCTGTAAACTAATCTTCTTTATCTGCAGCTGGCCAGGAGAGGTTTAGGACACTAACTAGTTCTTACTACAGAGGTGCACAAGGGATAATACTAGGTGCCTACCTGATTGCAAAACCAACTCTTATTTGGTTTCCTTTGAAATGGTGCATAGGCTTGATCACTCATTTGTTTCAGGGCAAAACATGTTCCTTCAAAATTTTTCATAGCTAAGATATCCATAGATTGTTCATGTTTTAAAGACACTTGTTATCTTCTTATGAATGCTTGGTCCGTTGTAGTTAAACGTAATGTTCTTTTATTCATGTGCTATCATAATGAAGAGGTTACGTTACCTAGGAGCAAAGAGGATCCCTTATGACTTTTAAAGCTGTTTCCGTCTTATGTTCGACATTAGCTTCTTTGATCTTCTTCTTTAATTGACATCTTTCCAAGCAAGTTTTTGGGGGACGGCATGGGTTCAATCATATAAGATTGAGCCGAATTTAATTGCATTCAATTAGGAGAAAGCTTCTTTAGCTAAAGCACATCTCCTGTCTACAGATGGATTAGAAGGCTTATGAATGTCTCTGGTTAAATTGCATTGAGTCTGTTATGGATTCTATTTATCATTGGCTCTTGGAAAAAATTCCATGTTAATCATTTCATCATGATATGTACTGTTCACATTTTTGCTCTCCTCCTCAAATGCCAAAACCAAGATGAGCCACTTGTACATCAACTAATGATATGTTGATAGGACAAGTGATCTTGCAATGTGCAAACAGTGTGTCCTATGCATGTGCAAATAAAGTTACAACAAGCTGGCAGCTTTCTGATGTGTACGAGTTTGCAACATGACCATAACTGATTTTGATGTTCTGATATATCAGTACCAGTGAACGTACACAATTAAGATGTAGCTCATGCCACTTAATCGAGTTTGCTAACACAGTTAATCGAGTTTCCTATGCTTGATGTCTCCATCAGTTTATTTCCTGTGGCTAATAAGTATCTTTTCACATTCATTTTTCTTAAACTATATTAGATGCCTTTGGTTGTTCGATTGTAACAGTCTTATCCAGGTATGCCTGTGTGTGTGTGTGTCTCTAGGTAGATAGCAATGTTCTTTCCCCTTTTTGATTATTGATGTGGTCTCCTCTTTTTATGTGAATTCTCCCATGCACATTACCATGGAAGAACTAGGATGATATCATTGGCATATTGCTACTGTATAGTTCTATCTTTTTCTTCCTTTTTCTTAAAAAAATATGTTTTCTTTTTGTAAAACCAAAACAATATTACCTCAAAAAAAAAAGACGAGATATTGCTACTGTATGGCAATATTCACTTTTATTGCATGCGACAAATACAAATGTTCTTTATTTCTTATGCTTCTTTTGATTTAACACTATGGTTTGAGATACTTATAGCCTTTTTCTTTGTTTGTTTGTTAGTCTATGATGTTACAAAGCGAGAGACTTTTACAAACTTGAAAGATGTATGGGCTAAGGAAATTGAACTTTATTTGACAAATCCCGACTGTATTAAAATGCTTGTTGGTAACAAGGTTGATAAGGTAAATGTCTGGTTTATTTTACTTTTATAATTCCATATTTCATTGACTTTCTAGTTATGTTAGCATTGTAAACATATATTCTCTGATTGTATAGTGTCATACGCATCATAGATTCATGGATGATAAGGTTGTGTTTCATCAAGGTTCTTATTCCTCCTAGCTTTAATTTGAGAATCCTTGAGTATATAATTGACAACAACAACAACAACAACAAAGCCTTATCCCACTAGGTGGGGTCGGCTACATGGATCATACGACGTCATTCCGCTCTATTAGTAACCAAACCTTTCGGTATATTATTCACCAATAGATTTTGCTCTATTAGTTCGCCAAGTGTCCGCCTTGGCCTCCCTCTCCCTTTTTTAATCGGACTCCAGATTATTTGATCTACTCTTCTCACTGTTAAATGCTATTAAAAATAATTGATATTGTTCCTTGAGTATATTATTTCTTCTCAAAAAAAAAATAATTGAATGCTATTAAGGTGAATAAAAAAACTTGGAACTTGATATTGTTATTATTTAGTTTAAGTTTTTGTTGTAATATCCCTTTCAAAAAAGGATTTTGTTGTAATACGCCCTTAGCCCTAGTCGGAGGCATTGGTCCAAAAGACAGCTGAAGAAGTTGAGCAACAATTATAATTAAAAATTAAGATCTTTCATCTGGTTTCTTAGATGGAGGAGAATCATGAATGGCGTTACTCCACAGGGTGGATACTGTGGGTGACAATGATGAGTGGCTTATGTGATGGGGAAGAGGGAGACTCGAATCATCTTTTCTTTGGCAGCGTCATGTCAAATGAGGTGTGGGATCTGGCTGGGACTGACTGTGTTTAGCTACGATTTGGAGGAGATTTTTTGGTTGTCATTCTGAAGGGGGGTGGGGGTGGCTTTCCCATGTCACCACATACTGTCCCAGAGGGACAGGGCTGTGGGGCATGTTATTCTCTGGCAATTTGGTTTCAATGAAACCACAGTATCTTCTAGGGCAGTCACTGCTGTGGGGAGAATATTTCAACTCTGCTGAAGCTTTGCTTAAGGAATGGTGGGGAGAATATTTCAACTCTGCTGAAGCTTTGCTTAAGGAATGGTCCTCTGTGCTGTAGCAATGAGCTTATAATGCCTTTTTTTTTAAAAAAATTATGCCCTCCATGTAATATAAGCCAGTTATTGATAATGAAATCCTAGATGTGTAACCAGAAACAAATTCCTAGATGATTAGCAACTCTGCTCAACCATCCTTTTCCCTCTTCAAGAAATAAAGTACAGTTACCTTCTTGACTTTGTTATTGCACATATCATTCCCAAACTTGATGAATTCAGAGGGAAAACGTCTAATACACCTAGGAAGATATTTTACAATTATTTTCTTTTGCATGTCTTCTTGTAGGAAATAATTTCTTAAATCTTTATACAAGTCATGTTGTATCATTTTTTCTTAATAATTGCACGTCTTCTTGTAGAAACTGACTTCTATAAACCTGTATACCTGTTGGTTCACTTTTGGGCTTGAGCTGTTATGTCAGCAAGTCTGAGTTCATTATACCTTTTAGGCATGTTAAATTAGATATTTGAAATAAACATTTCTTCATTTATAAATGAAGAAATAACAACAAGGCTTTGTTGTTGTTGTTATTTCTTCATTTATATAATATGCAATCTTGATGGCCACCGCTTAATAAATTCATTCTTGTTGCCTTCGTGATTTGCTAATCATAAGTGGCATTGACATGTATAATTCTTGAGAGCTAACCTTGATCAATGTGCATTAGGAAGCTGATAGGTCGGTGACAAGAGAAGAGGGAGTTGCCTTTGCAAAGGAATACGGATGTTTGTTCCTTGAATGTAGTGCAAAAACAAGATCAAATGTTGAGAAGTGCTTTGAAGAACTTGCACTAAAGGTACAATCTACATAACACTGATTTCATTTTGTTATCTGTTTCTAATAATTGGCATATGAAGGAATAAAAACCCATCTCTCGTTACCAATAGTTTGACGCTGAAGTATTACTTTTTGGAGTGCCATCCATTATTAACCATATTGAGATATGTTGCATGGATATTTCTGCCAATTATGTGAAAATAATAATTGACTCCACTTTGCAGATTCTTGAAATCCCCAGTCTAGTGGAGGAAGGGAAGGCGCCAACCAAGAGAAGTGTGCTGAAACAGAAACAGGAAAATAATGCGAGCCCAGGAGGCTTTTGCTGCTCATGATTTGTGAATAGCCGGTTTCAAATACTACATATTAGTTTGAGCAATGGATCAAGTGATGCCGTTTGAGTTGGTCACGAGAACTTGCTCAACGATGTCCTGAGCCTGATGTAAATTCTGTCATTTCCCGTTTTTATTTTTTTCCCTTATTGCATCTGTGGCGTGGATCAACTGACTTGTGTTTTCCTTGTGGAAGTAAAATGTATACAGAATGTGCTAACTCTTTAGTCTACTGCTTCAAGACGATGCTTGTCAGTTTGCTTGTGAGGAAACAAAAACATGTGGCAAGTTGGATGCATTAGTGTCGCATTTGGAACATTTGTGAGAAAAAATATTTGATTTCTAAGTTGCATTAGTTAGAATATGATAAAATATCTCAATATCAATTTCTCACCAACTTAGTAACATTATGATTTATTAAAGTGAAGGAATGGAACGGCCGCCAATTAATAGCCTGCAGATCATAGGACTTATTGTTCAACCCTGATACCTCTGGTCTGAACTTGGATCCCACTGCCCATTTGGGGAATCAATCTGATCAACAAATCTAACTTACACAGGGCAAGTGAAGAGATTCCAGCTCACGAGTTGGGTTGCAGACTGTGACCGAATAGTTTATTCTGCGTTGTCAAGAAAGGATTCCTTGTGTCCTGTCTGATAAATTAGTTTTATATACATGCATTTTATTAATCAATTCTCACAGCTCCTCCCCTAGTTGTCTTTTTCTATGGAACCCGATTGTAAGTTTATGCCGACACAAATCTAAAATTCTATGCAAACCTTAGATCTCCTTGCCAAACTCCAAAGAAATATACTAATTTATATACCTCAATACAACAGAGTGAAGCCTTCCCAGTTGCCACTCAAAACCTGCTTTTAGAAACCGCATAACGAAGCACTGCAAATATACTCCTCAAAGGCTGCAACTCTTGTCGTGCTTCCTAACTACAAGCTCCATCCATGGCCAAGTCTTTGCCATCCTTCTTCTTGTTCTTGTTCGCCATCTGCTTCGCTATAAATTTGCTCCATACATATGGTGCGATCTGCCATAACTCAAATCTTTCCATCTTTTTTTTCACTCTGACAATTTAAAGTTTGACTTCACGTCGATATATATGGGCTGACTCAATGCAGTATATACGCTTTCTTTTTTGCGATGCTTTACCAACAAACTTAATTGGCACTTGCAATATTTGCTGTTATCTACTATACGTTGTTCTTTTCTATAGTTTTACTGATCGAGTTATCGAACAGCTTGTCTTGTTTTCCTCGCCATTTTAATTCTAGTTCTTGATATCGCAAGAGAGCTACACACTAATGAACCGCTCCATGCTGCTTTCAAATTTCTTCAGCGGCTTCTTCCGCTACGTTCATCCTGAGAAACAACTGCCCGTATCCGGTGTGGCCCGCCGCTCTCTCCGGCGGGAGCTCGCCTTCCCTGCCGCAGACGGGCTTATACCTTGGCCCCGGCGCGTCGCAGTCCCTGGACGTGCCGCCGCGATGGTCCGGCCGGGTGTGGGCGAGGACGCGGTGCTCCGTCGACCCGACGTCGGGCAGGTTCTCCTGCCACACCGGCGACTGCGGCAGCGGGCAGGTGCAGTGCAACGGCGCGGGAGGGGCCGCGCCGGCCACGCTGGCGGAGTTCACGCTGCAGGGAGGCGGCGGGAAGGACTTCTACGACGTGAGCAATGTGGACGGGTTCAACCTCCCGATGGGGATCAATCCGCAGGGCGGGTCCGGGGATTCGTGCGCCGCGGCGACATGCGCGGCGGACGTGAACGCCCGGTGCCCACCGGAGCTGCAGGTGAGGGCGCCGGACGGAGGGGTGGTGGGGTGCCGGAGCGCGTGCTTGGCGTTCAACACGGACGAGTACTGCTGCAGGGGAGCGTTCGGGGGGCCGAACACATGCAAGCCTTCGACGTACGCGCGGCTCTTCAAGAGCGCACGTAACAATCAACAAAAAGATAAAAAAAAAACCAGAATTTAAACGCGAGAAAAAGAAATAAAAAGACTCAATGTCACTCAAAGTTGGTAAAGGAAGAAGATTTAAATCTGATCTAATCAGATTTGTTTAGGAGAGAGGGGTCTATATAAGATGAGACCAGATTTGTTAAAACTCTTTCTCCCTTGGCAAAACTCAGAGACCCTGTCGGACTTCTAGAGCGCCGCCAGGCTGCAGGAAATCCAGCGACAAATCCCTCCTCTCCTTCATCTCAATTTCAAGGCATGCGGAAATCTACTTATTCTCCTCTCATCGTCTTTCGAGTGCTGTCATTTTTACGCCCTTGCTGAAATTTCTGCAGAGGGTGGTCGAGAGGAAGAACAGGGAGAAAACATGGGCGGAATTCAAACGGATTTTTAACGAATCAAGGGTAGGATCCATCGCGACCAGGTGGGTGAATCGAAATCACCTTGCATGACCCTGAATAACGTTAAATCATGACCTAATCATATAAGTAAAGAAGAAGAGAAAAAGATGGTTCAAGTTTCTTATTTTTGCCTTGCTTGATTTTCTTGAATTAATTGATTGATTGATTATTTGATGCATAATTCTCTGTTTGTTGATCTATTATTATGTGATTGATCTGCTAGGAGATAGGAATTAGGTTAAATTGATATTGCACCGAAGAATTCACGAAATTCGAGGGTTCTGTAAGTTTTCTGGATGCCTACCGGTCGACCGGTCCGTATGCATCGCGGCAACCGGTATAACTTGCATGCAGCCGCTTTCTGCACATGTCGATCGGTCGACCGATTCCTGTCATCGGTCAACCGATCCTTTCCCATCAGGTCGACCGTTCAACTGAACGGATCAACCGACCCGCAGACAACCGATCGACCGATTCCCAAAAAATCTTTTATTATATTTATTAATTATTTTCCTTTTATCCATATATTATATATATATGATTGATCCTATTTTCTGACCCCACAGAGATCCCTCACTGATTTACATGATTTATTCTGTTATTGATTTATTTCACGTTGATCCTATCGTATCGGTTGAATCAAGAACAAAGAGCTACAAGTTATTAAAGCGATTAATAAGTTCAGATGAAAGATTAATGATGGGTTGACAGTCCAAGCCAAGTGCATCAAGATAAGGGTCGCTCCCTTGGTCATGGTTTGATCACCCATTGACCCGCACAAGGCCGTATCATTTGCTGGGCATACCCCAAAAATTAAAGGCACCTAAAGTCACCATGATTGCTAATTAATAACCAAGATCAAGAAGCAAGTTCAAGTCAAGTCAAGTATGCCATGATTCCAAGATTAATATTATTATTGATCCTCATGATTCATAATATCTACTGATCTTATTCTCATTATGATCCATGATATTGATATGCTATCTTTTACGTTCAAATTAAGCATGATTATTTACTACTGATTACTATATTCATGTCATGCACTGTATATCATGTGGTTTCCCACTAGGCTGTAAAGCTTACGGGAGGACCTCCTCCCCTGTGTCTGATTTTCATAGGACCAGGTCAGTGACGTGGTGGAGTAGGCGTGTGATGATGAAGTTCTGGCGATAAGACGACACATGAACCATAGGGTTTTTAGAGTGTTATTTAGTTTTCATTTACCTTCCGCATTTTAGATTCATGATGTAGAACCTATTTTATTTTTTTAGCAATGATATAGCCACTTTTAGACTTCCGTATAATTATGTTATCTTCTTTTATTTTATTTTCTTTTCGCTGACGTGTCTCAATTTTGACTGAGATATGGTCAATATTATGGTCAAGTTATAGCATGCCGTCGTAGCGTCTCCATATTGATCTTCGTCACGTGGCGGGGGTCGATTTGGGGGCGTTACAGCGCATGCCCGTAGGCTTACAGTTATGCGTACGATGACTCCAGCAGCACCTTCACGTGTACTGGGGCTAATTACCTCATCACCTTCTGTCGTTAGAGCTAATGTTGTAACGTTCAGACCGGATAAATTTTCGGGTCACGTTGCATCGGTCGAATCGATTAACTCGGACGGTCGAATCGGATATTAATAAAATAATATAAAAAGATAAACTATAATACTAATATATGCTTATCAATAATTAATATATTTTTACATCAAAGTACATACGATTAAATCATTTTAATTAAAATTAACAAAATCAAATGTGACATATTTAACTATTGATGTGAGTTTTATGTGATTTTAATATATTCAATTATAATTTACAAATTCATATTTCTCAAATTTAATATAAAGATTATTGTAGTTTCTATTTTTAAAATTTAATTAGGTAACTAATCTTTTCATATTTAACTTTTGACATTTAAAAATATTATAAATTTTCTAATCAAAGAAAATAATTTGATAAATAAATGATGATGAACCTTGTATAATATAAAATAATTTGGCATTTAAATGAATAAGTATAGTATAGCGGTATGTACATATTAGTTGGTTTAAGAGGTCTTAGGTTCAAAACCTAGTGTTTACATTATTTTTAATTTTTACCAACTTTTGAACTGGTCGGTTGCTGTAAAATCATCGGTTCGATGATTCTACTTGGTTTTAGCCTAGTTTTGACGGGTCTTGACTGGTTCGAAGCGGTTTGAATCCCAGTCCGATTTTGAGGTTGGACCAAACCCGCCCTAGGCGACGATCGACGATTGGACCGGTCAGAATGGTCGGTCCGGTCCGGTCCAAACAACCATGCTTAGACCAATAATTTCCAAATTAAAATATTTTAAATTATTTTGATTCAGCAAAATGTATTGTATGTGTTTTTTTTTTACTTTTTTTCATATCCATTTTTTATGGTAAGCTATATAGATATTGACCTTCTTTTTCAAGGAAAACAAAAAAGAAAATCAATAAAGCAGATGAAAATTGAGGTGATGAAACTTTGCAAGAACTAAGTGAAAAATTGGATTTCTCGTCAATAATATAAATATATTGTCATATATTATCCAATACAAAAACAATGAAATTGACTTAGAGAAAATAGTTCAAAACAATTATCGAAAGTGAGAAAGAATAATGATAACACGCGCGCGCGCGCGTGTATATATATATATATACAACGCAACGCACAAGGTAGAAGGCACTTTGCTAGTCGTTTAGTCACAAGGAATATCATGCTGCAAGCATTACTTGGTAAATATTATCTTTTTTTTAGAGAAAAGTTCTACGCTCTCTTAAAACTTTCTCACAGCATTTATATTATTATCTAAAAAACCGTTGATAAATTTATAAAAAAAATTATGATTTGTTAGAACTTAGAATTATGATTTGCTAGTGATTTAGTTATAAGGCTACTCTGCATCCCTTTGTTAGAATTATGAGTTGTTTTTTTTTTTTTTGCTAGACTAGTGGACAAAAATTTTGAAGCCGTGTTTTTATAGTATCACGTTCTCTGTTTTCTTTTTTTTTTCTTTTCGGTGGGACTATTTTGAAGAGCAATCTTTCTCATAGGGTGCGTTTGGATGGGAACATTTTGCGAGAACATCGCGAAATGTTCCCAAACGCAATACGTGACAGGAACAAAAAATGTTCTTGTCACGTGATCATCCGTGGGAACATTTCACTAAATATTCCCGCGGAAAGTTCTTGCCGAGGCAAGAACATTTTTTTTTTCAACGCCGCAATCTTTGATTTTTTTTATTTCATATATTTTTTAATTATTTTGTAATCTATGTATATATAATTTATAATATATTAATACATTATTAGGGATCTTATAAAATAATTTATTAAATGTTATTAATTAAAAACTATAAAATAAATAGTTCTAATAATTAATAAATATTTTATTAATTAAACTATTCAATTATTTTTTTAAAAAATATATTATATTTGGATCTTAAAATGTACGTAAATTGTAATATTAATAATATTTAAAATATTTAATCTGAATAAATAAAAATAATATTAATAATATAATGATTTACGTAAATTATAATATTAATAATATATTCTTATTTACTATAATTTTATACCTCATAAAATAATAAATTATATTTTTAGTTCTTACTTTTTATCCAAACACACACTAAAATGTATCCATCACATCAACTTTTTAAATTCTCATCATTACATTTTTTCATCCAAACACCAACCCAAACTTTTCTATCACATCAATTAGTTCTCGAGAACAAAAGTTCTCTCAATGTTCCCGTGTCAAGCGCAGCCATAAAGTTTTTTACTTAATGAAAAGTTGACCTCGGAGAAAATTACTTTTTAATAAGAACTTAGCGAGATTTGAACCCGGTGGCTTTATATCTGTCAAAAGCTATGGAGAAAATTGGAATGGCCGAAAAATATCTCAATCAATTTGCTACTGAGAGTCTGGCTTCTATTTATATGCATATGAAGTCTATATGTACAAAATATATCCGAGTGTTACAAATAGTAGAAAATGAAAATAACTATCGATACAAGAAATGCTAAACTATTATATACAAATCATTATACACTAACCAATAACCCCCCACACATGCCTAGTTTGGAAAGCAGATAGTGATGTTGTCTAATACCCAAAGCCTTGGTTAAAATATATGTCATTTGTTCTGTATAGAGGAAATATAAAGGCTGTGTTTGGATGGGAACATTTCGCGAGAATATCACGAAATGTTCCCAAACATAATACGTGATGGGAACAAAAAATGACCATTCGTGGAAATATTTCACCAAATATTTCCGCGAAAAGTTCTTGCCTGCCGAAGGCAAGAACATTTATTTTTTTTTCAATGCCGCAATCTTTGACTTTTTTTTATTTCATCTATTTTTAAATTATTTTGCAATGTATGTATATATAATTTATAACATATTAATACATTATTAGGGATCTTATAAAATAATTTATTAAATGTTATTAATTAAAAACTATAAAATAAATAGTTCTAATAATTAATAAATATTTTATTAATTAAATTATTCAATTATTTTTTTAAAAAATATATATTATATTTGGATCTTAAAATATACGTAAATTGTAATATTAGTAATATTTAAAATATTTAATCTGAATAAATAAAAATAATATTAATAATATAATGATTTACGTAAATTATAATATTAATAATATATTCTTATTTACTATAATTTTATACCTTATAAAATAATAAATTATATTCTTAGTTTTTACTTTTTATCCAAACATCCACTAAAACTTATCCATCACATCAACTTTTTAAATTCCCATCATTACATTTTTTCATCCAAACGCCAACCCAAACTTTTCTATCACATTAATTAGTTCTCGAGAACAAAAGTTCTCTCGATATTCCCGTGCCAAACGCAGCCAAAGTGATTTGATAAACTGACGAAGAAGCTGATCACGAACGCAGCAAACACACGAACAAGCCACATAACCTCAGCAATTAAACTGGCCATGCTATGATATTCAAACTCGGAAGAGGAACGAGAGACAGTTTCCTGCTTTTTCGACTTCCACGAAATTAAAGCATTGCCAAGCTTAACACAGTAACTAGAGACAGAACGTCTGGTATGCAAGCAAGATGCCCAATCGGCATAACAAAAATCTGCAATGAAACAGACTGAGCAAGAAAGAAAAGACCAGAACCAGGATTTTTCTTGAGATATTTAACCATTCAGAGAGCCGCCGCAAATGAGACTGCTTAGGCGACTGCATAAACTGACTTGGGTGTTGAACTGAAAAAGAAATATCAGGACGAGTGATAGTTAAATAGATCAATTTGCCCATATGTCACAGAATTAGGCAAGAGGTCATCTGAAAGGTCAGATCCAATAATTCTATCATAATCGACAGAAGTGAGCTTCTGATTCTGTTCAAGAGGAGTATCAACATGTCGAGCTGTCGATAATCCAGCATCAGCAATGAGATTCAAAGTATATTTCCTCTTATTTAAATGATGCCTTTATCAAAATGTAACACTTCGAGACCAAGGAAAAACTTTAACTCTCCCAGATCTTTAATCTTGAAATGAGTATGTAAAACTTGTTTAGCCTCATGGATCAAGGAAGCATCATTACCTGTCAGCATAATGTCATCGACATAGATGAGGAACACAACTATATCGCTATCGGATCATTTTGTGAAAAGAGAATAATCAGAGTAACTCTGTATAGATCCAGCCTGAATCAAGAACTGAGTAAGCTTCAAATTCCATTGTTGGGATGATTGCTTTAAACCATATAAGGATCTTTGTAGACGACAAACTTTGGATTTAGATAAAGGCTCCCCGGCACGACAAAACCCTTGAGTAATCTTCATGTAAACTTCCTTAAAAAGATCACCATTCAAAAAAGTATTGTTAACATTCAAATGAAACAAAGGCCAAGAATGTTGAGCTGCAACAGCGAGAAGACACCGGATAGTGGTCATCTTGGCAACCGGAAAAAAAGTCTCTTTATAATTGATGCCCTCCAATTGAGTGAACCCTTTAGCAACGAGTCTAGCTGTATAGCATTCAACCTGTCTAGAAGAGTTGAGTTTAATCTTATAGACCCACTTGCAACCAATTGCACGCTTGCCTGGAGGGAGATTAACAATTTCCCAAGTATGATTGGATTCTAAAGCATCCATTTCTAGTTTCATAGCATTGACCCAATTAGGATCCTGGGCAGCTTCATGAAATGAAGAAGGCTCGTGAACATTATTAAGGCAACTCATAAAAACCTGATATGTAATTCTAAATGAGATACAAAGGTGTTGAAGAAGATGTAGTGGCATTGACAACATAATCATTGAGCCAATTAGGAGGTTTTAAAGTTCGTCGAGGCCTTACATTAGAAACCAGAGGAGCGGGAACATCAGAGATAACCTGCTTTGAAGGAACAGTATCAGGCAAGCCAAAAGAATCTGAATTGGAGTGTGGAGAAACAGTAGAAAGGATATCATCATACTAAAAAATTGGTGGAGAGACAATGAGTTTTGTCAACTCATGAATTCCAAATGAAAAAGGAAATAAATCCTCATGAAAATGTACATCTCGACTGATAGAAACTTTGTGGGATGAGAGATCCATCAATTTATAGCCCTTTTGAATATTAGAATAACCAAGAAAAATTGATGCCAAGGAACGTGGAGAGAACTTGTCATGAAGTGGCAAATTGCTGGAGTAACAAAGACACCCAAATATACGAAGATGATCCAAGTTAGGAGCATGACCAAAGAAAACTTGATAAGGATTTTCTGTTGCAAAACTAATAATGACAATCTGTTGATAATGTGAACAACAGTCAAGACACAATTTCCCCAAAAATGAAGATGAACATTGCTCTGAAATCTCAAGGCTCGAGCAACCTCCAAAATGTGAAGATGTTTACGTTCAACCACACCATTCTGTTTTGGGGTGTAAACACATGAAGTTTGATGCACAATTCCTTTAGAAGAGAAAAAATCTTGATAGCCTGAATTAACAAATTCTGACCCATTATCATATCTGATAACTTTAATAGATTTATAAAATTATTTTTCAACCAATAGTGCAAACTGTCTCAAATATACACTGGCATCAGCTTTAAATTTCAGAAGATATATCCAAGTCATTCGAGAGAAATCATCAACAATACTTAAAAAGAAATTGAAACCATCATAGGTTGAATGATGATAAGGCCCCCAAACATCAACATGAATCAAGTCAAAGCAGGATGTAGTAGAAGTTTCACTACTTTGAAATGGTAACCTTGTTTGTCTAGACATATGACAAATCTTACAATGACATTTAGTATCTATGTGGATACCAGAAAGAAAATTAAAACTCTTTGGAAAAAAGGATATGTCCCAACCGACAATGCCATAAAGCTGCTTTACTACTCAATTCAACTACAACTACAATTATGTCATTTGACAAACTAGACTGGAGAGCGACTTTTGCAGCTCCTTTCACTAAAAAGTATAAACCGTTGATTCACCTACCAGTCTCCTTCACCACTCCACTGTAGAGGTCTTGAAAGATGCAAAAGTCAGGATAAAAAATCACTGAACATATGAGTTCTTGAGTGAGCTTCGAGACAGATAGCAAATTATATTGAAATTCTAGCACAAATAAGACATCCTATAGCTTATCACGTGAATTAATATGACATGAGCCAGTGTGAGTAATTTGAGCTATATTTTCATTTGACAATTTAACTTGTCGAGCATGTTTCAATTCCTGAATATTATGTAAGCAATCAGGTCTGAAACCATATGATCAGAAGCTCCAGAATCTATCACCCATACTGATTTTAAGGAGACAAAAGCAAATAAATTATTACCTTCCATATTAGCAAAAACATCCCTTGTATTATCTTTATTAAGTATTTTCAATATCTGTTGATATTGCTCTGCTGTGATATTGGACTGAGGATTGATATTTGACGAAGAACTTGGCTATAAAGAAGGCACAATCTTTTCTTGAACAACTTCAACAGACGATTCAGTCTAGCTTGAGCTGTATTTGCATTAACTTGATTTTTATTCTTGTTAAACTATAAGCTTGAAGGAAAACCAACAAGTCGATGGCAATGAGCCTTGATATGTCCTAGCTTATGACAATGATCACAGATAATATTTTTGTACCTTCTTTGTTTTTTACCAGTGCTTTGATATGCTGCATTGGCCTTTGTGAATGCAGGAACTGATATAGATTGATTTACTGAATACAAGCTATTTTTCCTATGTTGTTCTTCTTCCAAAAGCATTGCATAAACTTGATTCTCTGAGGAAAAGTCCTCATCAATATGATTTGTGATCTAACAACAGCATAAGACTCATTTAATCCCATAAGAAATTGAAAAACCTTCAATTGTTTGAAATATAAAATGCCATCTGAATTCTGAATTCCCAAAGAAGGGATCAAACGATATAACTCTTCCTAGCCCAATTTCAATTTCGTATGATACTCAGTGATTCCCAAAGAACCCTATGTCAACATGTTGATTTCCCTATGCAAATAATATAATCTTGATGCACTAATAGAATCAAATCTTTCCATATTTCATATGCATAAGCCAAACTTCTTATGGGACCATCCAACACAGTATAGTTTATTCAAGAAACAAGGAGAGCATTACAGCGTTGCCATTGAAAATGTAAAGATGTATCATAGTTTTCAATCAGACAAGAACCATCTATGAAACCCAATTTGTGTTTGGCTAAAAGTGCATTAGAAAAAGCTCTGCTCCATATTGTATAATTCTCTACTCCAACCAAACGGATTGGAACTAAAACGACCCCAGGTGTGTTAGATGGATGCAAATACAATGGATGTGTATGACTGAGGGCCAAAACAACATATGATGAACCAGAATTTGTGGAACTAGCCATTCTAAAGTAGAAAATAATACATCTCAAGCAAATCGAAGGATAGAATTCAGAAATCCCAAAAACAACGATGAAAGAACTGAATCTCGTAAACAGATCCACCAAACAAGGGAAGAGTTCGAACTAAAGTACTTGAAAACCATATCACAAGATATATGATTGATGTTTGACCCTTTCCCAGGCTTGGCGATATTTCAAGATGACGATCTGGAAGAAAAAATTGAAGACCAATGAACAACCATGTTGCAGATCTGAATCACAACTTGAAAGAACCCTAATCATGCTCTAACACCATGTCAAAAACTATGGAGAAAACTGAAATGGCTGAAAAATATCTCAGTCAATTTGCTACTCTAGCTTCTATTTATATGCATATGAAGTCTATATGTACAGAATATATCCGAGTGTTACAAACATTAGAAAACGGAAATAACTATCGATACAAGAAATGCTAAACTATTATATAAAAATCATTACACACTAACCAATAATATCATATTAAATTTGATGTGGTGATCAATTTTCCTAAAAGTTTAAATCGTTAAAAAGAAGTAATTTTATATTATTAACATCTTCCTTATAATTATGTTATTGCCTTTTGTGAAAACGTATTATGACAACCTTTTCATAATCGCGGTGTCATACTTGATGAACATTCATCCAATCCAAATTTTTTTTATAATATTCACGTGTCTTAGTACAAGATGAGTAAAAAAATGAAAAGAGATGTGAATTTCTTGTGAGTTTTTAGTCGCCAATTAAATCGTATGTCATTACCTCATGACATGTCAAATTTTAGAGCAATCTCTTTAGGATATTGGAAGTCCACTACAACCCTCGTAACACATTTTCAAATACAACTCATTGATGAATCATGTTTAAGAATTTATGATCAATTTGAATTATGAAAGTACTTTGGAGGACCCCCGAAGACTTTTCTAAAAGTTATCTATCAAGAGTCATTTAGAGATACTGATAGCATTAATTGGATGAATAATGATCTATTTTTTTGGATAACCAGTCGTCAATATCCGAAAAGCGACGTCGACTGGCCAATCGCACGATGCTATTAAGTGCACTGATCACTGGTTAAAAATCGAACGCTATTAAGTGCACTGATCACTGGTTAAAAAATCGGTTCATCATCGAGTCCAACTAATCCGATAAGATCGTTTCAAGTCGCGTACTGTATCAATAATTTTTTTTTGTATTCACATAACTAGAATTCAAAATCTTATTTAAACGATGAGAAGCGGCTTACCACTTCGCCCTAGCACATAATATATATATAAGTTTAATGGGCGTGTAACGCGCATTTCGTGAAACGCCGTGTAACACCTCAACATTGATCGTTGATTAGAAATCAATGGTGGAGATGAAAACCACTATTGTCTTCTCTTCCCCCTCTGACTTTGCCCTCTCCTTTGGCACGCGCTCTCTCTCTCTCCCCTCTCTCATCTCCGATCTGCCGCCACCGGCCGCTGCCTCCCCTCCATTCTCTCTTCTCGCCTCTGATGTCTGCCCCCGTCCTCGATCTATGCTGCCGCCATCGCCGCCTCCTCTCCGCTCTCTCTTCTCACCTCCGAAGTCAGCCGCCGGCCGCCGCCTCCCTTTCGTTCTCTCTTCTCTCCTCCGACATCTGCCTCTCGTCATCGATCTACGCCGCCTCCTCCCCTTCCCCCGCCGCCTCTCTTCTCTCTCTGATCACCACCTCTGTCCCCGATTTGCACCGCCGCCGACGCTCTCTCTCCTCCAATGCTCTCTCTGCTCTATCTCCTCTTTGATAGTTGTTGTTGTTGCCTCCCCTCCGATGTACGTCGTCCTCGATGTGCGCTGCCGCCGCCCGCTCTCTTTCTTCTCTCCTCTGATCGCCGCCCCTTATCCCCGATCTATGTCGCCATCGTGATCCAGATGTGCTGCCGCCGTCGATCTAGATCCGCACTGCCGATTTGTCACATGTTGTCGCTGCCTCCGCCTGACACTGTTGTGACGACGTCGGGCCTTGTTGAGGTCGTCCGACACTACTGCGACGACAGCGGTGCAGAACGACGCCGATGATGATGATGTCGCAGCCGTGCTCATCAAGAAGTTTGTGAGGAGCCGACATCCGCGGCCAGGGGCGACGATGACATCTGCCGGCGGGATGACGGTGGGGTGAGGCGGTTTCGAGAGAGTGGTTTCGAGAAAGAGGTGGTTTTTTTCACTTCAATCCGAGCCGCTGATCTGAAATGGACGAAGAATGTTGAGACGTAGCACGGCGTTTCACGAAATGGACGTTACACGCCCATATATATATATATATATATATATATATATAGCAGATCTACTTTTGTGGTGTCCTAAAGGCCCTCCCGGGCTTGTTCGTCCAAATTCTCGCAATTCGTTGTTTCATTGAAAGAAAAGCCCATATTCTTATTTGGGGGAGTGCACTTTTTTATTGGATCTCAAACCCGTCAAATTAATTGCTTATTCATCTCTCTTTCTCCAAAAACCAAAATGAGAATTGGCACCTTCCAATTCTTTTTTTCTTTAAGTATTATATATGTTTATATTAAATAAGAACATTTTAAAATATAGAAAAGAAATTATTGATTAAAATAAAATGATCATAATACTTTTAGTGTCATACAAAATAAAAATGAGTCTGCTTAGCTGGAAAGTATAGGCATAACATATCTCTCACAGTACAAGATGTACACGCCATCCGCATGGAGGCATAATTTTTCGATAACATAAATTCGTACATTTAAATGGGTGACTTATTCGATATAGAGAAAAAACAACCTCTATATATAAAATTTCCAACTTTGATATCAAAGGCTACTATCTCGCGGCATAATTTAATTTATATTTTCTTATAATTTGATGAGAGAAAAAATATTAATGTATTTAATATTTAGTAAAGGAATTGTTAATTAATTAATTAATTAAAATGTAGTGTATGAGGGATTCTCCTAGCACAAAGTAAGTCAAGATAAAAAGATGTCTCATAATATTGCCATTTTAGAAAAGTATATTACATTTCTATTTCATTCAGACAAAAGGTGCAAATGTTCAATTGCTAATAAAATGGAATCATAATAACACTTTTTTGTAGGGTGTCAATAAAAGCACCCATGAAAGATTTGAGTAATTTCTTGTTCCAAATAAAAGCTATGTAGATGATGTGGGGGGAGAACACAAAGTTGCTTGATGTCATTAACGAGCTCGCATTAAAAAGTTTGAAATGGCTGGAATTTGGAACTCCGTCGCATGCATCAGATTCCACTTATGCCGCACAGAAAAGCACAAGTATATAAATCGATTAGGTTGAGTTGGGACTATTAGGAATATAAAATATGTTTAATTCTTTAGAAAAACTTATTAGCACATGAAATTTCATACGGTATGAAGTTCTGATTTCAAACTTCATTTTCTTCCTTTCTTATTCATGTGATAAACTGAGTTAGATCAAAATTGTCAGCAATCAACACGTGAAAAGAGTGTTAAGAATATAAAATAAATAATATTACTTTTTATAACGATTTAAAATTTTTTAAAAAAATAGTCAACACATTAAATTTAAGATCAAATATCAGCCAAAACTATTTCAATTAATAATTTCTCATGTGTTACACATAAGAGATATTTTTAACAAGTACATATGTTTCGTCTAATAAATATAGAAAAAAAATGATTGGGTTAGTCCTTGAAAAAAAAGCAACATTTATCACCGTTATTCACTATGGACAATAAATTTAAAATATTTAGTTGATAAATTCATCATCCATTATAAATTCAACATTAATTAATATGTGCGTATGATGGCGTTACTCTTTAAAAATGGTAGCACGAAGGTTGAACCCAATAATATATAAAAAAAATCAACTTAGAACGTTGTCGTGCAGCATCGCATACTCTTAATTAACTATGAGCGAAAAAATGAAGTTTTTAAAGTTAATTACGAGCATAAAATTTTGTTCATTTCTTTTTCATTTATTTATTATTATGTCGGGGTACAATTAGGTCTCAAATAAAAGCTGCGACCAAGACAACACGGTTCCTTATTCAATGACTCACCAACTCAACTTCGTCGCTTTGAACTAAATTAAGCATTTAGTTCGGGCATTCACTTTCATTTCTAGAGTCAATAATTAATAATGAGTACATCATATCATTTATAATTATTTATGTATTTTTCCTTTATCCGATAATATCATCACAATTGTCCATTATATTACACACATATATACACACACACACATATATATATATATATATAGTGTGTGTGTGTGTTGGATTCTTTTAGCTATTATTGATTGAAATGATCCTTCAATTGAGTTGGAATGTTAGCGATTGAGATGAGGAGGAGCTTGCAAGTTAATTAAACAATGCAATCTATGATAGTATTATACAAGGAGTGGTTTTGGTTATAATGGAGAAGTTAATAGCCACAATCCCTGAGTTAATTAAGATTCCACATGTGATCATTTATAAGATTTCATGAGACATCTGGTCTAATTAAAGCATAAAACTAACACTACAAGAAAACGCGATTTCCGACGGTTCTTTCGACGGACAATGATCGTGTGAAAAAGGCTCGTCGCAAATTTTTTACGACGGTTTCTTTTGAACCGTCGGTATTACAAACGGTCTAGCTGGCGGGCTCGGCAGTCGAACGTTAAATATCGACGGTGAGAACCGTCAATATTATCGACGGGCAGGACCGCCGATATATATCGACGATTTGAACCGACAATAGTATTGACGGTTCGAGCCGTCGATATTTATCGGCGGCTTAAACCATCGATAGTATCGGCGGTTCGTGCCGTCGATATCTATCGACGGCTTGAACCGTGGAAACTATCGACGATTTTAACCGTCGATATATATCGGCGGCTTGAACCGTCAATTTTATCGACGGTTAAAACCGTCGACAATCTAGTATCGACGGCTTTTACTCGTGGGCTACGACCGTCGATAATTGTGTACCGATGGATATAACCGTCGGTAAGTATCGAAAAAATCCGCTGAAAATTACAATGTTTCAGTTGTTTCCGACGGTCAGGACCGTCGGAAACGTAAAAAATTTTAAAAAAATAATGAATTCACAGATAATTCTCAGATAATACAACACATTCAGCAGTTCAATTGAACAGCACAGATTGAAATAAAGCACATCACAGCAATCCATCACAGTAATTCACATATAAAGCACAATTTTCTTAGACATCCCCCAAAGTAAGAGTGGTCGACGGCCAAACATGATAATGTAACGAGATAATAGAACATAATCCAAACATAAAACATAATCCATAATTTACAGATTCAATAACGTCAACCATAGTGGAACGAGATAATGGAACGGCGTGCTTAATTCACAAATTGAACGACATAACGTCTTCGTCACGACGAAGAGCTGAAGTTCAATTCGCATATCATCTTCATCGCAAAACATCACTGCACAAAATTGAAAATGGAGTAAAAGTTATAACATATAAATGCAAAAAAAAAACATGAATTCAGTTTTGAAGATGCGTAATCACAATCTAATTGAATCTAAAATCTAAAATATAAAAACATTATTTCAATTTAACATCAACATAATTTGATGAATAATTGACTGAGCATCTTCAAAATTGATAAATCTAGAAGATGCGTAAATCGAGCGTAAACTAACAAGTTTATACTAAGTATTGACATTTACATGATCCAACTGTCTGCACTCCATTTTCGGTGAAAATTTTGAAAGCATACAGATCTAACTGAAAGGGATGAAGAGTAAAATCTAAGTTAGTGTCAAAGTGCATATGAATCTAATGAGTACAATGATGCATCAGATTAAAGCAAATTCTAAAAATAATTATGTACTATATATGAATCTACCTCGGCGTCGTCGTCATTCAATTCGCCACGCATGAAGGCACGCATCATTTTCTTCATTTCATCCCTGTTACGACGTTCACGTTCTTCGAATTCCTGTCTGACCTCTTCCCTAATCTTAATGGTCACCTGATCCACAATTTCTTGCATAGTAGAAGGAGATGAACCTGAAGTACTTCGTCGACCATATTCAATATCTGTGTCACTCACAGAAGATCCAAGTCCGTAAATGCGACCCTTCTTCACGTCGACGTGGTCCGTCCAAAGTTGTCTTAGGGTCAACGGTGTGGTCCCCTCCTGCGTGGCTTGCGTAATATGATCAACTTCTTTTGTTTTATAAGACTCCTGAAATATAAAGAAAATAATTAACTACAAACGATGCCTAGGTGATCGACTTCAAAGTTTTGTTAATTAATTATTAACTTGCAATTTAGAAAAAAGTAAAGGCACAAAAATTTACATACATATGTCTCCCAGGCATAACTCGAGACCCATTCTTTGTTCTTTTTCTGATGGGTTCGGAGAAATATTTCGTCCTGAGTCGGTGGTCTACCCGTCTCTTTCTCCTGCAATGAGATAATATTTTAATGTTAGGGACATGACAAAAGAATTACATTAGAGGGCACTGATGTGATGTGAAGATGATATTTTATGTTATTATCAGCACCATATTTTCAATGTAAAGCAATATATGAAATGAACTCAAACAAATTTTTTGATACCCCCTCCCATATCCGACATTGATATCTTAATGTATTTAGCCCCTTAAATGTATTTCGTGATATTAATTCCCTGTTTTCCTCATAGATTTTAGAATTCTCCTGTGAGAAACTTATATTTCCTCTTATTTTTATCATTTTTTTTCAAATTCAATTATAGGATTCTTGTAACACTTCTAAATTTTCACCATAAAAACTAGAAAGCAATGAGATAATATTTTAAAATTTTCAAATTACTTACCATTTTCTTAAAGTATAATATTTCGTCCTGAGTTCGGAGAAAGACCTTACCATTTTCTTAGCAATCGTGCTCGTGGATAGACATCCGTTCGAATGCAAGCACGCTCCCTGGTCGGACTCTCGACTGGTTTTTGCTTTTTCGCATTTCACTTTGTACTTCTCGGTGGACCACTTTCCTAGCAAATCGATCCAAACGGCCTCGGGGATCCAATTGGGTCGTTCTCCGTCAGCTCGAGTTACAGAAAGCATCGCGGACAATCTCTTTGAGCACCGAGAGTTAAAAGCCTTCCACATTTTTTTCGTATGCTCGGGCTCCCACCACACATTAAAAATAATTAATGTGCATGACGAAGAAAAATATTAATGATGATGTTGGCTTCTAATGATACCTGAAATTCATTAAATAACATCTGTCTCGTGGCATAAGGAACTTCCCTCCATGTAAGTCACGCTTCAGTATACCTATGTCGCAATACTTTAGTAACTACTGCAGCCGCTGGTTTCGACGGTACAAATCTTGAAGGACACAGAATTATAAAATGTCATGGTTGAATCAAAGCATGAATAAGGATTCGATATACATAAAATAACACTTGCCCTAAATTCCCATCTGGCTGCACGTATGCTTTGTAAACACGATTTGATGAAGCCTGGTCCGAGTCTTCCACGGAACAATGAGCTCTGACAGGTTATTGTGGCAATTGTGTATCCAAGTCCGCAATATCAGCGTGAGAGGAAGGACCCGACGGAGTAGAACGTTCTATTATGCGAATGCCCGTGGCTGATCGAGGAGTTGACGGAGGAGAAGAACGCTCTGTTATGCGAAAGCCCGTGGCTGATCGAGGAGCTGACGGAGGAGAAGAACGCTCTGTTATGCGAATGCCCGTGGCTGACAGAGGAGCACACGGAGTACTGAGAGCTCTAGGGACGACCGGCTCCTTTCCTTTGTTTTTACTTTTACCAAATCGATACATCTGCAAAGTAGAAAATTTATTACAAGTCAAATTCACAATTGACAAAAAAATTAAATGTCACAACGTCTCGACCTGACTATGTTCGGCTACGTCTTGTGTTGCATCTTGAGTAACGAAATTGTACGTATAACTCGAGAACCAATTCCTAATATCCGGAGGCGCTTATAAAAAAATAAACAAATTAATTCGAATAAGCTTTTGCGAATGACTTCTTCTGATCATTATTTCAAACACTCACGAGATGGTAGCGAATATAAGAATGCATCGTCTGCGTCAGGCATTTGTTGATCAGATTGTTTGTCCACATGCATCGCTAACGCCTCAAACAAACTATTGCCTCAAACAAAATGAATATGAGTCGTAAATGAACAATCCATAAGATGTGTACATTCGTAATAAAATATCCTAGTTGTAAGGTAAAAATAAATTGATAATTCGTGACGATAAGTAAAGACACCTTTACTCATCATCTGAATTTCCACATGACTGGTACCCGTCATCATCATCATCATCATCAGAAGTCGTCGTAGTTTCAAATTCATCTTCGTCCGAATCCTTTTCATCATTTTGTATGTCGACGTTATCGAAGTCTTCAAATACGTGTTCCGAATCATGTAGATCGTCGACTAATTCGGTGTCGACAATAGGGGCCACAGACGTCTGCGAGTCATCTTGAAAGGCACATTGCAATGCACCATCAACTTCTATCATGCTTCTTGCCTTCGTCTTTATTACAACCCACCATTGTGATTTGTCCCTGGTCTTCTCCGGGTATGGCACATAATATACTTGTCTTGTAGAAGACGGAATAATGAAAGGATCAAAACGATCATAACACCTATTGTGACGTATTTCAACTATTTTGAACTCTTTGTGAACTCGCATCCCTCTCCTTTCCTTTGGATCAAACCAATTACACTCAAATAATGTGACTTTATTACCTCCAGTATATTGCAGCTGAATAATGTCTTTGAGAACACCGTAGTAGTCACGCTCATTTTCTCCGTCCGTGGATCCCACGACGCATACTCCACTGTTCACGATTTTCTTCCCGATCGACCAAGTTTCAGTGTGAAACTTATAACTATTCACAAAATACACCGGCCAACTTTTCATCTCTCGAGCGGGTCCCCATGCCAAATTATGGAGACCAGTCGCCGTGCCGGTATTGAGAACCTAATATGAAAATAAATGAGTATAGTAGACGCTGAAGACATCAAATTACTTCAAATATTTTGATAATTACCTGTTCCTTAAACCACGGTGCGAAATCATTCTCGATTCTATCTTGTACATGTTCATCAGGGACAATGTAGTATTACAAGAAAGCACTACATACGAAGTGATTGCTAAATCAAAATGGTGTTTGGGAAGACGTTAAACAAAAGAACGCATGGATATTAAACTTACTTAATGTAGCTTTGCACCTCCGACGTGTTTAGAAGGACATGATTCGTGGCAGACTTGAATTCTGCATCACTGAGCCATCTACTCCTTGGCTTCCCAAAATGTCGTCCTAACTAATTGAAGAGCGACAAAGATGCCACGTCAGACTGTTCTTCTGAAACTTCATCATTTCGACGAACTCTGGTCCTCACACACTTAACATGGGACTCGAAGTAGTAAGAACAGAAGTATGAAATCTCCTGAATCATATACGCTTCACAAATGGATCCTTCGACACGTGCTTTGTTCTTAATCGTCCTTTTTATTCGATTGAGATATCTTTCAAAATGATACATCCACCTATATTGTACTGGTCCACCTACCCTTGCCTCATATGACAGATGAATAGGTAAGTGCTCCATGGAATCAAAGAATCCCGGTGGAAATATTCGTTCCAACTTACATAATGTTATCGGAATATTACATTCCAATTGGATCATATTTTCCACCGTTAATGTTGTAGAACACAACTCTTTGAAAAATTGACTCAACTCCGTTATCAGCTTCCAAATCTTATCCGGGAGTGAAGAAAAAGCAGTAGGAAGCAAAGTTTCCATGAATATGTGACAGTCATGACTTTTCATGCCAAACAAATGCAAGTTATTCATGTCCACACATCGGGTCAGATTTGATGCATAACCATCCGGCATTCTCAGCTCTTGGATCCAGCGACACATTTGAGTCTTCTGCTCCTTAGTGAGAACATAACTTGCTTTTGGTTTAGATATTCTTCCGTTAGGTAAAGTCACTAAGTGCAACTCTGACCGTCGACAGTACTCCTTCAAATCTAGTCTCGCCTTGAGGTTGTCCTTTGTTTTACCCTTAATGTCCATTACGGTGTTGAATATATTTTCAAACACATTTCTCTCAATGTGCATGACGTCCAAGTTATGACGTATCAAACAATCAGACCAATAAGGTAAATCCCAGAATATACTTCGTTTGGTCCAATTATGACAAACACCATACTCATTGTATGTGACATTTGGATCGTCGACAATTCTGCATAAAGCATTGACAATGCGACGTAATTGAGGTCCTGAGCGTCTGACCGGAGGCATGTCTTCCACAACCCTATTCTGTCGAAATGCATATCGGTTATTTCTGTACGGATGATCAACTGTAAGAAATCGTCTGTGGCAATCAAACCAAGTATTTTTACCCCCATTTCTCAAAGTGAACGCATCTGAGTGTTCCATGCAAGATGGACAAGCTAATTTCCCTGCGGTCATCCAACCAGACAACATCCTGTAGGCTGGAAAGTCATTAACAGTCCACAATAAGGCAGCTCTCAATGTGAAATTTTGTTTGATCGACACATCATAAGCGACGACACCATCCCACAATTCTTTTAGCTCGTCTATTAGAGGTTGTAAATACACGTCTATCCTATGTTTAGGACTCTGAGGACCAGGAATAATGCATGTCAAAAACATATAAGGTGCGGACATACAAATCTCAGGTGGCAAATTATAAGGTGTTATTGTTACCGGCCAACATGAATAAGGAACTGAAGTTTGACCATATGGTGTAAAACCATCTGCGCATAATCCGAGCCTTATGTTCCTTTGGTCTCTAGCAAAATCAGGATGCTTACGATCAAAATGTTTCCACGCTTCACCATCCGATGGGTGAAGCATTACACCTTCAGAAGTATTATGCTGTGCATGCCACTTCATCTGCGACGCTGACCCTATAGACGAGTATAGTCTTTTAAGCCTTGGAATAAGAGGCAAATAATGCATTCTTTTCACAGCGACTCTCGACTTGTTAGTCACTCTATATCGTTCGGCCCCACAAAACTTGCATTTATTTAGATTGATGTCCTCGCCGTAATATAACATACAACCATCACGATAACAATCTATTTTAGTTGAGCCAAGACCAAGTTTACTGACCAATCTTTTTGTCCTATAAAAATTTTTAGGAATACGAGCCCCAGTTGGTGTGACCTCTTTTAAAATATTTAGAAATGCATCAAAACATGCTTGTGAAATATTGTGGTCGGCTTTCAGATTCAACAATCTAACAGCAAGTGATAGTTCCGAATGACTTTCACACCCATGCTATAAGTGTTGGCTCGATGTGTTTAGTAAGTCATAAAAATCTCTTGCTCATGGATTTGGTGCATCTTCATTCTGCTCAAATCTAATATTGCCATACTCAGTTGCAGTTGCGTCATAAATAGACTGTTCATATTGCGAAGCAAATGTTGATTCAGGATCCACAAAATGAAGACCTTCATTTGGGACGCTTGTCGAAGGCGCTCCTTCGCCTAAATCATCCCATTCCCAATAATTGAGTTTGAAACCCTTTCTATATAAATGAACTTTGACAGTCTCTATCGTCTGTAACTTTGTGCTAGCACATTTCAAACAAGGACACCTAATTGCTCCCTCCCGCTGAAATTGTAAAGATTGACAAGCCACAGTAACATAATAGTCAACGCCATCTATAAATTCTTGTGTCAAGCCTCTACGACCAGGATTATTTCTTTTGTACATCCATCGACGATCGTTCAAGTATGACATAATGACTGCATTATTTGCAAATCATAAAAAATTTTAGTCATACAAAATTATATAAGGAAAGAAAAATGAATATGAAAAAAGCGCAATCTAAGCATATAAGGTTAGACTGCAACCCGCACATCCTATCTTTCCTAATTGTATTAGGCTCGTGGGCCTCATGTAACTAGGGACAAAAAAAGACTTATTCAAGACGACTAAATCAGCAGAATCATTATACCGATGTTAAAAGATGAAACAAGTACTTTTTTGTGACACAAGCAACGAAATCTGGTTCAAATGAATTCTCGGACCAACACTTGAGTCGGCCTTTGAGAAGTAAAACCATGGACCAAAAGAACCAAAAAGAAGAAAAAAAACCTCTATATTAGGCTTTAAGCAAAACCTTGACAATTTCATTCAATCATCAATATCACATAGTTACAAAGTTCATCACATATGATCAACAAATATTAATGGGTCATTTACAGTTATATAAGAAAATTGATCCTATAAATCAACCAACGCCCTAGATTCCACATACTTTTAGAGCACACAGACAGAATGAATGATATGCAAGGCTTATAGATGCAGCTTATCTCTAGCAGCTAGCACTTCATTTACATTCCATATAAAATGAGAAAAGAATTGCGATCATAACCTGATTATCTCAAACTCTATGCCAGCTAAATAAATACTATTTTTCAGCAATAAGTATATCTAATTTAACAAAGGAAAAGCAATCCTGAGCTTCTCCTATTTATCAAAAACCTTGATCTAAGGCTTTGCCTATGAAGGTGGAGATGGAAAATCCAAGTGTAGTCTATAGATCCATCAAGTTTCTCTTATTTTAGCTGGCAGAAGCCAGATGCATGTAAACTTTGAGTTGAACAAAGATATGGTTGACAACAATCTCAAGTCCAAAGATGATTTGATGCCAAAATCAAAGTGATGCTTCTTGGTGATGATGCTTCTTGGTGATGATGCCAAAATCGGTGATGAAAAACTTGCTTGATTAATAAATTGCGGATCTGGCCGCCGCCGCGCAAGGGCGGTCGGATCTGGCCGCCGCGCGCGAATGGCGGCCGGATCTGGCCGCCGCGCAAGAATGGTGGCCGGATCTGGCCGCCGCGCGCGAATGGCGGCCGGATCTGGCCGCCGCGCAAGAATGGCGGCCGGATCCGGCCGCCGTGCAAGAATGGCGGCCGGATCTGGCCGACGGTGCGAATGGCGGCCGGATCTGGCCGCCGCGTGCGAATGGCGGCCGGAACTGGCCGCCGCACGGAGATGGTCGAAGGAGAGAGAAATTATATATCAAAGGAGGCGGGGATCGGACCTAACTGCGCCGGAGATGGTCGGCGGCGGAAGCTTCGGGCGGGAGGTGGTCGACGGCCAGACGAACGGCGGACGAAACGGGCGGCGGCGGACGAACGTTCAAAACGTTCTAAGTAAGAGTGCGGTCGGATTTTTATATAACCACTTTTCGACGGTCGAAACCGCCGCAACATAGATAAATATAATATTATATTAATTCGCATTTTGACGGCTCCAATCCGCTGGAAAAACCGTCGATAGTTTCGACGGTATTCAAACCGTCGAAATATCGATGGTTTTAGCCGTCGATAATTTTGATGGTTCTTTAAACCATCGAAATATCGACGGTTTTAGCCGTCGATTCCCTTAATGATAATTTTTAAAAACCATCACAGATACGTAGATAAATTTCCATTTTCGACGGTTGAGGCCGTCGAAAAAAAGTAAGGTGAAATATTTTATTTAAATACTATCGACGGTTATGACCGCCTAAATATCAACGGTTGCTTTGAACGTCGCAAATTTCGACGGTCAAAACCGTCGATAAGTTCAATAATTATGCGCAACCAGTCCTGAAATTATTCGACGATTCAGACCGCTGGAAGTTTCGACGGTTAGATAAACCGCCGAAAATTTCGACGGTCATAACCGTCGAAGTATAAATATTTTTGACGGAATCTTCCGACGAATTTATCACCGTCAAAATTTTAGACGGGTTAAACCGTCGAAAATTATCTGACGAAAATATGACGGTTTGGAAGATCCGCCGGAAAAATCGTCGATATTTAAGACGGATTTCGGGCCGTCGAAAATGAACCGTCGGAAATACGACTTTTTCTTGTAGTGTAAGGCTACTGAATATTAAGTTATTTGTACCTAAACTGTTATTTATTTGATAAATGCGAATATGTTGTGGAAAAAAGAAATAAAAGGGACGTGCAAAATCCAACATCAAGTGGAAAATGCTCGTGAAAAATTGCAGTGACAGCAAAGTTGGTCGACGACAGAATCCATCACAAGTTCACAACATCTCTTCATTTCAACGTTGTCATAATGCAACAGTACTGAGAGGTAAAGAAAAATGTAAATAGAACGGATGAGATTTACTCAAATAAAATCTAAAGGAAAAGAAAAAAAAAGAGGTATTATAAAAAAAATACTTCATAATAAGAAGCACATTATATTGAAAAATGTCTTCACAATATAGTCAACATTAATACCATATGAATTAGGTATTATAAGATTTTGTACTAAACTTTACGCGAGTTAATAAATTTAAATTCTTAAAATTATTAATTTGTTCAAATTTATCATTTCACCCTCATTAAAACATCAAATTGATGTGTTTAATTTTTTTTAAAAAATCATGTATCATCAAGAGTTATACCTACGTTTATGGTGGTCACTGGTCCAATTGAACCCAACCCTACTAATCGGATTGGGTCGAATTGATTGATGGCTTGCTGGACATTAGATTCGACCTAATTCGACTCGGTTCAAATTGAGTAACCTGATTATTCTTTTTCTTCTTTATTTTTAAATATTTTAATATATATACTAATAATTTATTTTGAACCATAAAATAACGTTTTATTGTTTGCTATTTTTTTATATTTTAAAGGATAACCTTTAAATTAAGAAAAAAATAGTTTAATTTAAATAAAAATGATCGATTCATCGGGTCGGGTCGATTTGTGTTGAAATTTTTCAACCCATATCCGACCCAATTCGACCCATGGTTGGGTTGAGATCGGGTCCGACCTGGCCACCAATCTGACCTAAACTCTTTTGGGTTGGATTTGGTCTAACCTGACCCGGTGAACACCTCTACTTACATTAATGATAACTAGTTAAATTTTTTGCACTCATTTTTAGTTTGAACTATATTTTTTCGCATCTAATTTTAAATTATAAAATTAAAAATTTAATCCCTAATTCTATATTGGTCTGAAATTTTGATTCTTTCATTAAGTTCCATCCAAAAAATTATTAGGATATTGTTTAGTAACTACAAAATATTAATTTTATCCTTATTCATATGTTATAACATTTTTTAAAAAAAATTATCAATATAGGTAAAAGTATTTTGTAAAGATCATATCTTAATAATTAAATATCGTGCTCATGTTATGATTTCTTAAAAGTTATAAATATATTTTCTTATAATAAAGAAGCAAGAGTAAAATAATCTTTTCATAATTATTGAAAGAATAAGTAACAACTAATAATATATTTTTCATATCTTGATATTCTTGTTCTGATTATTGGTATAACGGATAACGTTTTTTTTTTTTTGTTATTATCTATATATTAGACTCATTATTTGGTGCCAAATTGATAGAATTGGTATCCCAATGTTGTATCAGCTCTAACAACAATTAATATTGTTTCCAAAATTTAAATGTCACCTTTTTTTATATCATACTAGCTCACTAATCAAATTCTGAATCGAACTTAAATGTTTTCCTCTCGCTCGACCTTTCAAAATTCACTCTTAATTATCCTTTCCCCTTAAGTTCCTGTTTTTTCGATTGCTAGATATTGATTGACCGAACACATATAATTTCCTTTGAGTTTTAATGAATAGTTCGATTTGATATATTAATTCGAGATACGAGGAACAAATAGATGTGATGGATTAATTTTTTTATGAATTTTTGAAATAAAATTATTATTGTAAATATAAAATAAAATATTTTTACAAAAGTATAAATTAAAAATTTTGTTTTAAAAAATTGTTAAATAATATATTATTTAAATATAAAAATTAATAATTTCGAAACCGAGTTCTGCATTCGATTGTATCAAACCTCATGTCGTTTGATAGAATTGACTCCGTCTCAAATGAGGCCTTAATGTTTTTAGGATACCTCGATCAAACTTTTGACCCGGACCCTTGATTTGAAGCCAACCATGGAAAACAATAATTGGGGGTGGTTGCAAAAATCAAGAAGCTCTAACGTCTCACAATTACTTAAGACTCCATGTAGGTACAACATGTGATCCAACTCCACAAGAGCATTCGAGTCAGGCCAGGGCCCCAATTGGATGGTGGACGAGGACGCCACGACCACGATTCAAGACAAGTTAGTGCTTGTCATGTGATGCAGCGAGTCACGTAGCCCTCCACATATTTATATCTGAATTAAGTTACTATTTCTAATTTGCCTCTTCATTTCTTCCCACAAAAATCGGATCTATGTATAAGATTCATCTCAAGTATTGATAGGTACTAGAAGTTTGCCTAAGTTAAAAATAATGGAGTTTTGCCACGTGGACATAATAGTGATCATATTTTAAGTAGTAGTAGGTAATTCGTACTTGTTACTGATATAATCCTAATCAATAGGCATATACAAAGTTCTAACTTCTGTTCAGGCTTATTTCTTATATCGGTAGGATTTGAATCTAAGAGTCAAAATCTTACAAGTTGAGTGCTCACTATAATTTTCTCTTTAGATCGATGACCAAAGATATTTACTTCCACAATAAAAAAAATATATAAGTGCGGAGTGAGCGGAAAAACATTTAAATTCTTATTATCATTCGATTAATTTGTGATGTTTCCGATCGCATATCCGATTATGACAAGTAAAACTCTTATATATGATAAGTTTTGAACTCGAGATATTATTAAGTGAGAATAAGCTGCTTACTCTTAATCCAAACTCTCGTGAATTGTTAAATTATTTGATCATTAACTTTACTTAGAGTGATGATTTTAGAGCGCTTTCGTTTTATAGTTTGAAAATTTGGAATTTAAATGATCATTCAAAAAGTGGAATAAATAATAAGTAGACTTGTTCGAGCACGGGGACCCATGGCGTGGGTGATGATACATCATGAAGCATCATTGAAACTTTAACGTACGTAGCTGCTCGATCTCGATGTTTCACAAACCATGCAAAAAAATAAAGGACGCAAAAGAGATCACGGTTCATCAAAGAGATCAAATCATGAACAAGACGAGAACAGTTCGAGTGGATATTGAAGAGGGTGAAGTGAACAGAAGATACAGAGGGGAGAGAGAGAGAGAGAGATCAGACCACCATCGCCACCATATCAAACATCAAACCAAATTAATGATGAGGAGCAAGCAAAAGCAGCAGACGGTCGACTTAGTAGTCGGTGCTGGGGAGCTGCTCGTGGGAGTGGCTGATGAAGAAGACCTCGTAGACGATGCCGGCGATGGCGGCGCCGACGAGGGGGCCGAGCCAGTACACCCACTGGTGCTTCCAGGACCAGCTGACGAGGGCCGGGCCGAAGGAGACGGCCGGGTTCATGGAGGCGCCGTCGAAGGCCCCGCCGACCAGGATGTTGGCGCCCACGATGAAGCCGATGGCGATGGGGGCGATGGTGCCGAGGCTGCCCTTCTTGGGGTCGACGGCCGTGGCGTACACGGTGTAGACGAGGCCGAAGGTCATGACGATCTCGAGGACGACGGCCTCCCACACGCCGACGCCGGACAGGCCGAAGGTGCCGGTGGGCAGGCCGGTGGTGAAGCGGAGCAGGGCGCACGCGACGGTGGAGCCGAGGAGCTGGGCGATCCAGTAGAGGATGCCCCTCAGGAGGGTGATGTTGCCGCCCACGAAGGCGCCGAAGGTCACGGCCGGGTTCACGTGCCCGCCGGAGATGTTGGCACCCACGGACACCGCCACGAACAGGGCGAAGGCGTGCGCCAGCGACGCCGAGATCAGGCCGGCCGGCGTGCTTGCTCCGCCACTGGTCAGCTTGCCTGTTAGTTACGCCAATTGATACCATCATTAATTATCGTTACTGTAAACAACTTGTGTGACTCGGCAACACGTCGAGTACAGGAACTAAAGAAAGAACAAAAAGATCACTTTTTTATGAGTAAAAAAAAAAAGAAGGATCTAAATGTTCTTCCAGTAACATGTGCACATATGGCAGTAGTGAAACATGCAGCTTACTTAAACCAGAGGCAGCAGGGTCGGAGTGTTCTATATATACGTCTGTGTTAACTTTATGTGGAACTTACTGAAGGCTATGCCGGAGCCTTGGCCGGCGAAGACGAAGATGAAGGTGCTGATGAACTCGGCGAGGGCCGCCTTGAGGGCACCCGGGTGAGTGACCTCATCCGGCACAGTTCCGATCGCGATTCTAGAGACCGGCATTCTTCTTCTTCTTCTTCTTCAGTAGCTCTCTCGAAGGCGAGATATGGGCAGCAGCAGCAACAGAAGAAGAAGGTGGTGACGATGAGGCGAGAGAGCTCGCTCATATATACTGCGAAGGCTCGAGATTGGCCACCTGAAACAGCCGGTTAGCCGGTTGGGTGTCCTGAAAATAATTGATTAGTTTTTTTTTCTCTCTTTCCCTATTATCATTATAATATTGAAAAATGAAACTCTTATAGTTAATTTTTTTAAATTACTCAATGTCTAAAAAATGATACCGACGATTTAACTCGTGCGATATTAATAATTATGAATAATGTCAAAAGTTATGGTCAACCACTATTATAAGGTCATTTGCTTGACGTATCTACCGGTGATAGATGAAATTCTCAATTTTTTTTCACTCGTAAGAAATCAAATTTATTTATTTAAATGAGAATGAAGCTCTTATCGCTCCGTACTAACATATAGGAAATGGATTCCATATAACATTTTTAGATTTTCAAAGAAGAGATCTAGTATGCAGGGAAAAAAAATAAATGGATGAATAACAAAAAATGAAAATAACATGATATTTATTTATTGTCGCGCTATATTTTTTTTTCCTTTCAAAGAGTATTATTAATCGATGGTAATATACATTTCTTCGTATGAGAAATTTCATTTTTTTACCACCAATAGTTGTGCCTCCCTACTTTCTTGTATTTATCATGAATAAAGAATCTATCTTTTGTAATTGGAAAAAAAACAAAATAATTGGAAAGCACTGAAAATCATGTGTGCAATAATTGATTGAAAATTTTCCCATAGAAAAATACCGACTTTTGAGATGCCGAAAGATAGAAGAGCTTATTAATTTGTCATAATCCTTTCTAAGTATTATTAATTTAGTTAAAATAATGTATATAGATGAAGTATATATGCATAACATCATTTACTAATGTTTTGTTTTCGGAGAAGAAAAATGAAAATTTTAGTTTATTCTTTTCACTGATAAGTTGATTGTGTAAGATATTTAATGTTAGTCGTTGTTGGCAATTAAATTAGCCTTTATAAATGTGTAAAAAAAGATGAAAGGCAGAATCCGAAATCAAAATGTGATATATTTTATATTATTATTATTTAATTTATCCAAAAAAAATAAAATTTTCGGATAGGATCGGCTCCACCACTATTTGTATATTCGTTACAGCTCACACTCGTCCGACGGATTGCTGTCGTCTCGCCACGTGTGCCGACCGCGAAGGGGGGAGCAGAGATAAGTGGTCCCCGCTCTTCCCGCGCCCGGGATCGCGATCGGCTGTTTGGTTCGGGGGTCGAAAACGCACGTTTCGGAATCCCCACTGGATGGTGACGGTGTTTGGTGTTTTATCAGTCGCAGGTCGCCCTCAGATCGGATCAAAAGTAATATTATTCCACGTTCTCGAAACGTCGATGGATTAATTTACAGGTTTAGTTAATTAGAATACTTTTCAACTCTTTTACTTTATGCAATGATTAGGGGATTTGGATAAATAATCACCTTTATTTATTTATATTGTTTTTTCGGCCGCATATATGGGCTTACGTGCATGTTCTATTAATTCGTGTAAATTATACTTTCCACTTGACATTTATTTATTTATCTCTTGTGATTTCAGTTATTAATATTTGGTTAATTCGTTTGAAACATATATATATATACACCTTCTGAGTCAGATAAAAATAATAAAATTTAATTATTTATAATTTAAATTATTATTTTACTTATCAACGATCTAAATGTACTCAGTATCCCTTTATTATATAAGGTGTTAAAGTGTATTTTATATAAGCATAAAATTTGAATATCTACAAGGCTAAATCCGGCTGACTTATTAATCAAAGACTTTTTAACTCTTTCTCTTATATATATATATATATATATATATATATATTAGAATTATTCGTTGGTTGTAACATTTTCTTCCTGCTATAATAATAATAATTATTCTTTGTTTTTCATGAAAACGGGACATAATGAGTGCGACAGAAAATATTATTAATGTGGCATAAACAAGACTTTGATATCGAACAAATTTAGATTGAATAAGAAGCAGGAACTTATTCTAGAAAAAAAAATCTTTCAGTGGCCCTCATCGGATTTGCTAAATAGTGGTCAAATGTCTCAAGTTGGAAATTTTAATTAGTGGACGATATTTACCTTTTTCATATATAGTAGCTTAATTAATTAGGTCATATTGTTTAGATAAGTTTTATCTATTTTGTAAAAAGTTACAACCTAATTGGAATAAGATTTTTTCCACATTTCTATGTATTAACTTAGATAAAAAGAAAGTGAATATTTGGACATTCTAAGTTCTAACACATATAAAACAACTATGTAGCAAAAAATCCAGAAACTTCAGTACATTTCAGGTCTTCTATATTCATAGTATGTTCAAGTTTTGGTAATAGCTTCCAAATTTTTGTGAACTTTGAATTTCGAAAAAGTTTAAGTTCCTAAAGTTCCAACCGTTTTTTTAGAAAAAACAACTAGTAGGACGAAATAGGTTGCCGATACAGCTAACCTTACTGGTCCACAGCATAATATATAGCTAATTGTAATCTTATAAATCAGATATATCTGTGACTTATAGATAATATACATATCAAATGATCTTATGATCGAGTCAATGAATTAATATAATATCAAATGATCTTATCCTTACATAAATATACATATATATATATATATATATATATATATATATATATACAGTTCCCGTGAAGCATGTGCATGTAATTAATTCCTGGAACTAAATATCTACCTGCCATGCCATGTCCACTTATTCCAGGAACTAAATCTATATCTACCTGCCTCGTCATAAATGTTTCAATGTTTAGCTTTAACTCCATCGAATATTTAATCCTTGACATCATTTTTTGAAAAGGAAATTAAGCTTCGAATTCGTAATTTCACCTCTACATTATATATGTATGTTTTGCCATTTCCTATCACAATTCCATGAAGCATTTGGAAGTTTACTAGAAGCAAGCATGCATGCATTAAATACAATGCTTGTCAATTTGTGAGGTCTGTGACAACTCCGGTGGTTCTTGTTTTTTGTTTTTGTCAAGATGAACGAGGTGCTGAGCAAAAAATGAAAACGATGCACGTCCAGATCCAATTACGTTGCTGTCACGAATGCAAATCTATTCCTTTGCCTACCACTGCTTTCTAATTGGCCGGCCATGGCAGCCACAGCAAATGACATTGTCAGGTCGCCATGGAGGTGTCAACTTCAGTACAGCACCCCCCCTTATTGGTGCTTTCTAGTTGGCCGGCCGGCGGCCGGCCGGCCAGCCGCAGCAGACTTTTTTGGAGAGGTCATGATTATATAAGACCGGCAGATGCTGACTTATGATTTACTATAAAAGAAACTTGGGCTGAGAATTGGTGGTTTAGGGTTTAAAATTTGACAAATAGAAATATCAAATATTTAGTCCCTCGAACTCAGTTGGTCAAGCAGTAACAATCACAAACATTAATGAATGTATTCGAGGATTTGATTCTGCAAGACTTAAAATAATGATGTTACATGTATAAAATCATCAGTAATTAATAAGAATTTAGGAAATATTAATAGAAATTAATGGGCATCCTCCCTAGTTAAAAAGGGAGGACCGTCCTCCCCACATGCGCGGCCGTCCATTGCAAATATGAAAGTCACATTAGTAAGACACGATTCAATAGAAGAAAAAAAAAATTGGCGACAAAAAACCAATTTAATTCGCCGCTTCTATTTGCGAACGAGCGACTCCTGTGTGCGTCTCGCCGGTTGACCACATCTCGACGTCGACGATACGCACAAATCTTGCCATTGTTGTTGCCACCAATTCTGCTCCACAGACCGTCGGACGAGCACCCGGTTCTACTCGGGTCGTGGGTTGCCGGACGGTTATGGGGGAAGACAAGTCGATCCCAAAGTTTGGGGTAACGAGTAAAAAGTGGTTAATTTTGTCAATTGACAGTCCATTACACTTTGAAATGCGTCATCTCGATCAATCATCCATTTAACATTGGATACTGGATAGTGAAAATAGAAAGGAGGAGCATCCTCCCTCTTTAATTAGGGAGGACGTCCACTAAATCCATATTAATATTGACCAAAGCTAGTAGTCTTTTGAACATTAATTAATACATATTGAAACTAATAGAAGATCATATGGAAAAATGTAATTCTGGACAACTTTTGGACTAGTTGATGCAGCTTGAATAAGCCCTTAATTAATTACCTCAGTGAAATTCTACAATATATATATATATATATATATGTATGTATGTGTATATATTACTATAGTACTGAAAAACTCGGGAAACTAAATTCTGATCTATTATCATATCAACTAGTTTGTGTGTCTTCTTAGATCATACGATTGTTGACGGATGAAACTTCTAAGAAGAATAATTTGCATGCGCATGAAGTATGTTTCCATGGTAACAAGAGAGAGATTTATTCCAAACCTAATATGCCTCATTTCGTCCAAATGCTACTAAAATTTCAAAAAAGAAAAAGAAGAAAAAAAAATTTTACTTGGCTCAAATCAATTTAATTTATCCCACGTTATTCCCACCGAAACTCCATGGATGACATAGTTAATGGTTGTTACATTTTTGTTTGATTGCTTTGTTATTTCAACTTCCATGAATTATTTCATTCATCAACGTCACTCGATACCAGAGATGATTAATAGGTGAAAAGCTTGGTCGAGATTTTTTTTTTTTTTTTTTGGGGGGGGGGGGGGGGGGGGGGGGGGGGTCAATGGGGCCACATGCCTGAGGAGGAGGCATGTGGAGATGAAAGGAAAGCATCAAATGTGTCCCCCATGCGAGTAGAAAAGGAGGGTTTGCAGACATGTGCAAGAGCACATGACCTTTCCTCCTCTTCTTTTATTTTTATTTTTATTTTTTTTGCTTCTTGTTCTAATCACTCTTATGTTGTTGGCATTTAGCAAAGGCTTTCAAGATATAATTTATTTTTCTCATCATTTACTCTATTCAAAAGTATTTCTTTTATCAAAATTGATTTTTTGCAAATCCTAAATTAATTTTTTATGTTGCAAATTATGTTGGTATGCCTTAAATTATTGTTTCATGTATTCAAAATTATGGAAAAAATGAGAAAAAAATTAATATATGACAGAAGCGGAGGATTTGGGCCATGAAATTTTTTTCGACGGTGACTTTCTTAATCTTTATTCACGTTGATTAAGAAAATTTTATTATAGTAAATTGATCTCTTCATCTTTTTCTATTTATTTACTTCGTTTTCTTATTTATTCATCACATGTTTTATTGGTTATTTTAGGCTTGCTATGGATGCTACAAACACATCTTAATTCTGCCCACGTCGGGGCAAGTGTCCCTTATGACCTTATCGGTAGCTTCGATTCCACTGATTTCACATGAGAGAAAAAGAGGGCAAGATGAAGGAACCAGCCAAAGTGAAAGGACAGAGAGAGAGAGAGAGAGAGAGAGAGAGAGAGAGAGAGGCTTGAGTGGAAGAGTGGGTCACTTAATTATTTTGGCTCCAGCGGCTTCACATAAACAAAATCTTAATCCTTTGTGCGTGCTTGCGATTTTATTCTAAATGATATTTTGTAGTGGCGTTTGGTAGTCTCCGGACTCTTTCATGCGAAGTAGACCCCCATCCAATGTGTTTTTTTTATGCTCCACAAAATTTGAATTTGGAATTTTTTTTTGGCCAGATTTAATTACATATATACACATGATGATTTATCTGTGGTGCTCTTACGATAAGAAAAAAGAATATTTTTTTGGTCTTTAATATTTATGTGGATATTCATTACCCAACTCAATCATGCGGAATTTACTATTCAATTATTAAACGTGCGGACGTACGTAGTTTTAATTTTTAAAAAAATGAATAACATAATAATTTCAAATATAAGATAATACAAAATTTTATGACCAAACTTTCTTATCCGAAATCTTAAGTTATCATGAAGATACTATTTCTTTATATATATATATATATATATATATATATATATATATATATATATATATATATATATATATATATATATATATACACGTGTGTGTGTTCCGGACTCTCAATTTTTTTATAAAAAGGATGAAGTATTCAACTAATAATTAGAGTTTGGGTGTAAAAAGCTAAGATATCCCAAGGTGAATTACCCTTAAAAAAGATCGTTATGCGTTCGTCTTTCAAAATTTGCTAATGTATCAGTCTCGACGCTACACATGAGTACATTTAAAATGTGAAAATTTTAAAGTAAGAATCCATATGTCGTTGACGACATTTTTAAGGCGCCAAGGACATGTAGCTTCTCTATTAATGATTGACACGGCCAAGGACAAAATCAATTTTCAAAACGAGTCTCTCGATTCCAAGTCGCATGCAATGCTTTAATCTGTAACTGATGACTCAAGTCGCTACTTCTAATGTCGAATGGAAGTGACTAGGGCATGCACATGCACAAATGAAGCTTAAATACCCTAACCAAGTACTCTATTGGTATTGCCCTCGAAAGAGTCATTCATGTTCAATTTGAATCAGAATTGAGATGGAGACTCCCCGCTAATTAGTACCTGATTTGCTGAGAAGTCCTCTCAGGAATAATGGGTGACATTAGAATAATAGAAAATCTAAATAAAAATAGAAAAAAAAAACAATCTTTTAACTATGAGATTATCCGATTTAGTTTAATTTCATAATATAAAATTATTCTTATTGATCATCATATCAATTTTAATATGATATTATAGCTTAATGTAAAAAGTTTAAACTCGCTAAAGTTCTTACTCATTTTTTAATATAATTATGCTCCACGCGATGAACTGAATTAAATTTAAATTCCCGTAATCACGTAAAACACTAAAAAAAAGGAAAAAATGTTTTCGTTCTTCATTAATAACAACTTTGTCACGATTTTTCACATATACCATGTTTTCTTATAAGCTAACCAATCTTTACCCAAAAGGTTAAACTATTAATTAAAAATTTTCCCATATGTATATTTTGTAATTGTAAGATATAGTAATAACATTGGAGTCTCCTTTTTCTAATCTCTACTTATGTATATAATAATTCATCATCTAAGGAAGAAGATTTCGGCGGCTACATATGTATGTTTTTTTGTCTATCGAACTGAATTAAATGCCACGAAGAAAGAAAGAAAGGTTTAATTAGGAATTAAATTTGGTGATGGTTGGTATGAGGAAGAACTTGTAACTCCCGAAATATTCACGAGGCATCTTTGTCCACTCCTATAAAATGATCTATAACAACAATAACAACAAAGTCTTATCCCACTAGGTAAAGTCGGCTACATGGATCATACGACGTCATTCCGTATTCATTGATCTATGTTCATGAGATTCGACAGGATTTTATGTTGACTGTCGGGGCCTAACACAATCATCCTCCTTTATTCGGACTTGAGACCGGCTATAAAACATAGGCGAAGTTTATAAAATGATCTACACGTAAGACAAAATAGGCGGGCCCGGCTTGTGACAAGAAAAACATGGGGTTGTTGGCGATGGACCATTCCATTTACGTTGTCATATTTATGCATCACATGTACATGACTCGAGTGCATGTGTAATATTACATGTCATCAACTCAAGTTAGAATGGACGGATGGCAGCTCCTCAATGTCTTTGAATAAATTTTTTGTAAATTCAAAAAATCTCATCCGTCGTATAGACATGTTGCATTGACGATATCAAAATAGTTGAACTCGATAATAAATCGAAATATGAAGTTATAATCAGTGCAAATAATTCTTAATGCTGCATGAATTAGGCCATCGTCATTACTTAAAGTTACATGTCCAAATCATATATAATCTTTTTATGTAATCGGCGAAATTATATTGATACTTTTGAAGAATTTGATTAATAGAATTATCAATGCAGTAAAATCTTTTGTTTCAGCTTCGTTTAATCAAATATTAGTAGCACTAGTGGAAATTAAAAAAAAGTGTGGCCGAAGCTTTCTTCATTGTATACGCTTCGTTATGCCTTCACAACGTTTCAATAATATTTAACAATACGAGCCTGGAACAGATCATAAGTGATATTGATACTAACCAGAAACTATAAATCATGAATCATAATGATAACCAAAACGATCGACAGTCCACGTCTTTTTTTTTTTTCCTTCAATTACTTTTCATTTTACGTGCATGGATGTTAAAATTTAGTAGCTTCTAATTAATTCAATATTGGAATGGAAGAAATAAATTATTACTAAATTAACGACTTTCTTTGTTAAGATACAACTTCCTCACCAGCTCTACTAGTTAAATTTGATTTATTTTAATGAATTTTGGAAAGACAATTTTAAATATCAGGAGGAGTCCGGATTAATTTGTGACCATGAGAAAGGTAAATGTTGACTCAGAAGAATGGACGCAGGTGCAAGGAATGCTGCAACCGGTCACGGGTCTGATTCATACCTAGAAAAAAAAATTTACATGTTTATTTGGGATGAAGTACTGAGAAACTTCTCTATCACTTAAGTTTTGAGTTCGATTGATTATGATCGTAAATTATTCAGCCATATGACCCGGGATGCATCGACATTTTAATTTGGTTCAAATGCTTTGAATTCTACCTCTTTATTGCAAAATAAAAAGATTCTCATATTGCGAATCAAAATATTATGATGTATTCGATTTATCATTCAGAATTAATTTATTTTTTTTATCATGAGATAAGTATCATAATTTTAAGAAATTAATATAGAGTCATAATCGATTTATAATTTTTATCGTCTGTAAAAAAAATACTTATATAAATTCTCTAGAGATTCAAATAAAAAGTGATTCGATTTATAATTTCTTTATGTTTTCATTTAATAAAATTTTATGTCACCTTCAATTCTTGTTATATTTGTGGATACATAATTTTTTTCCTAGTGCTTATTGAACGATTAGCTCCACTTTCAATATACCAAAATTGGCAAAAAAAAATACATGTACGTTCAATCAATGTCTTCTAAATCACAGATGATAGTGATCGTAGCATAGTGACACCTACTACTCGGATTCAATGATAATATCGAATTTAGATTCATGGTATATCCGTTTTACTTTTTTTCCCCCTTGTTTCGCCATTTAGAAACAAGGCTTCGATAAAACGGAGAGGGAAAAAAAAAAGCAAGACATTTGTTGTATGATAGAAAGAGATCAGAACAGTTAAATGCAACATTTTTTTTCTGGTTTTCCCTATCAGGAAGAAATATCATCATCTCCCACAGTGCCACAGTGGCAAGTTGCAAGCTCCCCTTGGAAGATATCTACCGTATAGTGCAAGTTATATGTGAATAAATTCAGGTTATAATAATATTGATTTGTTATAAAGGGCTCCAAGTGATCGATTAATAATGAGAGGGACAAGATTAGCTAAATCTATCATGTGACATGGCTGATCAGATCACGGCGATCTAATGATTGATCCTTATCCGAAAGAGCTCCGTGTCAGTGGCAGTGGAAGTGAGGCCACGTCGTCGTGTCCGTGTCGTCGACATTAAACCTGCAACTGGCAAACTGTTGTGGGGATGATGGACCTCGTCGTCAGATTTGTATTATTTATTTTGCACATGGAACTCCGACCCCATTAGACTCAAATGCCTTGATTAATGCCGCAACTCCCTGCACTGTGCGGATGATGGCCAAGCAAGATTGAAAAGGATAATATAACTCCTTTATTTTCCTTTTTTTTTCAGAAAAATGTAATGACATGCTTTGTACAATGTTTTTTTATTGCATGTTTTCTTATGATTGCTACCTTAAAATGCTCGAATTCAGACAGACGCATGACTTTTATACATTTTCTAAACTTTTTTGAGTTTTAAATTAATACAACAACAACAAAATCTTATCCCACTAGGTGGAGTCAGCTACATGAATCATACGACGTCATTCCACTCTATTAGTATATTCGTTGATTCATGTTCATAAGATTCGACAGGTGAGTTTTAAATTAATACAGAGAGAAAAATCGATTGGTTAAATTCCAGGACAAAAAGTTGAATGACAAAAAAATCTGAGATTTATGGTTGTGGAATCAAGAATGAGAGATAAAAGATGGTAGGAAGATTAACACAACCACAAATATAACAAAGCAGTGCTATGTCCTTCAAAAAACAAATTTATCGTAACTTCAGTAATAATTTTTTGTCAATCTTTTGGAAAACATTTTAAACGTGTAGATATTATTAGGAGAATTTTTATGACGATGCAATATTTTTTCCTACTTCAGAATATTTACTCAACCGAAAAGTAAGAAAAGACCGGGCCTGTTCAGGATCCAGTCCATTACTAAAATGCTATATGCAATGTGAATTGTGATGCACTCACAGCGGTCTGCAAAGTTCACATTTTTAGCAGTGCAACTTCTGCCTCCTCAAAAGTCGTTCCAGCCTTCCCTGAAACCTTTACACCATCACGGGGCCCATTTATCGACCTGAGATTTGACAACTCCCTGCAACCATTTGATTCATTTGGGGTAAAAAATAAGAAAATTACTGGAGTGAACAATACGTGGTACAAGTTACTTGAACACACTTGTCAGGGCCCGTACCTATTACTATGTCCCACCAGAACCAGACTTGAAATATCCTGCAGGTAAAGCTAAAAACAACTACTATTATCCTGTCGCCTGCAGGGAGCAAAACAAGATTGATACATAGGTCAGATTAGTCTTTTTCTCCCTTTGTTGCAGAAGAACGCAGCAAGAATATTTTATTGTAATATATAGAACTAAAAATTTAAACTATTCGTCAAAATCAAAGTTCGCAATCAGTTCGTATCTATCAACGAGTTACCAGGTTCACAGATCACCGAAGAAAAAAAAAAAAGATACGTCGATACATTTTGCTGCCTAATGATAAATCACTCGATCCTGGAAAGACATTCAAGCAGCCACGCTTTCAAAGAACCAGACGTTATGGCAATCTCCTTTTAAATGTGACGGATTGGACAACAAGACAAGAATTATTCAGATCAATGTGAAGAGAACATCCAACTGATTTCCCCAAATTGCTGTTCGGAAGATGTTTCTCTTACAGTAATTTGCTAAATTTCAATGTATATTCATATTCACAGTAATTAAACTAGAAACTCGTTACTGCATGTTTCCTTCTATCCTCATGTAAACCACCGGAAAAGTCCGAAGTGTTTACATGTCTGATTCTTGTCACAATGACATCCACCCTCGTTCTTAATCATAATCTCATGAAGATGCAATGAGGGAACATGACATCCCTTATGCGCCTCGTGGTTCAACAAATACTGAAGTCGTTCTCTGTGGAATCGTGAAAAGTCCACAGGAGGCCTCATATGATGATCCCTTGATTAATTCATCCGCAGAGTTCAACTACATCATTGCAACAGAAAACAACGGTCAATCCTTCTAATTTATCCAAATGCTATATGTGAACTATCAGTTTAAAAATTTAACACTGGAAAGAGGAAAATCTTGGTGAGGGTCAAAAGGATTACCTGCACAGGATGTAATTCGAGTCTCCTGGACTTCAAGGTTGGGATCACTAATGATACTTCAGTTGGACATGCATTAAAGACAACTACAACAGAGGAGTATCTGTACCAAATGGTGCAAAAAAATAGTATCATATCACGTTGTGATATTAAGAAAACTCATAAACATAGCCTACATGACATACTGCGGATCAAGTTGTTCCATGCCAGGCATTCCTTCATCGCCATCTTCGATGCTCATAACAATGACGCCTTGGATCCAAGAGGTCCCTGTATTGTGAAACCGGACTCTTTCCTGCAAATCACAATGTTTGTCAGTTAGGGATTATGATAATAGTAGATGCTCATCGAGTGTTTACAAGAGAGGGTTGATGAGACATACATGACTAATCAGAGTATTATGCAAAGTGGAATGAAGATAACTATCTCACTCAGCTCTACAAAAACAAGCTCAAGTTCCAGTTGTAGAGATAAATAACGACTTGAAACCAATCTAGGATCATTTGGGACATGTACGATAGAGGGACATGCAGTTAGTTCAGCCAATATAACATTTAAAATATGATCATATTCCATTGTCATCTTCCATGCAAGGTTAGGAAGAGCATTTGTAGATTCTATATTTTACAACAGCTAACAGTGGTCTAAACTTGGATATCACATTATTTATTCGAAATTTTTGTTGTGGAAAATGATTTATCACATTAGTTATTCAAAATTTTTGGTTGTGGAAAATGATTTGGATTTGGCATTATGCATTAACTACAAAAAAGTGAGTAGTAGTCGGTAATAGCTTATTAAGAGCATTTAGTGCACCTAACTTTGGATACAGCAAACCTACTTTTGCATCGGCTGATTTGTCTCTGACCACTTCATGATATTGCAAGATACTCCATGAAGACTAATTCTGACATCTTATCAGACCCAAACAAATTTCTGTGCCTTTTATAAAGTTAAACATGATTTATGATAATGTCGCATCATTACTCTAAACACAACTACGTACCTACCTATAAAGTGACAAGTGTCTTAAAAAATTCAGAAGTTCGAGTACACGCCACACATATCATGCGTCCAGGAAAATACATTGAATGCTTTACTAATTAGTATGTTCGAATTGCAAGGTTTTAAGATTTCAATCATGACAGTCATCAATAAACTCACATCTGTAAAAGAATCCACAAAGTATTTCATGTCAACAATCTACATGTGGTTTCCCCCAAAGATTATGGAAAAAAAAAGGAGAACTCACACATGGATAGTACCTGGATAGCATTCGCCGTTTGCAACCGGAAAAGAGGTGAAGAGTATCTGATCTTCAAAAGGGCTAGGAAATTATCGAGGGCAGCAACAATGTGATGCTTCAGAGGTTTGAAAGATGGATTTGCTAAGCGGGGCTTCATGCTACATTGAAGAGTAATATATAAACAACAAATCCATGTTTCGTATCCAACATATATTTGTCAACAAATATAGTTAAATTTGCACTTGGAGTATCTCATGATTAAACTCTTAAATTAACTGATAGATACTTACAGAGGCCAGTTGCTTTCATTCTTTTCCCTTGGTGGCAGTCCCACACCCCAATTGTTTGACTCATAAGTGAAGTCAATCCTTGGAATTTTTTGCAATAACAAAGTGAAAATTGCAGAAACCAAATTAACCCAAAAAATAAATGTAGTAGACAACATTTCTTGAAAAACTTATATTGAGGATCCGTATCAACAATGTGGAAGGAAACAGTTTGTATGGGTGCAAATGCTGACCTGTTGAACCAATCACCAGAGTTATATGAGTCACGATCAAATGATTTGGACCTTAATATTTCATCACCCGAGTGAAAAAATGCAATTCCCTGGTTATCAAAACAAAGTACAATAATTTGCCTTCGATAATGTCCATGACGTATTCCATCAAGTTATCAGGGACGGCAGTCTGATATTAGATTAAGTTCCATTCAACTAAGGGAAATTGGGAAGTATGATATATGGAAAGAACTCGATTTTTTTAAGGATGCAAATCTTGACTGTTGAACCAATATCAGAATCAATTAAGGGAAAAAATGGAATGATGACATATTGAAAGAATGCGAAACATGAGTCAACATGCCTAACTTTTCCTCTTATAAAGGAAGCTTCATGGCTGCATTTATCATGAATAATATCCTAAATCAAAATATAAATACTCAGCAGCAAACTGTACCGTTAAGCTATAGTCACAGTATCATGGTGTGCCAGTAAGCTAAAGGCAGATTGTTGTGCCATGCTAGAACCTGTAGGCTTTATCGGCTGGAGGGCCTCCCAGTCAGGCATACACCACATAAAAATATCAGTGTTAAACTCCAATACTTTGAGGAAAGAAACATATCGTGGATCCTAATAATCCATGTCCACCATGAAGTTTCCTTGAAAACCCACCCTTACGTTTATGCCATGTAAGCATGCCAACAATTTTTTTTCAGTGTGTGAAGGATGAGAGTGTAAAACATGTTAACAAGTTGACATGCAAGATTTGAGACTTGAGAATTTGAACTATCTCTGGTTAAAATTTAGCTGATTGATAGCAAGCCAAATATTTTGCTCAAAACTGTCTCCTACAGAACTAGAGTCAGCTTAAGTTTGGGGGATATTGCAAGGAATATTAGGCAAAGAAAGGATTTTTCATCTATTGGTGGAACTCATACTTTGATTGCGTACCGAGACCTGTGCTAGATCAATCGTGTCATAGTGACACCATAGGTGGGACATATCACAGGACCAGGAAGGACCTATGGAGCAAAGTTTTCCAATTGAACAAGACTTATTATGGAATTCTCGATCATGCCTCCCGCGTGGTTGAGTCTCCACCATTCTCCTCCAGATGTGACATTTCTTCTATGTCTCTCTGTGTTCAAGGTCTCCTTTCTTGTTCTGGAATCATGATTGGTCACTTGATGATACATTTGCTTACGTTCCCCAAGCTTGCAACACTTCTGGGGAAGTTGTTGAATCTTGGTCTCCACTGAGCACATCAGGAGAAGGAATATGGACGCTGCAGTTCAGGTTTGCCCTGTCAGATCAGCATTTTGAGGAGCTTCTCAGGCTACTTCATCGAATCTCGAGTTATCATCCCAACAGCTGTAGGGAGACAGCCAATCATTATTCGGCGAGGAGTCTATAGGCAGCATCTTGAGGAGCTTTTGTCCCCATGATTTTTTTTTTTTGTTTGGGAAGAAGGGGAGAAAAAAACATTGCATATCACATATGCTTGTTGTTTAAAGGGTGGGCTTTTGGATAGTATCATGTTTTCATTTGTTTAAGGCGACTACAACTTCATACTACCCCCTTGCAAACTTGTACATTCCCCATTTTCATTAATATATGTGGATGACCATAACCTTTCTTCTCAAAATAAAAATCAGGAGAAACCGAATTCTCAATCTTCTAAATATTCAATGCTTACCCCTAAAAAAAATCAATGTTTAAACATAATATGAGCATGCTTTACTCACATGAGAAACCAAACAAAGTTCTGAACTTTGAGTTGAAAACATTACCTTGAAGAAATTTAGATAAAAATAATAAAATAATCAAAGTAATTGTCATGCAGACTTGCATCTCTCAAAGACAAAAAGCTGCCAAAAGTTTCTTAAGAATTGCAGATGGATATATGGTCAATAACAAACCATGAAAGAAAGTGTTGGCTTACAATAACCAAATAATCTAGCCAATCTGAGAGGGAAGCTCAGGTGTCAATATCACAAACTCAAATTCTTTGTATGGTTATTTAGTGGAAATGTGAATCTGAAATTCATTTTCAAACACAACCAGCGAACTATTTCTTAAGGGAAAATAATTAACAATCTTTGGTTGCTACTAATATTGTATTTGTAGCGGAGAACAGATGGGCATGATTATAACATAGAAGAAGATTATAGACAGACAAGAGATGCAGACCAAGCATTCCATATTCTGTAACCTAATTATATCAAAATGAAAACTTTAATACCTGATAAAGATGAAAACACAACTGTAAAAAAGAATATCTGAGCCAAAAAGTCACAAAAAACCTGAGAAAGTGCTATGATACTGGAAGCCAAATGGTTTATCCTGCACCTCTCCTCTACTGGGAGTTCCACTCGAGTCTGTAACATATCATATACCGAAGAGACATTATTCAACAGATAATATTTGTGATCGAAGAAAAAGAAAAATAGGTGATTTTTTCGAAAGAGGGAACGATGGTCATCCATGTGACAATAATCCAAATTCATTAATCACTGGATTTACATGTACAAAGTATATATGATGTTCACAAAGCTACATACAATATCTCACGAGAGAACAAGCATGCAATATTTTATTAGTAAGATAAAACCACTCGTCTTAAAAAATGCAATCAAAATCATTTAAATGGATTTCAAAAGAAGCATGCAATGCCACAGATGGAAGAGCATAAATGTTACAAGTGCATATATCTGAAAATAACACTTGCTGAAACCACTGTAAGAGAAAGTGTACCTTCATGCTAATGTTGTCAAACAAAGTCATATTGTCATGGGCAGATGCATAATTGATCTGAAATATTTGGTTTAAAAAAATGTTAGGCCAGTAATCTTTTGCCAAGAAACATGAAAAGTGCTGAGGGTAGACGAAGTAAAATTATAATTAGGAAGTTTTAATAAATCATCTAAATTAAAAATTGATGATCTGACAGAAGTGGCAAGCATTATCGAGAGGTTGAGAATAGATCCTTATCAAGCTATGGTAGTATCTTCTAAATAATTGTGGCAACTGAGGACAGATTAGTCATAATGCTTACAGAATCTGTGGGCTGTGATGCATATCCAACAGGCATCCCATCATGAGTAAGAATTTCGGAACCTTTTATCTGTTAAATAAAACTTCCAGTAAGAAAAGAATTCGAGAAGTCCAACAGAAAGTTCATGCAATCTTGAGCTTTTCGCAATTAGACTGCTGGAATCAGAACATATATCAAGAATATATACCTCCTTTCCTTTGTGAGATGTTAGGACAAAGTCCTTAAGATTGGCTGCTAATCCAACCTAAAAAAAAGATTCAGATGTTACATTGAGTAACAAAACAATAACATATTCCCATTTGCACCAGCAAATCAAGATATGCATACTATTTCAGAGAACCTTTTTGAAAGGATTTCCTAAAATTAGCTAGATTTTTTTTCTTATTGAGAAAAATAAAGTTGTGTAAGATGAATGAAATATTATAAACCCAATACCTAGTACAAGGTCAGGAGGACAAGAGTTTTAAGAATGTTTTGCAAGAACATTGTTCATATTACATTTCTGATGAAAACCATGCCAGTTTCCCAGCAGGGAAAATAATATATGCATATGACTGCCATGATAAAGGATTAATGCAAAATCTCTTGACTAAAAAAGTGGAAAACAAAATTCAGATACTGTTATGTTTGTTTAAAGAATAACATAAAATTGAAAAAGCATACAATATGTGTTGGTTAATGAAGTTACTCAAAAAAAATGAACTAAATACTATAAACCCAATACCTAGTACAAGGTTGGCAGAACCAAAGTTCTCAAAATGTTTTGCAATAACATTGTTCATGTTAGTTCCATTTCCACTCAAACTCATGCCAGTTTCCCAGCAGGGAATCTAACAAATGCGTATGACCGAAAATGAAGAATAAGAGGGAAATAACTTACTCAAAGAAGTGGAAAATAAAATATATACTTTTATGTTCATTAAAGGAACAGAAAATTTTCATTCTCTATTCATTACTGTCTAACAATGGCGTATGCTTGTTTAGGCATTTTCTTTTCTTTTAGGTGAAGATATACATTGAACTTGAAATCAACATCACCAAATCCTTGAGGATTTTTGCTATCTTAAAGGAAGGAATGTTAAAATCATTAGAATTGCTATGGGTTATCTTTGTCCCCAGTTAAATTATATTGTTTAACTACTAATAAGCTGTGATTTCCCAAGCTTAAAAATGGATTCCGTGTGGTAGTGGCTGTAATTTTAGCTGGTCTACGTGGCTAATTGAGGTTTTCTCTCATAATTTTCTCTGTCGAGTGCCTCTTTATCATTAATTTGCATACTAGATATGGAAATTCTTTGTTCTAAATTATAGACACTGAATCATGATCCTTTTAAGCATGAATTCTTACAGTAACTAATGTTATTGCTTCTCCAGAAGAAACAGTGAAAAGCCAATATCATTGAGTTTGCCCATTATTTTGGAGCTTACATCTTTGCGTTTTAATTTTCGGTACCCATAAAAATATAAGATGATAAACCCAATAGCTATTACAAGGTCAGGAAAATAAAAGTTTTAAGAATGTTTAGCAATAAAATTGTTCATGTTACATTTCAACTCAAATCCATGCCAATTTCCAAGAAAGGAATCTATTAAATTCATACAACTGCCACAATGAAGAAAAAGTGGAAAATATACTGCTAAGATAAGTAGAAGAAAACCTGTATATGATCAGCTGATGCTGAAAGTGCCTCATCTGTGGTAGATGTATCACCCTGGTTGTAGCCATTAGGCTGTACAGAAGTAAACTGAAGTTAGTTTACCCGAAAAAGAGAAGATAGAAATAAGAGCACAATGAAAATTCAAAAGAAGAATACTTTTTACATGTGAGACATCATCATTTTTTTCCTTTTTCTGACGACACATCAACAGAATAATTCATTAGAACACTTCTTAAATGAATGTGCGTAATCTGAATATGCATCCCATAAAATTTTCTATTGCCAATCTACTTCTGTCATGCATACACAAGCCTTTTAAGCAAGTTTACAATATTTACATCTCCAGATCTTATGAATACATCCTCTAGTATGTATGTGAAAATTGATTGCAACAAAAATTATGAAGTCACTCTCATGTCCCAGAATATGGTGACATTTAACTTCCATGATGTGTCTTTGTGTTTTCTAACTTTTACCCAAATATTCGAACACATAAAATAACGAGCGTACTTTTCCTTGATAATATGCATTTAATCAACCGAACTGTCACCTATTCCTCTTCTCCCACTTTGGAAGAAGCATCTAAAGTTTTTTGCTGTACATCAAAACGTTAGAATTTAAACATCAGATAAGCATGTCTTAGCATCATGCAACATTAGAACCATTCCTTATACTTTGACATCATCTAAAACAAATATTCATCTTCTTAGGTCAATTTACTCTCCTAGCTAGAAAAGAAATCGCCACCAATATTGAAGCCCAATCATCTCTATTTTGTGCTGAGAGGTGTTATGCAGACAACATTATCCACCATGTCTCTTTTTTAATTCGAGAATGGGGTTTCGGGTAATAGCATTGCACGTTGGCATCCTCGATGTTCTTCTAGCAAAACATACTGGTAAATTGTTGGCCTTTTCTCTTGATATATATACACACACAGGGACGGCCACCTCTAGAAAAAAACATTGAAGCTCAACCACAAAATGTTAAGATCTTTTAAAGTGTCCATTTTTCTCCATAAATCCTCCACCAAACAAAGGGATTAGTAAGATAAAACTGGCAACTCTCAAATGTGGTTCCTCCTCCACTCACTATCGTAGCTAGAATATTTTTACTGTAAAAAAAGTAAACATAGGAGAAAAGACAGAGCCGATATCTCGCAAATTTCAGAAGGAAAGGTCATCAAATTTCCTATTGTGCAACTCCACTCCCTGTTATTTTGTGTTTTAGTACAATAGAGCACAACATGAGTACCAATGCAACCTTAAAGTGTTTCCCTTAATAGCATTGTCAATCATTTTACTTAATGCTCTCCATGATGGTCCTAGATTTAAAAGACAAAACACCAGTAAAATAAGAATGCTACTTGTTTGAACAGTGGCTATATAATGATTAATACTAGATGGAAAATTTCCAATTTGGCAAACTATATTTTCCAAAAGAAGGGCTTAAATTACTTTTTCTTTGAGAAGGCTAAAAGTTATATTACAGCGGCCTAACTAGCATCAAGTTT